>CP124711.1:119522500-122022500 GCA_031232105.1 Capsicum rhomboideum
AGATTGACAGAGTATGCCACAGTTTCACTGACTGAGGAGTGTAGTTCTCGCATTCAAAACCGATTACCTACCAAGTTGAAGGATCCTGGAAGCTTCACTGTAAAAATAACTCTGGGAGATTGTGTCTGTTCTCGTGGATTGTGTGATTTGGGGTCTAGTATAAATTTGATGCCCACTTTGATTTTCAAGGAGTTGGGTTTGGGTTGTCCTAGACCCACTACTATTATTTTGCAGCTTGCAGACCAATTCGTGACAAGACTGGATGGTATTGTTGAGGATGTTCTGGTTCAAGTGGGTTCGTTGATCTTTCCAGTTGATTTTGTGGTGCTGAATTTCGAGCCTGACCCGGAAGTCCCATTTATTTTGTGGCGTCTATTTCTGGCCACAGGAGGTGCGATCATTGATGTAGCAGTCGGGAAATTGACTATGCGAGCTCATGATAAGATTGAGGTCTTTGATGTATATAGGGCTTTAAAGCTACTAGAAATTTATGAGAACTTGTCAGCTATTACATCTATAGATTTGGCGGCTGAAAGCATCCACACTTTTTCTACAGATCCTTTGGAAAAAATTTTGATGGGGCAAGATATTTTTGGTGATGCAGAAGCTAGTGAATTGGTGCAGGTTCTTGATCTTATGGGGATATATGCTAAAAACGGTGGATGGGAACCTTTAAATCGTCCACTCCGTCCTCCAACCAAGTCGTCAATTGAGGAGGCACCAAAGCTTGAATTGAAAGAACTTCCATCTTATCTTCAATATGACTTCTTAGGTGACAATGATACCCTTCCTATTATTCTTGCAACAAATTTGTCAAAGGAACAAGTTGGCGCAGTATTGGTGATACTCAAAAGAAGAAATAAGGCTATTAAAAGAAAGAAGGCTATTGGGTGGCAGATGTCTGACATCCATGGTATTAATCCTGGTTTGTGTATGCATAAAATTTACATGGAGGAAAGGCATAAGCCGAGTGTGCAACACCAATGATGCTTGAATCCAGTAATGAAAGAAGTGGTGAGGAAAGAGGTAATTAAGTGGTTAGACTTGGGCATTGTTTAGCCTATTTCTGATAGTACGTGGGTTAGTCCAGTACAGTATGTTCCAAAAAAGGGGGGTATGACTGTGATCACAAATGATAATAATGAGTTGATTCCTAAAAGAACTGTGACTGGGTGGCGTATTTACATGGATTACTAAAAACTAAATGATGCTACGAGAAAAGACCATTATCCAGTCCCTTTCATTGATTAGATGTTGGATCGTTTAGCCTGGCAGGAATATTATTGCTTTCTTGATGGGTATTTCGGATACAATCAAATTGCTATAGATCCTCAAGATCAAGAGAAAACTACATTCACATGCCCTTACGACACTTATGCTTTCAAGCATATGCCCTTTGGATTGTGCAACGCACCGACTACATTTCAGCGCTGCATGATGGCTATTTTCTATGACATGGTGGAGGAATTTGTAGAGAATTTCATGGATGACTTTTCAGTCTTTGGTAACTCTTTCGAGGTATGTTTGCAAAACCTTGATAGAGTCCTTGCTCGGTGTGAAGAAACTAATCTTGTTCTCAATTGGAAAAAGTGCCATCTCCTTGTAACGAAAGGTATAGTTCTTGGACATAAAGTGTCAAAGTAGGGGCTTGAAGTTGATAGACCAAAGATTGAAGTTATCGAGAAATTACCTCCACCTATGTCAGTGAAAGGGGTGCGTAGTTTCTTGGGACATACTGGGTTTTACAGATGGTTCATTCAAGATTTTTCCAAGATTGCACGCCCTACGTGCACGCTCTTAGAGAAGGATGTTAAATTTATATTTTTCGAAGCATGCGTGAAGGCCTTTGAGGTATTGAAGAAAACGTTAGTGGAGGCACCTATCCTGATTGCTCCTGATTGGGCTTTACCTTTGGAGCTCATGTGTGACGCAAGTGATCTTGCAGTGGGTGCAGTTCTTGGGCAAAGGAAGAATAAGGAATTTCACTCTATTTATTATGCGAGCAAAACACTTGATGCAGCCCAAGTGAATTATACGGTGACTGAAAAGGAGATGCTAGCTTTGGTGTACGCATTTGATAAATTTAGATCGTATTTGGTGGGCACGAGCATCATTATATACACGGATCATGCTGCAATATGGTAGTTGTTCAATAAAAAGGATGCTAAGCCACGGTTTATTATATGGATCTTATTGTTACAAGAGTTTGACTTAGAGATTAAAGATAGGAAGGGGACAGAAAATCAAATTGCTGACCATCTTTCTAGACTTGAAAGCTCGACACATGTAGTTGATGATGGGAGTATTTGTGGGGAATTTCTAGATGAGCAATTGTTAGTTTTGGGAGTTGATGATTTGCCATGGTATGCAGACATTGTGAATCTATTGGTAAGTAGGCTATTTCCTCCTGATTCGAGTCCTCAACAAAAGAAGAAGTTGTCATATGTGGCACATTTCTATATTTGGGATGAGCCTTATTTATTCAAGTAAGGGCCTGATCAAGTAGTACGAAGATGCATTCTGGATGCAGAGGTGAAGCAAGTGTTGGAGAGATGCCACGCATCACCTTATGGTGGTTATCATGGTGGTGAACGCACATCCCAAAAAATTCTGCAATCAAGTTTCTTCTGGCCTTCTATATTTAAAGAAACTCATGCATTTGTGAAGAGTTGTGATCAATGTCAACGTATGGGGACGATTGCAAAGCGACATGAGATGCCTCTAAACAATATCCTAGAAGTTGAAATCTTTGATGTATGGGGGATAGATTTTATGGGCCCTTTCCCAAAGTCGAATGGAAATCAATACATACTTGTTGCAGTGGATTCTGTGTCTAAGTGGGTAGAGGCTATAACTCTCCCTACAAATGATTCCAAGGTTGTGGTAAAGTTCCTTCAAAAACACATCTTCACAAGATTCGGAACACCAAGAGCTATTATTAGCGATGGAGGTTCACACTTCATTAACTATTGGGTGAAGAGTGTGTTGGCAAAGTATGGTGTGAGACACAAGGTTTCAACAGTGTATCATCCCCAAACAAGTGACCAAGTGGAAGTGTATAATCGCGAGATAAAACAAATCTTGCAAAAGACGGTGAATACTCAGAGGAAAGATTGGTCACTCAAGCTGGATGATGCTCTTTGGGCTTATCGAACTGCGTATAAGACTCCTATAGGGCCTTCTCCCTATCATCTTATCTTTGGGAAAGCATGTCACCTCCCTGTTGAGCTTGAGCACCGAGCATATTGGGCGGTAAAGAAGTTGAATCTAGATTCAGGGTTGGCTGGTAATAGGAGGTTGTTGCAACTCCATGAGTTGGAAGAATTTCGTTTCCATGCATATGAAAATGCAAAGATCTACAAGGAGAAAACGAAGCGATGGCATGACAAGCATATTCTCCCCCGCACTTTTGAGCCAGGCCAGTTGGTACTTTTGTTTAAATCAAGACTTAGGTTGTTTTCGGGCATGCTAAGATCTAAGTGGAGTGGGCCTTTTGAGGTAAGCCGCACGACGCCTCATGGTGCGGTGGAAATTTTGAACAAAGAGGATGGTACGAGATTTATGGTAAATGGCCAGAGATTGAAGCACTATTTTAGTGAAGAAGAGAAGCAGAAGGAGGACGTGCTTTACCTTGATAATAATTGAGCTAAGTATGGTCTAGCCGTGACATTAAACCAGGTGCTACATGGGAGGCAATGCATGAATGTGTTGTAATAGTTAGGATTTATAAAGTAAAAATACAAAAAGAAGAGTCGTGCCCCGACCAAAACTAAGGCGCTTGATGGGAGGCAACCCATCTCTTTTAAATTTTTTATTTTCTAACTTAGTTCTAGGATCTTGTGTTTATGCAGAGGCACACGGAGCATTTTTCCATGGAAATCCACGAGAAAAAGGTAAAATTGGTGGATAGATGATTATTTGAAGGTACCAGGCAGGTAGGACATGTTTTGGAGTGAAGTTTTGCGTCTTGGGACTTGTAAAAGCCCCAAGATTATGTGAAAAATGTGGAAAATTGCTCAGGTATGATGTTAAGTATTGGGAGCGGTACCTGGCATACCAGGGCGCACTTCTCATAAAATTTTCTCAACTGGCAGTAGTAGGCGCGACACCGGGCATGCCAGGCCGCCTGCCCCAAAAAATTTTCTAAGAGTGGCAGTGGGCAGGCGCGACACAGGGCATACCAGGCCTTCTGTGCCCCAATTTTTTTCGCGACTGGCAGTGGGGTAGCGCGCTAGGCATCGTGCCAGGCCGCTACCCCTTAATTTTTTTTTTAGCAAAATTTTTTACAAGGAAGGCATAGTCTACCCGACCCACACACACACACACTCCTCTTTTAAATCCCCCAATTCTCTTTCTTTCTCATAACCCCTTTACAAGTTCACAAACAAGAACCAATTTTTCTCTCCCCCAAAAGCAAAAATTCTTTCTTCCTTTTCTCTACTCTTGCCCACAGATAGCTCAAATTCTTGCCTTCTCCTCTTGGGATTGTGTTTACAAGACTCCATTCAAACTATCAAGGTATGTTTCCTTAAGCTTTCTCTCTCTAGATTGCTATGAGGATGATGCGAATTTGGGGAATTCTTGGATTTCGAATTTGTGATGCCCATTATGTTCTTGGTATGTTGACTTTATTATTACGCTATTGTTGGAATTTATAGGGTGTCATTAAGATGAACTTGAAAGGCATGTGCAATTGTTTTCACTAATCTTGTTTTAGTTGAAATAATTGGAAGTGGGTTTAGCTTTATTGGTGATAATTGAGCAAATTGGTGTTGAAATCACTTGATTCAACTCATATGTTGTTGAATATGTATGAGTCTTATTTGAATTCTTGAGTAAAACAAGTAAGTCATTCTAATTATAAGTATGGGATTATTGAACTTGTGTTGGGTATGTGCAATTTGTCTATGGTTTGGACTTAGTTATTGGGAATTAAGTGATAAGGGGAAGTCTGAGTACCCTATACCCATATATTTTGAGTGGTGCTAAGCAACTAGGTGTGGTGTGGCCCTTAAAGCCAATACCCATTGAGTTGATTAGCTATCTTTACGTGGGAAATTGACTTGCTTGTGGATCTTTGCTACAGGTACAATGTCAGATGCTAATGTGGCTGCTTCCATCTCTCACAAGCAACGTCGGTTAGGAAATAAGGTCCTCGCGGCTCCCCCAGTCCCGAAAGGCCAGAAACACAAGTATGGGATTTATGTTGTATCTAGTGCTGGCAAGAGTTGGTATAAAAGCCACACAGAAGCTAAATACTTTTAGGATGAATGTATTGATAGGGCCTGTCTAGCTCAGACTTACCCTAAGATATTGGCTCGGATTGTGCAAGTAGGTATAGAGTTCATCTTCGACAGACCTACGGATTATAACCTCCATCTGGTGAGGGAATTGTATGCAAATTGGAACCCGAATGCACCTACCAGCTTGGTGGTTGTACGAGGTTCGGATGTTATACTTGATTCCTTGGGCCTTATGGGATTATTGGAAGTACACACTTGGTCTAGTCCGCACGACCTCCTCAGGCTAAATGCTAGGCCCCCCTATGCTGAAATTCGACACACTCTTTGCGGCCAACGTTCGATAGTGAGATGGTTGCGCCATCACAAAAAAGGGTACCACATGAGTCTACCTTATACTCATTTGACTAAAGAGGTGCGAATCTGATTGAAGATTGTGTGTTGTTGCTTGATTCCGGGTAGCCACATGACGGAGGTCATGCGGGATTGTGTTTGTCTGGTGTATGCTCTCATGACTGATGTGAAAATTAATGTAGGGTCTGTAGTGCTATCGGCAATGCGCCGAGCCCGTTTGCAAGGAGGTCTTCATTATGCTTTTGGCGGGTTATTGACTAAATTTATGCGAGCATTTGAAGTGCCCGAAGAGGCATTTGATTATCATCCTCCCATGGTGCAGACACCTATAAATGTCACCCAAACCAGGGCACTGGATGCACTTGTCCCCACTCTCACCTTAGCAAAGCGTCACGCTCGAGATGATGGGATTTTAGCCCTTATGTATGGGTTGGAGATGCTACGCCATAGGACTGGGGGTAGGCCCTCTACGACGGAAGAGTTGAGCCAGGTTGAGAGGGATTATCCTCTTAACGAGCATGCCATGGCATTATTGAGATTTGGGCCTGATTTTGTTGAGCCTGTGGATGATGATATCCCCACAGATAAGAATGACCACCAGACCGATTCCGATGATGACGAGGTGGAGGTGGATGATACACCGCTAGAAGTCCGCGGGACGGAGGACGACGATTTCCTTGACTGACCAGGGAGCTCCTTACACCCTACTCTTGATTTGTTTATTTTTGTAGCATTGGGGACAGTGCTAATCTTTTAAGTGTGGTTTGGGGTGTTATGGGATTCCTTTGTATGTATGTATATGTGTGTTTCTCTATGCATCTAGTTGCTTTTATTTTGGGTTCCTTAGCCTTTACTTTCGGTTCTTTTACTAAGGAGAGTCCCTTTGAACCGTAGAAAACCACAAAAAGATTTTAATTTTTATGTTGTTTTTGGTGTTTATTACTTTTGAGTCGCTTTTAGTCATAGGATTAAGGGCTTTGTTCTATGATGGATAGATGACGACCTTTTTATTTCAGGTGTTCTTGCTTGCTATACAATTGTACATACACGTGTTAAACATGCTAGGATATACGATAGCAAGTGTTGAGACACCTAATTCTCACTTAGTTGACTGGCTAAGTTGCTTAATGTTGAACTTATGCATGATTTCGGATATTTTATGGTGAGCCTGCTGAGCTGAACATGTGCCATGTGTGAGTAAGGTTTTTGTGATATTCCATGTGCATAATGATTTCTAGAACTTGCCCAGTGTGTTTGCAAAGAGAAATAAAAGGTGTTGGGTTTAGGAGATGATATAGGCATTTCTTTGATTGCCATGTTTTAGACCTACTTTATCTACCCTTTTTGCATGATCTTAGTTAGCCCCGTTGAGCCTTTAGCCTATTCTTTGGTGGCCTTATATGTAGCTTGGTCCTTTTCTTTCAATGAACCACAATTTGATCCAAAACAACTCCTAAGCGTTTTAATTGAGAAATTAAGATGTGAAGGAGTGTAAAAAAATTGAAGAAGGAAAGAGTTAAGTTAAAGCCCCAAGTATATATCCTTTGGGTGTGTGAAAAAGTTTGTGTGTGTTGGTAGGGAGTATGGTAATGAAAAATAAAATAAAATTGAATCAATGGTTGATAGCAGTTACTCCCTACCCAATATTCTTAAGCTAGTTTAAAAATATGGGGGCAAAACAAAAGAGAGTTGGGAAGATAAAAGTGGTGGAAAATAGGCTAGTTGAAGGTAGTCTGAATGTAATTTGTAGTGTATTAAAGCGCTTATGGAAGATAGTCACTATTCTTGACCAAATAGTTCCTACCCGTCCCTTAGCCTACATTACAACCCCTAAAGTCCTACTTGATCTTGAGCTTTAACATTTTGACCTTAGTGGAGTATTACACTAAGGGCAAGCTTATGGTTCATCTTGTGTTGCATGTGAGTTCTTTTTGAGAGTGAGTGAACTTTTATTCATGCACCCATTTAGTAATTACTTTGTGTGAAGTATTGGATGATTCTCTTGTGGTGAGGGCGCATGCTTAGCGAAGTACGGTGATCTATTGGTAACGTGTCATGCATGAATTTGCAACTAGTAAAGTTGTTTTGTGAGGATAGGTTATTTCAATTTGTTATTCACTTTTTGGTGATACTAGTATATTGGTGCGTGATTTGATAAATGTGGTTGTGCAACTATGCAGGAATACCTATTGGATGTCAGTTGTTTTAAGTCGCCCGGGTTTGAGTGTAGTTATTGTTCTAGGACAAACAAAGGATCAAGTGTGGGGTGGTGATCTAAGACGTATTTATATGCCTTAGTGTCTACTTTAACCCATGTTTACCTTAGTTTTGAGAACAATACGTATGTATTTCGTATGATTTTGATGGAATATGTGATATTGTGCTAACCAAAGTGATTAGACCCTTGTAGGTGGAATTTGCGACTATTTGGAGAGTTTTTTGGCTTAGAAAGCGAGGCTTGGAGAAGATACGAGCAAAGGATATTGAAGATAAGAGGCAAGCCAAAGAGTTAAACTTGAAGAATCCTACCAAATCCGCAAAGAACAGTCGACGAAGGAACAAAATCAAAAATTAAGGGCCTGGCGCGCCAAGGGGCGTGCCAGGCCGCTCTCGGTGAAAATTTTATTCAGGAAGGCAGCACTGGTACGTGCCCAGGGGCGAGCCAGGCTGCCTGGGAGCACCTTTGCAGAGGCAAAATTTGCCAAAGTGCCAGGCGCGCCCAAGGGCGTGCCAGGCCGCTTTTTGGCAAATTTTTGCCTTGAAACTCTCTCTATAAATAGGGATTTTGAGTTATTGTATCACATTCCATCTTGACTAGGCTACTTTAGGCGTTTTTGGGCATTGAAATTAGGTTTCATTCTTCATCTTTTCAATGTGTATTTTCTTTTTATGGTATTTTATCAACTTATGTTGTTAATTAACGTTATGAGTGGCTAAAATCCCTCATTCTTGGGGTTAAGGCCTAGAACATGAATCTCTTGGGTTAATTTTAGTGGTTTTTGCGGAAGTTTATCATAAATTGGTTATTCGTATATTCTTAATTTTACTATTTTGATGCTTGATCACCATTGAAATAAATTCCTTGTCTTGAGGTGAGCTCGAGAGAGAAACTAAGAGATAGAACGTGAATATATGAAGTGTGGTCTTTCTCGGGGAAGGAATTCTAAGGGATTGACATGTGGTTAGGACCGAGAGGTACCTAATATGCCGCACTTGGTCAATTACGAGAAGAAAGCTTAAATGCATTCGAATTGGTTAAACTTATCACCACTCACTGATGTAGTTAGGTTTCCAATTTCTAGTAGAAGATTATAGTTTGGAGACGAATGTAATTGTAAAATTAACCTCGGGATCAATAACCAAGATAAACAACTCAAATTGCTTAAACCAATAACAATTGTGCTCAATAGACGACGTTCGGAGTGCCTTAACCCTGGGAATTTCCCTTTTATTGATTTATCAAGCATATTTGCGAAAACTAAAGTTACGGTAGCGAAGATAGGAGTTCATAGTCCGCAATCATTTAATTTTTAATACCAAATCCCTCTCTCTTTTCATAACACTAGTTTTTATTATTGTTTGACGTCTAGAATTGATTTCTGTTGACGAAAGTCCCTTGGGTTCGATATCCGGCTCTTTTAAAGGAGCCACTTTATTAATTGAACTATCACGTACACTTGTGTGTATATCTGGGTCGCAACATGTTTTTGGCACCATTTTCGGGGACTTTCAAATAGATAGATTTCAATTATTGACGTTTTTACTTTAATTTTTAGCTAAGTGTTGACAACTTGATCTTAGCTGTCCTATTTTACAGGCTTACTTCATCTGAACGCTGGTAAGGAACAAAGATTTGGTAACTCCGCAGTCTGAACCTGAAAGATACTTCCATAGATTGAGGAGACAGACTGCAGATTACCCAATCCCGCAAGTCGAACTAGCTGGCGAAGGCATACGGGGTAATCCCGTAAGAATTGAAGAACCAGTTGCGGAGAGACGTGAGCCGAAAGTAATGGCAGCTAGAACAGTTCGTGATGTGGCAATCCCACTCGCCACTAATGTGACCTCCAGTATTCTCAAACCGGCGGCTGGAGGTAGATTTGAGCTTAAACAGAATATGGTGCAACTCTTGCACTCAAGTGGACAGTTTACAGGTCTTGCTCATGAGGACCCGCAGAGGCATATCCGTAATTTTCGAGGGATCAGTGACACATATATTCCTGCAGGTGTGTCTTCTGATTATGTTAGACTTACTTTGTTCCCCTTTTCTCTGTTGGGGGAAGCAAGGAGGTGGTTAGATGCAGAGCCGGCTAATTCTATCACTACTTGGGATAATCTTGCTCAGAAATTCTTGATAAGGTTCTTTCCATCTGGAAAGATAGCAAAGTTGAGGAGTGAGATGTTGAGTTTCAGACAGAGAGATGATGAGAATTTGTACCAAGCTTGGAACCGATTCAAATCCATGTTGAGGGATTGTCCTCATCACCACCAAGCTAATGAAGTGTTAGTGCATACTTTCATTGAGGCTCTCGACCCCAACACTAAAATTCTACTTGATTCAGCTGCAGGTGGACAAGCTTTAGAGAAGACTTATGATGAATTATATGCTCTGTTGAATTATATTTCGCAGGGAAATCCAGACTGGCATGGTGATAATTTTAGGAATTCTACAAAGAAGGTTGTTGGGAAATTAGATGTGGATGCAGTCACGACATTATCTGCCCAAATTTCAGCTATACAAAACATGATGAACAATCACTTCAGTAGTTTGAATTTGGGGCAGCAACAAGCTCCTGTAAATGCAGTACAACAACAAGTTTCTGTGATGTGTAGTGTATGTGAAAACGGGGATCATACCAGCGAGTTGTGTAGTGCAAATCCAGATTCTGTGAATTTTGTTGGTAATGCCAAAAGAGGAGTTGGAGCACAAAATTAATTTCGTGAATTTTGCGGAAGTAGATGTATTGCCACCAAAAAATAAAATATCTTTCACACATCTACCTCTACTAAACCCTTACTCAGCCTTTGCCAAGTAGGCATGCAATCCATTACTGCAAATCCGTTCTTTGGTTCAACAAAAGCCTAAGGGAGTTAAAGAATATGTTGCTTAATCAAAACTTGACTAGCATCCTATTCTCGCGACTCAGGAGGAACAATTCATCACGTTATAGATGCCAGGGGATTTTCTGTGCTAGCGGAAAAGACAAGGCTTCACCAATATTCATTTTGATACCGTCAGTATTGCTTTGATATATCACATAAGAAAAGGCTAGCCCGTCATGGTGCAAATTTTTCTCCTAGCTAGCAGATACAATGAGTACCAACATGCAAACTTAGGTACATTGGAGATCACACTGAACGCCGGGACAGTCTTTGTTACTATATTTTGAAATTTTAATATGTCCCTCTCGGATCTATATCTAACAGAGGCATTGAACAACCAGGTACAAATTCTTAAAGCCCCTCAACTTACAAATGCCATACAGGCAACTCTACACTACCAGTTAGCTTGGCGAGTCCAAAACCATGCTATGGATCTATCTCTTTCAGGTGGTGAGAAAATTTTTTCTTAAAAATAGATGCCACTCATGGAACCACACAGTTCACCTAGATCCTAAGGCAAATATCTAGGGAAAAACTCACCAAAATTCTTCTAGACTCTTGGGTCACAAATTGCGAGAAGTTGAGATACCATCCTCAACCTCTCCAGTCCACTGAACCCACTTTCACTAAGAAGAAGCTAGAAACACAGTCGCTATAAGTTTCGACCACTCTTATCTCAAGAAGCCCCACAAAACAACCTTCTCTATCCATATGTACCAACCTACTGATAACCTTCTAGATGAGAAGAACCTAGAAACCATCTCTTGGTTCCTTAGTAGCTTCATGAGTGATCACGATTGGATCAAACACTTCAATCATGAGGGTCGCAGCAAGATATGGCGTAAATGTCTTATTTTGGGACATTGCCCTTGGAATATTGACTTTGACTATCACATATGTTGGGGGATACTTCAACCGCACATACCAAAAAAGAACTCGAGCCAAAGATGCTAATGATGTCCCCTTCCAACTCCATCCACTCCCATAACTTCCCACCAAGCCAAACCTTTGAAAAGGATAACCTTAGCCACACTCCAAAAACACCTCATGAAAATGTTATCCTGCCAATAGGGAAAATGAAATCCATAAGCGACACAAAAGCTATCCTCAATTGGCAATTCAAAAATGCCATGTGCCAGAATAAGTTGGTGAACAAGGTCGAAGTAACGAAGAAAAAAATAGAACAAACATCCGTACATCATGATGGACTTATTAGAAACCTGGAGCACCAGTTCCAAACCATACAATATGACATATGTGCACCAAGCACTTCATTATCACACTTTTTTGACCAGCAACAAAAAGAAATGGCGCTTCTCTGAAAGAACAAATTCGACACCTGAAATATGGTAGCTCTGAACCACAGAGAAACCAAAGCTCAATACCAAAGACAACTTTTTTCCCCATGTCCCTAGGGACATACCCCCATAAAAATTGGCCATACCTTTGCCACTTTCCCTTCTGATTCACCAATACCCATGACTTTCTCTCCGAAGACCCAAAACAAATACGAATTTGACATAGCCAAACTTGCATGGGAAAGAAAAGATGCTCTTACAACTCAGAAGCAACAAGCTGAATTAGCTCATAAACAGGCAAAGAGAAAAAAAAAATTGGCATGGATACTCAGGCTGTCGATCCAGCAAATATGATAAACTCAAGTGGCACTGTTCTAGACAATGTCTTACTCTCCTCAAATCCATGTTCTTCTACTCCTGACAATGATTTGAAAATCTCAGATCATGAATTAGATAATGAGAATTGGGTCGCTCTGAAATAAAGCCTTCTCAAAACTAATGATATAATGATAGATCTTGACTTTCAAAACTAGACTGCCGACTTGATTACCATAAATGAGGTTGATCCAGATCCTTATGTCCTATAAAATGATGAGCCTATAGCAAAGCGGTCATGTTCCATTGAAGAATCTCATCTTTTGAATTCTCCAAGAAAACATAAGAAAGATTCAGCCAATGGATGTCCTAGAACTATCAAATCATGGATGAAATGAACTCTTCTCAGTACCTAAATGAGATAGACACTCAGTTAAGTCTTTGTCCCAACATAGATCCCAAGCCAATCTTCCCTATATAAGAAGGGGTGTCCGAGGACGTACTATCTCTTATCATCGATGTCCAATCACAGCCTCCCATCCTTGATAGCCAACCAGATCAAGTATCATCCCCAATCACTGAGGATAAACTCTGCTGAATAGCTGAGTTGACAAAGGAGATCAACATGTTGACAAAAGAAATGAAAACGATCTCTGATCTGGATCCCCCCCCCTATTTCCAACTGATGATCTATCCATCTAAGTGGGATAAGACAATTCAAGTGATTGCCTTCATAGATACCGATGCAGCTGCCTCAATGCTAGATCTAGGTATTATTCTTGGTGATCCATGAGTTTCTAATTTTAGGAACTTTGGCACCGCAACAAGGGCAACCCTCACAACTAGTGTCATGACAAAGCAACAACTCATGATCGAGGTCTTCTACAGAGGTACAAGACAAAGATAGAAGAAGCTGCGAAGGCAACTCTTCAAAATAAAGTGCATGTCTTTTGATAGAGATGTCATAGATATCCACTTCTAGAAGACGGCAAAGATCGACTTTGAGCTAGGCAGAGATCCTAGCCTGAAGCAAGCCTTTATATCATCGTTCCTAAAGATGCTAGCAGGCTACACCATGACAATTATGGAGGACAAGTTCAAGTCCATCACTACCCCATAAGAAGGCAATATCAGACAAACCATCTTCTATGTCCTGGAAAGCATACGCGTGAAGAGATCTTTACTAAAGCAAATCATCCAGCACAACCCATCTCTCGATAGAGCATGCAACATAAATAAACTTGTCAGAAAATCAAACTGTCCTTGTTTGAGCTGTTGGAAAAGATCCAAAAGACAACTGCAGTTCAAGAGGTTCAAACTACCCAGACCTCTGGATGACAGGTCTAGGACGACCAGCAAACCAGGTACTTCATACGAAGGAATTCGACCACTTACAGGAAGAACAACGGATGCTTCATCTGTAAAAAACATATACACTTTGCTAGAAATTGTCCTCTGACCAAAGAGTCAAAAGACTCAGTCCATCTCTTTAAGTAGATAGTAGATCACACAGAAATCTATCTCAGCAAAGACGAAGAGCTTGAATTAGTCTTCTCGATGGAGGAGGAACGGACAAAGGACACTCTTTTCTCTTTGGAAATCTATGAAGAATCAGGTGACATCTATGCAGATGATCTCTACCTGATATCAAGTGCAGGAAAAGACGACATCCTCCTAATTACAGAAAAGCTACCTAGTCAGATTTTCATGTTCAACACATCAGAGATACTCTCTTCTGAAATGGCAGACCACCCCCTAGAACTATTTTTGCAGTACGTGGACCCTTTTGATCCATCCATCCTCATAGAAAAGAGAACTTTCTATGTGATGTAAGTTTTTAGAAAATATGGAGGATCCATCCTAAAGCCGTTCGGAGCACATCTAGAATATCCGTTCTTCCATGTATTCATAGAACTAGCCAATGACTTTCTACAAGAGCTCCTATGGCTATTCTGGTTTATGTTGTGGTTCAAGCCACGACAATATTAGGTTCGATGCATTAGAGATTCCTACAATGCAAAGGTATTCATGCTACATCATCCGGTGGGAATCTCAAACCATGAGATCCAAGCTCAACCAGAAATTTCACTCTTCTAGAAATTTCTCGTATTAATCTTATCCTTGGAAAATGAATTCTACGAGGAACAAAGAATTATCTTCCTTAAAAATAAATGCATTCCAAAGGAGATATGGCCAAAAGAATGTGGATGCAACATAACAAATTCATCCAACGGGAAAGCTTACTTCAATAGATCACTGAAAAGAAGCTTGGAGGACAAAGAACGCCTCAGGAAGAAGTACGACATTGACTGTTGGATAGAGGAAGGATACACGAGCTTACCTTTATCACCTTCAAATACTGAATTAAAAAATGATGTCAGATGACATGTGTAGAAAATTACTACTTACTATTAGCTCCATGGAATTACTTGCGAAAGTTACCACGAAATCCTCTTAGAAGGATTTGCCTGCAAGCTGCTTATACAGCTGCTTGGTAGACCTACAATGAGCTTACCCTCCTACTCGCAAGAAGCTTACAAACTTCTCACCCACCTTCTTGGAAGTCACCTATAAGCTGCTCAGTCGCCTGCTTGCACATGTTGTCACGTGCCAACAACATATTTTGTTTTTCGATTTTGTTCAGCTCCGTCACATATTTGTGCAACCCAGTTTGAATAAAGGGTGATGTAATTTCATTTTTCATAGCATAGGAATATGTTCCTAGCATATACGTGTGTTCTCGAATAGGACTTAACTATTTTTAGAAGATAGGATAGGGCTTTACTATTTTTAGAATAGTGGGCCACGTGTGATAATATATTTTATTATCCATTTATTTGTATTAGGGTTTCCTTCTCCTATAAAAGGAAGAATAGGTATTTAGTTGGAAGATATCAATCTCACCATCTAAAAACACTCTTGTATAGTTTTGCTTTCAATAAAATATTTGTTGGCTAAATGCTCTCTCTCTTGCTCTTCTCTTTAGAAGGGATGGATACTTTGGTCCCTTAGGTTGGAGTAGTGGGGTAAGGTAAGCACAAGGAAAGTATTCTTGTTGTGATTTCAATATGGATTTCTAAGTCCTTTCCATGATTATGAAATGAAATTGGCTTGGTCAAACATAATAGCTTTTCGATTTGCTTCTTTCTTTATCATAGAACATGTAAATCCATTAGTTTGGTAGAGAAACTTGTTCCCACAGGACTGTTGAGGGCGTAAGTCCTGGGAGAGCCGCTAACAACCCCTGTATGTTGCTTGGAAAAGCTATACTACCAAAAAACTAAAAGATTTACAAGTTTTAAAGACTAGCAAATTCAAGCCATCCTGTTGAGGGTTGAGAAATCTTTATTCTATGACAAACTATCCTTTAGGGATTAGTGGATGTGTAACCCCAGTCGTAAGAAAGCAATTATGGTGTTGATAAAAATATTTGATTTTGTATGACTTCCACCTATATGGACATGAATCGCATTTCATGTTGGAAAGTTATATGTTTGTTGTTAATCCATTGAGTTGATATTGCTTATGTGCCTGTCTGCACCCCGATCTGCCCTTCTATTTGGTATTAAAGCCATCCCACTCTCTTCAGAGGGAGGAAGCAAGTGTTTGCATAAGATCTACTTCCGTTGTTATTTACGCCAACTTTACATTTTCAGTCTTTACTTTAAGTTTTTTTGAGTTTCTAGCTACAAATCAGTCTAGCATCTTTCATTACCAGTATCAAAGTCTTGCACATATTTGTGTCTTTGTTTACTTTCCTTTGATTTCAGAACAATTAGTGTCTCAACCCTTTTCTTAGATTTTTAGCACAAATACATCGAGTCTTTAGCATCCAAAAAACTCAAAAACATGTCAATTTCAAAGTCTTTACCATCTTCCTCATCTGCATCTAGCCCGTGTAAATCTTTAGTAAAATTACATATGTGTCCGACTCTCAGTAAAACCTTATCATGTAAATATGACTAGCTCTGTAAAGTAGAAGTATTGCCACTAGAAAATAAAATATCTTCACATATCTAATCCACTAAACACATACTACGCCTTTGTGAAGACGACATGCAATCTGTGGCTGCAAATCCATTCTTTGGTTCAACAAAGCCAAAGGGAGTTAAATAAATTTTTTTTGCATAAACACTTTACCAGCACCCTATTCTCGCGACTTAAGAGGAACAGTTTATCACTTTGAGGATACCGAAGGATTTTCCATGATAGTGGAAAAGTTAAGGCTTCACCCGTATCCATTTTAGTGCCGTCAAAGTTGCGTTGACGTATCACGAAAGAAAATGCCATCCCACTGTGGTGCATCTCTCTTTCTAGATACCAGATACAATGGGTACCAACATGGAAACTTGGTTACGTTGGAGTTCACACTGAACGCCATGATAGTCTTTGTTATTATATTACCAAATTTCAATATGTCCCTTTCAAATCCGAATCTGATAAAGGTGTTGAAGATCCAGGTCCAAATTCTTGGAGCCCCTCAAGTTAGAGATGCTATACAGGCAACTCTACACTACCACATAACTTGCCGAATCCAGAACTATGCTTTGGATCTATCTTTTCCAGGTGGAGAGAACGCTTTGTTCTTAAACATAGATGCCACTCATAGAACCACATAGTGCACCCAGATCCTTAGGCAAATATCTAGGGAAAAACTCACCAAAATTCTTCTAGAGAAGTTGAGATACCATCCTCAACCTCTCTAGTGTATCAAACCCTCTTTCACTAAAAAAAAAATGACAACACGGTCGCTGTAACTTTAGACCACTCCCATCTCAAGAAGCCCCAGAAAACAACCTTCTCTATCCATATGTACCAGCCTATTGATGAACTTTCAGATGTAACCATATTTTGGTTCCTCATAGCTTTATGAGTGATCATGATTGGATCAAACACTTCAATCATAAGGGCTAAAACACGATGTGGTGTAAATGTCCTTTTTTAAGACATTGCCCTCGTAATATTGACTGTGACAGTCATATATGTCAGGGGGATACTTCAACCGCACACACCAAAAAAGAACTCAAGCAAAGAATGCTAATGATGTCCACTTCTAACTTCAGTCACTCCCATAACTTCCCACCAACCCAAACCTTTGAAAAGGATAACCTTAGCCACGCTCCAAAAATAACTCATAAAAATGTTATCGTGCCAACAAGGGAGATGAAATCTATAAGCAACACAAAAGCTATCCTCAATTGGTAATCCAAAAATGACATGTGCCAGAATAAATTGGCGAAGAAGGTTGAAATAATGAACAAAAAAGCAAAACATACATCCGCACATCATGATGGGCTTATTAGAATCCTGGACCACTGGTTCCAAACCTTACAATATGACATATGTCCACCAAGCACTTCATTATCACACTTCTTCGACCAGCAACAAAAAGAAATTACTTCTCTGAGAGAACAAATCCGACACCTGAAATATGGTAGCTCTGAACCACAGAGAACCCAAAGCTTACTACCAAAGCCAACTTTATTCCCCATGTCCCAAGGGACATATGCCCCAAAAAAAATGGGTCATACATTTGCCACTTTCCCTTCTGATTCACCAATACCCATGACTTTCTCTCCGAAGTCTCCAAACAAATAGGATTTTGACATAGCCAAGCTCGTATGGGAAAGAAAAAATGCTCTTACAGCTCAGAAGCAACAAGTTGATTTAGCTCATAAACAAGCAAAGATAAAAAATGAATCTGGCATGGATACTCGGGCTGTCGATCTAGCAAATATGATAATCTCAAGTGGCATTGTTCTAGACAATGACTTACTCTCCTCAAATGCATGTTCTATCATTCTTGGCAATGATTTAAAGATCTCAGATCATGAATTTGATGATGAGGATTGGGACACTTTGAAATAAAGCCTGCTCGAATATAAATATATAATGCTAGATCTTGACTTTCAAAACCAGACTGCCGACTTGATTCTCATAAATCAGGTTGATCCAGATTTCTCTGTCTTACGGAATGATGAGCCTATAGAAAAGCAGTCATCTTCTAATAAAGAATGTCATCTTATGAATTCTCTAACAAAATATAAGGAACATTCCTCCGATGGATGTCCTAGAACTGGCAATATTGACCTGAACCATGATTCCATTAGTGACACGGCCCCCAACCCGAAAAAATCCTCCTAACTCTTTAATCGCCAGGCAAGGCACAAGAGGTACATGCAATATAGGCGGTACAAGAAGCATAAGACACCAGAGGATAAACCCAAGGTTATCAAGAGCGGTAGGTCTGCCAGGAGGAGGAATTCAGGCAAAGACAAATGCTTCTTCTACCATGAGGCTGGACACTTTGCAAGAACTTGTCCTCAGTCTAGGAAAGCCAAGAGGTCTGCTCAACTCATGGATGAAATGAACTCTTCTCAGCACCTAGACAAAATGGACACTCAGTCAAGTCCTCATCCCAACATAGATCTCGAGCCTATCTTCCCTACAGAAAAAGGGGTATTCGAGGACATACCATCTCTAATCATTGATTTCCAACCACAACCTCTCATTATTGATAGCCAACCAGGGAAAGTATCATCCCTTATCACTGGGGATAAACTCGGTCTAATAGCTGAGTTGACTAAGGAGATAAACATGCTGACAGAAGGAATAAACATAATCTCTGATTTGGATACCCCTCATGTCCAATCAATGATCTATCCATCTAAGTGGGATAAGCCAATTGAAGTGATTGACTTCATGGATATCGGCGCAGCAGCCTCAATGCTAGATACAGGTATTATTCCTGGCTATTAATAGGTTCCTCACGTCAGGAACTTTGGCACCGCAATTAGGAAAACCCTCACAACTAAAGAAACCACTCATGATTGAGGTCTTCTACAGAGATACAGGCCAAATATAAAAAAAGCTGTAGAGGCAGATCTTCAAAATAAAATGCATGTTTTTCGATAGAGATGTCATATATATCCAATTTTAGAAGACGGTGAAGATCTACTTTGAGCTAGGAGGAGATCATAGCAAGAAGCAAGCCTTCATATCTTTGCTTCTAAAGATGATA
Source organism: Capsicum rhomboideum (assembly GCA_031232105.1). Classification (NCBI taxonomy): domain Eukaryota; kingdom Viridiplantae; phylum Streptophyta; class Magnoliopsida; order Solanales; family Solanaceae; genus Capsicum; species Capsicum rhomboideum. Next base: position 119,541,832 of record CP124711.1, read on the forward strand.
GCAGGCCACACCATGACAATTGTGGAGTACAAGTTTAAGCCTATCGCAGTCCCGCAAATAGGCTACATCAGGCAAGCCATAATCTAGGCCCTGAACATCATATGCACAAAGAGACCTATACTGAAGTAGATTATCCAGCACAATCCAGCTCTCGACGAGCAAGAAATAGAAATGATCTTGTCACCAAATCCAAATGCCTTTTTTCAAGCCGTCGGATAAGATCCAAAAAATAGCTGAAGCTCAGGAGGTTCACACTCCCCGAACCTCTGGACAACAGGTCTAGGATGACCAAGCGAACCAGGTACTTCATACGAAGGAATCCGACCACTTATAAAAAGAACGACAGATACTTCATTTATAAAAAACCTGTACACTTTACGAGAAACTATCCTCAGACTAAAAAGTAGAAGACTCAGTCCACCTCTTTGAGGAGATAGAAGATAACACAGGCATCTATCTCAGCAAAAATAATGACCTTGAATCAATTTTCTCAATGGAGGAGGAACCGATGGAGGACAATCGTTTCTCTTTGTACGTCTATGAAGAATTAGGTGACATTTATGCAGATGTTCTTTACCTGATATCAAGTGCAGGAAAAGAAAACGTCCGCCTAATTATATAAAAGCTGGCTAGTCAGATTTTCATGTTCAATAGAGATACTCTCTTCCAGAATAGCAGACCACCCCTAAAACTAATCGTGCAGTGCGTGAACCCTTTTGATCCATACATCCTCATAGAAAGGAGAACTTTCTTCTAGCTGGAAGTCTTCAGAAAATATGGAGGATCTATCCAGAAGTCATTTCGAGTATATCCCGAATATTCGTTCTGTCATGTGTTCATAGAACTTGGCAATGACCTTCCACAAAAGCTCCTATGGCTATTCTGGTACCTGTGCCACTAGCACCACATCTTTATGGAGTTCAAGTACGATGCATTTAGGCATTTTGATAGAATCCAACCAGCCTGCAGAAGGTTCTTGTTGTGGTTCAAGCCTCGACAATATTGGGTTCGATGCTTTAGAGATACCTACGATGCAATGGTATTCATGCTACATCTTCTGGAGGAAATCTCAAACCACGAGATCCAATCTCAAACAGAAATTTCACTCATTTAGAAATTTCTCGTATCAATCCTATCCTTGGAAGATAAATACTATGAAGCACAAACAATTATCTTCCAGCAAAAAAAATGCATTCCAAAGGAGATATGGCCAAAAGAATGGGAATACAACATAACAAATTCATCGAGAATTGTTATTTCACTAGATCACTGAAAAGAAGCTTAGAGGACAAAGAACTCCTCAGGAAAAAGCACAACGTTGACTGGTGGATGGAGAAAGGATACGCGAGCTTATCGTCATCACCTTCAAACACTGCATGAAAAGAAGATGCAAAATGACATGCACAGAATATTACTACTTACCATCTACTCTGGGAATTACCTACTAGGGTTTACTATGAAACCCTCTCAGAAGGTTTTGACTACAAGTTTCTTATCCAGCTGCTTCGTAGACACCTACAAAAAGCTTACCCACCTTCTTGCAAGAAGTTTACAAGCTACTCACCCACCATCTTGGAGGTCATTTACAAGCTGCTTAGTCACCTGTTTGCACATGTTGTCACATGCCAACAACCTATTTGTTTTTTATTTTGTTGGGCTCCGTCACATATTTATTGGGCCCAGTTTGAATAAAGGGTGTTGTAAATTTTGTTTTTATTAGCATAGGAATATGTGCCTAGCATAGAAGTGTGTTCTCGGATAGGGATTTACTATTTTTAAAAGATAGGATAGGGCTTTACTATTTTAGAATAGTGGGCCATGTGTGATAAGATAATGTTTATCTTTATACTTTGTTTGTATTAGGGCTTTCGTATCCTATAAAAGGAAGTATAGCACTTTAGTTGGAGGAAATCAATCTCTCTCCCTAAAAACACTCTTGTATTGTTTTGCTTTTAATAAAATTTTTGTTGGCTAATTTCTCTCTCTTGCTTTTCTCTTCTGAAGGGATGGGTACTTCGGTCCCTTAGGTCAGAGTAGTAGGGTAACATAAGCACAAGGAAAGTATTCTTGTTGTGATTTCAATATGAATTTCTAAGTCCTTTCAATGATTATGAAATGAAATTGGCTTGCTCCAACACAATAGCTTTCCGATTTGCTTCTTTCTTTATCATAAAACATGTAAATTCGTTAGTTGGGTAGAGAAACTTGTTTCCACAGGACTGTTGAGAGCACTAAGGCTAGGGAGAACCGCCAAAGCCCGTGTATGTCACCGTGAAAAGTTATACTACCAAAAAACTAAAAGATTTACATGTTTTAAAGAATGGCAAAGTCAAGTCCTCCTGTTGAGGGTTAAGAAGTCTTTGTTTTTGGTAAACTGTCTTTTAGGTATTAATGGATGCGTAGCCCCAGTCATAAGAAAGCTATTGTGGTGTTGATAAAAATCCTTTATTTCATATGGCTGTAACCTATATGGACGTGAATCACCTTTCATGGTCGAAATTTAGTGGTCAGTTGTTAATCCATCGAGTTGATATTGCCTGTGTACCAGTCCGTTCCCCGCTCCACCCCTCTATTTTGTATCAGAGCCATCCCACTCTTTTCGAAGAGAAGAAGCAAGTGTTTGTATAAGATCTACTTTAAATGTCATAAATGCCAACTTTACATTTTCAGTCTTTACTATAATTTGTTTTTGTCTTTAGCTTCCAAACAGTTCATAGTCCCTAGTTTTTAATCCTTAAATTCAGAGACTTGTACATATTTGTGTCTTTGATTACTTTCCTTAGTTTTTAGAAAAAATAGTGCGTCAAGTCTTTCCTTAGATTTTTAGCACAAACACATTGAGTCTTTATCATCCAAAAAACACAAAAAGATGTTGATTTCAAAGTCTTTACTGTTTTCCTCGTCTGCATCTAGTCCGGGTAAATCTTTAGCAAAATTACTTATGTCTCCTAATATCAGTAAAACTCTTACATGTAAATATGACTACCTCTATGAAGTAGATGTGCTACCACCAGAAACAAACATATCTTTCATATATCTACCTCTACTAAACCCGTACTCATCCTTTGTGAAAAAAGCCTGTAATCCGTGGCTACAGATCCGTTCTTTGGTGCAACAAAATCCAAAGGGAGTTAAAGAATATGTTGCTGCATCAAAACTTGACCAGTACCCTATTCTTTTAACTCAGTAAGAACAATTGATCACTCTACAGATGCCGGAGGATTTTTCGCGACAGTGGAAAAACCAAGGCTTCACCCATATCCATTTTGGTGCCGTCAGAGTTGCGTTTACTTATAACGAAAGAAAAGATAAGCCAGTAGTGGCTTATCTTTATCTTCTAAATACTAGATACAACGAGTACAAACATGCAAACTTGGGTACATCGGAGATCAACCTGAATGCCGGGACAGTCTTTGTTACTATATTTCCAAACTTCAAAATGTCCCTCTCTGATTCATATCTGATGGAGGCGTTGAAGATCCAGGTCAAAATCCTTGGAGATCCTCTATCTATAGATGCCATACAGGCAACTCTACAACACCAGATAGCTTGGTGAGTCCAGAACCATGCTATGGATCTATCTCTTCTAGGAGGCGAGAATGCTTTGTTCTTAAACATAGATGCCACTCATGGAACCATACAGTGCACCTAGATCCCGAGGCAAATATCCATAGAAGAACTCACCAAAATTCTTCCAGATTCATAGGTCACAAATTATGAGAAGTTGAGAGACCGTCCTCAACCTCTCAAGTCTACTAAACCCCCTTTTACCAAAAATAATGACAACATAGTCCCTATAAGTTTCGACCACTCCTACCTTAAGAATCCCCATAAAACTATCTTCTCCATCCATATTTACCAATATTTAGATGATCTTCTAGGTGTGTAGATTAAGGACTCCATAAAATGGTTTCTTTCGAGCTTCATGAGCGAACGTGATTGGATAAAGCAATTCAATCATGAAAGACTCAACGTGCAGTGGTACAAATGTCCTTTCATTAGATATTGCCCATGGAAAATTGGTCGTGAATGCAAAGGGTATCAGGAGAATGACGATGAGGAATGGAATGAGTATTGACGGGCCATAGAAAAAAGGAAAAAGAATAAAAGTGGAGGAACCTCCAAAACGGAATTCAGGAAGAGATATGCCGAAGAAGACCAATCTATTGGTTCTCTTAGCCATTCGAGAAAGTATGAATTCTTTGTGTCATACAATCCCTAAAATTGCCCAGCTCCACCCACTCCATCCAAAATTAAAAGCACCTGAACCAAAAATAAGCCTATAACTAATCTATCCTTGATGTCCCCTGCATGATCCAGTTATTCAGATGACTTCCCACCAAACACACCCTTTGAAAAGGATATCTTGAGCCACTCTCCAAAAATACCAACAAGAAATGTAATCCTACCGACGGGTGAAAGGGTGTCCCTGAACAACATAGAAGCAACTCTCAACCGGTAATCTAAAAATGACATGTACCAAAATAGGATGCTATACAGCATCAGCCAGTCCCTCAAGAGTGTTGCTCACACCCAGATTAAGTTGGTGAATAAGGTCGAAGCAATGAACAAAAAAGCAAAACAAACATCTACTCAGCATGACAGACTTATCCAAACATTAGAACTTAGACTCAAAACCTTGCAGTATGATATATGTCCGCCAGGCACCTCATTATCACACTTCGTCGAACAACAACAAAAAGAGATGGCTTCTTTGAAGGAACTGATCCAACACCTGAAATATGGTAGCTTCACACCACAGGGGACCCAAAGCTCACTCCCAAAGTCAACTTTATTCCCCCAGACATATTCGCCACCAAAGATGGGCGACAGCTTTACCACTTTTCCTTCCAGTCCTCATATGCCTATGTATTTCTCTCCACGCCTTATGAAGAATAAGAGTTTGACATAGCTAAGCTTGTTTGGGAAAGAAAAGACATCATAGCGGCTATGGAGAAGGATGATCTAGCCTATAAATAATCCAAAAGAAAGATGAAATTTGGTGAGAGGGACATAGATAGAGGAACCAAGATGATCTCACATTATAACATCACCTTTCCCGATGATTACATGATAATTCAAAAACCTGAAGTACCATATGAAGATTAAGAGTGGACGGCCTCGCTACGAGATGGTCTTCTCAATAATGGCTGGCTCCTTTAGGGTCATGGTTTACCTGATCCAAATGAAAACTTGATTCTCTCTGATTAAGTTGTTACAAATCTCTATGGCCTACCCTCTATTTAGTATCAGAGACATCCCACTCTCTTTGGAGGGAGTAAGTAAGTGTTTACATAAGATCTACTTTCAACGTCATAAACACCAACTTTACATTTTCAGTCTGTACTTTATTTTGTTTTATTCTTTACCTTCCAAACAATTCATAGTCCATAGTTTTTAATCCTCAAATTAAGAGTCTTATACATATTTTTCTTTGATTACTTTCCACAGTTTTTAGAACAAATAGCATGTCAAGTCTTTCCTTAGATATTTAGCACAAATACATCTAGTGTTTACTGTCTAAAAAACACAAAAATATGTCAATTTCAGAGTATTTACCATCTTGCTCGTCTGCATCTAGTTTGGGTAAATCTTTAGCAAAATTACATATGTCTCCTATTGTCAGTAAAACTCTGTCATGTAAATATTACTACCTCTATGAAGTAGACTACTGCCCCCAAAAAATAACATATCTTCGACATATCTACCTCTACTAAACCCGTACTCATCCTTTGTGAAAAAAACCTTCAATACGGGGCAGTAGATGCGTTCTTTGGTGCAACAAAAGCCAAAGGGAGTTAAAGAATATGTTACTGCATCAAAACTTGACCAGCACCCTATTCTTTTAACTAAGAAAGAACAATTTATCACTCTGCAGATGCCGTAGGATTTTTTGTGACAGTGGAAAAACCAAGGCTTCACCCATATCGATTTTGGCGCGGTTAGAGTTGCGTTGACGTATCACGGAAGAAAAGGCTAGCCAGTCGTGGCAAAATTTTCTCTTCTAAATACCAGATACAATAAGTACCAACATACAAACTTGGGTACATCGAAGATCACCCTGAACGTTGGGACAGTCTTTGTCTCTATATTTCCAAACTTCAACATGTCCCTCTCTGATCCATATCTGATGGAGGCATTGAAGATCCAGGTCTAAATCCTTAGAGCTCCTTAAGCTAGAGATTCCATACAAACAACTCTACACTACCAGATAGTTTGGCAAGTCCAGAACCATGCTATGGATCTATCTCTTCAAGGTGGCCACAAAGATTTGTTTTTAAACATAGATGCTACTCATGGAACCACACAGTGCACCCAGATCCTGAGGAAAATATCCATAGAAAACCTCACCAAAATTCTTCCAGATTCTTGGGTCACAAATTATGAAAAGTTGAGAGACCATCCTCAACCTCTCCAGTCCACCAAACCCACTTTCACCAAAAAGAATGACAACATAGTCGTTATAAGTTTTGACCGCTCCAACCTCAAGAAGCCCCATAAAACGACTTTCTCTATCTATATTTACCAACCTTCAGATGACCTTCCAGATGTGGAGAATCAGGACACCATAAAATGGTTCCTTTCAAGCTTTATGAGTGAACATGATTGGATAAAGCAATTCAATCATGTAGGGCGCAGCGTTCAGGGGTACAAATGTCCTTTCATGGGACACTGCCCATGGAAAATTGACTGTGACTTCAAAGGGTGTTAGGAGGATGACAATGAGGAATGGAATGAGTACTGTCGGGCCATAGAAAAAGGGAAAAAGAAAAAAAGTGAAGGAACCTCTAAAAGGGAATTCAGGAAGACATACACCTAACAAAACCCATCTATTGGTACTTTAGCTATCCGGGAAAGTATGAATTCCTTGTGTCATACAATCCCTAAAATTACCTAGCTCTGCCAACTCAATCCAAAAGTAAAAGCAGCCAAAGCAGAAATGAGCCTACAACTAATCTATTCATGATGACCCCTACAGGATCCAGTCATTCAAATGACTTCCCACCAAATAAACCCTTTGAAAAGGATAACTTGAGACACACTTCAAAAATACCAGCAAAAAATGTTATCCTACTGACGGGTGAAAGGGTGTCCCTGAGCAACACAGAAGCTACTCTCAACTGGCAATCTGGAATTGCCATGTGTCAAATAGGATGTTATACAACATTAGACAGTCCCTCAAGAGTGTTGCTTACACTTAGACTAAGTCGGTGAATAAGGTCGAAACAATGAACAAAAAAGCAATGCAAACATCTACTCAGCATGATGGACTTATCCAAGTATTAGAACTCAGGCTCAAAACCTTGTAGTATGATATATGTCCACCAGGCACCTCATTATCATACTTCTTCGACAAGCAACAAAAGTAAATGTCTTCTTTGAAGGAATAGATCCAACACCTGAAATACGGTAGCTTCACACCATAGGGGACCCAAAGCTCACTCCCAAAGATAACTTTATTCCCCCAGACATACTCTCCACCAAAGATGGTCCACATCTTTACCACTTTCCCTTCCAGTCCTCATATGCCTATGCCTTTCTCTCCAACACATCATAAAGAACTAGAGTTCGACATACACAAGCTTGCTTGGGAAAGAAAAGACGCCATAGAGGCCAAGAAGAAGGCTGATGCAGCCCATAAACAATCCAAAAGAAAGATAGAATCTGGCCAGAAGGATATAGATAGAGGAACCATGATGATCTCAGGTTATGAAATCACCTTTCCTAATAAATACATGATAATTCAAAAACCTAAAGCGCCATATGAAGATAAAGAGTGGACCGCCTTGCTATGATATAGTCCTTTTCAATAATGGTTGGCTCCCTTCGGGTCATGGTTTCCCTAATCCAATTGACAACTTGATTATCTCTGATCAAGTTTTTCCAAATCTCTGTGGCCTGCCCTCTATTTAGTATCAAAGCCATCCCACTCTCTTCGAAGGGAGGAAGCAAGTGTTTGCATAAGATCCACTTTCAAAGTCATAATCACTAACTTTACATTTTCAGTCTTTACTTTATTTTGTTTTGTTCTTTAGCTTCCAAACAGTTCATAATCCATAGCTTTCAATCCTCAAATTCAGAGTATTGTACATAGTTGTGTCTTTGATTACTTTCCATAGGTTTTACAACAAATAGCGTGTCAAATATTTCGTTAGATATTTAGCATAAATACATCGAGTCTTTATTTTCCAAAAAATACAAAAATATGTCAATTTCAGAGTCTTAACCGTCTTCCTCGTCTGCGTCTAGTCTGGGTAAATCTTTAGCAAAATTGCATATGTCTCCAACACTCAGTTACACTCTGTCATATAAATATGACAACCTCTATGAAGTAGATGTGCTACTACCAGAAAATAACATGTCTTCCACATAACTACCTCTACTAAACATGTATCATCCTTTATGAAAAAAGCCTGTAATCCGTGGTTGCAGATCCATTCTTTGGTGCAAAAAAAGCCAAAGGTAGTTAAAGAATATGTTTCTGCATCAAAACATGACTAGCACCCTATTATTTTAACTCAGGAAGAATAACTCATCACTCTGCATATGCCGGAGGATTTTTTGCGACAGTGGAAAAACCAAGGCTTCACCCATATCCATTTGGGTGTTGTCAGAGTTGCGTTGACATATCAAGGAAGAAAAGGCAAGCTAGTAGTGGCACGTCTTTCTCTTCTAAATACCAAATACAATGAGTACCATCATGCAAACTTGGGTACATCGGAGATCACCCTAAATGTCAGGACAATATTTGTCACTATATTTCCAAACTTCAATATGTCCCTCTCTGATCCGTATCTGATAGAGGCGTTAAAGATCCAGGTCAAAATCCTTGGACCTCCTCAATCTATAGATGCCATACAGGCAATTCTACAATACCAGATAGCTTGGTGAGTCCAGAACTATGCTATGGATCTATCTCTTCTAGGTGGCGAGAAAGCTTTGTTCTTAAACATAGATGCCACTCATGGAACCACACAGTGCACCCAGATCCCAAGGCAAATATCCATAGAAGAACTCACCAAAATTCTTCCAGATTCATAGGTCACAAATTATGAGAGGTTGAGAGACCATCCTCAACCTCTCCAGTCTACTAAACCCACTTTCACCAAAAAGAATGACAACATAGTCACTATAAGTTTCAACCACTCCTACCTTAAGAATCCCCATAAAACGAGCTTCTCCATCCGTATTTACCAACATTTAGATGACCTTCCAGATGTGGAGATTAAGGACTCTATAAAATGGTTTCTTTCGAGCTTCATGAGCGAACATGATTGGCTAAAGCAATTCAATCATGAAGGGCACAGCGTGCAGTGGTACAAATGTCTTTTCATAGGACACTACCCGTCGAAAATTGACTATGACTGCAAAGGGTGTCAGGAGGATCACGATGAGGAATGGAATGAGTACAGTCGGGCCATTGAAAAAGAAAAAAAGTGGAGGAACCTCCAAAAGGGAATTCAGGAAGAGATAAGTCGAAGGAGACCCATCTATTGTCTTTCTTAGATGATGTTTCCCAAACTATACCTCCAAAAAAGTATAATGTGGTCGTTGTATCAAATATAGAACCCAATTGGGTTGGGGTCGATACCACAGGGAATAGGATGAGATTCTGCCGAGTGTTTGTCCGAGTAATTGTCAAGTAAGTAAAAAAAAGGGTTTTTTGTAAACAAATAATAACACTAATAATTGTTGATTGTCGGATTTGTGATCAATATGAAAAAGGCACTAGGACTGTGATCCCCAAGATTCCTTATCTCCACCGATTACTTGTGCTGGCAAATTATCCCTCTGCATTGCATGAAAAATCAAACAAGATAGGTTCATCTAAATGGCTCCCGACCTTGGTTAGATGAATTTAACTCTTCTCCTCTCGGTCTCCAAGTGTCGTACTACTAACCCTTGTTATTGATCTCCGATTAACTATCCCTGTTACATTTCAAATTATTAGATGAAGGTTGATAGCTTCAAATCTCTGTTGTTATTCTCTTTTTCCAATCTCTACTTCTCTCTCAATCAAGTTTAGAATGCAGGCGAGCTTCCAACATTTGCAACTGTTAGAAGGTCAATTATAATGAAGGAAATACCAATTCATGCAGTCAAACCGGTTCAGAATTGCTTTGCACTTAACCTGTTTTGTTAATTCCTCATGGTTCACACAACTCTAGTTATAGGGTATAGCTACTCATGATTTCAAGAACACAAGAGGATTCAATGATGAAAACATAAGTATGAACTCACAGTAAGAATAAAACTCTGAAATCTCAATATAAATCAAAACCCTAGAATTGATGTTTGAGATTACAAGATCAACTTGTTTATGAACCTCAAAACAATGTAATAAACAACTCAAACTAATGTAATAATTAACTCCTAAACATAGTACAACCTAAGGGTATTTATGGATTCAAAGTTAATCCTACCCTAAACAAAGTAGGAGAAAAAAGTCAGCAACTTTCCACGGACCGTTGCTTGAGGTCGTGGAATCAACTCATGGACCGTGGGTCCAAATCATAGGAATCAGGCATCACTGCACAACTACAAAAGTTGACCTACAATCGTGACTCACAGACCAAATGTGTACCTACGTACCATAGGTCCAGGTCGTAGGCCACTTTCGTGGATTTCAACTCTTCTCTTTTGTCTTCAAAAACTTCCTTTCAGTGCATGCTTCATCTTGTCTTACCTATTTTCCTACAAGATAGAATAGAAAATACATCATACCTACCAAACATACCCAAATTATTACATATTTTCCTTGTTTTAGGCATCAAAAGTACAATCAAATCATGGCACATCAACACCCTCAACTTAGAACGTTTGCATGTCCTCAGGCGAACAAAACAAAACAAACACATTCAATGCATAACTAAGAGAAACCTAAGAGACCTATGGCAGTCGACTCATTGCTTATGACACCAAAACCTTTTGACCCCCTCCTATTCACAAGTCAAAACCACTATGTGTGTACATACAGCATATTATCATGACATAGAAGGGATCAAGTGATGGCATCAGATTATGAACAAACAACTAATCATATACGTAAATGACATTATCCAAACAAATAGCAGCTAACAATGCAACCCATGTACTCTCATAGTAAAAAAGTCCCATACACTTACAGTATACTAATAAAAATCAACATAGGGACTGGATCAAAACACTCTCTCTCACAAAGATGTTCAAACTATATGCGTGAAATACCATAGGCTTGCCCTTATTTTCTATGCCTTAGTTTTTCAGACAGTTGGACTAAGATCACTATAGGACTTTCATCGACTTGTAATGTAGGATTGGAAACGGGTGTGGTACATATGGATATGGTGACTCACCCTTCTTGACACTACACTATTTTTGGCTCCACCTTCCAACCATTCTCATTTTATTCTCCCTTATTCTCTTTCATTTGTTTTCAGATTTTGGGTGTGCTTTTCTTTATGATTTCAATATTCTCTCTCTTTTTTTTCTTTTTGCAAATCTATTTTTTTTTACTTATTTTTTTTCTTCACACCCAAATCTATTCTCTTTTTTTTTTTTTTTTTTTTTACTAACCCCTTCTTCATACCCCAAGTCAAACTACGCACCCCTATAATAGCCACCCTTAACTTACACAATTTTCCTGAGTTGAGGTACACAATGTCCAAGGAAGGACCAGGTCCAAGACAGTTTCATTGTAAGTCAAAATGGGAAGGTAAATAGGCTAATGAAAGAAATAGGTCAATTAAGGCTCAAAATTGGGATCAAGAGGTATTACTTCATTTGGTCAGGCATTTAGGCTAAAAGTGGAATTATTCAAAAACGGCGTATGATATTTTCCTAACAACTATCCTATAACCTAGGCAAGACTAACTGGGCAAGTTCTGGATTGCACACATAAAGTGAACTCGGTAATGACCTCACACACATATAGCACAGGGTTACACTATCGACTACTACCTATCCAGTTCATGCATTGCTAGCTACAGTCATTCTGCCTATAATACTAATGCCATAACAAGATCCAACAGCTGTCACAAACTAACATAACTCCACACACAGTCCAAAACAAAAAATTTCAGGAGGGGTATCCTTTAAACACCAAAAACATTATCAAAAACTTGTTCAAAACTGGACTGCACGAAGGTTCCCTTATTTTTCTCCTAACTAAACATGAAAACACATAATAAAATAAATAACAACCTAAACATGTTGATTCTGTAGGCCCATTCAAAAGAGTTAAAGGTACAAAGGTTTTCTATTTAATAATTCATTTTATCCGATTTTAAACAAAGTACATGATTTAATTTATGGTTGAGGAACCTTTCAAAACAAATGAGCAAGTTCCTTACAAGATTTCCATTTATTATTTCACACCACTACAGACCCACGTTATGAATAATTACCAACTATCGAGTATCAAAAGACGGAAGGTTTAACCTTTATACATAATTACAAAACCAAATATAAATTTAGTACACTACAAAAACTCGAGTTTATCCACTCTAAAGTAGCCAACCCATTTACCAAATATAAGTTACAAACCGGCTTTAAAATTTCATATATATATGTGTATCACATGGATCATATACAAGTCCCAAAATTAGTACAAAGTATAGATGCCTATATGAAAATGTGGTCTTCAATAAAGCTCCAAAAATCCTACTTCAAATGGCCATATTCAAGCATCATACCGAAGATCCCCTACGATGGAAACAACTATCACTAAGCATAAAGCCTAGTGGTGTATAAACATCAGGCTCAGAGCCATTAGATTCTCCAATCCCCTCCCAAGTAATCAGCAGTTCAATTGGAACATATATATAAATAAATCAAGAAAAAAAATGTATCAAAAGTATCAACTCGATATTTAGGGGCTCAAGTATCAAGAAAGCCCAAAAACTAGTTCACAAGAGGTCAAATGACAAGCTTCGCCCAAATATGTATATTATGCCATCACGCCAAGCATAATCAAATATCAAGAAGAACCAAAGCACTATATCAAGAAGGGCCAAAACCCAATAATCAAGAGAATCAAGAACCATATTAAAAATGTCTTTCTAGTTCGTACTTAAAATGGACACCTTCCTTAACTAAGTCGAACCAACAATCCATAGTCAAGATGGCAAAAGATCTGAATCAAGAGGCATGTCAATAGTGACAAAGTCACAACCACAAGGAGTACAAAGTCCCAATAAGGAATCCAAATGATCAAGCAATCCGTACAAGTGGGGGAGTTAAACAAATGGCTTAAAAGACTCCGAGGATAACAAACGACAATACAAGGTGAAAAGAAGGTAGCCAATGTAATGGAATAATATTTTTGATACTTCAGCAGTTAACAAGAGTATGAGTTCAATATTATACACAAATCATAACCTTCTAGTATTTACGCAGTCCAACCACACTTCAAGAGTCTAAGTCGCAAACCAAACAACGTATCAAGTTCCTCAGCTTGTACATGAGTATACACAACCTTGAATATACAATTAAGTACCCTTTTTAATTTCTAGTAACTCCATCATATTGATATGAACCAATATTAGCATGAAAATTAAGCATAGTTTGTGCAAATTACACCTAATCGTCAAAGCAGTAAATCCGAACAGCCCCATTGTTTCGTGTTGTAACTTAGTTTTGAATAGGTAAATACCAAAACCAAACCTTATAGCCTTCATGAAAGTTTTATATATATGTCTTAGAATTTCAATAATCCATAATTACTGAAAAATACATTTTGTAGAAAAAGATATTACCAAAACACTAACAGTAGCACATAGGGGGTTTTCAAATCCAAAAACTGGACAGAACTTGTCCTCACTTGCGTCCCCTATTTTGAATTCAAAACTTTCAAATAAGCTTTTATTCCAAGAATAAAAGTTGTATATTTAGGTTTTAGCTTTCCAAAAAATATTTTTTGACTTAAAACGGATCTCTAACCAATGCGATATGATAAATATACTAAACACTGCACAATTCTAAAACAAGTTTCAAGTACTTACCACAAGGTAGGATGTATCTTTGCTTTCAGCCCAAAGGAACAAGATTCTCTAGTGATTTTATGGGATAATTTAATGAAGATGGAATCCAGGGGGTTTCTTAGAGTCAAGGGAACCGAAAATATGAGAGGAGGTGTAAATATTTGGGCATAATATACATTTAAATACCCAAGAACACCCTAGAAGGGTGGCTGCCAAAATTTTAAAAGTAGATTGCCCAATATTTTTTTTTAAATATCTCTATTCTTTAATATTATATCTATAAAGATTATAGTTATGGTGATTTACATAATAACCCAAGCAAATTGATTAAAATACCGCTATAATTTCAAGTATGCAAATTTTCAAAGATCGCAATACTTGGGTTAATGAAGTATCAAATAGAAGGTGTTCTTATTCTATAGTAATGTTATATTGGAGATATAATATTAATTTGAATATTTAGGGTGTTACAACTCTTTCCCCCTTAAGAAATTTCATTTTGAAATTTACCTGACTAGTTTCAAAACAGATGTGGATATTTGTTTCTCATGTCTATTGCTCGCTCCCAGGAGGCTTCTTTGTCCGAATGATTTCTTCAAAATACCTTTACTTAGGGAATTCTTTTATTTCTCAGTTGTTTTACTCCATGTTCCATGATTTGTATAGGTTCTTCTTCATATGTCAAGTCAGGATTAACCTCCATGGATTCAACCGTAAGAACATGAGATGGATCTGAGCGGTATCTTCTAAGCATAGAAACATGGAAGACATTGTGAATATTATCTAATTTAGGTGGCAAATCCAGGTTATATGCAACTGGCCCAACTCTTTCGAGTATTTCATAAGGCCCAATAAATCAAGTACTAAGTTTTTCTTTTTGGTCAAATCTCATAATCTTCTTCCATGGAGAAACCTTTAAGAATACCATATCACCAACTTAGTGCTCAATTTCACACCTCTTAAGATCAGCATAAGACTTTTGTCTAGATGAAGTTATTTTTAGACGATCCTTGATCACCTTTACCTTGTCTTCCGTTTGTTGCACAATTTTAAGATCAACAAATTTTCTTTCACCAAATTCACTCCAACAAAGAGGAGTTCGATATTTCTTTCCATATAAAGCTTCATAAAGTGGCATTTCAATACTTTACTAGTAACTATCATGGAAAGTAAATTCTATCAAAGCCAAGTGTTTGTCCCAACTACCCTTAAACTCAATAATGCAGGCACGAAGCATATCTTCCAAAATTTGGATAACCCTTTCTGATTGACCATTTGTCTAGGGATGAAATGAGGAGCTAAAATTCAACCTAGTACCCAAAGCTTCCAGTAAGCTGGCCTAAAATCTTGATGTAAACCTTGGATCTCGATCAGATACAATAGAAACAGGGATTCCGTGCAGCCTCACAATTTCATTAATTATAATTCTGCTAAATGTTCAAGTGAGTAATCCATCTTGACTGCCAAGAAATGAGCACTCTTTGTTACCCTATCCACTATAACCCAAATTGCATCATGATTTCTTTGAGTGCGAGGAAGTCCAGAAATAAAGTCCATGGTTATTTTCTCCCATTTCCATTCCGGCATTGATAAGGGTTGGAGCAAACTATCTGGAACATGATGCTCCTCCTTTATTCGCTGACAAATCAAACATTTTGAAATAAGCTCTACAATATCTTTCTTCATACCATTCCATCAATAGTGTTCCTTGATGGTTTGGTACATCTTGGTACCTCCAGGATGCATAGCATATGGTTAAGTACGTGCTTCATTCAGAATCGTCATTAGGGATACACAACATATTTTGATAAAATAGGACACCATCCTCCCCCAATGTAAAATCAAGCTTTCCTCCATTTTGAAATTCTTTGATCAATTTTATGAGCTTTTCATCCAACTTTTGTGCTTCTTTCACCTTTTCAAGTAGTGGCTTGACTTGGAAATTAGCAACAACCGAACCATCTTAAACGAAACCAAGAGAAGCATTCATGGATCTTAACTCAAGAAACAAGGGCAAAAGCCTCAAAGATAAACTTGCGAAAAATTTGCGACTTAAGGCATCTATAACTACATTGGATTTACCTGGATGATAATCAATCATGCAGTCATAATCTTTGATGAGTTCAAGCTACCTACGTTGCCTCAAGTTCAGGTTTTTTTGTGTACCCAAGTACTTCAAGCTCTTATGATCAGTGAATATATGGCATTTTTCTCCATACAAATAATGTCTCCATATTTTCAAGGCAAACACTATAGCAGCTAGTTCAAGATCATGGGTAGGATAATTCAATTCATGTGGTTTCAATTTCCGAAAGGCATAAGAAATAACTTTTCCTTCCTGCATTAAAACACATCCTAGACCACGATGAGAAGCATCACTATATATCACATACTATTTCCCTTCAATTGGTATAGTAAGTATAGGAGCTTGTGTCAATAAGGATTTGAGAGTTTCAAAGCTCTCTTGGTATTTGATGTCCCAAGTAAACTTTACTTCCTGCTTCAAAAGTTTAGTCAAAGGAGAGGCTATCATGGAGAATCCTTTCAAAAACCTTCTATAGTATCCTACTAGGCCCAAGAAACTTTTTACTTCAGTTTGACTTTTGGGTGGTTTCCATTCCATAATTGCTTGAATCTTACTAAGATCAACCTTCACACCTTACGCTGACACAACGTGTCCCAAGAAGGCCACTTCATTAAGACAAAATTCAGATTTGGAGAGCTTAGCATAGAGTTCTTTCTCCTTCAAAATTTGGAAAATAATCCAGAGATGTTTATTATGATCCTCACTATTTTTGGAATATATTAAAATATCATCTATAAAGACCACCACAAATTGATCAAGATAAGGTTTAAATACTCGATTCATTAGATCCATGAACACTGTAGGAGCATTTGTCAACCCGAATGGCATCACCAAAAATTCATAATAACCGTATCGAGTTCTATAGGTTGCCTTAGGTACATCTTGATCTCTTACTCGCATTTGATAATACCCAGACCTTAAATCAATTTTTGAGAAAAATTTAGCACCCTTAAACTGGTCAAACAAATCTTCAATCCTTGGCAGCGGATATCTGTTCTTGATTGTTATTTTGTTCAATTGTCGATAGTCAATGCAATGCCTAAAAGTAACATCTTTTTTCTTTACAAATAAGATAGGGGCTCTCCAAGCAGAAACACTAGGACGGATAAAACCTTTCTCAAGAAGTTCCTGCATTTGAACTTTCAACTCCCTCAATTCTACTGGGGCCATTCTATAAAGAGTGATAGAAATAGGGGTAGATCCAGGAATATGCTCTATCGAAAATTCAACTTCTTTTTTCGGAGCTAACCCAGGAAGATTTTTGGGGAAGACTTTAGGGAAATCACAAATAGTAGGTATGTTTTTAAAATAGGATTCTCCAACCGTGTATCAACTATGTGAGTAAGATATGTATCACAGCCTTGGCGAATCATCTTGCTTGCCAAGACCGCAGAAATAATGCTAGACGTTAGTGGCCTTTCACCTGGAAAAGTGATGTGTGAAAATGTAGGATCTTTAAAAGACACATGCTTTAACCGATAATCTGCTATTACATGGTAATTGTGTAGCCAAAGTCAACAGGGAAGACTATAACATCAAAGTATTGGAAAGGTATTTCAATCAAATCAACAGGGAAGACTAAATTTTGAATCATGAAGGGACAAGCTCGGTAAATTCGATTACAAACAACCTGAGGACCCAAAGGACTCTTAACCAGTACGTCATAGTTAAGAATACAGATTTCACATTTTCACGAAAAACAAGTAACGAACAAATATAGGAATGGGTAGAACCAGGATCAAATAGTGTAAATACATACAAGCCAAATAAGTGAAATTTATCGACAACCACGTCTGGTCTATCTTGATCATCCTTCTATCTCATAGCATAAGCTCGTGCAGTAGCCTTTGACCCACTGGCCTAATTAGTTCTTTTTGCACCCACTACTTGTGTGTTTTAAGATCTTGCACCTCTATCGCCTTGAGGAGGATTAGTAGTAGGCTTCTGAATCGAGCCTTCTATATGCAAAGGAGAAACATGATTAGGATTAGGAAAATCCTTAACCTTATGATCAAAGCTCCCACAATTAAAACATTCACCAGAAGTCCTCCTACAAGTACCATAATGATTCTTTCCACACTGTGCATAAGTAGGTATGCGAGTCTTGCCTTGGTGATAGTTTGGAGTTCTAACAGTAGAAAAATTGGATTTTCTTTGCTAATGTTGAGACGACCTGTGAACACTACCTGCCTCGGAATCATCAAATCTTCCCCTTTTGGATGTACCTCCATAATCTAATTTAGGTTTTCTGAATTTGGTTTTATTTCTACTAGATTCTTCCTTATCAAGTCTTTTCTAAGTAAAAGCATCAGAAACTAACTTCCAAAAATTCTCATGTTGCAGGACTGCGACATTCTTTCTGATGGAATCATTCAAACCGTCTTCAAATCTCCTACACTTATCTTTTTCATCATTAATAATGGTTACAGCATAGCGAGAAAGCCTAAGAAACTTTTGTTGATACTCAGTAATAGACATGCCTCATTGCTTTAAATTCAGAAACTCCTTATTCTTTGCATCACAATAAATAGGTGGAACATACTTCATAGGGAATTACCTACCAAAATCATCCCAAGTTAGAACTGGAGGTTTTGCCCTAGCATTTGGTACACTTACCCACCAGTCGTAAGCATCATTTTGTAATAACGAGATAGCATACTTAAATTTGGCAGCATCTGAACACTCCAATTGCTTGAACACCCTCTCCAGTGCTTAAGCTATTATTCAGCATCAGTAGGATCAACAGTGCCTTCAAACTCAACTCCACCCATCTTTCTCATTTTCTCAAAGTTTACACCATTTGGATCATGCATCATTTCAGTCAAGTGGTGGAAGAATCCATCCATATGTTGAAAAGGAGGGTTCATAACATGATTACTATAACTCATGTGAGGATGTTGTCCCTATCTTACACCCTGATTATTCCCAACTTTAGATCCACTGGTACTTGGGAAATTAAGATCAGAAAAATGTTCCTTCATTCCTTCTAGTGCATGAGGCTGGGCATTAGAGTTGTCCTAACCTTCACGAATTGCTTTCATAGGTCTATTAGAGAAAGAGGTTAGTTCCTTCAAGATAGAACATCACATTGCACTAGAAAAATGTACATGATGTATATGCACATTAGATGTAATAAAAATATTAGCCATGTAAGTAAGTAAATACAATAATAAAAGCTTTCTTAAAGAGAAAACAGTATATCAGCAATTCAGAACAAAAAGTCCTAGAACCAGAAATGGTAAACAATCCTAAATGTCATGTAGCCTCCTGCTTATAAGTGTGGTGCACAACACACCCATAAGCAAGACTCTACTAGACACCGCTTGTAGGCCTCTACCTAGGACACGACCTTGCTCTGATACAAAAGCTTGTAGCGACCTTCTCGAGAGAATGATACTTCTAAAACAAAAGAAAATATAATACTGGAGTTGTTTAAAAGATCTTAACTTAAACATATTAAGTATAATCTGGTGGCAAATTAGGACCATTCAAAAGAGTTAAAGATACAAAGGTTTTCTATTTAATAATTCATTTTATCCGAGTTTAAACAAAGTAAGTGATTTAATTTATGGTAGAGGAACCTTTCAAAACAAATAAGCATGTTCTTTATGAGATTTTCATTTATTATTTCACACCACTACAGACCCACGTTATGAATAAGTACCAAACTATCGAGTATCAAAAGATGGAAGGTTTAACCTTTTTACATAATTACAAAATCAAATATAAATTTAGTGCACTACAAAAACTCAAGTTTATCCACTCTAGAGTAGCCAACAAAAACTCAAGTTTATCCACTCTAGAGTAGCCAACACAGTTACCAAATTTAAGTTACAAACCAGATTTAAAATTCCATTTATATGTGTATCACATAGATCATATACAAGCCCCAAAATTACTACAAAGTATAGTTGGCTATATGCAAATGTGATCTTCATTAAAGCTCCAAAAATCCTATTGCGAATGGCCATCTTCAAGCATCATCCCGAAGATCCCCTATGATAGAAACAACTATCGCTAAGAATAAAGCCTAGTGGTGTATAAACATCGGGCTCAGAGCCATTAGAAAACATCGGGCTCAGAGCCATTAGAAAACATCGGGCTCAGAGCCATTAGATTCTCTGATTTTCTCCCAAGTAATCAGCAGTTCAATTGGAACATATATATAAATAAATCAATAAAACAAATGTATCAAAAGTATCAACTCGATATTTGGGGTCTCAAGTATCAAGAAAGACCAAAAACAAGTTCACATGAGGTCAAATGACAAGCTTCTCCCAATATGTATCTCATGTCGTCACGCCAAGCATAATCAAATATCAAGAAGGATTGAATCCCTATATCAAGAAGGGTCGAAACCCAATAATCAAGAGAATCAAGAATCATATTAAAAATGGCTTTCTAGTTCGTACATAAAATGGACACCTTACATAACTAAGACGAACCAAAAATCCATAGTCAAGATGGGAAAAGGTCTGAATCAAGAGGCTTGACAATAGTGACAAAGTCATAGCCACAAGAAGGGCAAAGTCCCAAAAAGGATGCCAAGTGACCAAGCAATCCTTACCAGTGGGCGACCGAGGATACAAAAACGATAATACAAGGTGAAAAGAAGGTAACCAAGGTACCAGAATAATAATTCAAATACTTCAGCAGTTAACAAGAGTATGAGTTCAATAGTATACACAAACCTTAGCCTTTTAGTATTTACGTAGTCCAACCACACTTCAAGAGTCTAAGTCACAAACCAAACAATGTATGAAGTTCCTCAGCTTGTACATGAGTATACACAATATTGAACATACAATTAAATACCCTTTTTAATTTCTATTAACTCCATCATGTTAATGTGAACCAATATTAGCATGAAAATTAAGCATAGTTTGTGCAAATTACACCTAATCATCAAAGCAGTAAATCCAGACAGCCCCATTGTTTCATGTTGTAACTTAGTTTTGAATAAGTAAATAGAAAAACCAAACCTTATAGCCTTCACAAAAGTTTTATATGTATTTCTTAAAATTGAAAAGAATCCATAATTACCAAAAAAATACATTTTGTAGAAAAAGATATTACCAAAACACTAACAGTAGCACATAGAGGGTTTTCAAATCCAAAAACTGGACAGAACTTTTCCTCACTTGTTTCCCCCATTTGGAATTCATAACATTCAAATAGGCTTTTCTTACAAGCATAAAGGTTGTATCGCTAGGTGTTAGCTTTCTAAAACATATTTTTTTACTTAAAATGGATCTCTAACCAATGAGATATGATAAATATTCTAAACACTGCATAATTCAAAAACAAGTTTTAAGTACTTACCACAAGGTAGGATGTGTCTTTGGTTTCAGCCCAAAGGAACACGATTCTCTAGTAATTTTATGGGATAATTTAACGAAGATGGAGTTCAGGGGGTTTCTTAGAGTCAAGGGAACCAAAACTATGAGAGGAGGTGCAAATATTTGGGCATAATATACATTTAAATGCCCAAGAACATCCTAGAAGGGTTGCTGCCCAAATTTTAAAAGTGGGTTGCCCAATATTTGTTTAAGATATCTTTATTCTTTAATATTATATTTAGAAAGATTATAGTCATGGTGATTTACATAATATTCCAAGGAAATTGATTAAAATACCACTATAATTTCAAGTAAGCAAATTTTCAAAGATCGCAACACTTGGGTTAATGAAGCATCAAATAGGAAGTGTTCTTATTCTATAGTAATGGTCTATTGCAGCCATAATATTAATTTGAATATTTGGGGTTACAGGTTATACTATGATAGCATACTCGGGGAAAAAGAAACACGGCAACAAAAAACCCCAAGTGGTGGTATACCCCCACCCCCAACTATATAATGATGCACTGCCCTCCGTACACTACTATAAGTATGATAAGTGCAAGAGAGTGAAGGACATACCTGTGGTTCCCTAGGCCTTGAATGTGGGTCCACCTACAGTAGGATAATTCATATGCTCTGGGCTCCATGCTGGGTTTTGACGGTGGAGGGGGTGGCTGACTAGAAGATGCACCTAGTGCTCTCTGCTTATGGACAATCTAGTTAACCTGGAAATCTACTCAGGAGGCTTTAGTCGCCCTTCTCATATCACTCTTAAACTCGTCTCCACTTGTACTCTAGTACTCGGGACTCCGTGGCCTCTTGCCTCTAGCAATAGGAGGCTCTTCATCCACAAACAAATCAACCACAAATGTCGGCACTAGTGGGATCGGTGTGGGCATTGGTAAAATGATAGGAGTGTGGATGACTGCTAAAACTCCAATCTCTGCCCTCAAAGAGGTCACCTCCTGTGTCAAACTCATCAAGTCTTGAATATAGGCCTTCCGTAGCTGGTTACCTATGAGTTTCTCAAAGCTGTCAATCTACCCATACAACTCTCTAATAAATCTGTCGATAGCAGTAGTCATATGGGCCTCAACTCTAGCCTCAGAAGGCTCTATCGAAGTCCTAACCCATGGCTTAAGTTGAGTCACCAACTTAGCCATCTGTCCCTCTGTGTGAGTATTCTGCTTAATTACCTATGATTGTATATCCACTAGCTTCTACAGAAAGTCTCTCGAGACTGAAACCATACCATATTGGGGGGGAGTGGTCCAGTGATCGCCGCCCCCTCATCAATCACGGGGTTTGTACCCTTAGTAGTTTATCTCATAGCCTCGGGCTCACTAATCGGTGTTGGGGTGATAACAGGCTCCTCTTGATCCACATGCCCTTCAAAAAGGGCCATTCCTGATGAAATAGAGGTTTGAGACCTCCTCTGGGAAATTTAGTTGGCCCGATGTTGTATCAACCCCACATCAGCCACTTGGGTCACCTTAATATGGTGATCAATCCTAGGTAGCATGACCACACCAGCAATATTACATAAACCCAGAATCATACATGATAAAGGAATATTGGTGAAATTTTAGAAAGCTCACCCGTGAATCTCCTCAATAATATAGTGGGCGAAGTTGATGTCATAACCTGCCATGATGGTTGCCACTAGAACTGATCAGTCAAACGTAAGAGAATTATCAGCACCTGTGGGGCTGAGATGGTTCTGTATAACTAACCACCATAACTTGCCCACAAAGTGGAGTGAGGACTTTCGAACGTCTGACTTCTCAGCTACCCATCTAGCATCTACCCCATCCTCAGCTATATAACTTGTAATCCACTGTAATAGCTCTAACCGCTGATCCACATTCTTCATTTTATTCCTATTTATCACTGTCTCTCTGTGGTGATCAAACTCAGTTGTATTTGTCGGAACCTCATGGCTAGCACTAAATATGAACCTCTGTATCATCTGATCTGATATATCAACTCATGTACCGCGAACCAAAGTGTGAGTCAATGGTGGTATTTTTGAGATCGCTGCTCTGGAGGTGTGATCAATTAACCTAAGCAGCATACGAGGCATAGAACTCATATACCAACTCTGGACTATAACTACCACAAGGCTTCATCATCCACCTGAAGCCATATCTATCAATGAGTGTCTTAATCTTGGGAATCGCATTGAAATAATCTATTCTCAACCTGGGCTCCTCTATGATATTTCTCTTAAACGAACCCCACTTAGTAGGCTTTGCATCCCTATCATAGATGGATTTCATATCCTACACACACCACCTCATATTATCTCATCGTACTGTCGATAGGGCCCATTGTGCAGCCAACTATCTCTGTGAGGAGGTTGTTGAATCCTTGACACCAGTACCTGAAACAGAAACTGTCTCAGCTTCCACTCTACTACCCGACTCATTGGTCGCAAAAACATCTTTCCCCTCTTTAGACTAGGGGGATGAATCAGATAACTGAGTAGGAGTCACCGGTGTGGCAAGTGGCAACGGCTGTGTAGTAGGCTGAGGTGTGGCTCGGGCTGCAGCCTGTGCCCTAGCTTGTTGCCTTGTAGTGCGAGGCACAATAATAGTATCACCTTTCTCAATCTCATAAACCTCTTTGGACCCACTTTTCTTTGGTTTTGAAGACTCATCTCGAACCCTTGACTTGATTTTTGGGTTTTTAGTTCTGATTTTCAATGAAGAACCCATATAACCTCGCTTGGGATTCCCTTTTAGTGGCATTTTTGAGTAGTTTAGTTCATGGGTGGGTAGGGGTCGAGTAGGGTTGGTTTTATAGGTATTTGGGGATTGGGTTTTCAGCACTTTGGGTATTGGGGATTGAGGAATTTCAGCAAATTGGGTATTGGGGATCGAGTAATTTTGGCTATTTGGTCGGTAGAAATGGATGAATTGGAGTGTTGGTATGTGGGATTTAGTTGAATTTAGGATTTAAAGTGGGGATATTTGAAGAATTCTAATGGGAAATTGGGTATTTGAGGGGTTTGATTATTGTGTTTGAGGGTTTATATGTGTTTTAATAGGATTTAAGATAGTGGGTCGAGTTAGGAATTATATGGGTGGGTCAGGTTTGGGCCTTCTGATTTCCACAAAATCGACCCATGGTCCGTAGGTGTCTGGGCGTGGGTTGAAATTTGAAACTTAAAAATCGAGTTTGATTTCCACGAAACCGACCCATGGTCTGTAAGTTGACCTATGGTCCATAGGTGTCGGGCGTGGTTTGCCATACAAAATCAAAGCTAACTTTCCAACATGATAGGCGATTCACGACCATATAGGTGGCAGCCATACAAAATCAAAGATTTTAATCGACACCACAACAGTATTCTTACGACTGGGGCTACACATCCACTAACTCCTAAAGGATAGTTTACCATGGAAAAATGACTTCTCAGCCCTCAATGGGATGGCTTGACTTTGCCAGTCTTTTAAAACATGTAAACTATTTAGTTCTTTGGTAGTATAACATTTCCCGGCGACATACACGGGCTTTAGTTGCTCTCCTGGCCTTAGAGCCTTCAACGGACCTATGGGAACAAGTTTCTCTACCCAACTAATGGATTTACATGTTTCATAATAAAGTAAGAAGAAAATTGAAAAGTTGTTCTGTTGGACTTAAGCCAATTTCGGTTCATAAACATGGAAAGAACTTAGCCAATTTTATTTCATAAACATGGAAAGGACTTAGAAATCAATTTTGTTTCATGATCATGGAAAGGGCTTAGAAATTTATATTGGAATCACAACAAAAACACTTGCCTTGCATAATATTTCCTTACCCCACTACTCCAACCTAAGGGACCGAAGTGCCCATCCCCTCGGAAGAGAAGAGCAAGAGAGAGAACTTTAGCCAACAAACATTTTATTGAAAACAAGAAACTTTACAAGTGGGTTTTTAAGTGGAGAGATTGATGTCCTCCAAATAAAGACCTATGCTTCTTTTTATAGGAGAAGGAAGTCCTAATAAAAACAAAATGGAAAGCTAAACATTATCTAAACACACATGGCCCACTATTCAAAAAATAGTAAAGCCCTATCATATCTCTCATAAAAGATAAATCATATCCGGGCACACACTTATATACTAATAAAATGAAATTACATCACCCTTTTATTCAAACTGAGCCCCTCAAACATGTGGCAGAGCCTAAATAAACAAAACTAAAATATGTTATTGGCATGTGGCATCAAGTGCAAGCAGGTGGATCAGCAGCTTGTAGATGACTTAAAGCAGGTGGGTGAGCAGCGTGTAAGCTTCTTGCAAGCAGGTGGGTAAGCTTCTTGTAGTCATCTGGCAACTAGGTGGATAAGAAGCTTGTAGGAAAACCCATTGGGGAGGGTTTTATGATGAAGCAGCTAGATAAGCACCTTGCAGGCAAACCCTTTGAGGAGGGTTTCATGGTAAACCTTGGTAGGTAATTTCACAGAGCTTTTGGTAAGTGATAATTTCTTGTACATGTCATCGGGCGTCATCTCTTCATGCAGTATTGGAAGGTGATGACGGTAATCTTATATATCATTTTTCCTTCTACCAGTCGACATCGTGCTTCTTCCTGAGACGTTCTTTATCCTCCAAGCTTCTTTTCAGTGATTTGGTGAAGTAACTGTTCCTGTTAGACAGAGGTTGATATTCCTTTGCTGCTTGACCGACCTTGTCCAAGTGGGGATGGTTATCATTGTAGTTCCATTTTCCCCATTCTTTCGACCAGATCTCCTTCAGAATGCAGTTGTTTTGCTGGAAGATAATTCTTTGTGCCTCGTAGTATTCGTCTTCCAAGGATAGGATTGATATGGAAAATTTCCAACAGAGTGAAATCTCTGGCTAAGCTTGAACCTCATGGTCTGAGATTTCCACCAGATGATGTAGCATGAATACCTTTGCATCGTAGGAATCTTTAAAGCATCGAACCCAATATTGTTGTGGCTTGAACCACAACATGCACCTTTTGAGAGCTGGTT
Source organism: Capsicum rhomboideum (assembly GCA_031232105.1). Classification (NCBI taxonomy): domain Eukaryota; kingdom Viridiplantae; phylum Streptophyta; class Magnoliopsida; order Solanales; family Solanaceae; genus Capsicum; species Capsicum rhomboideum. The sequence goes on from CP124711.1 coordinate 119,568,206, forward strand.
AGATTTGATTAAAGTTCCTGAATTCATCGCACTTGAACTCCATGGGATGTGGTACTGGTGGCACAAGTACCAGAATAGCCATAGGAGCTTTTGTGAAAAGTCATTAGCTAGCTCTACGAACACATGGCAGAACGGATATTCAGGATGAACTCCGAACGGCTTCAGGATGGATCCTCCATACTTTCTGAACACCTGCCGCTCATAGAAAGTTTTTCTCTCTAGGAGAATGGATGGATTGAATAGATCCATATACGGATTGAGCAGCTCTGGGGGTAGTCTGCTATTTCGAAAGAGGGTCTCACTGATGTGTTAAGCATGAGGAATTGACTACACAACTTTTCTGTGATCAGGCGGACGTCTTTGTTTTCTACACTTGATATCAAGTAGAGACCATCAGCATAGATGTCACCTAATTCTTTATAGACGTCCAATGAGAATAAAGTGTCCTCTGTTGGTTCCTTCTCAAGAGAGAAGATCAATTCAAGGTCATCGTCCTTGGTGAGATAGATACCCGTGTGGTTTGATATCTCTTCAAAAAGGTGTATTGAGTCTTTCGACTTCTTGGTTTGAGGACAATTTCTCACAAAGTGTCCAGGTTTTTGTAGGTCAAGCATCCATTATTCTTTTTATAGGTGGTCGAATTTCTTTGCCTGAAATACCTGGTTTTCCTGGTCGTTCTAGACCTATTGTCTGGAGGTATGGGGAGTTTGAACCTTTTGAATTGCAGCTGTCTCATAGAACTTGTCCGGCGTCTCAAACAAGGGCAGTTGTATTTAGTAACAAGATCATTCCTGTTGCATGCCCTATCGAAAGCTGGATTATTTTGTACAATCTATTTCAGTACAAATCTCTTTGTGCATATTTTGTGTAGGGCCTAAAAGATGACCTGCCTGATGTAGCCTACTTATGGTACTATGATGGATTTGAACTTATCCTCCATAATCACCATGGTGTGGCCTGCTAGCATCTTCGGCAGTGATTATACGAAGGCTTACTTCAGGTTGGGGTCTCCACCCAGCTCAAAGTAGATCTTCACCATCTTTTGGAAGTGGATATCGATGACATCTCTGTCGTAAGATATGCACTTCATTTTGAAGATCTGCCTCCGCAGCTTCTCCTATCTTTGGCTTGTGTCTCCGTAGAAGACCTCATATAGGATTCAGCTATTAAAGATAAAGTCTTGGGATGTGACGTAGGTGTTCTTATCAGTAATCCCAAGTGTGTTCCACTAGTCTATGAGGATTCCAAAGAACCTCGAAGTAAACTCTGACAAGATCATGTACTTTTCTCATTCAGCCAAATTCTTTATTACCATCCAAGTATAGAAGTCTTGGATCCTTTGGGGCCAAGCTAATACTTTCACATCTTCAAGGGTAAAGGTATGGAATCCAGTCCTAATGGTTTTCTTTGCAGTTGTCATTGGTTCTGGCCTTCTTTCTGGGATCGGATCATCCGACATCCCGTCCTGATCGTCGACGACATCAGAGACTTCTGGTTAGTTGGTATTGTTCATGAAGATGGGTGGATAGTCTTCTTCAGGGGATTCAATTGAGGATTCAAGAGTTTTTTAATATATTCTTGCAAATCACCTGAGGATTCTTCACTGTCTTTGATGTATTCATATGCTGGGAAGTTATCACCAGTTTTTGAATATTTATCCACTTGGTTATTCTCGGACAAATATTCATTTGGTCGTTCCTCAAGAGGGCCATTAGGATGAAAGCCAAAAATGTCATCAATGGCTTTCAAATACTCCTCTGTAGGATCATTATAATCTGAACAATAAGGGATAGAATTTGGGATATCATCATCCTCCATGACGCAAAGATCAGGGACAACCTGGTCAAAGATAATTGAATCATCATCGGAATAACCATTTGGAAATAACCACTTGTTACTGAGAAGACCTTGTCTGATAGACTCCTAGTCTTTATCTGGTGGTTTTTCATCTTGGATTTCCAAGTCATCATCATGAAATATAGTACCTATATTTGAGAAGATTAGGTCACTCTTTGGATCAACATGACTTGAAACCATCAAGTTTTTCAATTCTGTATCCTCTGGAACCATGCCAAAATCCTTCTTTCTTTTGGACTATTTCTGTACTATCTCAGCTCATTTCTGGGCTGCAATGGCATATTTTCTTTCCCATATAACTTTGGTAATGTCAAACTCCTGTTTATCTTTTGGTGCCTGAGTGAATGGCGTAGGCATATACGAACTAGAAAGGGAAGTATGAAAGGTATGGCCCATTTTTTATGGTGGATATGTCTGTGGTGATATTGGAAATAAGGTCGGCTTTATGGTAGATGATTGGACATTTTATGGGTTAAAGCTGCCATATTTCAGAAGATGAATTTGTTCTTTAAGTGAAGCCATTTCTTTCTGTTGTTGGTCAAAGAAGTGTAGGAGTGAGGTTCCTGGCAGATATTTATCAAATTGTACGTTCTGCAGCCTGTTTTCTAGTGCTTTAATAAGTTCAACGTGTTGGATGGATGCATGTTCTAATTTTTTCTCCATCGTGTCTACTTACCAGCTTACTTTGTGTGTTGGCAACATTTTTGGCATAAAGTATGATACTAGTCATCGTGGTGTTTTGGCTCATAGCAGTCTCAGATTGCCAATTGAGAGTTTCTTCTGTATTGCTCAAGGGCCTTCTATCACCGATTGGTAGGATAACATGTGGTATTTTTGGAGCGTGATTTAGGTTATCCTTTTTAAAGTATTGTTTTAGTGGGAAAATATAATTTTGGTCGGAGCTAGTAGAGGATATCATGAACATTTGAGGCTCGGATGTTTTACTGGTAGTATAGGTTTTGCCTTTTGATGGAGTGGGTAATGGTGGCCAATCTTAGGGGTTGTGGGAGACCAGGAAAGTGTATTCCTTCTCCTTTCTTTCCTAATTGGCTCTTTGAAAATAGAACTCATAATATTCCATATTATCTTCCTGGCATTCATTACACTCACAGTCGATATCCCACGCACAGTGTCCTGTAAAAGGACATTTATACCAGTGTACGTAGCGACCATCATGATTGAATTGTTTTATCCAATCATGTTCACTTATGGCACAACTAAGTAAACAAGCAATGTTTGCTGGGTCTGGATTCTCCTTTTTCAGGGTAATCATCGGTCGGGTATACATATGGACAGAGAGGGTTGTTTTATGAGCCTTATGAGTGAGTATAGGTTGAAAATAGTCTCTTACCCTCTCTTAGTTTGTGATACAAGATTCTGGAATAATTTTAACAAGTTCTCCCCTGGATATATAATTTGGGATTTGGGTACACTGGGTTGTTCCATCAGTGGCATCTATGTTTAGGAACAAAGAGTTGTAGCCACCTGGAAGAGATAAGTCCATAGTATGGTTCTGGACTTTCCAAGCCATTTGGTAGTGGAGAGAGTTACCTATACGACATCCCTAGCTTGAGGAGGTCCAAAGATTTGGACCTAGATTTTTAACGCCTCCATCAGATACGGATCAAAGAGGGACATGTTAAAATTGGGAAACATAGTGGTAAAGATTGTCCCAGCGTCTAGGGTAATTTTTGACCTACCGAGATGTGCATGTTGGTACTCGTTTTATCTATTATCAAGAAGTGAAAGACGGGCCATAACGGGCTGTCCTTTCTTTCCTTGAAATGTCAATGCAACTGTGATGGCACCAAAATGGATGTGGGTGAAGCCATGGCTTTTCCACTGTCGCAAAAAATCTGCTGGCATTTGCAAAGTGACTAACTACTCATCTTGAGTTGTAAGAATAGGATACTGGTCAAGTTTTGATGCAGCAAAGTATTCCTTAACTCCCTTTGGCTTTTCTTGCACCAAAGAATTGATTTGCAGCCACGGATTGCATACCTTCTTCATTAAGGTTCAGTATGGATTTAGTAGAGGTAGATATGTGGAAGATATTTTATTTTCTGGTGACAACACATCTGCTTCATAGAGGTAGTCATATTTACATGACAGAGTTTTACTGAGTGTAGGAGACATATGTAATTTTGCTACAGATTTACACGGACTAGACGCAGACGAGGAAGACGGTAAAGACTCTGAAATTGACATATTTTTGTGTTTTTAGACAATAGAGACTCGATGTATTTGTGCTAAAGATCTAATAAAAGACTTACACACTATTTGTTCTAAAATCTAAGGAAAGTAAACAAAGACACAAATATGTACAAGTCTCTAAATTTGAAGATTAAAAACTATGGAAAGTAAACCTGTCATCCATATGTACAAGTCTTTGATTACTTTCCATAGTATTTAGAACAAATAGCATTCCAAGTCTTTCCTTAGATATTTAGCATAAATACATCAAGTCTTTATTGTCCAAAAAACACAAAAATATGTCAATTTCAAAGTCTTTACCATCTTCCTCGTCTGTGTCTAGTCTGGGTAAATCTTTAGCAAAATTATATCTCTCCTCCTCTCAATAAAACTCTGTCATGTAAATATGAAAACCTCTATGAAGTAGATGTGCTTCCACCAGAAAATAAAATATTTTTATATATCTACCTCTACTAAACCTTTACTCAGCCTTTGTGAAAAAAGCTTGCAATTCCTAGCTGCAGACCCATTCTTTAGTGCAACAAAAGCTAAAGGGAGTTAAATAATATGTTGTTGCATCAAAACTTAACCAGCACCCTATTCTTGCAACTCAGGAAGAATAATTCATCACTCTACAGATGCCGGAGGATTTTCGACAACAGTGGAAAAAACAAGGCTTCACCCATATCCATTTGGGTGCCGTCAGAGTTGCATTGACGTATCACGAAAGAAAAGGCCAGCCAGTAAAGACACATCTTTCTCTTCTATATTCCAAATACAATGAGTACCAATATGCAAACTTAGGTACATCGGATATCACCTTGAATACTGGGACACTCTTTGTCACTATATTTCCAAACATTAACATGTCCCTTTTCTATCAATATCTAACAGAGGTGTTGAAGATCCAAGTCCAAATCCCTGGAGCTCCTCAAGCTAGATATTCCATCCCATCAACAATACACTACCAGATAGATTGGCGAGTCAAGAACCATGCTATGGGTATTTCTCTTCCAGATGGCGAGAATGCTTTGTTCTTAAATATAGATGCCGCACATGGAACCACACAATGCACCCAGATCCTGAGGTAAATATTTAGGGAAGAACTCACCAAAATTCTTCCAGATTCTTGGGTCAAAAATTATTAGAAGTTGAGAGACCATCCTTAACCTCTCATGTCCACTGAACCCAGTTTCACCAAAAAGAATGAAAACACAGCCGTTATAAGTTTTGACCACTCCCACCTCAAAAATCCCCATAAAATGACCTTCTCCATCCATATGTACCAACCTTCATATGACCTTTCAGAAATAGCGAATCAAGACACTATAAAATGGCTCCTTTCGAGCTTCATAAGAGAACATAATTGGATAAGGCAATTCAATCATGAAGAGCGCAGTGTTCAGTGGTACAAATATCCTTTCACGGGACACTACCCATGAAACATTGACTGTGGCTGCAAAGGTTTTTAGAAAGATGGTGATGAGGAATGGAATGAGTACTATCGGGCCATAGAAAAAGGGGAAAAGAAGAAAAGTGGAGGAACCTCCGAAAGGGAATTCAGGAAGAGAAACGCTGAAGGAAACCTATCTATTAGTTCTCTTTGCTGTCCGGTAAAGTATGAATTCCTTGTTTCATACAAACCCCAAAATTGCTTAGCTCCACCCACTCCATCCAAAAGTATAAGCACCCAAACTAGGAATGAGTCTACAACTAATCTATTCATGATGTCCTCTACAAGCTCCAGTCGTTCAATAAAAATTTGGTTCACTTGAATGGCAACGAAGAATTTGGTTTAACTAGAAAAATATATGATCCTGTCAAAGTTCACTTTAAGGTTCTCTAGAATCCTCAGAGATAGGTGGAATGCACTTGGGATTTTCAATAAAAACACCTATCTCACATCCCAAGACTTTGCTTTCAACATCCTCATACTACAAGAGGTCTTCTGAGGAGATACAGGCGAAATATAGGAGAAGCTGTGGAGGCGGCTCTTCAAAATAAAATGCATATCTTTTGATAGATATGTCATAGATATCCACTTCCAGAATATTGAAAAGATCTATTTCGATCTAGGCGGATATCCTAGCCTGAAGCAAGCCTTCATATCATTGCTGCCAAAGATACTAGCAGGCCACACCATGACGATTATGGAGGACAAGTTTAAGTCCTTCAAGTAGGATACATCAGGCAAGCCATCTTCCAGGACCTGGACAACATATGCATGAAGATATTTGTACTAAAGTAGATCATGCAGAACAATCCAGCGCTCGACAAAGCATATAGCAGAAAAGAGCTTGTCACCAAATCCAACTATCCTGGTTCGAGCGGCCAGAAAAGATATAAGAGACAGCTACAGTTCAGGAGGTTCAAACTCCCCAGACCTCCAAACGACAGGTCTAGGATGACTAGGCAAACCAGGTACTTCAGATGAAGGAATCCGACCACTTACAAAAAGACTGATGGATGTTTTATATGTAAAAAGCCTAGACACTTTGTGAGAAATTATCCTCAGACCAAGAAGTCAAACGATTCAGTCCACCTCTTTAAAGAGACAACAGATCACACAGGCATCTATCACAGCAAAGATAACGACCTTAAATCAGTCTTCTCAATAGAGGAGGAACCGATGGAGGACACTCTCTTCTCTTTGGATTTCTATGAAGAATCAAGTGACATCTATGTAGATGATCTCTACCTGATATCAAGTTTAGGAAAAGACGATGTTCGTAAAATTACAGAAGCTGGCAAGTCAGATTTTTATGCTCAACACATCAGAGATACTCTCTTCCGAAATGGCAGACCACCCCCCAAAATTGTTTGCGCAGTGCGTGGACCCTTTTGATCCATCCATCCTCATAGAAAGGAGAACTTTCTATGAGTTGCAGGTCTTCAAAAAATATGGAGGATCCATCCTGAAGACTTTTGGAGTACATTTGAAATATTCATTCTGTCATGTTTTCATAGCACTAGCCAATGACTTTCCATAAAAGCTCTTATGGCTATTCTGGTATTTGTGCAACCAGTACCATATCCTCATGGAGTTCAAGTGAGATGCATTCCGGAACTTCGATCGAATCCAACCAGCGCTCAGAAGGTTTATGTTATGGTTCAAGCCACGAAAATATTGGTTTCGATGCTTCAGAGATTCCTATGATGCAAAGTTATTCATGCTACATCATCCGGCGGGAATCTTAAACCATGAGGTCCAAGCTCAGTTGGAAATTTCAATCTACTGGAAATTTCCCGTATCAATTCTATCCTTTAAATACGAATATATAAAGCACAATGATTTATCTTCTAGCAGAACAAATGCATTCCAAAGGAGATATGTCTAAAAGAATGTGGAAAATGGAACTACAACGATAATCATCCCCACTGAGACAAGGTTCGTCAGGTAACAAACGAATATCAACCTCTGTATAAAATCACGGGGGATGAAGTCACCAAAGACGTTAAAAGGATAAGGTTGAATTTTCCATCATAGGAGTGGGAATGAAACATAGCAAGTTCATCCAACAGGAAGAGTTACTTCACCAGATCATTGAAAAGAAGTTTGGAAGACCAAAAAATACCTCAGGAAAAAGCACGACATCGACTGGTAGAAAGAAGAAGAATACGTGAGCTCACCATCATCACCTTTCAACACTGCAGGAAAAGATGATGCCAAATGACATGTGCAAAAGTTACTACTTACCATAAGCTCCGTGGAATTACTTGCCAAAGTTTACCACGAAACCCTCTCAGAAGGGTTTGCCTATAAGCTTCTTATCCAGCTGCTTGGTAGACACATACAAGGAGCTTACCCACCTTATTGCAAAAAGCTTACAAGCTGCTCACCCACCTTCTTGGAAGTCACCTACTTGCACATACTGTCACATGCCAACAACATATTTATTTTTTATTTTGGTAGGCTCTGTCATATATTTATGGGGCCTGGTTTGAATAAAGGGTGTTGTAAATTTCATTTTTATCATCATAGGAATGTGTACCTCACATAGAAGTGTGTGCCCAGATAGAGCATTACTATTTTTAGAAGATACGATAGGGCTTTACTATTTTTAGAATAGTGGGCCACGTGTGATAAGATAATGTTTGTCTTTCCATTTTGTTTGCATTGGGGATTCCTTCTTTTATTAAAGGAAGCATAGGTCTTTAGTTGGAGGACATCAATCTCTCCACCTAAAAACACTCTTGTATAGTTTTTCTTTTAATAAAATGTTTGTTGGCTAAATTCTCTCTCTTGCTTTTCTCTTCCAAATGGATGGGTACTTTGGTCCCTTAGGTCGGAGTAGTGGGGTAAGGTAAGCACAAGGCAAGTGTTCTTGTTGTGATTTTAATATGGATTTATAAGTCCTTTCCATGATTATGAAATGAAATTGGCTTGGTCCAACACAATAGCATTCCGATTTGCTTCTTTATTTATCATAGAACACGTAAATCCATTAGTTGGGTAGAGAAACATGTTCCCACAGGACTGTTAAGGGCGCTAAGGCCAGGGAGAGCTGCGAAAGCCTGTGTATGTCACCGATAAAAGTTATACTACCAAAGAACTAAACGATTTACATATTTTAAAGACTAGCAAAGCCAAGCCATCCCATTGAGGGTTGAGAAGTCTTTGTTTCGTGGCAAATAATCCTTTTGGGATTAGTGGATGCATAGCCCCAGTCATAAGAAAGCTATTGTGGTGTTGATAAAAAGCTTTGATTTTGTATAGCTGCTGTCTATACAAACGTGAATCTCTTTTCATGTTGGAAAGTTAGAGTTCTGTTGTTAATCCATCAAGTTGATATTGCCTATGTGCTTGTCCATGCCCCACTTTACCTTTCTATTTATTTCTCTCTCTTACTCTTTTCTTTTGATGGGATAGGTTTTTTGGTCCCTTAGATCGGAGTAGTGGGGCAAGGTAAGCATAAGGAAAGTGTTTTTGTTGTGATTTCAATTTGGTTTTCCATGTCCTTTCTATGATTATGAAACAAAATTGGCATAGTCCAACATAATAACTTTCCGATTTTCTTCTTTCTTTATCATAGAATAGGTAAATCCATTAGTTGGGTACAGAAACTTGTTCCCACAAGACTGTTGATAGAGCTAAGGCCAGGGAGAGCCGCTAAAGCCCGTATATGTCATCGGGAAAAGTTATACTACCAAAGAACTAAAAGATTTACATGTTTTATAGACTAACAAAGTCAAGCCATCCCATTAAGGATTGAGAAGTATTTGTTCCGTAGCAAACCGTCCTTTAGGAATTAGTGGATGCATCGCCCCAGTCATAAGAAAGCTATTGTGGTGTTGATAAAAAGCTTTGATTTTGTATGGATGTCGCCTATATAGACGTGAATCATCTTTCATGTTTGAAAGTTAGAGGTATATTGTTAATCCATCTAGTTGATATTGCCTGTATGTCTGTTCGTGCCCCGCTTCACCCCTTTATCTGGTATCAGAGCCATCCCACTCTCTTCGAAGAGTGGAAGCAAGTGTTTGCATAAGATGTACTTCCGTTGTTATTAATGCCAACTTTACATTTTCAGTCTTTACTTTAAGTTTGTTCGAGTCTCTAGTTACAAATCAGTCTAGTGTCTTTCATTACCAGAATCACGGCCTTATATATATTTGTGTCTTTGTTTACTTTCCTTCGATTTTAGAACAAATAGTGTATCAACTCTTTTCTTAGATTTTTAGCACAAATGCATCGAGTCTTTAGTGTCCAAAAAACTCAAAAATATGTCAATTTTAAAGTCTTCACCATCTTCCTCGTATGCGTCTAGTCAGTGTAAATCTTTGGCAAAATTACATATGTCTCTGACTTTCAGTAAAACCTTGGTATATAAATATGACCATCTCTATTAAGTAGATGTGTTTCCACCAGAAAATAAAATATCTTCCACATATCTACCTTTACTAAACCCATACTCAGCCTTTGTGAAGACGGCATGCAATCCGTGGATGGAAATCCGTTCTTTGGTTCAACAAAAGCCAAAGGGAGTTAAACAATAAGTTGTTGTATCAAAACTTGACCATCACCCTATTTTTGCAACTCAGGAGGAACAGTTCATCACTTTATAGATGCCGGAGGATTTTTTGAGATAGTGGAAAAGCCAAGGCTTCACCCAAATCCATTTTGGTGTTGTCAGAGTTGCGTTGATGTATCATGGAAGTAAAGGCCAGCCCTTTGTGGCACGTCTCTCTCTTCTAGATACCAGATACAATAAGTATCAACATGCAAACTTAGGTATATTGGAGATCACACTGAAAGTCGGGACAGTCTTTGTTACTATGTTTCCAAATTTCAATGTCCCTCTCTGATTTGTATCTGGCGGAGGAGTTGAAGATCCAGGTCCAATTTATTGGAGCCCCTCAAGCTAGAGATGCCATATAGGCAACTCTTTACTACCAGATAGCTTGGCTAAAATAGAACCATGATATGGATCTATCTCTTCCAGGTGGAAAGAACGTTTTTTTCTTAACTATAGATGCCACTCATGGAACCACACAATGCACCCAGATCCCGAAGCAAATATCCAAGGAAGAACTCACCATAATTATTCCAGACTCTTCGGTCACAAATTAAGAGAAGCTGAGAGACCATCCTCAACCTCTCCAGTCCACTGAGCCCACTTTCACTAAAAAGAGCAACAACACAGTCGTTATAAGTTTTGAACACTCCCATCTTAAGAAGCCCCATAAAATAGCCTTCTCTATCGACATGTACCAACCTACTGATGACCTTCCAGCTGAGAAGAAACTAGAAACCATCTCTTGGTTCCTCATTAGCTTCATGAGTGATCATGATTGGATCAAAAACTTCAATCATAAGGGTGGCAGCACGATGTGGCATAGATGTCCTTTTTCGGGACATTGTCTGTAGAAAATTGATTGTGACTACAAAGGGTGACAGGAGGATGACGATGAGGAATGGAATGAGTATTGTCTGGCCAAATAAAAAAGGGGAAAGAAGGAAAGCGAAAAAAACTCCAAAAAGTAATTTCGGAATAGATATGATGAAGGAGACCCAGCCATTGGTTCTCTTAGCCGTCCGGGAAAGTATGAATTCCTGGTGTCATACAAACACCAAAATTGGCCAGCTCCACCCACTCCATCAAAAGGCAATACCTCTACTACCAACAAGACACCTGAGCCTTAAATATTCATGATATCCTCTACCACCTCTGGCCAAAAATATGTTTTTCCACCAAACCAGTACTTTGAAAAGGATAACCTAAATCACACTCCAAAAATACCACATGTTATCCTACCAACTGGTGACAGAAGTCCCTTGAGCAATAAAGAGGCAACTCTCAATTGGTAATCTGAGAATTCCATGAGCCAAAACAACATGCTAACCAATATCAGACTATATGCAAAAAATATTGCGAACACACAAAGCAAGTTGGTGAACAAGGTAGACATGATGGAGAAGAAATCAGAACATGCGTTCATCCAACATACCGGACTTATCAATGCTCTAGAAAATAGGCTACAGAATATATAATTTGATATATGTCTGCCAGTAACCTCACTCCTACACTTCTTTGACCAACAATATAAAGAAATGGCCTCACTTAAAGAATAAATCCATCTTCTGAAATATGGCAGCTTTAACCCACAAAACGTCCAAATATCTACCATAAAGCTGACCTTATTTCTAATGCCACCATAGACATATCCACCACAAAAATTAGGCCATACCTTTCTCACTTCCCCATCTAGTTTATTTATGCCTATGCTATTCACTCAAGCATCAAAAGATGAACGGGAGTTTGACATCGACAAACTTGTATGGGAAAGAAAAGATGCCATTGCAGCCTAAAATCGAGCTGAGATGGCACAGAAATAGTCTAAAAGAAAGAAGGATTTTAGAAGGGTTCCCAAGGATGCAGAATAACAAAACTGGATGGTTTCAAGTCATGCTGCTCCAAAGACTGACCTAAGCTTTTTCGCACTAGGTCCTATAATTTTTGATGATGAATTGGAAATCAAAGATGAAGAACCACCAGATGAAGACTGGGAGTATATCAAACAAGATATTCTCAGTGGTAAATGGTTATTCCTAAATCGCATCTCAGATAACGACTTGATCATCTCAAATCAAGTTGTCCCAGATCCTTATGTTGCAGAAGCTAACAATATCTAATATTCCATTCCTCAAAAACCTAATATTGTTGATCCTATAGGGAAATATTTGAAATCCATTGATGATTCCTATGGCTTCCATTACGATAAGACTCTTGAAGAAAAACAGAGAGAATACTCATCCTATAGTGATCCTACGGATGAATACTCAGAATTTGGTGATAACTTTCCAGCTGATAGATACATCAAAGATAGCAAAGATTCCTCAAGTGATTCTCTAGAATATATTGAGGAGACTCTTAAATCCTCAATCAAATACGTTAAAAAAAAAATCCACCTATGTTTATAAATCGGTCCAAAGAACCAGAAGTCTCTGAAGTTGTCGACGATCAAGACGAGATGACGGATGATCCGATCCCAAAGAGGAGGCCAAAACCCATAACAACAGCAAAGAAAATTATTGGAACTAGATTTGACACCTTTATCTTTAATGAAATCAAATTTTCATCTTAGCCCCATAGGATCCAATATTTCTATACTTAGATAGTAATGAACAATCTGGCTGAATGAGAAAAATACATGATCCTGTCATAATTCACTTTGAGGTTCTCTGGAGTTTTCAAAGATTGGTGGAATGTGCTTGGCATTGTTGATAAAAACACCTATCTCACATCCCAAGACCTTGCCTTCAATATCAAAATCCTAAAAGAGGTCTTCTGTGGAGATACAGGCCAAAAGAAGTAGAAGCTCTGGAGACGCCTCTTTAAAATGATGTGCATATCATTTGACAGAGATTTCATTGATATCCACTTCCAAAAAATGGCAAAGATCTATTTTGAGATAGGTGGAGATCCTAGCATGAAGCAAGCCTTCATATCATCACTGCCGAGAATGCTATTAGGCCACATGATAACGATTGTAGAGGACAAGTTCAAGTCCATCACAATCCCATAATTAGGCTGCATCAGGCAGGCTATCTTCCAGGCCCTAGACAACATATGCATGAAGAGATTTTTACTAAACCAAGATCGTCCTGAACAATCCAACTCTCGATAGAGCATGCAGCAGAAATGATGTTGTCACCAACTCCAATTGTCCTTGTTCGAGCCGGAAGACAAGATTTAAAAGACATCTATAGTTCAGAAGGTTCAAGCTCTCCAGACCTCCTGACGATAGGTCCCGAATGACCAGGCAACCTAGGTACTTCAAATGAAGAAATTCAACCACGTACAAGAAGAAGAATGAATTCTTCATCTGTAAAAAGGCTGGACAATTTGCGAGAAACTGTCCTTAGAACAAAAAGTCAAAAGATAGTCCACCTCTTTGAGGAGATAGCAGATCATACAGGTATCTAACTCAGAAAAAATGACAACCTTGAATCGGTCTTCTCACTAGAGGAGTAACTGACAGAGGACACTCTCTTCTCTTTGGATGTCTATAAAGAATCAGGTGACATCTATGAAGATGACCTCTACCTGATATCAAGTTCAAAATACGACGTCCACCTGATTATAAAAAATTTGGTGAGTCAGATTTTCATGTTCAACACATTGGAGATACGTTTTTCTCGCAATACATGGACCTTTTTGATTCATCCATCTTCATAGAAAGGAGAACTTTCTATGAGCTGCAAGTCTTCAAAAAATATGGAGTATCCATCCTAAAGCTGTTTGGGATACATCCGGAATATCCTTTCGGCCATGTGTTCATAGCATTAGCCAATGACTTTCAACAAAAGCTCCTATGCCTAATCTAGTACATGTGCCACTAGTACCACATCTTCATGGATTTCAAGTACGATGCATTCAGGCACTTCAATCAAATCCAACTAGCTCTCAAAAGGTTCATGTTGTGGTTTAATCCACGATAATATTGGGTTCGATGCTTTAAAGATTCCTATAACCATCCCCACTGGGACAAGGTCTACCAGGCAGTAAAGGAATATCAACCTCCGTATGAAATCATAAGGGATGAAGTCACCAATGCCACTAAAATCATAAGGTTGAATATTCCACTACAGAAATGGGAAAGCAACACAATAAATTTGTCCAACAGGAAAGGTTACTTCACCAGATCGCTGAAAAGAAGCTTGGAAGACAAAGAACGCCTCAGGAAGAAGTACGGTGTCGACTGGCAGAAAAAGAAAGGATATGCGACCTCACTATCATCACCTTCTAACACTGATAAAAATATAACACCAGATGAAATGTGCAAAAGTTAATACCTAGCATTAGCTTTGTGGAATTACTTACCAAAGTTTACCACGAAACCCTCTCAGAAGAGTTTGCCTACAAGCTGCTTATCCAGCTTCTTAGTATACACCTACAAGGAGCTTACCCACCTTCTTGCAAGAAACTTACAAGCTGCTCACCCACCTACTTGGAAGTCACCTACAAGCTACTCAGTCACCTGATTGCACATGTTGTCATATGCCAACAACATGTTTATTTTTTGTTTTGTTAGGCTCCGTCACATGTTTATGGGGCCTGGTTTGAATAAAGGGTATTTTAAATTTCATTTTTATTAGCATAGGAATATGTGCCTCACATAGAAGTGTGTGCCCATATAGGGCTTTACTATTTTTAGAATATAGGATAGGGCTTTACTATTTTTAGAATAGTGGGCCACGTGTGATAAGATAATGTTTGTCTTTTCATTTTGTTTGTATTAGGGCTTCCTTCTCCTATAAAATGAAGCATAGGTATTTAGTTAGAGGACATCAATATCTCCACCTAAAATCTCTTGTAAAGCTTTGTAAAATGTTTGTTGACTAAATTCTCTCTCTTGCTATTTTTTTTCAAAGGGATGGGCACTTCAGTCACTTAGGTCGGAGTAGTGGGGTAAGAAAGCATAAGGAAAGTGTTCTTGTTGTGATTTCAATATGTATTTCTAAGTCCTTTCCATGATTATGAAATGAAATTGGCTTGGTCCAACACAATAGCTTTTCAATTTGCACAATAGCTTTTCGATTTGCTTCTTTCTTTATCATAGAACACGTAAATCCAATAGTTGGGTAGAGAAACTTGTTCCCACAGGACTGTTGATGGCGCTAAGGCTAGGTAAAGCCGCTAAAGCCTGTGTATGTCACCGAGAAAAGTTATACTACTAAAGAACTAAAAGATTTACATGTTTTAAAGACTGGCAAAGTCAAGCCATCCCATTGAGGGTTAAGAAACCATTGTTTTGGGGCAAACCACCCTTTAGGGATTAGTGGATGCATAGCCCAGTAATAAGAAAGCTATTGTAGTGCTGATAATGAGCCTTTATTTCATATGGTTTCCGCCTATATGGGCATGAATCGCCCTTTATATTGGATAGCTAGAGGTCTGTTGTTACTCCATCGAGTTGATATTGCATGTGTGCCTATTCATGCCCTGCTTTGCCCCTCTATTTGGTATCAAAGCCATCCCACTTTCTTCAGAGTGAGAAATCAAGTGTTTGCATAAGATCTACTTTCAACGTCATAAACACAAACTTTACATTTTCAATCTTTACTTTATTTTGTTTTTAGTCTTTAGCTTCCAAACAGTTCATAGTCTATAGTTTTAATCCTCAAATTCAGAGTCTTGTACATATTTGTGTCTTTGATTACTTTCCTTAGTTTTTAGAACAAATAGCATGTCAAGTCTTTACTAAGATTTTTAGCATATATACATAAGTCTTTATTGTCTAAAAAACACAAAAATATTTTGATTTCAGAGTCTTTACCGTCTTTCTCGTCTGCGTCTTGTCCGGGTAAATCTTTAGCAAAATTACATATCTCCTACTCTTTGTAAAACTCTGTCATGTAAATATGAATACCTCAATGAAGTATATGTTCTTCCACCAAAAAATAAAATATCTTCCACTTATCTACCTCTACTAAACCTATACTCGGCCTTTGTGAAAAAAGCCTGCAATCTGTGGTTGTATATCCATTCTTTGGTGCAATAAAAGCCAAAGGGAGTTAAAGAATATGATGTTGCATCAAAACTTGACTAGAACCTTATTCTTGCAACTCAAGAAGAACAATTCATCACTCTAAAAATGTCGGAGGATTTCTGCGACAGTGGAAAAACCAAGGGTTCACCCATATCCATTTTGGTGTTGTCAGAGTTGAGTTGACGTATCAATAAAGAAAAGGCCAGCTAGTAGTGGTACGTTTTTTGCTTCTAGATACTAGATACAATGAGTAACAATATGCATACTTGGGTACATCATAGATCACCCAAAATATGAGGACAGTCTTTATCACTATATTTCCAAACATCAACATGTCCTTCTCTGATCCGTATCTGATGGAGGCGTTGAAGACCCATGTCCAAATCCTCAGAGCTCCTCAACCTAGAGATGCTATCCAGGCAACTCTACACTACCAAATAGCTTGGCGAGTCCAGAACCATACTATGGATCTATATCTTCCAGGTGGAGAGAATGTTTTATTCTTAAACATAGATGCCACTCATGGAACCACATAGTGCACCCAGATCCCAAGGCAAATATTTAGGGAAAAACCCACCAAAATTCTTCCTGATTTTTGGGTCACAAATTACGAGAAATTGAGAGACCATCCTTAACCTATTGGGTCCACTGAACCCACTTTCACCTCACAAATCCCCATAAAAAGACCTTCTTTATCCATATGTACCAACCTTCAGATAACTTTCTAGATGTGGAGAATCAGGACACCACAAAATAGTTCCTTTCGACCTTCATGAGCAAACATGATTGGATAAAGCAATTCAATCATGAAGGGCACAGCGTGTAGTGGTACAAATGTCCTTTCACCAGACACTGACTATGGAAAATTAACTGTGACTACAAAGGGTGTCAGGAGGATGAAGAAGAGGAATGAAATGAGTACTGTTTGGGCACAAAAAAAGGGGAAAGAAAAAAGTGGAGGAACCATCAAAAAGAAATTCAGGAAGAGATACGCTAAAGGAGAACCATCCATTGGTTCTCTTAGCCGTCTGAAAAAGTATGAATTCCTTGTATTATACAATCCCTAAAATTACCCAGCTCCACCTACTCTATCCAAAAGTAAAAGCACCTAAACTAAAAATAAGCATACAACTAATCTATTTATGATGTCCCCTACAGGATCCAGTCATTCAGATGACTTCCCACCAAACAAACATTTTGAATAGGATAACTTGAGCCACGAGCAAAAATACCGGCAAAAAATGTTTTCCTACCAACGAGTAAAAGGGTATCCCTGAGCGACACAGAAGCAACTCTCAATTGGCAATCTGAAAACATTATGTGCCAAAACAGGATGCTATCCAACATCGGCCAGTCCCTCAAGAGTGTTGCTCACACCCAGACTAAGTTGGTGAATAAGGCCAAAGCAATGAACAAAAAAGTACAACAAACATCTACTCAGCATGATGGACTTATCTGAGCATTAGAACTCAGGCTCAAAACCTTGCAGTATGATATATGTCCACCAGGCACCTCATTATTACACTTCTTTGACCAGCAATAAAAGGAGATGGCTTCTCTAAAGGAATAGAACCAATACCTGAAATATGGTAGCTTCACCCCACAGGGGACCCAAAGCCAACTTTATCCCTCCAGACATACTCACCACTTAATATGGGCCATAGCTTTACCACTTTTCCTTCCAGTCCTCATACGCCTATGTATTTCTCTCTAATGTCTCATGAAGAACGAGAGTTCGACATACCCAAGCATGCTTGTGAAAGAAAAAAAGGCATAGAGGCCAAGAAAAAGGTTGTTACAGCCTATAAACAATCAAAAAGAAAGATGGAATCCAGCGAGAAGGATATAGATAGAAGAACCATGATGATCTCACGTCATAACATCACCTTTTTCGATGATGACTTGATAATTCAAAAACCCGAAGTGCCATATGAAGATAAGGAGTAGACCGCCTTACTACGAGATGGTCTTCTTAATATTACCTAGCTCCCTTCAGGTCATGGTTTCCTTGATCCAGTTGACAACTTGATTCACTCTGATCAAGTTGTTCCAAATCTCTATGGCCTGGAAATTGATGATATCCCAAATTTTAATCCTCCAAATTCATCTGATCATGATCCAACGACAGAGTATCTATGATGCAACAAAGATATTTAGGATGTTGATCCCCCTCATACGCTGGAAGAATAACAAAGTGAATACTTATTCAGCAGTGATCCTACAGACGAATATTCAAAAACTGGTGATAACTTTTTAGCTAATGGATACATCAAAGATAGTAAAGATTTCTTAGACGATTCTCTGGAATATGTTGAGGAAAATTTTGAATCCTCAATAGAATCCCCTGAAGAAGACTATCCATCTATGTTCATGAATAATTCCAAAAAACCAGAAGTTTATGAAGTTGTCAACGATCAAGATGGGATGATGGATGATCCGATCCCGGATAGGTGGCCAAAATCCACAACAAAAACAAAGAAAACTGTTGGAACTGAATTTCATACCTTCACCTTCAATGACATTAAAGTTTTAGCCTGGCCACAAAGGATCCAAGATTTCTACACTTGAATGGCAACGAAGAATCTGGCTGAACGAGAAAAATATATGATCCATTCAGAGTTCTCTTCGAGATTCTCTGGAATCCTCAGATAATGGTGGAATGCACTTGGAATTATTGATAGAAACACCTATCTCACATCCCAACACTTTGCTTTCAATATCCGTATACTACAAGGGGTATTTTACAGAGATACAGGCCAAAGACATGAGAAGCTGCGGAGGCAGCTCTTTGAAATGAAGTGCATATATTTCAATAGAGATTTCATAGATATCCACTTCCAGAAGATAGCGAAGATCTACTTTGAGTTGGGTGGAGATACTATCCTGAAACAAGCCTTCATATCATCGCTGCCAAAGCTGCCAGCAGGCCATACCATGATGATTGTAGAGGACAAGTTCAAGTCCATCACAAGCCCATAAGTAGGCTATATCAGGCAAGCCATCTTCCAGGACCTAGACAGCATATGCACGAAGATATCTATACTAAAGCAGATCGTCCAGAACAATCAAATGCTCAACAGAGCATGCAGTAGAAATAATCTTGTCACCAAATCCAACTGTCCTTGTTTGACCTGCCAGATAAGATCCAAGAGATAGCTGTAGTTTAGGAGGTTTAAAATCCCCAGACCTCTGAAAGATAGGTCCAGGACGAACAGGCGAACTAGGTACTTCAGACGAAGGAATCCGACCACTTACAAGAAGACTAACGGATGCTTTATCTAAAAAAAACCTGGTTACTTTATGAGAAACTGTACTCAGACCAAGAAGTTGAAAAACTCAGTCCACCTCTTTGAGGAGATAGTCGATCACATAGGTATCTATCTTAGAAAAGACGACGACCTTGAATCAGTCTTCTCGATGGAATAGGAACCGACGGAGGATACTCTCTTCTCCTTGGACGTCTATGAAGAATTAGGTGAAATCTATGCAGATGATCTCTACTTGATATCAAGTGTAGGAAAAGAAGACGTTCACCTAATTATAGAAAAACCGGCTAGTCAAATTTTCATATTCAATACATCAGAGATACTCTCTTTCGGAATGGCAGACCAACCCACAGAACTGTTCGCACAGTGCATGGACCCTTTTGTTTCATCCATCCTCATAGAAAGGAGAACTTTCTACGATCTTCAGGTCTTCAAAAAATATGGAGGATCCATCTTAAATCCATTCAGAGTACATCCAGAATATCCGTTCTTGCATGTGTTCATAGCACTAGCCAATGAATTTCCAAAATAGCTCCTATGGCTATTCTGGTATTTGTGCCACCAGTACCATATCCTCAAGAAGTTCAAGTGTGATGCATTTAGGCACTTTTATCGAATCCAACTAGCTCTCAGAAGGTTCATATTGTGGTTCAAGCGATGATAATATTGGGTTCGATGCTTCAAAGATTCCTACGATGCAAAGTTATTCATGCTACATCGTCTGGTGGGAATCTCAAACCATGAGGTCTAAGCTCAGCCAAAAATTTCACTCTGCCAAAAATTTCTCATATCAATCCTATCCTTGGAAGACGAATACTCTGAAGCACAATGATTTATCGTCCAGGAAAACAGATGTATTCCAAAGAAGATATGGCCAAAAAAATGGGGAAAATGGAACTACACCAATAACCATCCCCACTGGGACAAGGTCCGTCAGGCAGCAAAGGAACATTAACCTCCATATGAAATCACGAGGGATAAATTCATCAAAGCAATTAAAAGAATAAGGTTGAATGTTCCACCACAAGAAGGGTTACTTAACCAGATCGCTGAAAAAAAGCTTGGAAGATAAAGAACACCTCAGGAAGAATCACAGTGTAGACTGGTGGAGGGAAGAAGGATACATGATGTTGCCCAAACTATACCTCAAGAAAAGTATAATACGATCGCTATATCAAATATAGAACCCAACTAGGTTGGGGTCAATTTCACAGGCAATAGGACAAAAGTATATCGAGTGTTTGTCTGAGTAATTGATACATAAGTAAAAAGGGGGATTGTTGTAAACAAACAGTAACAGTAACAATTTTTAATTGTCGGATTTGTGATCATTATGAGAAAGGCACTAGGACTGTGATCCCCAATATTTCTTAACTCCACCGGTTACTTGTCCTGGCAAACTGTCCTATTGCGTTGCATGCAAAACCTAACAAGATAGGTTCATCTAAACATCTCTCGACCTTGGTTAGATGAATTTCACTCATCTCCTCTCGATCTCCTAGTGTCGTACTACAAACCCTTATTCTTGATCTCAGATTAATTATCCCCTACGGCTCAAGTTATTAGATGAAGGTTGATAGCTTCAAATGTCTATTGTTATTCCCTTTTCACAATCTCTACCTCTATCTCGATCAATTATAATAAAAGAAATACCAATACATGCAGTCACACCAGTTCAAAATTACATCACACTTAACCCATTTTGTTAATTCCTCATGGTTCACATAACCCTAGTAATAGCGTTTAGCTACTCATGATTACAAGAACACAAGAAGAATTCAATGATGAAAACATAATTATTAACTCACAATAAGAATAAAACTCTGAAATCTCAATATAAATCAAAACCCTAGAATTGTTGTTTGGGATTACAATATCAATGTGGTTAAAAATCTCCAAACAATGTGCTAGACAGCTCAAAATAATGTAATGATTACCTCCTAAACATAGGACAGCCTAATGGTATTTATAGATACAAAGTGAATCCTATCCTAAAGAAAGTTGGAGAAAAAAGTCCGCAACTTTCCATGAACCGTGACTTGAGGTCGTGGGTTCTGACCACGGACCGTGGGTCCAGACCGTAGAAATCAGGCCACCATGAACAATTTTAGAAGTTGACTAACAGACTTGACCTATGGTCCGTAGGTCATGACCGTGGGTCACTTTTTATTTTTCAACTCTTTTTGTCTTCAAAAACTTTATTGCAGTGCATGCTTCTTCCCGTCTTCTCCATTTTGCCTTCAAAACCTATTTTCCTGCAAGATAGAACAGAAAACACATCATACCTACCAAACATACCCAAGTTATTGTATATTTTCCTTGTTTTAGGAATTGAAAGAGCCATGAAATCATGGTACATCAACACCCTCAACTTAGAATGTTTGCATTTCCTTAGGTGAACAAAACAAAACAAACACATTCGTTGCTTAACTAAGAGAAACCTGAGAGACCTACGACACTCGACTCATTGCTTTTGGCACCAAAACTTTTTCAACCCCTTTCTATTTGCAAATCAAAACCAAAGTGTGTATATATGTAGCATATCATCATGACACAAAAGGGATCAAGTGATGGCATCAGATTATGAACACACAACTAAGCATATATGAAAATGACATTATTCGAACAAATTGCAGCTAACAATGTAACCCATGTACTCTTATAGTAAAGAAGTTCCATACACTCAAAGTATACTGATGAATATCAAAGTAGGGACTGGTTCAAAACACTCTCTCTCACAAAGAAGTTCAAAAAGTGTGCTTGAAATATCATATGCTTGCCCTTCTTTTCTATGCCTTAGTTTTTTGGACAGTTGGACCAGGATCACTATAGGACTTTCATCGGCTTGTAATGTAGGCTTAGGGATGGTTTTAGTACATATGAATATGATGACTCAACCCTCCTTGACACTACACTATTTTTGGCTTCACTTTCCAACCATTCATATTTTATTCTTCCTCATTTGTTTTCAGATTTTTGGGTGTGGTTTTTCTTCATACTTTCAAAACACATTTTTCTTCTTTTTTTTTCTTCACACCCAACTCTATTTTTCTTTTTCTTTTACTAACCCCTTCTTCATACCTAAGTCAAACTACACACCCTTATAATAGCCACCCTCAACTTAGGCGATTTGCCTGAGTTGAGGTACACAATGTCCAAGGAGGGACTAGGGCCAAGACAGGTTCATTGTAAGTCAAAATGGGAAGGTGAATAGGCTAATGAAAGAAAAAGGTCAATTAAGGCTCAAAATTGAGATCAAGGGATATTTACTTCATTTGGTTAGGCATTTAGGCTAAAAGTGGACTTATTCAAGAATGGCCTATAATCTTTTCCTAACCGCTATCCTCTAACCTAGGCCAGACTAAATGGGCAAGTTCTGGATAGCACACACAAAGTGAACTAGGTAATGACCTCACACACACATAGCACAAAGTTACACTATCAACTACTACCTATCAAGTTCATGCATTACTAGCTACAGTCATTTTTGCCATAATACTAATGTCATAATAAGATCTAACAGCTGTCACAAACTATCACAACTACACACACAGTTCAAAACCAAATTTTTAGGAGGGGTGTCTTTTAAACAATCAAAAAGCATCATTATCATTCAAAATTTGTTCAAAATTGACTGCACTAAGATTCCCCTATTTTTCACCTAACTAAACACGAAAATACATAATGAAACATAAACAACAACCTAAATATGTCGGTTCTACTATGATAGAACTTGAGGGAAAAGAAACACGGCGACAAAAACCCCCAAGAGGACATATAGACCCACAAGTACCTACACCCCCACCAAATAATCATGCATTTTCCCCAATGCATTAGACCAAGGTAAGATAAGGGAGTCAGGAACATACCTGTGGAATCCTAGGTGTGTAGGTCTAATATCGATCAAAATAACAAAAATCCAAGCAAATGTAGGAAAAGCAAGACACCTTGGGTTGCCTCCCAAGCAGCATCTGATTTAACTTCTCGGCATGACGCGGGTGTCTTAATTACTTAGACTTCATCAAGATATCCCTTGGGTTGGCCTCCAGGGTTATCTAAACTATTTATTTCTGAAACCACCCTCATGTCCCTTGGCTGCTTCATATTTCTACAAACATTGAATGTGACTTCTTTATTATTCAACCTGAATTTCAGCTCACCCTACTCCATATCTACCTATGCTCTGTCGGTGGCTGAAAATGGTCTCTCCAAAATTATGGACATCTCAAAATCGACCTCATAGTCTAAGACAAGAAAGTCAGCAGGAAAGATAAAGTTTTCAACTTTGACCAAAACATCAAATAATATGCCCACAGGCATCTTGATCGTACGATCTGCCACCAATAACTGCATCTTTGTTGGCTCAGGGGCTCTCAAGCCTAATCTTGCACCTAGGTCATACAAAGCTTTGGCAAAGTTAACTGACCCAATTGTGTATGGAATTGTGAAGGCACTGGGATCATCTTTCTTTTGCACAAGAAAATGGGATGCAATTCGACTACAATGGTGCAAATCATCAATAGACTCATAATTGACAGTTCTCTTCTTTGTGACCAACTCTTTCATGAACTTTGTATATCCCGGTATTTGTTCCAGTGCCTCCACCAATGGAATGTTTATAGAAAGTTGCTTTAGTATGGACATGAACTTATGAAATTTTCTGTCCTTCTTTTTCTTTTTCAATCGCTGAGGGAATGGATGTGGTGGCTTAGGAATGGGGGTTAGTATTTGTGGGGCTTTCTTTTATTTCTCATTTTCATCATTCACCTTGTTTTCATCGGTATGAAACTCTTCAACTTCTTTCATTATCTCCCCACTAATAGTTTTATTTTCATCCACCTTTTTCTTTAGACGTTGAGGGAAAGAAGGAGGAAGTTTTGGAAATGGAGCATAAATTTTTAGTGCTTCCTTTACCTTTTTCGTGGCATTCATATGCTCTTCCAGTGTAGCATGAACACTCTCAACTTGTTTGGGTGCCTCACTAAGAGTTTTCCCACTTCTCGTTGTGATAGCCAAACAATGAGCATCATTCTTCAGGTTTTGGATGGTGTTGCTCAGAAGTGTACCTTGTTTACACTGATTCAAGCTAAAGATATCTGCTCAAATTATTGATCCAACTTTTTAATGGTTGTCGAGTAAGACTCAACCTTTTGACTTATTTTGGAAATGTCTGCCCTAATTTCCTTTAAATAGTTCTCCAGGCTCTCTGACCCCTTAAACAGTTTATTAAGAAGGGCTTCCATTCATGAATTTCTGAAATCAGCGTCACGGTTTCCCAGTGGAACATATGCACCACCTTCTCTTTGTAATCATCCTTTCGCCTCCAATCAGCGACATGATCCTGTTCTCTGTCTCTATATCCTGACTTATTGTAATTCTCCCCATAGTAGTTATGACCTTGATTCCCTTGCCTCAAGTTCCTAGAGTCTTGATTAGACCCTAGGCTCTTGTCTCAAAAACCTTCCACCTCTTGATCCAAATACTTAGCCTCCTCATCAAATTCATAATCGTTATGCCTAGGTTTTTTCCCTTGTGCACCTACAGCATGCACCTTGTCAGCACCCCCAGATGTAATTTTTTTGGCTAGCAAGCTAATTTTTGTCCTCAACTGTGCGACCTTTTTAGCTATAGATTCATCCAAAGCCTGTTGTGTTGTTGAGGCTCCAATAGCATACATCCCAGCAGGTGTATCTGCCTCCCGAGTATACCATCTTTGGTTAGTCGTAGTATATAATATAATATCTCTAAAGCTTTTTCCTATCTCAAACTCATAAATGCTCCACCAGTGATCGTATCTGCTACAGCCTTGGTATTGGCGTTTAGTGCTCTGTAGAAGATCTCAAGTAAATTTCAACCATTCATCCTATGATTTGGAACATTTTGCAACTTCTTCTTGAACCATAACCAAGTCTCGTAAAGGACTTTAGAATATAGCTGTCTGAAAGTATAAATCTCATCCTTTAATTGTAGCATCTTTGAGGGTGGGAAAAATCTCTCCAGAAATTAATTTCTCAACTCTTGCCAAGTAGTGATGGAACCTCGTGGTAACTCGACCAACCACAAAGTCGTTTCTCCTATTAGGGAGAATAGAAATATTCTCAACCGAATAGCCTCTTGGTCAACTCCAGGAAAATTATATGAAGTGCACACCCCATAAAGTTCATTATATGCATGTTCATATCATTTGTAGGAAGACCAACGAATACGCCTTTCAAGTTTAGCAGGTGGATCACAGCACTTTTAATGTCAAACTTAGTGCCCTGAGGTAACTCTGGTGGAATAATGGAACCAGTCTCAACTGGCTCGAAATAAGCCACATTCTTTTCTTTAGGATCATCATAAACCAGCACATATAGTCTTTGTGGTAGTTGTTGCACCCTCAGTCTTCTTTGTCTCTCTTCAAGTGCAGCAAGACGTTGTGTTGCCTCTTACATTTCTTGATGATCTCTATCTACTTGTCTAGGATCTGTCTGTCTCACATTCTCCTCAATCTTTAATAGAGTAGTGATTTGCTCAGTAGTTTTACGACAAGCCGAATAAATTGGTAGATGGTTACGAATATTAGTAACGACTGCGGGTCCCTATACTCCATCAGTATTCACCATTATTTTATTATTCCTTAGCATTCTTTCTATTTTTGTACCAAGTGAAATCAGGGGATTGTCTTAACTCCTAGTATTAGGCATACACCGATGTGTGCCCTCAAAAAGACAAAAAGTAAGTCCAATCAACTCCAACAATTCAAAGTCAACAAACTCCGTAATCGTATTCCCCGGTAATGGTGCCAAAATTTGATGTCGCCCAAACTATACCTTCATAAAAGTATTACGCGGTCGCTATATCAAATATAGAACCCAACTAGGTTGGGTTCGATTCCATAGGGAATAGGACGAAAGTCTATCGAGTGTTTGTTTGAGTAATTGGTACATAAGTAAAAAAGAGGGTTGTTGTAAACAAACAGTAACAGTAACAATTTGTGATTATCGTATTTGTGATCAATATAAGAAAGGCACTAGGATTGTGATCCCCAAGATTTCTTAACTCCACCGGTTACTTATGCTGGCAAATTATCCCGCCGCGGTGCATGCAAACCCTAACAAGATTGGTTCATCTAAACGTCTCTCAACCTTGGTTAGATGAATTTCACTCTTCTCCTCTTGGTCTCTGAGTGTCACACTACTAACCCTTGTTCTTGATCTCAGATTAACTATCTGTGTTACGGCTTAAGTTATTAGATGAAAGTTGATAGCTACAAATCTCTATTGTTATTCCCTTTTCCCAATATCTACCTATATCTCGATCAAGTTTAGAATGCAGGCAAGTTTCCAACATTTTCAATCGTTAGAAAATCAATTATAATGAAGGAAATACTAATACATACAGTCACACCGATTCAGAATTGCTTTGCATTTAACCCATTTCGTTAATTTCTTATGGTTCACACAACCCTAGTTATAGGGTTTAGTTGCTCATGATTACAAGAACACAAGAAGAATTCAATGATGAAAACATAATTATGAACTCACAATAAGAATAAAAATCTGAAATCTCAATATAAATCAAAATCCTAGAATCGATGTTTGGGATTACAAGATCAATGTGTCTAGAAATCTCAAAACAATGTAATAGACAACTCAAAATAATGTAATGATTAACTCCTAAACATAGGACAACCTAAGGGCATTTATAGATAGAAAGTGAATCCTATCCTAAATAAAGTTGGAGAAAAAAGTCGGCAACTTCCATGGACTGTGACTTGAGGTCGTGGGTTCAACCCATGGATCGCAGGAATCAGGCCTCCATGCACAATTCAAAAGTTGACTCACGGACTTGACCTACGGTCCGTAGTTCATGACCTTGGGTCACTTTTTTTTATTCAACTCCGCTCATTTTAGCTTCAAAACTTCATTCCAGTGCATGTTTCTTCATATTTTATCCATTTTGCCTCCAAAACCTATTTTTCTGTAAGATAGAACAGAAAACACATCATATCTACCAAACATACCCAAGTTATTGCATATTTTCTTTATTTTAGGCATCGAAAGTGCCATGAAATCATGGCACATCAATACACAAGCTCGCCATCATAACCTTCCAACAACCAGATTACATGTGCAAAAGTTACTACTTACTATCAGCTCTGTGGAATTACTTGCCAAAGTTTACCATAAAACCCTTTTAGAAGGGTTTGCCTACAAGCTGCTTGGTAGACAACTACAAGGAGCTTACCCACCTGCTTGCAAGAAGCTTACAATCTACTCAACCACTTGCTTGGAAGTCACCTACAAGCTGCTCAGTCACCTGCTTGCATATGTTGTTACATGTCAACGACATGTTTGTTTTTTGTTTTGTTAGGCTCCGTCACATGTTTGTGGGGCCA
Source organism: Capsicum rhomboideum (assembly GCA_031232105.1). Lineage (NCBI taxonomy): Eukaryota > Viridiplantae > Streptophyta > Magnoliopsida > Solanales > Solanaceae > Capsicum > Capsicum rhomboideum. The sequence goes on from CP124711.1 coordinate 119,595,896, forward strand.
GGTTTGAATAAAGGGTGTTGTAAATTTCATTTTTATTAGCATAGGAATGTGTTCCTAGCATAGAAGTGTGTACTCAGATAGGGCTTTACTATTTTTAAAAGATAGGATATGGCTTTACTATTTTTAGAATAGTGGGCCACGTGTGATAAGATAATATTTATCTTTCCCTTTTGTTTGTATTAGGGCTTCCTCCTCCTATAAAAGGAAGCATAGGTATTTAGTTGGAGGACATCATTCTCTCCACCTAAAAACTCTTGTAAAGATTTTCTCTTTTAATAAAATATTTGTTAGCTAAATTCTCTCTCTTGCTTTTCTCTTCCGAAGGGATGGGTACTTCGGTCCTTTAGGTCAGAGTAATGAGATAAGGTAAGCACAAGGCAAGTGTTATTTTTGAGATTTATATATAGATTTCTAAGTCCTTTCCATGATTATGAAATGAAATTGGCTTGGTCCAACATAATAGTTTTCTGATTTGCTTTATTCTTTATCATAGAACACGTAAATCTGTTAGTTAGGTAGAGAAACTTGTTCCCGCAGGACTGTTGAGGGCGCTAAGGCCAGGAAGAGCCGCTAAAGTCCGTGTATGTTTTTGGGAAAAGTTATACAACCAAAGAACTAAAAGATTTACATGTTTTAAAGATTGGCAAAGTCAAGGCATCCCATTGAGGGTTGACAAGACTTTGTTCCATGGCAAACCATCCATTAAGGATTAATGGATGCATAGCCCCAGTCGTAAGAAATCTATTGTGGTGTTGATAATGAGCCTTAATTTCATATGGCTGCCGCCTATATGGAGTTAATTTCCTTACATGTTGGAAAGTTAGAGGTCTATTGTTAATCTATCGAGCTGATATTGTATGTGTACCTAGTCGTGCCCCTCTTTGCCCCTATATTTTTAGAGGTCTCCATTGAGTTGATATTGTATATGTCCATTGTTGTGCCCTATTGTACCCCTCTATTTGGTATCAGAGTGTAAAGAGTGTCCTCCGTTGGTTCCTCTTCCATCGAGAAGACCGATTCAAGGTATTAAAGTTGACAAGGTAAAGATTGAGGTGATTGAAAAGTTGTCTCCACCAATTTCTGTGAAGGGTATTCGTAGCTTCTTGGGGAATCCAGGTTTCTATAGAAGATTCATTTAGGACTTCTCTAAAATTTCTAATCCTTTGTGCAAGTTGTTGGAGAAAGAGGTGAAATTTGTGTTTGATAATACATGTCTGAAGGCATTTGAGTGCCTGAAAGTGAAGTTGATTTCATCCTCTATTATTGTGTCGCCCGATTGGTCCATGTCATTTAAGGTCATGTGTGATGCTAGTGGTGTGGCGCTAGGTGCAGTCCTAGGCCAAAGGTGATAGAAGATGTTACATCCCATCTACTATGCTAGCAAAGCACTTAGCCATGCGTAGAAAAATTACACTGTGACTGAACAAGAGCTGTTTGTTATAGTATTCGTATTTGAGAAATTTTAATCTTATTTGCTTGGCACAAAAGTGATTGTGTATATTGACCATGCAGATCTTATATACCTTATGGCAAAGAAGGATGCAAAACCGAGGTTGATTCATTGGGTACTTTTGTTGCAGGAATTTGACTTTGAGATCAAGGATCGAAAGGGGACTAAGAACCAAGTGGCTGACCACTTATCATGCCTTGAAGAAGAGGACATTGTAAAGATGAAGGATGAGCTTGAGTTTGATGATATTTTTCTAGATGAGTAGGTATTATCCTCATCGCAAGATTTGATCCCTTGGTTTGCAGATTTTCCACATTATTTAGTGAGTAATGTGGTTCCTGAAGACCTGTCATTTCAGCAACGTAAGAATTTTATATATGATGTGAGCAATTTCTTTTGGGATGATCCATACTTATTCTGAAGTTGTGCTGATGGAATGGTTTGGAGATGTGTTCCTGAAGTTGAGATGATAAGTATCTTAGAGGCATGTCATTCATCTCAAGTTGGGGGTCATCATAGTGGTGCACTAACTAAGTACAAGATCTTGCAATGTGGGTAGTATTAGACCACCATTTACAAAGAAGCACACGACTATACCAAGTCTTGTGACCAATGCCAAAGGCAAGGAAACATCTCGAGAAGGCAAGAGCTTCCAATAACAACTATTCTAGAGCTTGAGCTGTTTGATGTATGGCGCATTGACTTTATGGGCCCCTTTGTGGGTTTGCATGGCATGAAGTATATTTTGGTGGCTGTTGACTATGTTTTGAAATGGGTAGAGGCAGTTATGCTTCCAAACAATGAAAGGAGGAGTGTCACAACATTCTTGAGAAAGAACATATTTTTCTGATTTGGGACACTAAGGGTTATCATTAGTGATGGAGGCTTGCACTTTTGTAATCGTCTATTTAAAACCTTGCTTGAGAAATATGGTGTGAAACATAAGGTGGCAACGCCTTACCATCCTCAGACAAGCGGAAAGGTTGAGGTCTCCAATCATGAGATCAAGTCCATTATGGCAAAGGCTGTGAATGCCAATAGGACGGATTGGGCTAGAAAGTTAGATGATGCACTATAAGCCTACTGGAAAGCATTCAAGACCCCTATTGGTGTTTCTCCATATCAGTTTGTGTATGGTAAAGCATGTCACTTGCCTGTCGAACTTGAGCATAAGGCATTGTGGGAACTAAAGATGTTGAATTTGGAGTGGCGAGCGATGTGGCCAAATTGAGACTAGAGCAACTGAATGAGATGGATGAATTCTTTATTCGCGCCTATGAACAGTTAGCTTTGTATAAGGAGAATATAAAGCTATACCACGATCGCAAGATTAAGAAAAGAGAGTTCACCGCAGGTGATATGGTATTGCTTTTTTAGTCTAAAGCTAAAGTTGTTTTCGGGAAAGCTGAAGTCAAATGGAGAGGGCCATATAGAGTGAGTAGAGTGTTCCCCTATGATGCACTTGAGCTAGAAAATAAAGAAGGCTAGAAGTTCAAGGCGAATGGATAAAGGGTGAAACACTATCTCAGGACCATTGATGAAGTGAAAGTAATATGTGATGTGGATCCAGACGGTGCTTCACACCCAAGTCGTGCCGCGATGTTAAATCAAGTGCAACCCATAGGCTTGTTGGTAAAGTCTGAGTAACCAACTTAGCCACATCATACTGCGATGTTAAATCAAGTGTTTCTTGGGAGACAACCCATGATTTTGTAGTTTTCATATTATAGGGTAACGTGTGTTACTTGTACAGGAATTGGGCAGAAAAGAAATCACAGAACTGGACTCAGTATTGAACCCATGAAAGGATTGTACGACCATAGAAAGGTCCCATGATCATGGGTTCAGTCATATGCACAGAGTCCAGAGGGAAGACACTGAAGAATTATCTTACTGTTGGTTACCATGATCGTCCTTAGATGTCACGATCATGGTATCAATCATCTGATCCAACTCCTAAAAACCAACATTTAGGATATCAAACCTACAATTTTAAGGAACGGTCGTGGTAACATATCACAATCATCCTTAAGGTTTGTAGGTCCCTAGGTAAGTTTTCTTCAACCCTCTTGGTATGAGTAAGACCCATAATCGTGGTAAGAACTGACGATCGTGGGTAAGAGTTGTCTGTTGGGTCCACTTAATTAAATAGGACCCGATCTGACCCGACCCAAATGGGGTTTAAATAGCTTAAACCCTATACCCTTGAGACTCGATTAACCTATTTCATTGTAAAATCATTGCACCAAAAGCAAAATCAATCAAAGACAAAGAAAACTAAGTAATTTTGTACCTTGGATTTGTGCGATTTACGGCTCTTATCAGTGTTCGAACTCAGGCATTATCTAAACACTTAAATCTCCAAGCTAACAACTTATTGTAAGTGAAATACTCATGCATTAAATGTTTATTTTAATTAAAATTGATTATTCATAAGTTCTAAATTGCATAGCATTACGTTGGGAGTGCTTGGGTTCCTTATGGGTATCAAAATAAATAAATTAGTCAAAGGGTTCTGAGTACCTATTTTAGCTTAAAATTTTGGTCATAAAGGGTCAAATAGAGGTCAGATCATTTTTTAAAAGTTGCTAAGTGTCAATGCACACTCCACGACACAAACCACGGTCGTCATTTCAATGTACGATCTTGGGTTGGATCGTTGTGGGTGCCAGGTGTTGACTTGTTGGAAGTTTATCAAATGATCACATCCCACGATCATCATTTCATGGTATGATCATGGTATGTGATCGTCTGATGTGATGACCCTCCAGTACTTTTGGGTTGGATCGTGGAAAGGCACGTCTGTAAAAAAAAACTTGAACCTGTATTAGTGATTCAAAATTGAGCCTAATCTTTTCATGTACAGGTTCTATGGCTCCCAAGACCCTCAAGAAGATGCAGCAAGACATAGTTAAAAAGTAGGCACCCCGAGACACACCTTCAAGCTCAAAAAGTGAGTCTGGTAGTTCAAGTGGGTCTGAGGTGGAATTTTCTACTATTGCTTTTGATGACCAGCATTCACATCGGACCACTAGAGCTAAGGCCAAGAAAATTGAGAAGGCCAAGGTGACTATATCAACTACCATGGTGCCCGCAGCTACCCTTGTCAACCTACCCAGTCTAAAGAGGGAGGTTAAGACACTAACCCAGACGGGGGAGCACGTGATGATGATACTAAGGAAGTGGATTCCTCCGGGAAGGAGGGAGAGTCCAATCCCAGATCCTCCAAGGGACCTGCAGCTGGTGGGCCTCAAAGGGGTATAGACCCAAGGCGGTGGAGTGTACCAAACTCCTAAGACTACTACATTGATGAGGTCTCCTTGAAAAACTGGGCAACAAGAAACAAAACTTTCAGGAGGAGCCCCAGATTTTGTCAGAGTCAATTTAGAGGGTGTCCTAGAGCTGAGCTAAGTATTTGATAGGTATGAGCTGGGGTGGATGATGAGGTCACTCCAAAACTACAGTTCTTAGATGGTGAGGGAATTCTACACCAATTATACGGTGATGCTGAAAAATATGACTCCCTCGGGCAAAGATGCAGATGTCAGGACGTAGCCCAGACTAGATATGGTGAGACTTCATGACCATAAGGTCGATATTTCAGTCGAGGCCATTGCTGGGGCCTTATTTAGAGCTGTATTTATACCCGTGGATGAGACTCCGGAATATGAATTCTGAATGAATGATCTAAAAAGGAGGAAAAAGTTGACTGCATACGATAAAAATAAACACTACAGGTGGTTGGCGAGCCACATTGGTAAAGCAGGATAGAATGCAGTCTGGGTGAACGGGTTGACTATTTATAAGTGTACGTTGAATTTTTTGGCCAAAGCTTGGTGGTCTATTGTTAGGCATCACATAGCACCCAAGGCCAATGACAATACATTGGGTGCCACAAATGTATGCATGGTCGCAGCTTTTATGTTCGAGTTGGAGTTGAATATCCCACGGATTATTATGGAGGAGATCCAGGATAAAGTACTACAGTTCAGCACCACGCTTCCATTCTCGTGTCTACTCATACAGTTGATGCAGAATGCCCATGTACTGACTATCTCAGAGGTGTACAGGTTTGTCTAGCCTACAAAGAGCGCGTATATCGTATTGATTAAGGATTTGAGGAACTCAGCAGCTTCAGCCCAAGTTCCTCTACCATATTTGCCACCAGAGGTAGCGAGGGGTGCCCAGCTAGTGAGATCTTGGCATCTGAAGTCGGTGATAAATCATCATTATCCCAGCAGGCCACAGCAACTACGGGTGCCCATCAATTGGTGCCTGTCGGATACACTTAGATTCCTACAGCACAGTTGGAGCAGATTATATAGAACTAGTTGTTGCATGATGCTTGGATCCATAAGTTGGAGGTAGGGGTAAAGCCCTACATGGAGATGAGATAAAGGCAGTTTTACGGGTGGTTCAGACCCATTTTGACAGATTTGAGAGCTAGATGATGGATAGGTTAGAGGAGGTCTAGGATCTTAATATAAGTTCCATCACCACAGACTTCGCCGCATTAAAGGAAGTGGTCATGGAGCTTATTGAGTGGACCATCCCAGTTGTGCCTCCTTCACCTCCCTCTCGTCCTACTTTGTTAATTTGTCATGGTTTCCACAATCCTAGTTGTGATTTTAGCTACTAATAATTGCAAGCACACAAGAAGAATTCATAGTAGAAAGCATATTTATGCACTTACAAGAATAAGAAGAAGAAAAACTCCAAGAATCTCACTTTGAATTAAAAACCCTAAAAAGTGTTTGTGAAATTACAAAGCCAATAATGTGCTAGAACCTTACAAAAATATAATAGAATGCAACGTAACAAAATAAAACGAATAAGAGTATTTATAGACAAAATAGAACCTATCCTAAATAAAACAGGAAAACTGGGTCGGTGACAATCGAACAAGTGGAAGGTACGATCGTGGTTAGATATAATGATCGTCCTTTGGTGCAGTGGTTTCATCGGGGATTTTGGCATCTTCGGGTCTTCAATGGTAAGATTCTCAGTACGGCTCCGCTACATCAATATATGACCGTACAAGGTGGTATTCTAATCATATTCCACTCCAAATTTTGTAAACTCTACTTTTGGCCTTCAGTCCCATGGCCTCAATGTACGACTATCACTTCTAAGTACAGTTATGGGAACACTTCGTCTGATCCTCTTATTCCTTAACTTCTGCATGCTTTTTTCCAGGACTTCCTTCCCATGATCAGATGGTACGATTATATGATCAATGTATGATCATGGAAAGTTGTTCTCTGATGCTTTATTTGTCCAAAATCCAGCACTCCACTCTTTGAGACCTGTTTGACCTACAAACAACCAAAAACCCATTATATCCATATAGAAATAACTTTATACTTTCAAAAATTCACCATTTTATCATAATTTTAGGGTGCATTAACACCCTCAACTTAGAATGTTTGCATGTCCTCAGGCAAACAAAATAAACTAGACTATTAAGATGTTTAACCTAGAGAAGACTAAGAATACTACGCAGTTAAATTTTTGCAAAAACCACTTTCAGCACGCATCGCTAAACATAGTTCAATACCCTCAAATCTCATCAAACTCAACATTGTATGTATGCGAACCATCACACATAACATAACGGGATCAAGACATGGTATTATATTCTCAACAAACAACCTGACACGTTAACAAATGACCCTACCTAGACAAGCAGCAACTAGAATATAGCTGATATGCCATGGTTATATGGCACTTTCAGTGCTTAAAACAAGGAAAAGATGCAATAACTTGGGTGTGTTTTGTTGGTATGATGTGGTTTCTCTCCTAATTTGCAGGAAAACAGGCTTTAAAGGCAAAATGAGCAAAAGAGGAAGAATCAAGCCCGAGAACGAAGTGTCGAATGAAGAAAGAACAAGAGGCTGCAAAAGAGAACCACTCACGCCACAAGTCACGTGGCATGGAAGTCACTCACGCCACATGAGTGGCTATCGTGACTAAGTCCAGAAACAGAAATTCCAGCCTGATTTCCAGGGTAGGGGTCACGTGGCGTGACTGACACCCACGTGGCGTGGAAGCCTGCCGTGAGTTCACTTCAGATATCCAAGAAAAGGGCTTGATTCCCACGATACGCGTGCCGTGAATTGGTTCCACGACACCAAGTCACGACAGCGTGAAAGCTGTCGACTCTGTTCTCCTATTTTGTTTTGGATAGGACTAGTTTTGTATCTATAAATACTCCTATGTAGTCCTAAGTGCGAGAGTTGGACAATTTACTACTTTAAGAGTTATTTTACATTGTTTGAGACATATATTTTGGTTTTGTATTCATAAACCCTAATTCTGAAGTTGATTGATAATTGAAATTTTGGTTTTTCCTTAATTCTTGTGAGATCATAATTATGCTTTCATCTTTGGATTATTCTTGTGTTCTTGCAATTATGAGTAGCTAAACCCATCAACTGGGGTTGTGTGAACCGTGAAGAATTAACGAAACCGGTGAAGTGCTAAACAACTTTGTACTGCTGTGTATGCATGTATTGTTGTCTCCTTCATATTGATTATTTTTCTAACGGTTGCAAACGTTAGAATCTTGCCTGTATTCTACACTTGCTCGAGAGAGAGGAAGAGATTGGGAAAAGGAGATAACAACAGAGATTTGGAGCTATTAACCTTCATCTAATAACCGGAGCCTTAGCGGGAAAAGGTTATCTGAAATCCAAGACACAGGTTAGAAGTGCGACACTTGGAGACCGAGAGGAGAAGAGTGAGATTCGTCTAATGAAAGTCGAGAGACAGTTAGATGAACATAACTTGTTAGATTTTGCATGCAGTACAGTGGGGCAGTCTTGTTAAGCATAAGTCACCGGTGGAGTTAAGGAATCATTGGGGATCACAGTCCTAGTGAATTTCTCTTATTATTTACAAACTCGATATCAGTCAGCAATTGTCATAGTTATTATTTACTAGCAAACCCCCCCCAGTTTTAGTTACTTGCCAGTTATTTCTTCCAGTAGTTTACTCATACTTCGACCTGTTCCCTGTGGGATCGACCCCAACCTAGTTAGGTTCTATATTTGATTCAGCGACCGCATTGTACTTTTTCAGAGGTATACTTTGGGCGACATCAAATTTTGGTGCCGTTGCCGAGGAATACGGTTACGAAGTTGAACATTATTGGTTGGAGGTGATTGGGTGTGTTCGTACATACTCACAAGGGCATACACCAGTGTATGCCAAATACTAAGAGTCAAGGCAATCCCCTGATTCCACTTGATCTTGAAATTGAAAGGACTTTAAGAGCTAATCGGAGAATGGTGAATACTGAAGGAGTCCAGAATCCCGCAGCTGCGGGGGATGTTCACAATCATCCAATGCATCCGGCTGGTCAGGAAACAGCGGAGCAAACTACTGCTCGATTGACCCGAGAAGAGCATGCTAGACAAGCTGCTCTTAGACAAGCAGAAAGAGATAATCGAGCTATGCAGGAAGCAGCACAGCGTCTGGCTGATGCTGAAGAGCGACAAAGATAATTAAGAGAACAACCAAGACAACGTGTGCCTGTTTATGATGATCCTGAAGATGAATATGTGGCCTATTTTGAGCCGATTGAGAATGGTACAATTATTCCACTTAAGTTACCTCCAGGCACTAAGTTTGACATTACTAGTGCCATGATCCATCTGCTGAACTTGAAAGGTGTGTTCGCGGGTCTTCCTACTGATGATCTAAACATGCATGTTATGAACTTTGTGGGGGTATGCACGTCATACAATCTGCCTGGGGTTAACCAAGAGGCAATTCGGTTGAGGTTGTTCCCATTTTCTCTTACAGGAGAAGCCACGTTGTGGTTGGCTGAGCTACCACGAGGTTCTATCACTACCTGGCAGGAATTGAGAAATCAATTCTTGGAAAGATTTTTCCCTCCATCCAAGATACTGCAGTTAAAGGACGAGATATATAATTTTCGACAGCTTCATTTGGAAGCACTCTATGAAACATGGCTAATGTTCAAGAAAAAGTTGCAGAACGTGCCTAGTCATAGGATGAGTGGTCGAAATTTACTTGAAATCTTCTACAGAGCTTTGAATGTCAACACAAAGGGGGTAGCGGATACTATCACTGGTGGAGCATTCATGAGTCTGGGATAGAACCAAGCTTCTGAGATATTGGATTGTGTCACTAAGACCAACCGAGGATGGCATACTCGGGAGCCAGATATGCCGGCTGGGACATATGCTATTGGAGCTTCAGTAGCTCAAAGGGAAAAAGTCAGGAGAATTGCTTGAAAGAAATTAGAACTGACATCTCGGGCATAAGTCAGAAAGTGGAGTCTCACTCGACTGCCATCAAACAGTTGGAGCAACAGTTTGGGAAAATTTCAGTGGCACTGAATCAACGTCAGCCAGGCACCCTTCCAAGTAATACCGTCCAGAATCCTAAAAATGATAGTCATTGCCTCGCCATTACTACTAGAAGCGGGAAGTGCACGACAGATCCACCTATGCCTGCCGACAGTAGTATGCCTAAGGATCCAGTGGTTATCGATGTTGAAGTTGAGTTAGAGTCAGATAATGCAAAGGGTAGAAAGGTTCCAAATCAGCAGGATGATAGCGACAATGCAAAATCTGAGAAGAGGAAGGAGAATGAGGTACCAAAAGTACTCAAAACTATTCCGCGACCTCCTCCTCCCTATCCTCAAAGGTTGAAGAAAAAGGCGGAGGAAGGAAAGTATCAGAAGTTCATCACCATATTGAAGGAGCTTTCAGTTAACATCCCTCTTGTAGAAGCATTAGAACAGATGCCAGGCTATGCCAAGTTCATGAAAGACTTAGTGACTAAGAAGAGAACGGTCAGTTTTGAGCCCGCAGATAACATTCACCATTGTAGTGCAATTGCGTCATGGTCCTTAGTCGAAAAGAAGGAGGATCCAGGAGCGTTCACAATCTCGTGTACTAATAGGTCATACGACTTTGCTAAAGCACTGTGCGATTTGGGTGACAGCATCAACCTAATGCCATTAGCCGTGTTTAAGCAGTTGGGGTTGGGTGCACCAAAACCAACCTCCATGAGACTTCTTATGGCTGATAGAACTGTGAAAAAGTCGGTGGGCATTCTGTACGATGTTTTGGTGAAGGATGCTTCTTTCATATTTCCGGCTGATTTTGTGATCCTCGATTGTGAGGTTGACTTTGAGGTTCCCATCATACTGGGGAGACCATTCCTTGCCACTGGTTGCACACTGGTTGATATAGAAATCGGGCAGCTGCAATTTAGATTGAATGATGAGCAGCTTACTTTCAATGTCTGTCAGTCAATGAAGCAGCAAAAAGATAAGAGAGTCATTTCAGTGATAGATGCGGTCGATGATATTGAAGCTGTCGTGCCCATTGAAGAAAGGTTGAGAGTAGAACCTCTGGCTGCAGTGATCATGAACTTTGAAGACGATGGTACAGAAGACTATGATGAGATGGTGGGTGCGCTAGCTGGTAAAGGAGCGTACACTTATGCGCCCAACAAACTGGATCTTGATTTAAAGAATAGGGTAACTCCACCAGCTCGCCCATCTATAGAGGAGCCTCCAGTGTTAGAGCTTAAGGCTCTTCCGGCCCACCTTCGCTACATATTCTTGGGAGCCAATAATACCTTTCCAGTGATTATTTCTGCTAAGCTGGTGGATTGGCAAGTAGCGGCTTTGGTTTCGGTTTTGAGAAGATTCAAGAGGGCCATTGGTTGGTCCATTGCAGATATCATAGGTATTCCACCCGGCATTTCCACTCATAAAATTCAGCTTATGCCAGAATGCATCCCTAGCATTGAACACCAGCGTCGTCTAAACCCACCTATGCAAGAGGTCGTAAAGAAAGAGATCATCAAGTGGTTGGATGCAGGAGTGGTATACCCTATTGCTGATAGCAAGTGGGTGAGCCCGGTTCAGTGTGTGCCAAAAAAGAGAGGAATCACGGTGGTTTCGAATGACAAAAATGAGTTGATTCCAATGAGACCAGTGACTGGATGGAGAGTTTGCATGGACTATCAGAAGCTAAATTCATGGACTAAAAAGGATCATTTTCCTATGCCCTTCATGGACCAAATGTTAGACCGTCTTGCTGGCAGAGGATGGTATTGTTTTCTTGATGGTTATTCGGGGTATAATTAGATCTTTATAGCTCCCGAAGACCAAGAAAATACCACTTTCACTTGTCCATATGGGACGTTCGTATTCAAAAGGATGCCTTTTGGTTTGTGTAATACATCGGCCACCTTCCAACGTTGTATGATGTCTATTTTCTCCGACATGGTGGAAGACACTATTAAGGTGTTTATGGATGATTTTTCTATAGTGGGTGACTCATTTAAGGGTTGTTTGGCACACCTGGCTAATGTGCTGCAAAGATGCAAGGAGTGCAACCTAGTGTTGAATTGGTAAAAGTGTCACTTTATGGTAAATGAAGGTATCGTATTGGGGCATCAGATTTCAAAGAACGGCATGGAGGTGGATAAGGTGAAAATCAAAGTAATTAAGAATCTGCCCCCACCTATCTCTGTAAAAGGCATTTGGAGTTTTCTGGGTCATGCCGGTTTTTACAGAAGGTTCATCAAAGACTTCTCCAAGATTGCTCATCCCTTGTACAAAATTTTAGAGCAAGAGGTGAAGTTCATGTTTGATGAAGCATTTCTTAAAGCGTTTGAGTGTCTTAAAAAGAAGTTGGTGTCAGCCCCCATCATTGTGTCACCGGATTGGACTAAACTTTTTGAGGTTATGTGCGATGCTAGTGGAGTGGCTTTGGGAGCAGTCCTGGGTCAGAGACTTGAGAATATATTATACCCGATCTACTACGCTAGCAAAGTGCTTAATCCAGCTTAAAAGAATTACACTGTGACTGAGCAGGAGTTGTTGGCAGTAGTCTTTGCTTTCGAGATATTCAGAACGTACTTGATTGGCACAAAGGTGATTGTGCACACAGATCATGCGGCTCTTCGGTATCTTATGTCAAAAAAGGATGCTAAGCCAAGACTGATTCGGTGGGTACTTCTGTTGCAAGAATTTGACTTTAAAGTCAAGGATCGAAAGGGAACCGAAAATCAAGTGGTTGACCATCTGTCATGCCTTGAGGAGGAAGCCATACTGAAAGTGAAAGATGATCTTGAAATTGATGATACTTTTCCAGATGAGCAAGTGCTTACAGCATCCTAAGATTTAATCCCTTGGTTTGCTGATTTCGCCAACTTTTTGGCAAGTGATCTAATCCCGGAGGATATGACATATCAGCAGAGAAGAAAGTTCATGCATGAGGTAAGAAAATTCTTTTGGGATGAGCCATATTTGTTCAGAGTGTGTGCTGATGGCATTATTCGAAGATGCATCTCAGAGGTCGAAATGATGAGTATTTTAGAGGCATGTCACTCATCTCCAGTTGGGGGTCATCATGTAGGTGCAAGGACTGCCCATAAAATCTTGCAATGTGGGTACTATTGGCCCAGCATTTACAAGGATGCTCTTGCCTATGCCCGTGCTTGTGACCGGTGTCAAAGGCAAGGTAATATTTCACGCAGACACGAACTTCCCATGACTCCGATTCTTGAACTTGAATTATTTGATGTGTGGGGAGTTGACTTTATGGGTCCATTTGTGAGCTCGCATGGAATGAAGTATATCTTAGTGGCTGTTGACTATGTTTCTAAGTGGGTGGAGGCAATTGTGCTTCCCAATAACGAAGGGGGAAGTGTCACAGCTTTCTTGAAAAAGAACATTTTCTCACGATTTGGGACACCGCGAGTTATTATTAGTGATGAAGGATCCCACTTTTACAACCGGCTGTTTAAGGTTCTTCTTGAAAAATACGGTGTAAAGTATAAGGTGGCCACACCTTATCATCCGCAGACAAGTGGGCAGGTTGAGGTATCAAATCGTGAAATCAAGTCTATCTTAGCAAAAACATTCAATGCTAATAGGACTGATTGGGCTCGGATATTGGATGATGTGTTATGGGCATATCGGACGGCTTTCAAAACACCGATTGGTGCTTCACCATATCAGTTGGTTTTTGGAAAAGCTTGCCATTTGCCCATCGAACTGGAACATAAAGCATTGTGGGCATTAAAGAGGTTGAATTTAGACTGGAATGAAGCGGCTAAAATGAGACTGGAACAAATGAATGAGATGGATGAATTTCGTCTCCGGGCTTATGAGAGTTCAGCATTGTATAAAGAAAAGATGAAATTGTATCATGATCGTCGAATTGAGAATCGAGAGTTTCATCCAGGAGATTTGGTGTTGTTGTATAACTCCAAGCTTCGCCTGTTTGCTGGAAAATTAAAGTCCAAATGGTCTGGCCCATTCACGGTAGTTCGGATATTTTCGCATGGTGCTATTGAGCTAAAAGGAGCAGATAATGTCCTATTCAAGGTCAATGGACAACGTTTTAAGCATTATGTAGGAGTTTCGAAAGATATAAGGACGATTGAAGAACTTGAACTTGATGAAGTCTGAGTAGTCAAGTTAGCCATGTCATGCCGCGACGTTAAATCAGGCGCTTCATGGGAGGCAACCCATGGGCTAGTTGGGGAAGTCTGAGTATCCAAGTTAGCCACGTCGTGCCGCGACGTTAAATCAAGCGCTGATTGGGAGGCAACCCAAGATTTTGTTATGAGGAGATCGGATTATTGAGTAGCAGTTAGTTGAAAATCACAAAATCTACGAGAAGTGGTGAAATTTCATCCACGACATGAATCACGCTACATGAGGGGGTTCTACTCCACGTGGATGACATCGTCAAACTCAGAGAAATATTTCAAGGTTCTGAATTAGTTCCATGGAAGCAGTTCACGTGACGTGGATGGGATCCACGCCACGTGACTGGTGTCGTTAAAATCAGACACCCAGTCCAGTTACAGTACACCAATCACGACAGAATCCACATCACGTGGGTGTTAGTCACGTGGCGTGGGTCGTGTCGTGAACCATAAAACCATCGGATATCAAAATCCAACCCGACCCGAGCCTAGTTTTTCCAAAATAAATCTGACACCCTTTCTTCTTCACCCAATTTATATCCGATTCAAACCCTTTCTTCCTCACTTTAACTTCATTCATCTGAAACCCTAAAATTCTAATCTCCTCTACTTTTCTCCATTAAATCTGAATCCCTTCTCCCCCAAACTCCAAAAATCCGAAAACCATATCCCAAACACTGACCAAATCTGTTCCCTATTCGAAAATCCAAACCCCATTACCAAGTAGGTCCAAAAAATCCATACCAAACCCGACCCAAATCCAACCCCATACCCAAAAACTTTGATCCAAACCCGTTACCATGCCTCCAAAATCCAATCCCAAAATTGACCACCTTGATGCATCATCTCGAATTCGGACTAAAAATCCGGACTTACCGACACATCTGAGGGATGAACCCACTGAGTCTTAACCAAGTGGGTCCGTGGAAGAATTTGAGATTAGTCAGGATGACACGACCTTAGTCCCACGGGCTACGAGGTTACAAACGCGGGCCCGAGCGGCTGCCCGAGCATCTAGTCAGCCGATCCCACCACCTGCTGCACCAGTTATTCCGGTTGAGTCGTCTGAGTCTGCTCCCCAGTCTGAAGAGGGGGAGGAGGGTTGTTAGTCAGGGTCTGCGGCTGATGCTACAGGTCAGGGTACGTCTGCAGATGAGGCTACGGGTCAGGATACATCTGTGGCAGAGGCTACAGCCTCTCCTTTCAGTACTGGTGCCGAGAGTGCCCCGACTACTGCACAGGAAAGGGAGGTTCAAAGGTGGTGTGTACAGGTCATGCAAGCTATTTATGATCGAGATGCTGAGCCGACAGAGGGTGGTGTGTGTCGAAGAAGTATTATGGAGGAGCCCCGGTATAGAATGGAGGAACTAAGGTCATTGCCGGATATTTGGCCTCTTTTTGAGCGATATGGCTTGGGTTGGATAGCGCAGCTGTCTGGCAGGTATAGCTCGGAGGTGGTCCGAGAATTTTATGCTTCCTATGCTGCATCTGTTGGTTTGAGAACCCCAGTGGGGCAGCGATACATTTTGCAGCCAGTGTTACCTCATGTCATGGTATGCGGTACCCGAGTAGACATTTCGAAAAAGACCATTCACCGCTTCCTGTTTGGGCCTGACCGTCCAGTTCCAATTTCGATAGCTGAATTTGATCACAGGCTGGCCACGGTCAGAGATAGAGTTAGGATGAGAGATGCAGAGCAGAAGTTAGAGTTGATTAAATGGATTGCAGGTTACATAGCCGAGGAGGGTGTAGCGGCTAGTTGGGTGACTGGGAAGCTGGACATCAAAAAGTCCACGCTCCATTTCGCTGGTCGATTCTGGTAGTCAGTGGTTCGGCATAGTTTGGGTCCAACCAATGCTGATAACTCTCTCACATTGGACAGGGCGGTAGTAGTAGCCAGCATCTTGGTGGGCTATGAGATTCATTTTGCAAGGTACATCGTCCAAGAGATCCATGAGCGAGCGTTCAGGGAGCACACGAGTATCCCTTTCCCGTGTCTGATCCAGGGTCTATGTGATGGAGCAGGGGTAGCCCGGATGCCTGCCATCGATAATTCTATATAGGTGACCCGGTTGGCAGATATTGCGATGATGCAGCAGAGGGGTTTGCACCCCATTATTCCCCGAGGATCACAGCCGTCTGAGGCATCCGGTGCTGCCCTGGATGAGGTGAGTGGTGTACCTTTGCATATTCCTGCACCAATTAGGCTACCGGTACCAACTGAGGGCACTGACCTTATTGATGAGAGAGTACCTAGTACTAGTGCCCCACCGACTCCTACTGGGATGGTGTCCATCTCTCAAGACTTTCTACAACAGCTAGTTAACAGGCAGACAGAGATGTTTGAGCGCCAGGCTCACACTGAGGCTCAGATGGCTAAGCTGGTATCCCAGCTTAAGCCTTGGGTTCGATCCACAGTCGAGGATGCAGAGACTAGGTTGGAGGCTCGAATGACTGCAGCTATGGACCAGTTTATGCGGGGCCTACATGGGCGAATTGACAGTTTCGAGGCACGTATGGCCTCCCGCTTGAGTGCTGCACCGAGCCCTGACTTGGCCGGTTTGACCCAGGAGGTTGCTGTATTGAGAGAGGAGGTTCGGGAACTGGCATCGACTAGCACGCCAATTCTACCACCTATGCCTGTCCCGACCTCCGTACGACCAGCCTTTGAGGTAGATTTGTTTGCTGATGAGGAGCCGGAGATGGATAGAGGAAAGAGACCTCGTAGTCCGGCGGATGGGGGTGCGAGTGATGATGAGTTCGGTAGTGATCTGAGGAGGGCTATGAAAGCCCCCCAGGTAGAGTACCACGCGAGCCAGATTGAGGCAGAGCAGAGGGCGCGTGGTGCATCTGCCAGTCAGACTATTCCCCCACCGGATGCGACCACTGCACAGTCTGATGATCCCGCGGCTGGCGGGCCCACTTTCGATGCTTAGAGCGCTACAGGTATGTCTTCACTCCCTTATTATTGATATAATATCGGTGCATTGAGGGCATTACACCATGCTTAGTTGGGGTGGGGGTGTACCACCACTTGGGGGGGTTTTGTTGTCGTGTTTCTTTTCCCCCGAGTGTGCTATCATAGTAGAACCGGCATGTGTAGGATGATATTGTTGATATTTTTTATGTTTCTTGCTATATTAGGAGAAAAATGAGGGAACTTTAGTGCAGTTCAGTTTTGAAAAATTTCTTATGTGTTTTTGTTGCTAAGGATACCCCTCCTGAAATTTTGGTTTTGGAATTGACCTATTTTGTGTGTGATTGCTGATTGGATCTTGTTGTGGCACTAGAATTATAGGCAAAAAACCATAGCTAGCATTGCATGAACGGATAGATAGTAGTTGGTAATATAACCCTGTGCTATGTGCGTGTGAGGTCACTACTTAGTTAGTTGTGTGTGTGCGATCCAGAACTTGCCCGGTTAGTCTTGCCTAAGTTAGAAGATAAGGATTAGGAAAGGATCATAGGCCGTTGTTGAAAAATTCCACTATTAGCCTAAATGTCAAACCAAAAGAATAAGTATCCTATTTCTTTTATTAGCCTATTCACCTGCCCATTTGAATCACAATGAACCTGTCTTGGCCCTGGTCCCTCCTTTGGACATTGTGTACCTCACCTCAAAAAAATTGCCTAAGTTGAGGGTGGCTATTATAGGGGTGCGTAGATTGAGTTGGGTATGAAGAAGGGTTAATAAAAGAAGAAGAGAAAAAGATTGGGTTGTGAAAAAAAAATATATATATATATATGTGTTTAAAGTTTGAGAAGAAAAACCACACCCAAAATCAGAGAATAAAAGAATGGAGAACAAGGGAGGATAAAAATGAAAAAAGGTTGGAAGTGGGAGCCAAAAATAGTGTAGTGTCAAGGAGGGTTGAGTCACTATATCCATATGCACCATACCTGTCCCTAATCCTACATTACAAGCCGAGTAAAGTCCTATAGTGATCCTAGTCCAACTGTCTGAAAACTAAGGTGTAGAAAATCAGGGCAAGCCTATGGTATTTAACGCACACTGTCTTAACTTGTTTTTGAGCGTGAGTGTTTTGACCTCGTCCCTATGTTGATATTCATTAGTGTACTGAGAGTGCATGGGACTTCTTTGATTGTGAGGGCACATGGGTTGCATAATTAGCTGCTAGTTGTTTTGGAAATGTCAATTGCTTATACGCTTAGTTGTTTGTGCATAATTTGGTGCCGTCACTTGATCCCTGCTATGTCATAATTCTGCATTGCTTACATACACTCTTTGGTTCTACTTTGAAAATAGGAGGGGTCGGAAAAATTTTTGTATCAAAAATCAACAAGTTGACTGCCATAAGTCCCTTAGGTTTCTCTTAGTTAAGTATTGCGTTGGTGTAGTTTTATGTTGTTCGCCTGAGGACATGCAAACGTTCTAAGTTGAGGGTGTTGATGTACCATGGTGATATGGCACTTTCGATGCTTAAAACAAGGAAAAGATGCAATAACTTAGGAGTTATTTTACATTGTTTGAGACATATATTTTGGTTTTGTATTCATAAACCCTAATTCTGAAGTTGATTGATAATTGAAATTTCGATTTTTCCTTCATTCTTGTGAGATCATAATTATGCTTTCATCTTTGGATTATTCTTGTGTTCTTGCAACTATGAGTAGCTAAACCCATCAACTGGGGTTGTGTGAACCGTGAAGAATTAACGAAACCGGTGAAGTGCTAAACAACTTTGTACTGCTGTGTATGCATATACTGTTATCTCCTTCATATTGATTGCTTTTCTAACGGTTGCAAACGTTAGAATCTTGCCTGTATTCTAGACTTGCTCGAGAGAGAGGAAGAGATTGGGAAAAGGAGATAACAACAGAGATTTGGAGCTATTAACCTTCATCTAATAACCGGAGCCTTAGCGGGAAAAGGTTATCTGAAATCCAGGACAAGGGTTAGAAGTGCGACACTTAGAGATCGAGAGGAGAAGAGTGAGATTCGTCTAATGACAGTCAAGAGACAGTTAGATGAACATAACTTGTTAGATTTTGCATGCAGTGCAGTGGGGCAGTCTTGTTAAGCATAAGTCACCGGTGGAGTTAAGGAATCATTGGGGATCACAGTCCTAGTGAATTTCTCTTATTATTTACAAACTCGATATCAGTCAGCAATTGTCATAGTTACTATTTACTAGCAAAACCCCCCAGTTTTAGTTACTTGCCAGTTATTTCTTCCAGTAGTTTACTCATACTTTGACCTGTTCCCTGTGGGATCGACCCCAACCTTGTTGGGTTCTATATTTGATTCAGCGACCGCATTGTACTCTTTCGGAAGTATACTTTGGGCGACATCAATAGCCCTTATGACCTCACCCAAAAAAAGTCCCATCACTCAGTATATGCATTATAAATTAAAAATGGGATTGAATCAAATCTATCACTCTCACAAAGAAGTCCGATTGTGTGTGTTTGGTACCATAGGCTTGCCCTTAATTTTTACACTTTAGTTTTCATACAATCGGATTAGGAAGAGTATAGAAATTTTATTGGCTTGTAATGTAGGCTCAAGGGTAGGTACGTTACATATGGGTAAAGTGATAGACTCTTCTTGACACTATACTACTTTTGGCTTCCACTTTGTCTACCTTCTTTTATTTCTTTCCCTTTTTCAAATTTTTCTTTCAAGCTTTTGGACCCAGGGTGCGGTTTTATTTTCTCCAACATCTCTTTTTCTTATTTTGCTTTTTCTTTTTCTATTCTTTTTCCTTTTTTTCTTTCTCATCATACCACACTCGAATCCCTTTTTCTTTTTCACTACAGTTTCTTCAAACCTAATCTTTTACGAACCCCTACGTTAGCCACCCTCAACCTAGGCAATTTACCTGAGTTGAGGTGCACAGTGTCCAAGGAGGGACCAGGGCCAAATAGGTTCATTGCAAAAATTGGGAAGGTGAATAGGGTAGCTTAATGAAAAGGTCTATTTAAGCTCAAAATTGGGTTCAAAGGATATTTTCTTCATTTGGTAGGCTTATTAGGCATTTAGTGGATTTATTTCAAAAATGGCCTATGACCGTTTCCTAACCTCTTATCCTATGACTTTAGTGAGACTAACTGGGCAAGTTGTAGACTGCACATACACATCGACTAGGTACATCCTCACACACTCTTGGCTTAGGGCTATTATTCCAGTCACTACCTATTTGGTTCATGCAAAGTTAGGCCAAGCTAATTTACTAACAATACTAATGTCATGACGAGATTCAAACAGCGGTTACAGTTTAAGCAAGCACACAACACAACACATAAACACAAAATTTTCGAAGGGGTATCATTTAAACAATTCAAAACAATTTGCATGCTCTTTATTAATTTATGATTGCACCAATTTTTCTCATTTTTCTCATTTTTCTCATAGTTAAACACAAGACACAAAATAACAACACAAAATAACAATAGAGCATCTAGACATGCCGATTCTAACTAAGATAGCATAGTCGAGGGAAAAGAAACACGGCAACAAAACCCTCGACTGTGGTATACCCCCACCTCCAACTTATAGGATAAACAATGTCCTCATTGCAAGCAATGAAAGTAAAAATTGGGATAAGGAAAATACCTGGGGTGGACTAGATGCCCGTAGTACTCTGATCGTCTAGGGTATGAGATGGAACCTTTCCCGCAGTAAATCCTCTCATGGCCTTGACTGTGGCTGGGGCACTCTTAGAAATATGGGCACCGGTGGTGGTTGGTGCACTCAATGAAACAACCTTGGGGGCAGTATGCTCACCCCTTCCTATCTGGATTACCACCTCCGTATCAGGTGGAATATCGCTTCTCTCCTCTGGTAACCTAGTCTCAGAGGTCTACGTTGCATCCTTCGCTCTCTTTTTCTTCTTTTTCTCACTATTGTTTCTCTTCTTTTATGCCCCTTCTTCTCTCCTACTCTTTTTGTGGGGCTGTAAATCACCCTTTATTTTCTCAGCCTCTAAATCATCGGTCTTAACTATCGGGGCCCTGCTATAGAAATCGAGGACTAAAGAGTCCACATCAATAGGGACGGCGCTGGAGGAGATGCAACTGGGATGGTCCGCTCAGTCATTTATTTGACCACTTCCTTTAGTGTAGCTAAATCAACAGTAACATCTAGAGTCTGGACCTCCTCAATCTTGGCCGTTATCCAGCTTTTAAATCTATCAAAACAGGTCTGAGCCACCCACACTGCTGCCTTAATTTCATCAGCCACATAGAGTTTGACCCCTACCTCCAACTTTCTAATCCTGGCATCATGTAAGACCTGCTTCCTCAAGATCTACTCCAGCTGAGCAGTCAGAATTAATGTTTGATTTTGCAATCTTTTCTCGGAGAGCATTATCCTGCTTCATGCTTGATTTAGGGTCCATAATACTTGTAGAAGAATGGATTAGATTCAATTTTGAAATAGTTTTACAGGTGCAGGAATTAATTTAGATGACCCTTCCTACGATCGTACAATAAAGATACGATCATACCTTCTGATCGTGGGAAGGGCTCCCCAAAAGTACTGGGGAAACATCACATCAAACGATTCTTTCCTACGATCATACAATGAAGGTACAATCGTACCTTCTGATCATAGGAACACTCTCAAAGTATTGAGAACACGTCACATCAAACGAGTACATACCATGATCATACCTAGATAGAACGATCGTGGGATGAACTCGTAGGATGAGCTCTTATACTTTGGACTCTGACACCCCACAATGACCCAACTTATGATCGTATGTTGATACTATAATCTTAAGTTGTGTAGTGGAGTACACTGACACTTAGAAGATTTAAAAAAATAGATGTTGACCCCTTTTAGACCTATTTGAGACCAATCATTGATGAAAATTGTGCACAAACAGGTACTCAGACTTCCCCTGTGCCTTCAATCATTCAAACCTCACACAACTAATTTTTAATAACCTCAATTGTATGCTACTCCCATGAACCCATATTTTCATAAAGAAATTTCATGCTTGATAGCATATTAACATCAACACTTACAAGTTTGTTCTTCAAATTTGGGAAACAGAGGTTGAACTGAAGGAGTAGCCTGAATTATGCAACTCAGAGGTACAAATTTCAAACTTGATTTTGCTTTCTTTGATCGATTGAGACTGAAGAATTCTTTGTTTCAATGATTAGAAATGATTAGAGGGTCTTAATTGGGTCTTAATGGTAGGGTTTAAGTGTTAAAAGCTTAAGTGGGTCTGGTCGGATTGGGTCATATATATTTAAATGGACCCATCAGATGAGATCCTCCTATGATCGTGGTATCGAACCACGATCGTGACTCCTTATTGTACTATGAGAATTTATAAAAACTTACCTAGGAACCTACTAGCCTTAAGGAAGATCGTGATATGTAATCACGACTGTTTCCTAAAATTATATGTTCAATGACCTGATTATTTGTTTTCAGGAGTTTGATCAAACTATTGGCACCACGATCATGACATCTAGGTACGATCATGATGACCAATCATAGGATAACTCCTAATTTTCAACCTACGAGACTTTAGTGAAACATGTTCAGACGATTGAACCCACAATCGTGGGATCTACCCACAGTCGTGTAATCCTCTTGTGGGTTCAATGTTGAGTCCAATTCTGCACTTTCTTTCTTGCATAATACCTATACAAGTAACACATATTACCCTATAAAAGTGATAAGTACAAAATCATGGGTTGCCTCCAAAGAAGCGTTTGATTTAACGTCAAAGTATGACATGGCTATGTTGGTTACTCAGACTTCACCAACAAGCCCATGGATTGCCTCCTATGAAGAGCCTGATTTAACGTCGTGGCATGACTCGGGTGTGCTCTACATCTCAAGCACCATCTAAATCCACATCACAAACTACCTTCACTTTATCCATGGACCCCAGATAATGTTTCACCCTTTGGCCATTTACCTTAAACTTCAGACCTTCTTTATTTTTCAGCTCAAGTGAACCGTAGGGAAATACTCTAATCACTCTATACGTTCCTCTCCACTTTGACTTCAACTTGCCTGAAAACAGCTTCAGCTTAGATTCAAAGAATAATACAAAATTGTCGGAGGTGAATTTTCTTTTCTCAATCTTGTAATCATGGTATAGCTTCATCTTTTCCTTGTATAAAGCTGATCGTTCATAGGCACGGAGAAGGAACTCATCCATTTCATTTAGCTGCTCTATTCTCAATTTTTCTGCATCGTTCCACTCCAAATTTAACTTCTTCAAAGCCCACAATGCCTTATACTCAAGCTCGACATGCAAGTGGCATGCTTTACCATACACAGGCTGATATGGAGAAGTACCAATGGGGGACTTAAATGCTATCTGATAGGCCCATAGTGCATTATCTAACCTTCTCGCGCAATCCATCCTATTGACATTCACAGTCTTTGCTAAGATGGACTTAATCTCACAATTAGAGACCTCAACCTGTCGGCTTATCTGAGGATGATAAGGCATTGCCACCTTATGTTTCACACTATATTTCTCAGGCAAGGGTCTGAATAGATGATTGCAAAAATGCGAGCCTCCGTCACTAATGATTACCTTAGGAGTCCCAAATCTGGAAAAGATGTTCTTCTTCAAGAATGTTGTGACACTCTTCCCTGTATTGTTCGAAAACGCAACTGCCTCCATCCATTTTGAAACATAGTCAACAGCCACCAAGATATACTTCATACCATGGTAACTCACAAAAAGGCCTATGAAGTCAATACCCCATACATCAAACAACTCAAGCTCCAGAATAGTGGTCATTGAAAGCTCTTGCCTTCGTGAGATGTTTCCTTGTCTTTGGCATTGGTCACATGCCTTGGCATAGTCGTGTGTATCTTTGTAAATGGTGGGACAATAGTATCCATATTGTAAAATCTTGTGCATAGTCCACACACCACTATGATGACCCCCAACTGGAGAAGAATGACATGCCTCTAAGATACTCATCATCTCAACCTCAGAAACATATTTCCGCACTACTCCATCAGTACAGCATCAAAACAAATATGGCTCATCCCCAAAGAAATTTCTCACATCATATATAAATTTCTTACGTTGGTGAAACAACAGGTCTTCATGAACCACATCACTTACTAGATAATTTGCAAAAATCTGCAAACCATGGAATCAAATCTTATAAAGCCGCTAATACCTATTCATCTAGAAAAGTGTCATCAATCTCGAGCTCATCTTTCATCTTCAACATGGCCTCTCCTTCAAGGCGTGATAAGTGGTCAGCCACTTTATTCTCAGTCCCCTTTCAGTCCTTGACCTCAAAGTCAAATTTTCGCAATAATAAAACCCAATGAATCAACCTCGGGTTTGCATCCTTCTTTGTCATAAGGTACCTAAGAGTTGTATGGCCGGTATGCACAATGACTTTTGTGCAAGCAAATAAGACCGAAATTTCTCAAAAGCAAACACCACAGCAAGAAACTCTTGTTCAGTCACAGTAAAAAATTTTAAGCAGGGTTAAGTACTTTGCTAGCATAGAAGATGGGATATAAGATGTTCTCTCGCCTTTGGCCTAGTACTACACCTAGTTCCACTCCACTAGCATCACACATAACCTCTAATGGTATATACCAATCAGGAGACACAATAATAGAGGCTGAAATAAACTTCTCTTTCAAGCTCTCAAATGCTTTTAGACATGCTTCATCAAACACAAATTTTACCTCCTTCTCCAACAACTTGCAAAATGGATTAGCAATCTTAGAGAAGTCCTTGATGAATTTTTTATAGAACCCCGCATGTACCAAAAAGCTACTAATACCCTTCACAGAAATCGGTGGAGGTAACTTTTCAATCACCTCAATCTTTGCCCTGTCAACTTCAATCCCTTTCTTTGAAATCTTGTGGCCAAGCACTACTCCTTCTTTTACCATGAAGTGATACTTCTCCCAATTTAAAACCAAATTACATTCCTTGCGTCTCCTCAGAATATTGGCAAGATGTGCTAAATAATCATCAAATAAATCACCAACAACTGAGAAATCATCCATGAACACCTCAATAGTGTCCTCATCCATGTCAGAAAGTATAGCCATCATGCAACGCTGAAAAGTTGTGGGTGCATTACATAAACCAAAAGGCATCCTCTTAAACGTGAATGTCCCATATGGACAAGTGAAAGTGGTATTCTCTTGGTCCTCGGGAGAAATATAAATCTGATTATAACCCGAATATCCATCAAGAAAACAATACCAACCTCGATCAACAAGTCGGTCTAATATCTGGTCCATAAAGGGCATAAGAAAGTGATCCTCTCAGTCCAAGAGTTCAGCTTTCTATAGTTCATATATACACGCCAACCTGTGACTGACCTCATCAGAATAAGCTCATTCTTCTTGTTTGGAACCACAGTGATTCCACCCTTCTTTGGTACACATTCGACTGGGCTTACCCACTTGCTATCTGAAATCGAATAAACCACACCTGCGTCCAACCACTTAATGATTTTTTTTCTTCACCATCTCTTGCATATGCGGATTTAACCTATGTTTATGCTCAATACTAGGCACACACTCCAGCTCAAGTTGGATTTTATGCGTGTAAATTTTGGGTGGAATCCCAATGATGTCAGCAATGGACCATCCAATGGCCCTCTTGAACCTCTTCAAGATAGAAACTAGAGCCTCAACCTGCCATTCAACCAAATCAGCTGCAATAATAACCAGAAAAGTATTGTTAGCTCCTAAAAATACATAACGAAGATGAGATGGAAGAGCTTTGAGCTCCAAAAATGGAGGCCTTCAATAGAAGGTCAAGCTGGAGGGGTCACTCTGTTCTTCAAATCAAGATCTAACTTTTTTGTTGTATAATTGTATGAACCCTGACCCTCAAGTGCACTCACCATCTCATCATAACCCTCAATATCATCACCCTCAAAATTCATAATTACTGTTTTGAGGGCCTCGACTTTAAGCCTTTTCTTAATAGGAACTACTAAATCATCCTCATCAACTGTATCTTTTATCGAGATCACACACATATCCTTTGTCTACTTCATATACTGGCATACATTAAAGGTAACTTATTCACTATTCAATCAAATTTTATTTGCCCAGTCTCCATATCAGCTAACGCACACCCAGTCAAAAGAAAAGGTGTTCCCAAGATTATAGGTACTTCAAAGTCAACCTCACACTCAAGGATGAAAAAAATCAGCTGAAAAGATGAAGGATGCAACCCTCACTAAAACATCACACAAGATTTCCACTAGCTTTCTCACAGTGCGATCCATGATGAGAAGTCTCATCGAAGTTTGTTTGGGCAACCTCAACCCCAACTATTTGTACACTGCTAGCGGCATCAAGTTAATGCTAGCATCCAAATCACATAAGATCTTTGCAAAGTTGAAACACTCAATAGTGCATGGAATCATGAATGCTCCTGATTCTTTCTTTTTCTCAACCAAAGATCTAGAGGCTATTGCACTATAATGGTGCACATTATCCATAGGCTCAAAACTCACCGTCCACTTCTTAGTCACCAAATCCTTCATAAACTTCGTGTAACCTGGCATTTTTTCAAGTGCCAGAACTAGAGGTATGTTTACTATCAACTCCTTCAGTATAGAAATAAACTTCTTGTACTTACCCTCTTCGACTTTTTTTTCAGTCTTTGCGAAAAAGGAGGAGGAGGTCGTGGAATTAGAGTCAATACTTGTAGGACCTCCTTGTCCTTCCCCTTTTATGCCTTGGCCTCAAGATCATCAAATTGAGGATTCTTAGATACAATCTCATCAATCACCACTTCTTCAGAGTCGGCAACTTTCTCATAATCGACAATTACCGGTTCTACTATATCATCAACAATCACGGGCATAGAAGGAGTTGTGGTCATCTTACCACTATCAGTAGTATTAGCCAGGCAATGACCATCGTTCTTTGGATTTTGGATTGTGTTGCTTGGGAGTGTACTTTGTTAATACTAATTCAATGCCGCAGAAATATGACCAAGCTGTTGCTCAAGCTATTTGATTCATGTGATTCAACTTTTTGATTCATACCTGAAATATCTACCATAATCTTCTTAAGGCAGTCTTGCATTTTCTCTACCCCTTTCACAACCTTTACAAGCATGTCTTTTATCCTCAAATTGCTCGAATTAGCATCACAATTTCCTGGTGGAACATAAAGGTCACTCATCTCTTTGTAATCATTTTTTCCTCTAATCACCATCTCGATCTCTATCTCTATCTCTATACCCAGACTCATTGTAATTATTGTCACTATAGTAGTTCCGACCTTGATTTCCTTGGCGAGAGTTTTAATTTCCTTGGTTAGACCCTTGGCCCATGGCTTGGAAACCTGTCACTTCTCTATCAAGGTACTTTGCCTCTTCCTCGGAGTCTAAATCTTCATATCTAGGTGCCTTACCTTGTGAACCGACTGCATTCACTTTTTTGACTCTAGCTGCTGCAAATTGTTTAGTCAGTAATCTAATATCAGTCCTCAGCTGTGCTACCTATTGGGCCACTATCTCATTTAGTGCTCATTGTTCTGCAGATGCTCCAATTGTATAAGTGCCTACGGTTATAGCTGCCTCCCAAGTATGCCAACTTTGGTTGGTCTTCTTGATCTGATCTAAGATCTCAGAAGCGTACTTCCATCGTAGACTTATGAATTCCTCAGCTATGATAGTGTCTGATACAGCCTTAGTTTTGGTATTCAAGGCTCTAAAGAATATCTCAAGCAAATTTATACCATTCATCATGTGGTTTAGAACACTTTGTAGCTTCTTCTTGAACCTCAGTCATGTCTCATACAATGCTTCTGAATGCAACTATTTGAAATTATAAATCTCATCCTTCAATTGTAATATTCTGGAAGGTGGGAAAAATCTTTCTAAGCACTGATTTTGCAATTCGTTCCAATTAGTGATCGTCCCCCGTGGTAGCTTTGCTAGCCATAGTTTGGCTTCTTCCGTTAAAGAGAACTGAAAAAGGTGAAATCTAATCACCTCTTGGGTCACTCCAGGCAGATTTTAAGATGGGCAAATCCCAATAAAATTCATGAAATGCATATTTACATCATCAGTGGGAAGGCCTGCGAACACCCCTTTCAAGTTCAGCAAGTGAATCATGGCACTCATGATATCAAACTTAGTCCTAGGAGGTAATTATGGTGGATTGATAGCACCAGTTTCCACAGACTCCAAATTGTCCAAATCCTCCTCCAGATCCTTATATTGAGGCAAATACTGTTACAGAGGCTGTTGTGGAGGTTGTTGTCCCCTATGCCTTCTCTGTCTCTCTCGATCATCAAGTGCAGCTAGATGGTTAGCCTTATCTTTTCTAGCCCTTTCTTCCCTAGCTGACCGTCTGATAGCTTTTTGCCTAGCGTTTTCCTTAGCCATTAACCAAGTTGTGGTCTGTTCTGCAGTCTCTAGACCCCTGTGTTGCTGTAGTGGCTAATTTAAGAGTGTTGGATCACCTTGAACACCCTCTAACAAAGTTGATTGATCATGAACTCCTTTGTTAACCATTCTTTAATTATTTCTCAGAGTTCTTTCAAGCTCTGTACCAAGTGGAATCAGGGGATTTCCTTGACTCCAAGTACTGGACATACACTGGTGTGCATCCTAAAAACAACAGAAAATTAAATTAGGAAATAGCAACCAATCAACCTCAACAAACAAAATCAATCAAATCAGTAACCATATTCCCCGACAACGGCGTCAAAATTTGGTGTCACCCAAATTATAGCTCTAAGCAAAGTATAACGTGGTCGCTGTCAAATATAGAACCCAACCAAGGTTAGGGTTGATCCCACAGTAAATAGGTCGGAATATCAATCAATATGTATGTCAAGGTAATCAATAACAATTTTTAGTAAAAGAGGGGGATTTGTAATTAAGTAATTCAATAGCAGCAGTTGTTGATTTGTTGGATTTGTAATCAGTATGAGAAAAGCACTAGAACTGTGTTCCCCAATAACTTCATAACTCCATAGGTTCATCGTACTTTGCAATCTCTCTCGGTGTTCGGTATACAGAATCGATAGGTTATGTATACATAGAACAGCTTTATGCTCTTTTCTAAGCAATATCCTCAGGTAAGTTTTATCTTCTCCTGAGCCTGCATTACTAACCCCTATCCTAGAGCCCAGATAGCTATCCCGCATTATCGGCTCAAGCGATAAAGTAGAGGTTGATAGCTCCAAGTCTCTGTTGGTTATTCCCTTCTTCCCATCCGTACTCATCCTTTCGTCCAGAATACAGATTAGGCGAGTTCTAACATTGGCCACCATCAAAAAGCATTCAAAACCAAGGAAACAGTCAATACACTTGAACACCGGTTGAAGATTACTCTGTACTATAAGTCCTACTTTGTTAATCCGTCATGGTTCCCACAACCCTAGTTGTAGTGTTTAGCTACTCATAATTGCAAGCACACAAGAAGAATTCATAGCAGAAAGCATAGTTATGCACTTACAAGAATAATAATAAGAAAAACTCCAAGAATCTCACTTTGAATTAAAAACCCTAATAAGTGTTTGCGAAATTCCAAAGCCAATAATATGACTTAGAACCTTACAACAATTTAATAGAATGTAACGTAACAAAATAAAATGAATAACAGTATTTATTGACAAAACAAAACCTATCCTAAATAAAATAGAAAAACTAGGCCGGTCACAATCGGACGAGTGAAAGGTACGATCATGGTTAGATACCATGATCGTCCTTTGGTGCTCGTGGTTTCATCAGGGACTTTAGCATCTTCAAGTCTTCAATGGTACGATTCTCAGTACGGTTTCGCAACATCAACATACGATCGTACAAGGTGGTCGTCTGATCATCTTCCACTCCAACTTCTGCAAACTCTACTTCTGGCCTTCAGTCCCACGAACTCAAGGTACAACCGTCACTTATAAGTACGGTCGTGGGAATACTTCGTCTGATCCTCTTTTCCCTTAACTTTTGCATGCATGTTTCCAGGAATTCCTTCCCACGATCAAATGGTATGATCGTATGACCAATGAACGATCGTGGGAAGTTGTCGTCGGATGCCTTATTTGTCCAAAATCCAGCACTCTACTCTTTGAGACCTGTTTGACCTGCAAACACCCAAAAACCCATTATATCCACATAGAAATACCTTTATACTTACAAATATTCACCATTTTAAGCGTCTCAAGTGTCGTAATTTCACGGCATATCGGTTCTATATTTGATAGCGACCGCTTTATACTTTAGTACGAGGTGTAATTTGGGCGACATCACTCTAGGCTGAAGGCAAACTTGGAGAAGAGCTCATTGTATGTAGCAGGTGCCACACAAGAGGTTAAGGATCAACTCCTAGAAGAAATGCATTTCACTTTGGGATATTGCTTTTTAAATATTTTGGGGTACCGCTCTCCTCCAAAAAAACTTACTATAAGTCAGTGTCTGCCACTAGTGGAAAGGATGATAGTAAGGATTAGATGTTGGACTTCTAAATTGTTATCCTACAGTGGTCGACTCCAATTGATCAAAAGTGTACTCTGAAATGCAGACTTATTGGTCACAGGTTTTCCTACTTCCAAAGAAGATCCATTCCATGGTGACTAGTGTCTGTAGGAATTTTTTATGGACTGGTAGCAATGAATACTCTAAGAGAGCTATTGTAGAATGGGAAACTTTGTGTCAACCTAGAACACCATGTGGGCCCAATCTCCTTCATGCAAATCGACATTTGGAAGATGGTGTGGTACTACATTTGGAAGATGGTGTGGTTTGTATCTAAACATTTTATGAAACAAATCCTTACAACCTTTTATCTCTGTTTGTAAAATCGATTTTCCTTCCAGACCCATCTCTCTCTTTCTGATCACTTATTTGATTTTGCAGTGTAGAAATAATACTATTGTTGGAAATTTTGATGAATAAAGGACCACAAAGGGAAGTCTAATATAGTTGAACTTTGGGGATCGTCAAACCCTCTACAATTCTCGGCCAGTATACACTATGATTATTCTGTTCAAGTTGTGTATTAATTATATAATAGTAACAACTTAGATTTGTTGCGACATGGTTCCTTGATTAAACAATAAATAAATATGATGACTACGACAATTGAATTATTTTATTAGAAACACAAATATGTACACAAAGTTTGGTCCTTTTTCCTTTGTTTTGGAGTAATCGCAATTAATTAGAAGGATATTTTTGAAATATTTGGCTAATAGCCTAACGGTGAAGACATTTTTAACCAAGCAAATGATAAAATTGACATATTTCAAATAATTCCAGATTTTCTTTGACCATTTTCTCTTGTTTAAAAAGCCCAAAAAAAATTTCAACAAGAGTAAAATAAAATGTTTTAAATTGTTTCTTTTTTATTATCCCTATTATTTTATTTATATAAGACTATGTAGAGTATATAGTAAATCACACAATTGATATAACTGATTGCAATTATTTTGCCTTGAGATGTAATTATTGGTGGATATCAAAGAAAGGAAGAAACTGAAGAAAGGAGAAGGGAAATTGCATTTTTAATCAATGTTGTATCGACAATTCTAATTTTAGTCCTTTTTATACATATTTAATTGTCAATTAATTGAAATATAATTCTTTGATCATTTTTCATGTGATTATTTGCAAATTAAATGAATTATTAATTATTAAATAATTTATTTACTTATGTTATATGTTACTATATTTTTAACGTTACTTCATATTTGAGGGTAACATAATTCTTCTTATTGTCATTTTATTAACTAAAATGAAATAATTTCATGTATTTTTTTAACTGATAATATAGATCATATTATATATATATATATATATATATATATATATATATCATAGGAACCCATCATTAATTTTTATTTATATAAAACAACAACAACATACCCAGTGTATTCCCACAAAGTGGGGTCTGGGGAGGGTTTAGTGTACGCAGTCCATACCACTACCTCAGATGAAGTAAAGAAATTGTTTCCGATAGACCCCCGGCTAAGGAATTAATTTTTATTTAGATAACGGTAAAAAAAATTCTAATAAAACAAGAAATATTTTTATCTCTCAAACTATTCGAAATTGAAGAAGGAAAAATACTTGCTAATATGATCCTTATTTTGATGTTAAGCTACGGCAATCATAATGCTACAAAACACAAGATCTATCACATTGCTTCAAATCACAAAATATCTTTAAAATATCATTGATGAATTTATTATTGACCCTTTTTCATCTTAACTTTAAAATCAAGGAATATATTTGCAAATGCTTACTACTTCAATTTGAAAATATTAAGAAATAAAATTATTTGTTAGTTTATTAGAAAAAAATGGTTGTATGGTTATCTAAATTAAAATTGATGATACTATGATAGAACAAGATTAAGAAGAAGAAAAAAATTACTTCCTTATTTTTTATTAGTTAAGGAGATTTTTAAAGAAAAAACCAAGAAAAATGTTAAAATATTTTTATTAGGTGTAAAAATGCACGTGTAGTTAGGGGTGTCAATGGTACGGTTTGGACGGTTATTTTATAAAATTTATACCATACTAATTTTTCATTTATTTTACTTTATATAACTAAAATTAAACTTTTCAAAACCATTCCATCATCTCGGTTTTTCTTTTGTATCGGTACGGTGTGGTTAATTCTCGATTTTTTTTTTTACTTTTAAAATCTCACCTCAAAATACACCATTATTTTTTTTGGTGAAGAAACATTGTATTTATCCTCACGAACCAACATTACAAAGCATCATCCTCATATAGAGCTACCAGTAATCTATGCTATTCTAACTCAACAAGTAGTTCACTAATACATGTAATCCCTACGCTATTTCAAGATATCATATATCCATTGTTTGATGGAGTATCTATTATAGTATATCCTTTTAACATGTGTGTGTGTGTGTGATATTATTAACATGTTACGTACTTGGTCCCCTGATTTCATCTCGTGATTTGAAATCATGAGATGAAATCAGCATTTGGACATGCGAAATTTTATCTCGTTGGTTTAAATCATGAGATGAAATCTCAAATTCTCCAAAAAGCTTGATATGAAAATTTCATATCATGTTTTGGGATTTTTCAAATACAAAAATGGACCCACAAGTTTATGTTTTGTAAAAAGAAAAACCCACCATTTATATCTTACCAACCATTTATTTCATATGTCAACAAAATTTAACACTACAACTCATGTTCAATTTTACTTTTTTATTGAACTAAAATTTGATCAATAAATATTATTTTTTTACAATAGCTTTGTGATGGTGTGTTATACTATTGTTATGAACTTTTACTTAGTTGGTAAGATTGTATAATTGGGACAATTTTGATAGTTTTCACAATTTATGAGGTTTTTATGTTTATGAGAAAATATATACAAATTAAAAAGTTCAAATTGCATGTCCAAACATTTCAACTCCATCTCATATGATTTCATATCATGATTTTAAATCATCATTTCATGTCACATGGCCAAACGGGCTCTTAAGAAGCAGTTGTCATGATGTCGTTGATTATGCTTCAAAAGATACTCCCTCCGTTTAAAAAAGAATAACCTATTTTGACTTAACACATAGATTAGGAAGAGAAACATTCAATATTTTTTCCTTCTTTTTTCCAAAACATTAATTTAGTAAATAATTAAGCACAGGGCGTCTAAATAAATTTTCGGTGGAAAATTTAAGAACTTCACTAAATACATTTAGTGTCTGTTTGGAAAGCCACCTGCTAATTGAAATTGGTGCAATTACTAGGGTAGTAATTACTAACCTAATAATTACACATCATAGTAATTACGATGACCTATTTATTTGCCACAGTATAATCACAGTGTAATTCCAAGTGTACTGTTTGGTTGCGCGAGTATAATCATATGGTTATATTAAATTTTTAAAATAAAAGTTAATTATCTAAAATTAAAAATTTATATTAGATAAATAAGGGCCTTTATAAATGACATTAAATTAAATATTTAAGATATATATTTTCTTTTAAAAATATATTAATTGATAAACATATGTTCTTAACTATTACTATAAAAAGATAATTGATTTATATTTTCCAAATTAGTATATTTTAATTAATTTAATCATAAAAACTAAAGTACAAGATTTCTAAGAACATCATGAAATGCATGTTTGACAAAAAGATTAATGTTATAAATATAATGTCATACAATTATTAAAACATTTAACAAAAAGATAATCTATCAATTTTAACTAAAAAATAAGTGGTTTGCAATGTAAATATCAAGTCAATACTACTAAAACAAATGAAACTTAAAATATAACATAAGTTCTAAATTCAAAACAAAAAAGTTAATATAATACTCTTATATCAAATTTCAACATAGCGTACATAAATATGATTTAAAAGAAAAGTAAAAGGTAAGTTTATAACCTTATTCAACAATGAATTCTACTTTAATTTAAAAATTAGAATACTAACAAAATTATGCTAAATGAAAAAAATAAACATAAAAAAAATAAATAGATAATACGAAAAATCACATTAAATCACATGAAGTAAAGGTTGAAAATGAGAAGTAAGGAAATGAAATATAAATAATATAAAATAAAAAATATATTTAAAAAAAATATTAGAATAACAAAAACAATAATAGAAATAAAAAATAAATTAAAATGAAAAAATTAAAATAGAAATAAAAGGAAGAAATTAAAAAGTAACCAGCTTGTAATTACACCATGTAATTACCAGCAATCACAGCTACCCCCTGAGAAATGAAGTGTATAATTACCCCCTGCCAATTACCCCCAATTACCTATTGACCAAGTAATTATCTGGTCAACCAAGCATGTCAGACAACGTGATACAATCCAAATCGGTATTAACCATTCAAGGACTATAATTCAAGGCCGACACAAAGGGTCCCAAGCCACGACTATCTCAAGAATGCAAGGATACATTTGGAGGACCCTTTTCAAGCTCCCAAGAGTTCAATACCACGTGTGGAGGATAGCTTGGAGCCTGAAGCCAAATTCACCTCAAGACTTCAACTAGGAAGCAAGCCCGAGAACTACAAACACTCCAAAGAGTATTGATGAAGCTAGATGTGTTTCAAACCATCTTGATACCATTTAAGGAATGTTGTGTATTACCCAATGCATTCAAGAAGGATCGAGGGTCATTGAAGAGGTCGTTGGAGGGGCAAAAGGAGCTCGGAGACATTCTGGAGTGACCTGCAAAGTGACCTGCGCCCTCAGGAGACTGACCTGCAACCACATATGGCACCTGCGCCCTTCACCTATGCCAGCAGATGACCATCTGTGTGGGCATATAGGCCAAAGCGGCCAGCTTGCTCTCTTTTGATGAAATGGGTCACTTTTGGGCCCATAAATGTAATAAAAGAAACCCAAGGCTATAAATATTAGTTCCTTCCTTCATTTTCATTAGCTTTTGATGAATTAAGATGAAATATACACTTGAGAGTGTGAGATCTAGGATTAGCTATTGTTTTGAATTATCGTTTTGAAACATTGGTTACGTGGGAGATTGATTCCCTCGTGGTTTACGTATGTGAATTGGCACTCGTAGGATTAATTCAATAGAGGTTTTAGGGTTTAAATGCCTTTTGGTTTCTTTGAATTTCGTATCCTTGTGTCATTCAATCTATCTTTACTTTCTTGTCTTGTTCTCGTAGTTTGTTTTCATGATTTTTGTACTTTATTTCTCTTTTCGTGTTTTGGGGGTTATCATTTGGTAACAGAACCGATCTTGAGTTCGTTCCCAAGAATTCAATCTTGGGTTTTGTTATCTAGAAAATCATTAAAAAAAACTTTTTTGGTAATTTTGAAATTTTTGATTTTTGATTTTTTGTGTCTTCTTGAGTTTCTTATGCTAGATTAGTGTTCTATTGCATAAATAGAGTCTAGATCTGAGATTTGAGCTTGTTTGGGTTTGATTGGAAGAATCCACCATTGTTGGAGGTGAAGAACTTGAAAACTCTTCAAGTGGGTATATAGATCTAGGTGAAATTGGAGACTCTTGAGTATTGGGATTTGTTCTCCTTCACATTTGGAGTTCAAATTTGAAAGTTGGCCAAAAAGGAAGAAGGAATCCATTAGGGTTTTGATTTGGGTGTTCTTCATGTTCATGGAGTTTTCATAACTTGAAGAAATTGCAAATGAGTTGAAAAATCTGAAGATTTTGGCTTGAAATTGAGGGCTAAAGAATGTTGGGGCTTGATCCTCATATCAAAAGGAGCCTAGATTTCAAATTTCATTGAATTCCTAGCTAAATTGAAGAAGATATGAATTTTTGAAGTTCAACCATGTTCTTGTTATTCTTCATGAAAGTCATATCTTGTTGAAGAAGAATCGTTGAAAAGTGTTGTTTGATCCAAGGAAGAAAGAAAAAGGAAAGAAAAGTTGTTAGTACAAAACAATATCCAAAAGAAAAGGAAAGAAGTACAAAAAGACCCACAAAATCTTGAAATTCGGAGGTAACAGTTGGCTGCTGTCTGGCCACCCGCGCCTCCATCTGCGCTGGCAGATGGTCATCTGCTCCAACAGGTGACCCAACGCAAATGACGCTGGTTTGACATATGTTGCCACCTGCATGGGCAGGTCATCGCCTGCGGGAGTAGGTCGACCAAACGCACCTCAACAATTCGAAACTCATTTTGCTCAGGTTCTAATTTCTTAGTTTCAATTTTTGATTCCTAATTTCATTTCTTGATTTTTAAACTAATTATCAACGGGTAATTTTCCTTACTTATATTAGTTGATTGATTAGTCTTAGAGTCAGTTTCTTTTTGTACTTTTATCTTTTTGTTTCGTTATTACTTCTTTATTCAAGTATGTGGTTGTTTGTTTGACTCATTTATTCTTCTTCAAAACAAGATTCCATTCCGACCACGAGTAGCAATTGACACCACATCTTCCATTGGAGTAAAAACGATCTTTCAACTCTAGTGACTCCTATTGTAAGGCATACAAAGGTGAGAATCTTACGAGTGTTGGTGAGGAGCTTTTACTACTAACCTTGTTTGCTCATTTTTGTAGGTACAAAGGAGTTATAAGGAAGTATGTACTCGGTAGCCTCGGATATTTATGACTACGACATAGGAGACTATGATTGTGGCAAAGAAGGCTATGGCTATGACGAAGATGGAGATTGTGTAGGCTATGAATATATCCATGATCAAGAACCGTATGGGAATGAGAGCTACTATCTCTAAGAAGGATATGAGGCAAAAGGCGAGTTTAGCTCTTATGGAAAGTATGGAGAGGATGAAGAGCCTTGTGATGGTTCTTATACTGACGATGGAACATGTGAGGAGTCTTCCACTTACCACTCTGAGCATGATGAAGATGTGAGGTATAATGCTTTCTCCTATACACCTTATAAGAGTCATGGTGGGAATGTACATGAGGATTACGAAGATTTATATTCCTCGTATTGTGGTACTTCTTATCGTATTACGAGTGGTTACACTACTTTGAGTAGAAGTCGTCCAATAGGAAGAAGAGAATATGCATCTCTAATGTCTAGGGGTACTACATCTTATCGTTCTTATTCTACTGCTCAAACATTGACAAGTCAGAGCCAAAGTGGATATAGGGAACATGATAGGAGTCTCAATCCCATCAAGGTCACTCTTTCTATTTTCAAAGGAGAGCGTGATCCCGAGATCTATCCTAGTTAGGAATGGAAGTGTGAGTTGGTTTTCCAAGCCATGATTGGAGTGAATTTTTGCAAGCCACATATTCTAGTAAACACCTTCAAGGGCTTGCATTGATTTGGTGGGATGTCTATAAGTGAGGTCAAAGAATGTATGGTGACACCACACTTCCCACATGGAGTGAACTGAAAAGGTTCTTGAGGTTCAAATGTGTGTCGGAAGGGTACAAGGGGCTCTATAATGTTGATCCAAGGAGACAAGACCTTACAAGAAAAGTGGATATTTGTGGGATTCCGGGATGCATTCTTGTCTTAGATGATTGATACTATGTAAACTACACTACTCCTTCTATGGTCGACTACTTGAGGATACCTCGAGTTACGAAGTGTTATCCATATTTCTTACAAGATCATAGAGTTATCGAGAGTTTGAAGGTTTTCTTTATCCATAATGGATACTATGAGGAGGTTTGGTGTGATGTATTGCCCATGGACTTTGGTCATTTATGTTTGGGCGCCAATTGGTTTGAAAGACACGGAGTTCCAAAACGAGCAAAATTGGCCCAAGATTGTAGTGGACCAATGGGGAAATCATCTTTTTCCACCTACCCTTCCCAAGCCTCAAGAAAATGTGACCACTTACTAGAAGTGGTAACCCAAGAGTGGAAAAAGGAGAGGTCGTGAGGAGTGAAGTGAGGGGGTTACCACAAATTCAATATAACTCTTTATTTTTTCCATCCCTTAGTGAGGACACTTGTGTAGGTACAATCATGAAGAATGAAGGAACACAAGTTCCCAACAAGGAGTCGGCATCTACGGATGTGATGGACAAGATAGCTTCCTACCTTTCGAAAGTAAGAGCCTTACCCCAAGG
Source organism: Capsicum rhomboideum (assembly GCA_031232105.1). Taxonomy (NCBI): domain Eukaryota; kingdom Viridiplantae; phylum Streptophyta; class Magnoliopsida; order Solanales; family Solanaceae; genus Capsicum; species Capsicum rhomboideum. The sequence goes on from CP124711.1 coordinate 119,634,296, forward strand.
TAAAGAAGAATCTTCTCATGAGCTGTAAGGTAACAAAGCTAACTCTTGCAATTTAGTAAATGTGAAAGATCATTGTGTGGCTAGTAGACAGTTGAGTGTGAGTGATAGCTTATCCATATGTGAGCCTAATGATTCTTTGCCTTGTGTTGATAATGTACATGTTGAGAGTGTGGATACACTAGTTAATCCTATTGATGACTGAATTGACTCTTCTTGAAAGATCGATTTGAGTCCACCTAGTGTTGAAGCCTTGGTATTGAATGATAGTACATTATCTTGTGAAAATGGTGTTGATCAACTTGTGTGTGAATCTATTCCACTACTTAAGGGTGTTTGTGACGTGATTAGTGAACCTCAAGTTAGTGATGATGTTGATAATGTTGATCATTTGAATAGAAGTAACCCCTTGAGCATGCCATTAAATGAAAACTTTATTACTTGCTTGGCTCATAAGGATGATCATGTGTTTGAAACTTCTTCAAAATATGATAATTGTCTTTTTGAGAGTGAACTTAATGTTCCAATTATCCTTTTTGGATTGAGCCTTCTCTCTTTAAGTACAATTTCTTATTTGAGGATAATGAAATCACTTTTATTGAGTTACCTAGTGGCGTGGATCATGTTAATGAAGTAGCTCTTATTGAGGGCTATATTCTATATAAGAACCTACTATGGTGTGACAACATTTCTCCTAAATATTGAAATCTCTTCTTGGAAGATAAGAGTACTCTTATGGCAAAGGATTGTGAAGAAATAGAAGGTGGTTTTGGTGTTCTGATTATTTATTCTTCTTTGAGTGTTCCTATTCTTGAGCATACCCTTGATAATGTTCTTGGGCATAATAGTGAGCATGTTCTTGAGGACACCTTAGAGGAAATCAATTTGCGTGACACCTTTCTTTACTCTCTATTTGCTTATGATATTGCTCATGGTTGTGTAAAGAGCATGTATTTTTGTGAACGTGGCACCCTTAGGGAGAATGAGCATTACTTTGACCCATGTTCATGGATACTTATCCCATTTGAACCCGGTGACCATTTGGAATATGGTGGTTGTAAGACACCCCACTTGGTGCTTGGTTAAGATGACAAGCAAGATTTGGTTGGAGTTGTTGGTACTATTCCCTATGATAGAGAGTCTTTCTTGAGGATTTCTAATCCACTTGAGAGACCAAAGGTGTGTAAGGAAAAGGTCTCCAACAAAGTTAAATGCTCTTTAAAGAAGGGGAGCAATGAAAAGATCCAAGAGAATTCACCATTGTGTGTTTCCATTCTTGACCAAGGTTTTACTACTTGTAGGTCGGAGAGTGAACCTTGTTTTGAAAACACCTTGGAAGAATTCCAATTATGTGATACCATTCTTTATTACCTTTTTGCATATGATGCTATTCATGATCGTGTTGAATCAATATCTTATGTGAGCATGGAATGTTTTGAAGGGGAGAGCATTGTGAGCTTAAATGCAATATGTTTGTTGACTTGTGTGGGGAATACCTTTGTATTTAACCCCGGTGATGATTTGGGAGTAATCCCATTCTTGGAGATAGCTAGTGCATTGAGTTGAGTCTTAATTTGGAATGATCTTATTCATGACATTGCACTTAGCTTTGGGAATTATCATGTGACTTTTGACTTAAAAAGGGTTTTGTGCTTGTTGAAACATAGAACCAATGTGGGTTTTTATGTGTGGTTGACTAATTTCCATAGTTCTTTTGGTTTTTTTTCCTTTGTCAAAGTATTTTGAGTGGCCAAGTAGCATTTATTTTGTGGGGTTGAGAGCCCTTGATTGATCATTTTGATGCTTAGTTATATGTCAAGTGTGTTCCTCCCTGGCTTGGTGATAAACTTATTGTTTCTAACACTAACCCTCATGTCATGAGGATATCTTTGTTGCTTGTTTTTTCTATGGTTTTGCAAGGTTTGGATTCGAGGTCGAATCCTTTTCAATAAGGGGAGGATGATACAATCCAAATCGGCGTTAACCTTTCAAGGACTATAATTCAAGGCCGACAAAAAGGGTCCCAAGCCACGACCATCTCAAGGATGCAAGGTTACGTTTGGAGGACCCTTTTAAAGCTCCCAAGATTTCAATACCATGTGTGGAGTATAGCTTGGAGCCGGAATCCAAATTCACCTCAAGACTTCAACTAGGAAGCAATCCCGAGAACTACAAACACTCTAAGGATTATTGATGAAGCTATATGTGTTTCAAACCATCTTGATACCATTTAAGAAGTGTTGTGTGTTGCCCAATGCATTCAAGAAGGATCGAGGGCCATTGGCGCCCGCAGGTGACTAACCTGTGACCATATATGGAACCTGTGCCCTTCACCTGCGCCAGCAGATCACCATCTGTGTAGGAATATGGGCCAAAGCAGCCAACTTGCTCTCTTTTGATGAAATGGGTCACTTTTGGGCTCATAATTGTAATAAAAGGCCCAAGGCTATAAATATTAGTTCCTCCCTTCATTTTCATTAGCTTTTGATGAATTAAGATGAAATATACACTTGAGAGTATGAGAGCTAGGATTAGCTTATTTTGAATTATCGTTTTGAAACATTGGTTACGTGGGAGATTGATTCCCTTATGGTTTACGTATGTGAATTGGTGCTCGTAGGATTAATTCAATAGAGGTTTTAGGGTTTAAAATACCCTTTGATTTCTTTAATTTCTCTTTCTTTGTGTCATTCAATCTATCTTTATTTTCTTGCCTTGTTATCTTAGTTTGTTTTCATGATCTCCGTACTTTATTTCTCTTTCGTATTTTAGGGGTTATCACAGTGTAATTATTTTCAATTACCCCAAATCTAACTCTTAGGGCGGCTTTCCAAATAGGCCCTTAAACTTTTTAAAAAAAACACTCTCTTTGTTCATGTTTACTTGTACGTACTTGATTTAGCATATCCTTTAAAAAACAATGAATAAAACGTTAATTTTATTACATCATTCTTAATTATTATATATCAGGAAAAGATTTGAAAAGAGGCGGTACCTAATAATGAGGGTAAAAATAAAAATATAATATAATAAATTATATTTCAATTTTTTAAATTTGACAAGTAAATGCAGACACTTACTTTTAGTATAGTAGACAAGTAAAAGTGAGGGCGTAGATAGTAAATAGTGTGCCGACTCAATTTTGTTTTTCAATTAGTGGCCACACTGAAAATTTTCGTTTTAACATTGAGATTTTTATTGATTCAGAATTAAGATTTATTTACGATATCATGTCACCCTAGATTTAAATTAATAGGTCATACAAGAAAAAGGAAGGTACTAAGGGTGTGTGTTCGGTATAGAGGAAAAGTTGGTATAGAGGAAAAGTTTCCATGGAAATCATTTTCTAGAAAAACAAGTTATTTCTTTTTTATTTTTTTGTATTTGGTACGCAAGTAGAAATTTTTTTCTTAAAGACATTTATATATATATCTAACACAAAACAATAAGAATGGGTGGGGATAGAATGATGGACATTATGATGCGGGATAGGGAGAGCGGTGGTAGGACTTTTTTTTATATTAAAAAAAAAAATTAAGATTTTTTTTGGGGGTTGGGGGGTGGGGTCGGGTCGGTGAGAGGGGTTAGGTGGGGGTTGTGGGGTGGGGTAGGTAAAGAAGTTTCTAAAATAAAATTTAAAACATTTTTTGGGGGGTGGTGGTGGTGGTGGGGTTGGGGGTGGGAAAAATATTTTTTAAAAAAATAAAAGAAAAATCTAAAAAACAATTTGGGGGTGAGATGTGGGGGAGGTTCCGTGGGGGTAGGGTGGGGCAGTAGAAAAAAGTTATTTAAAATAAAAAATAAAAAAATAAAAATTTTCTTTTGAGGGTGAGGGGTCGGGTTTAGGGGGTGGGGTAGGTGGACGTAGGGGTGGGGTAGAAAAAAATAAAAAAACTCTAATTTTTTTTAAATAAATACTTTTTGGGGAGGAGGGGTTGGGTAAGAAAAAAACTTTTTTAAAAAATTATTTTTTTTCTATTGGGGGTTAGGGGTTGAGGTAAAGGGTGGAGAAGATAATTTTGAGAGTGGTATGAGACATTTCTACTTGTTTTTTCTATTTTTAGTAAAGAAATCATATTTCTTATTTTGAAAAAACTTGTTTCTTAGAGAAAATATTTTTCAAAAATTTTAGCCAAATAAACAAGACAAAATAGGAAAACATTTTCTATTTTCAATTGAGCACCACTGATCCACGAAAAATTTTCGATTGGTAGAGAAAATTGTAAGTTTTACCTATAGGGGATTAACTTTCCAAACATTAGTATATTATCCTAAATAATTTTTAGTTGTTTTTAATAACCTTGCAAAGTAATGACAGAATAAGACCAATTTTAACTGTTTATTACCATCAAACGTTAAATAAAAATCTAGCTATCAATCTGAAAGTCTTAGAATCCCGTTGGGTCTGTTTTGTTTTTAGGAAGGATCTGTTTTTCTTTTTTCTTTTCCTCAGATTAGCTAGGTAAGGGTTTGATTAAGAAAAGGAAAAAGGCTCAAATATACCATCGAACTATTAGAAATAGCTCACTTATGTCATTTATTATAAGTTTGAGTAATTTATGCCACCGTCTTTACAAGTTTGGCTCATCTATGTCACTGTCATTACAGAAATGTTCATTTGTGCCATTATTTTATAACGGTGATTTTGCAAAATCATTTTTGCTACATGACCTCTTATTAGAAGTCCACGCCACCAAATCTTAATCAACCAATATTACTTAAAATCAAAACAAAAATCGGACCCATTAAAATGAACCCCGACACAATTAATGTGTCTGATTTTTATTTTAACGGTGCGGATTGAATTTTGTTTTAATGGGTCCGATTTTTAATTTTGATTTTAAGTAATATTGGCTGATTTGGATTCGGTAACATGGACCTCTAACAAGAGGCCACGTGGCAAAAATGGTTTTGCAAAACCACCGTTACAAAATAATGGCATGAATAAACCATTTTATAACGGTCATCGCATAGATGAGCCAAACTTTTAAAGATGGTGGCATAGATGAGTCAAATTTATAATGAATGACATAGATGAGTCATTTCTAATAGTTCGATGACATATTTAAGCCTTTTTTCTTAAGAAAACAATAGACTAAGTAATAGCAATAGCATAACGAAAGCTTTAATACTCTGGACTGCGCTTTCTTTCGGTAGCAATTGCATAAAGGACCTAACTCAGGATATTTAGCTGACTTTGAGCACCCTCAAGGTGTGTGCGGTAGGAAAGGTAAATGTTTTCCATAAGAAGTAGTGTTTTTAAGGAAAATAAATGTGTCTTTTGCTTTATTTTTTTTAATTTGGTACATAAGTAAAAAATATTATTCTAATAGCATTTGTCTATAATCTAAATAACTACTACGAAAGATGGAGGTGGGGTGATGGGATGTGGGTGGTTAGGAGGGGGCTGTGGGTTTGGGGGAGGGGTGTTTGTGGCTGAAGATGAGGTGTGTCGAAAGGTGAAAAAGACATAGTCTATGTAGAATGTCATTTGTAGAACTTGTTTTTCTTACTTCCGTTAGGGTTGAAAACCAACAAGGATTATGGAGGGGATGAATATATGATCCCTACACAACTTATTCAGAGATCTCGTATTTAAGTCTTGAATTTAATAATAAATCTTGTTAGGAAGTGCTACACCATTATTTAACATAAATTTTAATTAATCTAACTCCAATACAAGTACATGAGATTGGATGGAAGGTCAAAAAAGAAAAATGAAAGTTTGAGAGATATCTTTACCTATTTTATCAAAATTATGTAATGATTGATGTATGATTTAAGTCGATCCGTCAAAAATCTTGTTGCAATCCCAGTTCTGTGTTTAGGTCGTAACACGAGGAGTCCTCGTTATCCATGCTTATTGGCCGTTTGGTCATGAATTTTTCACTTTTTTTTGAAATTTTATTTTATTTTAGTGAAAAAAATAAAATAATGTGTTGTTTGACCATGAAATTTTTTTACTAAAGTGAAATAAAATTCCGAAAAAGTAAAAATAAGTTTTACTTGTTTTCACTTTTTTCACTCCTACTTCTCTCACAAAAAATTAAATTTATTTTCATGATCAAATATAACTCCAACTCCAACTTCAACCCCAACTCCAAAAAAATTAATCTTCATGGCCAAACGCCTACTTAAAGTGGAAACTTCATGTGTAGACTAAAAAAATATTGCTTGAGAAAAAAAATAATAAAGTAACATCTCCTATAGTTTGTTATTTCTGCTCTGACTTTATAGCCCAAAGAAAATATTTTAAGTTATCATATCTGCTTTTTAATTAGGCAAATCCATTTCTTTATTAATCTTGGATCCTGATGTTGATAGCTGCAAGAGCTTGGAAGATGTCATATTTCATTTTTATGTTTTTTCCAAAAATTTATCCGCTAGATTTCGTCGGGTCTCATTTATTTTCATTAAGATTGAGATGTCTAAATTTAAATAATATTTAAATAATTAAAATATTGTATTTAGATTTGAGCACTGAATAACTAAGACTATTTATTTTTCAACATCTGAATATGCATAATTTATTTATTTGTAGACATAATAAATATATATAAATTTAATAAAATAAAATTATTATTTGATTAACAAAATTAAACCATTTAAGTTGTATAGTGATGGTGGATATGGTTTGTAATAGTGGTGGTGTGATGGGTGTTGTTAGTAACTAGTAATGGTTGGGGTGATCGTTATGAAAATGAAAGTAGAAGTGGTTGGTGTTGTAGTGACTGAGATGATGGTCGCAGTTGGTAGTGATAATGATGATTGTGATGGTGGAATTAGTTGATGTTAGTATGTGATGGTGTTAGTAGTGGTGATTGAGAATGACTGGTGGTTGATGATGCATGTATCAGTAGTAGTTGGCGACGATGCTAATTGTGATAGTAAAGGTGGCTAGTAATATTGCAATTAGTTACAATGATGGTAGTGGCTGATAGTGACAGCAGTGGATATAATTATAATAATGGAGGTAATGGATGTAGTAGTGACTGACAATAGAGGTTGGCAACGGTGATGGTTGCCAAAAATGGTTGTGATGACAAATGTTATTGTTGTTTAGTAGCGACCATATTGGTGTATGATTGACAATGATGGTGGTGATTGTGATGACAAAGGTGGTTAATGGTGGTGGCTAGTGATTGTGGATAGAGTTATTATGAAAATTAACCATACAAATTACCATTTAATGATATTGATTTAATGATTAAGACCTATTTAGACCAAATAAATCTTTAAATCTCAATACAAATAAATTCACTTAATAACCCAAGTTCAGACCTTCATTAAGTGCAAACAAATGAGGTCACATCTTCTGTAATACTCTTAGCCATATAGTGTATTTCCTCAGGTTTTGCTTCATAACATTAATCTCCTTTCTGGTTGATATTACACTTACCTCCTTTTTTTAAGTTTATTTATAACAATTTTTTGACCTACCTATTTTTAATGTAAAATAATTATAATTTGACTAATTTACTCTTATTAGTATACACTTTTATTTACACTTCATTTTATGAACATCTTATTTAATAAATTTATGGAAAAAATCTCTTTGCTCTGCAAAGTAATGGTATTCTTAGTGATTAAGCCGGGGTAAAGATATTTGCTTCTGTTACATCCAAACGCACACGCAAGTATACGCGATCGTACAAGTAATAAAGTGGCTCTTGCGAGCGATGTCGAACCCATAGGGACTTGTTGATTAACTATTTTACTAACTTAGCCTAAAGCTAATTATTTATTCAAGTGGTGTATTTCAAGATATATTTATAAATTGACTAAACTAAAAATAAAAGTAAAATAACTAATGACCAATTAACCAAGAAAAGAGCAAATTCTTACACAATTAATGGATGAATTGATATAGGATTATGATTTCACTAACAATCATGTTTAGTATCAATTTTATCAACTTATTAGATTATCTAGTTGTTGATTTACGGGGTTGATTTTTTTATTCGGAAATGGTCATCCTCTAATCTTCTATCAAACTAGTCTCACAACTACATCGTTGAGCGGGGATTTGAGAAGCTAATTCAAACGCATTTATTTATCTTCCCGTTTTATAACCAAGTAAGGTGATCTAGGTATATTTCTATTCTAACCACAAATCAATTCCTTATTATACTAAAGAAGAGATCTTACTCCCTGTATTCTTCGTTCTAACCCTCCATTCTCTTGGTTAGTTCACTTCGGGCCCAAAAATTTATTTTAAAGGTCGCGAATCTTTAAAATAGTAAAAGCAAGAATATAAGAACAACTATTATGCTAATCAAACAAATCAAATCAAGATTTACTAAACAATCATTTTATTAGCTACCACTAATCATAGAATGAGAAGTTTAACTCCACATAGACATGGAGTAATTACAACAAATAATTCAAAGAATTAACGTAAAAATAAATAAATATGAAGAAGAAAAGATGAAATCAATTTTCTCCGGCCTCCACGGCAGCTCCTTACTCTCTCTGGATCAAAAGTTATGTAAAAACTGATTTATGAAATATTTATATGTGTAAGAAAAAACCCTAAATAAAATAACTGAGTCGAAAATGAACTGACAAAAATTAAATACGAAACAATCTTGCTCCGTGTCATGCTGATAACACGGAGCAACTGCTCCATGCCACGCTCCAATCGCTGGCATCCACTGTTTCGACGGAGACGAAATTTCAATTGTAAGAGTCAAGTAAGGGCCACTTTTCATTATTTTATTAACTTTATTCCATTAAACCGCTTGCTTGATTTCCTTCTATAATCTTTCGTCTTTAATTCGTTTTGGCTTCAAATCTCTTCATCTTCACATCAAAATATAATATTAAACACAATCCATAAAATTAATGCTCAGAACGGACAAATAAAAATACTAAATATGAGGTAAATAATGTCTAAATAATGTAATTTTGGCCTCACATCACCACCCCACACTTAGACTCTTACTCGTCCTCGAGCAAGCATTAAATCTCATCTCAATAAATCAAGCTAGGAGTACCACCACTTTGATTGATACAAATAATTAGGCCATATAGCAGTTCAAAATATCAAATACACTTCCCGATCATTATGCAAGAAATACAAGCAAACAACCCTCTAACCTCCTAACCTCAAAGACGGACTCTAACTTATTAAATATAAGTTTGCTCACCTATTCTTGTCAAAGAAAGATAATAACATCACCTATCTATCATGAAACAAGTACCCTCATAAGAAGAAATAGTCCACACACTCAATTCCAAATATTGAATATAATTTAAAGACTTAGCATCAAAGAACAACTCTCACACTCTCAGAAGAATTCACATGTATGCACAAAAAACCATAAGCTTGCCCATTATGTACATCTTCACTAATTAAGCATACTCGAATAGAATCAAATAGGACTTTAACGGGTTGTAATATTGGCTAGGGGATGGGTAGGAAAACTATATAATAGTGACTTACACTTTCCTGAGCACTTTGCACTTTTTTAGGATTCATCACCCATTACTTTCTTCACTTTATTTTCATCCCTCTCTTCAATAATTATTTTCACTAATATTCTCATCCTATCAAAAATGCTTCAATCAAATTTTTTTAAGCAATTTATTTTTTTCCTTTTTTTTATGTCACATTCTTTCTAAGACCTTTTCATCACATGTAACTTTCATTAGTCACTTTTTCACTCAACCATCCCTTCTTCTTCAGATCTAACAATACTAACTAGTCTATGCTACAGTGCTTGAGGAAGCAGGGTGCAAAAACTAGGGATTCAACAAAAGTGTCAAGGCAAAAATATGGCTACCAACAAAAGGTTACAGACTCAAAGGGGCTAACTAGTGATATAATATCTGAAAAGGCTAAAATTCAACAAGACAAAGCAAAGAAAGCCTATATCATCTTCTACACAAAGCAACACTTTTTATTTCGCTTCAATAACATGCAGGGCAAGTTCTAGACTGAGATGCAAAACATGGGATATATGCAAAACCTCACCACACATGGCACAAGTATCAATTAAGATGGATCAATTTCACTTCTAAGGCAGACAGGGTCATAACGAACTATAAAATAAGAAAAGCTATATACAAAACCACAATCATGAGCTTAGGTGTCAAAAAATCTGCTATTTTATTTACACTCAAGCACTCACAGAAAAGTACTACTCAAGGTCAGGCCTAAATTGCTAGTATCATAGAAGTAAAAAATGTGGTCTTTTCTTTTCTCTCTAAAAAAAATAAAAAATAAAATTTAGTGCTAAAAAATAAAAATACTCTATTCAAAGGACCCCCTCAGAAAAGAATCGAAAATAAAAACCAAGAGGTGGGCAAAGTATGCTCTAATAAAGACTAAAAAGCTAAAAACCAACAAAAACTAATCTAATCTAAAGAATAAAATAAAAATCTTTTTGTGTTGTTAAACTTTTTCAAATTTTTTTCCATCTAAAGCAAGCAACTATAAAAAAAAAAAGTAAACAAATCCTATAGCATACTTCACCCTAAATAAATATTGGAAGATATCTTACCCCACACTTAAAATCATATTTTGTCCCCAAAGCAATCAATAAAGTAAAACAAGGGTTCAAGATACTCCCTAAGGACCTTTAGGGCGTAGCTAGAAGTATGATTCTTCAATTTCCATTAAGGGTCACGTGCACCCCACACTTAAGCTGGAACGTGCTCTTTAGCTTCAAATTTGGATACTCAGACTTCCCTTAAATCTGCAAAAAATAAAAATAAAACAAAAAAGTGACACTATAAAAAAAATTAAATAAAAATAAGAACTACTTACTACATGTTGGGTTGCCTCCCAACAAGCGCCTAATTTAACGTCGCGACATGACCCATTAATTTTTTCCTCCACCTTGAGGATATGAATTTCACCCCCAACATCGCATCCATCTTTTTTCTACGCTCATAAGGTGGCGGTACAAAGATGAAGGAACCAAGTAATGGATAGTGCATGTTAAACCACTTGGCCCTGAGGTGAGGCATGTTGTTCTGTTGTTTGTCTGGTGCAAATTTAAGAATGTTGGATTCTTGTTTCTCATCTACACACTCCTCCACTAGTTCAAATGACTCAAAAGATACGCCATCATCTAAACATAATGTAAAAAAGTGCTTTGAATGAGACCCAACACATCCCATTTTCAAACTTACACCATTCATAACATGCTCACTTTTACACACCTTCTTAATGTCAGACTCAAGTAAAAAATGGTAGTTGACTGATTGGAATTCTTCTTCCCTCTTCATAGATTGGCTAGTATCCATAACTATAGGTGATTGGACATCAGATGTGTTGACACCTAATTTTTGCGCTCCCCAGTCCGAATTAATTTTGAGCTTCTTCAAACTTTGAACAATTTTGAAATAATTGTTTTTATAAAATTCAAGTGGTTTCGAAATTAACCCAAGACCAACTATGTCATTGTTAAGTTGAATATATATTTTCTATATTTAATTATAAAGAATTATGTGTATTTTACTTAAGAAAAAAATATTCTGAAAGTTATTTCAAGTGAAAATCATGCTTAAATTGAAGAGTACTTTATTTTGTAAAAAAATGATTCTAAATTGAAAATTAGTTGCATAATTGATTTCTTGGGTTGAAATGAAATAATTAAGAATTATAAAATAATTATTTTAAATTGTTATAGTGGAAGAGTTCATTTAATTAAATTGGAATTCAATTTGTCTTGATTCAAGTTGAATTTGGTCCCTTCTTAAACTAATTTGACCATATTATTGTTTAAATATGGCCAAATTCTTAATTCTTTGTTTTAAATGTCATTTGGACCCCAATTTACTTAATTTTCAGCTATTAATGGACCATTTCAGGCACAAAAAGGCACCAAATGACCCAGCCTAATCTCTTTTACTCCTCCTTCTGCAATTTTCCAAACACCAGCAAATAACAACACAAATATACGATCCCTAATCCAACAAAACAACGATGACAACCAATACTCCTAAACCTCACCTAATCTCCTGCTTCGCCCAACTCCTCCCCCAAAGTCAAGAACCATAGCCCTAGAAACCTAACCTCTATAATCGCCATCCCATCACAGAAATCAATCCCTTTCTCCATCTTTTCTCTGAAATCTTCAGACCTAGAGCCTTCAATATTGACTTTCAATTCAAAGCACTACTAAAATAAACAGGAAAACCGACCAAAACAAGCAACCACAAGTGGTCGGTTTTCCTGTTTTTCTGACCAAAAAACCGACCACAACGTGTGATCGGTAAAATAGAGGAAGCTTTTCAAAAACCGACCACATGTGGTCGATTTTTCCAAAAATATTTATTTATTTATAAATTGATATTAATTATATTATAAATAAAAAGAATTTTATATTAAAAAAATTTATTAAAAATTTTCGACCACAATTAATGGTCGGTTTTTGTTAAAAAAAAATTTTTAAAAAGAAAACCGACCACATGTGGTTGGTTTTCGTAAAAAAAAATTTTTAATATTTTTTAGAAAACTGACCACAAGTGGTCGGTTTATTTAAAATGTATTTTTTAATAGAAAAAATGTATAAATAATTATTTTAAAAATAAAAAAACACCAACCACATGTGGTCGGTTTTTTAGTAAATTTTCTAGAAAAACCGGCCACTTGTGGTCGGTTTTTGTCCAAATTTCTGAAAATTTTGTAAAAACAATTACAGCATATATGCTGCATTTTCAATATAAACCTTGTCAATACAAAACAACCCACCAATTCAGAAACATTCAATCATCTCAATACAACACACCAATTTAGAAACATTAAAACATCTCATTAAATATTCAAATATCAAAATCAATACATATAAACATCAAAGTTTACAAATCAAAAATAAAACTAAAAGTCATCCTCATCCCCATCATCCTCAACCTCATCCTCACCTTCATCATCATCATCATCAAAATCATCATCCTCATCTGTAGTGTAATCATCAAGTAAGCTTAAGCCTCTCGCAGCCCGAGGTGCATCACCGGGACACGGAGGAAGTATCTGTGGAACTTCACGAAAACTGTTAATCTGCTGCTGCAACAATTTCATTTGCATACACATTTTCAAGTCACTACCATTTTCAAGTAAATAATACACATTTCAAGTTACCACACTTAACCATTTTCAAGTCGTTAATACACATTTCAAGTCACTACACTTAACCATTTTCAAATAACAAATACACAATTTCAAGTCACTACCATTTTTAAGTAACTAATACACATTTCAAGTTACTACACAACCATTTTCAAATCACTACACTTAGCCATTTTCAAGTAACAAATATACATTTTCAAGTCACTACCATTTTCAAGTAACTAATACACATTTCAAGTTACTACACCTAACCATTTTCAAGTCACTAATTCACATTTCAAGTCACTACACTTAACCATCTAACAAGTAACAAATACACATTTTCAAGTTACTACCATTTTCAAGTAACTAATACACATTTCAAGTTACTACAATTAACAATTTTCAAGTAACAAATACACATTTTCAAGTCACTACCATTTTCAAGTAACTAATACACATTTCAAGTTACTACACTTAACCATTTTCAAGTCACTAATTCACATTTCAAGTCACTACACTTAACCATTTACAAATAACAAATACACATTTTCAAGTCACTACCATTTTCAAGTAACTAATACACATTTCAAGTTACTACACTTAACCATTTTCAAGTCACTAATTCACATTTCAAGTCACCACAATTAACCATTTTCAAGTAACAAATACACATTTTCAAGTCACTGCCATTTTCAAGTAACTAATACAAATTTCAAGTTACTACACTTAACCATTTTCAAGTCACTAATTCACATTTCAAGTCACTACACTTAACCATTTTCAAGTAACAAATACACATTTTCAAGTCACTACCATTTTCACGTAACTAATACACATTTTAAGTTACTACACTGAACCATTTTCAAGTCGCTAATACACATTTCAAGTCACTACACATAACCATTTTCAAGTAACAAATATACATTTTCAAGTCACTACCATTTTCAAGTAACTAATACACATTTCAAGTTAATACACTTAACCATTTTCAAGCCACTAATTCACATTTCAAGTCACTACACTTAACCATTTTCAAATAACAAATACACATTTTCAAGTCACTACCATTTTCAAGTAACTAATACAAATTTCAAGTTACTACACACTTAACCATTTTCAAGTCACCAATTCACATTTCAAGTCACTACAATTAACCATTTTCAAGTAACAAATACACATTTTCAAGTCACTACCATTTTCAAGTAACTAATACACATTTTAAGTTACTACACTGAACCATTTTCAAGTCGCTAATACACATTTCAAGTCACTACACATAACCATTTTCAAGTAACAAATATACATTTTCAAGTCACTACCATTTTCAAGTAACTAATACACATTTCAAGTTAATACACTTAACCATTTTCAAGCCACTAATTCACATTTCAAGTCACTACACTTAACCATTTTCAAATAACAAATACACATTTTCAAGTCACTACCATTTTCAAGTAACTAATACACATTTCAAGTTACTACACTTAACCTTTTTCAAGTCACCAATTCACATTTCAAGTCACTACAATTAACCATTTTCAAGTAACAAATACACATTTTCAAGTCACTACCATTTTTAAGTAACTAATACACATTTCAAGTTACTACACTTAACCATTTTCAAGTCACTAATTCACATTTCAAGTCACTACACTTAACCATTTTCAAGTAACAAATACACATTTTCAAGTCACTACCATTTTCAAGTAACTAATACACATTTCAAGTTACTAGACTTAACCATTTTCAAGTCACTACACTTAACCATCTAACAAGTAACAAATACACATTTTCAAGTTACTACCATTTTCAAGTAACTAATACACATTTCAAGTTACTACAATTAATAATTTTCAAGTAACAAATACACATTTTCAAGTCACTACCATTTTCAAGTAACTAACACACATTTCAAGTTACTACACTTAACCATTTTCAAGTCACTAATTCACATTTCAAGTCACTACACTTAACCATTTTCAAATAACAAATACACATTTTCAAGTCACTACCATTTTCAAGTAACTAATACACATTTCAAGTTACTAGACTTAACCATTTTCAAGTCACTAATTCACATTTCAAGTCACTACACTTACCCATTTTCAAGTAACAAATACACATTTTCAAGTCACTACCATTTTCAAGTAACTAATAAACATTTCAAGTTACTAGACTTAGCCATTTTCAAGTAACTAAAACACATTTCAAGTCACTACACTTAACCATCTAACAAGTAACAAATACACATTTTCAAGTCACTACCATTTTCAAGTAACTAATACACATTTCAAGTTACTACACTTAACCATTTTCAAGTCACCAATTCACATTTCAAGTCACTACAATTAACCATTTTCAAGTAACAAATACACATTTTCAAGTCACTACCATTTTCAAGTAACTAATACACATTTCAAGTTACTACACTTAACCATTTTCAAGTCACTAATTCACATTTCAAGTCACTACACTTAACCATTTTCAAGTAACAAATACACATTTTCAAGTCACTACCATTTTCAAGTAACTAATACACATTTCAAGTTACTAGACTTAACCATTTTCAAGTCACTACACTTAACCATCTAACAAGTAACAAATACACATTTTCAAGTTACTACCATTTTCAAGTAACTAATACACATTTCAAGTTACTACAAATAATAATTTTCCAGTAACAAATACACATTTTCAAGTCACTACCATTTTCAAGTAACTAATACACATTTCAAGTTAGTAGACTTAACCATTTTCAAGTCACTACACTTAACCATCTAACAAGTAACAAATACACATTTTCAAGTCACTACCATTTTCAAGTAACTAATACACATTTCAAGTTACTACAATTAATAATTTTCAAGTAACAAATACACATTTTCAAGTCACTACTATTTTCAAGTAACTAACACACATTTCAAGTTACTACACTTAACCATTTTCAAGTCACTAATTCACAATTCAAGTCACTACACTTAACCATTTTCAAATAACAAATTCACATTTTCAAGTCACTATCATTTTCAAGTAACTAATACACATTTCAAGTTACTAGACTTAACCATTTTCAAGTCACTAATTCACATTTCAAGCCACTACAATTAACCATTTTCAAGTAACAAATACACATTTTCAAGTCACTACCATTTTCAAGTACCATTTTCAAGTAACTAATACACATTACAAGTTACTACACTTAACCATTTTCAAGTCACTAATTCACATTTCAAGTCACTACACTTAACCATTTTCAAGTAACAAATACACATTTTCAAGTCACTACCATTTTCAAGTAACTAATACACATTTCAAGTTACTAGACTTAACCATTTTCAAGTCACTACACTTAACCATCTAACAAGTAACAAATACACATTTTCAAGTTACTACCATTTTCAAGTAACTAATACACATTTCAAGTTACTACAAATAATAATTTTCCAGTAACAAATACACATTTTCAAGTCACTACCATTTTCAAGTAACTAATACACATTTCAAGTTAGTAGACTTAACCATTTTCAAGTCACTACACTTAACCATCTAACAAGTAACAAATACACATTTTCAAGTTACTACCATTTTCAAGTAACTAATACACATTTTAAGTTACTACACTGAACCATTTTCAAGTCGCTAATACACATTTCAAGTCACAACACATAACCATTTTCAAGTAACAAATATACATTTTCAAGTCACTACCATTTTCAAGTAACTAATACACATTTCAAGTTAATACACTTAACCATTTTCAAGCCACTAATTCACATTTCAAGTCACTACACTTAACCATTTTCAAATAACAAATACACATTTTCAAGTCACTACCATTTTCAAGTAACTAATACACATTTCAAGTTACTACACTTAACCTTTTTCAAGTCACCAATTCACATTTCAAGTCACTACAATTAACCATTTTCAAGTAACAAATACACATTTTCAAGTCACTACCATTTTCAAGTAACTAATACACATTTCAAGTTACTACACTTAACCATTTTCAAGTCACTAATTCACATTTCAAGTCACTACACTTAACCATTTTCAAGTAACAAATACACATTTTCAAGTCACTACCATTTTCAAGTAACTAATACACATTTCAAGTTACTAGACTTAACCATTTTCAAGTCACTGCACTTAACCATCTAACAAGTAACAAATACACATTTTCAAGTCACTACCATTTTCAAGTAACTAATACACATTTCAAGTTACTACACTTAACCATTTTCAAGTCACTAATTCACATTTCAAGTCACTACACTTAACCATTTTCAAGTAACAAATACACATTTTCAAGTCACTACCATTTTCAAGTAACTAATACACATTTCAAGTTAGTAGACTTAACCATTTTCAAGTCACTACACTTAACCATCTAACAAGTAACAAATTCACATTTTCAAGTCACTATCATTTTCAAGTAACTAATACACATTTCAAGTTACTACAATTAATAATTTTCAAGTAACAAATACACATTTTCAAGTCACTACCATTTTCAAGTAACTAACACACATTTCAAGTTACTACACTTAACCATTTTCAAGTCACTAATTCACATTTCAAGTCACTACACTTAACCATTTTCAAATAACAAATTCACATTTTCAAGTCACTATCATTTTCAAGTAACTAATACACATTTCAAGTTACTAGACTTAACCATTTTCAAGTCACTAATTCACATTTCAAGCCACTACAATTAACCATTTTCAAGTAACAAATACACATTTTCAAGTCACTACCATTTTCAAGTACCATTTTCAAGTAACTAATACACATTACAAGTTACTACACTTAACCATTTTCAAGTCACTAATTCACATTTCAAGTCACTACACTTAACCATTTTCAAGTAACAAATACACATTTTCAAGTCACTACCATTTTCAAGTAACTAATACACATTTCAAGTTACTAGACTTAACCTTTTTCAAGTCACTACACTTAACCATCTAACAAGTAACAAATACACATTTTCAAGTTACTACCATTTTCAAGTAACTAATACACATTTCAAGTTACTACAAATAATAATTTTCCAGTAACAAATACACATTTTCAAGTCACTACCATTTTCAAGTAACTAATACACATTTCAAGTTAGTAGACTTAACCATTTTCAAGTCACTACACTTAACCATCTAACAAGTAACAAATACACATTTTCAAGTTACTATCATTTTCAAGTAACTAATACACATTTTAAGTTACTACACTGAACCATTTTCAAGTCGCTAATACACATTTCAAGTCACAACACATAACCATTTTCAAGTAACAAATATACATTTTCAAGTCACTACCATTTTCAAGTAACTAATACACATTTCAAGTTAATACACTTAACCATTTTCAAGCCACTAATTCACATTTCAAGTCACTACACTTAACCATTTTCAAATAACAAATACACATTTTCAAGTCACTACCATTTTCAAGTAACTAATACACATTTCAAGTGACTACACTTAACCATTTTCAAGTCACTAATTCACATTTCAAGTCACTACACTTAACCATTTTCAAGTAACAAATACACATTTTCAAGTCACTACCATTTTCAAGTAACTAATACACATTTCAAGTTACTAGACTTAACCATTTTCAAGTCACTGCACTTAACCATCTAACAAGTAACAAATACACATTTTCAAGTCACTACCATTTTCAAGTAACTAATACACATTTCAAGTTACTACACTTAACCTTTTTCAAGTCACCAATTCACATTTCAAGTCACTACAATTAACCATTTTCAAGTAACAAATACACATTTTCAAGTCACTACCATTTTCAAGTAACTAATACACATTTCAAGTTACTACACTTAACCATTTTCAAGTCACTAATTCACATTTCAAGTCACTACACTTAACCATTTTCAAGTAACAAATACACATTTTCAAGTCACTACCATTTTCAAGTAACTAATACACATTTCAAGTTACTAGACTTAACCATTTTCAAGTCACTACACTTAACCATCTAACAAATAACAAATACACATTTTCAAGTTACTACCATTTTCAAGTAACTAATACACATTTCAAGTGACTACACTTAACCATTTTCAAGTCACTAATTCACATGTCAAGTCAATACACTTAACCATTTTCAAGTAACAAATACACATTTTCAAGTCACTACCATTTTTAAGTAACTAATACACATTTCAAGTTACTAGACTTAACCATTTTCAAGTCACTACACTTAACCATTTTTAAGTAACAAATACACATTTTCAAGTCACTACCATTTTCAAGTAACTAATACACATTTCAAGTGACTACACTTAACCATTTTCAAGTCACTAATTCACATTTCAAGTCAATACACTTAACCATTTTCAAGTAACAAATACACATTTTCAAGTCACTACCATTTTCAAGTACCATTTTCAAGTAACTAATACACATTACAAGTTAGTAGACTTAACCATTTTCAAGTCACTACACTTAACCATCTAACAAGTAACAAATACACATTTTCAAGTTACTACCATTTTCAAGTCACTAATACACATTTCAAGTGACTACACTTAACCATTTTCAAGTCACTAATTCACATGTCAAGTCAATACACTTAACCATTTTCAAGTAACAAATACACATTTTCAAGTCACTACCATTTTTAAGTAACTAATACACATTTCAAGTTACTAGACTTAACCATTTTCAAGTCACTACACTTAACCATTTTTAAGTAACAAATACACATTTTCAAGTCACTACCATTTTCAAGTAACTAATACACATTTCAAGTGACTACACTTAACCATTTTCAAGTCACTAATTCACATTTCAAGTCAATACACTTAACCATTTTCAAGTAACAAATACACATTTTCAAGTCACTACCATTTTCAAGTAACTAATACACATTTCAAGTTACTAGACTTAACCATTTTCAAGTCACTACACTTAACCATCTAACAAGTAACAAATACACATTTTCAAGTTACTACCATTTTCAAGTAACTATTACACATTTCAAGTTACTACAAATAATAATTTTCCAGTAACAAATACACATTTTCAAGTCACTACCATTTTCAAGTAACTAACACACATTTCAAGTTACTACACTTAACCATTTTCAAGTCACCAATTCACATTTCAAGTCACTACACTTAACCATTTTCAAATAACAAATACACATTTTCAAGTCACTACCATTTTCAAGTAACTAATACACATTTCAAGTTACTAGACTTAACCATTTTCAAGTCACTAATTCACATTTCAAGCCACTACAATTAACCATTTTCAAGTAACAAATACACATTTTCAAGTCACTACCATTTTCAAGTACCATTTTCAAGTAACTAATACTCATTACAAGTTACTACACTTAACCATTTTCAAGTCACTAATTCACATTTCAAGTCACTACACTTAAGCATTTTCAAGTAACAAATACACATTTTCAAGTCACTACCATTTTCAAGTAACTAATACACATTTCAAGTTACTAGACTTAACCATTTTCAAGTCACTACACTTAACCATCTAACAAGTAACAAATACACATTTTCAAGTTACTACCATTTTCAAGTAACTAATACACATTTCAAGTTACTACAATTAACAATTTTCAAGTAACAAATACACATTTTCAAGTCACTACCATTTTCAAGTAACTAATACACATTTCAAGTTACTACACTTAACCATTTTCAAGTCACTAATTCACATTTCAAGTCACTACACTTAACCATTTACAAATAACAAATACACATTTTCAAGTCACTACCATTTTCAAGTAACTAATACACATTTCAAGTTACTACACTTAACCATTTTCAAGTCACTAATTCACATTTCAAGTCACCACAATTAACCATTTTCAAGTAACAAATACACATTTTCAAGTCACTGCCATTTTCAAGTAACTAATACAAATTTCAAGTTACTACACTTAACCATTTTCAAGTCACTAATTCACATTTCAAGTCACTACACTTAACCATTTTCAAGTAACAAATACACATTTTCAAGTCACTACCATTTTCACGTAACTAATACACATTTTAAGTTACTACACTGAACCATTTTCAAGTCGCTAATACACATTTCAAGTCACTACACATAACCATTTTCAAGTAACAAATATACATTTTCAAGTCACTACCATTTTCAAGTAACTAATACACATTTCAAGTTAATACACTTAACCATTTTCAAGCCACTAATTCACATTTCAAGTCACTACACTTAACCATTTTCAAATAACAAATACACATTTTCAAGTCACTACCATTTTCAAGTAACTAATACAAATTTCAAGTTACTACACACTTAACCATTTTCAAGTCACCAATTCACATTTCAAGTCACTACAATTAACCATTTTCAAGTAACAAATACACATTTTCAAGTCACTACCATTTTCAAGTAACTAATACACATTTTAAGTTACTACACTGAACCATTTTCAAGTCGCTAATACACATTTCAAGTCACTACACATAACCATTTTCAAGTAACAAATATACATTTTCAAGTCACTACCATTTTCAAGTAACTAATACACATTTCAAGTTAATACACTTAACCATTTTCAAGCCACTAATTCACATTTCAAGTCACTACACTTAACCATTTTCAAATAACAAATACACATTTTCAAGTCACTACCATTTTCAAGTAACTAATACACATTTCAAGTTACTACACTTAACCTTTTTCAAGTCACCAATTCACATTTCAAGTCACTACAATTAACCATTTTCAAGTAACAAATACACATTTTCAAGTCACTACCATTTTTAAGTAACTAATACACATTTCAAGTTACTACACTTAACCATTTTCAAGTCACTAATTCACATTTCAAGTCACTACACTTAACCATTTTCAAGTAACAAATACACATTTTCAAGTCACTACCATTTTCAAGTAACTAATACACATTTCAAGTTACTAGACTTAACCATTTTCAAGTCACTACACTTAACCATCTAACAAGTAACAAATACACATTTTCAAGTTACTACCATTTTCAAGTAACTAATACACATTTCAAGTTACTACAATTAATAATTTTCAAGTAACAAATACACATTTTCAAGTCACTACCATTTTCAAGTAACTAACACACATTTCAAGTTACTACACTTAACCATTTTCAAGTCACTAATTCACATTTCAAGTCACTACACTTAACCATTTTCAAATAACAAATACACATTTTCAAGTCACTACCATTTTCAAGTAACTAATACACATTTCAAGTTACTAGACTTAACCATTTTCAAGTCACTAATTCACATTTCAAGTCACTACACTTACCCATTTTCAAGTAACAAATACACATTTTCAAGTCACTACCATTTTCAAGTAACTAATAAACATTTCAAGTTACTAGACTTAGCCATTTTCAAGTAACTAAAACACATTTCAAGTCACTACACTTAACCATCTAACAAGTAACAAATACACATTTTCAAGTCACTACCATTTTCAAGTAACTAATACACATTTCAAGTTACTACACTTAACCATTTTCAAGTCACCAATTCACATTTCAAGTCACTACAATTAACCATTTTCAAGTAACAAATACACATTTTCAAGTCACTACCATTTTCAAGTAACTAATACACATTTCAAGTTACTACACTTAACCATTTTCAAGTCACTAATTCACATTTCAAGTCACTACACTTAACCATTTTCAAGTAACAAATACACATTTTCAAGTCACTACCATTTTCAAGTAACTAATACACATTTCAAGTTACTAGACTTAACCATTTTCAAGTCACTACACTTAACCATCTAACAAGTAACAAATACACATTTTCAAGTTACTACCATTTTCAAGTAACTAATACACATTTCAAGTTACTACAAATAATAATTTTCCAGTAACAAATACACATTTTCAAGTCACTACCATTTTCAAGTAACTAATACACATTTCAAGTTAGTAGACTTAACCATTTTCAAGTCACTACACTTAACCATCTAACAAGTAACAAATACACATTTTCAAGTCACTACCATTTTCAAGTAACTAATACACATTTCAAGTTACTACAATTAATAATTTTCAAGTAACAAATACACATTTTCAAGTCACTACTATTTTCAAGTAACTAACACACATTTCAAGTTACTACACTTAACCATTTTCAAGTCACTAATTCACATTTCAAGTCACTACACTTAACCATTTTCAAATAACAAATTCACATTTTCAAGTCACTATCATTTTCAAGTAACTAATACACATTTCAAGTTACTAGACTTAACCATTTTCAAGTCACTAATTCACATTTCAAGCCACTACAATTAACCATTTTCAAGTAACAAATACACATTTTCAAGTCACTACCATTTTCAAGTACCATTTTCAAGTAACTAATACACATTACAAGTTACTACACTTAACCATTTTCAAGTCACTAATTCACATTTCAAGTCACTACACTTAACCATTTTCAAGTAACAAATACACATTTTCAAGTCACTACCATTTTCAAGTAACTAATACACATTTCAAGTTACTAGACTTAACCATTTTCAAGTCACTACACTTAACCATCTAACAAGTAACAAATACACATTTTCAAGTTACTACCATTTTCAAGTAACTAATACACATTTCAAGTTACTACAAATAATAATTTTCCAGTAACAAATACACATTTTCAAGTCACTACCATTTTCAAGTAACTAATACACATTTCAAGTTAGTAGACTTAACCATTTTCAAGTCACTACACTTAACCATCTAACAAGTAACAAATACACATTTTCAAGTTACTACCATTTTCAAGTAACTAATACACATTTTAAGTTACTACACTGAACCATTTTCAAGTCGCTAATACACATTTCAAGTCACAACACATAACCATTTTCAAGTAACAAATATACATTTTCAAGTCACTACCATTTTCAAGTAACTAATACACATTTCAAGTTAATACACTTAACCATTTTCAAGCCACTAATTCACATTTCAAGTCACTACACTTAACCATTTTCAAATAACAAATACACATTTTCAAGTCACTACCATTTTCAAGTAACTAATACACATTTCAAGTTACTACACTTAACCTTTTTCAAGTCACCAATTCACATTTCAAGTCACTACAATTAACCATTTTCAAGTAACAAATACACATTTTCAAGTCACTACCATTTTCAAGTAACTAATACACATTTCAAGTTACTACACTTAACCATTTTCAAGTCACTAATTCACATTTCAAGTCACTACACTTAACCATTTTCAAGTAACAAATACACATTTTCAAGTCACTACCATTTTCAAGTAACTAATACACATTTCAAGTTACTAGACTTAACCATTTTCAAGTCACTGCACTTAACCATCTAACAAGTAACAAATACACATTTTCAAGTCACTACCATTTTCAAGTAACTAATACACATTTCAAGTTACTACACTTAACCATTTTCAAGTCACTAATTCACATTTCAAGTCACTACACTTAACCATTTTCAAGTAACAAATACACATTTTCAAGTCACTACCATTTTCAAGTAACTAATACACATTTCAAGTTAGTAGACTTAACCATTTTCAAGTCACTACACTTAACCATCTAACAAGTAACAAATACACATTTTCAAGTCACTACCATTTTCAAGTAACTAATACACATTTCAAGTTACTACAATTAATAATTTTCAAGTAACAAATACACATTTTCAAGTCACTACCATTTTCAAGTAACTAACACACATTTCAAGTTACTACACTTAACCATTTTCAAGTCACTAATTCACATTTCAAGTCACTACACTTAACCATTTTCAAATAACAAATTCACATTTTCAAGTCACTATCATTTTCAAGTAACTAATACACATTTCAAGTTACTAGACTTAACCATTTTCAAGTCACTAATTCACATTTCAAGCCACTACAATTAACCATTTTCAAGTAACAAATACACATTTTCAAGTCACAACCATTTTCAAGTACCATTTTCAAGTAACTAATACACATTACAAGTTACTACACTTAACCATTTTCAAGTCACTAATTCACATTTCAAGTCACTACACTTAACCATTTTCAAGTAACAAATACACATTTTCAAGTCACTACCATTTTCAAGTAACTAATACACATTTCAAGTTACTAGACTTAACCTTTTTCAAGTCACTACACTTAACCATCTAACAAGTAACAAATACACATTTTCAAGTTACTACCATTTTCAAGTAACTAATACACATTTCAAGTTACTACAAATAATAATTTTCCAGTAACAAATACACATTTTCAAGTCACTACCATTTTCAAGTAACTAATACACATTTCAAGTTAGTAGACTTAACCATTTTCAAGTCACTACACTTAACCATCTAACAAGTAACAAATACACATTTTCAAGTTACTACCATTTTCAAGTAACTAACACACATTTTAAGTTACTACACTGAACCATTTTCAAGTCGCTAATACACATTTCAAGTCACAACACATAACCATTTTCAAGTAACAAATATACATTTTCAAGTCACTACCATTTTCAAGTAACTAATACACATTTCAAGTTAATACACTTAACCATTTTCAAGCCACTAATTCACATTTCAAGTCACTACACTTAACCATTTTCAAATAACAAATACACATTTTCAAGTCACTACCATTTTCAAGTAACTAATACACATTTCAAGTGACTACACTTAACCATTTTCAAGTCACTAATTCACATTTCAAGTCACTACACTTAACCATTTTCAAGTAACAAATACACATTTTCAAGTCACTACCATTTTCAAGTAACTAATACACATTTCAAGTTACTAGACTTAACCATTTTCAAGTCACTGCACTTAACCATCTAACAAGTAACAAATACACATTTTCAAGTCACTACCATTTTCAAGTAACTAATACACATTTCAAGTTACTACACTTAACCTTTTTCAAGTCACCAATTCACATTTCAAGTCACTACAATTAACCATTTTCAAGTAACAAATACACATTTTCAAGTCACTACCATTTTCAAGTAACTAATACACATTTCAAGTTACTACACTTAACCATTTTCAAGTCACTAATTCACATTTCAAGTCACTACACTTAACCATTTTCAAGTAACAAATACACATTTTCAAGTCACTACCATTTTCAAGTAACTAATACACATTTCAGGTTACTAGACTTAACCATTTTCAAGTCACTACACTTAACCATCTAACAAATAACAAATACACATTTTCAAGTTACTACCATTTTCAAGTAACTAATACACATTTCAAGTGACTACACTTAACCATTTTCAAGTCACTAATTCACATGTCAAGTCAATACACTTAACCATTTTCAAGTAACAAATACATATTTTCAAGTCACTACCATTTTTAAGTAACTAATACACATTTCAAGTTACTAGACTTAACCATTTTCAAGTCACTACACTTAACCATTTTTAAGTAACAAATACACATTTTCAAGTCACTACCATTTTCAAGTAACTAATACACATTTCAAGTGACTACACTTAACCATTTTCAAGTCACTAATTCACATTTCAAGTCAATACACTTAACCATTTTCAAGTAACAAATACACATTTTCAAGTTACTACCATTTTCAAGTAACTATTACACATTTCAAGTTACTACAAATAATAATTTTCCAGTAACAAATACACATTTTCAAGTCACTACCATTTTCAAGTAACTAACACACATTTCAAGTTACTACACTTAACCATTTTCAAGTCACCAATTCACATTTCAAGTCACTACACTTAACCATTTTCAAATAACAAATACACATTTTCAAGTCACTACCATTTTCAAGTAACTAATACACATTTCAAGTTACTAGACTTAACCATTTTCAAGTCACTAATTCACATTTCAAGCCACTACAATTAACCATTTTCAAGTAACAAATACACATTTTCAAGTCACTACCATTTTCAAGTACCATTTTCAAGTAACTAATACTCATTACAAGTTACTACACTTAACCATTTTCAAGTCACTAATTCACATTTCAAGTCACTACACTTAAGCATTTTCAAGTAACAAATACACATTTTCAAGTCACTACCATTTTCAAGTAACTAATACACATTTCAAGTTACTAGACTTAACCATTTTCAAGTCACTACACTTAACCATCTAACAAGTAACAAATACACATTTTCAAGTTACTACCATTTTCAAGTAACTAATACACATTTCAAGTTACTACAATTAATAATTTTCAAGTAACAAATACACATTTTCAAGTCACTACCATTTTCAAGTAACTAACACACATTTCAAGTTACTACACTTAACCATTTTCAAGTCACTAATTCACATTTCAAGTCACTACACTTAACCATTTTCAAATAACAAATTCACATTTTCAAGTCACTATCATTTTCAAGTAACTAATACACATTTCAAGTTACTAGACTTAACCATTTTCAAGTCACTAATTCACATTTCAAGCCACTACAATTAACCATTTTCAAGTAACAAATACACATTTTCAAGTCACTACCATTTTCAAGTACCATTTTCAAGTAACTAATACACATTACAAGTTACTACACTTAACCATTTTCAAGTCACTAATTCACATTTCAAGTCACTACACTTAACCATTTTCAAGTAACAAATACACATTTTCAAGTCACTACCATTTTCAAGTAACTAATAAACATTTCAAGTTACTAGACTTAGCCATTTTCAAGTAACTAAAACACATTTCAAGTCACTTCACTTAACCATCTAACAAGTAACAAATACACATTTTCAAGTTACTACCATTTTCAAGTAACTAATACACATTTCAAGT
The DNA here is from genome assembly GCA_031232105.1 of Capsicum rhomboideum. Lineage (NCBI taxonomy): Eukaryota > Viridiplantae > Streptophyta > Magnoliopsida > Solanales > Solanaceae > Capsicum > Capsicum rhomboideum. The sequence goes on from CP124711.1 coordinate 119,662,170, forward strand.
AACAACAATTACAATTTTCAAGTAACAAATTCACATTTTCAAGTCACTACAATTAACCATTTTTAAGTAACAAATACACATTTTCAAGTCACTACCATTTTCAAGTAACTAATACACATTTCAAGTGACTACACTTAACCATTTTCAAGTCACTAATTCACATTTCAAGTCAATACACTTAACCATTTTCAAGTAACAAATACACATTTTCAAGTCACTACCATTTTCAAGTAACTAATACACATTTCAAGTTACTAGACTTAACCATTTTCAAGTCACTACACTTAACCATCTAACAAGTAACAAATACACATTTTCAAGTTACTACCATTTTCAAGTAACTAATACACATTTCAAGTTACTACAATTAATAATTTTCAAGTAACAAATACGCATTTTCAAGTCACTACCATTTTCAAGTAACTAACACACATTTCAAGTTACTACACTTAACCATTTTCAAGTCACTAATTCACATTTCAAGTCACTACACTTAACCATTTTCAAATAACAAATACACATTTTCAAGTCACTACCATTTTCCAGTAACTAATACACATTTCAAGTTACTAGACTTAACCATTTTCAAGTCACTAATTCACATTTCAAGCCACTACAATTAACCATTTTCAAGTAACAAATACACATTTTCAAGTCACTACCATTTTCAAGTACCATTTTCAAGTAACTAATACACATTACAAGTTACTACACTTAACAATTTTCAAGTCACTAATTCACATTTCAAGTCACTACACTTAACCATTTTCAAGTAACAAATACACATTTTCAAGTCACTACCATTTTCAAGTAACTAATACACATTTCAAGTTACTAGACTTAACCATTTTCAAGTAACTAAAACACATTTCAAGTCACTACACTTAACCATCTAACAGGTAACAAATACACATTTTCAAGTTACTACCATTTTCAAGTAACTAATAAACATTTCAAGTTACTGCAATTAACAATTTTCAAGTAACAAATACACATTTTCAAGTCACTACCATTTTCAAGTAACTAATACACATTTCAAGTTACTACACTTAACCATTTTCAAGTCACTAATTCACATTTCAAGTCACTACACTTACCCATTTTCAAAAAACAAATACACATTTTCAAGTCACTACCATTTTCAAGTAACTAATAAACATTTCAAGTTACTAGACTTAACCATTTTCAAGTAACTAAAACACATTCCAAGTCACTACACTTAACCATCTAACAGGTAACAAATACACATTTTCAAGTCACTACCATTTTCAAGTAACTAATACACATTTCAAGTGACTACACTTAACCATTTTCAAGTCACTAATTCACATTTCAAGTCAATACACTTAACCATTTTCAAGTAACAAATACACATTTTCAAGTCACTACCATTTTCAAGTAACTAATACACATTTCAAGTTACTAGACTTAACCATTTTCAAGTCACTACACTTAACCATCTAACAAGTAACAAATACACATTTTCAAGTTACTACCATTTTCAAGTAACTATTACACATTTCAAGTTACTACAAATAATAATTTTCCAGTAACAAATACACATTTTCAAGTCACTACCATTTTCAAGTAACTAACACACATTTCAAGTTACTACACTTAACCATTTTCAAGTCACCAATTCACATTTCAAGTCACTACACTTAACCATTTTCAAATAACAAATACACATTTTCAAGTCACTACCATTTTCAAGTAACTAATACACATTTCAAGTTACTAGACTTAACCATTTTCAAGTCACTAATTCACATTTCAAGCCACTACAATTAACCATTTTCAAGTAACAAATACACATTTTCAAGTCACTACCATTTTCAAGTACCATTTTCAAGTAACTAATACTCATTACAAGTTACTACACTTAACCATTTTCAAGTCACTAATTCACATTTCAAGTCACTACACTTAAGCATTTTCAAGTAACAAATACACATTTTCAAGTCACTACCATTTTCAAGTAACTAATACACATTTCAAGTTACTAGACTTAACCATTTTCAAGTCACTACACTTAACCATCTAACAAGTAACAAATACACATTTTCAAGTTACTACCATTTTCAAGTAACTAATACACATTTCAAGTTACTACAATTAATAATTTTCAAGTAACAAATACACATTTTCAAGTCACTACCATTTTCAAGTAACTAACACACATTTCAAGTTACTACACTTAACCATTTTCAAGTCACTAATTCACATTTCAAGTCACTACACTTAACCATTTTCAAATAACAAATTCACATTTTCAAGTCACTATCATTTTCAAGTAACTAATACACATTTCAAGTTACTAGACTTAACCATTTTCAAGTCACTAATTCACATTTCAAGCCACTACAATTAACCATTTTCAAGTAACAAATACACATTTTCAAGTCACTACCATTTTCAAGTACCATTTTCAAGTAACTAATACACATTACAAGTTACTACACTTAACCATTTTCAAGTCACTAATTCACATTTCAAGTCACTACACTTAACCATTTTCAAGTAACAAATACACATTTTCAAGTCACTACCATTTTCAAGTAACTAATAAACATTTCAAGTTACTAGACTTAGCCATTTTCAAGTAACTAAAACACATTTCAAGTCACTTCACTTAACCATCTAACAAGTAACAAATACACATTTTCAAGTTACTACCATTTTCAAGTAACTAATACACATTTCAAGTAACAACAATTACAATTTTCAAGTAACAAATTCACATTTTCAAGTCACTACAATTAACCATTTTTAAGTAACAAATACACATTTTCAAGTCACTACCATTTTCAAGTAACTAATACACATTTCAAGTGACTACACTTAACCATTTTCAAGTCACTAATTCACATTTCAAGTCAATACACTTAACCATTTTCAAGTAACAAATACACATTTTCAAGTCACTACCATTTTCAAGTAACTAATACACATTTCAAGTTACTAGACTTAACCATTTTCAAGTCACTACACTTAACCATCTACCAAGTAACAAATACACATTTTCAAGTTACTACCATTTTCAAGTAACTAATACACATTTCAAGTTACTACAATTAATAATTTTCAAGTAACAAATACACATTTTCAAGTCACTACCATTTTCAAGTAACTAACACACATTTCAAGTTACTACACTTAACCATTTTCAAGTCACCAATTCACATTTCAAGTCACTACACTTAACCATTTTCAAATAACAAATACACATTTTCAAGTCACTACCATTTTCAAGTAACTAATACACATTTCAAGTTACTAGACTTAACCATTTTCAAGTCACTAATTCACATTTCAAGCCACTACAATTAACCATTTTCAAGTAACAAATACACATTTTCAAGTCACTACCATTTTCAAGTACCATTTTCAAGTAACTAATACTCATTACAAGTTACTACACTTAACCATTTTCAAGTCACTAATTCACATTTCAAGTCACTACACTTAAGCATTTTCAAGTAACAAATACACATTTTCAAGTCACTACCATTTTCAAGTAACTAATACACATTTCAAGTTACTAGACTTAACCATTTTCAAGTCACTACACTTAACCATCTAACAAGTAACAAATACACATTTTCAAGTTACTACCATTTTCAAGTAACTAATACACATTTCAAGTTACTACAATTAATAATTTTCAAGTAACAAATACACATTTTCAAGTCACTACCATTTTCAAGTAACTAACACACATTTCAAGTTACTACACTTAACCATTTTCAAGTCACTAATTCACATTTCAAGTCACTACACTTAACCATTTTCAAATAACAAATTCACATTTTCAAGTCACTATCATTTTCAAGTAACTAATACACATTTCAAGTTACTAGACTTAACCATTTTCAAGTCACTAATTCACATTTCAAGCCACTACAATTAACCATTTTCAAGTAACAAATACACATTTTCAAGTCACTACCATTTTCAAGTACCATTTTCAAGTAACTAATACACATTACAAGTTACTACACTTAACCATTTTCAAGTCACTAATTCACATTTCAAGTCACTACACTTAACCATTTTCAAGTAACAAATACACATTTTCAAGTCACTACCATTTTCAAGTAACTAATAAACATTTCAAGTTACTAGACTTAGCCATTTTCAAGTAACTAAAACACATTTCAAGTCACTTCACTTAACCATCTAACAAGTAACAAATACACATTTTCAAGTTACTACCATTTTCAAGTAACTAATACACATTTCAAGTAACAACAATTACAATTTTCAAGTAACAAATTCACATTTTCAAGTCACTACAATTAACCATTTTTAAGTAACAAATACACATTTTCAAGTCACTACCATTTTCAAGTAACTAATACACATTTCAAGTGACTACACTTAACCATTTTCAAGTCACTAATTCACATTTCAAGTCAATACACTTAACCATTTTCAAGTAACAAATACACATTTTCAAGTCACTACCATTTTCAAGTAACTAATACACATTTCAAGTTACTAGACTTAACCATTTTCAAGTCACTACACTTAACCATCTAACAAGTAACAAATACACATTTTCAAGTTACTACCATTTTCAAGTAACTAATACACATTTCAAGTTACTACAATTAATAATTTTCAAGTAACAAATACGCATTTTCAAGTCACTACCATTTTCAAGTAACTAACACACATTTCAAGTTACTACACTTAACCATTTTCAAGTCACTAATTCACATTTCAAGTCACTACACTTAACCATTTTCAAATAACAAATACACATTTTCAAGTCACTACCATTTTCCAGTAACTAATACACATTTCAAGTTACTAGACTTAACCATTTTCAAGTCACTAATTCACATTTCAAGCCACTACAATTAACCATTTTCAAGTAACAAATACACATTTTCAAGTCACTACCATTTTCAAGTACCATTTTCAAGTAACTAATACACATTACAAGTTACTACACTTAACAATTTTCAAGTCACTAATTCACATTTCAAGTCACTACACTTAACCATTTTCAAGTAACAAATACACATTTTCAAGTCACTACCATTTTCAAGTAACTAATACACATTTCAAGTTACTAGACTTAACCATTTTCAAGTAACTAAAACACATTTCAAGTCACTACACTTAACCATCTAACAGGTAACAAATACACATTTTCAAGTTACTACCATTTTCAAGTAACTAATAAACATTTCAAGTTACTGCAATTAACAATTTTCAAGTAACAAATACACATTTTCAAGTCACTACCATTTTCAAGTAACTAATACACATTTCAAGTTACTACACTTAACCATTTTCAAGTCACTAATTCACATTTCAAGTCACTACACTTACCCATTTTCAAAAAACAAATACACATTTTCAAGTCACTACCATTTTCAAGTAACTAATAAACATTTCAAGTTACTAGACTTAACCATTTTCAAGTAACTAAAACACATTCCAAGTCACTACACTTAACCATCTAACAGGTAACAAATACACATTTTCAAGTCACTACCATTTTCAAGTAACTAATACAAATTTCAAGTTACTACACTTAACCTTTTTCAAGTCTCCATTTCACATTTCAAGTCACTACAATTAACCATTTTCAAGTAACAAATACACATTTTCAAGTCACTACCATTTTCAAGTAACTAATACACATTTCAAGTTCCTACACTTAACCATTTTCAAGTCACTAATTCACATTTCAAGTCACTACACTTAACCATTTTCAAGTAACAAATACACATTTTCAAGTCACTACCATTTTCAAGTAACTAATACACATTTCAAGTTACTAGACTTAACCATTTTCAAGTCACTACACTTAACCATCTAACAAGTAACAAATACACATTTTCAAGTTACTATCATTTTCAAGTAACTAATACACATTTCAAGTTACTACAAATAATAATTTTAAAGTAACAAATACACATTTTCAAGTCACTACCATTTTCAAGTAACTAATACACATTTCAAGTTACTAGACTTAACCATTTTCAAGTCACTACACTTAACCATCTAACAAGTAACAAATACACATTTTCAAGTTACTACCATTTTCAAGTAACTAATACACATTTCAAGTTACTACAATTAATAATTTTCAAGTAACAAATACACATTTTCAAGTCACTACCATTTTCAAGTAACTAACACACATTTCAAGTTACTACACTTAACCTTTTTCAAGTCACCAATTCACATTTCAAGTCACTACAATTAACCATTTTCAAGTAACAAATACACATTTTCAAGTCACTACCATTTTCAAGTAACTAATACACATTTCAAGTTACTACACTTAACCATTTTCAAGTCACTAATTCACATTTCAAGTCACTACACTTAACCATTTTCAAGTAACAAATACATATTTTCAAGTCACTACCATTTTCAAGTAACTAATACACATTTCAAGTTACTAGACTTAACCATTTTCAAGTCACTACACTTAACCATCTAACAAATAACAAATACACATTTTCAAGTTACTACCATTTTCAAGTAACTAATACACATTTCAAGTGACTACACTTAACCATTTTCAAGTCACTAATTCACATGTCAAGTCAATACACTTAACCATTTTCAAGTAACAAATACACATTTTCAAGTCACTACCATTTTTAAGTAACTAATACACATTTCAAGTTACTAGACTTAACCATTTTCAAGTCACTACACTTAAACATTTTTAAGTAACAAATACACATTTTCAAGTCACTACCATTTTCAAGTCACTACACTTAACCATTTTTAAGTAACAAATACACATTTTCAAGTCACTACCATTTTCAAGTAACTAATACACATTTCAAGTGACTACACTTAACCATTTTCAAGTCACTAATTCACATTTCAAGTCAATACACTTAACCATTTTCAAGTAACAAATACACATTTTCAAGTCACTACCATTTTCAAGTAACTAATACACATTTCAAGTTACTAGACTTAACCATTTTCAAGTCACTACACTTAACCATCTAACAAGTAACAAATACACATTTTCAAGTTACTACCATTTTCAAGTAACTATTACACATTTCAAGTTACTACAAATAATAATTTTCCAGTAACAAATACACATTTTCAAGTCACTACCATTTTCAAGTAACTAACACACATTTCAAGTTACTACACTTAACCATTTTCAAGTCACCAATTCACATTTCAAGTCACTACACTTAACCATTTTCAAATAACAAATACACATTTTCAAGTCACTACCATTTTCAAGTAACTAATACACATTTCAAGTTACTAGACTTAACCATTTTCAAGTCACTAATTCACATTTCAAGCCACTACAATTAACCATTTTCAAGTAACAAATACACATTTTCAAGTCACTACCATTTTCAAGTACCATTTTCAAGTAACTAATACTCATTACAAGTTACTACATTTAACCATTTTCAAGTCACTAATTCACATTTCAAGTCACTACACTTAAGCATTTTCAAGTAACAAATACACATTTTCAAGTCACTACCATTTTCAAGTAACTAATACACATTTCAAGTTACTAGACTTAACCATTTTCAAGTCACTACACTTAACCATCTAACAAGTAACAAATACACATTTTCAAGTTACTACCATTTTCAAGTAACTAATACACATTTCAAGTTACTACAATTAATAATTTTCAAGTAACAAATACACATTTTCAAGTCACTACCATTTTCAAGTAACTAACACACATTTCAAGTTACTACACTTAACCATTTTCAAGTCACTAATTCACATTTCAAGTCACTACACTTAACCATTTTCAAATAACAAATTCACATTTTCAAGTCACTATCATTTTCAAGTAACTAATACACATTTCAAGTTACTAGACTTAACCATTTTCAAGTCACTAATTCACATTTCAAGCCACTACAATTAACCATTTTCAAGTAACAAATACACATTTTCAAGTCACTACCATTTTCAAGTACCATTTTCAAGTAACTAATACACATTACAAGTTACTACACTTAACCATTTTCAAGTCACTAATTCACATTTCAAGTCACTACACTTAACCATTTTCAAGTAACAAATACACATTTTCAAGTCACTACCATTTTCAAGTAACTAATAAACATTTCAAGTTACTAGACTTAGCCATTTTCAAGTAACTAAAACACATTTCAAGTCGCTTCACTTAACCATCTAACAAGTAACAAATACACATTTTCAAGTTACTACCATTTTCAAGTAACTAATACACATTTCAAGTAACAACAATTACAATTTTCAAGTAACAAATTCACATTTTCAAGTCACTACAATTAACCATTTTTAAGTAACAAATACACATTTTCAAGTCACTACCATTTTCAAGTAACTAATACACATTTCAAGTGACTACACTTAACCATTTTCAAGTCACTAATTCACATTTCAAGTCAATACACTTAACCATTTTCAAGTAACAAATACACATTTTCAAGTCACTACCATTTTCAAGTAACTAATACACATTTCAAGTTACTAGACTTAACCATTTTCAAGTCACTACACTTAACCATCTAACAAGTAACAAATACACATTTTCAAGTTACTATCATTTTCAAGTAACTAATACACATTTCAAGTTACTACAAATAATAATTTTAAAGTAACAAATACACATTTTCAAGTCACTACCATTTTCAAGTAACTAATACACATTTCAAGTTACTAGACTTAACCATTTTCAAGTCACTACACTTAACCATCTAACAAGTAACAAATACACATTTTCAAGTTACTACCATTTTCAAGTAACTAATACACATTTCAAGTTACTACAATTAATAATTTTCAAGTAACAAATACACATTTTCAAGTCACTACCATTTTCAAGTAACTAATACACATTTCAAGTTACTACACTTAACCATTTTCAAGTCACTAATTCACATTTCAAGTCACTACACTTAACCATTTTCAAATAACAAATACACATTTTCAAGTCACTACCATTTTCAAGTAACTAATACACATTTCAAGTTACTAGACTTAACCATTTTCAAGTCACTAATTCACATTTCAAGCCACTACAATTAACCATTTTCAAGTAACAAATACACATTTTCAAGTCACTACCATTTTCAAGTACCATTTTCAAGTAACTAATACTCATTACAAGTTACTACACTTAACCATTTTCAAGTCACTAATTCACATTTCAAGTCACTACACTTAAGCATTTTCAAGTAACAAATACACATTTTCAAGTCACTACCATTTTCAAGTAACTAATACACATTTCAAGTTACTAGACTTAACCATTTTCAAGTCACTACACTTAACCATCTAACAAGTAACAAATACACATTTTCAAGTTACTACCATTTTCAAGTAACTAATACACATTTCAAGTTACTACAATTAATAATTTTCAAGTAACAAATACACATTTTCAAGTCACTACCATTTTCAAGTAACTAACACACATTTCAAGTTACTAGACTTAACCATTTTCAAGTCACTAATTCACATTTCAAGTCACTACACTTAACCATTTTCAAATAACAAATTCACATTTTCAAGTCACTATCATTTTCAAGTAACTAATACACATTTCAAGTTACTAGACTTAACCATTTTCAAGTCACTAATTCACATTTCAAGCCACTACAATTAACCATTTTCAAGTAACAAATACACATTTTCAAGTCACTACCATTTTCAAGTACCATTTTCAAGTAACTAATACACATTACAAGTTACTACACTTAACCATTTTCAAGTCACTAATTCACATTTCAAGTCACTACACTTAACCATTTTCAAGTAACAAATACACATTTTCAAGTCACTACCATTTTCAAGTAACTAATAAACATTTCAAGTTACTAGACTTAGCCATTTTCAAGTAACTAAAACACATTTCAAGTCGCTTCACTTAACCATCTAACAAGTAACAAATACACATTTTCAAGTTACTACCATTTTCAAGTAACTAACACACATTTCAAGTAACAACAATTACAATTTTCAAGTAACAAATTCACATTTTCAAGTCACTACAATTAACCATTTTTAAGTAACAAATACACATTTTCAAGTCACTACCATTTTCAAGTAACTAATACACATTTCAAGTGACTACACTTAACCATTTTCAAGTCACTAATTCACATTTCAAGTCAATACACTTAACCATTTTCAAGTAACAAATACACATTTTCAAGTCACTACCATTTTCAAGTAACTAATACACATTTCAAGTTACTAGACTTAACCATTTTCAAGTCACTACACTTAACCATCTAACAAGTAACAAATACACATTTTCAAGTTACTATCATTTTCAAGTAACTAATACACATTTCAAGTTACTACAAATAATAATTTTAAAGTAACAAATACACATTTTCAAGTCACTACCATTTTCAAGTAACTAATACACATTTCAAGTTACTAGACTTAACCATTTTCAAGTCACTACACTTAACCATCTAACAAGTAACAAATACACATTTTCAAGTTACTACCATTTTCAAGTAACTAATACACATTTCAAGTTACTACAATTAATAATTTTCAAGTAACAAATACACATTTTCAAGTCACTACCATTTTCAAGTAACTAACACACATTTCAAGTTACTACACTTAACCTTTTTCAAGTCACCAATTCACATTTCAAGTCACTACAATTAACCATTTTCAAGTAACAAATACACATTTTCAAGTCACTACCATTTTCAAGTAACTAATACACATTTCAAGTTACTACACTTAACCATTTTCAAGTCACTAATTCACATTTCAAGTCACTACACTTAACCATTTTCAAGTAACAAATACACATTTTCAAGTCACTACCATTTTCAAGTAACTAATACACATTTCAAGTTACTAGACTTAACCATTTTCAAGTCACTACACTTAACCATCTAACAAATAACAAATACACATTTTCAAGTTACTACCATTTTCAAGTAACTAATACACATTTCAAGTGACTACACTTAACCATTTTCAAGTCACTAATTCACATGTCAAGTCAATACACTTAACCATTTTCAAGTAACAAATACACATTTTCAAGTCACTACCATTTTTAAGTAACTAATACACATTTCAAGTTACTAGACTTAACCATTTTCAAGTCACTACACTTAACCATTTTTAAGTAACAAATACACATTTTCAAGTCACTACCATTTTCAAGTAACTAATACACATTTCAAGTGACTACACTTAACCATTTTCAAGTCACTAATTCACATTTCAAGTCAATACACTTAACCATTTTCAAGTAACAAATACACATTTTCAAGTCACTACCATTTTCAAGTAACTAATACACATTTCAAGTTACTAGACTTAACCATTTTCAAGTCACTACACTTAACCATCTAACAAGTAACAAATACACATTTTCAAGTTACTACCATTTTCAAGTAACTATTACACATTTCAAGTTACTACAAATAATAATTTTCCAGTAACAAATACACATTTTCAAGTCACTACCATTTTCAAGTAACTAACACACATTTCAAGTTACTACACTTAACCATTTTCAAGTCACCAATTCACATTTCAAGTCACTACACTTAACCATTTTCAAATAACAAATACACATTTTCAAGTCACTACCATTTTCAAGTAACTAATACACATTTCAAGTTACTAGACTTAACCATTTTCAAGTCACTAATTCACATTTCAAGCCACTACAATTAACCATTTTCAAGTAACAAATACACATTTTCAAGTCACTACCATTTTCAAGTACCATTTTCAAGTAACTAATACTCATTACAAGTTACTACACTTAACCATTTTCAAGTCACTAATTCACATTTCAAGTCACTACACTTAAGCATTTTCAAGTAACAAATACACATTTTCAAGTCACTACCATTTTCAAGTAACTAATACACATTTCAAGTTACTAGACTTAACCATTTTCAAGTCACTACACTTAACCATCTAACAAGTAACAAATACACATTTTCAAGTTACTACCATTTTCAAGTAACTAATACACATTTCAAGTTACTACAATTAATAATTTTCAAGTAACAAATACACATTTTCAAGTCACTACCATTTTCAAGTAACTAACACACATTTCAAGTTACTACACTTAACCATTTTCAAGTCACTAATTCACATTTCAAGTCACTACACTTAACCATTTTCAAATAACAAATTCACATTTTCAAGTCACTATCATTTTCAAGTAACTAATACACATTTCAAGTTACTAGACTTAACCATTTTCAAGTCACTAATTCACATTTCAAGCCACTACAATTAACCATTTTCAAGTAACAAATACACATTTTCAAGTCACTACCATTTTCAAGTACCATTTTCAAGTAACTAATACACATTACAAGTTACTACACTTAACCATTTTCAAGTCACTAATTCACATTTCAAGTCACTACACTTAACCATTTTCAAGTAACAAATACACATTTTCAAGTCACTACCATTTTCAAGTAACTAATAAACATTTCAAGTTACTAGACTTAGCCATTTTCAAGTAACTAAAACACATTTCAAGTCACTTCATCTAACCATCTAACAAGTAACAAATACACATTTTCAAGTTACTACCATTTTCAAGTAACTAATACACATTTCAAGTAACAACAATTACAATTTTCAAGTAACAAATTCACATTTTCAAGTCACTACAATTAACCATTTTTAAGTAACAAATACACATTTTCAAGTCACTACCATTTTCAAGTACCATTTTCAAGTAACTAATTCTCATTACAAGTTACTACACTTAACCATTTTCAAGTCACTAATTCACATTTCAAGTCAATACACTTAACCATTTTCAAGTAACAAATACACATTTTCAAGTCACTACCATTTTCAAGTAACTAATACACATTTCAAGTTACTAGACTTAACCATTTTCAAGTCACTACACTTAACCATCTAACAAGTAACAAATACACATTTTCAAGTTACTACCATTTTCAAGTAACTAATACACATTTTCAAGTCACTACCATTTTCAAGTAACTAACACACATTTCAAGTTACTACACTTAACCATTTTCAAGTCACTAATTCACATTTCAAGTCACTACACTTAACCATTTTCAAATAACAAATACACATTTTCAAGTCACTACCATTTTACAGTAACTAATACACATTTCAAGTTACTAGACTTAACCATTTTCAAGTCACTAATTCACATTTCAAGCCACTACAATTAACCATTTTCAAGTAACAAATACACATTTTCAAGTCACTACCATTTTCAAGTACCATTTTCAAGTAACTAATACACATTACAAGTTACTACACTTAACAATTTTCAAGTCACTAATTCACATTTCAAGTCACTACACTTAACCATTTTCAAGTAACAAATACACATTTTCAAGTCACTACCATTTTCAAGTAGCTAATACACATTTCAAGTTACTAGACTTAACCATTTTCAAGTAACTAAAACACATTTCAAGTCACTACACTTAACCATCTAACAGGTAACAAATACACATTTTCAAGTTACTACCATTTTCAAGTAACTAATAAACATTTCAAGTTACTGCAATTAACAATTTTCAAGTAACAAATACACATTTTCAAGTCACTACCATTTTCAAGTAACTAATACACATTTCAAGTTACTACACTTAACCATTTTCAAGTCACTAATTCACATTTCAAGTCACTACACTTACCCATTTTCAAAAAACAAATACACATTTTCAAGTCACTACCATTTTCAAGTAACTAATAAACATTTCAAGTTACTAGACTTAACCATTTTCAAGTAACTAAAACACATTCCAAGTCACTACACTTAACCATCTAACAGGTAACAAATACACATTTTCAAGTCACTACCATTTTCAAGTAACTAATACAAATTTCAAGTTACTACACTTAACCTTTTTCAAGTCTCCAATTCACATTTCAAGTCACTACAATTAACCATTTTCAAGTAACAAATACACATTTTCAAGTCACTGCCATTTTCAAGTAACTAATACACATTTCAAGTTCCTACACTTAACCATTTTCAAGTCACTAATTCACATTTCAAGTCACTACACTTAACCATTTTCAAGTAACAAATACACATTTTCAAGTCACTACCATTTTCAAGTAACTAATACACATTTCAAGTTACTAGACTTAACCATTTTCAAGTCACTACACTTAACCATCTAACAAGTAACAAATACACATTTTCAAGTTACTACCATTTTCAAGTAACTAATACACATTTCAAGTTACTACAAATAATAATTTTAAAGTAACAAATACACATTTTCAAGTCACTACCATTTTCAAGTAACTAATACACATTTCAAGTTACTAGACTTAACCATTTTCAAGTCACTACACTTAACCATCTAACAAGTAACAAATACACATTTTCAAGTTACTACCATTTTCAAGTAACTAATACACATTTCAAGTTACTACAATTAATAATTTTCAAGTAACAAATACACATTTTCAAGTCACTACCATTTTCAAGTAACTAACACACATTTCAAGTTACTACACTTAACCTTTTTCAAGTCACCAATTCACATTTCAAGTCACTACAATTAACCATTTTCAAGTAACAAATACACATTTTCAAGTCACTACCATTTTCAAGTAACTAATACACATTTCAAGTTACTACACTTAACCATTTTCAAGTCACTAATTCACATTTCAAGTCACTACACTTAACCATTTTCAAGTAACAAATACACATTTTCAAGTCACTACCATTTTCAAGTAACTAATACACATTTCAAGTGACTACACTTAACCATTTTCAAGTCACTAATTCACATGTCAAGTCAATACACTTAACCATTTTCAAGTAACAAATACACATTTTCAAGTCACTACCATTTTTAAGTAACTAATACACATTTCAAGTTACTAGACTTAACCATTTTCAAGTCACTACACTTAACTATTTTTAAGTAACAAATACACATTTTCAAGTCACTACCATTTTCAAGTAACTAATACACATTTCAAGTGACTACACTTAACCATTTTCAAGTCACTAATTCACATTTCAAGTCAATACACTTAACCATTTTCAAGTAACAAATACACATTTTCAAGTCACTACCATTTTCAAGTAACTAATACACATTTCAAGTTACTAGACTTAACCATTTTCAAGTCACTACACTTAACCATCTAACAAGTAACAAATACACATTTTCAAGTTACTACCATTTTCAAGTAACTATTACACATTTCAAGTTACTACAAATAATAATTTTCCAGTAACAAATACACATTTTCAAGTCACTACCATTTTCAAGTAACTAACACACATTTCAAGTTACTACACTTAACCATTTTCAAGTCACCAATTCACATTTCAAGTCACTACACTTAACCATTTTCAAATAACAAATACACATTTTCAAGTCACTACCATTTTCAAGTAACTAATACACATTTCAAGTTACTAGACTTAACCATTTTCAAGTCACTAATTCACATTTCAAGCCACTACAATTAACCATTTTCAAGTAACAAATACACATTTTCAAGTCACTACCATTTTCAAGTACCATTTTCAAGTAACTAATACTCATTACAAGTTACTACACTTAACCATTTTCAAGTCACTAATTCACATTTCAAGTCACTACACTTAAGCATTTTCAAGTAACAAATACACATTTTCAAGTCACTACCATTTTAAAGTAACTAATACACATTTCAAGTTACTAGACTTAACCATTTTCAAGTCACTACACTTAACCATCTAACAAGTAACAAATACACATTTTCAAGTTACTACCATTTTCAAGTAACTAATACACATTTCAAGTTACTACAATTAATAATTTTCAAGTAACAAATACACATTTTCAAGTCACTACCATTTTCAAGTAACTAACACACATTTCAAGTTACTACACTTAACCATTTTCAAGTCACTAATTCACATTTCAAGTCACTACACTTAACCATTTTCAAATAACAAATTCACATTTTCAAGTCACTATCATTTTCAAGTAACTAATACACATTTCAAGTTACTAGACTTAACCATTTTCAAGTCACTAATTCACATTTCAAGCCACTACAATTAACCATTTTCAAGTAACAAATACACATTTTCAAGTCACTACCATTTTCAAGTACCATTTTCAAGTAACTAATACACATTACAAGTTACTACACTTAACCATTTTCAAGTCACTAATTCACATTTCAAGTCACTACACTTAACCATTTTCAAGTAACAAATACACATTTTCAAGTCACTACCATTTTCAAGTAACTAATAAACATTTCAAGTTACTAGACTTAGCCATTTTCAAGTAACTAAAACACATTTCAAGTCGCTTCACTTAACCATCTAACAAGTAACAAATACACATTTTCAAGTTACTACCATTTTCAAGTAACTAATACACATTTCAAGTAACAACAATTACAATTTTCAAGTAACAAATTCACATTTTCAAGTCACTACAATTAACCATTTTTAAGTAACAAATACACATTTTCAAGTCACTACCATTTTCAAGTAACTAATACACATTTCAAGTGACTACACTTAACCATTTTCAAGTCACTAATTCACATTTCAAGTCAATACACTTAACCATTTTCAAGTAACAAATACACATTTTCAAGTCACTACCATTTTCAAGTAACTAATACACATTTCAAGTTACTAGACTTAACCATTTTCAAGTCACAACACTTAACCATCTAACAAGTAACAAATACACATTTTCAAGTTACTACCATTTTCAAGTAACTAATACACATTTCAAGTTACTACAATTAATAATTTTCAAGTAACAAATACGCATTTTCAAGTCACTACCATTTTCAAGTAACTAACACACATTTCAAGTTACTACACTTAACCATTTTCAAGTCACTAATTCACATTTCAAGTCACTACACTTAACCATTTTCAAATAACAAATACACATTTTCAAGTCACTACCATTTTCCAGTAACTAATAAACATTTCAAGTTACTAGACTTAACCATTTTCAAGTCACTAATTCACATTTCAAGCCACTACAATTAACCATTTTCAAGTAACAAATACACATTTTCAAGTCACTACCATTTTCAAGTACCATTTTCAAGTAACTAATACACATTACAAGTTACTACACTTAACAATTTTCAAGTCACTAATTCACATTTCAAGTCACTACACTTAACCATTTTCAAGTAACAAATACACATTTTCAAGTCACTACCATTTTCAAGTAACTAATACACATTTCAAGTTACTAGACTTAACCATTTTCAAGTAACTAAAACACATTTCAAGTCACTACACTTAACCATCTAACAGGTAACAAATACACATTTTCAAGTTACTACCATTTTCAAGTAACTAATAAACATTTCAAGTTACTGCAATTAACAATTTTCAAGTAACAAATACACATTTTCAAGTCACTACCATTTTCAAGTAACTAATACACATTTCAAGTTACTACACTTAACCATTTTCAAGTCACTAATTCACATTTCAAGTCACTACACTTACCCATTTTCAAAAAACAAATACACATTTTCAAGTCACTACCATTTTCAAGTAACTAATAAACATTTCAAGTTACTAGACTTAACCATTTTCAAGTAACTAAAACACATTCCAAGTCACTACACTTAACCATCTAACAGGTAACAAATACACATTTTCAAGTCACTACCATTTTCAAGTAACTAATACAAATTTCAAGTTACTACACTTAACCTTTTTCAAGTCTCCAATTCACATTTCAAGTCACTACAATTAACCATTTTCAAGTAAAAAATACACATTTTCAAGTCACTACCATTTTCAAGTAACTAATACACATTTCAAGTTCCTACACTTAACCATTTTCAAGTCACTAATTCACATTTCAAGTCACTACACTTAACCATTTTCAAGTAACAAATACACATTTTCAAGTCACTACCATTTTCAAGTAACTAATACACATTTCAAGTTACTAGACTTAACCATTTTCAAGTCACTACACTTAACCATCTAACAAGTAACAAATACACATTTTCAAGTTACTACCATTTTTAAGTAACTAATACACATTTCAAGTTACTACAAATAATAATTTTAAAGTAACAAATACACATTTTCAAGTCACTACCATTTTCAAGTAACTAATACACATTTCAAGTTACTAGACTTAACCATTTTCAAGTCACTACACTTAACCATCTAACAAGTAACAAATACACATTTTCAAGTTACTACCATTTTCAAGTAACTAATACACATTTCAAGTTACTACAATTAATTATTTTCAAGTAACAAATACACATTTTCAAGTCACTACCATTTTCAAGTAACTAACACACATTTCAAGTTACTACACTTAACCATTTTCAAGTCACTACCATTTTCAAGTCACTACACTTAACCATCTAACAAGTAACAAATACACATTTTCAAGTTACTACCATTTTCAAGTAACTAATACGCATTTAAAGTTACTACAATTAATAATTTTCAAGTAACAAATACACATTTTCAAGTCACTACCATTTTCAAGTAACTAACACACATTTCAAGTCACTACACTTAACCATTTTCAAGTAATAAATACACATTTTCAAGTCACTACCATTTTCAAGTAACTAATACACATTTCAAGTTACTAGACTTAACCATTTTCAAGTCACTACACTTAACCATCTAACAAGTAACACATACACATTTTCAAGTTACTACCATTTTCAAGTAACTAATACACATTTCAAGTTACTACAATTAATAATTTTCAAGAAACAAATACACATTTTCAAGTCACTACCATTTTCAAGTAACTAATACACATTTCAAGTTACTACACTTAACCATTTTCAAGTCACTAATTCACATTTCAAGTCACTACACTTACCCATTTTCAAATAACAAATACACATTTTCAAGTCACTACCATTTTCAAGTAACTAATAAACATTTCAAGTTACTAGACTTAACCATTTTCAAGTAACTAAAACACATTCCAAGTCACTACACTTAACCATCTAACAGGTAACAAATACACATTTTCAAGTCATTACCATTTTCAAGTAACTAATACAAATTTCAAGTTACTACACTTAACCTTTTTCAAGTCACCAATTCACATTTCAAGTCACTACAATTAACCATTTTCAAGTAACAAATACACATTTTCAAGTCGCTACCATTTTCAAGTAACTAATACACATTTCAAGTTACTACACTTAACCATTTTCAAGTCACTAATTCACATTTCAAGTCACTACACTTAACCATTTTCAAGTAACAAATACACATTTTCAAGTCACTACCATTTTCAAGTAACTAATACACATTTCAAGTTACTAGACTTAACCATTTTCAAGTCACTACACTTAACCATCTAACAAGTAACAAATACACATTTTCAAGTTACTACCATTTTCAAGTAACTAATACACATTTCAAGTTACTACAAATAATAATTTTCAAGTAACAAATACACATTTTCAAGTCACTACCATTTTCAAGTAACTAATAAACATTTCAAGTTACTAGACTTAGCCATTTTCAAGTAACTAAAACACATTTCAAGTCACTACACTTAACCATCTAACAAGTAACAAATACACATTTTCAAGTCACTACCATTTTCAAGTAACTAATACACATTTCAAGTTACTACACTTAACCATTTTCAAGTCACCAATTCACATTTCAAGTCACTACAATTAACCATTTTCAAGTAACAAATACACATTTTCAAGTCACTACCATTTTCAAGTAACTAATACACATTTCAAGTTACTACACTGAACCATTTTCAAATAACAAATACACATTTTCAAGTCACTACCATTTTCAAGTAACTAATACACATTTCAAGTTACTACACTTAACCATTTTCAAGTCACTAATTCACATTTCAAGTCACTACAATTAACCATTTTCAAGTAACAAATACACATTTTCAAGTCACTACCATTTTCAAGTAACTAATACAAATTTCAAGTTACTACACACTTAACCATTTTCAAGTCACTAATTCACATTTCAAGTCACTACACTTAACCATTTTCAAGTAACAAATACACATTTTCAAGTCACTACCATTTTCAAGTAACTAATACACATTTTAAGTTACTACACTGAACCATTTTCAAGTCGCTAATACACATTTCAAGTCACTACAAATAACCATTTTCAAGTAACAAATATACATTTTCAAGTCACTACCATTTTCAAGTAACTAATACACATTTCAAGTTAATACACTTAACCATTTTCAAGCCACTAATTCACATTTCAAGTCACTACACTTAACCATTTTCAAATAACAAATACACATTTTCAAGTCACTACCATTTTCAAGTAACTAATACACATTTCAAGTTACTACACTTAACCTTTTTCAAGTCACCAATTCACATTTCAAGTCACTACAATTAACCATTTTCAAGTAACAAATATACATTTTCAAGTCACTACCATTTTCAAGTAACTAATACACATTTCAAGTTACTACACTTAACCATTTTCAAGTCACTAATTCACATTTCAAGTCACTACACTTAACCATTTTCAAGTAACAAATACACATTTTCAAGTCAATACCATTTTCAAGTAACTAATACACATTTCAAGTTACTAGACTTAACCATTTTCAAGTCACTACACTTAACCATCTAACAAGTAACAAATACAGATTTTCAAGTTACTACCATTTTCAAGTAACTAATACACATTTCAAGTTACTACAATTAATAATTTTCAAGTAACAAATACACATTTTCAAGTCACTACCATTTTCAAGTAACTAACACACATTTCAAGTTACTACACTTAACCATTTTCAAGTCACTAATTCACATTTCAAGTCACTACACTTAACCATTTTCAAATAACAAATACACATTTTCAAGTCACTACCATTTTCAAGTAACTAATACACATTTCAAGTTAATAGACTTAACCATTTTCAAGTCACTAATTCACATTTCAAGCCACTACAATTAGCCATTTTCAAGTAACAAATACACATTTTCAAGTCACTACAATTTTCAAGTACCATTTTCAAGTAACTAATACACATTACAAGTTACTACACTTAACCATTTTCAAGTCACTAATTCACATTTCAAGTCACTACACTTAACCATTTTCAAGTAACAAATACACATTTTCAAGTCACTACCATTTTCAAGTAACTAATACACATTTCAAGTTACTAGACTTAACCATTTTCAAGTCACTACACTTAACCATCTAACAAGTAACAAATACACATTTTCAAGTTACTACCATTTTCAAGTAACTAATACACATTTCAAGTTACTACAATTAATAATTTTCAAGTAACAAATACACATTTTCAAGTCACTACCATTTTCAAGTAACTAACACACATTTCAAGTCACTACACTTAACCATATTCAAGTAATAAATACACATTTTCAAGTCACTACCATTTTCAAGTAACTAATACACATTTCAAGTTACTAGACTTAACCATTTTCAAGTCACTACACTTAACCATCTAACAAGTAACACATACACATTTTCAAGTTACTACCATTTTCAAGTAACTAATACACATTTCAAGTTACTACACTTAACCATTTTCAAATAACAAATACACATTTTCAAGTCACTACCATTTTCAAGTAACTAATACACATTTCAAGTTACTAGACTTAACCATTTTCAAGTCACTAATTCACATTTCAAGCCACTACAATTAACCATTTTCAAGTAACAAATACACATTTTCAAGTCACTACTATTTTCAAGTACCATTTTCAAGTAACTAATACACATTACAAGTTACTACACTTAACCATTTTCAAGTCACTAATTCACATTTCAAGTCACTACACTTAACCATTTTCAAGTAACAAATACACATTTTCAAGTCACTACCATTTTCAAGTAACTAATACACATTTCAAGTTACTAGACTTAACCATTTTCAAGTAACTAAAACACATTTCAAGTCACTACACTTAACCATCTAACAAGTAACAAATACACATTTTCAAGTTACTACCATTTTCAAGTAACTAATACACATTTCAAGTTACTACAATTACAATTTTCAAGTAACAAATACAGATTTTCAAGTCACTACCATTTTCAAGTAACTAATAAACATTTCAAGTTACTAGACTTAGCCATTTTCAAGTAACTAAAACACATTTCAAGTCACTACACTTAACCATCTAACAAGTAACAAATACACATTTTCAAGTCACTACCATTTTCAAGTAACTAATACACATTTCAAGTTACTACACTTAACCATTTTCAAGTCACCAATTCACATTTCAAGTCACTACAATTAACCATTTTTAAGTAACAAATACACATTTTCAAGTTACTACCATTTTCAAGTAACTAATACACATTTCAAGTGACTACACTTAACCATTTTCAAGTCACTAATTCACATTTCAAGTCAATACACTTAACCATTTTCAAGTAACAAATACACATTTTCAAGTCACTACCATTTTCAAGTAACTAATACACATTTCAAGTTACTAGACTTAACCATTTTCAAGTCACTACACTTAACCATCTAACAAGTAACAAATACACATTTTCAAGTTACTACCATTTTCAAGTAACTAATACACATTTCAAGTTACTACAATTAATAATTTTCAAGTAACAAATACACATTTTCAAGTCACTACCATTTTCAAGTAACTAACACACATTTCAAGTTACTACACTTAACCATTTTCAAGTCACTAATTCACATTTCAAGTCACTACACTTAACCATTTTCAAATAACAAATACACATTTTCAAGTCACTACCATTTTCAAGTAACTAATACACATTTCAAGTTACTAGACTTAACCATTTTCAAGTAACTAAAACACATTTCAAGTCACTACACTTAACCATCTAACAAGTAACAAATACACATTTTCAAGTTACTACCATTTTCAAGTAACTAATACACATTTCAAGTTACTACAATTACAATTTTCAAGTAACAAATACACATTTTCAAGTCACTACCATTTTCAAGTAACTAATACACATTTCAAGTCACTACACTTACCCATTTTCAAATAACAAATACACATTTTCAAGTCACTACCATTTTCAAGTAACTAATAAACATTTCAAGTTACTAGACTTAGCCATTTTCAAGTAACTAAAACACATTTCAAGTCACTACACTTAACCATCTAACAAGTAACAAATACACATTTTCAAGTCACTACCATTTTCAAGTAACTAATACACATTTCAAGTTACTACACTTAACCATTTTCAAGTCACCAATTCACATTTCAAGTCACTACAATTAACCATTTTTAAGTAACAAATACACATTTTCAAGTCACTACCATTTTAAAGTAACTAATACACATTTCAAGTGACTACACTTAACCATTTTCAAGTCACTAATTCACATTTCAAATCAATACACTTAACCATTTTCAAGTAACAAATACACATTTTCAAGTCACTACCATTTTCAAGTAACTAATACACATTTCAAGTTACTAGACTTAACCATTTTCAAGTCACTACACTTAACCATCTAACAAGTAACAAATACACATTTTCAAGTTACTACCATTTTCAAGTAACTAATACACATTGCAAGTTACTACAATTAATAATTCTCAAGTAACTAATACACATTTTCAAGTCACTACCATTTTCAAGTAACTAACACACATTTCAAGTTACTACACTTAACCATTTTCAAGTCACTAATTCACATTTCAAGTCACTACACTTAACCATTTTCAAATAACAAATACACATTTTCAAGTCACTACCATTTTCAAGTAACTAATACACATTTCAAGTTACTAGACTTAACCATTTTCAAGTCACTAATTCACATTTCAAGCCACTACAATTAACCATTTTCAAGTAACAAATACACATTTTCAAGTCACTACCATTTTCAAGTACCATTTTCAAGTAACTAATACACATTACAAGTTACTACACTTAACAATTTTCAAGTCACTAATTCACATTTCAAGTCACTACACTTAACCATTTTCAAGTAACAAATACACATTTTCAAGTCACTACCATTTTCAAGTAACTAATACACATTTCAAGTTACTAGACTTAACCATTTTCAAGTAACTAAAACACATTTCAAGTCACTACACTTAACCATCTAACAAGTAACAAATACACATTTTCAAGTTACTACCATTTTCAAGTAACTAATACACATTTCAAGTTACTACAATTACAATTTTCAAGTAACAAATACACATTTTCAAGTCACTACCATTTTCAAGTAACTAATACACATTTCAAGTCACTACACTTACCCATTTTCAAATAACAAATACACATTTTCAAGTCACTACCATTTTCAAGTAACTAATAAACATTTCAAGTTACTAGACTTAGCCATTTTCAAGTAACTAAAACACATTTCAAGTCACTACACTTAACCATCTAACAAGTAACAAATACACATTTTCAAGTCACTACCATTTTCAAGTAACTAATACACATTTCAAGTTACTACACTTAACCATTTTCAAGTCACCAATTCACATTTCAAGTCACTACAATTAACCATTTTTAAGTAACAAATACACATTTTCAAGTTACTACCATTTTCAAGTAACTAATACACATTTCAAGTGCCTACACTTAACCATTTTCAAGTCACTAATTCACATTTCAAGTCAATACACTTAACCATTTTCAAGTAACAAATACACATTTTCAAGTCACTACCATTTTCAAGTAACTAATACACATTTCAAGTTACTAGACTTAACCATTTTCAAGTCACTACACTTAACCATCTAACAAGTAACAAATACACATTTTCAAGTTACTACCATTTTCAAGTAACTAATACACATTTCAAGTTACTACAATTAATAATTTTCAAGTAACAAATACACATTTTCAAGTCACTACCATTTTCAAGTAACTAACACACATTTCAAGTTACTACACTTAACCATTTTCAAGTCACTAATTCACATTTCAAGTCACTACACTTAACCATTTTCAAATAACAAATACACATTTTCAAGTCACTACCATTTTCAAGTAACTAATACACATTTCAAGTTACTAGACTTAACCATTTTCAAGTAACTAAAACACATTTCAAGTCACTACACTTAACCATCTAACAAGTAACAAATACACATTTTCAAGTTACTACCATTTTCAAGTAACTAATACACATTTCAAGTTACTACAATTACAATTTTCAAGTAACAAATACACATTTTCAAGTCACTACCATTTTCAAGTAATTAATACACATTTCAAGTCACTACACTTACCCATTTTCAAATAACAAATACACATTTTCAAGTCACTACCATTTTCAAGTAACTAATAAACATTTCAAGTTACTAGACTTAGCCATTTTCAAGTAACTAAAACACATTTCAAGTCACTACACTTAACCATCTAACAAGTAACAAATACACATTTTCAAGTCACTACCATTTTCAAGTAACTAACACACATTTCAAGTTACTACACTTAACCATTTTCAAGTCACTAATTCACATTTCAAGTCACTACACTTAACCATTTTCAAATAACTAATACACATTTTCAAGTCACTACCATATTCAAGTAACTAATACACATTTCAAGTTACTAGACTTAACCATTTTCAAGTCACTAATTCACATTTCAAGCCACTACAATTAACCATTTTCAAGTAACAAATACACATTTTCAAGTCACTACCATTTTCAAGTACCATTTTCAAGTAACTAATACACATTACAAGTTACTACACTTAACAATTTTCAAGTCACTAATTCACATTTCAAGTCACTACACTTAACCATTTTCAAGTAACAAATACACATTTTCAAGTCACTACCATTTTCAAGTAACTAATACACATTTCAAGTTACTAGACTTAACCATTTTCAAGTAACTAAAACACATTTCAAGTCACTACACTTAACCATCTAACAAGTAACAAATACACATTTTCAAGTTACTACCATTTTCAAGTAACTAATACACATTTCAAGTTACTACAATTACAATTTTCAAGTAACAAATACACATTTTCAAGTCACTACCATTTTCAAGTAACTAATACACATTTCAAGTAACTACACTTACCCATTTTCAAATAACAAATACACATTTTCAAGTCACTACCATTTTCAAGTAACTAATAAACATTTCAAGTTACTAGACTTAGCCATTTTCAAGTAACTAAAACACATTTCAAGTCACTACACTTAACCATCTAACAAGTAACAAATACACATTTTCAAGTCACTACCATTTTCAAGTAACTAATACACATTTCAAGTTACTACACTTAACCATTTTCAAGTCACCAATTCACATTTCAAGTCACTACAATTAACCATTTTTAAGTAACAAATACACATTTTCAAGTTACTACCATTTTCAAGTAACTAATACACATTTCAAGTGACTACACTTAACCATTTTCAAGTCACTAATTCACATTTCAAGTCAATACACTTAACCATTTTCAAGTAACAAATACACATTTTCAAGTCACTACCATTTTCAAGTAACTAATACACATTTCAAGTTACTAGACTTAACCATTTTCAAGTCACTACACATAACCATCTAACAAGTAACAAATACACATTTTCAAGTTGCTACCATTTTCAAGTAACTAATACACATTTCAAGTTACTACAATTAATAATTTTCAAGTAACAAATACACATTTTCAAGTCACTACCATTTTCAAGTAACTAACACACATTTCAAGTTACTACACTTAACCATTTTCAAGTCACTAATTCACATTTCAAGTCACTACACTTAACCATTTTCAAATAACAAATACACATTTTCAAGTCACTACCATTTTCAAGTAACTAATACACATTTCAAGTTACTAGACTTAACCATTTTCAAGTCACTAATTCACATTTCAAGCCACTACAATTAACCACTTTCAAGTAACAAATATACATTTTAAAGTCACTACCATTTTCAAGTACCATTTTCAAATAACTAATACACATTACAAGTTACTACACTTAACCATTTTCAAGTCACTAATTCACATTTCAAGTCACTACACTTAACCATCTAACAAGTAACAAATACACATTTTCAAATCACTACCATTTTCAAGTAACTAATACACATTTCAAGTTACTACACTTAACCATTTTCAAGTCACCAATTCACATTTCAAGTCACTACAATTAACCATTTTCAAGTAACAAATACACATTTTCAAGTCACTACCATTTTCAAATAACTAATACACATTTCAAGTTACTACACTGAACCATTTTCAAATAACAAATACACATTTTCAAGTCACTACCATTTTCAAGTAACTAATACACATTTCAAGTTACTACACTTAACCATTTTCAAGTCACTAATTCACATTTCAAGTCACTACAATTAACCATTTTCAAGTAACAATTACACATTTTCAAGTCACTACCATTTTCAAGTAACTAATACAAATTTCAAGTTACTACACACTTAACCATTTTCAAGTCACTAATTCACATTTCAAGTCACTACACTTAACCATTTTCAAGTAACAAGTACACATTTTCAAGTCACTACCATTTTCAAGTAACTAATACACATTTTAAGTTACTACACTGAACCATTTTCAAGTCGCTAATACACATTTCAAGTCACTACACATAACCATTTTCAAGTAACAAATATACATTTTCAAGTCACTACCATTTTCAAGTAACTAATACACATTTCAAGTTAATACACTTAACCATTTTCAAGCCACTAATTCACATTTCAAGTCACTACACTTAACCATTTTCAAATAACAAATACACATTTTCAAGTCACTACCATTTTCAAGTAACTAATACACATTTCAAGTTACTACACTTAACCTTTTTCAAGTCACCAATTCACATTTCAAGTCACTACAATTAACCATTTTCAAGTAACAAATACACATTTTCAAGTCACTACCATTTTCAAGTAACTAATACACATTTCAAGTGACTACACTTAACCATTTTCAAGTCACTAATTCACATTTCAAGTCACTACACTTAACCATTTTCAAGTAACAAATACACATTTTCAAGTCACTACCATTTTCAAGTAACTAATACACATTTCAAGTTACTAGACTTAACCATTTTCAAGTCACTACACTTAACCATCTAACAAGTAACAAATACACATTTTCATGTTACTACCATTTTCAAGTAACTAATACACATTTCAAGTTACTACAATTAATAATTTTCAAGTAACAAATACACATTTTCAAGTCACTACCATTTTCAAGTAACTAACACACATTTCAAGTTACTACACTTAACCATTTTCAAGTCACTAATTCACATTTCAAGTCACTACACTTAACCATTTTCAAATAACAAATACACATTTTCAAGTCACTACCATTTTCAAGTAACTAATACACATTTCAAGTTACTAGACTTAACATTTTCAAGTCACTAATTCACATTTCAAACCACTACAATTAACCATTTTCAAGTAACAAATACACATTTTCAAGTCACTACCATTTTCAAGTACCATTTTCAAGTAACTAATACACATTACAAGTTACTACACTTAACCAATTTCAAGTCACTAATTCACATTTCAAGTCACTACACTTAACCATTTTCAAGTAACAAATACACATTTTCAAGTCACTACCATTTTCAAGTAACTAATACACATTTCAAGTTACTACACTTAACCATTTTCAAGTCACCAATTCACATTTCAAGTCACTACAATTAACCATTTTTAAGTAACAAATACACATTTTCAAGTTACTACCATTTTCAAGTAACTAATACACATTTCAAGTGACTACACTTAACCATTTTCAAGTCACTAATTCACATTTCAAGTCAATACACTTAACCATTTTCAAGTAACAAATACACATTTTCAAGTCACTACCATTTTCAAGTAACTAATACACATTTCAAGTTACTAGACTTAACCATTTTCAAGTCACTACACATAACCATCTAACAAGTAACAAATACACATTTTCAAGTTACTACCATTTTCAAGTAACTAATACACATTTCAAGTTACTACAATTAATAATTTTCAAGTAACAAATACACATTTTCAAGTCACTACCATTTTCAAGTAACTAACACACATTTCAAGTTACTACACTTAACCATTTTCAAGTCACTAATTCACATTTCAAGTCACTACACTTAACCATTTTCAAATAACAAATACACATTTTCAAGTCACTACCATTTTCAAGTAACTAATACACATTTCAAGTTACTAGACTTAACCATTTTCAAGTCACTAATTCACATTTCAAGCCACTACAATTAACCATTTTCAAGTAACAAATATACATTTTCAAGTCACTACCATTTTCAAGTACCATTTTCAAATAACTAATACACATTACAAGTTACTACACTTAACCATTTTCAAGTCACTAATTCACATTTCAAGTCACTACACTTAACCATCTAACAAGTAACAAATACACATTTTCAAATCACTACCATTTTCAAGTAACTAATACACATTTCAAGTTACTACACTTAACCATTTTCAAGTCACCAATTCACATTTCAAGTCACTACAATTAACCATTTTCAAGTAACAAATACACATTTTCAAGTCACTACCATTTTCAAATAACTAATACACATTTCAAGTTACTACACTGAACCATTTTCAAATAACAAATACACATTTTCAAGTCACTACCATTTTCAAGTAACTAATACACATTTCAAGTTACTACACTTAACCATTTTCAAGTCACTAATTAACATTTCAAGTCACTACAATTAACCATTTTCAAGTAACAATTACACATTTTCAAGTCACTACCATTTTCAAGTAACTAATACAAATTTCAAGTTACTACACACTTAACCATTTTCAAGTCACTAATTCACATTTCAAGTCACTACACTTAACCATTTTCAAGTAACAAATACACATTTTCAAGTCACTACCATTTTCAAGTAACTAATACACATTTTAAGTTACTACACTGAACCATTTTCAAGTCGCTAATACACATTTCAAGTCACTACACATAACCATTTTCAAGTAACAAATATACATTTTCAAGTCACTACCATTTTCAAGTAACTAATACACATTTCAAGTTAATACACTTAACCATTTTCAAGCCACTAATTCACATTTCAAGTCACTACACTTAACCATTTTCAAATAACAAATACACATTTTCAAGTCACTACCATTTTCAAGTAACTAATACACATTTCAAGTTACTACACTTAACCTTTTTCAAGTCACCAATTCACATTTCAAGTCACTACAATTAACCATTTTCAAGTAACAAATACACATTTTCAAGTCACTACCATTTTCAAGTAACTAATACACATTTCAAGTGACTACACTTAACCATTTTCAAGTCACTAATTCACATTTCAAGTCACTACACTTAACCATTTTCAAGTAACAAATACACATTTTCAAGTCACTACCATTTTCAAGTAACTAATACACATTTCAAGTTACTAGACTTAACCATTTTCAAGTCACTACACTTAACCATCTAACAAGTAACAAATACACATTTTCATGTTACTACAATTTTCAAGTAACTAATACACATTTCAAGTTACTACAATTAATAATTTTCAAGTAACAAATACACATTTTCAAGTCACTACCATTTTCAAGTAACTAACACACATTTCAAGTTACTACACTTAACCATTTTCAAGTCACTAATTCACATTTCAAGTCACTACACTTAACCATTTTCAAATAACAAATACACATTTTCAAGTCACTACCATTTTCAAGTAACTAATACACATTTCAAGTTACTAGACTTAACATTTTCAAGTCACTAATTCACATTTCAAACCACTACAATTAACCATTTTCAAGTAACAAATACACATTTTCAAGTCACTACCATTTTCAAGTACCATTTTCAAGTAACTAATACACATTACAAGTTACTACACTTAACCATTTTCAAGTCACTAATTCACATTTCAAGTCACTACACTTAACCATTTTCAAGTAACAAATACACATTTTCAAGTCACTACCATTTTCAAGTAACTAATACACATTTCAAGTTACTAGACTTAACCATTTTCAAGTAACTAAAACACATTTCAAGTCACTACACTTAACCATCTAACAAGTAACAAATACACATTTTCAAATCACTACCATTTTCAAGTAACTAATACACATTTCAAGTTACTACACTTAACCATTTTCAAGTCACCAATTCACATTTCAAGTCACTACAATTAACCATTTTCAAGTAACAAATACACATTTTCAAGTCACTACCATTTTCAAGTAACTAATACACATTTCAAGTTACTACACTGAACCATTTTCAAATAACAAATACACATTTTCAAGTCACTACCATTTTCAAGTAACTAATACACATTTCAAGTTACTACACTTAACCATTTTCAAGTCACTAATTCACATTTCAAGTCACTACAATTAACCATTTTCAAGTAACAAATACACATTTTCAAGTCACTACCATTTTCAAGTAACTAATTCACATTTCAAGTCACTACACTTAACCATTTTCAAGTAACAAATACACATTTTCAAGTCACTACCATTTTCAAGTAACTAATACACATTTTAAGTTACTACACTGAACCATTTTCAAGTCGCTAATACACATTTCAAGTCACTACACATAACCATTTTCAAGTAACAAATATACATTTTCAAGTCACTACCATTTTCAAGTAACTAATACACATTTCAAGGTAATACACTTAACCATTTTCCAGCCACTAATTCACATTTCAAGTCACTACACTTAACCATTTTCAAATAACAATTACACATTTTCAAGTCACTACCATTTTCAAGTAACTAATACACATTTCAAGTTACTACACTTAACCTTTTTCAAGTCACCAATTCACATTTCAAGTCACTACAATTAACCATTTTCAAGTAACAAATACACATTTTCAAGTCACTACCATTTTCAAGTAACTAATACACATTTCAAGTGACTACACTTAACCATTTTCAAGTCACTAATTCACATTTCAAGTCACTACACTTAACCATTTTCAAGTAACAAATACACATTTTCAAGTCACTACCATTTTCAAGTAACTAATACACATTTCAAGTTACTAGACTTAACCATTTTCAAGTCACTACACTTAACCATCTAACAAGTAACAAATACACATTTTCATGTTACTACCATTTTCAAGTAACTAATACACATTTCAAGTTACTACAATTAATAATTTTCAAGTAACAAATACACATTTTCAAGTCACTACCATTTTCAAGTAACTAACACACATTTCAAGTTACTACACTTAACCATTTTCAAGTCACTAATTCACATTTCAAGTCACTACACTTAACCATTTTCAAATAACAAATACACATTTTCAAGTCACTACCATTTTCAAGTAACTAATACACATTTCAAGTTACTAGACTTAACATTTTCAAGTCACTAATTCACATTTCAAGCCACTACAATTAACCATTTTCAAATAACAAATACACCTTTTCAAGTCACTACCATTTTCAAGTAACTAATACACATTTCAAGTGACTAAACTTAACCATTTTCAAGTCACTAATTCACATTTCAAGTCAATACACTTAACCATTTTCAAGTAACAAATACACATTTTCAAGTCACTACCATTTTCAAGTAACTAATACACATTTCAAGTTACTAGACTTAACCATTTTCAAGTCACTACACTTAACCATCTAACAAGTAACAAATACACATTTTCAAGTTACTACCATTTTCAAGTAACTAATACACATTTCAAGTTACTACAATTAATAATTTTCAAGTAACTAATACACATTTTCAAGTCACTACCATTTTCAAGTAACTAACACACATTTCAAGTTACTACACTTAACCATTTTCAAGTCACTAATTCACATTTCAAGTCACTACACTTAACCATTTTCAAATAACAAATACACATTTTCAAGTCACTACCATTTTCAAGTAACTAATACACATTTCAAGTTACTAGACTTAACCATTTTCAAGTCACTAATTCACATTTCAAGCCACTACAATTAACCATTTTCAAGTAACAAATACACATTTTCAAGTCACTACCATTTTCAAGTACCATTTTATAGTAACTAATACACATTACAAGTTACTACACTTAACAATTTTCAAGTCACTAATTCACATTTCAAGTCACTACACTTAACCATTTTCAAGTAACAAATACACATTTTCAAGTCACTACCATTTTCAAGTAACTAATACACATTTCAAGTTACTAGACTTAACCATTTTCAAGTAACTAAAACACATTTCAAGTCACTACACTTAACCATCTAACAAGTAACAAATACACATTTTCAAGTTACTAACATTTTCAAGTAACTAATACACATTTCAAGTTACTACAATTACAATTTTCAAGTAACAAATACACATTTTCAAGTCACTACCATTTTCAAGTAACTAATACACATTTCAAGTCACTACACTTACCCATTTTCAAATAACAAATACACATTTTCAAGTCACTACCATTTTCAAGTAACTAATAAACATTTCAAGTTACTAGACTTAGCCATTTTCAAGTAACTAAAACACATTTCAAGTCACTACACTTAACCATCTAACAAGTAACAAATACACATTTTCAAGTCACTACCATTTTCAAGTAACTAATACACATTTCAAGTTACTACACTTAACCATTTTCAAGTCACCAATTCACATTTCAAGTCACTACAATTAACCATTTTTAAGTAACAAATACACATTTTCAAGTTACTACCATTTTCAAGTAACTAATACACATTTCAAGTTACTACAATTAATAATTTTCAAGTAACTAATACACATTTTCAAGTCACTACCATTTTCAAGTAACTAACACACATTTCAAGTTACTACACTTAACCATTTTCAAGTCACCAATTCACATTTCAAGTCACTACAATTAACCATTTTTAAGTAACAAATACACATTTCAAGTTACTACCATTTTCAAGTAACTAATACACATTTCAAGTTACTACAATTAATAATTTTCAAGTAACTAATACACATTTTCAAGTCACTACCATTTTCAAGTAACTAACACACATTTCAAGTTACTACACTTAACCATTTTCAAGTCACCAATTCACATTTCAAGTCACTACAATTAACCATTTTTAAGTAACAAATACACATTTTCAAGTTACTACCATTTTCAAGTAACTAATCCACATTTCAAGTGACTACACTTAACCATTTTCAAGTCACTAATTCACATTTCAAGTCAATACACTTAACCATTTTCAAGTAACAAATACACATTTTCAAGTCACTACCATTTTCAAGTAACTAATACACATTTCAAGTTACTAGACTTAACCATTTTCAAGTCACTACACTTAACCATCTAACAAATAACAAATACACATTTTCAAGTTACTACCATTTTCAAGTAACTAATACACATTTCAAGTTACTACAATTAATAATTTTCAAGTAACAAATACACATTTTCAAGTCACTACCATTTTCAAGTAACTAACACACATTTCAAGTTACTACACTTAACCATTTTCAAGTCACTAATTCACATTTCAAGTCACTACACTTAACCATTTTCAAATAACAAATACACATTTTCAAGTCACTACCATTTTCAAGTAACTAATACACATTTCAAGTTACTAGACTTAACCATTTTCAAGTCACTAATTCACATTTCAAGCCACTACAATTAACCATTTTCAAGTAACAAATACACATTTTCAAGTCACTACCATTTTCAAGTACCATTTTCAAATAACTAATACACATTACAAGTTACTACACTTAACCATTTTCAAGTCACTAATTCACATTTCAAGTCACTACACTTAACCATTTTCAAGTAACAAATACTCATTTTCAAGTCACTACTATTTTCAAGTAACTAATACACATTTCAAGTTACTAGACTTAACCATTTTCAAGTAACTAAAACACATTTCAAGTCACTACACTTAACCATCTAACAAGTAACAAATACACATTTTCAAGTTACTACCATTTTCAAGTAACTAATAAACATTTCAAGTTACTGCAATTAACAATTTTCAAGTAACAAATACACATTTTCAAGTCACTACCATTTTCAAGTAACTAATACACATTTCAAGTTACTACACTTAACCATTTTCAAGTCACTAATTCACATTTCAAGTCACTACACTTACCCATTTTCAAATAACAAATACACATTTTCAAGTCACTACCATTTTCAAGTAACTAATAGACATTTAAGTTACTAGACTTAACCATTTTCAAGTAACTAAAACACATTCCAAGTCACTACACTTAACCATCTAACAGGTAACAAATACACATTTTCAAGTCACTACCATTTTTAAGCAACTAATACACATTTTCAAGTCACTACCATTTTCAAGTCACCAATTCACATTTCAAGTCACTACAATTAACCATTTTTAAGTAACAAATACACATTTTCAAGTTACTACCATTTTCAAGTAACTAATACACATTTCAAGTGACTAAACTTAACCATTTTCAAGTCACTAATTCACATTTCAAGTCAATACACTTAACCATTTTCAAGTAACAAATACACATTTTCAAGTCACTACCATTTTCAAGTAACTAATACACATTTCAAGTTACTAGACTTAACCATTTTCAAGTCACTACACTTAACCATCTAACAAGTAACAAATACACATTTTCAAGTTACTACCATTTTCAAGTAACTAATACACATTTCAAGTTACTACAATTAATAATTTTCAAGTAACTAATACACATTTTCAAGTCACTACCATTTTCAAGTAACTAACACACATTTCAAGTTACTACACTTAACCATTTTCAAGTCACTAATTCACATTTCAAGTCACTACACTTAACCATTTTCAAATAACAAATACACATTTTCAAGTCACTACCATTTTCAAGTAACTAATACACATTTCAAGTTACTAGACTTAACCATTTTCAAGTCACTAATTCACATTTCAAGCCACTACAATTAACCATTTTCAAGTAACAAATACACATTTTCAAGTCACTACCATTTTCAAGTACCATTTTCAAGTAACTAATACACATTACAAGTTACTACACTTAACAATTTTCAAGTCACTAATTCACATTTCAAGTCACTACACTTAACCATTTTCAAGTAACAAATACACATTTTCAAGTCACTACCATTTTCAAGTAACTAATACACATTTCAAGTTACTAGACTTAACCATTTTCAAGTAACTAAAACACATTTCAAGTCACTACACTTAACCATCTAACAAGTAACAAATACACATTTTCAAGTTACTACCATTTTCAAGTAACTAATACACATTTCAAGTTACTACAATTACAATTTTCAAGTAACAAATACACATTTTCAAGTCACTACCATTTTCAAGTAACTAATACACATTTCAAGTCACTACACTTACCCATTTTCAAATAACAAATACACATTTTCAAGTCACTACCATTTTCAAGTAACTAATAAACATTTCAAGTTACTAGACTTAGCCATTTTCAAGTAACTAAAACACATTTCAAGTCACTACACTTAACCATCTAACAAGTAACAAATACACATTTTCAAGTCACTACCATTTTCAAGTAACTAATACACATTTCAAGTTACTACACTTAACCATTGTCAAGTCACCAATTCACATTTCAAGTCACTACAATTAACCATTTTTAAGTAACAAATACACATTTTCAAGTTACTACCATTTTCAAGTAACTAATACACATTTCAAGTTACTACAATTAATAATTTTCAAGTAACTAATACACAGTTTCAAGTCACTACCATTTTCAAGTAACTAACACACATTTCAAGTTACTACACTTAACCATTTTCAAGTCACCAATTCACATTTCAAGTCACTACAATTAACCATTTTTAAGTAACAAATACACATTTCAAGTTACTACCATTTTCAAGTAACTAATACACATTTCAAGTTACTACAATTAATAATTTTCAAGTAACTAATACACATTTTCAAGTCACTACCATTTTCAAGTAACTAACACACATTTCAAGTTACTACACTTAACCATTTTCAAGTCACCAATTCACATTTCAAGTCACTACAATTAACCATTTTTAAGTAACAAATACACATTTTCAAGTTACTACCATTTTCAAGTAACTAATACACATTTCAAGTGACTACACTTAACCATTTTCAAGTCACTAATTCACATTTCAAGTCAATACACTTAACCATTTTCAAGTAACAAATACACATTTTCAAGTCACTACCATTTTCAAGTAACTAATACACATTTCAAGTTACTAGACTTAACCATTTTCAAGTCACTACACTTAACCATCTAACAAATAACAAATACACATTTTCAAGTTACTACCATTTTCAAGTAACTAATACACATTTCAAGTTACTACAATTAATAATTTTCAAGTAACAAATACACATTTTCAAGTCACTACAATTTTCAAGTAACTAACACACATTTCAAGTTACTACACTTAACCATTTTCAAGTCACTAATTCACATTTCAAGTCACTACACTTAACCATTTTCAAATAACAAATACACATTTTCAAGTCACTACCATTTTCAAGTAACTAATACACATTTCAAGTTACTAGACTTAACCATTTTCAAGTAACAAATACACATTTTCAAGTCACTACCATTTTCAAGTAACTAATACACATTTCAAGTTACTAGACTTAACCATTTTCAAGTCACTACACTTAACCATTTTCAAATAACAAATACACATTTTCAAGTTACTACCATTTTCAAGTAACTAATACACATTTCAAGTTACTACAATTAATAATTTTCAAGTAACAAATACACATTTTCAAGTCACTACCATTTTCAAGTAACTAACACACATTTCAAGTTACTACACTTAACCATTTTCAAGTCACTAATTCACATTTCAAGTCACTACACTTAACCATTTTCAAATAACAAATACACATTTTCAAGTCACTACCATTTTCAAGTAACTAATACACATTTCAAGTTACTAGACTTAACCATTTTCAAGTCACTAATTCACATTTCAAGCCACTACAATTAACCATTTTCAAGTAACAAATACACATTTTCAAGTCACTACCATTTTCAAGTACCATTTTCAAATAACTAATACAGATTACAAGTTACTACACTTAACCATTTTCAAGTCACTAATTCACATTTCAAGTCACTACACTTAACCATTTTCAAGTAACAAATACTCATTTTCAAGTCACTACTATTTTCAAGTAACTAATACACATTTCAAGTTACTAGACTTAACCATTTTCAAGTAACTAAAACACATTTCAAGTCACTACACTTAACCATCTAACAAGTAACAAATACACATTTTCAAGTTACTACCATTTTCAAGTAACTAATAAACATTTCAAGTTACTGCAATTAACAATTTTCAAGTAACAAATACACATTTTCAAGTCACTACCATTTTCAAGTAACTAATACACATTTCAAGTTACTACACTTAACCATTTTCAAGTCACTAATTCACATTTCAAGTCACTACACTTACCCATTTTCAAATAACAAATACACATTTTCAAGTCACTACCATTTTCAAGTAACTAATAGACATTTAAGTTACTAGACTTAACCATTTTCAAGTAACTAAAACACATTCCAAGTCACTACACTTAACCATCTAACAGGTAACAAATACACATTTTCAAGTCACTACCATTTTTAAGCAACTAATACACATTTTCAAGTCACTAACATTTTCAAGTCACCAATTCACATTTCAAGTCACTACAATTAACCATTTTTAAGTAACAAATACACATTTTCAAGTTACTACCATTTTCAAGTAACTAATACACATTTCAAGTGACTAAACTTAACCATTTTCAAGTCACTAATTCACATTTCAAGTCAATACACTTAACCATTTTCAAGTAACAAATACACATTTTCAAGTCACTACCATTTTCAAGTAACTAATACACATTTCAAGTTACTAGACTTAACCATTTTCAAGTCACTACACTTAACCATCTAACAAGTAACAAATACACATTTTCAAGTTACTACCATTTTCAAGTAACTAATACACATTTCAAGTTACTACAATTAATAATTTTCAAGTAACTAATACACATTTTCAAGTCACTACCATTTTCAAGTAACTAACACACATTTCAAGTTACTACACTTAACCATTTTCAAGTCACTAATTCACATTTCAAGTCACTACACTTAACCATTTTCAAATAACAAATACACATTTTCAAGTCACTACCATTTTCAAGTAACTAATACACATTTCAAGTTACTAGACTTAACCATTTTCAAGTCACTAATTCACATTTCAAGCCACTACAATTAACCATTTTCAAGTAACAAATACACATTTTCAAGTCACTACCATTTTCAAGTACCATTTTCAAGTAACTAATACACATTACAAGTTACTACACTTAACAATTTTCAAGTCACTAATTCACATTTCAAGTCACTACACTTAACCATTTTCAAGTAACAAATACACATTTTCAAGTCACTACCATTTTCAAGTAACTAATACACATTTCAAGTTACTAGACTTAACCATTTTCAAGTAACTAAAACACATTTCAAGTCACTACACTTAACCATCTAACAAGTAACAAATACACATTTTCAAGTTACTACCATTTTCAAGTAACTAATACACATTTCAAGTTACTACAATTACAATTTTCAAGTAACAAATACACATTTTCAAGTCACTACCATTTTCAAGTAACTAATACACATTTCAAGTCACTACACTTACCCATTTTCAAATAACAAATACACATTTTCAAGTCACTACCATTTTCAAGTAACTAATAAACATTTCAAGTTACTAGACTTAGCCATTTTCAAGTAACTAAAACACATTTCAAGTCACTACACTTAACCATCTAACAAGTAACAAATACACATTTTCAAGTCACTACCATTTTCAAGTAACTAATACACATTTCAAGTTACTACACTTAACCATTGTCAAGTCACCAATTCACATTTCAAGTCACTACAATTAACCATTTTTAAGTAACAAATACACATTTTCAAGTTACTACCATTTTCAAGTAACTAATACACATTTCAAGTTACTACAATTAATAATTTTCAAGTAACTAATACACAGTTTCAAGTCACTACCATTTTCAAGTAACTAACACACATTTCAAGTTACTACACTTAACCATTTTCAAGTCACCAATTCACATTTCAAGTCACTACAATTAACCATTTTTAAGTAACAAATACACATTTCAAGTTACTACCATTTTCAAGTAACTAATACACATTTCAAGTTACTACAATTAATAATTTTCAAGTAACTAATACACATTTTCAAGTCACTACCATTTTCAAGTAACTAACACACATTTCAAGTTACTACACTTAACCATTTTCAAGTCACCAATTCACATTTCAAGTCACTACAATTAACCATTTTTAAGTAACAAATACACATTTTCAAGTTACTACCATTTTCAAGTAACTAATACACATTTCAAGTGACTACACTTAACCATTTTCAAGTCACTAATTCACATTTCAAGTCAATACACTTAACCATTTTCAAGTAACAAATACACATTTTCAAGTCACTACCATTTTCAAGTAACTAATACACATTTCAAGTTACTAGACTTAACCATTTTCAAGTCACTACACTTAACCATCTAACAAATAACAAATACACATTTTCAAGTTACTACCATTTTCAAGTAACTAATACACATTTCAAGTTACTACAATTAATAATTTTCAAGTAACAAATACACATTTTCAAGTCACTACAATTTTCAAGTAACTAACACACATTTCAAGTTACTACACTTAACCATTTTCAAGTCACTAATTCACATTTCAAGTCACTACACTTAACCATTTTCAAATAACAAATACACATTTTCAAGTCACTACCATTTTCAAGTAACTAATACACATTTCAAGTTACTAGACTTAACCATTTTCAAGTCACTAATTCACATTTCAAGCCACTACAATTAACCATTTTCAAGTAACAAATACACATTTTCAAGTCACTACCATTTTCAAGTACCATTTTCAAATAACTAATACACATTACAAGTTACTACACTTAACCATTTTCAAGTCACTAATTCACATTTCAAGTCACTACACTTAACCATTTTCAAGTAACAAATACTCATTTTCAAGTCACTACTATTTTCAAGTAACTAATACACATTTCAAGTTACTAGACTTAACCATTTTCAAGTAACTAAAACACATTTCAAGTCACTACACTTAACCATCTAACAAGTAACAAATACACATTTTCAAGTTACTACCATTTTCAAGTAACTAATAAACATTTCAAGTTACTGCAATTAACAATTTTCAAGTAACAAATACACATTTTCAAGTCACTACCATTTTCAAGTAACTAATACACATTTCAAGTTACTACACTTAACCATTTTCAAGTCACTAATTCACATTTCAAGTCACTACACTTACCCATTTTCAAATAACAAATACACATTTTCAAGTCACTACCATTTTCAAGTAACTAATAGACATTTAAGTGACTAGACTTAACCATTTTCAAGTAACTAAAACACATTCCAAGTCACTACACTTAACCATCTAACAGGTAACAAATACACATTTTCAAGTCACTACCATTTTTAAGCAACTAATACACATTTTCAAGTCACTACCATTTTCAAGTCACCAATTCACATTTCAAGTCACTACAATTAACCATTTTTAAGTAACAAATACACATTTTCAAGTTACTACCATTTTCAAGTAACTAATACACATTTCAAGTGACTAAACTTAACCATTTTCAAGTCACTAA
This sequence comes from Capsicum rhomboideum, assembly GCA_031232105.1. Classification (NCBI taxonomy): domain Eukaryota; kingdom Viridiplantae; phylum Streptophyta; class Magnoliopsida; order Solanales; family Solanaceae; genus Capsicum; species Capsicum rhomboideum. Next base: position 119,703,933 of record CP124711.1, read on the forward strand.
TTCACATTTCAAGTCAATACACTTAACCATTTTCAAGTAACAAATACACATTTTCAAGTCACTACCATTTTCAAGTAACTAATACACATTTCAAGTTACTAGACTTAACCATTTTCAAGTCACTACACTTAACCATCTAACAAGTAACAAATACACATTTTCAAGTTACTACCATTTTCAAGTAACTAATACACATTTCAAGTTACTACAATTAATAATTTTCAAGTAACTAATACACATTTTCAAGTCACTACCATTTTCAAGTAACTAACACACATTTCAAGTTACTACACTTAACCATTTTCAAGTCACTAATTCACATTTCAAGTCACTACACTTAACCATTTTCAAATAACAAATACACATTTTCAAGTCACTACCATTTTCAAGTAACTAATACACATTTCAAGTTACTAGACTTAACCATTTTCAAGTCACTAATTCACATTTCAAGCCACTACAATTAACCATTTTCAAGTAACAAATACACATTTTCAAGTCACTACCATTTTCAAGTACCATTTTCAAGTAACTAATACACATTACAAGTTACTACACTTACCAATTTTCAAGTCACTAATTCACATTTCAAGTCACTACACTTAACCATTTTCAAGTAACAAATACACATTTTCAAGTCACTACCATTTTCAAGTAACTAATACACATTTCAAGTTACTAGACTTAACCATTTTCAAGTAACTAAAACACATTTCAAGTCACTACACTTAACCATCTAACAAGTAACAAATACACATTTTCAAGTTACTACCATTTTCAAGTAACTAATACACATTTCAAGTTACTACAATTAATAATTTTCAAGTAACAAATACACATTTTCAAGTCACTACCATTTTCAAGTAACTAACACACATTTCAAGTTACTACACTTAACCATTTTCAAGTCACTAATTCACATTTCAAGTCACTACACTTAACCATTTTCAAATAACAAATACACATTTTCAAGTCACTACCATTTTCAAGTAACTAATACACATTTCAAGTTACTAGACTTAACCATTTTCAAGTCACTAATTCACATTTCAAGCCACTACAATTAACCATTTTCAAGTAACAAATACACATTTTCAAGTCACTACCATTTTCAAGTACCATTTTCAAGTAACTAATACACATTACAAGTTACTACACTTAACAATTTTCAAGTCACTAATTCACATTTCAAGTCACTACACTTAACCATTTTCAAGTAACAAATACACATTTTCAAGTCACTACCATTTTCAAGTAACTAATACACATTTCAAGTTACTAGACTTAACCATTTTCAAGTAACTAAAACACATTTCAAGTCACTACACTTAACCATCTAACAAGTAACAAATACACATTTTCAAGTTACTACCATTTTCAAGTAACTAATACACATTTCAAGTTACTACAATTACAATTTTCAAGTAACAAATACACATTTTCAAGTCACTACCATTTTCAAGTAACTAATACACATTTCAAGTCACTACACTTACCCATTTTCAAATAACAAATACACATTTTCAAGTCACTACCATTTTCAAGTAACTAATAAACATTTCAAGTTACTAGACTTAGCCATTTTCAAGTAACTAAAACACATTTCAAGTCACTACACTTAACCATCTAACAAGTAACAAATACACATTTTCAAGTCACTACCATTTTCAAGTAACTAATACACATTTCAAGTTACTACACTTAACCATTGTCAAGTCACCAATTCACATTTCAAGTCACTACAATTAACCATTTTTAAGTAACAAATACACATTTTCAAGTTACTACCATTTTCAAGTAACTAATACACATTTCAAGTTACTACAATTAATAATTTTCAAGTAACTAATATACAGTTTCAAGTCACTACCATTTTCAAGTAACTAACACACATTTCAAGTTACTACACTTAACCATTTTCAAGTCACCAATTCACATTTCAAGTCACTACAATTAACCATTTTTAAGTAACAAATACACATTTCAAGTTACTACCATTTTCAAGTAACTAATACACATTTCAAGTTACTACAATTAATAATTTTCAAGTAACTAATACACATTTTCAAGTCACTACCATTTTCAAGTAACTAACACACATTTCAAGTTACTACACTTAACCATTTTCAAGTCACCAATTCACATTTCAAGTCACTACAATTAACCATTTTTAAGTAACAAATACACATTTTCAAGTTACTACCATTTTCAAGTAACTAATACACATTTCAAGTGACTACACTTAACCATTTTCAAGTCACTAATTCACATTTCAAGTCAATACACTTAACCATTTTCAAGTAACAAATACACATTTTCAAGTCACTACCATTTTCAAGTAACTAATACACATTTCAAGTTACTAGACTTAACCATTTTCAAGTCACTACACTTAACCATCTAACAAATAACAAATACACATTTTCAAGTTACTACCATTTTCAAGTAACTAATACACATTTCAAGTTACTACAATTAATAATTTTCAAGTAACAAATACACATTTTCAAGTCACTACAATTTTCAAGTAACTAACACACATTTCAAGTTACTACACTTAACCATTTTCAAGTCACTAATTCACATTTCAAGTCACTACACTTAACCATTTTCAAATAACAAATACACATTTTCAAGTCACTACCATTTTCAAGTAACTAATACACATTTCAAGTTACTAGACTTAACCATTTTCAAGTCACTAATTCACATTTCAAGCCACTACAATTAACCATTTTCAAGTAACAAATACACATTTTCAAGTAACTACCATTTTCAAGTACCATTTTCAAATAACTAATACACATTACAAGTTACTACACTTAACCATTTTCAAGTCACTAATTCACATTTCAAGTCACTACACTTAACCATTTTCAAGTAACAAATACTCATTTTCAAGTCACTACTATTTTCAAGTAACTAATACACATTTCAAGTTACTAGACTTAACCATTTTCAAGTAACTAAAACACATTTCAAGTCACTACACTTAACCATCTAACAAGTAACAAATACACATTTTCAAGTTACTACCATTTTCAAGTAACTAATAAACATTTCAAGTTACTGCAATTAACAATTTTCAAGTAACAAATACACATTTTCAAGTCACTACCATTTTCAAGTAACTAATAAACATTTCAAGTTACTACACTTAACCATTTTCAAGTCACTAATTCACATTTCAAGTCACTACACTTACCCATTTTCAAATAACAAATACACATTTTCAAGTCACTACCATTTTCAAGTAACTAATAGACATTTAAGTGACTAGACTTAACCATTTTCAAGTAACTAAAACACATTCCAAGTCACTACACTTAACCATCTAACAGGTAACAAATACACATTTTCAAGTCACTACCATTTTTAAGCAACTAATACACATTTTCAAGTCACTACCATTTTCAAGTCACCAATTCACATTTCAAGTCACTACAATTAACCATTTTTAAGTAACAAATACACATTTTCAAGTTACTACCATTTTCAAGTAACTAATACACATTTCAAGTGACTAAACTTAACCATTTTCAAGTCACTAATTCACATTTCAAGTCAATACACTTAACCATTTTCAAGTAACAAATACACATTTTCAAGTCACTACCATTTTCAAGTAACTAATACACATTTCAAGTTACTAGACTTAACCATTTTCAAGTCACTACACTTAACCATCTAACAAGTAACAAATACACATTTTCAAGTTACTACCATTTTCAAGTAACTAATACACATTTCAAGTTACTACAATTAATAATTTTCAAGTAACTAATACACATTTTCAAGTCACTACCATTTTCAAGTAACTAACACACATTTCAAGTTACTACACTTAACCATTTTCAAGTCACTAATTCACATTTCAAGTCACTACACTTAACCATTTTCAAATAACAAATACACATTTTCAAGTCACTACCATTTTCAAGTAACTAATACACATTTCAAGTTACTAGACTTAACCATTTTCAAGTCACTAATTCACATTTCAAGCCACTACAATTAACCATTTTCAAGTAACAAATACACATTTTCAAGTCACTACCATTTTCAAGTACCATTTTCAAGTAACTAATACACATTACAAGTTACTACACTTAACAATTTTCAAGTCACTAATTCACATTTCAAGTCACTACACTTAACCATTTTCAAGTAACAAATACACATTTTCAAGTCACTACCATTTTCAAGTAACTAATACACATTTCAAGTTACTAGACTTAACCATTTTCAAGTAACTAAAACACATTTCAAGTCACTACACTTAACCATCTAACAAGTAACAAATACACATTTTCAAGTTACTACCATTTTCAAGTAACTAATACACATTTCAAGTTACTACAATTACAATTTTCAAGTAACAAATACACATTTTCAAGTCACTACCATTTTCAAGTAACTAATACACATTTCAAGTCACTACACTTACCCATTTTCAAATAACAAATACACATTTTCAAGTCACTACCATTTTCAAGTAACTAATAAACATTTCAAGTTACTAGACTTAGCCATTTTCAAGTAACTAAAACACATTTCAAGTCACTACACTTAACCATCTAACAAGTAACAAATACACATTTTCAAGTCACTACCATTTTCAAGTAACTAATACACATTTCAAGTTACTACACTTAACCATTGTCAAGTCACCAATTCACATTTCAAGTCACTACAATTAACCATTTTTAAGTAACAAATACACATTTTCAAGTTACTACCATTTTCAAGTAACTAATACACATTTCAAGTTACTACAATTAATAATTTTCAAGTAACTAATACACATTTTCAAGTCACTACCATTTTCAAGTAACTAACACACATTTCAAGTTACTACACTTAACCATTTTCAAGTCACCAATTCACATTTCAAGTCACTACAATTAACCATTTTTAAGTAACAAATACACATTTCAAGTTACTACCATTTTCAAGTAACTAATACACATTTCAAGTTACTACAATTAATAATTTTCAAGTAACTAATACACATTTTCAAGTCACTACCATTTTCAAGTAACTAACACACATTTCAAGTTACTACACTTAACCATTTTCAAGTCACCAATTCACATTTCAAGTCACTACAATTAACCATTTTTAAGTAACAAATACACATTTTCAAGTTACTACCATTTTCAAGTAACTAATACACATTTCAAGTGACTACACTTAACCATTTTCAAGTCACTAATTCACATTTCAAGTCAATACACTTAACCATTTTCAAGTAACAAATACACATTTTCAAGTCACTACCATTTTCAAGTAACTAATACACATTTCAAGTTACTAGACTTAACCATTTTCAAGTCACTACACTTAACCATCTAACAAATAACAAATACACATTTTCAAGTTACTACCATTTTCAAGTAACTAATACACATTTCAAGTTACTACAATTAATAATTTTCAAGTAACAAATACACATTTTCAAGTCACTACCATTTTCAAGTAACTAACACACATTTCAAGTTACTACACTTAACCATTTTCAAGTCACTAATTCACATTTCAAGTCACTACACTTAACCATTTTCAAATAACAAATACACATTTTCAAGTCACTACCATTTTCAAGTAACTAATACACATTTCAAGTTACTAGACTTAACCATTTTCAAGTCACTAATTCACATTTCAAGCCACTACAATTAACCATTTTCAAGTAACAAATACACATTTTCAAGTCACTACCATTTTCAAGTACCATTTTCAAATAACTAATACACATTACAAGTTACTACACTTAACCATTTTCAAGTCACTAATTCACATTTCAAGTCACTACACTTAACCATTTTCAAGTAACAAATACTCATTTTCAAGTCACTACTATTTTCAAGTAACTAATACACATTTCAAGTTACTAGACTTAACCATTTTCAAGTAACTAAAACACATTTCAAGTCACTACACTTAACCATCTAACAAGTAACAAATACACATTTTCAAGTTACTACCATTTTCAAGTAACTAATAAACATTTCAAGTTACTGCAATTAACAATTTTCAAGTAACAAATACACATTTTCAAGTCACTACCATTTTCAAGTAACTAATACACATTTCAAGTTACTACACTTAACCATTTTCAAGTCACTAATTCACATTTCAAGTCACTACACTTACCCATTTTCAAATAACAAATACACATTTTCAAGTCACTACCATTTTCAAGTAACTAATAGACATTTAAGTTACTAGACTTAACCATTTTCAAGTAACTAAAACACATTCCAAGTCACTACACTTAACCATCTAACAGGTAACAAATACACATTTTCAAGTCACTACCATTTTTAAGCAACTAATACACATTTTCAAGTCACTACCATTTTCAAGTCACCAATTCACATTTCAAGTCACTACAATTAACCATTTTTAAGTAACAAATACACATTTTCAAGTTACTACCATTTTCAAGTAACTAATACACATTTCAAGTGACTAAACTTAACCATTTTCAAGTCACTAATTCACATTTCAAGTCAATACACTTAACCATTTTCAAGTAACAAATACACATTTTCAAGTCACTACCATTTTCAAGTAACTAATACACATTTCAAGTTACTAGACTTAATCATTTTCAAGTCACTACACTTAACCATCTAACAAGTAACAAATACACATTTTCAAGTTACTACCATTTTCAAGTAACTAATACACATTTCAAGTTACTACAATTAATAATTTTCAAGTAACTAATACACATTTTCAAGTCACTACCATTTTCAAGTAACTAACACACATTTCAAGTTACTACACTTAACCATTTTCAAGTCACTAATTCACATTTCAAGTCACTACACTTAACCATTTTCAAATAACAAATACACATTTTCAAGTCACTACCATTTTCAAGTAACTAATACACATTTCAAGTTACTAGACTTAACCATTTTCAAGTCACTAATTCACATTTCAAGCCACTACAATTAACCATTTTCAAGTAACAAATACACATTTTCAAGTCACTACCATTTTCAAGTACCATTTTCAAGTAACTAATACACATTACAAGTTACTACACTTAACAATTTTCAAGTCACTAATTCACATTTCAAGTCACTACACTTAACCATTTTCAAGTAACAAATACACATTTTCAAGTCACTACCATTTTCAAGTAACTAATACACATTTCAAGTCACTACACTTACCCATTTTCAAATAACAAATACACATTTTCAAGTCACTACCATTTTCAAGTAACTAATAAACATTTCAAGTTACTAGACTTAGCCATTTTCAAGTAACTAAAACACATTTCAAGTCACTACACTTAACCATCTAACAAGTAACAAATACACATTTTCAAGTCACTACCATTTTCAAGTAACTAATACACATTTCAAGTTACTACACTTAACCATTTTCAAGTCACCAATTCACATTTCAAGTCACTACAATTAACCATTTTTAAGTAACAAATACACATTTTCAAGTTACTACCATTTTCAAGTAACTAATACACATTTCAAGTTACTACAATTAATAATTTTCAAGTAACTAATACACATTTTCAAGTCACTACCATTTTCAAGTAACTAACACACATTTCAAGTTACTACACTTAACCATTTTCAAGTCACCAATTCACATTTCAAGTCACTACAATTAACCATTTTTAAGTAACAAATACACATTTCAAGTTACTACCATTTTCAAGTAACTAATACACATTTCAAGTTACTACAATTAATAATTTTCAAGTAACTAATACACATTTTCAAGTCACTACCATTTTCAAGTAACTAACACACATTTCAAGTTACTACACTTAACCATTTTCAAGTCACCAATTCACATTTCAAGTCACTACAATTAACCATTTTTAAGTAACAAATACACATTTTCAAGTTACTACCATTTTCAAGTAACTAATACACATTTCAAGTGACTACACTTAACCATTTTCAAGTCACTAATTCACATTTCAAGTCAATACACTTAACCATTTTCAAGTAACAAATACACATTTTCAAGTCACTACCATTTTCAAGTAACTAATACACATTTCAAGTTACTAGACTTAACCATTTTCAAGTCACTACACTTAACCATCTAACAAATAACAAATACACATTTTCAAGTTACTACCATTTTCAAGTAACTAATACACATTTCAAGTTACTACAATTAATAATTTTCAAGTAACAAATACACATTTTCAAGTCACTACAATTTTCAAGTAACTAACACACATTTCAAGTTACTACACTTAACCATTTTCAAGTCACTAATTCACATTTCAAGTCACTACACTTAACCATTTTCAAATAACAAATACACATTTTCAAGTCACTACCATTTTCAAGTAACTAATACACATTTCAAGTTACTAGACTTAACCATTTTCAAGTCACTAATTCACATTTCAAGCCACTACAATTAACCATTTTCAAGTAACAAATAAACATTTTCAAGTCACTACCATTTTCAAGTACCATTTTCAAATAACTAATACACATTACAAGTTACTACACTTAACCATTTTCAAGTCACTAATTCACATTTCAAGTCACTACACTTAACCATTTTCAAGTAACAAATACTCATTTTCAAGTCACTACTATTTTCAAGTAACTAATACACATTTCAAGTTACTAGACTTAACCATTTTCAAGTAACTAAAACACATTTCAAGTCACTACACTTAACCATCTAACAAGTACCAAATACACATTTTCAAGTTACTACCATTTTCAAGTAACTAATAAACATTTCAAGTTACTGCAATTAACAATTTTCAAGTAACAAATACACATTTTCAAGTCACTACCATTTTCAAGTAACTAATACACATTTCAAGTTACTACACTTAACCATTTTCAAGTCACTAATTCACATTTCAAGTCACTACACTTACCCATTTTCAAATAACAAATACACATTTTCAAGTCACTACCATTTTCAAGTAACTAATAGACATTTAAGTTACTAGACTTAACCATTTTCAAGTAACTAAAACACATTCCAAGTCACTACACTTAACCATCTAACAGGTAACAAATACACATTTTCAAGTCACTACCATTTTTAAGCAACTAATACACATTTCAAGTTACTACACTTAACCATTTTCAAGTAACAAATACACATTTTCAAGTCACTACACTTAACCATTTTCAAGTAACAAATACACAGTTTCAAGTCACTACCATTTTCAAGTTACTACACTTAACCATTTTCAAGTAACTAAAACACATTTCAAGTCACTACACTTAACCATCTAACAAGTAACAAATACACATTTTCAAGCCACTAATTCACATTTCACCTAAATACACTTAACCATTTTCAAGTGACTAGTTCACATTTCAAGTGACTACACTTAACCACTTTCAAGTCGTTAGTTCACTATTTCAAGTCACTACCTTAACCATTTTCAAGTAACAACTTCACAATTCAAGTGAATACACTTAACCATTTTCAAATAACAGGTTCACATAGTCAAGTGACTACACTTAACCATTTTCAAATCACAAGTTCACATTTTCAAGTCACAACTTCACATTTCAACTAAATATCCTTTTACATTTTCAAGTCACTAATTCACATTTCAACTAAATACACTTAACCATTTTCAAGTCACTAATTCACATTTCAAGTCACTACACTTAACCATTTTTAAGTAACAAATACACATTTTCAAGTCACTACCATTTTCAAGTAACTAATACACATTTCAAGTGACAAAACTTAACCATTTTCAAGTCACTAATTCACATTTCAAGTCAATACACTTAACCATTTTCAAGTAACAAATACACATTTCAAGTCACTACCATTTTCAAGTAACTAATACACATTTCAAGTTACTAGACTTAACCATTTTCAAGTCACTACACTTAACCATCTAACAAGTAACAAATACACATTTTCAAGTTACTACCATTTTCAAGTAACTATTACACATTTCAAGTTACTACAAATAATAATTTTCCAGTAACAAATACACATTTTCAAGTCACTACCATTTTCAAGTAACTAACACACATTTCAAGTTACTACACTTAACCATTTTCAAGTCACCAATTCACATTTCAAGTCACTACACTTAACCATTTTCAAATAACAAATACACATTTTCAAGTCACTACCATTTTCAAGTAACTAATACACATTTCAAGTTACTAGACTTAACCATTTTCAAGTCACTAATTCACATTTCAAGCCACTACAATTAACCATTTTCAAGTAACAAATACACATTTTCAAGTCACTACCATTTTCAAGTACCATTTTCAAGTAACTAATACTCATTACAAGTTACTACACTTAACCATTTTCAAGTCACTAATTCACATTTCAAGTCACTACACTTAACCATTTTCAAGTAACAAATACACATTTTCAAGTCACTACCATTTTCAAGTAACTAATACACATTTCAAGTTACCAGACTTAACCATTTTCAAGTCACTAATTCACATTTCAAGTCACTACACTTAACCATTTTCAAGTAACAAATACACATTTTCAAGTCACTACCATTTTCAAGTAACTAATACACATTTCAAGTTACTAGACTTAACCATTTTCAAGTCACTACACTTAACCATCTAACAAGTAACAAATACACATTTTCAAGTTACTACCATTTTCAAGTAACTAATACACATTTCAAGTTACTACAATTAATAATTTTCAAGTAACAAATACACATTTTCAAGTCACTACCATTTTCAAGTAACTAACACACATTTCAAGTTACTACACTTAACCATTTTCAAGTCACTAATTCACATTTCAAGTCACTACACTTAACCATTTTCAAATAACAAATTCACATTTTCAAGTCACTATCATTTTCAAGTAACTAATACACATTTCAAGTTACTAGACTTAACCATTTTCAAGTCACTAATTCACATTTCAAGTTACTACAATTAATAATTTTCAAGTAACAAATACACATTTTCAAGTCACTACCATTTTCAAGTAACTAATACACATTTTAAGTTACTACACTGAACCATTTTCAAGTCGCTAATACACATTTCAAGTCACTACACATAACCATTTTCAAGTAACAAATATACATTTTCAAGTCACTACCATTTTCAAGTAACTAATACACATTTCAAGTTACTACACTTAACCATTTTCAAGTCACTAATTCACATTTCAAGTCACTACACTTAACCATTTTCAAATAACAAATACACATTTTCAAGTCACTACCATTTTCAAGTAACTAATACACATTTCAAGTTACTAGACTTAACCATTTTCAAGTCACTAATTCACATTTCAAGCCACTACAATTAACCATTTTCAAGTAACAAATAAACATTTTCAAGTCACTACCATTTTCAAGTACCATTTTCAAATAACTAATACACATTACAAGTTACTACACTTAACCATTTTCAAGTCACTAATTCACATTTCAAGTCACTACACTTAACCATTTTCAAGTAACAAATACTCATTTTCAAGTCACTACTATTTTCAAGTAACTAATACACATTTCAAGTTACTAGACTTAACCATTTTCAAGTAACTAAAACACATTTCAAGTCACTACACTTAACCATCTAACAAGTACCAAATACACATTTTCAAGTTACTACCATTTTCAAGTAACTAATAAACATTTCAAGTTACTGCAATTAACAATTTTCAAGTAACAAATACACATTTTCAAGTCACTACCATTTTCAAGTAACTAATACACATTTCAAGTTACTACACTTAACCATTTTCAAGTCACTAATTCACATTTCAAGTCACTACACTTACCCATTTTCAAATAACAAATACACATTTTCAAGTCACTACCATTTTCAAGTAACTAATAGACATTTAAGTTACTAGACTTAACCATTTTCAAGTAACTAAAACACATTCCAAGTCACTACACTTAACCATCTAACAGGTAACAAATACACATTTTCAAGTCACTACCATTTTTAAGCAACTAATACACATTTCAAGTTACTACACTTAACCATTTTCAAGTAACAAATACACATTTTCAAGTCACTACACTTAACCATTTTCAAGTAACAAATACACAGTTTCAAGTCACTACCATTTTCAAGTTACTACACTTAACCATTTTCAAGTAACTAAAACACATTTCAAGTCACTACACTTAACCATCTAACAAGTAACAAATACACATTTTCAAGCCACTAATTCACATTTCACCTAAATACACTTAACCATTTTCAAGTGACTAGTTCACATTTCAAGTGACTACACTTAACCACTTTCAAGTCGTTAGTTCACTATTTCAAGTCACTACCTTAACCATTTTCAAGTAACAACTTCACAATTCAAGTGAATACACTTAACCATTTTCAAATAACAGGTTCACATAGTCAAGTGACTACACTTAACCATTTTCAAATCACAAGTTCACATTTTCAAGTCACAACTTCACATTTCAACTAAATATCCTTTTACATTTTCAAGTCACTAATTCACATTTCAACTAAATACACTTAACCATTTTCAAGTCACTAATTCACATTTCAAGTCACTACACTTAACCATTTTTAAGTAACAAATACACATTTTCAAGTCACTACCATTTTCAAGTAACTAATACACATTTCAAGTGACTACACTTAACCATTTTCAAGTCACTAATTCACATTTCAAGTCAATACACTTAACCATTTTCAAGTAACAAATACACATTTCAAGTCACTACCATTTTCAAGTAACTAATACACATTTCAAGTTACTAGACTTAACCATTTTCAAGTCACTACACTTAACCATCTAACAAGTAACAAATACACATTTTCAAGTTACTACCATTTTCAAGTAACTATTACACATTTCAAGTTACTACAAATAATAATTTTCCAGTAACAAATACACATTTTCAAGTCACTACCATTTTCAAGTAACTAACACACATTTCAAGTTACTACACTTAACCATTTTCAAGTCACCAATTCACATTTCAAGTCACTACACTTAACCATTTTCAAATAACAAATACACATTTTCAAGTCACTACCATTTTCAAGTAACTAATACACATTTCAAGTTACTAGACTTAACCATTTTCAAGTCACTAATTCACATTTCAAGCCACTACAATTAACCATTTTCAAGTAACAAATACACATTTTCAAGTCACTACCATTTTCAAGTACCATTTTCAAGTAACTAATACTCATTACAAGTTACTACACTTAACCATTTTCAAGTCACTAATTCACATTTCAAGTCACTACACTTAACCATTTTCAAGTAACAAATACACATTTTCAAGTCACTACCATTTTCAAGTAACTAATACACATTTCAAGTTACTAGACTTAACAATTTTCAAGTCACTAATTCACATTTCAAGTCACTACACTTAACCATTTTCAAGTAACAAATACACATTTTCAAGTCACTACCATTTTCAAGTAACTAATACACATTTCAAGTTACTAGACTTAACCATTTTCAAGTCACTACACTTAACCATCTAACAAGTAACAAATACACATTTTCAAGTTACTACCATTTTCAAGTAACTAATACACATTTCAAGTTACTACAATTAATAATTTTCAAGTAACAAATACACATTTTCAAGTCACTACCATTTTCAAGTAACTAACACACATTTCAAGTTACTACACTTAACCATTTTCAAGTCACTAATTCACATTTCAAGTCACTACACTTAACCATTTTCAAATAACAAATTCACATTTTCAAGTCACTATCATTTTCAAGTAACTAATACACATTTCAAGTTACTAGACTTAACCATTTTCAAGTCACTAATTCACATTTCAAGTTACTACAATTAATAATTTTCAAGTAACAAATACACATTTTCAAGTCACTACCATTTTCAAGTAACTAATACACATTTTAAGTTACTACACTGAACCATTTTCAAGTCGCTAATACACATTTCAAGTCACTACACATAACCATTTTCAAGTAACAAATATACATTTTCAAGTCACTACCATTTTCAAGTAACTAATACACATTTCAAGTTAATAAACTTAACCATTTTCAAGCCACTAATTCACATTTCAAGTCACTACACTTAACCATTTTCAAATAACAAATACACATTTTCAAGTCACTACCATTTTCAAGTAACTAATACACATTTCAAGTTACTACACTTAACCTTTTTCAAGTCACCAATTCACATTTCAAGTCACTACAATTAACCATTTTCAAGTAACAAATACACATTTTCAAGTCACTACCATTTTCAAGTAACTAATACACATTTCAAGTTACTACACTTAACCATTTTCAAGTCACTAATTCACATTTCAAGTCACTACACTTAACCATTTTCAAGTAACAAATACACATTTTCAAGTCACTACCATTTTCAAGTAACTAATACACATTTCAAGTTACTAGACTTAACCATTTTCAAGTCACTACACTTAACCATCTAACAAGTAACAAATACACATTTTCATGTTACTACCATTTTCAAGTAACTAATACACATTTCAAGTTACTACAATTAATAATTTTCAAGTAACAAATACACATTTTCAAGTCACTACCATTTTCAAGTAACTAACACACATTTCAAGTTACTACACTTAACCATTTTCAAGTCACTAATTCACATTTCAAGTCAATACACTTAACCATTTTCAAATAACAAATACACATTTTCAAGTCACTACCATTTTCAAGTAACTAATACACATTTCAAGTTACTAGACTTAACATTTTCAAGTCACTAATTCACATTTCAAACCACTACAATTAACCATTTTCAAGTAACAAATACACATTTTCAAGTCACTACCATTTTCAAGTACCATTTTCAAGTAACTAATACACATTACAAGTTACTACACTTAACCATTTTCAAGTCACTAATTCACATTTCAAGTCACTACACTTAACCATTTTCAAGTAACAAATACACATTTTCAAGTCACTACCATTTTCAAGTAACTAATACACATTTCAAGTTACTAGACTTAACCATTTTCAAGTAACTAAAACACATTTCAAGTCACTACACTTAACCATCTAACAAGTAACAAATACACATTTTCAAATCACTACCATTTTCAAGTAACTAATACACATTTCAAGTTACTACACTTAACCATTTTCAAGTCACCAATTCACATTTCAAGTCACTACAATTAACCATTTTCAAGTAACAAATACACATTTTCAAGTCACTACCATTTTCAAGTAACTAATACACATTTCAAGTTACTACACTGAACCATTTTCAAATAACAAATACACATTTTCAAGTCACTACCATTTTCAAGTAACTAATACACATTTCAAGTTACTACACTTAACCATTTTCAAGTCACTAATTCACATTTCAAGTCACTACAATTAACCATTTTCAAGTAACAAATACACATTTTCAAGTCACTACCATTTTCAAGTAACTAATACAAATTTCAAGTTACTACACACTTAACCATTTTCAAGTCACTAATTCACATTTCAAGTCACTACACTTAACCATTTTCAAGTAACAAATACACATTTTCAAGTCACTACCATTTTCAAGTAACTAATACACATTTTAAGTTACTACACTGAACCATTTTCAAGTCGCTAATACACATTTCAAGTCACTACACATAACCATTTCAAGTAACAAATATACATTTTCAAGTCACTACCATTTTCAAGTAACTAATACACATTTCAAGTTAATACACTTAACCATTTTCAAGCCACTAATTCACATTTCAAGTCACTACACTTAACCATTTTCAAATAACAATTACACATTTTCAAGTCACTACCATTTTCAAGTAACTAATACACATTTCAAGTTACTACACTTAACCTTTTTCAAGTCACCAATTCACATTTCAAGTCACTACAATTAACCATTTTCAAGTAACAAATACACATTTTCAAGTCACTACCATTTTCAAGTAACTAATACACATTTCAAGTGACTACACTTAACCATTTTCAAGTCACTAATTCACATTTCAAGTCACTACACTTAACCATTTTCAAGTAACAAATACACATTTTCAAGTCACTACCATTTTCAAGTAACTAATACACATTTCAAGTTACTAGACTTAACCATTTTCAAGTCACTACACTTAACCATCTAACAAGTAACAAAAACACATTTTCATGTTACTACCATTTTCAAGTAACTAATACACATTTCAAGTTACTACAATTAATAATTTTCAAGTAACAAATACACATTTTCAAGTCACTACCATTTTCAAGTAACTAACACACATTTCAAGTTACTACACTTAACCATTTTCAAGTCACTAATTCACATTTCAAGTCACTACACTTAACCATTTTCAAATAACAAATACACATTTTCAAGTCACTACCATTTTCAAGTAACTAATACACATTTCAAGTTACTAGACTTAACATTTTCAAGTCACTAATTCACATTTCAAGCCACTACAATTAACCATTTTCAAGTAACAAATACACATTTTCAAGTCACTACCATTTTCAAGTACCATTTTCAAGTAACTAATACACATTTCAAGTTACTACACTTAACCATTTTCAAGTCACTAATTCACATTTCAAGTCACTACACTTAACCATTTTCAAGTAACAAATACACATTTTCAAGTCACTACCATTTTCAAGTAACTAATACACATTTCAAGTTACTAGACTTAACCATTTTCAAGTAACTAAAACACATTTCAAGTCACTACACTTAACCATCTAACAAGTAACAAATACACATTTTCAAGTTACTACCATTTTCAAGTAACTAATACACATTTCAAGTTACTACAATTACAATTTTCAAGTAACAAATACACATTTTCAAGTCACTACCATTTTCAAGTAACTAATACACATTTCAAGTCACTACACTTACCCATTTTCAAATAACAAATACACATTTTCAAGTCACTACCATTTTCAAGTAACTAATAAACATTTCAAGTTACTAGACTTAGCCATTTTCAAGTAACTAAAACACATTTCAAGTCACTACACTTAACCATCTAACAAGTAACAAATACACATTTTCAAGTCACTACCATTTTCAAGTAACTAATACACATTTCAAGTTACTACACTTAACCATTTTCAAGTCACCAATTCACATTTCAAGTCACTACAATTAACCATTTTTAAGTAACAAATACACATTTTCAAGTTACTACCATTTTCAAGTAACTAATACACATTTCAAGTGACTACACTTAACCATTTTCAAGTCACTAATTCACATTTCAAGTCAATACACTTAACCATTTTCAAGTAACAAATACACATTTTCAAGTCACTACCATTTTCAAGTAACTAATACACATTTCAAGTTACTAGACTTAACCATTTTCAAGTCACTACACTTAACCATCTAACAAGTAACAAATACACATTTTCAAGTTACTACCATTTTCAAGTAACTAATACACATTTCAAGTTACTACAATTAATAATTTTCAAGTAACTAATACACATTTTCAAGTCACTACCATTTTCAAGTAACTAACACACATTTCAAGTTACTACACTTAACCATTTTCAAGTCACTAATTCACATTTCAAGTCACTACACTTAACCATTTTCAAATAACAAATACACATTTTCAAGTCACTACCATTTTCAAGTAACTAATACACATTTCAAGTTACTAGACTTAACCATTTTCAAGTCACTAATTCACATTTCAAGCCACTACAATTAACCATTTTCAAGTAACAAATACACATTTTCAAGTCACTACCATTTTCAAGTACCATTTTCAAGTAACTAATACACATTACAAGTTACTACACTTAACAATTTTCAAGTCACTAATTCACATTTCAAGTCACTACACTTAACCATTTTCAAGTAACAAATACACATTTTCAAGTCACTACCATTTTCAAGTAACTAATACACATTTCAAGTTACTAGACTTAACCATTTTCAAGTAACTAAAACACATTTCAAGTCACTACACTTAACCATCTAACAAGTAACAAATACACATTTTCAAGTTACTACCATTTTCAAGTAACTAATACACATTTCAAGTTACTACAATTACAATTTTCAAGTAACAAATACACACACTACCATTTTCAAGTAACTAATACACATTTCAAGTCACTACACTTACCCATTTTCAAATAACAAATACACATTTTCAAGTCACTACCATTTTCAAGTAACTAATAAACATTTCAAGTTACTAGACTTAGCCATTTTCAAGTAACTAAAACACATTTCAAGTCACTACACTTAACCATCTAACAAGTAACAAATACACATTTTCAAGTTACTACCATTTTCAAGTAACTAATACACATTTCAAGTTACTACAATTAATAATTTTCAAGTAACTAATACACATTTTCAAGTCACTACCATTTTCAAGTAACAAATACACATTTTCAAGTCACTACCATTTTCAAGTAACTAATACACATTTCAAGTTACTAGACTTAACCATTTTCAAGTAACTAAAACACATTTCAAGTCACTACACTTAACCATCTAACAAGTAACAAATACACATTTTCAAATCACTACCATTTTCAAGTAACTAATACACATTTCAAGTTACTACACTTAACCATTTTCAAGTCACCAATTCACATTTCAAGTCACTACAATTAACCATTTTCAAGTAACAAATACACATTTTCAAGTCACTACCATTTTCAAGTAACTAATACACATTTCAAGTTACTACACTGAACCATTTTCAAATAACAAATACACATTTTCAAGTCACTACCATTTTCAAGTAACTAATACACATTTCAAGTTACTACACTTAACCATTTTCAAGTCACTAATTCACATTTCAAGTCACTACAATTAACCATTTTCAAGTAACAAATACACATTTTCAAGTCACTACCATTTTCAAGTAACTAATACAAATTTCAAGTTACTACACACTTAACCATTTTCAAGTCACTAATTCACATTTCAAGTCACTACACTTAACCATTTTCAAGTAACAAATACACATTTTCAAGTCACTACCATTTTCAAGTAACTAATACACATTTTAAGTTACTACACTGAACCATTTTCAAGTCGCTAATACACATTTCAAGTCACTACACATAACCATTTTCAAGTAACAAATATACATTTTCAAGTCACTACCATTTTCAAGTAACTAATACACATTTCAAGTTAATACACTTAACCATTTTCAAGCCACTAATTCACATTTCAAGTCACTACACTTAACCATTTTCAAATAACAATTACACATTTTCAAGTCACTACCATTTTCAAGTAACTAATACACATTTCAAGTTACTACACTTAACCTTTTTCAAGTCACCAATTCACATTTCAAGTCACTACAATTAACCATTTTCAAGTAACAAATACACATTTTCAAGTCACTACCATTTTCAAGTAACTAATACACATTTCAAGTGACTACACTTAACCATTTTCAAGTCACTAATTCACATTTCAAGTCACTACACTTAACCATTTTCAAGTAACAAATACACATTTTCAAGTCACTACCATTTTCAAGTAACTAATACACATTTCAAGTTACTAGACTTAACCATTTTCAAGTCACTACACTTAACCATCTAACAAGTAACAAATACACATTTTCATGTTACTACCATTTTCAAGTAACTAATACACATTTCAAGTTACTACAATTAATAATTTTCAAGTAACAAATACACATTTTCAAGTCACTACCATTTTCAAGTAACTAACACACATTTCAAGTTACTACACTTAACCATTTTCAAGTCACTAATTCACATTTCAAGTCACTACACTTACCCATTTTCAAATAACAAATACACATTTTCAAGTCACTACCATTTTCAAGTAACTAATAAACATTTCAAGTTACTAGACTTAACCATTTTCAAGTAACTAAAACACATTCCAAGTCACTACACTTAACCATCTAACAGGTAACAAATACACATTTTCAAGTCACTACCATTTTCAAGTAACTAATACAAATTTCAAGTTACTACACTTAACCTTTTTCAAGTCACCAATTCACATTTCAAGTCACTACAATTAACCATTTTCAAGTAACAAATACACATTTTCAAGTCACTACCATTTTCAAGTAACTAATACACATTTCAAGTTACTAGACTTAACCATTTTCAAGTAACTAAAACACATTTCAAGTCACTACACTTAACCATCTAACAAGTAACAAATACACATTTTCAAGTTACTACCATTTTCAAGTAACTAATACACATTTCAAGTTACTACAATTACAATTTTCAAGTAACAAATACACATTTTCAAGTCACTACCATTTTCAAGTAACTAATACACATTTCAAGTCACTACACTTACCCATTTTCAAATAACAAATACACATTTTCAAGTCACTACCATTTTCAAGTAACTAATAAACATTTCAAGTTACTAGACTGAGCCATTTTCAAGTAACTAAAACACATTTCAAGTCACTACACTTAACCATCTAACAAGTAACAAATACACATTTTCAAGTCACTACCATTTTCAAGTAACTAATACACATTTCAAGTTACTACACTTAACCATTTTCAAGTCACCAATTCACATTTCAAGTCACTACAATTAACCATTTTTAAGTAACAAATACACATTTTCAAGTTACTACCATTTTCAAGTAACTAATACACATTTCAAGTGACTACACTTAACCATTTTCAAGTCACTAATTCACATTTCAAGTCAATACACTTAACCATTTTCAAGTAACAAATACACATTTTCAAGTCACTACCATTTTCAAGTAACTAATACACATTTCAAGTTACTAGACTTAACCATTTTCAAGTCACTACACTTAACCATCTAACAAGTAACAAATACACATTTTCAAGTTACTACCATTTTCAAGTAACTAATACACATTTCAAGTTACTACAATTAATAATTTTCAAGTAACTAATACACATTTTCAAGTCACTACCATTTTCAAGTAACTAACACACATTTCAAGTTACTACACTTAACCATTTTCAAGTCACTAATTCACATTTCAAGTCACTACACTTAACCATTTTCAAATAACAAATACACACTTTCAAGTCACTACCATTTTCAAGTAACTAATACACATTTCAAGTTACTAGACTTAACCATTTTCAAGTCACTAATTCACATTTCAAGCCACTACAATTAACCATTTTCAAGTAACAAATACACATTTTCAAGTCACTACCATTTTCAAGTACCATTTTCAAGTAACTAATACACATTACAAGTTACTACA
The DNA here is from genome assembly GCA_031232105.1 of Capsicum rhomboideum. Taxonomy (NCBI): domain Eukaryota; kingdom Viridiplantae; phylum Streptophyta; class Magnoliopsida; order Solanales; family Solanaceae; genus Capsicum; species Capsicum rhomboideum. Next base: position 119,725,130 of record CP124711.1, read on the forward strand.
CTTAACAATTTTCAAGTCACTAATTCACATTTCAAGTCACTACACTTAACCATTTTCAAGTAACAAATACACATTTTCAAGTCACTACCATTTTCAAGTAACTAATACACATTTCAAGTTACTAGACTTAACCATTTTCAAGTAACTAAAACACATTTCAAGTCACTACACTTAACCATCTAACAAGTAACAAATACACATTTTCAAGTTACTACCATTTTCAAGTAACTAATACACATTTCAAGTTACTACAATTACAATTTTCAAGTAACAAATACACATTTTCAAGTCACTACCATTTTCAAGTAACTAATACACATTTCAAGTCACTACACTTACCCATTTTCAAATAAAAAATACACATTTTCAAGTCACTACCATTTTCAAGTAACTAATAAACATTTCAAGTTACTAGACTTAGCCATTTTCAAGTAACTAAAACACATTTCAAGTCACTACACTTAACCATCTAACAAGTAACAAATACACATTTTCAAGTTACTACCATTTTCAAGTAACTAATACACATTTCAAGTTACTACAATTAATAATTTTCAAGTAACTAATACACATTTTCAAGTCACTACCATTTTCAAGTAACTAACACACATTTCAAGTTACTACACTTAACCATTTTCAAGTCACCAATTCACATTTCAAGTCACTACAATTAACCATTTTTAAGTAACAAATACACATTTCAAGTTACTACCATTTTCAAGTAACTAATACACATTTCAAGTTACTACAATTAATAATTTTCAAGTAACAAATACACATTTTCAAGTCACTACCATTTTCAAGTAACTAATACACATTTCAAGTTACTAGACTTAACCATTTTCAAGTCACTACACTTAACCATCTAACAAATAACAAATACACATTTTCAAGTTACTACCATTTTCAAGTAACTAATACACATTTCAAGTTACTACAATTAATAATTTTCAAGTAACAAATACACATTTTCAAGTCACTACCATTTTCAAGTAACTAACACACATTTCAAGTTACTACACTTAACCATTTTCAAGTCACTAATTCACATTTCAAGTCACTACACTTAACCATTTTCAAATAACAAATACACATTTTCAAGTCACTACCATTTTCAAGTAACTAATACACATTTCAAGTTACTAGACTTAACCATTTTCAAGTCACTAATTCACATTTCAAGCCACTACAATTAACCATTTTCAAGTAACAAATAAACATTTTCAAGTCACTACCATTTTCAAATAACTAATACACATTACAAGTTACTACACTTAACCATTTTCAAGTCACTAATTCACATTTCAAGTCACTACACTTAACCATTTTCAAGTAACAAATACTCATTTTCAAGTCACTACTATTTTCAAGTAACTAATATACATTTCAAGTTACTAGACTTAACCATTTTCAAGTAACTAAAACACATTTCAAGTCACTACACTTAACCATCTAACAAGTACCAAATACACATTTTCAAGTTACTACCATTTTCAAGTAACTAATAAACATTTCAAGTTACTGCAATTAACAATTTTCAAGTAACAAATACACATTTTCAAGTCACTACCATTTTCAAGTAACTAATACACATTTCAAGTTACTACACTTAACCATTTTCAAGTCACTAATTCACATTTCAAGTCACTACACTTACCCATTTTCAAATAACAAATACACATTTTCAAGTCACTACCATTTTCAAGTAACTAATAGACATTTAAGTTACTAGACTTAACCATTTTCAAGTAACTAAAACACATTCCAAGTCACTACACTTAACCATCTAACAGGTAACAAATACACATTTTCAAGTCACTACCATTTTTAAGCAACTAATACACATTTCAAGTTACTACACTTAACCATTTTCAAGTAACAAATACACATTTTCAAGTCACTACACTTAACCATTTTCAAGTAACAAATACACAGTTTCAAGTCACTACCATTTTCAAGTTACTACACTTAACCATTTTCAAGTAACTAAAACACATTTCAAGTCACTACACTTAACCATCTAACAAGTAACAAATACACATTTTCAAGCCACTAATTCACATTTCACCTAAATACACTTAACCATTTTCAAGTGACTAGTTCACATTTCAAGTGACTACACTTAACCACTTTCAAGTCGTTAGTTCACTATTTCAAGTCACTACCTTAACCATTTTCAAGTAACAACTTCACAATTCAAGTGAATACACTTAACCATTTTCAAATAACAGGTTCACATAGTCAAGTGACTACACTTAACCATTTTCAAATCACAAGTTCACATTTTCAAGTCACAACTTCACATTTCAACTAAATATCCTTTTACATTTTCAAGTCACTAATTCACATTTCAACTAAATACACTTAACCATTTTCAAGTCACTAATTCACATTTCAAGTCACTACACTTAACCATTTTTAAGTAACAAATACACATTTTCAAGTCACTACCATTTTCAAGTAACTAATACACATTTCAAGTGACTACACTTAACCATTTTCAAGTCACTAATTCACATTTCAAGTCAATACACTTAACCATTTTCAAGTAACAAATACACATTTCAAGTCACTACCATTTTCAAGTAACTAATACACATTTCAAGTTACTAGACTTGACCATTTTCAAGTCACTACACTTAACCATCTAACAAGTAACAAATACACATTTTCAAGTTACTACCATTTTCAAGTAACTATTACACATTTCAAGTTACTACAAATAATAATTTTCCAGTAACAAATACACATTTTCAAGTCACTACCATTTTCAAGTAACTAACACACATTTCAAGTTACTACACTTAACCATTTTCAAGTCACCAATTCACATTTCAAGTCACTACACTTAACCATTTTCAAATAACAAATACACATTTTCAAGTCACTACCATTTTCAAGTAACTAATACACATTTCAAGTTACTAGACTTAACCATTTTCAAGTCACTAATTCACATTTCAAGCCACTACAATTAACCATTTTCAAGTAACAAATACACATTTTCAAGTCACTACCATTTTCAAGTACCATTTTCAAGTAACTAATACTCATTACAAGTTACTACACTTAACCATTTTCAAGTCACTAATTCACATTTCAAGTCACTACACTTAACCATTTTCAAGTAACAAATACACATTTTCAAGTCACTACCATTTTCAAGTAACTAATACACATTTCAAGTTACTAGACTTAACCATTTTCAAGTCACTAATTCACATTTCAAGTCACTACACTTAACCATTTTCAAGTAACAAATACACATTTTCAAGTCACTACCATTTTCAAGTAACTAATACACATTTCAAGTTACTAGACTTAACCATTTTCAAGTCACTACACTTAACCATCTAACAAGTAACAAATACACATTTTCAAGTTACTACCATTTTCAAGTAACTAATACACATTTCAAGTTACTACAATTAATAATTTTCAAGTAACAAATACACATTTTCAAGTCACTACCATTTTCAAGTAACTAACACACATTTCAAGTTACTACACTTAACCATTTTCAAGTCACTAATTCACATTTCAAGTCACTACACTTAACCATTTTCAAATAACAAATTCACATTTTCAAGTCACTATCATTTTCAAGTAACTAATACACATTTCAAGTTACTAGACTTAACCATTTTCAAGTCACTAATTCACATTTCAAGTTACTACAATTAATAATTTTCAAGTAACAAATACACATTTTCAAGTCACTACCATTTTCAAGTAACTAATACACATTTTAAGTTACTACACTGAACCATTTTCAAGTCGCTAATACACATTTCAAGTCACTACACATAACCATTTTCAAGTAACAAATATACATTTTCAAGTCACTACCATTTTCAAGTAACTAATACACATTTCAAGTTAATAAACTTAACCATTTTCAAGCCACTAATTCACATTTCAAGTCACTACACTTAACCATTTTCAAATAACAAATACACATTTTCAAGTCACTACCATTTTCAAGTAACTAATACACATTTCAAGTTACTACACTTAACCTTTTTCAAGTCACCAATTCACATTTCAAGTCACTACAATTAACCATTTTCAAGTAACAAATACACATTTTCAAGTCACTACCATTTTCAAGTAACTAATACACATTTCAAGTTACTACACTTAACCATTTTCAAGTCACTAATTCACATTTCAAGTCACTACACTTAACCATTTTCAAGTAACAAATACACATTTTCAAGTCACTACCATTTTCAAGTAACTAATACACATTTCAAGTTACTAGACTTAACCATTTTCAAGTCACTACACTTAACCATCTAACAAGTAACAAATACACATTTTCAAGTTACTACCATTTTCAAGTAACTAATACACATTTCAAGTTACTACAATTAATAATTTTCAAGTAACAAATACACATTTTCAAGTCACTACCATTTTCAAGTAACTAACACACATTTCAAGTTACTACACTTAACCATTTTCAAGTCACTAATTCACATTTCAAGTCACTACACTTAACCATTTTCAAATAACAAATTCACATTTTCAAGTCACTATCATTTTCAAGTAACTAATACACATTTCAAGTTACTAGACTTAACCATTTTCAAGTCACTAATTCACATTTCAAGTTACTACAATTAATAATTTTCAAGTAACAAATACACATTTTCAAGTCACTACCATTTTCAAGTAACTAATACACATTTTAAGTTACTACACTGAACCATTTTCAAGTCGCTAATACACATTTCAAGTCACTACACATAACCATTTTCAAGTAACAAATATACATTTTCAAGTCACTACCATTTTCAAGTAACTAATACACATTTCAAGTTAATAAACTTAACCATTTTCAAGCCACTAATTCACATTTCAAGTCACTACACTTAACCATTTTCAAATAACAAATACACATTTTCAAGTCACTACCATTTTCAAGTAACTAATACACATTTCAAGTTACTACACTTAACCTTTTTCAAGTCACCAATTCACATTTCAAGTCACTACAATTAACCATTTTCAAGTAACAAATACACATTTTCAAGTCACTACCATTTTCAAGTAATTAATACACATTTCAAGTTACTACACTTAACCATTTTCAAGTCACTAATTCACATTTCAAGTCACTACACTTAACCATTTTCAAGTAACAAATACACATTTTCAAGTCACTACCATTTTCAAGTAACTAATACACATTTCAAGTTACTAGACTTAACCATTTTCAAGTCACTACACTTAACCATCTAACAAGTAACAAATACACATTTTCATGTTACTACCATTTTCAAGTAACTAATACACATTTCAAGTTACTACAATTAATAATTTTCAAGTAACAAATACACATTTTCAAGTCACTACCATTTTCAAGTAACTAACACACATTTCAAGTTACTACACTTAACCATTTTCAAGTCACTAATTCACATTTCAAGTCACTACACTTAACCATTTTCAAATAACAAATACACATTTTCAAGTCACTACCATTTTCAAGTAACTAATACACATTTCAAGTTACTAGACTTAACATTTTCAAGTCACTAATTCACATTTCAAACCACTACAATTAACCATTTTCAAGTAACAAATACACATTTTCAAGTCACTACCATTTTCAAGTACCATTTTCAAGTAACTAATACACATTACAAGTTACTACACTTAACCATTTTCAAGTCACTAATTCACATTTCAAGTCACTACACTTAACCATTTTCAAGTAACAAATACACATTTTCAAGTCACTACCATTTTCAAGTAACTAATACACATTTCAAGTTACTAGACTTAACCATTTTCAAGTAACTAAAACACATTTCAAGTCACTACACTTAACCATCTAACAAGTAACAAATACACATTTTCAAATCACTACCATTTTCAAGTAACTAATACACATTTCAAGTTACTACACTTAACCATTTTCAAGTCACCAATTCACATTTCAAGTCACTACAATTAAGCATTTTCAAGTAACAAATACACATTTTCAAGTCACTACCATTTTCAAGTAACTAATACACATTTCAAGTTACTACACTGAACCATTTTCAAATAACAAATACACATTTTCAAGTCACTACCATTTTCAAGTAACTAATACACATTTCAAGTTACTACACTTAACCATTTTCAAGTCACTAATTCACATTTCAAGTCACTACAATTAACCATTTTCAAGTAACAAATACACATTTTCAAGTCACTACCATTTTCAAGTAACTAATACAAATTTCAAGTTACTACACACTTAACCATTTTCAAGTCACTAATTCACATTTCAAGTCACTACACTTAACCATTTTCAAGTAACAAATACACATTTTCAAGTCACTACCATTTTCAAGTAACTAATACACATTTTAAGTTACTACACTGAACCATTTTCAAGTCGCTAATACACATTTCAAGTCACTACACATAACCATTTTCAAGTAACAAATATACATTTTCAAGTCACTACCATTTTCAAGTAACTAATACACATTTCAAGTTAATACACTTAACCATTTTCAAGCCACTAATTCACATTTCAAGTCACTACACTTAACCATTTTCAAATAACAATTACACATTTTCAAGTCACTACCATTTTCAAGTAACTAATACACATTTCAAGTTACTACACTTAACCTTTTTCAAGTCACCAATTCACATTTCAAGTCACTACAATTAACCATTTTCAAGTAACAAATACACATTTTCAAGTCACTACCATTTTCAAGTAACTAATACACATTTCAAGTGACTACACTTAACCATTTTCAAGTCACTAATTCACATTTCAAGTCACTACACTTAACCATTTTCAAGTAACAAATACACATTTTCAAGTCACTACCATTTTCAAGTAACTAATACACATTTCAAGTTACTAGACTTAACCATTTTCAAGTCACTACACTTAACCATCTAACAAGTAACAAATACACATTTTCATGTTACTACCATTTTCAAGTAACTAATACACATTTCAAGTTACTACAATTAATAATTTTCAAGTAACAAATACACATTTTCAAGTCACTACCATTTTCAAGTAACTAACACACATTTCAAGTTACTACACTTAACCATTTTCAAGTCACTAATTCACATTTCAAGTCACTACACTTAACCATTTTCAAATAACAAATACACATTTTCAAGTCACTACCATTTTCAAGTAACTAATACACATTTCAAGTTACTAGACTTAACATTTTCAAGTCACTAATTCACATTTCAAGCCACTACAATTAACCATTTTCAAGTAACAAATACACATTTTCAAGTCACTACCATTTTCAAGTACCATTTTCAAGTAACTAATACACATTTCAAGTTACTACACTTAACCATTTTCAAGTCACTAATTCACATTTCAAGTCACTACACTTAACCATTTTCAAGTAACAAATACACATTTTCAAGTCACTACCATTTTCAAGTAACTAATACACATTTCAAGTTACTAGACTTAACCATTTTCAAGTAACTAAAACACATTTCAAGTCACTACACTTAACCATTTTCAAGTAACAAATACACATTTTCAAGTCACTACCATTTTCAAGTAACTAATACACATTTCAAGTTACTAGACTTAACCATTTTCAAGTCACTACACTTAACCATCTAACAAATAACAAATACACATTTTCAAGTTACTACCATTTTCAAGTAACTAATACACATTTCAAGTTACTACAATTAATAATTTTCAAGTAACAAATACACATTTTCAAGTCACTACCATTTTCAAGTAACTAACACACATTTCAAGTTACTACACTTAACCATTTTCAAGTCACTAATTCACATTTCAAGTCACTACACTTAACCATTTTCAAATAACAAATACACATTTTCAAGTCACTACCATTTTCAAGTAACTAATACACATTTCAAGTTACTAGACTTAACCATTTTCAAGTCACTAATTCACATTTCAAGCCACTACAATTAACCATTTTCAAGTAACAAATAAACATTTTCAAGTCACTACCATTTTCAAGTACCATTTTCAAATAACTAATACACATTACAAGTTACTACACTTAACCATTTTCAAGTCACTAATTCACATTTCAAGTCACTACACTTAACCATTTTCAAGTAACAAATACTCATTTTCAAGTCACTACTATTTTCAAGTAACTAATACACATTTCAAGTTACTAGACTTAACCATTTTCAAGTAACTAAAACACATTTCAAGTCACTACACTTAACCATCTAACAAGTACCAAATACACATTTTCAAGTTACTACCATTTTCAAGTAACTAATAAACATTTCAAGTTACTGCAATTAACAATTTTCAAGTAACAAATACACATTTTCAAGTCACTACCATTTTCAAGTAACTAATACACATTTCAAGTTACTACACTTAACCATTTTCAAGTCACTAATTCACATTTCAAGTCACTACACTTACCCATTTTCAAATAACAAATACACATTTTCAAGTCACTACCATTTTCAAGTAACTAATAGACATTTAAGTTACTAGACTTAACCATTTTCAAGTAACTAAAACACATTGCAAGTCACTACACTTAACCATCTAACAGGTAACAAATACACATTTTCAAGTCACTACCATTTTTAAGCAACTAATACACATTTCAAGTTACTACACTTAACCATTTTCAAGTAACAAATACACATTTTCAAGTCACTACACTTAACCATTTTCAAGTAACAAATACACAGTTTCAAGTCACTACCATTTTCAAGTTACTACACTTAACCATTTTCAAGTAACTAAAACACATTTCAAGTCACTACACTTAACCATCTAACAAGTAACAAATACACATTTTCAAGCCACTAATTCACATTTCACCTAAATACACTTAACCATTTTCAAGTGACTAGTTCACATTTCAAGTGACTACACTTAACCACTTTCAAGTCGTTAGTTCACTATTTCAAGTCACTACCTTAACCATTTTCAAGTAACAACTTCACAATTCAAGTGAATACACTTAACCATTTTCAAATAACAGGTTCACATAGTCAAGTGACTACACTTAACCATTTTCAAATCACAAGTTCACATTTTCAAGTCACAACTTCACATTTCAACTAAATATCCTTTTACATTTTCAAGTCACTAATTCACATTTCAACTAAATACACTTAACCATTTTCAAGTCACTAATTCACATTTCAAGTCACTACACTTAACCATTTTTAAGTAACAAATACACATTTTCAAGTCACTACCATTTTCAAGTAACTAATACACATTTCAAGTGACTACACTTAACCATTTTCAAGTCACTAATTCACATTTCAAGTCAATACACTTAACCATTTTCAAGTAACAAATACACATTTCAAGTCACTACCATTTTCAAGTAACTAATACACATTTCAAGTTACTAGACTTAACCATTTTCAAGTCACTACACTTAACCATCTAACAAGTAACAAATACACATTTTCAAGTTACTACCATTTTCAAGTAACTATTACACATTTCAAGTTACTACAAATAATAATTTTCCAGTAACAAATACACATTTTCAAGTCACTACCATTTTCAAGTAACTAACACACATTTCAAGTTACTACACTTAACCATTTTCAAGTCACCAATTCACATTTCAAGTCACTACACTTAACCATTTTCAAATAACAAATACACATTTTCAAGTCACTACCATTTTCAAGTAACTAATACACATTTCAAGTTACTAGACTTAACCATTTTCAAGTCACTAATTCACATTTCAAGCCACTACAATTAACCATTTTCAAGTAACAAATACACATTTTCAAGTCACTACCATTTTCAAGTACCATTTTCAAGTAACTAATACTCATTACAAGTTACTACACTTAACCATTTTCAAGTCACTAATTCACATTTCAAGTCACTACACTTAACCATTTTCAAGTAACAAATACACATTTTCAAGTCACTACCATTTTCAAGTAACTAATACACATTTCAAGTTACTAGACTTAACCATTTTCAAGTCACTAATTCACATTTCAAGTCACTACACTTAACCATTTTCAAGTAACAAATACACATTTTCAAGTCACTACCATTTTCAAGTAACTAATACACATTTCAAGTTACTAGACTTAACCATTTTCAAGTCACTACACTTAACCATCTAACAAGTAACAAATACACATTTTCAAGTTACTACCATTTTCAAGTAACTAATACACATTTCAAGTTACTACAATTAATAATTTTCAAGTAACAAATACACATTTTCAAGTCACTACCATTTTCAAGTAACTAACACACATTTCAAGTTACTACACTTAACCATTTTCAAGTCACTAATTCACATTTCAAGTCACTACACTTAACCATTTTCAAATAACAAATTCACATTTTCAAGTCACTATCATTTTCAAGTAACTAATACACATTTCAAGTTACTAGACTTAACCATTTTCAAGTCACTAATTCACATTTCAAGTTACTACAATTAATAATTTTCAAGTAACAAATACACATTTTCAAGTCACTACCATTTTCAAGTAACTAATACACATTTTAAGTTACTACACTGAACCATTTTCAAGTCGCTAATACACATTTCAAGTCACTACACATAACCATTTTCAAGTAACAAATATACATTTTCAAGTCACTACCATTTTCAAGTAACTAATACACATTTCAAGTTAATAAACTTAACCATTTTCAAGCCACTAATTCACATTTCAAGTCACTACACTTAACCATTTTCAAATAACAAATACACATTTTCAAGTCACTACCATTTTCAAGTAACTAATACACATTTCAAGTTACTACACTTAACCTTTTTCAAGTCACCAATTCACATTTCAAGTCACTACAATTAACCATTTTCAAGTAACAAATACACATTTTCAAGTCACTACCATTTTCAAGTAACTAATACACATTTCAAGTTACTACACTTAACCATTTTCAAGTCACTAATTCACATTTCAAGTCACTACACTTAACCATTTTCAAGTAACAAATACACATTTTCAAGTCACTACCATTTTCAAGTAACTAATACACATTTCAAGTTACTAGACTTAACCATTTTCAAGTCACTACACTTAACCATCTAACAAGTAACAAATACACATTTTCATGTTACTACCATTTTCAAGTAACTAATACACATTTCAAGTTACTACAATTAATAATTTTCAAGTAACAAATACACATTTTCAAGTCACTACCATTTTCAAGTAACTAACACACATTTCAAGTTACTACACTTAACCATTTTCAAGTCACTAATTCACATTTCAAGTCACTACACTTAACCATTTTCAAATAACAAATACACATTTTCAAGTCACTACCATTTTCAAGTAACTAATACACATTTCAAGTTACTAGACTTAACATTTTCAAGTCACTAATTCACATTTCAAACCACTACAATTAACCATTTTCAAGTAACAAATACACATTTTCAAGTCACTACCATTTTCAAGTACCATTTTCAAGTAACTAATACACATTACAAGTTACTACACTTAACCATTTTCAAGTCACTAATTCACATTTCAAGTCACTACACTTAACCATTTTCAAGTAACAAATACACATTTTCAAGTCACTACCATTTTCAAGTAACTAATACACATTTCAAGTTACTAGACTTAACCATTTTCAAGTAACTAAAACACATTTCAAGTCACTACACTTAACCATCTAACAAGTAACAAATACACATTTTCAAATCACTACCATTTTCAAGTAACTAATACACATTTCAAGTTACTACACTTAACCATTTTCAAGTCACCAATTCACATTTCAAGTCACTACAATTAACCATTTTCAAGTAACAAATACACATTTTCAAGTCACTACCATTTTCAAGTAACTAATACACATTTCAAGTTACTACACTGAACCATTTTCAAATAACAAATACACATTTTCAAGTCACTACAATTAACCATTTTTAAGTAACAAATACACATTTTCAAGTCACTACCATTTTCAAGTAACTAATACACATTTCAAGTGACTACACTTAACCATTTTCAAGTCACTAATTCACATTTCAAGTCACTACACTTAACCATTTTCAAGTAACAAATACACATTTTCAAGTCACTACCATTTTCAAGTAACTAATACACATTTCAAGTTACTAGACTTAACCATTTTCAAGTCACTACACTTAACCATCTAACAAGTAACAAATACACATTTTCATGTTACTACCATTTTCAAGTAACTAATACACATTTCAAGTTACTACAATTAATAATTTTCAAGTAACAAATACACATTTTCAAGTCACTACCATTTTCAAGTAACTAACACACATTTCAAGTTACTACACTTAACCATTTTCAAGTCACTAATTCACATTTCAAGCCACTACACTTAACCATTTTCAAATAACAAATACACATTTTCAAGTCACTACCATTTTCAAGTAACTAATACACATTTCAAGTTACTAGACTTAACATTTTCAAGTCACTAATTCACATTTCAAGCCACTACAATTAACCATTTTCAAGTAACAAATACACATTTTCAAGTCACTACCATTTTCAAGTACCATTTTCAAGTAACTAATACACATTTCAAGTTACTACACTTAACCATTTTCAAGTCACTAATTCACATTTCAAGTCACTACACTTAACCATTTTCAAGTAACAAATACACATTTTCAAGTCACTACCATTTTCAAGTAACTAATACACATTTCAAGTTACTAGACTTAACCATTTTCAAGTAACTAAAACACATTTCAAGTCACTACACTTAACCATCTAACAAGTAACAAATACACATTTTCAAGTTACTACCATTTTCAAGTAACTAATACACATTTCAAGTTACTACAATTACAATTTTCAAGTAACAAATACACATTTTCAAGTCACTACCATTTTCAAGTAACTAATACACATTTCAAGTCACTACACTTACCCATTTTCAAATAACAAATACACATTTTCAAGTCACTACCATTTTCAAGTAACTAATAAACATTTCAAGTTACTAGACTTAGCCATTTTCAAGTAACTAAAACACATTTCAAGTCACTACACTTAACCATCTAACAAGTAACAAATACACATTTTCAAGTCACTACCATTTTCAAGTAACTAATACACATTTCAAGTTACTACACTTAACCATTTTCAAGTCACCAATTCACATTTCAAGTCACTACAATTAACCATTTTTAAGTAACAAATACACATTTTCAAGTTACTACCATTTTCAAGTAACTAATACACATTTCAAGTGACTACACTTAACCATTTTCAAGTCACTAATTCACATTTCAAGTCAATACACTTAACCATTTTCAAGTAACAAATACACATTTTCAAGTCACTACCATTTTCAAGTAACTAATACACATTTCAAGTTACTAGACTTAACCATTTTCAAGTCACTACACTTAACCATCTAACAAGTAACAAATACACATTTTCAAGTTACTACCATTTTCAAGTAACTAATACACATTTCAAGTTACTACAATTAATAATTTTCAAGTAACTAATACACATTTTCAAGTCACTACCATTTTCAAGTAACTAACACACATTTCAAGTTACTACACTTAACCATTTTCAAGTCACTAATTCACATTTCAAGTCACTACACTTAACCATTTTCAAATAACAAATACACATTTTCAAGTCACTACCATTTTCAAGTAACTAATACACATTTCAAGTTACTAGACTTAACCATTTTCAAGTCACTAATTCACATTTCAAGCCACTACAATTAACCATTTTCAAGTAACAAATACACATTTTCAAGTCACTACCATTTTCAAGTACCATTTTCAAGTAACTAATACACATTACAAGTTACTACACTTAACAATTTTCAAGTCACTAATTCACATTTCAAGTCACTACACTTAACCATTTTCAAGTAACAAATACACATTTTCAAGTCACTACCATTTTCAAGTAACTAATACACATTTCAAGTTACTAGACTTAACCATTTTCAAGTAACTAAAACACATTTCAAGTCACTACACTTAACCATCTAACAAGTAACAAATACACATTTTCAAGTTACTACCATTTTCAAGTAACTAATACACATTTCAAGTTACTACAATTACAATTTTCAAGTAACAAATACACATTTTCAAGTCACTACCATTTTCAAGTAACTAATACACATTTCAAGTCACTACACTTACCCATTTTCAAATAACAAATACACATTTTCAAGTCACTACCATTTTCAAGTAACTAATAAACATTTCAAGTTACTAGACTTAGCCATTTTCAAGTAACTAAAACACATTTCAAGTCACTACACTTAACCATCTAACAAGTAACAAATACACATTTTCAAGTTACTACCATTTTCAAGTAACTAATACACATTTCAAGTTACTACAATTAATAATTTTCAAGTAACTAATACACATTTTCAAGTCACTACCATTTTCAAGTAACAAATACACATTTTCAAGTCACTACCATTTTCAAGTAACTAATACACATTTCAAGTTACTAGACTTAACCATTTTCAAGTAACTAAAACACATTTCAAGTCACTACACTTAACCATCTAACAAGTAACAAATACACATTTTCAAGTTACTACCATTTTCAAGTAACTAATACACATTTCAAGTTACTACACTGAACCATTTTCAAATAACAAATACACATTTTCAAGTCACTACCATTTTCAAGTAACTAATACACATTTCAAGTTACTACACTTAACCATTTTCAAGTCACTAATTCACATTTCAAGTCACTACAATTAACCATTTTCAAGTAACAAATACACATTTTCAAGTCACTACCATTTTCAAGTAACTAATACAAATTTCAAGTTACTACACACTTAACCATTTTCAAGTCACTAATTCACATTTCAAGTCACTACACTTAACCATTTTCAAGTAACAAATACACATTTTCAAGTCACTACCATTTTCAAGTAACTAATACACATTTTAAGTTACTACACTGAACCATTTTCAAGTCGCTAATACACATTTCAAGTCACTACACATAACCATTTTCAAGTAACAAATATACATTTTCAAGTCACTACCATTTTCAAGTAACTAATACACATTTCAAGTTAATACACTTAACCATTTTAAAGCCACTAATTCACATTTCAAGTCACTACACTTAACCATTTTCAAATAACAATTACACATTTTCAAGTCACTACCATTTTCAAGTAACTAATACACATTTCAAGTTACTACACTTAACCTTTTTCAAGTCACCAATTCACATTTAAAGTCACTACAATTAACCATTTTCAAGTAACAAATACACATTTTCAAGTCACTACCATTTTCAAGTAACTAATACACATTTCAAGTGACTACACTTAACCATTTTCAAGTCACTAATTCACATTTCAAGTCACTACACTTAACCATTTTCAAGTAACAAATACACATTTTCAAGTCACTACCATTTTCAAGTAACTAATACACATTTCAAGTTACTAGACTTAACCATTTTCAAGTCACTACACTTAACCATCTAACAAGTAACAAATACACATTTTCATGTTACTACCATTTTCAAGTAACTAATACACATTTCAAGTTACTACAATTAATAATTTTCAAGTAACAAATACACATTTTCAAGTCACTACCATTTTCAAGTAACTAACACACATTTCAAGTTACTACACTTAACCATTTTCAAGTCACTAATTCACATTTCAAGTCAATACACTTACCCATTTTCAAATAACAAATACACATTTTCAAGTCACTACCATTTTCAAGTAACTAATAAACATTTCAAGTTACTAGACTTAACCATTTTCAAGTAACTAAAACACATTCCAAGTCACTACACTTAACCATCTAACAGGTAACAAATACACATTTTCAAGTCACTACCATTTTCAAGTAACTAATACAAATTTCAAGTTACTACACTTAACCTTTTTCAAGTCACCAATTCACATTTCAAGTCACTACAATTAACCATTTTCAAGTAACAAATACACATTTTCAAGTCACTACCATTTTCAAGTAACTAATACACATTTCAAGTTACTAGACTTAACCATTTTCAAGTAACTAAAACACATTTCAAGTCACTACACTTAACCATCTAACAAGTAACAAATACACATTTTCAAGTTACTACCATTTTCAAGTAACTAATACACATTTCAAGTTACTACAATTACAATTTTCAAGTAACAAATACACATTTTCAAGTCACTACCATTTTCAAGTAACTAATACACATTTCAAGTCACTACACTTACCCATTTTCAAATAACAAATACACATTTTCAAGTCACTACCATTTTCAAGTAACTAATAAACATTTCAAGTTACTAGACTTAGCCATTTTCAAGTAACTAAAACACATTTCAAGTCACTACACTTAACCATCTAACAAGTAACAAATACACATTTTCAAGTCACTACCATTTTCAAGTAACTAATACACATTTCAAGTTACTACACTTAACCATTTTCAAGTCACCAATTCACATTTCAAGTCACTACAATTAACCATTTTTAAGTAACAAATACACATTTTCAAGTTACTACCATTTTCAAGTAACTAATACACATTTCAAGTGACTACACTTAACCATTTTCAAGTCACTAATTCACATTTCAAGTCAATACACTTAACCATTTTCAAGTAACAAATACACATTTTCAAGTCACTACCATTTTCAAGTAACTAATACACATTTCAAGTTACTAGACTTAACCATTTTCAAGTCACTACACTTAACCATCTAACAAGTAACAAATACACATTTTCAAGTTACTACCATTTTCAAGTAACTAATACACATTTCAAGTTACTACAATTAATAATTTTCAAGTAACTAATACACATTTTCAAGTCACTACCATTTTCAAGTAACTAACACACATTTCAAGTTACTACACTTAACCATTTTCAAGTCACTAATTCACATTTCAAGTCACTGCACTTAACCATCTTCAAATAACAAATACACATTTTCAAGTCACTACCATTTTCAAGTAACTAATACACATTTCAAGTTACTAGACTTAACCATTTTCAAGTCACTAATTCACATTTCAAGCCACTACAATTAACCATTTTCAAGTAACAAATACACATTTTCAAGTCACTACCATTTTCAAGTACCATTTTCAAGTAACTAATACACATTACAAGTTACTACACTTAACAATTTTCAAGTCACTAATTCACATTTCAAGTCACTACACTTAACCATTTTCAAGTAACAAATACACATTTTCAAGTCACTACCATTTTCAAGTAACTAATACACATTTCAAGTTACTAGACTTAACCATTTTCAAGTAACTAAAACACATTTCAAGTCACTACACTTAACCATCTAACAAGTAACAAATACACATTTTCAAGTTACTACCATTTTCAAGTAACTAATACACATTTCAAGTTACTACAATTACAATTTTCAAGTAACAAATACACATTTTCAAGTCACTACCATTTTCAAGTAACTAATACACATTTCAAGTCACTACACTTACCCATTTTCAAATAACAAATACACATTTTCAAGTCACTACCATTTTCAAGTAACTAATAAACATTTCAAGTTACTAGACTTAGCCATTTTCAAGTAACTAAAACACATTTCAAGTCACTACACTTAACCATCTAACAAGTAACAAATACACATTTTCAAGTTACTACCATTTTCAAGTAACTAATACACATTTCAAGTTACTACAATTAATAATTTTCAAGTAACTAATACACATTTTCAAGTCACTACCATTTTCAAGTAACTAACACACATTTCAAGTTACTACACTTAACCATTTTCAAGTCACCAATTCACATTTCAAGTCACTACAATTAACCATTTTTAAGTAACAAATACACATTTCAAGTTACTACCATTTTCAAGTAACTAATACACATTTCAAGTTACTACAATTAATAATTTTCAAGTAACTAATACACATTTTCAAGTCACTACCATTTTCAAGTAACTAACACACATTTCAAGTTACTACACTTAACCATTTTCAAGTCACCAATTCACATTTCAAGTCACTACAATTAACCATTTTTAAGTAACAAATACACATTTTCAAGTTACTACCATTTTCAAGTAACTAATACACATTTCAAGTGACTACACTTAACCATTTTCAAGTCACTAATTCACATTTCAAGTCAATACACTTAACCATTTTCAAGTAACAAATACACATTTTCAAGTCACTACCATTTTCAAGTAACTAATACACATTTCAAGTTACTAGACTTAACCATTTTCAAATCACTACACTTAACCATCTAACAAATAACAAATACACATTTTCAAGTTACTACCATTTTCAAGTAACTAATACACATTTCAAGTTACTACAATTAATAATTTTCAAGTAACAAATACACATTTTCAAGTCACTACCATTTTCAAGTAACTAACACACATTTCAAGTTACTACACTTAACCATTTTCAAGTCACTAATTCACATTTCAAGTCACTACACTTAACCATTTTCAAATAACAAATACACATTTTCAAGTCACTACCATTTTCAAGTAACTAATACACATTTCAAGTTACTAGACTTAACCATTTTCAAGTCACTAATTCACATTTCAAGCCACTACAATTAACCATTTTCAAGTAACAAATACACATTTTCAAGTCACTACCATTTTCAAGTACCATTTTCAAATAACTAATACACATTACAAGTTACTACACTTAACCATTTTCAAGTCACTAATTCACATTTCAAGTCACTACACTTAACCATTTTCAAGTAACAAATACTCATTTTCAAGTCACTACTATTTTCAAGTAACTAATACACATTTCAAGTTACTAGACTTAACCATTTTCAAGTAACTAAAACACATTTCAAGTCACTACACTTAACCATCTAACAAGTAACAAATACACATTTTCAAGTTACTACCATTTTCAAGTAACTAATAAACATTTCAAGTTACTGCAATTAACAATTTTCAAGTAACAAATACACATTTTCAAGTCACTACCATTTTCAAGTAACTAATACACATTTCAAGTTACTACACTTAACCATTTTCAAGTCACTAATTCACATTTCAAGTCACTACACTTACCCATTTTCAAATAACAAATACACATTTTCAAGTCACTACCATTTTCAAGTAACTAATAGACATTTAAGTTACTAGACTTAACCATTTTCAAGTAACTAAAACACATTCCAAGTCACTACACTTAACCATCTAACAGGTAACAAATACACATTTTCAAGTCACTACCATTTTTAAGCAACTAATACACATTTCAAGTTACTACACTTAACCATTTTCAAGTAACAAATACACATTTTCAAGTCACTACACTTAACCATTTTCAAGTAACAAATACACAGTTTCAAGTCACTACCATTTTCAAGTAACTAATACACATTTCAAGTTACTAGACTTAACCATTTTCAAGTCACTACACTTAACCATCTAACAAGTAACAAATACACATTTTCAAGTTACTACCATTTTCAAGTAACTAATACACATTTCAAGTTACTACAATTAATAATTTTCAAGTAACAAATACACATTTTCAAGTCACTACCATTTTCAAGTAACTAACACACATTTCAAGTTACTACACTTAACCATTTTCAAGTCACTAATTCACATTTCAAGTCACTACACTTAACCATTTTCAAATAACAAATACACATTTTCAAGTCACTACACATTTCAAGTTACTAGACTTAACCATTTTCAAGTAACTAAAACACATTTCAAGTCACTACACTTAACCATCTAACAAGTAACAAATACACATTTTCAAGCCACTAATTCACATTTCACCTAAATACACTTAACCATTTTCAAGTGACTAGTTCACATTTCAAGTGACTACACTTAACCACTTTCAAGTCGTTAGTTCACTATTTCAAGTCACTACCTTAACCATTTTCAAGTAACAACTTCACAATTCAAGTGAATACACTTAACCATTTTCAAATAACAGGTTCACATAGTCAAGTGACTACACTTAACCATTTTCAAATCACAAGTTCACATTTTCAAGTCACTACTTCACATTTCAACTAAATATCCTTTTACATTTTCAAGTCACTAATTCACATTTCAACTAAATACACTTAACCATTTTCAAGTCACTAATTCACATTTCAAGTCACTACACTTAACCATTTTTAAGTAACAAATACACATTTTCAAGTCACTACCATTTTCAAGTAACTAATACACATTTCAAGTGACTACACTTAACCATTTTCAAGTCACTAATTCACATTTCAAGTCAATACACTTAACCATTTTCAAGTAACAAATACACATTTCAAGTCACTACCATTTTCAAGTAACTAATACACATTTCAAGTTACTAGACTTAACCATTTTCAAGTCACTACACTTAACCATCTAACAAGTAACAAATACACATTTTCAAGTTACTACCATTTTCAAGTAACTATTACACATTTCAAGTTACTACAAATAATAATTTTCCAGTAACAAATACACATTTTCAAGTCACTACCATTTTCAAGTAACTAACACACATTTCAAGTTACTACACTTAACCATTTTCAAGTCACCAATTCACATTTCAAGTCACTACACTTAACCATTTTCAAATAACAAATACACATTTTCAAGTCACTACCATTTTCAAGTAACTAATACACATTTCAAGTTACTAGACTTAACCATTTTCAAGTCACTAATTCACATTTCAAGCCACTACAATTAACCATTTTCAAGTAACAAATACACATTTTCAAGTCACTACCATTTTCAAGTACCATTTTCAAGTAACTAATACTCATTACAAGTTACTACACTTAACCATTTTCAAGTCACTAATTCACATTTCAAGTCACTACACTTAACCATTTTCAAGTAACAAATACACATTTTCAAGTCACTACCATTTTCAAGTAACTAATACACATTTCAAGTTACTAGACTTAACCATTTTCAAGTCACTAATTCACATTTCAAGTCACTACACTTAACCATTTTCAAGTAACAAATACACATTTTCAAGTCACTACCATTTTCAAGTAACTAATACACATTTCAAGTTACTAGACTTAACCATTTTCAAGTCACTACACTTAACCATCTAACAAGTAACAAATACACATTTTCAAGTCACTACCATTTTCAAGTAACTAACACACATTTCAAGTTACTACACTTAACCATTTTCAAGTCACTAATTCACATTTCAAGTCACTACACTTAACCATTTTCAAATAACAAATTCACATTTTCAAGTCACTATCATTTTCAAGTCACTAATACACATTTCAAGTTACTAGACTTAACCATTTTCAAGTCACTAATTCACATTTCAAGCCACTACAATTAACCATTTTCAAGTAACAAATACACATTTTCAAGTCACTACCATTTTCAAGTACCATTTTCAAGTAACTAATACACATTACAAGTTACTACACTTAACCATTTTCAAGTCACTAATTCACATTTCAAGTCACTACACTTAACCATTTTCAAGTAACAAATACACATTTTCAAGTCACTACCATTTTCAAGTAACTAATACACATTTCAAGTTACTAGACTTAACCATTTTCAAGTAACTAAAACACATTTCAAGTCACTACACTTAACCATCTAACAAGTAACAAATACACATTTTCAAATCACTACCATTTTCATGTAACTAATACACATTTCAAGTTACTACACTTAACCATTTTCAAGTCACCAATTCACATTTCAAGTCACTACAATTAACCATTTTCAAGTAACAAATACACATTTTCAAGTCACTACCATTTTCAAGTAACTAATACACATTTCAAGTTACTACACTGAACCATTTTCAAATAACAAATACACATTTTCAAGTCACTACCATTTTCAAGTAACTAATACACATTTCAAGTTACTACACTTAACCATTTTCAAGTCACTAATTCACATTTCAAGTCACTACAATTAACCATTTTCAAGTAACAAATACACATTTTCAAGTCACTACCATTTTCAAGTAACTAATACAAATTTCAAGTTACTACACACTTAACCATTTTCAAGTCACTAATTCACATTTCAAGTCACTACACTTAACCATTTTCAAGTAACAAATACACATTTTCAAGTCACTAATTCACATTTCAAGTCACTACACTTAACCATTTTCAAGTAACAAATACACATTTTCAAGTCACTACCATTTTCAAGTAACTAATACACATTTTAAGTTACTACACTGAACCATTTTCAAGTCGCTAATACACATTTCAAGTCACTACACATAACCATTTTCAAGTAACAAATATACATTTTCAAGTCACTACCATTTTCAAGTAACTAATACACATTTCAAGTTAATACACTTAACCATTTTCAAGCCACTAATTCACATTTCAAGTCACTACACTTAACCATTTTCAAATAACAATTACACATTTTCAAGTCACTACCATTTTCAAGTAACTAATACACATTTCAAGTTACTACACTTAACCTTTTTCAAGTCACCAATTCGCATTTCAAGTCACTACAATTAACCATTTTCAAGTAACAAATACACATTTTCAAGTCACTACCATTTTCAAGTAACTAATACACATTTCAAGTGACTACACTTAACCATTTTCAAGTCACTAATTCACATTTCAAGTCACTACACTTAACCATTTTCAAGTAACAAATACACATTTTCAAGTCACTACCATTTTCAAGTAACTAATACACATTTCAAGTTACTAGACTTAACCATTTTCAAGTCACTACACTTAACCATCTAACAAGTAACAAATACACATTTTCATGTTACTACCATTTTCGAGTAACTAATACACATTTCAAGTTACTACAATTAATAATTTTCAAGTAACAAATACACATTTTCAAGTCACTACCATTTTCAAGTAACTAACACACATTTCAAGTTACTACACTTAACCATTTTCAAGTCACTAATTCACATTTCAAGTCACTACACTTAACCATTTTCAAATAACAAATACACATTTTCAAGTCACTACCATTTTCAAGTAACTAATACACATTTCAAGTTACTAGACTTAACATTTTCAAGTCACTAATTCACATTTCAAGCCACTACAATTAACCATTTTCAAGTAACAAATACACATTTTCAAGTCACTACCATTTTCAAGTACCATTTTCAAGTAACTAATACACATTACAAGTTACTACACTTAACAATTTTCAAGTCACTAATTCACATTTCAAGTCACTACACTTAACCATTTTCAAGTAACAAATACACATTTTCAAGTCACTACCATTTTCAAGTAACTAATACACATTTCAAGTTACTAGACTTAACCATTTTCAAGTAACTAAAACACATTTCAAGTCACTACACTTAACCATCTAACAAGTAACAAATACACATTTTCAAGTTACTACCATTTTCAAGTAACTAATACACATTTCAAGTTACTACAATTACAATTTTCAAGTAACAAATACACATTTTCAAGTCACTACCATTTTCAAGTAACTAATACACATTTCAAGTCACTACACTTACCCATTTTCAAATAACAAATACACATTTTCAAGTCACTACCATTTTCAAGTAACTAATAAACATTTCAAGTTACTAGACTTAGCCATTTTCAAGTAACTAAAACACATTTCAAGTCACTACACTTAACCATCTAACAAGTAACAAATACACATTTTCAAGTCACTACCATTTTCAAGTAACTAATACACATTTCAAGTTACTACACTTAACCATTTTCAAGTCACCAATTCACATTTCAAGTCACTACAATTAACCATTTTTAAGTAACAAATACACATTTTCAAGTTACTACCATTTTCAAGTAACTAATACACATTTCAAGTTACTACAATTAATAATTTTCAAGTAACTAATACACATTTTCAAGTCACTACCATTTTCAAGTAACTAACACACATTTCAAGTTACTACACTTAACCATTTTCAAGTCACCAATTCACATTTCAAGTCACTACAATTAACCATTTTTAAGTAACAAATACACATTTCAAGTTACTACCATTTTCAAGTAACTAATACACATTTCAAGTTACTACAATTAATAATTTTCAAGTAACTAATACACATTTTCAAGTCACTACCATTTTCAAGTAACTAACACACATTTCAAGTTACTACACTTAACCATTTTCAAGTCACCAATTCACATTTCAAGTCACTACAATTAACCATTTTTAAGTAACAAATACCCATTTTCAAGTTACTACCATTTTCAAGTAACTAATACACATTTCAAGTGACTACACTTAACCATTTTCAAGTCACTAATTCACATTTCAAGTCAATACACTTAACCATTTTCAAGTAACAAATACACATTTTCAAGTCACTACCATTTTCAAGTAACTAATACACATTTCAAGTTACTAGACTTAACCATTTTCAAGTCACTACACTTAACCATCTAACAAATAACAAATACACATTTTCAAGTTACTACCATTTTCAAGTAACTAATACACATTTCAAGTTACTACAATTAATAATTTTCAAGTAACAAAAACACATTTTCAAGTCACTACCATTTTCAAGTAACTAACACACATTTCAAGTTACTACACTTAACCATTTTCAAGTCACTAATTCACATTTCAAGTCACTACACTTAACCATTTTCAAATAACAAATACACATTTTCAAGTCACTACCATTTTCAAGTAACTAATACACATTTCAAGTTACTAGACTTAACCATTTTCAAGTCACTAATTCACATTTCAAGCCACTACAATTAACCATTTTCAAGTAACAAATACACATTTTCAAGTCACTACCATTTTCAAGTACCATTTTCAAATAACTAATACACATTACAAGTTACTACACTTAACCATTTTCAAGTCACTAATTCACATTTCAAGTCACTACACTTAACCATTTTCAAGTAACAAATACTCATTTTCAAGTCACTACTATTTTCAAGTAACTAATACACATTTCAAGTTACTAGACTTAACCATTTTCAAGTAACTAAAACACATTTCAAGTCACTACACTTAACCATCTAACAAGTAACAAATACACATTTTCAAGTTACTACCATTTTCAAGTAACTAATAAACATTTCAAGTTACTGCAATTAACAATTTTCAAGTAACAAATACACATTTTCAAGTCACTACCATTTTCAAGTAACTAATACACATTTCAAGTTACTACACTTAACCATTTTCAAGTCACTAATTCACATTTCAAGTCACTACACTTACCCATTTTCAAATAACAAATACACATTTTCAAGTCACTACCATTTTCAAGTAACTAATAGACATTTAAGTTACTAGACTTAACCATTTTCAAGTAACTAAAACACATTCCAAGTCACTACACTTAACCATCTAACAGGTAACAAATACACATTTTCAAGTCACTACCATTTTTAAGCAACTAATACACATTTCAAGTTACTACACTTAACCATTTTCAAGTAACAAATACACATTTTCAAGTCACTACACTTAACCATTTTCAACTAACAAATACACAGTTTCAAGTCACTACCATTTTCAAGTTACTACACTTAACCATTTTCAAGTAACTAAAACACATTTCAAGTCACTACACTTAATCATCTAACAAGTAACAAATACACATTTTCAAGCCACTAATTCACATTTCACCTAAATACACTTAACCATTTTCAAGTGACTAGTTCACATTTCAAGTGACTACACTTAACCACTTTCAAGTCGTTAGTTCACTATTTCAAGTCACTACCTTAACCATTTTCAAGTAACAACTTCACAATTCAAGTGAATACACTTAACCATTTTCAAATAACAGGTTCACATAGTCAAGTGACTACACTTAACCATTTTCAAATCACAAGTTCACATTTTCAAGTCACTACTTCACATTTCAACTAAATATCCTTTTACATTTTCAAGTCACTAATTCACATTTCAACTAAATACACTTAACCATTTTCAAGTCACTAATTCACATTTCAAGTCACTACACTTAACCATTTTTAAGTAACAAATACACATTTTCAAGTCACTACCATTTTCAAGTAACTAATACACATTTCAAGTGACTACACTTAACCATTTTCAAGTCACTAATTCACATTTCAAGTCAATACACTTAACCATTTTCAAGTAACAAATACACATTTCAAGTCACTACCATTTTCAAGTAACTAATACACATTTCAAGTTACTAGACTTAACCATTTTCAAGTCACTACACTTAACCATCTAACAAGTAACAAATACACATTTTCAAGTTACTACCATTTTCAAGTAACTATTACACATTTCAAGTTACTACAAATAATAATTTTCCAGTAACAAATACACATTTTCAAGTCACTACCATTTTCAAGTAACTAACACACATTTCAAGTTACTACACTTAACCATTTTCAAGTCACCAATTCACATTTCAAGTCACTACACTTAACCATTTTCAAATAACAAATACACATTTTCAAGTCACTACCATTTTCAAGTAACTAATACACATTTCAAGTTACTAGACTTAACCATTTTCAAGTCACTAATTCACATTTCAAGCCACTACAATTAACCATTTTCAAGTAACAAATACACATTTTCAAGTCACTACCATTTTCAAGTACCATTTTCAAGTAACTAATACTCATTACAAGTTACTACACTTAACCATTTTCAAGTCACTAATTCACATTTCAAGTCACTACACTTAACCATTTTCAAGTAACAAATACACATTTTCAAGTCACTACCATTTTCAAGTAACTAATACACATTTCAAGTTACTAGACTTAACCATTTTCAAGTCACTAATTCACATTTCAAGTCACTACACTTAACCATTTTCAAGTAACAAATACACATTTTCAAGTCACTACCATTTTCAAGTAACTAATACACATTTCAAGTTACTAGACTTAACCATTTTCAAGTCACTACACTTAACCATCTAACAAGTAACAAATACACATTTTCAAGTTACTACCATTTTCAAGTAACTAATACACATTTCAAGTTACTACAATTAATAATTTTCAAGTAACAAATACACATTTTCAAGTCACTACCATTTTCAAGTAACTAACACACATTTCAAGTTACTACACTTAACCATTTTCAAGTCACTAATTCACATTTCAAGTCACTACACTTAACCATTTTCAAATAACAAATTCACATTTTCAAGTCACTATCATTTTCAAGTAACTAATACACATTTTAAGTTACTAGACTTAACCATTTTCAAGTCACTAATTCACATTTCAAGCCACTACAATTAACCATTTTCAAGTAACAAATACACATTTTCAAGTCACTACCATTTTCAAGTACCATTTTCAAGTAACTAATACACATTACAAGTTACTACACTTAACCATTTTCAAGTCACTAATTCACATTTCAAGTCACTACACTTAACCATTTTCAAGTAACAAATACACATTTTCAAGTCACTACCATTTTCAAGTAACTAATAAACATTTCAAGTTACTAGACTTAGCCATTTTCAAGTAACTAAAACACATTTCAAGTCACTTCACTTAACCATCTAACAAGTAACAAATACACATTTTCAAGTTACTACCATTTTCAAGTAACTAATACACATTTCAAGTTACAACAATTACAATTTTCAAGTAACAAATTCACATTTTCAAGTCACTACAATTAACCATTTTTAAGTAACAAATACACATTTTCAAGTCACTACCATTTTCAAGTAACTAATACACATTTCAAGTGACTACACTTAACCATTTTCAAGTCACTAATTCACATTTCAAGTCAATACACTTAACCATTTTCAAGTAACAAATACACATTTTCAAGTCACTACCATTTTCAAGTAACTAATACACATTTCAACTTACTAGACTTAACCATTTTCAAGTCACTACACTTAACCATCTAACAAGTAACAAATACACATTTTCAAGTCACTATCATTTTCAAGTAACTAATACACATTTCAAGTTACTAGACTTAACCATTTTCAAGTCACTAATTCACATTTCAAGCCACTACAATTAACCATTTTCAAGTAACAAATACACATTTTCAAGTCACTACCATTTTCAAGTACCATTTTCAAGTAACTAATACACATTACAAGTTACTACACTTAACCATTTTCAAGTCACTAATTCACATTTCAAGTCACTACACTTAACCATTTTCAAGTAACAAATACACATTTTCAAGTCACTACCATTTTCAAGTAACTAATAAACATTTCAAGTTACTAGACTTAGCCATTTTCAAGTAACTAAAACACATTTCAAGTCACTTCACTTAACCATCTAACAAGTAACAAATACACATTTTCAAGTTACTACCATTTTCAAGTAACTAATACACATTTCAAGTTACAACAATTACAATTTTCAAGTAACAAATTCACATTTTCAAGTCACTACAATTAACCATTTTTAAGTAACAAATACACATTTTCAAGTCACTACCATTTTCAAGTAACTAATACACATTTCAAGTGACTACACTTAACCATTTTCAAGTCACTAATTCACATTTCAAGTCAATACACTTAACCATTTTCAAGTAACAAATACACATTTTCAAGTCACTACCATTTTCAAGTAACTAATACACATTTCAAGTTACTAGACTTAACCATTTTCAAGTCACTACACTTAACCATCTAACAAGTAACAAATACACATTTTCAAGTTACTACCATTTTCAAGTAACTAATACACATTTCAAGTTACTACAATTAATAATTTTCAAGTAACAAATACACATTTTCAAGTCAGTACCATTTTCAAGTAACTAACACACATTTCAAGTTACTACACTTAACCATTTTCAAGTCACTAATTCACATTTCAAGTCACTACACTTAACCATTTTCAAATAACAAATACACATTTTCAAGTCACTACCATTTTCAAGTAACTAATACACATTTCAAGTTACTAGACTTAACCATTTTCAAGTCACTAATTCACATTTTCAAGTCACTACCATTTTCAAGTAACTAACACACATTTCAAGTTACTACACTTAACCATTTTCAAGTCACTAATTCACATTTCAAGTCACTACACTTAACCATTTTCAAATAACAAATACACATTTTCAAGTCACTACCATTTTCAAGTAACTAATACACATTTCAAGTTACTAGACTTAACCATTTTCAAGTCACTAATTCACATTTCAAGCCACTACAATTAACCATTTTCAAGTAACAAATACACATTTTCAAGTCACTACCATTTTCAAGTACCATTTTCAAGTAACTAATACTCATTACAAGTTACTACACTTAACCATTTTCAAGTCACTAATTCACATTTCAAGTCACTACACTTAACCATTTTCAAGTAACAAATACACATTTTCAAGTCACTACCATTTTCAAGTAACTAATACACATTTCAAGTTACTAGACTTAACCATTTTCAAGTCACTAATTCACATTTCAAGTCACTACACTTAACCATTTTCAAGTAACAAATACACATTTTCAAGTCACTACCATTTTCAAGTAACTAATACACATTTCAAGTTACTAGACTTAACCATTTTCAAGTCACTACACTTAACCATCTAACAAGTAACAAATACACATTTTCAAGTTACTACCATTTTCAAGTAACTAATACACATTTCAAGTTACTACAATTAATAATTTTCAAGTAACAAATACACATTTTCAAGTCACTACCATTTTCAAGTAACTAACACACATTTCAAGTTACTACACTTAACCATTTTCAAGTCACTAATTCACATTTCAAGTCACTACACTTAACCATTTTCAAATAACAAATTCACATTTTCAAGTCACTATCATTTTCAAGTAACTAATACACATTTTAAGTTACTAGACTTAACCATTTTCAAGTCACTAATTCACATTTCAAGCCACTACAATTAACCATTTTCAAGTAACAAATACACATTTTCAAGTCACTACCATTTTCAAGTACCATTTTCAAGTAACTAATACACATTACAAGTTACTACACTTAACCATTTTCAAGTCACTAATTCACATTTCAAGTCACTACACTTAACCATTTTCAAGTAACAAATACACATTTTCAAGTCACTACCATTTTCAAGTAACTAATAAACATTTCAAGTTACTAGACTTAGCCATTTTCAAGTAACTAAAACACATTTCAAGTCACTTCACTTAACCATCTAACAAGTAACAAATACACATTTTCAAGTTACTACCATTTTCAAGTAACTAATACACATTTCAAGTTACAACAATTACAATTTTCAAGTAACAAATTCACATTTTCAAGTCACTACAATTAACCATTTTTAAGTAACAAATACACATTTTCAAGTCACTACCATTTTCAAGTAACTAATACACATTTCAAGTGACTACACTTAACCATTTTCAAGTCACTAATTCACATTTCAAGTCAATACACTTAACCATTTTCAAGTAACAAATACACATTTTCAAGTCACTACCATTTTCAAGTAACTAATACACATTTCAACTTACTAGACTTAACCATTTTCAAGTCACTACACTTAACCATCTAACAAGTAACAAATACACATTTTCAAGTCACTATCATTTTCAAGTAACTAATACACATTTCAAGTTACTAGACTTAACCATTTTCAAGTCACTAATTCACATTTCAAGCCACTACAATTAACCATTTTCAAGTAACAAATACACATTTTCAAGTCACTACCATTTTCAAGTACCATTTTCAAGTAACTAATACACATTACAAGTTACTACACTTAACCATTTTCAAGTCACTAATTCACATTTCAAGTCACTACACTTAACCATTTTCAAGTAACAAATACACATTTTCAAGTCACTACCATTTTCAAGTAACTAATAAACATTTCAAGTTACTAGACTTAGCCATTTTCAAGTAACTAAAACACATTTCAAGTCACTTCACTTAACCATCTAACAAGTAACAAATACACATTTTCAAGTTACTACCATTTTCAAGTAACTAATACACATTTCAAGTTACAACAATTACAATTTTCAAGTAACAAATTCACATTTTCAAGTCACTACAATTAACCATTTTTAAGTAACAAATACACATTTTCAAGTCACTACCATTTTCAAGTAACTAATACACATTTCAAGTGACTACACTTAACCATTTTCAAGTCACTAATTCACATTTCAAGTCAATACACTTAACCATTTTCAAGTAACAAATACACATTTTCAAGTCACTACCATTTTCAAGTAACTAATACACATTTCAAGTTACTAGACTTAACCATTTTCAAGTCACTACACTTAACCATCTAACAAGTAACAAATACACATTTTCAAGTTACTACCATTTTCAAGTAACTAATACACATTTCAAGTTACTACAATTAATAATTTTCAAGTAACAAATACACATTTTCAAGTCAGTACCATTTTCAAGTAACTAACACACATTTCAAGTTACTACACTTAACCATTTTCAAGTCACTAATTCACATTTCAAGTCACTACACTTAACCATTTTCAAATAACAAATACACATTTTCAAGTCACTACCATTTTCAAGTAACTAATACACATTTCAAGTTACTAGACTTAACCATTTTCAAGTCACTAATTCACATTTCAAGCCACTACAATTAACCATTTTCAAGTAACAAATACACATTTTCAAGTCACTACCATTTTCAAGTACCATTTTCAAGTAACTAATACACATTACAAGTTACTACACTTAACAATTTTCAAGTCACTAATTCACATTTCAAGTCACTACACTTAACCATTTTCAAGTAACAAATACACATTTTCAAGTCACTACCATTTTCAAGTAACTAATACACATTTCAAGTTACTAGACTTAACCATTTTCAAGTAACTAAAACACATTTCAAGTCACTACACTTAACCATCTAACAGGTAACAAATACACATTTTCAAGTTACTACCATTTTCAAGTTACTAATAAACATTTCAAGTTACTGCAATTAACAATTTTCAAGTAACAAATACACATTTTCAAGTCACTACCATTTTCAAGTAACTAATACACATTTCAAGTTACTACACTTAACCATTTTCAAGTCACTAATTCACATTTCAAGTCACTACACTTACCCATTTTCAAATAACAAATACACATTTTCAAGTCACTACCATTTTCAAGTAACTAATAAACATTTCAAGTTACTAGACTTAACCATTTTCAAGTAACTAAAACACATTCCAAGTCACTACACTTAACCATCTAACAGGTAACAAATACACATTTTCAAGTCACTACCATTTTCAAGTAACTAATACAAATTTCAAGTTACTACACTTAACCTTTTTCAAGTCTCCAATTCACATTTCAAGTCACTACAATTAACCATTTTCAAGTAACAAATACACATTTTCAAGTCACTACCATTTTCAAGTAACTAATACACATTTCAAGTTCCTACACTTAACCATTTTCAAGTCACTAATTCACATTTCAAGTCACTACACCTAACCATTTTCAAGTAACAAATACACATTTTCAAGTCACTACCATTTTCAAGTAACTAATACACATTTCAAGTTACTAGACTTAACCATTTTCAAGTCACTACACTTAACCATCTAACAAGTAACAAATACACATTTTCAAGTTACTACCATTTTCAAGTAACTAATACACATTTCAAGTTACTACAAATAATAATTTTAAAGTAACAAATACACATTTTCAAGTCACTACCATTTTCAAGTAACTAATACACATTTCAAGTTACTAGACTTAACCATTTTCAAGTCACTACACTTAACCATCTAACAAGTAACAAATACACATTTTCAAGTTACTACCATTTTCAAGTAACTAATACACATTTCAAGTTACTACAATTAATAATTTTCAAGTAACAAATACACATTTTCAAGTCACTACCATTTTCAAGTAACTAACACACATTTCAAGTTACTACACTTAACCATTTTCAAGTCACTACCATTTTCAAGTCACTACACTTAACCATCTAACAAGTAACAAATACACATTTTCAAGTTACTACCATTTTCAAGTAACTAATACGCATTTCAAGTTACTACAATTAATAATTTTCAAGTAACAAATACACATTTTCAAGTCACTACCATTTTCAAGTAACTAACACACATTTCAAGTCACTACACTTAACCATTTTCAAGTAATAAATACACATTTTCAAGTCACTACCATTTTCAAGTAACTAATACACATTTCAAGTTACTAGACTTAACCATTTTCAAGTCACTACACTTAACCATCTAACAAGTAACACATACACATTTTCAAGTTACTACCATTTTCAAGTAACTAATACACATTTCAAGTTACTACAATTAATAATTTTCAAGTAACAAATACACATTTTCAAGTCACTACCATTTTCAAGTAACTAATACACATTTCAAGTTACTACACTTAACCATTTTCAAGTCACTAATTCACATTTCAAGTCACTACACTTACCCATTTTCAAATAACAAATACACATTTTCAAGTCACTACCATTTTCAAGTAACTAATAAACATTTCAAGTTACTAGACTTAACCATTTTCAAGTAACTAAAACACATTCCAAGTCACTACACTTAACCATCTAACAGGTAACAAATACACATTTTGAAGTCACTACCATTTTCAAGTAACTAATACAAATTTCAAGTTACTACACTTAACCATTTTCAAGTCACCAATTCACATTTCAAGTCACTACAATTAACCATTTTCAAGTAACAAATACACATTTTCAAGTCGCTACCATTTTCAAGTAACTAATACACATTTCAAGTTACTACACTTAACCATTTTCAAGTCACTAATTCACATTTCAAGTCACTACACTTAACCATTTTCAAGTAACAAATACACATTTTCAAGTCACTACCATTTTCAAGTAACTAATACACATTTCAAGTTACTAGACTTAACCATTTTCAAGTCACTACACTTAACCATCTAACAAGTAACAAATACACATTTTCAAGTTACTACCATTTTCAAGTAACTAATACACATTTCAAGTTACTACAAATAATAATTTTCAAGTAACAAATACACATTTTCAAGTCACTACCATTTTCAAGTAACTAATAAACATTTCAAGTTACTAGACTTAGCCATTTTCAAGTAACTAAAACACATTTCAAGTCACTACACTTAACCATCTAACAAGTAACAAATACACATTTTCAAGTCACTACCATTTTCAAGTAACTAATACACATTTCAAGTTACTACACTTAACCATTTTCAAGTCACCAATTCACATTTCAAGTCACTACAATTAACCATTTTCAAGTAACAAATACACATTTTCAAGTCACTACCATTTTCAAGTAACTAATACACATTTCAAGTTACTACACTGAACCATTTTCAAATAACAAATACACATTTTCAAGTCACTACCATTTTCAAGTAACTAATACACATTTCAAGTTACTACACTTAACCATTTTCAAGTCACTAATTCACATTTCAAGTCACTACAATTAACCATTTTCAAGTAACAAATACACATTTTCAAGTCACTACCATTTTCAAGTAACTAATACAAATTTCAAGTTACTACACACTTAACCATTTTCAAGTCACTAATTCACATTTCAAGTCACTACACTTAACCATTTTCAAGTAACAAATACACATTTTCAAGTCACTACCATTTTCAAGTAACTAATACACATTTTAAGTTACTACACTGAACCATTTTAAAGTCGCTAATACACATTTCAAGTCACTACACATAACCATTTTCAAGTAACAAATATACATTTTCAAGTCACTACCATTTTCAAGTAACTAATACACATTTCAAGTTAATACACTTAACCATTTTCAAGCCACTAATTCACATTTCAAGTCACTACACTTAACCATTTTCAAATAGTAAATACACATTTTCAAGTCACTACCATTTTCAAGTAACTAATACACATTTCAAGTTACTAGACTTAACCATTTTCAAGTCACTAATTCACATTTCAAGTCACTACACTTAACCATTTTCAAGTAACAAATACACATTTTCAAGTCACTACCATTTTCAAGTAACTAATACACATTTCAAGTTACTAGACTTAACCATTTTCAAGTCACTACACTTAACCATCTAACAAGTAACAAATACACATTTTCAAGTTACTACCATTTTCAAGTAACTAATACACATTTCAAGTTACTACAATTAATAATTTTCAAGTAACAAATACACATTTTCAAGTCACTACCATTTTCAAGTAACTAACACACATTTCAAGTTACTACACTTAACCATTTTCAAGTCACTAATTCACATTTCAAGTCACTACACTTAACCATTTTCAAATAACAAATTCACATTTTCAAGTCACTATCATTTTCAAGTAACTAATACACATTTTAAGTTACTAGACTTAACCATTTTCAAGTCACTAATTCACATTTCAAGCCACTACAATTAACCATTTTCAAGTAACAAATACACATTTTCAAGTCACTACCATTTTCAAGTACCATTTTCAAGTAACTAATACACATTACAAGTTACTACACTTAACCATTTTCAAGTCACTAATTCACATTTCAAGTCACTACACTTAACCATTTTCAAGTAACAAATACACATTTTCAAGTCACTACCATTTTCAAGTAACTAATAAACATTTCAAGTTACTAGACTTAGCCATTTTCAAGTAACTAAAACACATTTCAAGTCACTTCACTTAACCATCTAACAAGTAACAAATACACATTTTCAAGTTACTACCATTTTCAAGTAACTAATACACATTTCAAGTTACAACAATTACAATTTTCAAGTAACAAATTCACATTTTCAAGTCACTACAATTAACCATTTTTAAGTAACAAATACACATTTTCAAGTCACTACCATTTTCAAGTAACTAATACACATTTCAAGTGACTACACTTAACCATTTTCAAGTCACTAATTCACATTTCAAGTCAATACACTTAACCATTTTCAAGTAACAAATACACATTTTCAAGTCACTACCATTTTCAAGTAACTAATACACATTTCAACTTACTAGACTTAACCATTTTCAAGTCACTACACTTAACCATCTAACAAGTAACAAATACACATTTTCAAGTCACTATCATTTTCAAGTAACTAATACACATTTCAAGTTACTAGACTTAACCATTTTCAAGTCACTAATTCACATTTCAAGCCACTACAATTAACCATTTTCAAGTAACAAATACACATTTTCAAGTCACTACCATTTTCAAGTACCATTTTCAAGTAACTAATACACATTACAAGTTACTACACTTAACCATTTTCAAGTCACTAATTCACATTTCAAGTCACTACACTTAACCATTTTCAAGTAACAAATACACATTTTCAAGTCACTACCATTTTCAAGTAACTAATAAACATTTCAAGTTACTAGACTTAGCCATTTTCAAGTAACTAAAACACATTTCAAGTCACTTCACTTAACCATCTAACAAGTAACAAATACACATTTTCAAGTTACTACCATTTTCAAGTAACTAATACACATTTCAAGTTACAACAATTACAATTTTCAAGTAACAAATTCACATTTTCAAGTCACTACAATTAACCATTTTTAAGTAACAAATACACATTTTCAAGTCACTACCATTTTCAAGTAACTAATACACATTTCAAGTGACTACACTTAACCATTTTCAAGTCACTAATTCACATTTCAAGTCAATACACTTAACCATTTTCAAGTAACAAATACACATTTTCAAGTCACTACCATTTTCAAGTAACTAATACACATTTCAAGTTACTAGACTTAACCATTTTCAAGTCACTACACTTAACCATCTAACAAGTAACAAATACACATTTTCAAGTTACTACCATTTTCAAGTAACTAATACACATTTCAAGTTACTACAATTAATAATTTTCAAGTAACAAATACACATTTTCAAGTCAGTACCATTTTCAAGTAACTAACACACATTTCAAGTTACTACACTTAACCATTTTCAAGTCACTAATTCACATTTCAAGTCACTACACTTAACCATTTTCAAATAACAAATACACATTTTCAAGTCACTACCATTTTCAAGTAACTAATACACATTTCAAGTTACTAGACTTAACCATTTTCAAGTCACTAATTCACATTTCAAGCCACTACAATTAACCATTTTCAAGTAACAAATACACATTTTCAAGTCACTACCATTTTCAAGTACCATTTTCAAGTAACTAATACACATTACAAGTTACTACACTTAACAATTTTCAAGTCACTAATTCACATTTCAAGTCACTACACTTAACCATTTTCAAGTAACAAATACACATTTTCAAGTCACTACCATTTTCAAGTAACTAATACACATTTCAAGTTACTAGACTTAACCATTTTCAAGTAACTAAAACACATTTCAAGTCACTACACTTAACCATCTAACAGGTAACAAATACACATTTTCAAGTTACTACCATTTTCAAGTTACTAATAAACATTTCAAG
Source organism: Capsicum rhomboideum (assembly GCA_031232105.1). Lineage (NCBI taxonomy): Eukaryota > Viridiplantae > Streptophyta > Magnoliopsida > Solanales > Solanaceae > Capsicum > Capsicum rhomboideum. The sequence continues at coordinate 119,762,544 of CP124711.1, forward strand.
TTACTGCAATTAACAATTTTCAAGTAACAAATACACATTTTCAAGTCACTACCATTTTCAAGTAACTAATACACATTTCAAGTTACTACACTTAACCATTTTCAAGTCACTAATTCACATTTCAAGTCACTACACTTACCCATTTTCAAATAACAAATACACATTTTCAAGTCACTACCATTTTCAAGTAACTAATAAACATTTCAAGTTACTAGACTTAACCATTTTCAAGTAACTAAAACACATTCCAAGTCACTACACTTAACCATCTAACAGGTAACAAATACACATTTTCAAGTCACTACCATTTTCAAGTAACTAATACAAATTTCAAGTTACTACACTTAACCTTTTTCAAGTCTCCAATTCACATTTCAAGTCACTACAATTAACCATTTTCAAGTAACAAATACACATTTTCAAGTCACTACCATTTTCAAGTAACTAATACACATTTCAAGTTCCTACACTTAACCATTTTCAAGTCACTAATTCACATTTCAAGTCACTACACCTAACCATTTTCAAGTAACAAATACACATTTTCAAGTCACTACCATTTTCAAGTAACTAATACACATTTCAAGTTACTAGACTTAACCATTTTCAAGTCACTACACTTAACCATCTAACAAGTAACAAATACACATTTTCAAGTTACTACCATTTTCAAGTAACTAATACACATTTCAAGTTACTACAAATAATAATTTTAAAGTAACAAATACACATTTTCAAGTCACTACCATTTTCAAGTAACTAATACACATTTCAAGTTACTAGACTTAACCATTTTCAAGTCACTACACTTAACCATCTAACAAGTAACAAATACACATTTTCAAGTTACTACCATTTTCAAGTAACTAATACACATTTCAAGTTACTACAATTAATAATTTTCAAGTAACAAATACACATTTTCAAGTCACTACCATTTTCAAGTAACTAACACACATTTCAAGTTACTACACTTAACCATTTTCAAGTCACTACCATTTTCAAGTCACTACACTTAACCATCTAACAAGTAACAAATACACATTTTCAAGTTACTACCATTTTCAAGTAACTAATACACATTTCAAGTTACTACAATTAATAATTTTCAAGTAACAAATACACATTTTCAAGTCACTACCATTTTCAAGTAACTAACACACATTTCAAGTCACTACACTTAACCATTTTCAAGTAATAAATACACATTTTCAAGTCACTACCATTTTCAAGTAACTAATACACATTTCAAGTTACTAGACTTAACCATTTTCAAGTCACTACACTTAACCATCTAACAAGTAACACATACACATTTTCAAGTTACTACCATTTTCAAGTAACTAATACACATTTCAAGTTACTACAATTAATAATTTTCAAGTAACAAATACACATTTTCAAGTCACTACCATTTTCAAGTAACTAATACACATTTCAAGTTACTACACTTAACCATTTTCAAGTCACTAATTCACATTTCAAGTCACTACACTTACCCATTTTCAAATAACAAATACACATTTTCAAGTCACTACCATTTTCAAGTAACTAATAAACATTTCAAGTTACTAGACTTAACCATTTTCAAGTAACTAAAACACATTTCAAGTCACTACACTTAACCATCTAACAGGTAACAAATACACATTTTGAAGTCACTACCATTTTCAAGTAACTAATACAAATTTCAAGTTACTACACTTAACCATTTTCAAGTCACCAATTCACATTTCAAGTCACTACAATTAACCATTTTCAAGTAACAAATACACATTTTCAAGTCGCTACCATTTTCAAGTAACTAATACACATTTCAAGTTACTACACTTAACCATTTTCAAGTCACTAATTCACATTTCAAGTCACTACACTTAACCATTTTCAAGTAACAAATACACATTTTCAAGTCACTACCATTTTCAAGTAACTAATACACATTTCAAGTTACTAGACTTAACCATTTTCAAGTCACTACACTTAACCATCTAACAAGTAACAAATACACATTTTCAAGTTACTACCATTTTCAAGTAACTAATACACATTTCAAGTTACTACAAATAATAATTTTCAAGTAACAAATACACATTTTCAAGTCACTACCATTTTCAAGTAACTAATAAACATTTCAAGTTACTAGACTTAGCCATTTTCAAGTAACTAAAACACATTTCAAGTCACTACACTTAACCATCTAACAAGTAACAAATACACATTTTCAAGTCACTACCATTTTCAAGTAACTAATACACATTTCAAGTTACTACACTTAACCATTTTCAAGTCACCAATTCACATTTCAAGTCACTACAATTAACCATTTTCAAGTAACAAATACACATTTTCAAGTCACTACCATTTTCAAGTAACTAATACACATTTCAAGTTACTACACTGAACCATTTTCAAATAACAAATACACATTTTCAAGTCACTACCATTTTCAAGTAACTAATACACATTTCAAGTTACTACACTTAACCATTTTCAAGTCACTAATTCACATTTCAAGTCACTACAATTAACCATTTTCAAGTAACAAATACACATTTTCAAGTCACTACCATTTTCAAGTAACTAATACAAATTTCAAGTTACTACACACTTAACCATTTTCAAGTCACTAATTCACATTTCAAGTCACTACACTTAACCATTTTCAAGTAACAAATACACATTTTCAAGTCACTACCATTTTCAAGTAACTAATACACATTTTAAGTTACTACACTGAACCATTTTCAAGTCGCTAATACACATTTCAAGTCACTACACATAACCATTTTCAAGTAACAAATATACATTTTCAAGTCACTACCATTTTCAAGTAACTAATACACATTTCAAGTTAATACACTTAACCATTTTCAAGCCACTAATTCACATTTCAAGTCACTACACTTAACCATTTTCAAATAGTAAATACACATTTTCAAGTCACTACCATTTTCAAGTAACTAATACACATTTCAAGTTACTACACTTAACCTTTTTCAAGTCACCAATTCACATTTCAAGTCACTACAATCAACCATTTTCAAGTAACAAATACACATTTTCAAGTCACTACCATTTTCAAGTAACTAATACACATTTCAAGTTACTACACTTAACCATTTTCAAGTCACTAATTCACATTTCAAGTCACTACACTTAACGATTTTCAAGTAACAAATACACATTTTCAAGTCACTACCATTTTCAAGTAACTAATACACATTTCAAGTTACTAGACTTAACCATTTTCAAGTCACTACACTTAACCATCTAACAAGTAACAAATACACATTTTCAAGTTACTACCATTTTCAAGTAACTAATACACATTTCAAGTTACTACAATTAATAATTTTCAAGTAACAAATACACATTTTCAAGTCACTACCATTTTCAAGTAACTAACACACATTTCAAGTTACTACACTTAACCATTTTCAAGTCACTAATTCACATTTCAAGTCACTACACTTAACCATTTTCAAATAACAAATACACATTTTCAAGTCACTACCATTTTCAAGTAACTAATACACATTTCAAGTTACTAGACTTAACCATTTTCAAGTCACTAATTCACATTTCAAGCCACTACAATTAACCATTTTCAAGTAACAAATACACATTTTCAAGTCATTACCATTTTCAAGTACCATTTTCAAGTAACTAATACACATTACAAGTTACTACACTTAACCATTTTCAAGTCACTAATTCACATTTCAAGTCACTACACTTAACCATTTTCAAGTAACAAATACACATTTTCAAGTCACTACCATTTTCAAGTAACTAATACACATTTCAAGTTACTAGACTTAACCATTTTCAAGTCACTAAAACACATTTCAAGTCACTACACTTAACCATCTAACAAGTAACAAATACACATTTTCAAGTTACTACCATTTTCAAGTAACTAATACACATTTCAAGTTACTACAATTACAATTTTCAAGTAACAAATACACATTTTCAAGTCACTACCATTTTCAAGTAACTAATACACATTTCAAGTCACTACACTTACCCATTTTCAAATAACAAATACACATTTTCAAGTCACTACTATTTTCAAGTAACTAATAAACATTTCAAGTTACTAGACTTAGCTATTTTCAAGTAACTAAAACACATTTCAAGTCACTACACTTAACCATCTAACAAGTAACAAATACACATTTTCAAGTCACTACCATTTTCAAGTAACTAATACACATTTCAAGTTACTACACTTAACCATTTTCAAGTCACCAATTCACATTTCAAGTCACTACAATTAACCATTTTTAAGTAACAAATACACATTTTCAAGTTACTACCATTTTCAAGTAACTAATACACATTTCAAGTGACTACACTTAACCATTTTCAAGTCACTAATTCACATTTCAAATCAATACACTTAACCATTTTCAAGTAACAAATACACATTTTCAAGTCACTACCATTTTCAAGTAACTAATACACATTTCAAGTTACTAGACTTAACCATTTTCAAATCACTAATTCACATTTCAAGTCACTACACTTAACCATTTTCAAGTAACAAATACACATTTTCAAGTCACTACCATTTTCAAGTAACTAATACACATTTCAAGTTACTAGACTTAACCATTTTCAAGTCACTACACTTAACCATCTAACAAGTAACAAATACACATTTTCAAGTTACTACCATTTTCAAGTAACTAATACACATTTCAAGTTACTACAATTAATAATTTTCAAGTAACAAATACACATTTTCAAGTCACTACCATTTTCAAGTAAGTAACACACATTTCAAGTTACTACACTTAACCATTTTCAAGTCACTAATTCACATTTCAAGTCACTACACTTAACAATTTTCAAATAACAAATACACATTTTCAAGTCACTACCATTTTCAAGTAACTAATACACATTTCAAGTTACTAGACTTAACCATTTTCAAGTCACTAATTCACATTTCAAGCCACTACAATTAACCATTTTCAAGTAACAAATACACATTTTCAAGTCACTACCATTTTCAAGTACCATTTTCAAGTAACTAATACACATTACAAGTTACTACACTTAACCATTTTCAAGTCACTAATTCACATTTCAAGTCACTACACTTAACCATTTTCAAGTAACAAATACACATTTTCAAGTCACTACCATTTTCAAGTAACTAATACACATTTCAAGTTACTAGACTTAACCATTTTCAAGTAACTAAAACACATTTCAAGTCACTACACTTAACCATCTAACAAGTAACAAATACACATTTTCAAGTTACTACCATTTTCATGTAACTAATACACATTTCAAGTTACTACAATTACAATTTTCAAGTAACAAATACACATTTTCAAGTCACTACCATTTTCAAGTAACTAATACACATTTCAAGTCACTACACTTACCCATTTTCAAATAACAAATACACATTTTCAAGTCACTACCATTTTCAAGTAACTAATAAACATTTCAAGTTACTAGACTTAGCCATTTTCAAGTAACTAAAACACATTTCAAGTCACTACACTTAACCATCTAACAAGTAACAAATACACATTTTCAAGTCACTACCATTTTCAAGTAACTAATACACATTTCAAGTTACTACACTTAACCATTTTCAAGTCACCAATTCACATTTCAAGTCACTACAATTAAACATTTTTAAGTAACAAATACACATTTTCAAGTTACTACCATTTTCAAGTAACTAATACACATTTCAAGTGACTACACTTAACCATTTTCAAGTCACTAATTCACATTTCAAATCAATACACTTAACCATTTTCAAGTAACAAATACACATTTTCAAGTCACTACCATTTTCAAGTAACTAATACACATTTCAAGTTACTAGACTTAACCATTTTCAAGTCACTAGACTTAACCATCTAACAAGTAACAAATACACATTTTCAAGTTACTACCATTTTCAAGTAACTAATACACATTTCAAGTTACTACAATTAATAATTTTCAAGTAACTAATACACATTTTCAAGTCACTACCATTTTCAAGTAACTAACACACATTTCAAGTTACTACACTTAACCATTTTCAAGTCACTAATTCACATTTCAAGTCACTACACTTAACCATTTTCAAATAACAAATACACATTTTCAAGTCACTACCATTTTCAAGTAACTAATACACATTTCAAGTTACTAGACTTAACCATTTTCAAGTCACTAATTCACATTTCAAGCCACTACAATTAACCATTTTCAAGTAACAAATACACATTTTCAAGTCACTACCATTTTCAAGTACCATTTTCAAGTAACTAATACACATTACAAGTTACTACACTTAACAATTTTCAATTCACTAATTCACATTTCAAGTCACTACACTTAACCATTTTCAAGTAACAAATACACATTTTCAAGTCACTACCATTTTCAAGTAACTAATACACATTTCAAGTTACTAGACTTAACCATTTTCAAGTAACTAAAACATATTTCAAGTCACTACACTTAACCATCTAACAAGTAACAAATACACATTTTCAAGTTACTACCATTTTCAAGTAACTAATAAACATTTCAAGTTACTACAATTACAATTTTCAAGTAACAAATACACATTTTCAAGTCACTACCATTTTCAAGTAACTAACACACATTTCAAGTCACTACACTTAACCATTTTCAAGTAATAAATACACATTTTCAAGTCACTACCATTTTCAAGTAACTAATACACAATTCAAGTTACTAGACTTAACCATTTTCAAGTCACTACACTTAACCATCTAACAAGTAACACATACACATTTTCAAGTTACTACCATTTTCAAGTAACTAATACACATTTCAAGTTACTACAATTAATAATTTTCAAGTAACAAATACACATTTTCAAGTCACTACCATTTTCAAGTAACTAATACACATTTCAAGTTACTACACTTAACCATTTTCAAGTCACTAATTCACATTTCAAGTCACTACACTTACCCATTTTCAAATAACAAATACACATTTTCAAGTCACTACCATTTTCAAGTAACTAATAAACATTTCAAGTTACTAGACTTAACCATTTTCAAGTAACTAAAACACATTCCAAGTCACTACACTTAACCATCTAACAGGTAACAAATACACATTTTCAAGTCACTACCATTTTCAAGTAACTAATACAAATTTCAAGTTACTACACTTAACCTTTTTCAAGTCACCAATTCACATTTCAAGTCACTACAATTAACCATTTTCAAGTAACAAATACACATTTTCAAGTCGCTACCATTTTCAAGTAACTAATACACATTTCAAGTTACTACACTTAACCATTTTCAAGTCACTAATTCACATTTCAAGTCACTACACTTAACCATTTTCAAGTAACAAATACACATTTTCAAGTCACTACCATTTTCAAGTAACTAATACACATTTCAAGTTACTAGACTTAACCATTTTCAAGTAACTAAAACATATTTCAAGTCACTACACTTAACCATCTAACAAGTAACAAATACACATTTTCAAGTTACTACCATTTTCAAGTAACTAATAAACATTTCAAGTTACTACAATTACAATTTTCAAGTAACAAATACACATTTTCAAGTCACTACCATTTTCAAGTAACTAACACACATTTCAAGTCACTACACTTAACCATTTTCAAGTAATAAATACACATTTTCAAGTCACTACCATTTTCAAGTAACTAATACACAATTCAAGTTACTAGACTTAACCATTTTCAAGTCACTACACTTAACCATCTAACAAGTAACACATACACATTTTCAAGTTACTACCATTTTCAAGTAACTAATACACATTTCAAGTTACTACAATTAATAATTTTCAAGTAACAAATACACATTTTCAAGTCACTACCATTTTCAAGTAACTAATACACATTTCAAGTTACTACACTTAACCATTTTCAAGTCACTAATTCACATTTCAAGTCACTACACTTACCCATTTTCAAATAACAAATACACATTTTCAAGTCACTACCATTTTCAAGTAACTAATAAACATTTCAAGTTACTAGACTTAACCATTTTCAAGTAACTAAAACACATTCCAAGTCACTACACTTAACCATCTAACAGGTAACAAATACACATTTTCAAGTCACTACCATTTTCAAGTAACTAATACAAATTTCAAGTTACTACACTTAACCTTTTTCAAGTCACCAATTCACATTTCAAGTCACTACAATTAACCATTTTCAAGTAACAAATACACATTTTCAAGTCGCTACCATTTTCAAGTAACTAATACACATTTCAAGTTACTACACTTAACCATTTTCAAGTCACTAATTCACATTTCAAGTCACTACACTTAACCATTTTCAAGTAACAAATACACATTTTCAAGTCACTACCATTTTCAAGTAACTAATACACATTTCAAGTTACTAGACTTAACCATTTTCAAGTCACTACACTTAACCATCTAACAAGTAACAAATACACATTTTCAAGTTACTACCATTTTCAAGTAACTAATACACATTTCAAGTTACTACAAATAATAATTTTCAAGTAACAAATACACATTTTCAAGTCACTACCATTTTCAAGTAACTAATAAACATTTCAAGTTACTAGACTTAGCCATTTTCAAGTAACTAAAACACATTTCAAGTCACTACACTTAACCATCTAACAAGTAACAAATACACATTTTCAAGTCACTACCATTTTCAAGTAACTAATACACATTTCAAGTTACTACACTTAACCATTTTCAAGTCACCAATTCACATTTCAAGTCACTACAATTAACCATTTTTAAGTAACAAATACACATTTTCAAGTTACTACCATTTTCAAGTAACTAATACACATTTCAAGTGACTACACTTAACCATTTTCAAGTCACTAATTCACATTTCAAATCAATACACTTAACCATTTTCAAGTAACAAATACACATTTTCAAGTCACTACCATTTTCAAGTAACTAATACACATTTCAAGTTACTAGACTTAACCATTTTCAAGTCACTAGACTTAACCATCTAACAAGTAACAAATACACATTTTCAAGTTACTACCATTTTCAAGTAACTAATACACATTTCAAGTTACTGCAATTAATAATTTTCAAGTAACTAATACACATTTTCAAGTCACTACCATTTTCAAGTAACTAACACACATTTCAAGTTACTACACTTAACCATTTTCAAGTCACTAATTCACATTTCAAGTCACTACACTTAACCATTTTCAAATAACAAATACACATTTTCAAGTCACTACCATTTTCAAGTAACTAATACACATTTCAAGTTACTAGACTTAACCATTTTCAAGTCACTAATTCACATTTCAAGCCACTACAATTAACCATTTTCAAGTAACAAATACACATTTTCAAGTCACTACCATTTTCAAGTACCATTTTCAAGTAACTAATACACATTACAAGTTAGTACACTTAACAATTTTCAATTCACTAATTCACATTTCAAGTCACTACACTTAACCATTTTCAAGTAACAAATACACATTTTCAAGTCACTACCATTTTCAAGTAACTAATACACATTTCAAGTTACTAGACTTAACCATTTTCAAGTAACTAAAACATATTTCAAGTCACTACACTTAACCATCTAACAAGTAACAAATACACATTTTCAAGTTACTACCATTTTCAAGTAACTAATAAACATTTCAAGTTACTACAATTACAATTTTCAAGTAACAAATACACATTTTCAAGTCACTACCATTTTCAAGTAACTAACACACATTTCAAGTCACTACACTTAACCATTTTCAAGTAATAAATACACATTTTCAAGTCACTACCATTTTCAAGTAACTAATACACAATTCAAGTTACTAGACTTAACCATTTTCAAGTCACTACACTTAACCATCTAACAAGTAACACATACACATTTTCAAGTTACTACCATTTTCAAGTAACTAATACACATTTCAAGTTACTACAATTAATAATTTTCAAGTAACAAATACACATTTTCAAGTCACTACCATTTTCAAGTAACTAATACACATTTCAAGTTACTACACTTAACCATTTTCAAGTCACTAATTCACATTTCAAGTCACTACACTTACCCATTTTCAAATAACAAATACACATTTTCAAGTCACTACCATTTTCAAGTAACTAATAAACATTTCAAGTTACTAGACTTAACCATTTTCAAGTAACTAAAACACATTCCAAGTCACTACACTTAACCATCTAACAGGTAACAAATACACATTTTCAAGTCACTACCATTTTCAAGTAACTAATACAAATTTCAAGTTACTACACTTAACCTTTTTCAAGTCACCAATTCACATTTCAAGTCACTACAATTAACCATTTTCAAGTAACAAATACACATTTTCAAGTCGCTACCATTTTCAAGTAACTAATACACATTTCAAGTTACTACACTTAACCATTTTCAAGTCACTAATTCACATTTCAAGTCACTACACTTAACCATTTTCAAGTAACAAATACACATTTTCAAGTCACTACCATTTTCAAGTAACTAATACACATTTCAAGTTACTAGACTTAACCATTTTCAAGTCACTACACTTAACCATCTAACAAGTAACAAATACACATTTTCAAGTTACTACCATTTTCAAGTAACTAATACACATTTCAAGTTACTACAAATAATAATTTTCAAGTAACAAATACACATTTTCAAGTCACTACCATTTTCAAGTAACTAATAAACATTTCAAGTTACTAGACTTAGCCATTTTCAAGTAACTAAAACACATTTCAAGTCACTACACTTAACCATCTAACAAGTAACAAATACACATTTTCAAGTCACTACCATTTTCAAGTAACTAATACACATTTCAAGTTACTACACTTAACCATTTTCAAGTCACCAATTCACATTTCAAGTCACTACAATTAACCATTTTCAAGTAACAAATACACATTTTCAAGTCACTACCATTTTCAAGTAACTAATACACATTTCAAGTTACTACACTGAACCATTTTCAAATAACAAATACACATTTTCAAGTCACTACCATTTTCAAGTAACTAATACACATTTCAAGTTACTACACTTAACCATTTTCAAGTCACTAATTCACATTTCAAGTCACTACAATTAACCATTTTCAAGTAACAAATACACATTTTCAAGTCACTACCATTTTCAAGTAACTAATACAAATTTCAAGTTACTACACACTTAACCATTTTCAAGTCACTAATTCACATTTCAAGTCACTACACTTAACCATTTTCAAGTAACAAATACACATTTTCAAGTCACTACCATTTTCAAGTAACTAATACACATTTTAAGTTACTACACTGAACCATTTTCAAGTCGCTAATACACATTTCAAGTCACTACACATAACCATTTTCAAGTAACAAATATACATTTTCAAGTCACTACCATTTTCAAGTAACTAATACACATTTCAAGTTAATACACTTAACCATTTTCAAGCCACTAATTCACATAGCAAGTCACTACACTTAACCATTTTCAAATAACAAATACACATTTTCAAGTCACTACCATTTTCAAGTAACTAATACACATTTCAAGTTACTAGACTTAACCATTTTCAAGTAACTAAAACACATTTCAAGTCACTACACTTAACCATCTAACAAGTAACAAATACACATTTTCAAGTTACTACCATTTTCAAGTAACTAATACACATTTCAAGTTACTACAATTAATAATTTTCAAGTAACAAATACAAATTTTTAAGTCACTACCATTTTCAAGTAACTAACACACATTTCAAGTTACTACACTTAACCATTTTCAAGTCACTAATTCACATTTCAAGTCACTACACTTAACCATTTTCAAATAACAAATACACATTTTCAAGTCACTACCATTTTCAAGTAACTAATACACATTTCAAGTTACTAGACTTAACCATTTTCAAGTCACTAATTCACATTTCAAGCCACTACAATTAACCATTTTCAAGTAACAAATACACATTTTCAAGTCACTACCATTTTCAAGTACCCTTTTCAAGTAACTAATACACATTACAAGTTACTACACTTAACCATTTTCAAGTCACTAATTCACATTTCAAGTCACTACACTTAACCATTTTCAAGTAACAAATACACATTTTCAAGTCACTACCATTTTCAAGTAACTAATACACATTTCAAGTTACTAGACTTAACCATTTTCAAGTAACTAAAACACATTTCAAGTCACTACACTTAACCATCTAACAAGTAACAAATACACATTTTCAAGTTACTACCATTTTCAAGTAACTAATACACATTTCAAGTTACTACAATTACAATTTTCAAGTAACAAATACACATTTTCAAGTCACTACCATTTTCAAGTAACTAATACACATTTCAAGTCACTACACTTACCCATTTTCAAATAACAAATACACATTTTCAAGTCACTACCATTTTCAAGTAACTAATAAACATTTCAAGTTACTAGACTTAGCCATTTTCAAGTAACTAAAACACATTTCAAGTCACTACACTTAACCATCTAACAAGTAACAAATACACATTTTCAAGTCACTACCATTTTCAAGTAACTAATACACATTTCAAGTTACTACACTTAACCATTTTCAAGTCACCAATTCACATTTCAAGTCACTACAATTAACCATTTTTAAGTAACAAATACACATTTTCAAGTTACTACCATTTTCAAGTAACTAATACACATTTCAAGTGACTACACTTAACCATTTTCAAGTCACTAATTCACATTTCAAGTCAATACACTTAACCATTTTCAAGTAACAAATACACATTTTCAAGTCACTACCATTTTCAAGTAACTAATACACATTTCAAGTTACTAGACTTAACCATTTTCAAGTCACTACCATTTTCAAGTAACTAATACACATTTCAAGTTACTAGACTTAACCATTTTCAAGTCACTAATTCACATTTCAAGCCACTACAATTAACCATTTTCAAGTAACAAATACACATTTTCAAGTCACTACCATTTTCAAGTACCATTTTCAAGTAACTAATACACATTACAAGTTACTACACTTAACAATTTTCAAGTCACTAATTCACATTTCAAGTCACTACACTTAACCATTTTCAAGTAACAAATACACATTTTCAAGTCACTACCATTTTCAAGTAACTAATACACATTTCAAGTTACTAGACTTAACCATCTAACAAGTAACAAATACACATTTTCAAGTTACTACCATTTTCAAGTAACTAATACACATTTCAAGTTACTACAATTACAATTTTCAAGTAACAAATACACATTTTCAAGTCACTACCATTTTCAAGTAACTAATACACATTTCAAGTCACTACACTTACCCATTTTCAAATAACAAATACACATTTTCAAGTCACTACCATTTTCAAGTAACTAATAAACATTTCAAGTTACTAGACTTAGCCATTTTCAAGTAACTAAAACACATTTCAAGTCACTACACTTAACCATCTAACAAGTAACAAATACACATTTTCAAGTCACTACCATTTTCAAGTAACTAATACACATTTCAAGTTACTACACTTAACCATTTTCAAGTCACCAATTCACATTTCAAGTCACTACAATTAACCATTTTTAAGTAACAAATACACATTTTCAAGTTACTACCATTTTCAAGTAACTAATACACATTTCAAGTGACTACACTTAACCATTTTCAAGTCACTAATTCACATTTCAAGTCACTACACTTAACCATTTTCAAGTAACAAATACACATTTTCAAGTCACTACCATTTTCAAGTAACTAATACACATTTCAAGTTACTAGACTTAACCATTTTCAAGTCACTACACTTAACCATCTAACAAGTAACAAATACACATTTTCAAGTTACTACCATTTTCAAGTAACTAATACACATTTCAAGTTACTACAATTAATAATTTTCAAGTAACAAATACACATTTTCAAGTCACTACCATTTTCAAGTAACTAACACACATTTCAAGTTACTACACTTAACCATTTTCAAGTCACTAATTCACATTTCAAGTCACTACACTTAACCATTTTCAAATAACAAATACACATTTTCAAGTCACTACCATTTTCAAGTAACTAATACACATTTCAAGTTACTAGACTTAACCATTTTCAAGTCACTAATTCAAATTTCAAGCCACTACAATTAACCATTTTCAAGTAACAAATACACATTTTCAAGTCACTACCATTTTCAAGTACCATTTTCAAATAACTAATACACATTACAAGTTACTACACTTAACCATTTTCAAGTCACTAATTCACATTTCAAGTCACTACACTTAACCATCTAACAAGTAACAAATACACATTTTCAAGTTACTACCATTTTCAAGTAACTAATACACATTTCAAGTTACTACAATTACAATTTTCAAGTAACAAATACACATTTTCAAGTCACTACCATTTTCAAGTAACTAATACACATTTCAAGTCACTACACTTACCCATTTTCAAATAACAAATACACATTTTCAAGTCACTACCATTTTCAAGTAACTAATAAACATTTCAAGTTACTAGACTTAGCCATTTTCAAGTAACTAAAACACATTTCAAGTCACTACACTTAACCATCTAACAAGTAACAAATACACATTTTCAAGTCACTACCATTTTCAAGTAACTAATACACATTTCAAGTTACTACACTTAATGTAATAACCCAATTTAATGGAGGGTTAATTAGTAATTTTACCAATAAATAATAATATTAATAGAGAAAATTAAAAAGGAGTGGGCCTAACCCCATTCCCTCATTCGATTAATATCACGTTTAAGTGAAGAAGTAGAAAATAATTAGGGCTTTTTGTTTCCTCTATTTCTGAAGGAAAGAAACAGATTGAATGTGAGAATTTGGAGAATTTAGGCTGCGTAGAAAAAGAAAGGCTTGCAGAACAAGGATTTCATATTCAGGTATAAGACTACCTTGTCTCTTTAGTTTATAGTGTAGGTATTCATGTTGTTGTGTGCTTTTGTGTAAGAAATATAGTAGTGTTGGCTATAATTAATCAAGGATAGAATGATGACTTGGAAACAAAGAAAAAAAATATATAATTTGGTAAATTGGGGAAATTGGGTAAAAGATGTTGGATGCTGAAAGTTGGTGTGAAAACCCATGTCTTTTAAGCATTTTTGGTTGCTGCCACCTTTAAGGGAAGGTCATAACAAAAGTTAATGGTTAGTTCATAATGGAGGGATAATGTGATTATTATAATGATGACTCAATATAGAGTTTCATGATAAAAGTAGTGGTGGCTTCATTATGAGGAAACTAGTAAACTTACGAATTCAAATCTCAAAAGGTTCTACGCATATCACTAGCTTCTGTTTCAGCATTCTTATTCGTTAACGGAAGCATCATATTTGGACAGAGATGTTAGGGAAATTCTTCTTTTTACCTCTAATTCATGGTTTAAGGTGTGAAGTATTAAGATTCAGCTCTAAGACTGAAAGTTGCGGATATTCAGACTTGACCCCGACTAGCATAATTGATATGTCGATTAATATTTTTGTATAGATTGACGCCATTGATGGCTATTTGGTTGGTGTTCTACGCATTGCAAGGTTGGGGAACTTGTCATTAACGAGGTAAGTGAGACTTTAAGCTTTGGTGCTTGCTTTTCAAACTTGCTTATTAAAAAATGTATTTTTCTGCCTAGTCCATGTGTTGGGACAAGCGTGTGCTTGGCAGAATCGGTGGTCTGTGACTAGCCGCGGATATGTATTTAATGAAGTATAATGAGAATTATTTAATGGTAATATGTGAGGTGACGTTGGGGCGTTGAATATATTTTCTTCGCTGCCGTGATATGGTTACTAGGGGCATACATAGCTGCCGTAATATGTTAGGGGCATTGTGTATGCTGCCGTAATATGTTAGGGGCCTTGTACATGCTGCCGTAGTATACTTTGGGGCATTGTGTATGCTGCCGTGGGCTTGTCGGGGTGCTAGGCTGATCACCTTCACTGCCGTTTATGACAAGTCAGGAGAGTGGATTGAGTGAAGATACATAGTGACTTTTGAAATATTTATTTGTACCTTATTGTGTATTATATTATAAGATATATGTGGTGCCCATCATTTATGTGATCGTTGTGTTTGTATTTTCTAACACTTGTTCCAGGGGTATTAAAGTAGCGGGTCAAGGATCTTACTGGGTTATATTTATATATAGCTCACTCCTTACTTGCATGTCTGCAGATACTGTTACGGAAGGTGAGACTAGTGGCTGACGGTCCGTTCATGAGGATTCTGTTGCTAAGGTTAGCCTTCGCATTGTTCGTGGAGGCTGTCGTTTCATCTCTAGCTATTTTAGCTTATATTTATTTTCTTGGGTTTGCATGCCCGACAGTTGAATTCATGTAACTCGATTAGATGCTCCATGGTCTTAGTGTGGGATTTGGGCTAGAGAACTAGTATTTCATTGATCGTTGAATTAATAAATTGATTATGAAGTTTGTTGGTTATCGGTTTCTATTTATTGATTATTATCGAAGCATTCGGAGGTATATATGTCCTATCTCAGGGCTTATATAATTGGGTAAGTGAATGGATATTTGGTTCGCCCGACAAGTGGTGTTAACGGGTGCCACTCACGTCTAGGTGGTATTTTGGGACGTGACAAAGTTGGTATCAGAGCCTAGGCTTTAAGTCCCGGGTCATGGAGCAGTGTTTGATAGAATCTTGTTCATGGGTATGTAGACGTCCATACTTATGACCTTGAGGCTATCGAACACCTAGGATGTTTTCCTTTCTTTTAATCTTAACTCGTGCGATAGAGATTGAAAGTTTAATTTCTTAAAGGTTGATGCCCATCTTCCTTTAGACATCGATAGGACATGAAGTTTCAAAAAGTACTGGATGCACGCGAAACATGAGTAGGCTTGAGGAATCATGCTAACCATGAGCTTGAGATTGAGTATGAGCAAGGAATGTTGAAGTTCTTCTTTTAAAGAAGCACTTGGATACTAAAGTAAAGCATAATACTCAGTTTTCAGAGGATTAAAATTAGAATGATTCACCTTGAAGTTTATTTTTTTTGAGTTAGAAAGGTGAATTTTTCTTTTTTTTATGAGAGATATTTACCACCACATCATTGTGGTTGGATGTGATTAAATATTTTTCTAACTAGATGATGTAGCAAAGAATGAGGAGAGCTCTACCATTACGGTAAACTAAGATTTTGTAGTATGTAGAGGTGTAGATATTATTGTGGACACATAATTTCCTATTGATGAGTTAGAAAATGATTACTAAGTCGTTGATCTTCTGTAGTGACCCAAAAAAAAAAAAAAAAAAAAAAAAAAAAAAAAAAAAAAACTCAATTGGCCCTCACTTATACGGCTATGGTGTTTGGGTGGTGGGCAATCTTGTGAAAAAAAAAAAAAAAAAGTTTATACTCTTTTCGAGTGGATAAATCCTTGAGGTGAATTGTTAATAATGGTGATACTATTAAAGTGATATTATAAGTGTGAACATAACCATGTTGCTACTGCGTTACGAGACAGCTACAAGTTAATTAATGGTTGAAAGTCTCTGGATACGTTACATCTTGTTGATTAAAAGACCATTAGTGTGAGGCTTACACCCTGATAGTAACATTTTATGTATAACAATAGCATATTGTGCAATGGTTATCTGATGGAATGTGAGTAAGATGTGAAGAATTGAGGTTTTCATGTTTTAAGATGAAAAGAGTTGATACTCATGAAACGACTATGGAAATATACAAAACAAAGTAATATTCCTAAGCTACAGTTGAAATATTATTGTGATACTACCACGGCTCGTCACTATGGTATCGCCACATAATGGATCAAATATATATATATATATATTTGGTACGATGAATGATCTGGGGTTTTAGATAACCATTTTATGAGTATATTCCAGCATAATAAACCAAGTCTTTATTAGTCTGTAATGGAATTCAATTTATGGACTAATTACAATATCTCAATGATGGGATTTTCGAAGAAGCAAAACCAAGGTTTACTTTGTCGCTTCCAGGAGGAAAAAAAAAAAAACAGAAAACAAGGAGAGAATGGTGGTGTGCTGAAGAAAAAAAAAAAATCATAGCAACAACTATCTAAACTGAATATGATGAGTATTGATGTGTTCCAGACTACCTCCCATGAGAGCATTATATAGAAATGTTTGAGCATGTTCCAAAACTATCATAGTAAGAATGGTTGGGTGGTGTTTGTGGCATTTGAAGGCGTTCTTGCGCAACAAAAGCATAAAAGAGTATAGGTATCTAGTCTCAACACTAGCCGAATGAATATTAAGGATTAATTACTTTTGATCGAGTTTTTACCTCATATTAATTAGTTACTAACTTGGTTTGAATTTTGTTGATTGAGGATCTACATGGATATCTATGTCGTTCGCTAGTTGGTAGTTTAAACTTGGTGAGATTATAATTATTGGGTTCAAAGTTGATCAAACAAGCTTTGCATAAAAAGAGTCGTGTTGATACTAAATGACTTTGGACTGCTTAAAGAAAATAAAAGTCACATGGAGATAAAGAAATTAGTGGTATGCAGATCATGAAAGGTGAAAAGACTTTTGACCCCATGAAGAGAGTTATGAAGTTCGATAAGAAAAGTAAATTAAGCTTAAAAATATTCTGGTCTGTGTGAGAATTGCATCAAATTGGTGGGCATATAAACTTGCTTTGTATTATGGTATTTCGATTGTACATTCTATGTTTTGCATATGTTGTTAATGTTCTTGTTGGAATTCATTTAATTCAACCCGAGGAAGGGGAGCTTGCTGAGAAGTTGACTTATGAGGAAGGTCCGAGTGAGACAATTGAGGTCAAAGAAGGTAACTTCAGTAAAAGTATTATGGTGTAACCATCCAACCGATGAGGCTACTTGGGAGTCCGAAGAGGACATGTGAGTTAGATATCCTTACTTATTCGATATTTCATATATGATTCTTGACACGTTCGAGGACGAACGTTATTTTAAGTGGGGGAGAATGTAATAACCCAATTTAATGGAGGGTTAATTAGTAATTTTACCAATAAATAATAATATTAATAGAGAAAATTAAAAAGGAGTGGGCCTAACCCCATTCCCTCATTCGATTAATATCACGTTTAAGTGAAGAAGTAGAAAATAATTAGGGCTTTTTGTTTCCTCTATTTCTGAAGGAAAGAAACAGATTGAATGTGAGAATTTGGAGAATTTAGGCTGCGTAGAAAAAGAAAGGCTTGCAGAACAAGGATTTCATATTCAGGTATAAGACTACCTTGTCTCTTTAGTTTATAGTGTAGGTATTCATGTTGTTGTGTGCTTTTGTGTAAGAAATATAGTAGTGTTGGCTATAATTAATCAAGGATAGAATGATGACTTGGAAACAAAGAAAAAAAATATATAATTTGGTAAATTGGGGAAATTGGGTAAAAGATGTTGGATGCTGAAAGTTGGTGTGAAAACCCATGTCTTTTAAGCATTTTTGGTTGCTGCCACCTTTAAGGGAAGGTCATAACAAAAGTTAATGGTTAGTTCATAATGGAGGGATAATGTGATTATTATAATGATGACTCAATATAGAGTTTCATGATAAAAGTAGTGGTGGCTTCATTATGAGGAAACTAGTAAACTTACGAATTCAAATCTCAAAAGGTTCTACGCATATCACTAGCTTCTGTTTCAGCATTCTTATTCGTTAACGGAAGCATCATATTTGGACAGAGATGTTAGGGAAATTCTTCTTTTTACCTCTAATTCATGGTTTAAGGTGTGAAGTATTAAGATTCAGCTCTAAGACTGAAAGTTGCGGATATTCAGACTTGACCCCGACTAGCATAATTGATATGTCGATTAATATTTTTGCATAGATTGACGCCATTGATGGCTATTTGGTTGGTGTTCTACGCATTGCAAGGTTGGGGAACTTGTCATTAACGAGGTAAGTGAGACTTTAAGCTTTGGTGCTTGCTTTTCAAACTTGCTTATTAAAAAATGTATTTTTCTGCCTAGTCCATGTGTTGGGACAAGCGTGTGCTTGGCAGAATCGGTGGTCTGTGACTAGCCGCGGATATGTATTTAATGAAGTATAATGAGAATTATTTAATGGTAATATGTGAGGTGACGTTGGGGCGTTGAATATATTTTCTTCGCTGCCGTGATATGGTTACTAGGGGCATACATAGCTGCCGTAATATGTTAGGGGCATTGTGTATGCTGCCGTAATATGTTAGGGGCCTTGTACATGCTGCCGTAGTATACTTTGGGGCATTGTGTATGCTGCCGTGGGCTTGTCGGGGTGCTAGGCTGATCACCTTCACTGCCGTTTATGACAAGTCAGGAGAGTGGATTGAGTGAAGATACATAGTGACTTTTGAAATATTTATTTGTACCTTATTGTGTATTATATTATAAGATATATGTGGTGCCCATCATTTATGTGATCGTTGTGTTTGTATTTTCTAACACTTGTTCCAGGGGTATTAAAGTAGCGGGTCAAGGATCTTACTGGGTTATATTTATATATAGCTCACTCCTTACTTGCATGTCTGCAGATACTGTTACGGAAGGTGAGACTAGTGGCTGACGGTCCGTTCATGAGGATTCTGTTGCTAAGGTTAGCCTTCGCATTGTTCGTGGAGGCTGTCGTTTCATCTCTAGCTATTTTAGCTTATATTTATTTTCTTGGGTTTGCATGCCCGACAGTTGAATTCATGTAACTCGATTAGATGCTCCATGGTCTTAGTGTGGGATTTGGGCTAGAGAACTAGTATTTCATTGATCGTTGAATTAATAAATTGATTATGAAGTTTGTTGGTTATCGGTTTCTATTTATTGATTATTATCGAAGCATTCGGAGGTATATATGTCCTATCTCAGGGCTTATATAATTGGGTAAGTGAATGGATATTTGGTTCGCCCGACAAGTGGTGTTAACGGGTGCCACTCACGTCTAGGTGGTATTTTGGGACGTGACACTTAACCATTTTCAAGTCACCAATTCACATTTCAAGTCACTACAATTAACCATTTTTAAGTAACAAATACACATTTTCAAGTTACTACCATTTTCAAGTAACTAATACACATTTCAAGTGACTACACTTAACCATTTTCAAGTCACTAATTCACATTTCAAGTCAATACACTTAACCATTTTCAAGTAACAAATACACATTTTCAAGTCACTACCATTTTCAAGTAACTAATACACATTTCAAGTTACTAGACTTAACCATTTTCAAGTCACTACACTTAACCATCTAACAAGTAACAAATACACATTTTCAAGTTACTACCATTTTCAAGTAACTAATACACATTTCAAGTTACTACAATTAATAATTTTCAAGTAACAAATACACATTTTCAAGTCACTACCATTTTCAAGTAACTAACACACATTTCAAGTTACTACACTTAACCATCTAACAAGTAACAAATACACATTTTCAAGTCACTACCATTTTCAAGTAACTAATACACATTTCAAGTTACTAGACTTAACCATTTTCAAGTCACTAATTCACATTTCAAGCCACTACAATTAACCATTTTCAAGTAACAAATACACATTTTCAAGTCACTACCATTTTCAAGTACCATTTTCAAGTAACTAATACACATTACAAGTTACTACACTTAACAATTTTCAAGTCACTAATTCACATTTCAAGTCACTACACTTAACCATTTTCAAATAACAAATACACATTTTCAAGTCACTACCATTTTCAAGTAACTAATACACATTTCAAGTTACTCGACTTAACCATTTTCAAGTCACTAATTCACATTTCAAGCCACTACAATTAACCATTTTCAAGTAACAAATACACATTTTCAAGTCACTACCATTTTCGAGTACCATTTTCAAGTAACTAATACACATTACAAGTTACTACACTTAACAATTTTCAAGTCACTAATTCACATTTCAAGTCACTACACTTAACCATTTTCAAGTAACAAATACACATTTTCAAGTCACTACCATTTTCAAGTAACTAATACACATTTCAAGTTACTAGACTTAACCATTTTCAAGTAACTAAAACACATTTCAAGTCACTACACTTAACCATCTAACAAGTAACAAATACACATTTTCAAGTTACTACCATTTTCAAGTAACTAATACACATTTCAAGTTACTACAATTACAATTTTCAAGTAACAAATACACATTTTCAAGTCACTACCATTTTCAAGTAACTAATACACATTTCAAGTCACTACACTTACCCATTTTCAAATAACAAATACACATTTTCAAGTCACTACCATTTTCAAGTAACTAATAAACATTTCAAGTTACTAGACTTAGCCATTTTCAAGTAACTAAAACACATTTCAAGTCACTACACTTAACCATCTAACAAGTAACAAATACACATTTTCAAGTCACTACCATTTTCAAGTAACTAATACACATTTCAAGTTACTACACTTAACCATTTTCAAGTCACCAATTCACATTTCAAGTCACTACAATTAACCATTTTTAAGTAACAAATACACATTTTCAAGTTACTACCATTTTCAAGTAACTAATACACATTTCAAGTGACTACACTTAACCATTTTCAAGTCACTAATTCACATTTCAAGTCAATACACTTAACCATTTTCAAGTAACAAATACACATTTTCAAGTCACTACCATTTTCAAGTAACTAATACACATTTCAAGTTACTAGACTTAACCATTTTCAAGTCACTACCATTTTCAAGTAACTAATACACATTTCAAGTTACTAGACTTAACCATTTTCAAGTCACTAATTCACATTTCAAGCCACTACAATTAACCATTTTCAAGTAACAAATACACATTTTCAAGTCACTACCATTTTCAAGTACCATTTTCAAGTAACTAATACACATTACAAGTTACTACACTTAACAATTTTCAAGTCACTAATTCACATTTCAAGTCACTACACTTAACCATTTTCAAGTAACAAATACACATTTTCAAGTCACTACCATTTTCAAGTAACTAATACACATTTCAAGTTACTAGACTTAACCATTTTCAAGTAACTAAAACACATTTCAAGTCACTACACATAACCATCTAACAAGTAACAAATACACATTTTCAAGTTACTACCATTTTCAAGTAACTAATACACATTTCAAGTTACTACAATTACAATTTTCAAGTAACAAATACACATTTTCAAGTCACTACCATTTTCAAGTAACTAATACACATTTCAAGTCACTACACTTACCCATTTTCAAATAACAAATACACATTTTCAAGTCACTACCATTTTCAAGTAACTAATAAACATTTCAAGTTACTAGACTTAGCCATTTTCAAGTAACTAAAACACATTTCAAGTCACTACACTTAACCATCTAACAAGTAACAAATACACATTTTCAAGTCACTACCATTTTCAAGTAACTAATACACATTTCAAGTTACTACACTTAACCATTTTCAAGTCACCAATTCACATTTCAAGTCACTACAATTAACCATTTTTAAGTAACAAATACACATTTTCAAGTTACTACCATTTTCAAGTAACTAATACACATTTCAAGTGACTACACTTAACCATTTTCAAGTCACTAATTCACATTTCAAGTCACTACACTTAACCATTTTCAAGTAACAAATACACATTTTCAAGTCACTACCATTTTCAAGTAACTAATACACATTTCAAGTTACTAGACTTAACCATTTTCAAGTCACTACACTTAACCATCTAACAAGTAACAAATACACATTTTCAAGTTACTACCATTTTCAAGTAACTAATACACATTTCAAGTTACTACAATTAATAATTTTCAAGTAACAAATACACATTTTCAAGTCACTACCATTTTCAAGTAACTAACACACATTTCAAGTTACTACACTTAACCATTTTCAAGTCACTAATTCACATTTCAAGTCACTACACTTAACCATTTTCAAATAACAAATACACATTTTCAAGTCACTACCATTTTCAAGTAACTAATACACATTTCAAGTTACTAGACTTAACCATTTTCAAGTCACTAATTCAAATTTCAAGCCACTACAATTAACCATTTTCAAGTAACAAATACACATTTTCAAGTCACTACCATTTTCAAGTACCATTTTCAAATAACTAATACACATTACAAGTTACTACACTTAACCATTTTCAAGTCACTAATTCACATTTCAAGTCACTACACTTAACCATCTAACAAGTAACAAATACACATTTTCAAGTCACTACCATTTTCAAGTAACTATACACATTTCAAGTTACTACACTTAACCATTTTCAAGTCACCAATTCACATTTCAAGTCACTACAATTAACCATTTTCAAGTAACAAATACACATTTTCAAGTCACTACCATTTTCAAGTAACTAATACACATTTCAAGTTACTACACTGAACCATTTTCAAATAACAAATACACATTTTCAAGTCACTACCATTTTCAAGTAACTAATACAGATTTCAAGTTACTACACTTAACCATTTTCAAGTCACTAATTCACATTTCAAGTCACTACAATTAACCATTTTCAAGTAACAAATACACATTTTCAAGTCACTACCATTTTCAAGTAACTAATACAAATTTCAAGTTACTACACACTTAACCATTTTCAAGTCACTAATTCACATTTCAAATCAATACACTTAACCATTTTCAAGTAACAAATACACATTTTCAAGTCACTACCATTTTCAAGTAACTAATACACATTTCAAGTTACTAGACTTAACCATTTTCAAGTCACTACACTTAACCATCTAACAAGTAACAAATACACATTTTCAAGTTACTACCATTTTCAAGTAACTAATACACATTTTCAAGTTACTAGACTTAACCATTTTCAAGTCACTACCATTTTCAAGTAACTAATACACATTTCAAGTTACTAGACTTAACCATTTTCAAGTCACTAATTCACATTTCAAGTCACTACACTTAACCATTTTCAAGTAACAAATACACATTTTCAAGTCACTACCATTTTCAAGTAACTAATACACATTTTAAGTTACTACACTGAACCATTTTCAGGTAACTAATACACATTTCAAGTCACTACACTTACCCATTTTCAAATAACAAATACACATTTTCAAGTCACTACCATTTTCAAGTAACTAATAAACATTTCAAGTTACTAGACTTAGCCATTTTCAAGTAACTAAAACACATTTCAAGTCACTACACTTAACCATCTAACAAGTAACAAATACACATTTTCAAGTCACTACCATTTTCAAGTAACTAATACACATTTCAAGTTACTACACTTAACCATTTTCAAGTCACCAATTCACATTTCAAGTCACTACAATTAACCATTTTTAAGTAACAAATACACATTTTCAAGTCACTACCATTTTCAAGTAACTAATACACATTTCAAGTGACTACACTTAACCATTTTCAAGTCACTAATTCACATTTCAAATCAATACACTTAACCATTTTCAAGTAACAAATACACATTTTCAAGTCACTACCATTTTCAAGTAACTAATACACATTTCAAGTTACTAGACTTAACCATTTTCAAGTCACTACACTTAACCATCTAACAAGTAACAAATACACATTTTCAAGTTACTACCATTTTCAAGTAACTAATACACATTTCAAGTTACTACAATTAATAATTTTCAAGTAACTAATACACATTTTCAAGTCACTACCATTTTCAAGTAACTAACACACATTTCAAGTTACTACACTTAACCATTTTCAAGTCACTAATTCACATTTCAAGTCACTACACTTAACCATTTTCAAATAACAAATACACATTTTCAAGTCACTACCATTTTCAAGTAACTAATACACATTTCAAGTTACTAGACTTAACCATTTTCAAGTCACTAATTCACATTTCAAGCCACTACAATTAACCATTTTCAAGTAACAAATACACATTTTCAAGTCACTACCATTTTCAAGTACCATTTTCAAGTAACTAATACACATTACAAGTTACTATACTTAACAATTTTCAAGTCACTAATTCACATTTCAAGTCACTACACTTAACCATTTTCAAGTAACAAATACACATTTTCAAGTCACTACCATTTTCAAGTAACTAATACACATTTCAAGTTACTAGACTTAACCATTTTCAAGTAACTAAAACACATTTCAAGTCACTACACTTAACCATCTAACAAGTAACAAATACACATTTTCAAGTTACTACCATTTTCAAGTAACTAATACACATTTCAAGTTACTACAATTACAATTTTCAAGTAACAAATACACATTTTCAAGTCACTACCATTTTCAAGTAACTAATACACATTTCAAGTCACTACACTTACCCATTTTCAAATAACAAATACACATTTTCAAGTCACTACCATTTTCAAGTAACTAATAAACATTTCAAGTTACTAGACTTAGCCATTTTCAAGTAACTAAAACACATTTCAAGTCACTACACTTAACCATCTAACAAGTAACAATTACACATTTTCAAGTCACTACCATTTTCAAGTAACTAATACACATTTCAAGTTACTACACTTAACCATTTTCAAGTCACCAATTCACATTTCAAGTCACTACAATTAACCATTTTTAAGTAACAAATACACATTTTCAAGTCACTACCATTTTCAAGTAACTAATACACATTTCAAGTGACTACACTTAACCATTTTCAAGTCACTAATTCACATTTCAAATCAATACACTTAACCATTTTCAAGTAACAAATACACATTTTCAAGTCACTACCATTTTCATGTAACTAATACACATTTCAAGTTACTAGACTTAACCATTTTCAAGTCACTACACTTAACCATCTAACAAGTAACAAATACACATTTTCAAATTACTACCATTTTCAAGTAACTAATACACATTTCAAGTTACTACAATTAATAATTTTCAAGTAACTAATACACATTTTCAAGTCACTACCATTTTCAAGTAACTAACACACATTTCAAGTTACTACACTTAACCATTTTCAAGTCACTAATTCACATTTCAAGTCACTACACTTAACCATTTTCAAATAACAAATACACATTTTCAAGTCACTACCATTTTCAAGTCACTACCATTTTCAAGTAACTAACACACATTTCAAGTTACTACACTTAACCATTTTCAAGTCACTAATTCACATTTCAAGCCACTACACTTAACCATTTTCAAATAACAAATACACATTTTCAAGTCACTACCATTTTCAAGTAACTAATACACATTTCAAGTTACTAGACTTAACCATTTTCAAGTCACTAATTCACATTTCAAGCCACTACAATTAACCATTTTCAAGTAACAAATACACATTTTCAAGTCACTACCATTTTCAAGTACCATTTTCAAGTAACTAATACACATTACAAGTTACTACACTTAACAATTTTCAAGTCACTAATTCACATTTCAAGTCACTACACTTAACCATTTTCAAGTAACAAATACACATTTTCAAGTCACTACCATTTTCAAGTAACTAATACACATTTCAAGTTACTAGACTTAACCATTTTCAAGTAACTAAAACATATTTCAAGTCACTACACTTAACCATCTAACAAGTAACAAATACACATTTTCAAGTTACTACCATTTTCAAGTAACTAATAAACATTTCAAGTTACTACAATTACAATTTTCAAGTAACAAATACACATTTTCAAGTCACTACCATTTTCAAGTAACTAATACACATTTCAAGTCACTACACTTACCCATTTTCAAATAACAAATACACATTTTCAAGTCACTACCATTTTCAAGTAACTAATAAACATTTCAAGTTACTAGACTTAGCCATTTTCAAGTAACTAAAACACATTTCAAGTCACTACACTTAACCATCTAACAAGTAACAAATACACATTTTCAAGTCACTACCATTTTCAAGTAACTAATACACATTTCAAGTTACTACACTTAACCATTTTCAAGTCACCAATTCACATTTCAAGTCACTACAATTAACCATTTTTAAGTAACAAATACACATTTTCAAGTTACTACCATTTTCAAGTAACTAATACACATTTCAAGTGACTACACTTAACCATTTTCAAGTCACTAATTCACATTTCAAGTCAATACACTTAACCATTTTCAAGTAACAAATACACATTTTCAAGTCACTACCATTTTCAAGTAACTAATACACATTTCAAGTTACTAGACTTAACCATTTTCAAGTCACTACACTTAACCATCTAACAAGTAACAAATACACATTTTCAAGTTACTACCATTTTCAAGTAACTAATACACATTTCAAGTTACTACAATTAATAATTTTCAAGTAACAAATACACATTTTCAAGTCACTACCATTTTCAAGTAACTAACACACATTTCAAGTTACTACACTTAACCATTTTCAAGTCACTAATTCACATTTCAAGTCACTACACTTAACCATTTTCAAATAACAAATACACATTTTCAAGTCACTACCATTTTCAAGTAACTAATACACATTTCAAGTTACTAGACTTAACCATTTTCAAGTAACTAAAACACATTTCAAGTCACTACACTTAACCATCTAACAAGTAACAAATACACATTTTCAAGTTACTACCATTTTCAAGTAACTAATACACATTTCAAGTTACTACAATTACAATTTTCAAGTAACAAATACACATTTTCAAGTCACTACCATTTTCAAGTAACTAATACACATTTCAAGTCACTACACTTACCCATTTTCAAATAACAAATACACATTTTCAAGTCACTACCATTTTCAAGTAACTAATAAACATTTCAAGTTACTAGACTTAGCCATTTTCAAGTAACTAAAACACATTTCAAGTCACTACACTTAACCATCTAACAAGTAACAGATACACATTTTCAAGTCACTACCATTTTCAAGTAACTAATACACATTTCAAGTTACTACACTTAACCATTTTCAAGTCACCAATTCATATTTCAAGTCACTACAATTAACCATTTTTAAGTAACAAATACACATTTTCAAGTCACTACCATTTTCAAGTAACTAATACACATTTCAAGTGACTACACTTAACCATTTTCAAGTCACTAATTCACATTTCAAATCAATACACTTAACCATTTTCAAGTAACAAATACACATTTTCAAGTCACTACCATTTTCAAGTAACTAATACACATTTCAAGTTACTAGACTTAACCATTTTCAAGTCACTACACTTAACCATCTAACAAGTAACAAATACACATTTTCAAGTTACTACCATTTTCAAGTAACTAATACACATTTCAAGTTACTACAATTAATAATTTTCAAGTAACTAATACACATTTTCAAGTCACTACCATTTTCAAGTAACTAACACACATTTCAAGTTACTACACTTAACCATTTTCAAGTCACTAATTCACATTTCAAGTCACTACACTTAACCATTTTCAAATAACAAATACACATTTTCAAGTCACTACCATTTTCAAGTAACTAATACACATTTCAAGTTACTAGACTTAACCATTTTCAAGTCACTAATTCACATTTCAAGCCACTACAATTAACCATTTTCAAGTAACAAATACACATTTTCAAGTCACTACCATTTTCAAGTACCATTTTCAAGTAACTAATACACATTACAAGTTACTACACTTAACAATTTTCAAGTCACTAATTCACATTTCAAGTCACTACACTTAACCATTTTCAAGTAACAAATACACATTTTCAAGTCACTACCATTTTCAAGTAACTAATACACATTTCAAGTTACTAGACTTAACCATTTTCAAGTAACTAAAACACATTTCAAGTCACTACACTTAACCATCTAACAAGTAACAAATACACATTTTCAAGTTACTACCATTTTCAAGTAACTAATACACATTTCAAGTTACTACAATTACAATTTTCAAGTAACAAATACACATTTTCAAGTCACTACCATTTTCAAGTAACTAATACACATTTCAAGTCACTACACTTACCCATTTTCAAATAACAAATACACATTTTCAAGTCACTACCATTTTCAAGTAACTAATAAACATTTCAAGTTACTAGACTTAGCCATTTTCAAGTAACTAAAACACATTTCAAGTCACTACACTTAACCATCTAACAAGTAACAAATACACATTTTCCAGTCACTACCATTTTCAAGTAACTAATACACATTTCAAGTTACTACACTTAACCATTTTCAAGTCACCAATTCACATTTCAAGTCACTACAATTAACCATTTTTAAGTAACAAATACACATTTTCAAGTTACTACCATTTTCAAGTAACTAATACACATTTCAAGTGACTACACTTAACCATTTTCAAGTCACTAATTCACATTTCAAATCAATACACTTAACCATTTTCAAGTAACAAATACACATTTTCAAGTCACTACCATTTTCAAGTAACTAATACACATTTCAAGTTACTAGACTTAACCATTTTCAAGTCACTACACTTAACCATCTAACAAGTAACAAATACACATTTTCAAGTTACTACCATTTTCAAGTAACTAATACACATTTCAAGTTACTACAATTAATAATTTTCAAGTAACTAATACACATTTTCAAGTCACTACCATTTTCAAGTAACTAACTCACATTTCAAGTTACTACACTTAACCATTTTCAAGTCACTAATTCACATTTCAAGTCACTACACTTAACCATTTTCAAATAACAAATACACATTTTCAAGTCACTACCATTTTCAAGTAACTAATACACATTTCAAGTTACTAGACTTAACCATTTTCAAGTCACTAATTCACATTTCAAGCCACTACAATTAACCATTTTCAAGTAACAAATACACATTTTCAAGTCACTACCATTTTCAAGTACCATTTTCAAGTAACTAATACACATTACAAGTTACTACACTTAACAATTTTCAAGTCACTAATTCACATTTCAAGTCACTACACTTAACCATTTTCAAGTAACAAATACACATTTTCAAGTCACTACCATTTTCAAGTAACTAATACACATTTCAAGTTACTAGACTTAACCATTTTCAAGTAACTAAAACACATTTCAAGTCACTACACTTAACCATCTAACAAGTAA
The DNA here is from genome assembly GCA_031232105.1 of Capsicum rhomboideum. Taxonomy (NCBI): domain Eukaryota; kingdom Viridiplantae; phylum Streptophyta; class Magnoliopsida; order Solanales; family Solanaceae; genus Capsicum; species Capsicum rhomboideum. The sequence continues at coordinate 119,793,593 of CP124711.1, forward strand.
CAAATACACATTTTCAAGTTACTACCATTTTCAAGTAACTAATACACATTTCAAGTTACTACAATTACAATTTTCAAGTAACAAATACACATTTTCAAGTCACTACCATTTTCAAGTAACTAATACACATTTCAAGTCACTACACTTACCCATTTTCAAATAACAAATACACATTTTCAAGTCACTACCATTTTCAAGTAACTAATAAACATTTCAAGTTACTAGACTTAGCCATTTTCAATTAACTAAAACACATTTCAAGTCACTACACTTAACCATCTAACAAGTAACAAATACACATTTTCAAGTCACTACCATTTTCAAGTAACTAATACACATTTCAAGTTACTAGACTTAACCATTTTCAAGTAACTAAAACACATTTCAAGTCACTACACTTAACCATCTAACAAGTAACAAATACACATTTTCAAGTTACTACCATTTTCAAGTAACTAATACACATTTCAAGTTACTACAATTACAATTTTCAAGTAACAAATACACATTTTCAAGTCACTACCATTTTCAAGTAACTAATACACATTTCAAGTCACTACACTTACCCATTTTCAAATAACAAATACACATTTTCAAGTCACTACCATTTTCAAGTAACTAATAAACATTTCAAGTTACTAGACTTAGCCATATTCAAGTAACTAAAACACATTTCAAGTCACTACACTTAACCATCTAACAAGTAACAAATACACATTTTCAAGTCACTACCATTTTCAAGTAACTAATACACATTTCAAGTTACTACACTTAACCATTTTCAAGTCACCAATTCACATTTCAAGTCACTACAATTAACCATTTTTAAGTAACAAATACACATTTTCAAGTTACTACCATTTTCAAGTAACTAATACACATTTCAAGTGACTACACTTAACCATTTTCAAGTCACTAATTCACATTTCAAGTCAATACACTTAACCATTTTCAAGTAACAAATACACATTTTCAAGTCACTACCATTTTCAAGTAACTAATACACATTTCAAGTTACTAGACTTAACCATTTTCAAGTCACTACACTTAACCATCTAACAAGTAACAAATACACATTTTCAAGTTACTACTATTTTCAAGTAACTAATACACATTTCAAGTTACTACAATTAATAATTTTCAAGTAACAAATACACATTTTCAAGTCACTACCATTTTCAAGTAACTAACACACATTTCAAGTTACTACACTTAACCATTTTCAAGTCACTAATTCACATTTCAAGTCACTACACTTAACCATTTTCAAATAACAAATACACATTTTCAAGTCACTACCATTTTCAAGTAACTAATACACATTTCAAGTTACTAGACTTAACCATTTTCAAGTAACTAAAACACATTTCAAGTCACTACACTTAACCATCTAACAAGTAACAAATACACATTTTCAAGTTACTACCATTTTCAAGTAACTAATACACATTTCAAGTTACTACAATTACAATTTTCAAGTAACAAATACACATTTTCAAGTCACTACCATTTTCAAGTAACTAATACACATTTCAAGTCACTACACTTACCCATTTTCAAATAACAAATACACATTTTCAAGTCACTACCATTTTCAAGTAACTAATAAACATTTCAAGTTACTAGACTTAGCCATTTTCAAGTAACTAAAACACATTTCAAGTCACTACACTTAACCATCTAACAAGTAACAATTACACATTTTCAAGTCACTACCATTTTCAAGTAACTAATACACATTTCAAGTTACTACACTTAACCATTTTCAAGTCACCAATTCACATTTCAAGTCACTACAATTAACCATTTTTAAGTAACAAATACACATTTTCAAGTCACTACCATTTTCAAGTAACTAATACACATTTCAAGTGACTACACTTAACCATTTTCAAGTCACTAATTCACATTTCAAATCAATACACTTAACCATTTTCAAGTAACAAATACACATTTTCAAGTCACTACCATTTTCAAGTAACTAATACGCATTTCAAGTTACTAGACTTAACCATTTTCAAGTCACTACACTTAACCATCTAACAAGTAACAAATACACATTTTCAAGTTACTACCATTTTCAAGTAACAAATACACATTTCAAGTTACTACAATTAATAATTTTCAAGTAACTAATACACATTTTCAAGTCACTACCATTTTCAAGTAACTAACACACATTTCAAGTTACTACACTTAACCATTTTCAAGTCACTAATTCACATTTCAAGTCACTACACTTAACCATTTTCAAATAACAAATACACATTTTCAAGTCACTACCATTTTCAAGTCACTACCATTTTCAAGTAACTAACACACATTTCAAGTTACTACACTTAACCATTTTCAAGTCACTAATTCACATTTCAAGTCACTACACTTAACCATTTTCAAATAACAAATACACATTTTCAAGTCACTACCATTTTCAAGTAACTAATACACATTTCAAGTTACTAGACTTAACCATTTTCAAGTCACTAATTCACATTTCAAGCCACTACAATTAACCATTTTCAAGTAACAAATACACATTTTCAAGTCACTACCATTTTCAAGTACCATTTTCAAGTAACTAATACACATTACAAGTTACTACACTTAACAATTTTCAAGTCACTAATTCACATTTCAAGTCACTACACTTAACCATTTTCAAGTAACAAATACACATTTTCAAGTCACTACCATTTTCAAGTAACTAATACACATTTCAAGTTACTAGACTTAACCATTTTCAAGTAACTAAAACATATTTCAAGTCACTACACTTAACCATCTAACAAGTAACAAATACACATTTTCAAGTTACTACCATTTTCAAGTAACTAATAAACATTTCAAGTTACTACAATTACAATTTTCAAGTAACAAATACACATTTTCAAGTCACTACCATTTTCAAGTAACTAATACACATTTCAAGTCACTACACTTACCCATTTTCAAATAACAAATACACATTTTCAAGTCACTACCATTTTCAAGTAACTAATAAACATTTCAAGTTACTAGACTTAGCCATTTTCAAGTAACTAAAACACATTTCAAGTCACTACACTTAACCATCTAACAAGTAACAAATACACATTTTCAAGTCACTACCATTTTCAAGTAACTAATACACATTTCAAGTTACTACACTTAACCATTTTCAAGTCACCAATTCACATTTCAAGTCACTACAATTAACCATTTTTAAGTAACAAATACACATTTTCAAGTTACTACCATTTTCAAGTAACTAATACACATTTCAAGTGACTACACTTAACCATTTTCAAGTCACTAATTCACATTTCAAGTCAATACACTTAACCATTTTCAAGTAACAAATACACATTTTCAAGTCACTACCATTTTCAAGTAACTAATACACATTTCAAGTTACTAGACTTAACCATTTTCAAGTCACTACACTTAACCATCTAACAAGTAACAAATACACATTTTCAAGTTACTACCATTTTCAAGTAACTAATACACATTTCAAGTTACTACAATTAATAATTTTCAAGTAACAAATACACATTTTCAAGTCACTACCATTTTCAAGTAACTAACACACATTTCAAGTTACTACACTTAACCATTTTCAAGTGACTAATTCACATTTCAAGTCACTACACTTAACCATTTTCAAATAACAAATACACATTTTCAAGTCACTACCATTTTCAAGTAACTAATACACATTTCAAGTTACTAGACTTAACCATTTTCAAGTAACTAAAACACATTTCAAGTCACTACACTTAACCATCTAACAAGTAACAAATACACATTTTCAAGTTACTACCATTTTCAAGTAACTAATACACATTTCAAGTTACTACAATTACAATTTTCAAGTAACAAATACACATTTTCAAGTCACTACCATTTTCAAGTAACTAATACACATTTCAAGTCACTACACTTACCCATTTTCAAATAACAAATACACATTTTCAAGTCACTACCATTTTCAAGTAACTAATAAACATTTCAAGTTACTAGACTTAGCCATTTTCAAGTAACTAAAACACATTTCAAGTCACTACACTTAACCATCTAACAAGTAACAAATACACATTTTCAAGTCACTACCATTTTCAAGTAACTAATACACATTTCAAGTTACTACACTTAACCATTTTCAAGTCACCAATTCACATTTCAAGTCACTACAATTAACCATTTTTAAGTAACAAATACACATTTTCAAGTCACTACCATTTTCAAGTAACTAATACACATTTCAAGTGACTACACTTAACCATTTTCAAGTCACTAATTCACATTTCAAATCAATACACTTAACCATTTTCAAGTAACAAATACACATTTTCAAGTCACTACCATTTTCAAGTAACTAATACACATTTCAAGTTACTAGACTTAACCATTTTCAAGTCACTACACTTAACCATCTAACAAGTAACAAATACACATTTTCAAGTTACTACCATTTTCAAGTAACTAATACACATTTCAAGTTACTACAATTAATAATTTTCAAGTAACTAATACACATTTTCAAGTCACTACCATTTTCAAGTAACTAACACACATTTCAAGTTACTACACTTAACCATTTTCAAGTCACTAATTCACATTTCAAGTCACTACACTTAACCATTTTCAAATAACAAATACACATTTTCAAGTCACTACCATTTTCAAGTAACTAATACACAATTCAATTTACTAGACTTAACCATTTTCAAGTCACTAATTCACATTTCAAGCCACTACAATTAACCATTTTCAAGTAACAAATACACATTTTCAAGTCACTACCATTTTCAAGTAACTAACACACATTTCAAGTTACTACACTTAACCATTTTCAAGTCACTAATTCACATTTCAAGTCACTACACTTAACCATTTTCAAATAACAAATACACATTTTCAAGTCACTACCATTTTCAAGTAACTAATACACATTTCAAGTTACTAGACTTAACCATTTTCAAGTCACTAATTCACATTTCAAGCCACTACAATTAACCATTTTCAAGTAACAAATACACATTTTCAAGTCACTACCATTTTCAAGTACCATTTTCAAGTAACTAATACACATTACAAGTTACTACACTTAACAATTTTCAAGTCACTAATTCACATTTCAAGTCACTACACTTAACCATTTTCAAGTAACAAATACACATTTTCAAGTCACTACCATTTTCAAGTAACTAATACACATTTCAAGTTACTAGACTTAACCATTTTCAAGTAACTAAAACATATTTCAAGTCACTACACTTAACCATCTAACAAGTAACAAATACACATTTTCAAGTTACTACCATTTTCAAGTAACTAATAAACATTTCAAGTTACTACAATTACAATTTTCAAGTAACAAATACACATTTTCAAGTCACTACCATTTTCAAGTAACTAATACACATTTCAAGTCACTACACTTACCCATTTTCAAATAACAAATACACATTTTCAAGTCACTACCATTTTCAAGTAACTAATAAACATTTCAAGTTACTAGACTTAGCCATTTTCAAGTAACTAAAACACATTTCAAGTCACTACACTTAACCATCTAACAAGTAACAAATACACATTTTCAAGTCACTACCATTTTCAAGTAACTAATACACATTTCAAGTCACTACACTTAACCATTTTCAAGTAACAAATACACATTTTCAAGTCACTACCATTTTCAAGTAACTAATACACATTTCAAGTTACTAGACTTAACCATTTTCAAGTAACTAAAACATATTTCAAGTCACTACACTTAACCATCTAACAAGTAACAAATACACATTTTCAAGTTACTACCATTTTCAAGTAACTAATAAACATTTCAAGTTACTACAATTACAATTTTCAAGTAACAAATACACATTTTCAAGTCACTACCATTTTCAAGTAACTAATACACATTTCAAGTCACTACACTTACCCATTTTCAAATAACAAATACACATTTTCAAGTCACTACCATTTTCAAGTAACTAATAAACATTTCAAGTTACTAGACTTAGCCATTTTCAAGTAACTAAAACACATTTCAAGTCACTACACTTAACCATCTAACAAGTAACAAATACACATTTTCAAGTCACTACCATTTTCAAGTAACTAATACACATTTCAAGTTACTACACTTAACCATTTTCAAGTCACCAATTCACATTTCAAGTCACTACAATTAACCATTTTTAAGTAACAAATACACATTTTCAAGTTACTACCATTTTCAAGTAACTAATACACATTTCAAGTGACTACACTTAACCATTTTCAAGTCACTAATTCACATTTCAAGTCAATACACTTAACCATTTTCAAGTAACAAATACACATTTTCAAGTCACTACCATTTTCAAGTAACTAATACACATTTCAAGTTACTAGACTTAACCATTTTCAAGTCACTACACTTAACCATCTAACAAGTAACAAATACACATTTTCAAGTTACTACCATTTTCAAGTAACTAATACACATTTCAAGTTACTACAATTAATAATTTTCAAGTAACAAATACACATTTTCAAGTCACTACCATTTTCAAGTAACTAACACACATTTCAAGTTACTACACTTAACCATTTTCAAGTCACTAATTCACATTTCAAGTCACTACACTTAACCATTTTCAAATAACAAATACACATTTTCAAGTCACTACCATTTTCAAGTAACTAATACACATTTCAAGTTACTAGACTTAACCATTTTCAAGTAACTAAAACACATTTCAAGTCACTACACTTAACCATCTAACAAGTAACAAATACACATTTTCAAGTTACTACCATTTTCAAGTAACTAATACACATTTCAAGTTACTACAATTACAATTTTCAAGTAACAAATACACATTTTCAAGTCACTACCATTTTCAAGTAACTAATACACATTTCAAGTCACTACACTTACCCATTTTCAAATAACAAATACACATTTTCAAGTCACTACCATTTTCAAGTAACTAATAAACATTTCAAGTTACTAGACTTAGCCATTTTCAAGTAACTAAAACACATTTCAAGTCACTACACTTAACCATCTAACAAGTAACAAATACACATTTTCAAGTCACTACCATTTTCAAGTAACTAATACACATTTCAAGTTACTACACTTAACCATTTTCAAGTCACCAATTCACATTTCAAGTCACTACAATTAACCATTTTTAAGTAACAAATACACATTTTCAAGTCACTACCATTTTCAAGTAACTAATACACATTTCAAGTGACTACACTTAACCATTTTCAAGTCACTAATTCACATTTCAAATCAATACACTTAACCATTTTCAAGTAACAAATACACATTTTCAAGTCACTACCATTTTCAAGTAACTAATACACATTTCAAGTTACTAGACTTAACCATTTTCAAGTCACTACACTTAACCATCTAACAAGTAACAAATACACATTTTCAAGTTACTACCATTTTCAAGTAACTAATACACATTTCAAGTTACTACAATTAATAATTTTCAAGTAACTAATACACATTTTCAAGTCACTACCATTTTCAAGTAACTAACACACATTTCAAGTTACTACACTTAACCATTTTCAAGTCACTAATTCACATTTCAAGTCACTACACTTAACCATTTTCAAATAACAAATACACATTTTCAAGTCACTACCATTTTCAAGTAACTAATACACATTTCAAGTTACTAGACTTAACCATTTTCAAGTCACTAATTCACATTTCAAGCCACTACAATTAACCATTTTCAAGTAACAAATACACATTTTCAAGTCACTACCATTTTCAAGTACCATTTTCAAGTAACTAATACACATTACAAGTTACTACACTTAACAATTTTCAAGTCACTAATTCACATTTCAAGTCACTACACTTAACCATTTTCAAGTAACAAATACACATTTTCAAGTCACTACCATTTTCAAGTAACTAATACACATTTCAAGTTACTAGACTTAACCATTTTCAAGTAACTAAAACACATTTCAAGTCACTACACTTAACCATCTAACAAGTAACAAATACACATTTTCAAGTTACTACCATTTTCAAGTAACTAATACACATTTCAAGTTACTACAATTACAATTTTCAAGTAACAAATACACATTTTCAAGTCACTACCATTTTCAAGTAACTAATACACATTTCAAGTCACTACACTTACCCATTTTCAAATAACAAATACACATTTTCAAGTCACTACCATTTTCAAGTAACTAATAAACATTTCAAGTTACTAGACTTAGCCATTTTCAATTAACTAAAACACATTTCAAGTCACTACACTTAACCATCTAACAAGTAACAAATACACATTTTCAAGTCACTACCATTTTCAAGTAACTAATACACATTTCAAGTTACTAGACTTAACCATTTTCAAGTAACTAAAACACATTTCAAGTCACTACACTTAACCATCTAACAAGTAACAAATACACATTTTCAAGTTACTACCATTTTCAAGTAACTAATACACATTTCAAGTTACTACAATTACAATTTTCAAGTAACAAATACACATTTTCAAGTCACTACCATTTTCAAGTAACTAATACACATTTCAAGTCACTACACTTACCCATTTTCAAATAACAAATACACATTTTCAAGTCACTACCATTTTCAAGTAACTAATAAACATTTCAAGTTACTAGACTTAGCCATTTTCAAGTAACTAAAACACATTTCAAGTCACTACACTTAACCATCTAACAAGTAACAAATACACATTTTCAAGTCACTACCATTTTCAAGTAACTAATACACATTTCAAGTTACTACACTTAACCATTTTCAAGTCACCAATTCACATTTCAAGTCACTACAATTAACCATTTTTAAGTAACAAATACACATTTTCAAGTTACTACCATTTTCAAGTAACTAATACACATTTCAAGTGACTACACTTAACCATTTTCAAGTCACTAATTCACATTTCAAGTCAATACACTTAACCATTTTCAAGTAACAAATACACATTTTCAAGTCACTACCATTTTCAAGTAACTAATACACATTTCAAGTTACTAGACTTAACCATTTTCAAGTCACTACACTTAACCATCTAACAAGTAACAAATACACATTTTCAAGTTACTACCATTTTCAAGTAACTAATACACATTTCAAGTTACTACAATTAATAATTTTCAAGTAACAAATACACATTTTCAAGTCACTACCATTTTCAAGTAACTAACACACATTTCAAGTTACTACACTTAACCATTTTCAAGTCACTAATTCACATTTCAAGTCACTACACTTAACCATTTTCAAATAACAAATACACATTTTCAAGTCACTACCATTTTCAAGTAACTAATACACATTTCAAGTTACTAGACTTAACCATTTTCAAGTAACTAAAACACATTTCAAGTCACTACACTTAACCATCTAACAAGTAACAAATACACATTTTCAAGTTACTACCATTTTCAAGTAACTAATACACATTTCAAGTTACTACAATTACAATTTTCAAGTAACAAATACACATTTTCAAGTCACTACCATTTTCAAGTAACTAATACACATTTCAAGTCACTACACTTACCCATTTTCAAATAACAAATACACATTTTCAAGTCACTACCATTTTCAAGTAACTAATAAACATTTCAAGTTACTAGACTTAGCCATTTTCAAGTAACTAAAACACATTTCAAGTCACTACACTTAACCATCTAACAAGTAACAATTACACATTTTCAAGTCACTACCATTTTCAAGTAACTAATACACATTTCAAGTTACTACACTTAACCATTTTCAAGTCACCAATTCACATTTCAAGTCACTACAATTAACCATTTTTAAGTAACAAATACACATTTTCAAGTCACTACCATTTTCAAGTAACTAATACACATTTCAAGTGACTACACTTAACCATTTTCAAGTCACTAATTCACATTTCAAATCAATACACTTAACCATTTTCAAGTAACAAATACACATTTTCAAGTCACTACCATTTTCAAGTAACTAATACACATTTCAAGTTACTAGACTTAACCATTTTCAAGTCACTACACTTAACCATCTAACAAGTAACAAATTTTCAAGTTACTACCATTTTCAAGTAACTAATACACATTTCAAGTTACTACAATTAATAATTTTCAAGTAACTAATACACATTTTCAAGTCACTACCATTTTCAAGTAACTAACACACATTTCAAGTTACTACACTTAACCATTTTCAAGTCACTAATTCACATTTCAAGTCACTACACTTAACCATTTTCAAATAACAAATACACATTTTCAAGTCACTACCATTTTCAAGTCACTACCATTTTCAAGTAACTAACACACATTTCAAGTTACTACACTTAACCATTTTCAAGTCACTAATTCACATTTCAAGTCACTACACTTAACCATTTTCAAATAACAAATACACATTTTCAAGTCACTACCATTTTCAAGTAACTAATACACATTTCAAGTTACTAGACTTAACCATTTTCAAGTCACTAATTCACATTTCAAGCCACTACAATTAACCATTTTCAAGTAACAAATACACATTTTCAAGTCACTACCATTTTCAAGTACCATTTTCAAGTAACTAATACACATTACAAGTTACTACACTTAACAATTTTCAAGTCACTAATTCACATTTCAAGTCACTACACTTAACCATTTTCAAGTAACAAATACACATTTTCAAGTCACTACCATTTTCAAGTAACTAATACACATTTTCAAGTCACTACCATTTTCAAGTAACTAAAACATATTTCAAGTCACTACACTTAACCATCTAACAAGTAACAAATACACATTTTCAAGTTACTACCATTTTCAAGTAACTAATAAACATTTCAAGTTACTACAATTACAATTTTCAAGTAACAAATACACATTTTCAAGTCACTACCATTTTCAAGTAACTAATACACATTTCAAGTCACTACACTTACCCATTTTCAAATAACAAATACACATTTTCAAGTCACTACCATTTTCAAGTAACTAATAAACATTTCAAGTTACTAGACTTAGCCATTTTCAAGTAACTAAAACACATTTCAAGTCACTACACTTAACCATCTAACAAGTAACAAATACACATTTTCAAGTCACTACCATTTTCAAGTAACTAATACACATTTCAAGTTACTACACTTAACCATTTTCAAGTCACCAATTCACATTTCAAGTCACTACAATTAACCATTTTTAAGTAACAAATACACATTTTCAAGTTACTACCATTTTCAAGTAACTAATACACATTTCAAGTGACTACACTTAACCATTTTCAAGTCACTAATTCACATTTCAAGTCAATACACTTAACCATTTTCAAGTAACAAATACACATTTTCAAGTCACTACCATTTTCAAGTAACTAATACACATTTCAAGTTACTAGACTTAACCATTTTCAAGTCACTACACTTAACCATCTAACAAGTAACAAATACACATTTTCAAGTTACTACCATTTTCAAGTAACTAATACACATTTCAAGTTACTACAATTAATAATTTTCAAGTAACAAATACACATTTTCAAGTCACTACCATTTTCAAGTAACTAACACACATTTCAAGTTACTACACTTAACCATTTTCAAGTCACTAATTCACATTTCAAGTCACTACACTTAACCATTTTCAAATAACAAATACACATTTTCAAGTCACTACCATTTTCAAGTAACTAATACACATTTCAAGTTACTACACTTAACCATCTAACAAGTAACAAATACACATTTTCAAGTTACTACCATTTTCAAGTAACTAATACACATTTCAAGTTACTACAATTACAATTTTCAAGTAACAAATACACATTTTCAAGTCACTACCATTTTCAAGTAACTAATACACATTTCAAGTCACTACACTTACCCATTTTCAAATAACAAATACACATTTTCAAGTCACTACCATTTTCAAGTAACTAATAAACATTTCAAGTTACTAGACTTAGCCATTTTCAAGTAACTAAAACACATTTCAAGTCACTACACTTAACCATCTAACAAGTAACAAATACACATTTTCAAGTCACTACCATTTTCAAGTAACTAATACACATTTCAAGTTACTACACTTAACCATTTTCAAGTCACCAATTCATATTTCAAGTCACTACAATTAACCATTTTTAAGTAACAAATACACATTTTCAAGTCACTACCATTTTCAAGTAACTAATACACATTTCAAGTGACTACACTTAACCATTTTCAAGTCACTAATTCACATTTCAAATCAATACACTTAACCATTTTCAAGTAACAAATACACATTTTCAAGTCACTACCATTTTCAAGTAACTAATACACATTTCAAGTTACTAGACTTAACCATTTTCAAGTCACTACACTTAACCATCTAACAAGTAACAAATACACATTTTCAAGTTACTACCATTTTCAAGTAACTAATACACATTTCAAGTTACTACAATTAATAATTTTCAAGTAACTAATACACATTTTCAAGTCACTACCATTTTCAAGTAACTAACACACATTTCAAGTTACTACACTTAACCATTTTCAAGTCACTAATTCACATTTCAAGTCACTACACTTAACCATTTTCAAATAACAAATACACATTTTCAAGTCACTACCATTTTCAAGTAACTAATACACATTTCAAGTTACTAGACTTAACCATTTTCAAGTCACTAATTCACATTTCAAGCCACTACAATTAACAATTTTCAAGTAACAAATACACATTTTCAAGTCACTACCATTTTCAAGTACCATTTTCAAGTAACTAATACACATTACAAGTTACTACACTTAACAATTTTCAAGTCACTAATTCACATTTCAAGTCACTACACTTAACCATTTTCAAGTAACAAATACACATTTTCAAGTCACTACCATTTTCAAGTAACTAATACACATTTCAAGTTACTAGACTTAACCATTTTCAAGTAACTAAAACACATTTCAAGTCACTACACTTAACCATCTAACAAGTAACAAATACACATTTTCAAGTTACTACCATTTTCAAGTAACTAATACACATTTCAAGTTACTACAATTACAATTTTCAAGTAACAAATACACATTTTCAAGTCACTACCATTTTCAAGTAACTAATACACATTTCAAGTCACTACACTTACCCATTTTCAAATAACAAATACACATTTTCAAGTCACTACCATTTTCAAGTAACTAATAAACATTTCAAGTTACTAGACTTAGCCATTTTCAAGTAACTAAAACACATTTCAAGTCACTACACTTAACCATCTAACAAGTAACAAATACACATTTTCAAGTCACTACCATTTTCAAGTAACTAATACACATTTCAAGTTACTACACTTAACCATTTTCAAGTCACCAATTCACATTTCAAGTCACTACAATTAACCATTTTTAAGTAACAAATACACATTTTCAAGTTACTGCCATTTTCAAGTAACTAATACACATTTCAAGTGACTACACTTAACCATTTTCAAGTCACTAATTCACATTTCAAATCAATACACTTAACCATTTTCAAGTAACAAATACACATTTTCAAGTCACTACCATTTTCAAGTAACTAATACACATTTCAAGTTACTAGACTTAACCATTTTCAAGTCACTAGACTTAACCATCTAACAAGTAACAAATACACATTTTCAAGTTACTACCATTTTCAAGTAACTAATACACATTTCAAGTTACTACAATTAATAATTTTCAAGTAACTAATACACATTTTCAAGTCACTACCATTTTCAAGTAACTAACACACATTTCAAGTTACTACACTTAACCATTTTCAAGTCTCTAATTCACATTTCAAGTCACTACACTTAACCATTTTCAAATAACAAATACACATTTTCAAGTCACTACCATTTTCAAGTAACTAATACACATTTCAAGTTACTAGACTTAACCATTTTCAAGTCACTAATTCACATTTCAAGCCACTACAATTAACCATTTTCAAGTAACAAATACACATTTTCAAGTCACTACCATTTTCAAGTACCATTTTCAAGTAACTAATACACATTACAAGTTACTACACTTAACAATTTTCAAGTCACTAATTCACATTTCAAGTCACTACACTTAACCATTTTCAAGTAACAAATACACATTTTCAAGTCACTACCATTTTCAAGTAACTAATACACATTTTCAAGTCACTACCATTTTCAAGTAACTAAAACATATTTCAAGTCACTACACTTAACCATCTAACAAGTAACAAATACACATTTTCAAGTTACTACCATTTTCAAGTAACTAATAAACATTTCAAGTTACTACAATTACAATTTTCAAGTAACAAATACACATTTTCAAGTCACTACCATTTTCAAGTAACTAATACACATTTCAAGTCACTACACTTACCCATTTTCAAATAACAAATACACATTTTCAAGTCACTACCATTTTCAAGTAACTAATAAACATTTCAAGTTACTAGACTTAGCCATTTTCAAGTAACTAAAACACATTTCAAGTCACTACACTTAACCATCTAACAAGTAACAAATACACATTTTCAAGTCACTACCATTTTCAAGTAACTAATACACATTTCAAGTTACTACACTTAACCATTTTCAAGTCACCAATTCACATTTCAAGTCACTACAATTAACCATTTTTAAGTAACAAATACACATTTTCAAGTTACTACCATTTTCAAGTAACTAATACACATTTCAAGTGACTACACTTAACCATTTTCAAGTCACTAATTCACATTTCAAGTCAATACACTTAACCATTTTCAAGTAACAAATACACATTTTCAAGTCACTACCATTTTCAAGTAACTAATACACATTTCAAGTTACTAGACTTAACCATTTTCAAGTCACTACACTTAACCATCTAACAAGTAACAAATACACATTTTCAAGTTACTACCATTTTCAAGTAACTAATACACATTTCAAGTTACTACAATTAATAATTTTCAAGTAACAAATACACATTTTCAAGTCACTACCATTTTCAAGTAACTAACACACATTTCAAGTTACTACACTTAACCATTTTCAAGTCACTAATTCACATTTCAAGTCACTACACTTAACCATTTTCAAATAACAAATACACATTTTCAAGTCACTACCATTTTCAAGTAACTAATACACATTTCAAGTTACTACACTTAACCATCTAACAAGTAACAAATACACATTTTCAAGTTACTACCATTTTCAAGTAACTAATACACATTTCAAGTTACTACAATTACAATTTTCAAGTAACAAATACACATTTTCAAGTCACTACCATTTTCAAGTAACTAATACACATTTCAAGTCACTACACTTACCCATTTTCAAATAACAAATACACATTTTCAAGTCACTACCATTTTCAAGTAACTAATAAACATTTCAAGTTACTAGACTTAGCCATTTTCAAGTAACTAAAACACATTTCAAGTCACTACACTTAACCATCTAACAAGTAACAAATACACATTTTCAAGTCACTACCATTTTCAAGTAACTAATACACATTTCAAGTTACTACACTTAACCATTTTCAAGTCACCAATTCATATTTCAAGTCACTACAATTAACCATTTTTAAGTAACAAATACACATTTTCAAGTCACTACCATTTTCAAGTAACTAATACACATTTCAAGTGACTACACTTAACCATTTTCAAGTCACTAATTCACATTTCAAATCAATACACTTAACCATTTTCAAGTAACAAATACACATTTTCAAGTCACTACCATTTTCAAGTAACTAATACACATTTCAAGTTACTAGACTTAACCATTTTCAAGTCACTACACTTAACCATCTAACAAGTAACAAATACACATTTTCAAGTTACTACCATTTTCAAGTAACTAATACACATTTCAAGTTACTACAATTAATAATTTTCAAGTAACTAATACACATTTTCAAGTCACTACCATTTTCAAGTAACTAACACACATTTCAAGTTACTACACTTAACCATTTTCAAGTCACTAATTCACATTTCAAGTCACTACACTTAACCATTTTCAAATAACAAATACACATTTTCAAGTCACTACCATTTTCAAGTAACTAATACACATTTCAAGTTACTAGACTTAACCATTTTCAAGTCACTAATTCACATTTCAAGCCACTACAATTAACAATTTTCAAGTAACAAATACACATTTTCAAGTCACTACCATTTTCAAGTACCATTTTCAAGTAACTAATACACATTACAAGTTACTACACTTAACAATTTTCAAGTCACTAATTCACATTTCAAGTCACTACACTTAACCATTTTCAAGTAACAAATACACATTTTCAAGTCACTACCATTTTCAAGTAACTAATACACATTTCAAGTTACTAG
Source organism: Capsicum rhomboideum (assembly GCA_031232105.1). NCBI lineage: Eukaryota > Viridiplantae > Streptophyta > Magnoliopsida > Solanales > Solanaceae > Capsicum > Capsicum rhomboideum. The sequence continues at coordinate 119,809,940 of CP124711.1, forward strand.
ACTTAACCATTTTCAAGTAACTAAAACACATTTCAAGTCACTACACTTAACCATCTAACAAGTAACAAATACACATTTTCAAGTTACTACCATTTTCAAGTAACTAATACACATTTCAAGTTACTACAATTACAATTTTCAAGTAACAAATACACATTTTCAAGTCACTACCATTTTCAAGTAACTAATACACATTTCAAGTCACTACACTTACCCATTTTCAAATAACAAATACACATTTTCAAGTCACTACCATTTTCAAGTAACTAATAAACATTTCAAGTTACTAGACTTAGCCATTTTCAAGTAACTAAAACACATTTCAAGTCACTACACTTAACCATCTAACAAGTAACAAATACACATTTTCAAGTCACTACCATTTTCAAGTAACTAATACACATTTCAAGTTACTACACTTAACCATTTTCAAGTCACCAATTCACATTTCAAGTCACTACAATTAACCATTTTTAAGTAACAAATACACATTTTCAAGTTACTGCCATTTTCAAGTAACTAATACACATTTCAAGTGACTACACTTAACCATTTTCAAGTCACTAATTCACATTTCAAATCAATACACTTAACCATTTTCAAGTAACAAATACACATTTTCAAGTCACTACCATTTTCAAGTAACTAATACACATTTCAAGTTACTAGACTTAACCATTTTCAAGTCACTAGACTTAACCATCTAACAAGTAACAAATACACATTTTCAAGTTACTACCATTTTCAAGTAACTAATACACATTTCAAGTTACTACAATTAATAATTTTCAAGTAACTAATACACATTTTCAAGTCACTACCATTTTCAAGTAACTAACACACATTTCAAGTTACTACACTTAACCATTTTCAAGTCTCTAATTCACATTTCAAGTCACTACACTTAACCATTTTCAAATAACAAATACACATTTTCAAGTCACTACCATTTTCAAGTAACTAATAAACATTTCAAGTTACTAGACTTAGCCATTTTCAAGTAACTAAAACACATTTCAAGTCACTACACTTAACCATCTAACAAGTAACAAATACACATTTTCAAGTCACTACCATTTTCAAGTAACTAATACACATTTCAAGTTACTACACTTAACCATTTTCAAGTCACCAATTCACATTTCAAGTCACTACAATTAACCATTTTTAAGTAACAAATACACATTTTCAAGTTACTACCATTTTCAAGTAACTAATACACATTTCAAGTGACTACACTTAACCATTTTCAAGTCACTAATTCACATTTCAAGTCAATACACTTAACCATTTTCAAGTAACAAATACACATTTTCAAGTCACTACCATTTTCAAGTAACTAATACACATTTCAAGTTACTAGACTTAACCATTTTCAAGTCACTACACTTAACCATCTAACAAGTAACAAATACACATTTTCAAGTTACTACCATTTTCAAGTAACTAATACACATTTCAAGTTACTACAATTAATAATTTTCAAGTAACAAATACACATTTTCAAGTCACTACCATTTTCAAGTAACTAACACACATTTCAAGTTACTACACTTAACCATTTTCAAGTCACTAATTCACATTTCAAGTCACTACACTTAACCATTTTCAAATAACAAATACACATTTTCAAGTCACTACCATTTTCAAGTAACTAATACACATTTCAAGTTACTAGACTTAACCATTTTCAAGTAACTAAAACACATTTCAAGTCACTACACTTAACCATCTAACAAGTAACAAATACACATTTTCAAGTTACTACCATTTTCAAGTAACTAATACACATTTCAAGTTACTACAATTACAATTTTCAAGTAACAAATACACATTTTCAAGTCACTACCATTTTCAAGTAACTAATACACATTTCAAGTCACTACACTTACCCATTTTCAAATAACAAATACACATTTTCAAGTCACTACCATTTTCAAGTAACTAATAAACATTTCAAGTTACTAGACTTAGCCATTTTCAAGTAACTAAAACACATTTCAAGTCACTACACTTAACCATCTAACAAGTAACAAATACACATTTTCAAGTCACTACCATTTTCAAGTAACTAATACACATTTCAAGTTACTACACTTAACCATTTTCAAGTCACCAATTCACATTTCAAGTCACTACAATTAACCATTTTTAAGTAACAAATACACATTTTCAAGTCACTACCATTTTCAAGTAACTAATACACATTTCAAGTGACTACACTTAACCATTTTCAAGTCACTAATTCACATTTCAAATCAATACACTTAACCATTTTCAAGTAACAAATACACATTTTCAAGTCACTACCATTTTCAAGTAACTAATACACATTTCAAGTTACTAGACTTAACCATTTTCAAATCACTACACTTAACCATCTAACAAGTAACAAATACACATTTTCAAGTTACTACCATTTTCAAGTAACTAATACACATTTCAAGTTACTACAATTAATAATTTTCAAGTAACTAATACACATTTTCAAGTCACTACCATTTTCAAGTAACTAACACACATTTCAAGTTACTACACTTAACCATTTTCAAGTCACTAATTCACATTTCAAGTCACTACACTTAACCATTTTCAAATAACAAATACACATTTTCAAGTCACTACCATTTTCAAGTCACTACCATTTTCAAGTAACTAACACACATTTCAAGTTACTACACTTAACCATTTTCAAGTCACTAATTCACATTTCAAGTCACTACACTTAACCATTTTCAAATAACAAATACACATTTTCAAGTCACTACCATTTTCAAGTAACTAATACACATTTCAAGTTACTAGACTTAACCATTTTCAAGTCACTAATTCACATTTCAAGCCACTACAATTAACCATTTTCAAGTAACAAATACACATTTTCAAGTCACTACCATTTTCAAGTACCATTTTCAAGTAACTAATACACATTACAAGTTACTACACTTAACAATTTTCAAGTCACTAATTCACATTTCAAGTCACTACACTTAACCATTTTCAAGTAACAAATACACATTTTAAAGTCACTACCATTTTCAAGTAACTAATACACATTTCAAGTTACTAGACTTAACCATTTTCAAGTAACTAAAACACATTTCAAGTCACTACACTTAACCATCTAACAAATAACAAATACACATTTTCAAGTTACTACCATTTTCAAGTAACTAATACACATTTCAAGTTACTACAATTACAATTTTCAAGTAACAAATACACATTTTCAAGTCACTACCATTTTCAAGTAACTAATACACATTTCAAGTCACTACACTTACCCATTTTCAAATAACAAATACACATTTTCAAGTCACTACCATTTTCAAGTAACTAATAAACATTTCAAGTTACTAGACTTAGCCATTTTCAAGTAACTAAAACACATTTCAAGTCACTACACTTAACCATCTAACAAGTAACAAATACACATTTTCAAGTCACTACCATTTTCAAGTAACTAATACACATTTCAAGTTACTACACTTAACCATTTTCAAGTCACCAATTCACATTTCAAGTCACTACAATTAACCATTTTTAAGTAACAAATACACATTTTCAAGTTACTACCATTTTCAAGTAACTAATACACATTTCAAGTGACTACACTTAACCATTTTCAAGTCACTAATTCACATTTCAAGTCAATACACTTAACCATTTTCAAGTAACAAATACACATTTTCAAGTCACTACCATTTTCAAGTAACTAATACACATTTCAAGTTACTAGACTTAACCATTTTCAAGTCACTACACTTAACCATCTAACAAGTAACAAATACACATTTTCAAGTTACTACCATTTTCAAGTAACTAATACACATTTTCAAGTCACTACCATTTTCAAGTAACTAATACACATTTCAAGTTACTAGACTTAACCATTTTCAAGTCACTAGACTTAACCATCTAACACGTAACAAATACACATTTTCAAGTTACTACCATTTTCAAGTAACTAATACACATTTCAAGTTACTACAATTAATAATTTTCAAGTAACTAATACACATTTTCAAGTCACTACCATTTTCAAGTAACTAACACACATTTCAAGTTACTACACTTAACCATTTTCAAGTCACTAATTCACATTTCAAGTCACTACACTTAACCATTTTCAAATAACAAATACACATTTTCAAGTCACTACCATTTTCAAGTAACTAATAAACATTTCAAGTTACTAGACTTAGCCATTTTCAAGTAACTAAAACACATTTCAAGTCACTACACTTAACCATCTAACAAGTAACAAATACACATTTTCAAGTCACTACCATTTTCAAGTAACTAATACACATTTCAAGTTACTACACTTAACCATTTTCAAGTCACCAATTCACATTTCAAGTCACTACAATTAACCATTTTTAAGTAACAAATACACATTTTCAAGTTACTACCATTTTCAAGTAACTAATACACATTTCAAGTGACTACACTTAACCATTTTCAAGTCACTAATTCACATTTCAAGTCAATACACTTAACCATTTTCAAGTAACAAATACACATTTTCAAGTCACTACCATTTTCAAGTAACTAATACACATTTCAAGTTACTAGACTTAACCATTTTCAAGTCACTACACTTAACCATCTAACAAGTAACAAATACACATTTTCAAGTTACTACCATTTTCAAGTAACTAATACACATTTCAAGTTACTACAATTAATAATTTTCAAGTAACAAATACACATTTTCAAGTCACTACCATTTTCAAGTAACTAACACACATTTCAAGTTACTACACTTAACCATTTTCAAGTCACTAATTCACATTTCAAGTCACTACACTTAACCATTTTCAAATAACAAATACACATTTTCAAGTCACTACCATTTTCAAGTAACTAATACACATTTCAAGTTACTAGACTTAACCATTTTCAAGTAACTAAAACACATTTCAAGTCACTACACTTAACCATCTAACAAGTAACAAATACACATTTTCAAGTTACTACCATTTTCAAGTAACTAATACACATTTCAAGTTACTACAATTACAATTTTCAAGTAACAAATACACATTTTCAAGTCACTACCATTTTCAAGTAACTAATACACATTTCAAGTCACTACACTTACCCATTTTCAAATAACAAATACACATTTTCAAGTCACTACCATTTTCAAGTAACTAATAAACATTTCAAGTTACTAGACTTAGCCATTTTCAAGTAACTAAAACACATTTCAAGTCACTACACTTAACCATCTAACAAGTAACAAATACACATTTTCAAGTCACTACCATTTTCAAGTAACTAATACACATTTCAAGTTACTACACTTAACCATTTTCAAGTCACCAATTCACATTTCAAGTCACTACAATTAACCATTTTTAAGTAACAAATACACATTTTCAAGTCACTACCATTTTCAAGTAACTAATACACATTTCAAGTGACTACACTTAACCATTTTCAAGTCACTAATTCACATTTCAAATCAATACACTTAACCATTTTCAAGTAACAAATACACATTTTCAAGTCACTACCATTTTCAAGTAACTAATACACATTTCAAGTTACTAGACTTAACCATTTTCAAGTCACTACACTTAACCATCTAACAAGTAACAAATACACATTTTCAAGTTACTACCATTTTCAAGTAACTAATACACATTTCAAGTTACTACAATTAATAATTTTCAAGTAACTAATACACATTTTCAAGTCACTACCATTTTCAAGTAACTAACACACATTTCAAGTTACTACACTTAACCATTTTCAAGTCACTAATTCACATTTCAAGTCACTACACTTAACCATTTTCAAATAACAAATACACATTTTCAAGTCACTACCATTTTCAAGTCACTACCATTTTCAAGTAACTAACACACATTTCAAGTTACTACACTTAACCATTTTCAAGTCACTAATTCACATTTCAAGTCACTACACTTAACCATTTTCAAATAACAAATACACATTTTCAAGTCACTACCATTTTCAAGTAACTAATACACATTTCAAGTTACTAGACTTAACCATTTTCAAGTCACTAATTCACATTTCAAGCCACTACAATTAACCATTTTCAAGTAACAAATACACATTTTCAAGTCACTACCATTTTCAAGTACCATTTTCAAGTAACTAATACACATTACAAGTTACTACACTTAACAATTTTCAAGTCACTAATTCACATTTCAAGTCACTACACTTAACCATTTTCAAGTAACAAATACACATTTTCAAGTCACTACCATTTTCAAGTAACTAATACACATTTCAAGTTACTAGACTTAACCAGTTTCAAGTAACTAAAACACATTTCAAGTCACTACACTTAACCATCTAACAAATAACAAATACACATTTTCAAGTTACTACCATTTTCAAGTAACTAATACACATTTCAAGTTACTACAATTACAATTTTCAAGTAACAAATACACATTTTCAAGTCACTACCATTTTCAAGTAACTAATACACATTTCAAGTCACTACACTTACCCATTTTCAAATAACAAATACACATTTTCAAGTCACTACCATTTTCAAGTAACTAATAAACATTTCAAGTTACTAGACTTAGCCATTTTCAAGTAACTAAAACACATTTCAAGTCACTACACTTAACCATCTAACAAGTAACAAATACACATTTTCAAGTCACTACCATTTTCAAGTAACTAATACACATTTCAAGTTACTACACTTAACCATTTTCAAGTCACCAATTCACATTTCAAGTCACTACAATTAACCATTTTTAAGTAACAAATACACATTTTCAAGTTACTACCATTTTCAAGTAACTAATACACATTTCAAGTGACTACACTTAACCATTTTCAAGTCACTAATTCACATTTCAAGTCAATACACTTAACCATTTTCAAGTAACAAATACACATTTTCAAGTCACTACCATTTTCAAGTAACTAATAGACATTTCAAGTTACTAGACTTAACCATTTTCAAGTCACTACACTTAACCATCTAACAAGTAACAAATACACATTTTCAAGTTACTACCATTTTCAAGTAACTAATACACATTTCAAGTTACTACAATTAATAATTTTCAAGTAACAAATACACATTTTCAAGTCACTATCATTTTCAAGTAACTAACACACATTTCAAGTTACTACACTTAACCATTTTCAAGTCACTAATTCACATTTCAAGTCACTACACTTAACCATTTTCAAATAACAAATACACATTTTCAAGTCACTACCATTTTCAAGTAACTAATACGCATTTCAAGTTACTAGACTTAACCATTTTCAAGTAACTAAAACACATTTCAAGTCACTACACTTAACCATCTAACAAGTAACAAATACACATTTTCAAGTTACTACCATTTTCAAGTAACTAATACACATTTCAAGTTACTACAATTACAATTTTCAAGTAAAAAATACACATTTTCAAGTCACTACCATTTTCAAGTAACTAATACACATTTCAAGTCACTACACTTACCCATTTTCAAATAACAAATACACATTTTCAAGTCACTACCATTTTCAAGTAACTAATAAACATTTCAAGTTACTAGACTTAGCCATTTTCAATTAACTAAAACACATTTCAAGTCACTACACTTAACCATCTAACAAGTAACAAATACACATTTTCAAGTCACTACCATTTTCAAGTAACTAATACACATTTCAAGTTACTACACTTAACCATTTTCAAGTCACCAATTCACATTTCAAGTCACTACAATTAACCATTTTTAAGTAACAAATACACATTTTCAAGTCACTACCATTTTCAAGTAACTAATACACATTTCAAGTGACTACACTTAACCATTTTCAAGTCACTAATTCACATTTCAAATCAATACACTTAACCATTTTCAAGTAACAAATACACATTTTCAAGTCACTACCATTTTCAAGTAACTAATACACATTTCAAGTTACTAGACTTAACCATTTTCAAGTCACTACACTTAACCATCTAACAAGTAACAAATACACATTTTCAAGTTACTACCATTTTCAAGTAACTAATACACATTTCAAGTTACTACAATTAATAATTTTCAAGTAACTAATACACATTTTCAAGTCACTACCATTTTCAAGTAACTAACACACATTTCAAGTTACTACACTTAACCATTTTCAAGTCACTAATTCACATTTCAAGTCACTACACTTAACCATTTTCAAATAACAAATACACATTTTCAAGTCACTACCATTTTTAAGTAACTAATACACATTTCAAGTTACTAGACTTAACCATTTTCAAGTCACTAATTCACATTTCAAGCCACTACAATTAACCATTTTCAAGTAACAAATACACATTTTCAAGTCACTACCATTTTCAAGTACCATTTTCAAGTAACTAATACACATTACAAGTTACTACACTTAACAATTTTCAAGTCACTAATTCACATTTCAAGTCACTACACTTAACCATTTTCAAGTAACAAATACACATTTTCAAGTCACTACCATTTTCAAGTAACTAATACACATTTCAAGTTACTAGACTTAACCATTTTCAAGTAACTAAAACACATTTCAAGTCACTACACTTAACCATCTAACAAGTAACAAATACACATTTTCAAGTTACTACCATTTTCAAGTAACTAATACACATTTCAAGTTACTACAATTACAATTTTCAAGTAACAAATACACATTTTCAAGTCACTACCATTTTCAAGTAACTAATACACATTTCAAGTCACTACACTTACCCATTTTCAAATAACAAATACACATTTTCAAGTCACTACCATTTTCAAGTAACTAATAAACATTTCAAGTTACTAGACTTAGCCATTTTCAAGTAACTAAAACACATTTCAAGTCACTACACTTAACCATCTAACAAGTAACAAATACACATTTTCAAGTCACTACCATTTTCAAGTAACTAATACACATTTCAAGTTACTACACTTAACCATTTTCAAGTCACCAATTCACATTTCAAGTCACTACAATTAACCATTTTTAAGTAACAAATACACATTTTCAAGTTACTACCATTTTCAAGTAACTAATACACATTTCAAGTGACTACACTTAACCATTTTCAAGTCACTAATTCACATTTCAAGTCAATACACTTAACCATTTTCAAGTAACAAATACACATTTTCAAGTCACTACCATTTTCAAGTAACTAATACACATTTCAAGTTACTAGACTTAACCATTTTCAAGTCACTACACTTAACCATCTAACAAGTAACAAATACACATTTTCAAGTTACTACCATTTTCAAGTAACTAATACACATTTCAAGTTACTACAATTAATAATTTTCAAGTAACAAATACACATTTTCAAGTCACTACCATTTTCAAGTAACTAACACACATTTCAAGTTACTACACTTAACCATTTTCAAGTCACTAATTCACATTTCAAGTCACTACACTTAACCATTTTCAAATAACAAATACACATTTTCAAGTCACTACCATTTTCAAGTAACTAATACACATTTCAAGTTACTAGACTTAACCATTTTCAAGTAACTAAAACACATTTCAAGTCACTACACTTAACCATCTAACAAGTAACAAATACACATTTTCAAGTTACTACCATTTTCAAGTAACTAATACACATTTCAAGTTACTACAATTACAATTTTCAAGTAAAAAATACACATTTTCAAGTCACTACCATTTTCAAGTAACTAATACACATTTCAAGTCACTACACTTACCCATTTTCAAATAACAAATACACATTTTCAAGTCACTACCATTTTCAAGTAACTAATAAACATTTCAAGTTACTAGACTTAGCCATTTTCAAGTAACTAAAACACATTTCAAGTCACTACACTTAACCATCTAACAGGTAACAAATACACATTTTCAAGTCACTACCATTTTCAAGTAACTAATACACATTTCAAGTTACTACACTTAACCATTTTCAAGTCACCAATTCACATTTCAAGTCACTACAATTAACCATTTTTAAGTAACAAATACACATTTTCAAGTCACTACCATTTTCAAGTAACTAATACACATTTCAAGTGACTACACTTAACCATTTTCAAGTCACTAATTCACATTTCAAATCAATACACTTAACCATTTTCAAGTAACAAATACACATTTTCAAGTCACTACCATTTTCAAGTAACTAATACACATTTCAAGTTACTAGACTTAACCATTTTCAAGTCACTACACTTAACCATCTAACAAGTAACAAATACACATTTTCAAGTTACTACCATTTTCAAGTAACTAATACACATTTCAAGTTACTACAATTAATAATTTTCAAGTAACTAATACACATTTTCAAGTCACTACCATTTTCAAGTAACTAACACACATTTCAAGTTACTACACTTAACCATTTTCAAGTCACTAATTCACATTTCAAGTCACTACACTTAACCATTTTCAAATAACAAATACACATTTTCAAGTCACTACCATTTTCAAGTCACTACCATTTTCAAGTAACTAACACACATTTCAAGTTACTACACTTAACCATTTTCAAGTCACTAATTCACATTTCAAGTCACTACACTTAACCATTTTCAAATAACAAATACACATTTTCAAGTCACTACCATTTTCAAGTAACTAATACACATTTCAAGTTACTAGACTTAACCATTTTCAAGTCACTAATTCACATTTCAAGCCACTACAATTAACCATTTTCAAGTAACAAATACACATTTTCAAGTCACTACCATTTTCAAGTACCATTTTCAAGTAACTAATACACATTACAAGTTACTACACTTAACAATTTTCAAGTCACTAATTCACATTTCAAGTCACTACACTTAACCATTTTCAAGTAACAAATACACATTTTCAAGTCACTACCATTTTCAAGTAACTAATACACATTTCAAGTTACTAGACTTAACCATTTTCAAGTAACTAAAACATATTTCAAGTCACTACACTTAACCATCTAACAAGTAACAAATACACATTTTCAAGTTACTACCATTTTCAAGTAACTAATAAACATTTCAAGTTACTACAATTACAATTTTCAAGTAACAAATACACATTTTCAAGTCACTACCATTTTCAAGTAACTAATACACATTTCAAGTCACTACACTTACCCATTTTCAAATAACAAATACACATTTTCAAGTCACTACCATTTTCAAGTAACTAATAAACATTTCAAGTTACTAGACTTAGCCATTTTCAAGTAACTAAAACACATTTCAAGTCACTACACTTAACCATCTAACAAGTAACAAATACACATTTTCAAGTCACTACCATTTTCAAGTAACTAATACACATTTCAAGTTACTACACTTAACCATTTTCAAGTCACCAATTCACATTTCAAGTCACTACAATTAACCATTTTTAAGTAACAAATACACATTTTCAAGTTACTACCATTTTCAAGTAACTAATACACATTTCAAGTGACTACACTTAACCATTTTCAAGTCACTAATTCACATTTCAAGTCAATACACTTAACCATTTTCAAGTAACAAATACACATTTTCAAGTCACTACCATTTTCAAGTAACTAATACACATTTCAAGTTACTAGACTTAACCATTTTCAAGTCACTACACTTAACCATCTAACAAGTAACAAATACACATTTTCAAGTTACTACCATTTTCAAGTAACTAATACACATTTCAAGTTACTACAATTAATAATTTTCAAGTAACAAATACACATTTTCAAGTCACTACCATTTTCAAGTAACTAACACACATTTCAAGTTACTACACTTAACCATTTTCAAGTCACTAATTCACATTTCAAGTCACTACACTTAACCATTTTCAAATAACAAATACACATTTTCAAGTCACTACCATTTTCAAGTAACTAATACACATTTCAAGTTACTAGACTTAACCATTTTCAAGTAACTAAAACACATTTCAAGTCACTACACTTAACCATCTAACAAGTAACAAATACACATTTTCAAGTTACTACCATTTTCAAGTAACTAATACACATTTCAAGTTACTACAATTACAATTTTCAAGTAACAAATACACATTTTCAAGTCACTACCATTTTCAAGTAACTAATACACATTTCAAGTCACTACACTTACCCATTTTCAAATAACAAATACACATTTTCAAGTCACTACCATTTTCAAGTAACTAATAAACATTTCAAGTTACTAGACTTAGCCATTTTCAAGTAACTAAAACACATTTCAAGTCACTACACTTAACCATCTAACAAGTAACAAATACACATTTTCAAGTCACTACCATTTTCAAGTAACTAATACACATTTCAAGTTACTACACTTAACCATTTTCAAGTCACCAATTCACATTTCAAGTCACTACAATTAACCATTTTTAAGTAACAAATACACATTTTCAAGTCACTACCATTTTCAAGTAACTAATACACATTTCAAGTGACTACACTTAACCATTTTCAAGTCACTAATTCACATTTCAAATCAATACACTTAACCATTTTCAAGTAACAAATACACATTTTCAAGTCACTACCATTTTCAAGTAACTAATACACATTTCAAGTTACTAGACTTAACCATTTTCAAGTCACTACACTTAACCATCTAACAAGTAACAAATACACATTTTCAAGTTACTACCATTTTCAAGTAACTAATACACATTTCAAGTTACTACAATTAATAATTTTCAAGTAACTAATACACATTTTCAAGTCACTACCATTTTCAAGTAACTAACACACATTTCAAGTTACTACACTTAACCATTTTCAAGTCACTAATTCACATTTCAAGTCACTACACTTAACCATTTTCAAATAACAAATACACATTTTCAAGTCACTACCATTTTCAAGTAACTAATACACATTTCAAGTTACTAGACTTAACCATTTTCAAGTCACTAATTCACATTTCAAGCCACTACAATTAACCATTTTCAAGTAACAAATACACATTTTCAAGTCACTACCATTTTCAAGTACCATTTTCAAGTAACTAATACACATTACAAGTTACTACACTTAACAATTTTCAAGTCACTAATTCACATTTCAAGTCACTACACTTAACCATTTTCAAGTAACAAATACACATTTTCAAGTCACTACCATTTTCAAGTAACTAATACACATTTCAAGTTACTAGACTTAACCATTTTCAAGTAACTAAAACACATTTCAAGTCACTACACTTAACCATCTAACAAGTAACAAATACACATTTTCAAGTTACTACCATTTTCAAGTAACTAATACACATTTCAAGTTACTACAATTACAATTTTCAAGTAACAAATACACATTTTCAAGTCACTACCATTTTCAAGTAACTAATACACATTTCAAGTCACTACACTTACCCATTTTCAAATAACAAATACACATTTTCAAGTCACTACCATTTTCAAGTAACTAATAAACATTTCAAGTTACTAGACTTAGCCATTTTCAAGTAACTAAAACACATTTCAAGTCACTACACTTAACCATCTAACAAGTAACAAATACACATTTTCAAGTCACTACCATTTTCAAGTAACTAATACACATTTCAAGTTACTACACTTAACCATTTTCAAGTCACCAATTCACATTTCAAGTCACTACAATTAACCATTTTTAAGTAACAAATACACATTTTCAAGTTACTACCATTTTCAAGTAACTAATACACATTTCAAGTGACTACACTTAACCATTTTCAAGTCACTAATTCACATTTCAAGTCAATACACTTAACCATTTTCAAGTAACAAATACACATTTTCAAGTCACTACCATTTTCAAGTAACTAATACACATTTCAAGTTACTAGACTTAACCATTTTCAAGTCACTACACTTAACCATCTAACAAGTAACAAATACACATTTTCAAGTTACTACCATTTTCAAGTAACTAATACACATTTCAAGTTACTACAATTAATAATTTTCAAGTAACAAATACACATTTTCAAGTCACTACCATTTTCAAGTAACTAACACACATTTCAAGTTACTACACTTAACCATTTTCAAGTCACTAATTCACATTTCAAGTCACTACACTTAACCATTTTCAAATAACAAATACACATTTTCAAGTCACTACCATTTTCAAGTAACTAATACACATTTCAAGTTACTAGACTTAACCATTTTCAAGTAACTAAAACACATTTCAAGTCACTACACTTAACCATCTAACAAGTAACAAATACACATTTTCAAGTTACTACCATTTTCAAGTAACTAATACACATTTCAAGTTACTACAATTACAATTTTCAAGTAACAAATACACATTTTCAAGTCACTACCATTTTCAAGTAACTAATACACATTTCAAGTCACTACACTTACCCATTTTCAAATAACAAATACACATTTTCAAGTCACTACCATTTTCAAGTAACTAATAAACATTTCAAGTTACTAGACTTAACCATTTTCAAGTAACTAAAACACATTCCAAGTCACTACACTTAACCATCTAACAGGTAACAAATACACATTTTCAAGTCACTACCATTTTCAAGTAACTAATACAAATTTCAAGTTACTACACTTAACCTTTTTCAAGTCTCCAATTCACATTTCAAGTCACTACAATTAACCATTTTTAAGTAACAAATACACATTTTCAAGTCACTACCATTTTCAAGTAACTAATACACATTTCAAGTTCCTACACTTAACCATTTTCAAGTCACTAATTCACATTTCAAGTCACTACACCTAACCATTTTCAAGTAACAAATACACATTTTCAAGTCACTACCATTTTCAAGTAACTAATACACATTTCAAGTTACTAGACTTAACCATTTTCAAGTCACTACACTTAACCATCTAACAAGTAACAAATACACATTTTCAAGTTACTACCATTTTCAAGTAACTAATACACATTTCAAGTTACTACAATTAATAATTTTCAAGTAACTAATACACATTTTCAAGTCACTACCATTTTCAAGTAACTAACACACATTTCAAGTTACTACACTTAACCATTTTCAAGTCACTAATTCACATTTCAAGTCACTACACTTAACCATTTTCAAATAACAAATACACATTTTCAAGTCACTACCATTTTCAAGTCACTACCATTTTCAAGTAACTAACACACATTTCAAGTTACTACACTTAACCATTTTCAAGTCACTAATTCACATTTCAAGTCACTACACTTAACCATTTTCAAATAACAAATACACATTTTCAAGTCACTACCATTTTCAAGTAACTAATACACATTTCAAGTTACTAGACTTAACCATTTTCAAGTCACTAATTCACATTTCAAGCCACTACAATTAACCATTTTCAAGTAACAAATACACATTTTCAAGTCACTACCATTTTCAAGTACCATTTTCAAGTAACTAATACACATTACAAGTTACTACACTTAACAATTTTCAAGTCACTAATTCACATTTCAAGTCACTACACTTAACCATTTTCAAGTAACAAATACACATTTTCAAGTCACTACCATTTTCAAGTAACTAATACACATTTCAAGTTACTAGACTTAACCATTTTCAAGTAACTAAAACACATTTCAAGTCACTACACTTAACCATCTAACAAGTAACAAATACACATTTTCAAGTTACTACCATTTTCAAGTAACTAATACACATTTCAAGTTACTACAATTACAATTTTCAAGTAACAAATACACATTTTCAAGTCACTACCATTTTCAAGTAACTAATACACATTTCAAGTCACTACACTTACCCATTTTCAAGTAACAAATACACATTTTCAAGTCACTACCATTTTCAAGTAACTAATAAACATTTCAAGTTACTAGACTTAGCCATTTTCAAGTAACTAAAACACATTTCAAGTCACTACACTTAACCATCTAACAAGTAACAAATACACATTTTCAAGTCACTACCATTTTCAAGTAACTAATACACATTTCAAGTTACTACACTTAACCATTTTCAAGTCACCAATTCACATTTCAAGTCACTACAATTAACCATTTTTAAGTAACAAATACACATTTTCAAGTTACTACCATTTTCAAGTAACTAATACACATTTCAAGTGACTACACTTAACCATTTTCAAGTCACTAATTCACATTTCAAGTCAATACACTTAACCATTTTCAAGTAACAAATACACATTTTCAAGTCACTACCATTTTCAAGTAACTAATACACATTTCAAGTTACTAGACTTAACCATTTTCAAGTCACTACACTTAACCATCTAACAAGTAACAAATACACATTTTCAAGTTACTACCATTTTCAAGTAACTAATACACATTTCAAGTTACTACAATTAATAATTTTCAAGTAACAAATACACATTTTCAAGTCACTACCATTTTCAAGTAACTAACACACATTTCAAGTTACTACACTTAACCATTTTCAAGTCACTAATTCACATTTCAAGTCACTACACTTAACCATTTTCAAATAACAAATACACATTTTCAAGTCACTACCATTTTCAAGTAACTAATACACATTTCAAGTTACTAGACTTAACCATTTTCAAGTAACTAAAACACATTTCAAGTCACTACACTTAACCATCTAACAAATAACAAATACACATTTTCAAGTTACTACCATTTTCAAGTAACTAATACACATTTCAAGTTACTACAATTACAATTTTCAAGTAACAAATACACATTTTCAAGTCACTACCATTTTCAAGTAACTAATACACATTTCAAGTCACTACACTTACCCATTTTCAAATAACAAATACACATTTTCAAGTCACTACCATTTTCAAGTAACTAATAAACATTTCAAGTTACTAGACTTAGCCATTTTCAAGTAACTAAAACACATTTCAAGTCACTACACTTAACCATCTAACAAGTAACAAATACACATTTTCAAGTCACTACCATTTTCAAGTAACTAATACACATTTCAAGTTACTACACTTAACCATTTTCAAGTCACCAATTCACATTTCAAGTCACTACAATTAACCATTTTTAAGTAACAAATACACATTTTCAAGTCACTACCATTTTCAAGTAACTAATACACATTTCAAGTGACTACACTTAACCATTTTCAAGTCACTAATTCACATTTCAAATCAATACACTTAACCATTTTCAAGTAACAAATACACATTTTCAAGTCACTACCATTTTCAAGTAACTAATACACATTTCAAGTTACTAGACTTAACCATTTTCAAGTCACTACACTTAACCATCTAACAAGTAACAAATACACATTTTCAAGTTACTACCATTTTCAAGTAACTAATACACATTTCAAGTTACTACAATTAATAATTTTCAAGTAACTAATACACATTTTCAAGTCACTACCATTTTCAAGTAACTAACACACATTTCAAGTTACTACACTTAACCATTTTCAAGTCACTAATTCACATTTCAAGTCACTACACTTAACCATTTTCAAATAACAAATACACATTTTCAAGTCACTACCATTTTCAAGTAACTAATACACATTTCAAGTTACTAGACTTAACCATTTTCAAGTCACTAATTCACATTTCAAGCCACTACAATTAACCATTTTCAAGTAACAAATACACATTTTCAAGTCACTACCATTTTCAAGTACCATTTTCAAGTAACTAATACACATTACAAGTTACTACACTTAACAATTTTCAAGTCACTAATTCACATTTCAAGTCACTACACTTAACCATTTTCAAGTAACAAATACACATTTTCAAGTCACTACCATTTTCAAGTAACTAATACACATTTCAAGTTACTAGACTTAACCATTTTCAAGTAACTAAAACACATTTCAAGTCACTACACTTAACCATCTAACAAGTAACAAATACACATTTTCAAGTTACTACCATTTTCAAGTAACTAATACACATTTCAAGTTACTACAATTACAATTTTCAAGTAACAAATACACATTTTCAAGTCACTACCATTTTCAAGTAACTAATACACATTTCAAGTCACTACACTTACCCATTTTCAAGTAACAAATACACATTTTCAAGTCACTACCATTTTCAAGTAACTAATAAACATTTCAAGTTACTAGACTTAGCCATTTTCAAGTAACTAAAACACATTTCAAGTCACTACACTTAACCATCTAACAAGTAACAAATACACATTTTCAAGTCACTACCATTTTCAAGTAACTAATACACATTTCAAGTTACTACACTTAACCATTTTCAAGTCACCAATTCACATTTCAAGTCACTACAATTAACCATTTTTAAGTAACAAATACACATTTTCAAGTTACTACCATTTTCAAGTAACTAATACACATTTCAAGTGACTACACTTAACCATTTTCAAGTCACTAATTCACATTTCAAGTCAATACACTTAACCATTTTCAAGTAACAAATACACATTTTCAAGTCACTACCATTTTCAAGTAACTAATACACATTTCAAGTTACTAGACTTAACCATTTTCAAGTCACTACACTTAACCATCTAACAAGTAACAAATACACATTTTCAAGTTACTACCATTTTCAAGTAACTAATACACATTTCAAGTTACTACAATTAATAATTTTCAAGTAACAAATACACATTTTCAAGTCACTACCATTTTCAAGTAACTAACACACATTTCAAGTTACTACACTTAACCATTTTCAAGTCACTAATTCACATTTCAAGTCACTACACTTAACCATTTTCAAATAACAAATACACATTTTCAAGTCACTACCATTTTCAAGTAACTAATACACATTTCAAGTTACTAGACTTAACCATTTTCAAGTAACTAAAACACATTTCAAGTCACTACACTTAACCATCTAACAAGTAACAAATACACATTTTCAAGTTACTACCATTTTCAAGTAACTAATACACATTTCAAGTTACTACAATTACAATTTTCAAGTAACAAATACACATTTTCAAGTCACTACCATTTTCAAGTAAATAATACACATTTCAAGTCACTACACTTACCCATTTTCAAATAACAAATACACATTTTCAAGTCACTACCATTTTCAAGTAACTAATAAACATTTCAAGTTACTAGACTTAGCCATTTTCAAGTAACTAAAACACATTTCAAGTCACTACACTTAACCATCTAACAAGTAACAAATACACATTTTCAAGTCACTACCATTTTCAAGTAACTAATACACATTTCAAGTTACTACACTTAACCATTTTCAAGTCACCAATTCACATTTCAAGTCACTACAATTAACCATTTTTAAGTAACAAATACACATTTTCAAGTCACTACCATTTTCAAGTAACTAATACACATTTCAAGTGACTACACTTAACCATTTTCAAGTCACTAATTCACATTTCAAATCAATACACTTAACCATTTTCAAGTAACAAATACACATTTTCAAGTCACTACCATTTTCAAGTAACTAATACACATTTCAAGTTACTAGACTTAACCATTTTCAAGTCACTACACTTAACCATCTAACAAGTAACAAATACACATTTTCAAGTTACTACCATTTTCAAGTAACTAATACACATTTCAAGTTACTACAATTAATAATTTTCAAGTAACTAATACACATTTTCAAGTCACTACCATTTTCAAGTAACTAACACACATTTCAAGTTACTACACTTAACCATTTTCAAGTCACTAATTCACATTTCAAGTCACTACACTTAACCATTTTCAAATAACAAATACACATTTTCAAGTCACTACCATTTTCAAGTAACTAATACACATTTCAAGTTACTAGACTTAACCATTTTCAAGTCACTAATTCACATTTCAAGCCACTACAATTAACCATTTTCAAGTAACAAATACACATTTTCAAGTCACTACCATTTTCAAGTACCATTTTCAAGTAACTAATACACATTACAAGTTACTACACTTAACAATTTTCAAGTCACTAATTCACATTTCAAGTCACTACACTTAACCATTTTCAAGTAACAAATACACATTTTCAAGTCACTACCATTTTCAAGTAACTAATACACATTTCAAGTTACTAGACTTAACCATTTTCAAGTAACTAAAACACATTTCAAGTCACTACACTTAACCATCTAACAAGTAACAAATACACATTTTCAAGTTACTACCATTTTCAAGTAACTAATACACATTTCAAGTTACTACAATTACAATTTTCAAGTAACAAATACACATTTTCAAGTCACTACCATTTTCAAGTAACTAATACACATTTCAAGTCACTACACTTACCCATTTTCAAATAACAAATACACATTTTCAAGTCACTACCATTTTCAAGTAACTAATAAACATTTCAAGTTACTAGACTTAGCCATTTTCAAGTAACTAAAACACATTTCAAGTCACTACACTTAACCATCTAACAAGTAACAAATACACATTTTCAAGTCACTACCATTTTCAAGTAACTAATACACATTTCAAGTTACTACACTTAACCATTTTCAAGTCACCAATTCACATTTCAAGTCACTACAATTAACCATTTTTAAGTAACAAATACACATTTTCAAGTTACTACCATTTTTAAGTAACTAATACACATTTCAAGTGACTACACTTAACCATTTTCAAGTCACTAATTCACATTTCAAGTCAATACACTTAACCATTTTCAAGTAACAAATACACATTTTCAAGTCACTACCATTTTCAAGTAACTAATACACATTTCAAGTTACTAGACTTAACCATTTTCAAGTCACTACACTTAACCATCTAACAAGTAACAAATACACATTTTCAAGTTACTACCATTTTCAAGTAACTAATACACATTTCAAGTTACTACAATTAATAATTTTCAAGTAACAAATACACATTTTCAAGTCACTACCATTTTCAAGTAACTAACACACATTTCAAGTTACTACACTTAACCATTTTCAAGTCACTAATTCACATTTCAAGTCACTACACTTAACCATTTTCAAATAACAAATACACATTTTCAAGTCACTACCATTTTCAAGTAACTAATACACATTTCAAGTTACTAGACTTAACCATTTTCAAGTAACTAAAACACATTTCAAGTCACTACACTTAACCATCTAACAAGTAACAAATACACATTTTCAAGTTACTACCATTTTCAAGTAACTAATACACATTTCAAGTTACTACAATTACAATTTTCAAGTAAAAAATACACATTTTCAAGTCACTACCATTTTCAAGTAACTAATACACATTTCAAGTCACTACACTTACCCATTTTCAAATAACAAATACACATTTTCAAGTCACTACCATTTTCAAGTAACTAATAAACATTTCAAGTTACTAGACTTAGCCATTTTCAATTAACTAAAACACATTTCAAGTCACTACACTTAACCATCTAACAAGTAACAAATACACATTTTCAAGTCACTACCATTTTCAAGTAACTAATACACATTTCAAGTTACTACACTTAACCATTTTCAAGTCACCAATTCACATTTCAAGTCACTACAATTAACCATTTTTAAGTAACAAATACACATTTTCAAGTCACTACCATTTTCAAGTAACTAATACACATTTCAAGTGACTACACTTAACCACTTTCAAGTCACTAATTCACATTTCAAATCAATACACTTAACCATTTTCAAGTAACAAATACACATTTTCAAGTCACTACCATTTTCAAGTAACTAATACACATTTCAAGTTACTAGACTTAACCATTTTCAAGTCACTACACTTAACCATCTAACAAGTAACAAATACACATTTTCAAGTTACTACAATTTTCAAGTAACTAATACACATTTCAAGTTACTACAATTAATAATTTTCAAGTAACTAATACACATTTTCAAGTCACTACCATTTTCAAGTAACTAACACACATTTCAAGTTACTACACTTAACCATTTTCAAGTCACTAATTCACATTTCAAGTCACTACACTTAACCATTTTCAAATAACAAATACACATTTTCAAGTCACTACCATTTTCAAGTAACTAATACACATTTCAAGTTACTAGACTTAACCATTTTCAAGTCACTAATTCACATTTCAAGCCACTACAATTAACCATTTTCAAGTAACAAATACACATTTTCAAGTCACTACCATTTTCAAGTACCATTTTCAAGTAACTAATACACATTACAAGTTACTACACTTAACAATTTTCAAGTCACTAATTCACATTTCAAGTCACTACACTTAACCATTTTCAAGTAACAAATACACATTTTCAAGTCACTACCATTTTCAAGTAACTAATACACATTTCAAGTTACTAGACTTAACCATTTTCAAGTAACTAAAACACATTTCAAGTCACTACACTTAACCATCTAACAAGTAACAAATACACATTTTCAAGTTACTACCATTTTCAAGTAACTAATACACATTTCAAGTTACTACAATTACAATTTTCAAGTAACAAATACACATTTTCAAGTCACTACCATTTTCAAGTAACTAATACACATTTCAAGTCACTACACTTACCCATTTTCAAATAACAAATACACATTTTCAAGTCACTACCATTTTCAAGTAACTAATAAACATTTCAAGTTACTAGACTTAGCCATTTTCAAGTAACTAAAACACATTTCAAGTCACTACACTTAACCATCTAACAAGTAACAAATACACATTTTCAAGTCACTACCATTTTCAAGTAACTAATACACATTTCAAGTTACTACACTTAACCATTTTCAAGTCACCAATTCACATTTCAAGTCACTACAATTAACCATTTTTAAGTAACAAATACACATTTTCAAGTTACTACCATTTTCAAGTAACTAATACACATTTCAAGTGACTACACTTAACCATTTTCAAGTCACTAATTCACATTTCAAGTCAATACACTTAACCATTTTCAAGTAACAAATACACATTTTCAAGTCACTACCATTTTCAAGTAACTAATACACATTTCAAGTTACTAGACTTAACCATTTTCAAGTCACTACACTTAACCATCTAACAAGTAACAAATACACATTTTCAAGTTACTACCATTTTCAAGTAACTAATACACATTTCAAGTTACTACAATTAATAATTTTCAAGTAACAAATACACATTTTCAAGTCACTACCATTTTCAAGTAACTAACACACATTTCAAGTTACTACACTTAACCATTTTCAAGTCACTAATTCACATTTCAAGTCACTACACTTAACCATTTTCAAATAACAAATACACATTTTCAAGTCACTACCATTTTCAAGTAACTAATACACATTTCAAGTTACTAGACTTAACCATTTTCAAGTAACTAAAACACATTTCAAGTCACTACACTTAACCATCTAACAAGTAACAAATACACATTTTCAAGTTACTACCATTTTCAAGTAACTAATACACATTTCAAGTTACTACAATTACAATTTTCAAGTAACAAATACACATTTTCAAGTCACTACCATTTTCAAGTAACTAATACACATTTCAAGTCACTACACTTACCCATTTTCAAATAACAAATACACATTTTCAAGTCACTACCATTTTCAAGTAACTAATAAACATTTCAAGTTACTAGACTTAACCATTTTCAAGTAACTAAAACACATTCCAAGTCACTACACTTAACCATCTAACAGGTAACAAATACACATTTTCAAGTCACTACCATTTTCAAGTAACTAATAAACATTTCAAGTTACTAGACTTAACCATTTTCAAGTAACTAAAACACATTCCAAGTCACTACACTTAACCATCTAACAGGTAACAAATACACATTTTCAAGTCACTACCATTTTCAAGTAACTAATACAAATTTCAAGTTACTACACTTAACCTTTTTCAAGTCTCCAATTCACATTTCAAGTCACTACAATTAACCATTTTTAAGTAACAAATACACATTTTCAAGTCACTACCATTTTCAAGTAACTAATACACATTTCAAGTTCCTACACTTAACCATTTTCAAGTCACTAATTCACATTTCAAGTCACTACACCTAACCATTTTCAAGTAACAAATACACATTTTCAAGTCACTACCATTTTCAAGTAACTAATACACATTTCAAGTTACTAGACTTAACCATTTTCAAGTCACTACACTTAACCATCTAACAAGTAACAAATACACATTTTCAAGTTACTACCATTTTCAAGTAACTAATACACATTTCAAGTTACTACAATTAATAATTTTCAAGTAACTAATACACATTTTCAAGTCACTACCATTTTCAAGTAACTAACACACATTTCAAGTTACTACACTTAACCATTTTCAAGTCACTAATTCACATTTCAAGTCACTACACTTAACCATTTTCAAATAACAAATACACATTTTCAAGTCACTACCATTTTCAAGTCACTACCATTTTCAAGTAACTAACACACATTTCAAGTTACTACACTTAACCATTTTCAAGTCACTAATTCACATTTCAAGTCACTACACTTAACCATTTTCAAATAACAAATACACATTTTCAAGTCACTACCATTTTCAAGTAACTAATACACATTTCAAGTTACTAGACTTAACCATTTTCAAGTCACTAATTCACATTTCAAGCCACTACAATTAACCATTTTCAAGTAACAAATACACATTTTCAAGTCACTACCATTTTCAAGTACCATTTTCAAGTAACTAATACACATTACAAGTTACTACACTTAACAATTTTCAAGTCACTAATTCACATTTCAAGTCACTACACTTAACCATTTTCAAGTAACAAATACACATTTTCAAGTCACTACCATTTTCAAGTAACTAATACACATTTCAAGTTACTAGACTTAACCATTTTCAAGTAACTAAAACACATTTCAAGTCACTACACTTAACCATCTAACAAGTAACAAATACACATTTTCAAGTTACTACCATTTTCAAGTAACTAATACACATTTCAAGTTACTACAATTACAATTTTCAAGTAACAAATACACATTTTCAAGTCACTACCATTTTCAAGTAACTAATACACATTTCAAGTCACTACACTTACCCATTTTCAAGTAACAAATACACATTTTCAAGTCACTACCATTTTCAAGTAACTAATAAACATTTCAAGTTACTAGACTTAGCCATTTTCAAGTAACTAAAACACATTTCAAGTCACTACACTTAACCATCTAACAAGTAACAAATACACATTTTCAAGTCACTACCATTTTCAAGTAACTAATACACATTTCAAGTTACTACACTTAACCATTTTCAAGTCACCAATTCACATTTCAAGTCACTACAATTAACCATTTTTAAGTAACAAATACACATTTTCAAGTTACTACCATTTTCAAGTAACTAATACACATTTCAAGTGACTACACTTAACCATTTTCAAGTCACTAATTCACATTTCAAGTCAATACACTTAACCATTTTCAAGTAACAAATACACATTTTCAAGTCACTACCATTTTCAAGTAACTAATACACATTTCAAGTTACTAGACTTAACCATTTTCAAGTCACTACACTTAACCATCTAACAAGTAACAAATACACATTTTCAAGTTACTACCATTTTCAAGTAACTAATACACATTTCAAGTTACTACAATTAATAATTTTCAAGTAACAAATACACATTTTCAAGTCACTACCATTTTCAAGTAACTAACACACATTTCAAGTTACTACACTTAACCATTTTCAAGTCACTAATTCACATTTCAAGTCACTACACTTAACCATTTTCAAATAACAAATACACATTTTCAAGTCACTACCATTTTCAAGTAACTAATACACATTTCAAGTTACTAGACTTAACCATTTTCAAGCCACTAATACACATTTCAAGTCACTACCATTTTCAAGTAACTAATACACATTTCAAGTGACTACACTTAACCATTTTCAAGTCACTAATTCACATTTCAAATCAATACACTTAACCATTTTCAAGTAACAAATACACATTTTCAAGTCACTACCATTTTCAAGTAACTAATACACATTTCAAGTTACTAGACTTAACCATTTTCAAGTCACTACACTTAACCATCTAACAAGTAACAAATACACATTTTCAAGTTACTACCATTTTCAAGTAACTAATACACATTTCAAGTTACTACAATTAATAATTTTCAAGTAACTAATACACATTTTCAAGTCACTACCATTTTCAAGTAACTAACACACATTTCAAGTTACTACACTTAACCATTTTCAAGTCACTAATTCACATTTCAAGTCACTACACTTAACCATTTTCAAATAACAAATACACATTTTCAAGTCACTACCATTTTCAAGTAACTAATACACATTTCAAGTTACTAGACTTAACCATTTTCAAGTCACTAATTCACATTTCAAGCCACTACAATTAACCATTTTCAAGTAACAAATACACATTTTCAAGTCACTACCATTTTCAAGTACCATTTTCAAGTAACTAATACACATTACAAGTTACTACACTTAACAATTTTCAAGTCACTAATTCACATTTCAAGTCACTACACTTAACCATTTTCAAGTAACAAATACACATTTTCAAGTCACTACCATTTTCAAGTAACTAATACACATTTCAAGTTACTAGACTTAACCATTTTCAAGTAACTAAAACACATTTCAAGTCACTACACTTAACCATCTAACAAGTAACAAATACACATTTTCAAGTTACTACCATTTTCAAGTAACTAATACACATTTCAAGTTACTACAATTACAATTTTCAAGTAACAAATACACATTTTCAAGTCACTACCATTTTCAAGTAACTAATACACATTTCAAGTCACTACACTTACCCATTTTCAAATAACAAATACACATTTTCAAGTCACTACCATTTTCAAGTAACTAATAAACATTTCAAGTTACTAGACTTAGCCATTTTCAAGTAACTAAAACACATTTCAAGTCACTACACTTAACCATCTAACAAGTAACAAATACACATTTTCAAGTCACTACCATTTTCAAGTAACTAATACACATTTCAAGTTACTACACTTAACCATTTTCAAGTCACCAATTCACATTTCAAGTCACTACAATTAACCATTTTTAAGTAACAAATACACATTTTCAAGTTACTACCATTTTCAAGTAACTAATACACATTTCAAGTGACTACACTTAACCATTTTCAAGTCACTAATTCACATTTCAAGTCAATACACTTAACCATTTTCAAGTAACAAATACACATTTTCAAGTCACTACCATTTTCAAGTAACTAATACACATTTCAAGTTACTAGACTTAACCATTTTCAAGTCACTACACTTAACCATCTAACAAGTAACAAATACACATTTTCAAGTTACTACCATTTTCAAGTAACTAATACACATTTCAAGTTACTACAATTAATAATTTTCAAGTAACAAATACACATTTTCAAGTCACTACCATTTTCAAGTAACTAACACACATTTCAAGTTACTACACTTAACCATTTTCAAGTCACTAATTCACATTTCAAGTCACTACACTTAACCATTTTCAAATAACAAATACACATTTTCAAGTCACTACCATTTTCAAGTAACTAATACACATTTCAAGTTACTAGACTTAACCATTTTCAAGTAACTAAAACACATTTCAAGTCACTACACTTAACCATCTAACAAGTAACAAATACACATTTTCAAGTTACTACCATTTTCAAGTAACTAATACACATTTCAAGTTACTACAATTACAATTTTCAAGTAAAAAATACACATTTTCAAGTCACTACCATTTTCAAGTAACTAATACACATTTCAAGTCACTACACTTACCCATTTTCAAATAACAAATACACATTTTCAAGTCACTACCATTTTCAAGTAACTAATAAACATTTCAAGTTACTAGACTTAGCCATTTTCAATTAACTAAAACACATTTCAAGTTACTACACTTAACCATCTAACAAGTAACAAATACACATTTTCAAGTCACTACCATTTTCAAGTAACTAATACACATTTCAAGTTACTACACTTAACCATTTTCAAGTCACCAATTCACATTTCAAGTCACTACAATTAACCATTTTTAAGTAACAAATACACATTTTCAAGTCACTACCATTTTCAAGTCACTAATTCACATTTCAAATCAATACACTTAACCATTTTCAAGTAACAAATACACATTTTCAAGTCACTACCATTTTCAAGTAACTAATACACATTTCAAGTTACTAGACTTAACCATTTTCAAGTCACTACACTTAACCATCTAACAGGTAACAAATACACATTTTCAAGTTACTACCATTTTCAAGTAACTAATACACATTTCAAGTTACTACAATTAATAATTTTCAAGTAACTAATACACATTTTCAAGTCACTACCATTTTCAAGTAACTAACACACATTTCAAGTTACTACACTTAACCATTTTCAAGTCACTAATTCACATTTCAAGTCACTACACTTAACCATTTTCAAATAACAAATACACATTTTCAAGTCACTACCATTTTCAAGTAACTAATACACATTTCAAGTTACTAGACTTAACCATTTTCAAGTCACTAATTCACATTTCAAGCCACTACAATTAACCATTTTCAAGTAACAAATACACATTTTCAAGTCACTACCATTTTCAAGTACCATTTTCAAGTAACTAATACACATTACAAGTTACTACACTTAACAATTTTCAAGTCACTAATTCACATTTCAAGTCACTACACTTAACCATTTTCAAGTAACAAATACACATTTTCAAGTCACTACCATTTTCAAGTAACTAATACACATTTCAAGTTACTAGACTTAACCATTTTCAAGTAACTAAAACACATTTCAAGTCACTACACTTAACCATCTAACAAGTAACAAATACACATTTTCAAGTTACTACCATTTTCAAGTAACTAATACACATTTCAAGTTACTACAATTACAATTTTCAAGTAACAAATACACATTTTCAAGTCACTACCATTTTCAAGTAACTAATACACATTTCAAGTCACTACACTTACCCATTTTCAAATAACAAATACACATTTTCAAGTCACTACCATTTTCAAGTAACTAATAAACATTTCAAGTTACTAGACTTAGCCATTTTCAAGTAACTAAAACACATTTCAAGTCACTACACTTAACCATCTAACAAGTAACAAATACACATTTTCAAGTCACTACCATTTTCAAGTAACTAATACACATTTCAAGTTACTACACTTAACCATTTTCAAGTCACCAATTCACATTTCAAGTCACTACAATTAACCATTTTTAAGTAACAAATACACATTTTCAAGTTACTACCATTTTCAAGTAACTAATACACATTTCAAGTGACTACACTTAACCATTTTCAAGTCACTAATTCACATTTTAAGTCAATACACTTAACCATTTTCAAGTAACAAATACACATTTTCAAGTCACTACCATTTTCAAGTAACTAATACACATTTCAAGTTACTAGACTTAACCATTTTCAAGTCACTACACTTAACCATCTAACAAGTAACAAATACACATTTTCAAGTTACTACCATTTTCAAGTAACTAATACACATTTCAAGTTACTACAATTAATAATTTTCAAGTAACAAATACACATTTTCAAGTCACTACCATTTTCAAGTAACTAACACACATTTCAAGTTACTACACTTAACCATTTTCAAGTCACTAATTCACATTTCAAGTCACTACACTTAACCATTTTCAAGTAACAAATACACATTTTCAAGTCACTACCATTTTCAAGTAACTAATACACATTTCAAGTTACTAGACTTAACCATTTTCAAGTAACTAAAACACATTTCAAGTCACTACACTTAACCATCTAACAAGTAACAAATACACATTTTCAAGTTACTACCATTTTCAAGTAACTAATACACATTTCAAGTTACTACAATTACAATTTTCAAGTAACAAATACACATTTTCAAGTCACTACCATTTTCAAGTAACTAATACACATTTCAAGTCACTACACTTACCCATTTTCAAATAACAAATACACATTTTCAAGTCACTACCATTTTCAAGTAACTAATAAACATTTCAAGTTACTAGACTTAGCCATTTTCAAGTAACTAAAACACATTTCAAGTCACTACACTTAACCATCTAACAAGTAACAAATACACATTTTCAAGTCACTACCATTTTCAAGTAACTAATACACATTTCAAGTTACTACACTTAACCATTTTCAAGTCACCAATTCACATTTCAAGTCACTACAATTAACCATTTTTAAGTAACAAATACACATTTTCAAGTTACTACCATTTTCAAGTAACTAATACACATTTCAAGTGACTACACTTAACCATTTTCAAGTCACTAATTCACATTTCAAGTCAATACACTTAACCATTTTCAAGTAACAAATACACATTTTCAAGTCACTACCATTTTCAAGTAACTAATACACATTTCAAGTTACTAGACTTAACCATTTTCAAGTCACTACACTTAACCATCTAACAAGTAACAAATACACATTTTCAAGTTACTACCATTTTCAAGTAACTAATACACATTTCAAGTTACTACAATTAATAATTTTCAAGTAACAAATACACATTTTCAAGTCACTACCATTTTCAAGTAACTAACACACATTTCAAGTTACTACACTTAACCATTTTCAAGTCACTAATTCACATTTCAAGTCACTACACTTAACCATTTTCAAATAACAAATACACATTTTCAAGTCACTACCATTTTCAAGTAACTAATACACATTTCAAGTTACTAGACTTAACCATTTTCAAGTAACTAAAACACATTTCAAGTCACTACACTTAACCATCTAACAAGTAACAAATACACATTTTCAAGTTACTACCATTTTCAAGTAACTAATACACATTTCAAGTTACTACAATTACAATTTTCAAGTAACAAATACACATTTTCAAGTCACTACCATTTTCAAGTAACTAATACACATTTCAAGTCACTACACTTACCCATTTTCAAATAACAAATACACATTTTCAAGTCACTACCATTTTCAAGTAACTAATAAACATTTCAAGTTACTAGACTTAGCCATTTTCTAGTAACTAAAACACATTTCAAGTCACTACACTTAACCATCTAACAAGTAACAAATACACATTTTCAAGTCACTACCATTTTCAAGTAACTAATACACATTTCAAGTTACTACACTTAACCATTTTCAAGTCACCAATTCATATTTCAAGTCACTACAATTAACCATTTTTAAGTAACAAATACACATTTTCAAGTCACTACCATTTTCAAGTAACTAATACACATTTCAAGTGACTACACTTAACCATTTTCAAGTCACTAATTCACATTTCAAATCAATACACTTAACCATTTTCAAGTAACAAATACACATTTTCAAGTCACTACCATTTTCAAGTAACTAATACACATTTCAAGTTACTAGACTTAACCATTTTCAAGTCACTACACTTAACCATCTAACAAGTAACAAATACACATTTTCAAGTTACTACCATTTTCAAGTAACTAATACACATTTCAAGTTACTACAATTAATAATTTTCAAGTAACTAATACACATTTTCAAGTCACTACCATTTTCAAGTAACTAACACACATTTCAAGTTACTACACTTAACCATTTTCAAGTCACTAATTCACAT
Organism: Capsicum rhomboideum; assembly: GCA_031232105.1. Classification (NCBI taxonomy): domain Eukaryota; kingdom Viridiplantae; phylum Streptophyta; class Magnoliopsida; order Solanales; family Solanaceae; genus Capsicum; species Capsicum rhomboideum. Next base: position 119,841,462 of record CP124711.1, read on the forward strand.
TTCAAGTCACTACACTTAACCATTTTCAAATAACAAATACACATTTTCAAGTCACTACCATTTTCAAGTAACTAATACACATTTCAAGTTACTAGACTTAACCATTTTCAAGTCACTAATTCACATTTCAAGCCACTACAATTAACCATTTTCAAGTAACAAATACACATTTTCAAGTCACTACCATTTTCAAGTACCATTTTCAAGTAACTAATACACATTACAAGTTACTACACTTAACAATTTTCAAGTCACTAATTCACATTTCAAGTCACTACACTTAACCATTTTCAAGTAACAAATACACATTTTCAAGTCACTACCATTTTCAAGTAACTAATACACATTTCAAGTTACTAGACTTAACCATTTTCAAGTAACTAAAACACATTTCAAGTCACTACACTTAACCATCTAACAAGTAACAAATACACATTTTCAAGTTACTACCATTTTCAAGTAACTAATACACATTTCAAGTTACTACAATTACAATTTTCAAGTAACAAATACACATTTTCAAGTCACTACCATTTTCAAGTAACTAATACACATTTCAAGTCACTACACTTACCCATTTTCAAATAACAAATACACATTTTCAAGTCACTACCATTTTCAAGTAACTAATAAACATTTCAAGTTACTAGACTTAGCCATTTTCAAGTAACTAAAACACATTTCAAGTCACTACACTTAACCATCTAACAAGTAACAAATACACATTTTCAAGTCACTACCATTTTCAAGTAACTAATACACATTTCAAGTTACTACACTTAACCATTTTCAAGTCACCAATTCACATTTCAAGTCACTACAATTAACCATTTTTAAGTAACAAATACACATTTTCAAGTTACTACCATTTTCAAGTAACTAATACACATTTCAAGTGACTACACTTAACCATTTTCAAGTCACTAATTCACATTTCAAGTCAATACACTTAACCATTTTCAAGTAACAAATACACATTTTCAAGTCACTACCATTTTCAAGTAACTAATACACATTTCAAGTTACTAGACTTAACCATTTTCAAGTCACTACACTTAACCATCTAACAAGTAACAAATACACATTTTCAAGTTACTACCATTTTCAAGTAACTAATACACATTTCAAGTTACTACAATTAATAATTTTCAAGTAACAAATACACATTTTCAAGTCACTACCATTTTCAAGTAACTAACACACATTTCAAGTTACTACACTTAACCATTTTCAAGTCACTAATTCACATTTCAAGTCACTACACTTAACCATTTTCAAATAACAAATACACATTTTCAAGTCACTACCATTTTCAAGTAACTAATACACATTTCAAGTTACTAGACTTAACCATTTTCAAGTAACTAAAACACATTTCAAGTCACTACACTTAACCATCTAACAAGTAACAAATACACATTTTCAAGTTACTACCATTTTCAAGTACCATTTTCAAATAACTAATACACATTACAAGTTACTACACTTAACCATTTTCAAGTCACTAATTCACATTTCAAGTCACTACACTTAACCATTTTCAAGTAACAAATACACATTTTCAAGTCACTACCATTTTCAAGTAACTAATACACATTTCAAGTTACTAGACTTAACCATTTTCAAGTAACTAAAACACATTTCAAGTCACTACACTTAACCATCTAACAAGTAACAAATACACATTTTCAAGTTACTACCATTTTCAAGTAACTAATACACATTTCAAGTTACTACAATTACAATTTTCAAGTAACAAATACACATTTTCAAGTCACTACCATTTTCAAGTAACTAATACACATTTCAAGTCACTACACTTACCCATTTTCAAATAACAAATACACATTTTCAAGTCACTACCATTTTCAAGTAACTAATAAACATTTCAAGTTACTAGACTTAGCCATTTTCAAGTAACTAAAACACATTTCAAGTCACTACACTTAACCATCTAACAAGTAACAAATACACATTTTCAAGTCACTACCATTTTCAAGTAACTAATACACATTTCAAGTTACTACACTTAACCATTTTCAAGTCACCAATTCACATTTCAAGTCACTACAATTAACCATTTTTAAGTAACAAATACACATTTTCAAGTTACTACCATTTTCAAGTAACTAATACACATTTCAAGTGACTACACTTAACCATTTTCAAGTCACTAATTCACATTTCAAGTCAATACACTTAACCATTTTCAAGTAACAAATACACATTTTCAAGTCACTACCATTTTCAAGTAACTAATACACATTTCAAGTTACTAGACTTAACCATTTTCAAGTCACTACACTTAACCATCTAACAAGTAACAAATACACATTTTCAAGTTACTACCATTTTCAAGTAACTAATACACATTTCAAGTTACTACAATTAATAATTTTCAAGTAACAAATACACATTTTCAAGTCACTACCATTTTCAAGTAACTAACACACATTTCAAGTTACTACACTTAACCATTTTCAAGTCACTAATTCACATTTCAAGTCACTACACTTAACCATTTTCAAATAACAAATACACATTTTCAAGTCACTACCATTTTCAAGTAACTAATACACATTTCAAGTTACTAGACTTAACCATTTTCAAGTAACTAAAACACATTTCAAGTCACTACACTTAACCATCTAACAAGTAACAAATACACATTTTCAAGTTACTACCATTTTCAAGTACCATTTTCAAATAACTAATACACATTACAAGTTACTACACTTAACCATTTTCAAGTCACTAATTCACATTTCAAGTCACTACACTTAACCATTTTCAAGTAACAAATACACATTTTCAAGTCACTACCATTTTCAAGTAACTAATACACATTTCAAGTTACTAGACTTAACCATTTTCAAGTAACTAAAACACATTTCAAGTCACTACACTTAACCATCTAACAAGTAACAAATACACATTTTCAAGTTACTACCATTTTCAAGTAACTAATACACATTTCAAGTTACTACAATTACAATTTTCAAGTAACAAATACACATTTTCAAGTCACTACCATTTTCAAGTAACTAATACACATTTCAAGTCACTACACTTACCCATTTTCAAATAACAAATACACATTTTCAAGTCACTACCATTTTCAAGTAACTAATAAACATTTCAAGTTACTAGACTTAGCCATTTTCAAGTAACTAAAACACATTTCAAGTCACTACACTTAACCATCTAACAAGTAACAAATACACATTTTCAAGTCACTACCATTTTCAAGTAACTAATACACATTTCAAGTTACTACACTTAACCATTTTCAAGTCACCAATTCACATTTCAAGTCACTACAATTAACCATTTTTAAGTAACAAATACACATTTTCAAGTTACTACCATTTTCAAGTAACTAATACACATTTCAAGTGACTACACTTAACCATTTTCAAGTCACTAATTCACATTTCAAGTCAATACACTTAACCATTTTCAAGTAACAAATACACATTTTCAAGTCACTACCATTTTCAAGTAACTAATACACATTTCAAGTTACTAGACTTAACCATTTTCAAGTCACTACACTTAACCATCTAACAAGTAACAAATACACATTTTCAAGTTACTACCATTTTCAAGTAACTAATACACATTTCAAGTTACTACAATTAATAATTTTCAAGTTACTACAATTAATAATTTTCAAGTAACAAATACACATTTTCAAGTCACTACCATTTTCAAGTAACTAACACACATTTCAAGTTACTACACTTAACCATTTTCAAGTCACTAATTCACATTTCAAGTCACTACACTTAACCATTTTCAAGTAACAAATACACATTTTCAAGTCACTACCATTTTCAAGTAACTAATACACATTTCAAGTTACTAGACTTAACCATTTTCAAGTAACTAAAACACATTTCAAGTCACTACACTTAACCATCTAACAAGTAACAAATACACATTTTCAAGTTACTACCATTTTCAAGTAACTAATACACATTTCAAGTTACTACAATTACAATTTTCAAGTAACAAATACACATTTTCAAGTCACTACCATTTTCAAGTAACTAATACACATTTCAAGTCACTACACTTACCCATTTTCAAATAACAAATACACATTTTCAAGTCACTACCATTTTCAAGTAACTAATAAACATTTCAAGTTACTAGACTTAGCCATTTTCAAGTAACTAAAACACATTTCAAGTCACTACACTTAACCATCTAACAAGTAACAAATACACATTTTCAAGTCACTACCATTTTCAAGTAACTAATACACATTTCAAGTTACTACACTTAACCATTTTCAAGTCACCAATTCACATTTCAAGTCACTACAATTAACCATTTTTAAGTAACAAATACACATTTTCAAGTCACTACCATTTTCAAGTAACTAATACACATTTCAAGTGACTACACTTAACCATTTTCAAGTCACTAATTCACATTTCAAATCAATACACTTAACCATTTTCAAGTAACAAATACACATTTTCAAGTCACTACCATTTTCAAGTAACTAATACACATTTCAAGTTACTAGACTTAACCATTTTCAAGTCACTACACTTAACCATCTAACAAGTAACAAATACACATTTTCAAGTTACTACCATTTTCAAGTAACTAATACACATTTCAAGTTACTACAATTAATAATTTTCAAGTAACTAATACACATTTTCAAGTCACTACCATTTTCAAGTAACTAACACACATTTCAAGTTACTACACTTAACCATTTTCAAGTCACTAATTCACATTTCAAGTCACTACACTTAACCATTTTCAAATAACAAATACACATTTTCAAGTCACTACCATTTTCAAGTAACTAATACACATTTCAAGTTACTAGACTTAACCATTTTCAAGTCACTAATTCACATTTCAAGCCACTACAATTAACCATTTTCAAGTAACAAATACACATTTTCAAGTCACTACCATTTTCAAGTACCATTTTCAAGTAACTAATACACATTACAAGTTACTACACTTAACAATTTTCAAGTCACTAATTCACATTTCAAGTCACTACACTTAACCATTTTCAAGTAACAAATACACATTTTCAAGTCACTACCATTTTCAAGTAACTAATACACATTTCAAGTTACTAGACTTAACCATTTTCAAGTAACTAAAACACATTTCAAGTCACTACACTTAACCATCTAACAAGTAACAAATACACATTTTCAAGTTACTACCATTTTCAAGTAACTAATACACATTTCAAGTTACTACAATTACAATTTTCAAGTAACAAATACACATTTTCAAGTCACTACCATTTTCAAGTAACTAATACACATTTCAAGTCACTACACTTACCCATTTTCAAATAACAAATACACATTTTCAAGTCACTACCATTTTCAAGTAACTAATAAACATTTCAAGTTACTAGACTTAGCCATTTTCAAGTAACTAAAACACATTTCAAGTCACTACACTTAACCATCTAACAAGTAACAAATACACATTTTCAAGTCACTACCATTTTCAAGTAACTAATACACATTTCAAGTTACTACACTTAACCATTTTCAAGTCACCAATTCACATTTCAAGTCACTACAATTAACCATTTTTAAGTAACAAATACACATTTTCAAGTCACTACCATTTTCAAGTAACTAATACACATTTCAAGTGACTACACTTAACCATTTTCAAGTCACTAATTCACATTTCGAATCAATACACTTAACCATTTTCAAGTAACAAATACACATTTTCAAGTCACTACCATTTTCAAGTAACTAATACACATTTCAAGTTACTAGACTTAACCATTTTCAAGTCACTACACTTAACCATCTAACAAGTAACAAATACACATTTTCAAGTTACTACCATTTTCAAGTAACTAATACACATTTCAAGTTACTACAATTAATAATTTTCAAGTAACTAATACACATTTTCAAGTCACTACCATTTTCAAGTAACTAACACACATTTCAAGTTACTACACTTAACCATTTTCAAGTCACTAATTCACATTTCAAGTCACTACACTTAACCATTTTCAAATAACAAATACACATTTTCAAGTCACTACCATTTTCAAGTAACTAATACACATTTCAAGTTACTAGACTTAACCATTTTCAAGTCACTAATTCACATTTCAAGCCACTACAATTAACCATTTTCAAGTAACAAATACACATTTTCAAGTCACTACCATTTTCAAGTACCATTTTCAAGTAACTAATACACATTACAAGTTACTACACTTAACAATTTTCAAGTCACTAATTCACATTTCAAGTCACTACACTTAACCATTTTCAAGTAACAAATACACATTTTCAAGTCACTACCATTTTCAAGTAACTAATACACATTTCAAGTTACTAGACTTAACCATTTTCAAGTAACTAAAACACATTTCAAGTCACTACACTTAACCATCTAACAAGTAACAAATACACATTTTCAAGTTACTACCATTTTCAAGTAACTAATACACATTTCAAGTTACTACAATTACAATTTTCAAGTAACAAATACACATTTTCAAGTCACTACCATTTTCAAGTAACTAATACACATTTCAAGTCACTACACTTACCCATTTTCAAATAACAAATACACATTTTCAAGTCACTACCATTTTCAAGTAACTAATAAACATTTCAAGTTACTAGACTTAGCCATTTTCAAGTAACTAAAACACATTTCAAGTCACTACACTTAACCATCTAACAAGTAACAAATACACATTTTCAAGTCACTACCATTTTCAAGTAACTAATACACATTTCAAGTTACTACACTTAACCATTTTCAAGTCACCAATTCACATTTCAAGTCACTACAATTAACCATTTTTAAGTAACAAATACACATTTTCAAGTTACTACCATTTTCAAGTAACTAATACACATTTCAAGTGACTACACTTAACCATTTTCAAGTCACTAATTCACATTTCAAGTCAATACACTTAACCATTTTCAAGTAACAAATACACATTTTCAAGTCACTACCATTTTCAAGTAACTAATACACATTTCAAGTTACTAGACTTAACCATTTTCAAGTCACTACACTTAACCATCTGACAAGTAACAAATACACATTTTCAAGTTACTACCATTTTCAAGTAACTAATACACATTTCAAGTTACTACAATTAATAATTTTCAAGTAACAAATACACATTTTCAAGTCACTACCATTTTCAAGTAACTAACACACATTTCAAGTTACTACACTTAACCATTTTCAAGTCACTAATTCACATTTCAAGTCACTACACTTAACCATTTTCAAATAACAAATACACATTTTCAAGTCACTACCATTTTCAAGTAACTAATACACATTTCAAGTTACTAGACTTAACCATTTTCAAGCCACTAATACACATTTCAAGTCACTACCATTTTCAAGTAACTAATACACATTTCAAGTGACTACACTTAACCATTTTCAAGTCACTAATTCACATTTCAAGTCACTACAATTAACCATTTTTAAGTAACAAATACACATTTTCAAGTTACTACCATTTTCAAGTAACTAATACACATTTCAAGTGACTACACTTAACCATTTTCAAGTCACTAATTCACATTTCAAGTCAATACACTTAACCATTTTCAAGTAACAAATACACATTTTCAAGTCACTACCATTTTCAAGTAACTAATACACATTTCAAGTTACTAGACTTAACCATTTTCAAGTCACTACACTTAACCATCTAACAAGTAACAAATACACATTTTCAAGTTACTACCATTTTCAAGTAACTAATACACATTTCAAGTTACTACAATTAATAATTTTCAAGTAACAAATACACATTTTCAAGTCACTACCATTTTCAAGTAACTAACACACATTTCAAGTTACTACACTTAACCATTTTCAAGTCACTAATTCACATTTCAAGTCACTACACTTAACCATTTTCAAATAACAAATACACATTTTCAAGTCACTACCATTTTCAAGTAACTAATACACATTTCAAGTTACTAGACTTAACCATTTTCAAGTAACTAAAACACATTTCAAGTCACTACACTTAACCATCTAACAAGTAACAAATACACATTTTCAAGTTACTACCATTTTCAAGTAACTAATACACATTTCAAGTTACTACAATTACAATTTTCAAGTAAAAAATACACATTTTCAAGTCACTACCATTTTCAAGTAACTAATACACATTTCAAGTCACTACACTTACCCATTTTCAAATAACAAATACACATTTTCAAGTCACTACCATTTTCAAGTAACTAATAAACATTTCAAGTTACTAGACTTAGCCATTTTCAAGTAACTAAAACACATTTCAAGTCACTACACTTAACCATCTAACAAGTAACAAATACACATTTTCAAGTCACTACCATTTTCAAGTAACTAATACACATTTCAAGTTACTACACTTAACCATTTTCAAGTCACCAATTCACATTTCAAGTCACTACAATTAACCATTTTTAAGTAACAAATACACATTTTCAAGTCACTACCATTTTCAAGTAACTAATACACATTTCAAGTGACTACACTTAACCATTTTCAAGTCACTAATTCACATTTCAAATCAATACACTTAACCATTTTCAAGTAACAAATACACATTTTCAAGTCACTACCATTTTCAAGTAACTAATACACATTTCAAGTTACTAGACTTAACCATTTTCAAGTCACTACACTTAACCATCTAACAAGTAACAAATACACATTTTCAAGTTACTACCATTTTCAAGTAACTAATACACATTTCAAGTTACTACAATTAATAATTTTCAAGTAACTAATACACATTTTCAAGTCACTACCATTTTCAAGTAACTAACACACATTTCAAGTTACTACACTTAACCATTTTCAAGTCACTAATTCACATTTCAAGTCACTACACTTAACCATTTTCAAATAACAAATACACATTTTCAAGTCACTACCATTTTCAAGTAACTAATACACATTTCAAGTTACTAGACTTAACCATTTTCAAGTCACTAATTCACATTTCAAGCCACTACAATTAACCATTTTCAAGTAACAAATACACATTTTCAAGTCACTACCATTTTCAAGTACCATTTTCAAGTAACTAATACACATTACAAGTTACTACACTTAACAATTTTCAAGTCACTAATTCACATTTCAAGTCACTACACTTAACCATTTTCAAGTAACAAATACACATTTTCAAGTCACTACCATTTTCAAGTAACTAATACACATTTCAAGTTACTAGACTTAACCATTTTCAAGTAACTAAAACACATTTCAAGTCACTACACTTAACCATCTAACAAGTAACAAATACACATTTTCAAGTTACTACCATTTTCAAGTAACTAATACACATTTCAAGTTACTACAATTACAATTTTCAAGTAACAAATACACATTTTCAAGTCACTACCATTTTCAAGTAACTAATACACATTTCAAGTCACTACACTTACCCATTTTCAAATAACAAATACACATTTTCAAGTCACTACCATTTTCAAGTAACTAATAAACATTTCAAGTTACTAGACTTAGCCATTTTCAAGTAACTAAAACACATTTCAAGTCACTACACTTAACCATCTAACAAGTAACAAATACACATTTTCAAGTCACTACCATTTTCAAGTAACTAATACACATTTCAAGTTACTACACTTAACCATTTTCAAGTCACCAATTCACATTTCAAGTCACTACAATTAACCATTTTTAAGTAACAAATACACATTTTCAAGTTACTACCATTTTCAAGTAACTAATACACATTTCAAGTGACTACACTTAACCATTTTCAAGTCACTAATTCACATTTCAAGTCAATACACTTAACCATTTTCAAGTAACAAATACACATTTTCAAGTCACTACCATTTTCAAGTAACTAATACACATTTCAAGTTACTAGACTTAACCATTTTCAAGTCACTACACTTAACCATCTGACAAGTAACAAATACACATTTTCAAGTTACTACCATTTTCAAGTAACTAATACACATTTCAAGTTACTACAATTAATAATTTTCAAGTAACAAATACACATTTTCAAGTCACTACCATTTTCAAGTAACTAACACACATTTCAAGTTACTACACTTAACCATTTTCAAGTCACTAATTCACATTTCAAGTCACTACACTTAACCATTTTCAAATAACAAATACACATTTTCAAGTCACTACCATTTTCAAGTAACTAATACACATTTCAAGTTACTAGACTTAACCATTTTCAAGCCACTAATACACATTTCAAGTCACTACCATTTTCAAGTAACTAATACACATTTCAAGTGACTACACTTAACCATTTTCAAGTCACTAATTCACATTTCAAATCAATACACTTAACCATTTTCAAGTAACAAATACACATTTTCAAGTCACTACCATTTTCAAGTAACTAATACACATTTCAAGTTACTAGACTTAACCATTTTCAAGTCACTACACTTAACCATCTAACAAGTAACAAATACACATTTTCAAGTTACTACCATTTTCAAGTAACTAATACACATTTCAAGTTACTACAATTAATAATTTTCAAGTAACTAATACACATTTTCAAGTCACTACCATTTTCAAGTAACTAACACACATTTCAAGTTACTACACTTAACCATTTTCAAGTCACTAATTCACATTTCAAGTCACTACACTTAACCATTTTCAAATAACAAATACACATTTTCAAGTCACTACCATTTTCAAGTAACTAATACACATTTCAAGTTACTAGACTTAACCATTTTCAAGTCACTAATTCACATTTCAAGCCACTACAATTAACCATTTTCAAGTAACAAATACACATTTTCAAGTCACTACCATTTTCAAGTACCATTTTCAAGTAACTAATACACATTACAAGTTACTACACTTAACCATTTTCAAGTCTCTAATTCACATTTCAAGTCACTACACTTAACCATTTTCAAATAACAAATACACATTTTCAAGTCACTACCATTTTCAAGTAACTAATAAACATTTCAAGTTACTAGACTTAGCCATTTTCAAGTAACTAAAACACATTTCAAGTCACTACACTTAACCATCTAACAAGTAACAAATACACATTTTCAAGTTACTACCATTTTCAAGTAACTAATACACATTTCAAGTTACTACAATTAATAATTTTCAAGTAACAAATACACATTTTCAAGTCACTACCATTTTCAAGTAACTAACACACATTTCAAGTTACTACACTTAACCATTTTCAAGTCACTAATTCACATTTCAAGTCACTACACTTAACCATTTTCAAATAACAAATACACATTTTCAAGTCACTACCATTTTCAAGTAACTAATACACATTTCAAGTTACTAGACTTAACCATTTTCAAGCCACTAATACACATTTCAAGTCACTACCATTTTCAAGTAACTAATACACATTTCAAGTGACTACACTTAACCATTTTCAAGTCACTAATTCACATTTCAAATCAATACACTTAACCATTTTCAAGTAACAAATACACATTTTCAAGTCACTACCATTTTCAAGTAACTAATACACATTTCAAGTTACTAGACTTAACCATTTTCAAGTCACTACACTTAACCATCTAACAAGTAACAAATACACATTTTCAAGTTACTACCATTTTCAAGTAACTAATACACATTTCAAGTTACTACAATTAATAATTTTCAAGTAACTAATACACATTTTCAAGTCACTACCATTTTCAAGTAACTAACACACATTTCAAGTTACTACACTTAACCATTTTCAAGTCACTAATTCACATTTCAAGTCACTACACTTAACCATTTTCAAATAACAAATACACATTTTCAAGTCACTACCATTTTCAAGTAACTAATACACATTTCAAGTTACTAGACTTAACCATTTTCAAGTCACTAATTCACATTTCAAGCCACTACAATTAACCATTTTCAAGTAACAAATACACATTTTCAAGTCACTACCATTTTCAAGTACCATTTTCAAGTAACTAATACACATTACAAGTTACTACACTTAACAATTTTCAAGTCACTAATTCACATTTCAAGTCACTACACTTAACCATTTTCAAGTAACAAATACACATTTTCAAGTCACTACCATTTTCAAGTAACTAATACACATTTCAAGTTACTAGACTTAACCATTTTCAAGTAACTAAAACACATTTCAAGTCACTACACTTAACCATCTAACAAGTAACAAATACACATTTTCAAGTTACTACCATTTTCAAGTAACTAATACACATTTCAAGTTACTACAATTACAATTTTCAAGTAACAAATACACATTTTCAAGTCACTACCATTTTCAAGTAACTAATACACATTTCAAGTCACTACACTTACCCATTTTCAAATAACAAATACACATTTTCAAGTCACTACCATTTTCAAGTAACTAATAAACATTTCAAGTTACTAGACTTAGCCATTTTCAAGTAACTAAAACACATTTCAAGTCACTACACTTAACCATCTAACAAGTAACAAATACACATTTTCAAGTCACTACCATTTTCAAGTAACTAATACACATTTCAAGTTACTACACTTAACCATTTTCAAGTCACCAATTCACATTTCAAGTCACTACAATTAACCATTTTTAAGTAACAAATACACATTTTCAAGTTACTACCATTTTCAAGTAACTAATACACATTTCAAGTGACTACACTTAACCATTTTCAAGTCACTAATTCACATTTCAAGTCAATACACTTAACCATTTTCAAGTAACAAATACACATTTTCAAGTCACTACCATTTTCAAGTAACTAATACACATTTCAAGTTACTAGACTTAACCATTTTCAAGTCACTACACTTAACCATCTAACAAGTAACAAATACACATTTTCAAGTTACTACCATTTTCAAGTAACTAATACACATTTCAAGTTACTACAATTAATAATTTTCAAGTAACAAATACACATTTTCAAGTCACTACCATTTTCAAGTAACTAACACACATTTCAAGTTACTACACTTAACCATTTTCAAGTCACTAATTCACATTTCAAGTCACTACACTTAACCATTTTCAAATAACAAATACACATTTTCAAGTCACTACCATTTTCAAGTAACTAATACACATTTCAAGTTACTAGACTTAACCATTTTCAAGTCACTAATTCACATTTCAAGCCACTACAATTAACCATTTTCAAGTAACAAATACACATTTTCAAGTCACTACCATTTTCAAGTACCATTTTCAAATAACTAATACACATTACAAGTTACTACACTTAACCATTTTCAAGTCACTAATTCACATTTCAAGTCACTACACTTAACCATCTAACAAGTAACAAATACACATTTTCAAGTCACTACCATTTTCAAGTAACTAATACACATTTCAAGTTACTAGACTTAACCATTTTCAAGTAACTAAAACACATTTCAAGTCACTACACTTAACCATCTAACAAGTAACAAATACACATTTTCAAGTTACTACCATTTTCAAGTAACTAATACACATTTCAAGTTACTACAATTAATAATTTTCAAGTAACAAATACACATTTTCAAGTCACTACCATTTTCAAGTAACTAACACACATTTCAAGTTACTACACTTAACCATTTTCAAGTCACTAATTCACATTTCAAGTCACTACACTTAACCATTTTCAAATAACAAATACACATTTTCAAGTCACTACCATTTTCAAGTAACTAATACACATTTCAAGTTACTAGACTTAACCATTTTCAAGCCACTAATACACATTTCAAGTCACTACCATTTTCAAGTAACTAATACACATTTCAAGTGACTACACTTAACCATTTTCAAGTCACTAATTCACATTTCAAATCAATACACTTAACCATTTTCAAGTAACAAATACACATTTTCAAGTCACTACCATTTTCAAGTAACTAATACACATTTCAAGTTACTAGACTTAACCATTTTCAAGTCACTACACTTAACCATCTAACAAGTAACAAATACACATTTTCAAGTTACTACCATTTTCAAGTAACTAATACACATTTCAAGTTACTACAATTAATAATTTTCAAGTAACTAATACACATTTTCAAGTCACTACCATTTTCAAGTAACTAACACACATTTCAAGTTACTACACTTAACCATTTTCAAGTCACTAATTCACATTTCAAGTCACTACACTTAACCATTTTCAAATAACAAATACACATTTTCAAGTCACTACCATTTTCAAGTAACTAATACACATTTCAAGTTACTAGACTTAACCATTTTCAAGTCACTAATTCACATTTCAAGCCACTACAATTAACCATTTTCAAGTAACAAATACACATTTTCAAGTCACTACCATTTTCAAGTACCATTTTCAAGTAACTAATACACATTACAAGTTACTACACTTAACAATTTTCAAGTCACTAATTCACATTTCAAGTCACTACACTTAACCATTTTCAAGTAACAAATACACATTTTCAAGTCACTACCATTTTCAAGTAACTAATACACATTTCAAGTTACTAGACTTAACCATTTTCAAGTAACTAAAACACATTTCAAGTCACTACACTTAACCATCTAACAAGTAACAAATACACATTTTCAAGTTACTACCATTTTCAAGTAACTAATACACATTTCAAGTTACTACAATTACAATTTTCAAGTAACAAATACACATTTTCAAGTCACTACCATTTTCAAGTAACTAATACACATTTCAAGTCACTACACTTACCCATTTTCAAATAACAAATACACATTTTCAAGTCACTACCATTTTCAAGTAACTAATAAACATTTCAAGTTACTAGACTTAGCCATTTTCAAGTAACTAAAACACATTTCAAGTCACTACACTTAACCATCTAACAAGTAACAAATACACATTTTCAAGTCACTACCATTTTCAAGTAACTAATACACATTTCAAGTTACTACACTTAACCATTTTCAAGTCACCAATTCACATTTCAAGTCACTACAATTAACCATTTTTAAGTAACAAATACACATTTTCAAGTTACTACCATTTTCAAGTAACTAATACACATTTCAAGTGACTACACTTAACCATTTTCAAGTCACTAATTCACATTTCAAGTCAATACACTTAACCATTTTCAAGTAACAAATACACATTTTCAAGTCACTACCATTTTCAAGTAACTAATACACATTTCAAGTTACTAGACTTAACCATTTTCAAGTCACTACACTTAACCATCTAACAAGTAACAAATACACATTTTCAAGTTACTACCATTTTCAAGTAACTAATACACATTTCAAGTTACTACAATTAATAATTTTCAAGTAACAAATACACATTTTCAAGTCACTACCATTTTCAAGTAACTAACACACATTTCAAGTTACTACACTTAACCATTTTCAAGTCACTAATTCACATTTCAAGTCACTACACTTAACCATTTTCAAATAACAAATACACATTTTCAAGTCACTACCATTTTCAAGTAACTAATACACATTTCAAGTTACTAGACTTAACCATTTTCAAGTCACTAATTCACATTTCAAGCCACTACAATTAACCATTTTCAAGTAACAAATACACATTTTCAAGTCACTACCATTTTCAAGTACCATTTTCAAATAACTAATACACATTACAAGTTACTACACTTAACCATTTTCAAGTCACTAATTCACATTTCAAGTCACTACACTTAACCATCTAACAAGTAACAAATACACATTTTCAAGTCACTACCATTTTCAAGTAACTAATACACATTTCAAGTTACTACACTTAACCATTTTCAAGTCACCAATTCACATTTCAAGTCACTACAATTAACCATTTTCAAGTAACAAATACACATTTTCAAGTCACTACCATTTTCAAGTAACTAATACACATTTCAAGTTACTACACTGAACCATTTTCAAATAACAAATACACATTTTCAAGTCACTACCATTTTCAAGTAACTAATACACATTTCAAGTTACTACACTTAACCATTTTCAAGTCACTAATTCACATTTCAAGTCACTACAATTAACCATTTTCAAGTAACAAATACACATTTTCAAGTCACTACCATTTTCAAGTAACTAATACAAATTTCAAGTTACTACACACTTAACCATTTTCAAGTCACTAATTCACATTTCAAGTCACTACACTTAACCATTTTCAAGTAACAAATACACATTTTCAAGTCACTACCATTTTCAAGTAACTAATACACATTTTAAGTTACTACACTGAACCATTTTCAAGTCGCTAATACACATTTCAAGTAACTACACATAACCATTTTCAAGTAACAAATATACATTTTCAAGTCACTACCATTTTCAAGTAACTAATACACATTTCAAGTTAATACACTTAACCATTTTCAAGCCACTAATTCACATTTCAAGTCACTACACTTAACCATTTTCAAATAACAAATACACATTTTCAAGTCACTAACATTTTCAAGTAACTAATACACATTTCAAGTTACTACACTTAACCTTTTTCAAGTCACCAATTCACATTTCAAGTCACTACAATTAACCATTTTCAAGTAACAAATACACATTTTCAAGTCACTACCATTTTCAAGTAACTAATACACATTTCAAGTTACTACACTTAACCATTTTCAAGTCACTAATTCACATTTCAAGTCACTACACTTAACCATTTTCAAGTAACAAATACACATTTTCAAGTCACTACCATTTTCAAGTAACTAATACACATTTCAAGTTACTAGACTTAACCATTTTCAAGTCACTACACTTAACCATCTAACAAGTAACAAATACACATTTTCATGTTACTACCATTTTCAAGTAACTAATACACATTTCAAGTTACTACAATTAATAATTTTCAAGTAACAAATACACATTTTCAAGTCACTACCATTTTCAAGTAACTAACACACATTTCAAGTTACTACACTTAACCATTTTCAAGTCACTAATTCACATTTCAAGTCACTACACTTAACCATTTTCAAATAACAAATACACATTTTCAAGTCACTACCATTTTCAAGTAACTAATACACATTTCAAGTTACTAGACTTAACCATTTTCAAGTCACTAATTCACATTTCAAGCCACTACAATTAACCATTTTCAAGTAACAAATACACATGTTCAAGTCACTAACATTTTCAAGTACCATTTTCAAGTAACTAATACACATTACAAGTTACTACACTTAACAATTTTCAAGTCACCAATTCACATTTCAAGTCACTACAATTAACCATTTTCAAGTAACAAATACACATTTTCAAGTCACTACCATTTTCAAGTAACTAATACACATTTCAAGTTACTACACTGAACCATTTTCAAATAAGAAATACACATTTTCAAGTCACTACCCTTTTCAAGTAACTAATACACATTTCAAGTTACTACACTTAACCATTTTCAAGTCACTAATTCACATTTCAAGTCACGACAATTAACCATTTTCAAGTAACAAATACACATTTTCAAGTCACTACCATTTTCAAGTAACTAATACAAATTTCAAGTTACTACACACTTAACCATTTTCAAGTCACTAATTCACATTTCAAGTCACTACACTTAACCATTTTCAAGTAACAAATACACATTTTCAAGTCACTACCATTTTCAAGTAACTAATACACATTTTAAGTTACTACACTGAACCATTTTCAAGTCGCTAATACACATTTCAAGTAACTACACATAACCATTTTCAAGTAACAAATATACATTTTCAAGTCACTACCATTTTCAAGTAACTAATACACATTTCAAGTTAATACACTTAACCATTTTCAAGCCACTAATTCACATTTCAAGTCACTACACTTAACCATTTTCAAATAACAAATACACATTTTCAAGTCACTAACATTTTCAAGTAACTAATACACATTTCAAGTTACTACACTTAACCTTTTTCAAGTCACCAATTCACATTTCAAGTCACTACAATTAACCATTTTCAAGTAACAAATACACATTTTCAAGTCACTACCATTTTCAAGTAACTAATACACATTTCAAGTTACTACACTTAACCATTTTCAAGTCACTAATTCACATTTCAAGTCACTACACTTAACCATTTTCAAGTAACAAATACACATTTTCAAGTCACTACCATTTTCAAGTAACTAATACACATTTCAAGTTACTAGACTTAACCATTTTCAAGTCACTACACTTAACCATCTAACAAGTAACAAATACACATTTTCATGTTACTACCATTTTCAAGTAACTAATACACATTTCAAGTTACTACAATTAATAATTTTCAAGTAACAAATACACATTTTCAAGTCACTACCATTTTCAAGTAACTAACACACATTTCAAGTTACTACACTTAACCATTTTCAAGTCACTAATTCACATTTCAAGTCACTACACTTAACCATTTTCAAATAACAAATACACATTTTCAAGTCACTACCATTTTCAAGTAACTAATACACATTTCAAGTTACTAGACTTAACCATTTTCAAGTCACTAATTCACATTTCAAGCCACTACAATTAACCATTTTCAAGTAACAAATACACATGTTCAAGTCACTAACATTTTCAAGTACCATTTTCAAGTAACTAATACACATTACAAGTTACTACACTTAACAATTTTCAAGTCACCAATTCACATTTCAAGTCACTACAATTAACCATTTTCAAGTAACAAATACACATTTTCAAGTCACTACCATTTTCAAGTAACTAATACACATTTCAAGTTACTACACTGAACCATTTTCAAATAAGAAATACACATTTTCAAGTCACTACCCTTTTCAAGTAACTAATACACATTTCAAGTTACTACACTTAACCATTTTCAAGTCACTAATTCACATTTCAAGTCACGACAATTAACCATTTTCAAGTAACAAATACACATTTTCAAGTCACTACCATTTTCAAGTAACTAATACAAATTTCAAGTTACTACACACTTAACCATTTTCAAGTCACTAATTCACATTTCAAGTCACTACACTTAACCATTTTCAAGTAACAAATACACATTTTCAAGTCACTACCATTTTCAAGTAACTAATACACATTTTAAGTTACTACACTGAACCATTTTCAAGTCGCTAATACACATTTCAAGTAACTACACATAACCATTTTCAAGTAACAAATATACATTTTCAAGTCACTACCATTTTCAAGTAACTAATACACATTTCAAGTTAATACACTTAACCATTTTCAAGCCACTAATTCACATTTCAAGTCACTACACTTAACCATTTTCAAATAACAAATACACATTTTCAAGTCACTAACATTTTCAAGTAACTAATACACATTTCAAGTTACTACACTTAACCTTTTTCAAGTCACCAATTCACATTTCAAGTCACTACAATTAACCATTTTCAAGTAACAAATACACATTTTCAAGTCACTACCATTTTCAAGTAACTAATACACATTTCAAGTTACTACACTTAACCATTTTCAAGTCACTAATTCACATTTCAAGTCACTACACTTAACCATTTTCAAGTAACAAATACACATTTTCAAGTCACTACCATTTTCAAGTAACTAATACACATTTCAAGTTACTAGACTTAACCATTTTCAAGTCACTACACTTAACCATCTAACAAGTAACAAATACACATTTTCATGTTACTACCATTTTCAAGTAACTAATACACATTTCAAGTTACTACAATTAATAATTTTCAAGTAACAAATACACATTTTCAAGTCACTACCATTTTCAAGTAACTAACACACATTTCAAGTTACTACACTTAACCATTTTCAAGTCACTAATTCACATTTCAAGTCACTACACTTAACCATTTTCAAATAACAAATACACATTTTCAAGTCACTACCATTTTCAAGTAACTAATACACATTTCAAGTTACTAGACTTAACCATTTTCAAGTCACTAATTCACATTTCAAGCCACTACAATTAACCATTTTCAAGTAACAAATACACATGTTCAAGTCACTAACATTTTCAAGTACCATTTTCAAGTAACTAATACACATTACAAGTTACTACACTTAACAATTTTCAAGTCACTAATTCACATTTCAAGTCAATACACTTAACCATTTTCAAGTAACAAATACACATTTTCAAGTCACTACCATTTTCAAGTAACTAATACACATTTCAAGTTACTAGACTTAACCATTTTCAAGTCACTACACTTAACCATCTAACAAGTAACAAATACACATTTTCAAGTTACTACCATTTTCAAGTAACTAATACACATTTCAAGTTACTACAATTAATAATTTTCAAGTAACAAATACACATTTTCAAGTCACTACCATTTTCAAGTAACTAACACACATTTCAAGTTACTACACTTAACCATTTTCAAGTCACTAATTCACATTTCAAGTCACTACACTTAACCATTTTCAAATAACAAATACACATTTTCAAGTCACTACCATTTTCAAGTAACTAATACACATTTCAAGTTACTAGACTTAACCATTTTCAAGTAACTAAAACACATTTCAAGTCACTACACTTAACCATCTAACAAGTAACAAATACACATTTTCAAGTTACTACCATTTTCAAGTAACTAATACACATTTCAAGTTACTACAATTACAATTTTCAAGTAACAAATACACATTTTCAAGTCACTACCATTTTCAAGTAACTAATACACATTTCAAGTCACTACACTTACCCATTTTCAAATAACAAATACACATTTTCAAGTCACTACCATTTTCAAGTAACTAATAAACATTTCAAGTTACTAGACTTAGCCATTTTCAAGTAACTAAAACACATTTCAAGTCACTACACTTAACCATCTAACAAGTAACAAATACACATTTTCAAGTCACTACCATTTTCAAGTAACTAATACACATTTCAAGTTACTACACTTAACCATTTTCAAGTCACCAATTCACATTTCAAGTCACTACAATTAACCATTTTTAAGTAACAAATACACATTTTCAAGTTACTACCATTTTCAAGTAACTAATACACATTTCAAGTGACTACACTTAACCATTTTCAAGTCACTAATTCACATTTCAAGTCAATACACTTAACCATTTTCAAGTAACAAATACACATTTTCAAGTCACTACCATTTTCAAGTAACTAATACACATTTCAAGTTACTAGACTTAACCATTTTCAAGTCACTACACTTAACCATCTAACAAGTAACAAATACACATTTTCACGTTACTACCATTTTCAAGTAACTAATACACATTTCAAGTTACTACAATTAATAATTTTCAAGTAACAAATACACATTTTCAAGTCACTACCATTTTCAAGTAACTAACACACATTTCAAGTTACTACACTTAACCATTTTCAAGTCACTAATTCACATTTCAAGTCACTACACTTAACCATTTTCAAATAACAAATACACATTTTCAAGTCACTACCATTTTCAAGTAACTAATACACATTTCAAGTTACTAGACTTAACCATTTTCAAGTCACTAATTCACATTTCAAGCCACTACAATTAACCATTTTCAAGTAACAAATACACATGTTCAAGTCACTAACATTTTCAAGTACCATTTTCAAGTAACTAATACACATTACAAGTTACTACACTTAACAATTTTCAAGTCACTAATTCACATTTCAAGTCAATACACTTAACCATTTTCAAGTAACAAATACACATTTTCAAGTCACTACCATTTTCAAGTAACTAATACACATTTCAAGTTACTAGACTTAACCATTTTCAAGTCACTACACTTAACCATCTAACAAGTAACAAATACACATTTTCAAGTTACTACCATTTTCAAGTAACTAATACACATTTCAAGTTACTACAATTAATAATTTTCAAGTAACAAATACACATTTTCAAGTCACTACCATTTTCAAGTAACTAACACACATTTCAAGTTACTACACTTAACCATTTTCAAGTCACTAATTCACATTTCAAGTCACTACACTTAACCATTTTCAAATAACAAATACACATTTTCAAGTCACTACCATTTTCAAGTAACTAATACACATTTCAAGTTACTAGACTTAACCATTTTCAAGTAACTAAAACACATTTCAAGTCACTACACTTAACCATCTAACAAGTAACAAATACACATTTTCAAGTTACTACCATTTTCAAGTAACTAATACACATTTCAAGTTACTACAATTACAATTTTCAAGTAACAAATACACATTTTCAAGTCACTACCATTTTCAAGTAACTAATACACATTTCAAGTCACTACACTTACCCATTTTCAAATAACAAATACACATTTTCAAGTCACTACCATTTTCAAGTAACTAATAAACATTTCAAGTTACTAGACTTAGCCATTTTCAAGTAACTAAAACACATTTCAAGTCACTACACTTAACCATCTAACAAGTAACAAATACACATTTTCAAGTCACTACCATTTTCAAGTAACTAAAACACATTTTCAAGTCACTACCATTTTCAAGTAACTAATACACATTTCAAGTTACTACACTTAACCATTTTCAAGTCACCAATTCACATTTCAAGTCACTACAATTAACCATTTTTAAGTAACAAATACACATTTTCAAGTTACTACCATTTTCAAGTAACTAATACACATTTCAAGTGACTACACTTAACCATTTTCAAGTCACTAATTCACATTTCAAGTCAATACACTTAACCATTTTCAAGTAACAAATACACATTTTCAAGTCACTACCATTTTCAAGTAACTAATACACATTTCAAGTTACTAGACTTAACCATTTTCAAGTCACTACACTTAACCATCTAACAAGTAACAAATACACATTTTCACGTTACTACCATTTTCAAGTAACTAATACACATTTCAAGTTACTACAATTAATAATTTTCAAGTAACAAATACACATTTTCAAGTCACTACCATTTTCAAGTAACTAACACACATTTCAAGTTACTACACTTAACCATTTTCAAGTCACTAATTCACATTTCAAGTCACTACACTTAACCATTTTCAAATAACAAATACACATTTTCAAGTCACTACCATTTTCAAGTAACTAATACACATTTCAAGTTACTAGACTTAACCATTTTCAAGTCACTAATTCACATTTCAAGCCACTACAATTAACCATTTTCAAGTAACAAATACACATTTTCAAGTCACTACCATTTTCAAGTACCATTTTCAAATAACTAATACACATTACAAGTTACTACACTTAACCATTTTCAAGTCACTAATTCACATTTCAAGTCACTACACTTAACCATCTAACAAGTAACAAATACACATTTTCAAGTCACTACCATTTTCAAGTAACTAATACACATTTCAAGTTACTACACTTAACCATTTTCAAGTCACTAATTCACATTTCAAGTCACTACAATTAACCATTTTCAAGTAACAAATACACATTTTCAAGTCACTACCATTTTCAAGTAACTAATACAAATTTCAAGTTACTACACACTTAACCATTTTCAAGTCACTAATTCACATTTCAAGTCACTACACTTAACCATTTTCAAGTAACAAATACACATTTTCAAGTCACTACCATTTTCAAGTAACTAATAAACATTTCAAGTTACTAGACTTAGCCATTTTCAAGTAACTAAAACACATTTCAAGTCACTACACTTAACCATCTAACAAGTAACAAATACACATTTTCAAGTCACTACCATTTTCAAGTAACTAATACACATTTCAAGTTACTACACTTAACCATTTTCAAGTCACCAATTCACATTTCAAGTCACTACAATTAACCATTTTTAAGTAACAAATACACATTTTCAAGTTACTACCATTTTCAAGTAACTAATACACATTTCAAGTGACTACACTTAACCATTTTCAAGTCACTAATTCACATTTCAAGTCAATACACTTAACCATTTTCAAGTAACAAATACACATTTTCAAGTCACTACCATTTTCAAGTAACTAATACACATTTCAAGTTACTAGACTTAACCATTTTCAAGTCACTACACTTAACCATCTAACAAGTAACAAATACACATTTTCACGTTACTACCATTTTCAAGTAACTAATACACATTTCAAGTTACTACAATTAATAATTTTCAAGTAACAAATACACATTTTCAAGTCACTACCATTTTCAAGTAACTAACACACATTTCAAGTTACTACACTTAACCATTTTCAAGTCACTAATTCACATTTCAAGTCACTACACTTAACCATTTTCAAATAACAAATACACATTTTCAAGTCACTACCATTTTCAAGTAACTAATACACATTTCAAGTTACTAGACTTAACCATTTTCAAGTAACTAAAACACATTTCAAGTCACTACACTTAACCATCTAACAAGTAACAAATACACATTTTCAAGTTACTACCATTTTCAAGTAACTAATACACATTTCAAGTTACTACAATTACAATTTTCAAGTAACAAATACACATTTTCAAGTCACTACCATTTTCAAGTAACTAATACACATTTCAAGTCACTACACTTACCCATTTTCAAATAACAAATACACATTTTCAAGTCACTACCATTTTCAAGTAACTAATAAACATTTCAAGTTACTAGACTTAGCCATTTTCAAGTAACTAAAACACATTTCAAGTCACTACACTTAACCATCTAACAAGTAACAAATACACATTTTCAAGTCACTACCATTTTCAAGTAACTAATACACATTTCAAGTTACTACACTTAACCATTTTCAAGTCACCAATTCACATTTCAAGTCACTACAATTAACCATTTTTAAGTAACAAATACACATTTTCAAGTTACTACCATTTTCAAGTAACTAATACACATTTCAAGTGACTACACTTAACCATTTTCAAGTCACTAATTCACATTTCAAGTCAATACACTTAACCATTTTCAAGTAACAAATACACATTTTCAAGTCACTACCATTTTCAAGTAACTAATACACATTTCAAGTTACTAGACTTAACCATTTTCAAGTCACTACACTTAACCATCTAACAAGTAACAAATACACATTTTCACGTTACTACCATTTTCAAGTAACTAATACACATTTCAAGTTACTACAATTAATAATTTTCAAGTAACAAATACACATTTTCAAGTCACTACCATTTTCAAGTAACTAACACACATTTCAAGTTACTACACTTAACCATTTTCAAGTCACTAATTCACATTTCAAGTCACTACACTTAACCATTTTCAAATAACAAATACACATTTTCAAGTCACTACCATTTTCAAGTAACTAATACACATTTCAAGTTACTAGACTTAACCATTTTCAAGTCACTAATTCACATTTCAAGCCACTACAATTAACCATTTTCAAGTAACAAATACACATGTTCAAGTCACTAACATTTTCAAGTACCATTTTCAAGTAACTAATACACATTACAAGTTACTACACTTAACAATTTTCAAGTCACTAATTCACATTTCAAGTCAATACACTTAACCATTTTCAAGTAACAAATACACATTTTCAAGTCACTACCATTTTCAAGTAACTAATACACATTTCAAGTTACTAGACTTAACCATTTTCAAGTCACTACACTTAACCATCTAACAAGTAACAAATACACATTTTCAAGTTACTACCATTTTCAAGTAACTAATACACATTTCAAGTTACTACAATTAATAATTTTCAAGTAACAAATACACATTTTCAAGTCACTACCATTTTCAAGTAACTAACACACATTTCAAGTTACTACACTTAACCATTTTCAAGTCACTAATTCACATTTCAAGTCACTACACTTAACCATTTTCAAATAACAAATACACATTTTCAAGTCACTACCATTTTCAAGTAACTAATACACATTTCAAGTTACTAGACTTAACCATTTTCAAGTAACTAAAACACATTTCAAGTCACTACACTTAACCATCTAACAAGTAACAAATACACATTTTCAAGTTACTACCATTTTCAAGTAACTAATACACATTTCAAGTTACTACAATTACAATTTTCAAGTAACAAATACACATTTTCAAGTCACTACCATTTTCAAGTAACTAATACACATTTCAAGTCACTACACTTACCCATTTTCAAATAACAAATACACATTTTCAAGTCACTACCATTTTCAAGTAACTAATAAACATTTCAAGTTACTAGACTTAGCCATTTTCAAGTAACTAAAACACATTTCAAGTCACTACACTTAACCATCTAACAAGTAACAAATACACATTTTCAAGTCACTACCATTTTCAAGTAACTAATACACATTTCAAGTTACTACACTTAACCATTTTCAAGTCACCAATTCACATTTCAAGTCACTACAATTAACCATTTTTAAGTAACAAATACACATTTTCAAGTTACTACCATTTTCAAGTAACTAATACACATTTCAAGTGACTACACTTAACCATTTTCAAGTCACTAATTCACATTTCAAGTCAATACACTTAACCATTTTCAAGTAACAAATACACATTTTCAAGTCACTACCATTTTCAAGTAACTAATACACATTTCAAGTTACTAGACTTAACCATTTTCAAGTCACTACACTTAACCATCTAACAAGTAACAAATACACATTTTCACGTTACTACCATTTTCAAGTAACTAATACACATTTCAAGTTACTACAATTAATAATTTTCAAGTAACAAATACACATTTTCAAGTCACTACCATTTTCAAGTAACTAACACACATTTCAAGTTACTACACTTAACCATTTTCAAGTCACTAATTCACATTTCAAGTCACTACACTTAACCATTTTCAAATAACAAATACACATTTTCAAGTCACTACCATTTTCAAGTAACTAATACACATTTCAAGTTACTAGACTTAACCATTTTCAAGTCACTAATTCACATTTCAAGCCACTACAATTAACCATTTTCAAGTAACAAATACACATTTTCAAGTCACTACCATTTTCAAGTACCATTTTCAAATAACTAATACACATTACAAGTTACTACACTTAACCATTTTCAAGTCACTAATTCACATTTCAAGTCACTACACTTAACCATCTAACAAGTAACAAATACACATTTTCAAGTCACTACCATTTTCAAGTAACTAATACACATTTCAAGTTACTACACTTAACCATTTTCAAGTCACCAATTCACATTTCAAGTCACTACAATTAACCATTTTCAAGTAACAAATACACATTTTCAAGTCACTACCATTTTCAAGTAACTAATACACATTTCAAGTTACTACACTGAACCATTTTCAAATAACAAATACACATTTTCAAGTCACTACCATTTTCAAGTAACTAATACACATTTCAAGTTACTACACTTAACCATTTTCAAGTCACTAATTCACATTTCAAGTCACTACAATTAACCATTTTCAAGTAACAAATACACATTTTCAAGTCACTACCATTTTCAAGTAACTAATACAAATTTCAAGTTACTACACACTTAACCATTTTCAAGTCACTAATTCACATTTCAAGTCACTACACTTAACCATTTTCAAGTAACAAATACACATTTTCAAGTCACTACCATTTTCAAGTAACTAATACACATTTTAAGTTACTACACTTAACCATTTTCAAATAACAAATACACATTTTCAAGTCACTACCATTTTCAAGTAACTAATACACATTTCAAGCTACTACACTTAACCATTTTCAAGTCACTAATTCACATTTCAAGTCACTACAATTAACCATTTTCAAGTAACAAATACACATTTTCAAGTCACTACCATTTTCAAGTAACTAATACAAATTTCAAGTTACTACACACTTAACCATTTTCAAGTCACTAATTCACATTTCAAGTCACTACACTTAACCATTTTCAAGTAACAAATACACATTTTCAAGTCACTACCATTTTCAAGTAACTAATACACATTTTAAGTTACTACACTGAACCATTTTCAAGTCGCTAATACACATTTCAAGTCACTACACATAACCATTTTCAAGTAACAAATATACATTTTCAAGTCACTACCATTTTCAAGTAACTAATACACATTTCAAGTTAATACACTTAACCATTTTCAAGCCACTAATTCACATTTCAAGTCACTACACTTAACCATTTTCAAATAACAAATACACATTTTCAAGTCACTAACATTTTCAGGTAACTAATACACATTTCAAGTTACTACACTTAACCTTTTTCAAGTCACCAATTCACATTTCAAGTCACTACAATTAACCATTTTCAAGTAACAAATACACATTTTCAAGTCACTACCATTTTCAAGTAACTAATACACATTTCAAGTTACTACACTTAACCATTTTCAAGTCACTAATTCACATTTCAAGTCACTACACTTAACCATTTTCAAGTAACAAATACACATTTTCAAGTCACTACCATTTTCAAGTAACTAATACACATTTCAAGTTACTAGACTTAACCATTTTCAAGTCACTAATTCACATTTCAAGCCACTACAATTAACCATTTTCAAGTAACAAATACACATGTTCAAGTCACTAACATTTTCAAGTACCATTTTCAAGTAACTAATACACATTACAAGTTACTACACTTAACAATTTTCAAGTCACTAATTCACATTTCAAGTCAATACACTTAACCATTTTCAAGTAACAAATACACATTTTCAAGTCACTACCATTTTCAAGTAACTAATACACATTTCAAGTTACTAGACTTAACCATTTTCAAGTCACTACACTTAACCATCTAACAAGTAACAAATACACATTTTCAAGTTACTACCATTTTCAAGTAACTAATACACATTTCAAGTTACTACAATTAATAATTTTCAAGTAACAAATACACATTTTCAAGTCACTACCATTTTCAAGTAACTAACACACATTTCAAGTTACTACACTTAACCATTTTCAAGTCACTAATTCACATTTCAAGTCACTACACTTAACCATTTTCAAATAACAAATACACATTTTCAAGTCACTACCATTTTCAAGTAACTAATACACATTTCAAGTTACTAGACTTAACCATTTTCAAGTAACTAAAACACATTTCAAGTCACTACACTTAACCATCTAACAAGTAACAAATACACATTTTCAAGTTACTACCATTTTCAAGTAACTAATACACATTTCAAGTTACTACAATTACAATTTTCAAGTAAAAAATACACATTTTCAAGTCACTACCATTTTCAAGTAACTAATACACATTTCAAGTCACTACACTTACCCATTTTCAAATAACAAATACACATTTTCAAGTCACTACCATTTTCAAGTAACTAATAAACATTTCAAGTTACTAGACTTAGCCATTTTCAATTAACTAAAACACATTTCAAGTCACTACACTTAACCATCTAACAAGTAACAAATACACATTTTCAAGTCACTACCATTTTCAAGTAACTAATACACATTTCAAGTTACTACACTTAACCATTTTCAAGTCACCAATTCACATTTCAAGTCACTACAATTAACCATTTTTAAGTAACAAATACACATTTTCAAGTCACTACCATTTTCAAGTAACTAATACACATTTCAAGTGACTACACTTAACCACTTTCAAGTCACTAATTCACATTTCAAATCAATACACTTAACCATTTTCAAGTAACAAATACACATTTTCAAGTCACTACCATTTTCAAGTAACTAATACACATTTCAAGTTACTAGACTTAACCATTTTCAAGTCACTACACTTAACCATCTAACAAGTAACAAATACACATTTTCAAGTTACTACCATTTTCAAGTAACTAATACACATTTCAAGTTACTACAATTAATAATTTTCAAGTAACTAATACACATTTTCAAGTCACTACCATTTTCAAGTAACTAACACACATTTCAAGTTACTACACTTAACCATTTTCAAGTCACTAATTCACATTTCAAGTCACTACACTTAACCATTTTCAAATAACAAATACACATTTTCAAGTCACTACCATTTTCAAGTAACTAATACACATTTCAAGTTACTAGACTTAACCATTTTCAAGTCACTAATTCACATTTCAAGCCACTACAATTAACCATTTTCAAGTAACAAATACACATTTTCAAGTCACTACCATTTTCAAGTACCATTTTCAAGTAACTAATACACATTACAAGTTACTACACTTAACAATTTTCAAGTCACTAATTCACATTTCAAGTCACTACACTTAACCATTTTCAAGTAACAAATACACATTTTCAAGTCACTACCATTTTCAAGTAACTAATACACATTTCAAGTTACTAGACTTAACCATTTTCAAGTAACTAAAACACATTTCAAGTCACTACACTTAACCATCTAACAAGTAACAAATACACATTTTCAAGTTACTACCATTTTCAAGTAACTAATACACATTTCAAGTTACTACAATTACAATTTTCAAGTAACAAATACACATTTTCAAGTCACTACCATTTTCAAGTAACTAATACACATTTCAAGTCACTACACTTACCCATTTTCAAATAACAAATACACATTTTCAAGTCACTACCATTTTCAAGTAACTAATAAACATTTCAAGTTACTAGACTTAGCCATTTTCAAGTAACTAAAACACATTTCAAGTCACTACACTTAACCATCTAACAAGTAACAAATACACATTTTCAAGTCACTACCATTTTCAAGTAACTAATACACATTTCAAGTTACTACACTTAACCATTTTCAAGTCACCAATTCACATTTCAAGTCACTACAATTAACCATTTTTAAGTAACAAATACACATTTTCAAGTTACTACCATTTTCAAGTAACTAATACACATTTCAAGTGACTACACTTAACCATTTTCAAGTCACTAATTCACATTTCAAGTCAATACACTTAACCATTTTCAAGTAACAAATACACATTTTCAAGTCACTACCATTTTCAAGTAACTAATACACATTTCAAGTTACTAGACTTAACCATTTTCAAGTCACTACACTTAACCATCTAACAAGTAACAAATACACATTTTCAAGTTACTACCATTTTCAAGTAACTAATACACATTTCAAGTTACTACAATTAATAATTTTCAAGTAACAAATACACATTTTCAAGTCACTACCATTTTCAAGTAACTAACACACATTTCAAGTTACTACACTTAACCATTTTCAAGTCACTAATTCACATTTCAAGTCACTACACTTAACCATTTTCAAATAACAAATACACATTTTCAAGTCACTACCATTTTCAAGTAACTAATACACATTTCAAGTTACTAGACTTAACCATTTTCAAGTCACTAATTCACATTTCAAGCCACTACAATTAACCATTTTCAAGTAACAAATACACATTTTCAAGTCACTACCATTTTCAAGTACCATTTTCAAATAACTAATACACATTACAAGTTACTACACTTAACCATTTTCAAGTCACTAATTCACATTTCAAGTCACTACACTTAACCATCTAACAAGTAACAAATACACATTTTCAAGTCACTACCATTTTCAAGTAACTAATACACATTTCAAGTTACTAGACTTAACCATTTTCAAGTAACTAAAACACATTTCAAGTCACTACACTTAACCATCTAACAAGTAACAAATACACATTTTCAAGTTACTACCATTTTCAAGTAACTAATACACATTTCAAGTTACTACAATTAATAATTTTCAAGTAACAAATACACATTTTCAAGTCACTACCATTTTCAAGTAACTAACACACATTTCAAGTTACTACACTTAACCATTTTCAAGTCACTAATTCACATTTCAAGTCACTACACTTAACCATTTTCAAATAACAAATACACATTTTCAAGTCACTACCATTTTCAAGTAACTAATACACATTTCAAGTTACTAGACTTAACCATTTTCAAGCCACTAATACACATTTCAAGTCACTACCATTTTCAAGTAACTAATACACATTTCAAGTGACTACACTTAACCATTTTCAAGTCACTAATTCACATTTCAAATCAATACACTTAACCATTTTCAAGTAACAAATACACATTTTCAAGTCACTACCATTTTCAAGTAACTAATACACATTTCAAGTTACTAGACTTAACCATTTTCAAGTCACTACACTTAACCATCTAACAAGTAACAAATACACATTTTCAAGTTACTACCATTTTCAAGTAACTAATACACATTTCAAGTTACTACAATTAATAATTTTCAAGTAACTAATACACATTTTCAAGTCACTACCATTTTCAAGTAACTAACACACATTTCAAGTTACTACACTTAACCATTTTCAAGTCACTAATTCACATTTCAAGTCACTACACTTAACCATTTTCAAATAACAAATACACATTTTCAAGTCACTACCATTTTCAAGTAACTAATACACATTTCAAGTTACTACAATTAATAATTTTCAAGTAACAAATACACATTTTCAAGTCACTACCATTTTCAAGTAACTAACACACATTTCAAGTTACTACACTTAACCATTTTCAAGTCACTAATTCACATTTCAAGTCACTACACTTAACCATTTTCAAATAACAAATACACATTTTCAAGTCACTACCATTTTCAAGTAACTAATACACATTTCAAGTTACTAGACTTAACCATTTTCAAGTCACTAATTCACATTTCAAGCCACTACAATTAACCATTTTCAAGTAACAAATACACATGTTCAAGTCACTAACATTTTCAAGTACCATTTTCAAGTAACTAATACACATTACAAGTTACTACACTTAACAATTTTCAAGTCACTAATTCACATTTCAAGTCAATACACTTAACCATTTTCAAGTAACAAATACACATTTTCAAGTCACTACCATTTTCAAGTAACTAATACACATTTCAAGTTACTAGACTTAACCATTTTCAAGTCACTACACTTAACCATCTAACAAGTAACAAATACACATTTTCAAGTTACTACCATTTTCAAGTAACTAATACACATTTCAAGTTACTACAATTAATAATTTTCAAGTAACAAATACACATTTTCAAGTCACTACCATTTTCAAGTAACTAACACACATTTCAAGTTACTACACTTAACCATTTTCAAGTCACTAATTCACATTTCAAGTCACTACACTTAACCATTTTCAAATAACAAATACACATTTTCAAGTCACTACCATTTTCAAGTAACTAATACACATTTCAAGTTACTAGACTTAACCATTTTCAAGTAACTAAAACACATTTCAAGTCACTACACTTAACCATCTAACAAGTAACAAATACACATTTTCAAGTTACTACCATTTTCAAGTAACTAATACACATTTCAAGTTACTACAATTACAATTTTCAAGTAAAAAATACACATTTTCAAGTCACTACCATTTTCAAGTAACTAATACACATTTCAAGTCACTACACTTACCCATTTTCAAATAACAAATACACATTTTCAAGTCACTACCATTTTCAAGTAACTAATAAACATTTCAAGTTACTAGACTTAGCCATTTTCAATTAACTAAAACACATTTCAAGTCACTACACTTAACCATCTAACAAGTAACAAATACACATTTTCAAGTCACTACCATTTTCAAGTAACTAATACACATTTCAAGTTACTACACTTAACCATTTTCAAGTCACCAATTCACATTTCAAGTCACTACAATTAACCATTTTTAAGTAACAAATACACATTTTCAAGTCACTACCATTTTCAAGTAACTAATACACATTTCAAGTGACTACACTTAACCACTTTCAAGTCACTAATTCACATTTCAAATCAATACACTTAACCATTTTCAAGTAACAAATACACATTTTCAAGTCACTACCATTTTCAAGTAACTAATACACATTTCAAGTTACTAGACTTAACCATTTTCAAGTCACTACACTTAACCATCTAACAAGTAACAAATACACATTTTCAAGTTACTACCATTTTCAAGTAACTAATACACATTTCAAGTTACTACAATTAATAATTTTCAAGTAACTAATACACATTTTCAAGTCACTACCATTTTCAAGTAACTAACACACATTTCAAGTTACTACACTTAACCATTTTCAAGTCACTAATTCACATTTCAAGTCACTACACTTAACCATTTTCAAATAACAAATACACATTTTCAAGTCACTACCATTTTCAAGTAACTAATACACATTTCAAGTTACTAGACTTAACCATTTTCAAGTCACTAATTCACATTTCAAGCCACTACAATTAACCATTTTCAAGTAACAAATACACATTTTCAAGTCACTACCATTTTCAAGTACCATTTTCAAGTAACTAATACACATTACAAGTTACTACACTTAACAATTTTCAAGTCACTAATTCACATTTCAAGTCACTACACTTAACCATTTTCAAGTAACAAATACACATTTTCAAGTCACTACCATTTTCAAGTAACTAATACACATTTCAAGTTACTAGACTTAACCATTTTCAAGTAACTAAAACACATTTCAAGTCACTACACTTAACCATCTAACAAGTAACAAATACACATTTTCAAGTTACTACCATTTTCAAGTAACTAATACACATTTCAAGTTACTACAATTACAATTTTCAAGTAACAAATACACATTTTCAAGTCACTACCATTTTCAAGTAACTAATACACATTTCAAGTCACTACACTTACCCATTTTCAAATAACAAATACACATTTTCAAGTCACTACCATTTTCAAGTAACTAATAAACATTTCAAGTTACTAGACTTAGCCATTTTCAAGTAACTAAAACACATTTCAAGTCACTACACTTAACCATCTAACAAGTAACAAATACACATTTTCAAGTCACTACCATTTTCAAGTAACTAATACACATTTCAAGTTACTACACTTAACCATTTTCAAGTCACCAATTCACATTTCAAGTCACTACAATTAACCATTTTTAAGTAACAAATACACATTTTCAAGTTACTACCATTTTCAAGTAACTAATACACATTTCAAGTGACTACACTTAACCATTTTCAAGTCACTAATTCACATTTCAAGTCAATACACTTAACCATTTTCAAGTAACAAATACACATTTTCAAGTCACTACCATTTTCAAGTAACTAATACACATTTCAAGTTACTAGACTTAACCATTTTCAAGTCACTACACTTAACCATCTAACAAGTAACAAATACACATTTTCAAGTTACTACCATTTTCAAGTAACTAATACACATTTCAAGTTACTACAATTAATAATTTTCAAGTAACAAATACACATTTTCAAGTCACTACCATTTTCAAGTAACTAACACACATTTCAAGTTACTACACTTAACCATTTTCAAGTCACTAATTCACATTTCAAGTCACTACACTTAACCATTTTCAAATAACAAATACACATTTTCAAGTCACTACCATTTTCAAGTAACTAATACACATTTCAAGTTACTAGACTTAACCATTTTCAAGTCACTAATTCACATTTCAAGCCACTACAATTAACCATTTTCAAGTAACAAATACACATTTTCAAGTCACTACCATTTTCAAGTACCATTTTCAAATAACTAATACACATTACAAGTTACTACACTTAACCATTTTCAAGTCACTAATTCACATTTCAAGTCACTACACTTAACCATCTAACAAGTAACAAATACACATTTTCAAGTCACTACCATTTTCAAGTAACTAATACACATTTCAAGTTACTAGACTTAACCATTTTCAAGTAACTAAAACACATTTCAAGTCACTACACTTAACCATCTAACAAGTAACAAATACACATTTTCAAGTTACTACCATTTTCAAGTAACTAATACACATTTCAAGTTACTACAATTAATAATTTTCAAGTAACAAATACACATTTTCAAGTCACTACCATTTTCAAGTAACTAACACACATTTCAAGTTACTACACTTAACCATTTTCAAGTCACTAATTCACATTTCAAGTCACTACACTTAACCATTTTCAAATAACAAATACACATTTTCAAGTCACTACCATTTTCAAGTAACTAATACACATTTCAAGTTACTAGACTTAACCATTTTCAAGCCACTAATACACATTTCAAGTCACTACCATTTTCAAGTAACTAATACACATTTCAAGTGACTACACTTAACCATTTTCAAGTCACTAATTCACATTTCAAATCAATACACTTAACCATTTTCAAGTAACAAATACACATTTTCAAGTCACTACCATTTTCAAGTAACTAATACACATTTCAAGTTACTAGACTTAACCATTTTCAAGTCACTACACTTAACCATCTAACAAGTAACAAATACACATTTTCAAGTTACTACCATTTTCAAGTAACTAATACACATTTCAAGTTACTACAATTAATAATTTTCAAGTAACTAATACACATTTTCAAGTCACTACCATTTTCAAGTAACTAACACACATTTCAAGTTACTACACTTAACCATTTTCAAGTCACTAATTCACATTTCAAGTCACTACACTTAACCATTTTCAAATAACAAATACACATTTTCAAGTCACTACCATTTTCAAGTAACTAATACACATTTCAAGTTACTAGACTTAACCATTTTCAAGTCACTAATTCACATTTCAAGCCACTACAATTAACCATTTTCAAGTAACAAATACACATTTTCAAGTCACTACCATTTTCAAGTACCATTTTCAAGTAACTAATACACATTACAAGTTACTACACTTAACAATTTTCAAGTCACTAATTCACATTTCAAGTCACTACACTTAACCATTTTCAAGTAACAAATACACATTTTCAAGTCACTACCATTTTCAAGTAACTAATACACATTTCAAGTTACTAGACTTAACCATTTTCAAGTAACTAAAACACATTTCAAGTCACTACACTTAACCATCTAACAAGTAACAAATACACATTTTCAAGTTACTACCATTTTCAAGTAACTAATACACATTTCAAGTTACTACAATTACAATTTTCAAGTAACAAATACACATTTTCAAGTCACTACCATTTTCAAGTAACTAATACACATTTCAAGTCACTACACTTACCCATTTTCAAATAACAAATACACATTTTCAAGTCACTACCATTTTCAAGTAACTAATAAACATTTCAAGTTACTAGACTTAGCCATTTTCAAGTAACTAAAACACATTTCAAGTCACTACACTTAACCATCTAACAAGTAACAAATACACATTTTCAAGTCACTACCATTTTCAAGTAACTAATACACATTTCAAGTTACTACACTTAACCATTTTCAAGTCACCAATTCACATTTCAAGTCACTACAATTAACCATTTTTAAGTAACAAATACACATTTTCAAGTTACTACCATTTTCAAGTAACTAATACACATTTCAAGTGACTACACTTAACCATTTTCAAGTCACTAATTCACATTTCAAGTCAATACACTTAACCATTTTCAAGTAACAAATACACATTTTCAAGTCACTACCATTTTCAAGTAACTAATACACATTTCAAGTTACTAGACTTAACCATTTTCAAGTCACTACACTTAACCATCTAACAAGTAACAAATACACATTTTCAAGTTACTACCATTTTCAAGTAACTAATACACATTTCAAGTTACTACAATTAATAATTTTCAAGTAACAAATACACATTTTCAAGTCACTACCATTTTCAAGTAACTAACACACATTTCAAGTTACTACACTTAACCATTTTCAAGTCACTAATTCACATTTCAAGTCACTACACTTAACCATTTTCAAATAACAAATACACATTTTCAAGTCACTACCATTTTCAAGTAACTAATACACATTTCAAGTTACTAGACTTAACCATTTTCAAGTCACTAATTCACATTTCAAGCCACTACAATTAACCATTTTCAAGTAACAAATACACATTTTCAAGTCACTACCATTTTCAAGTACCATTTTCAAATAACTAATACACATTACAAGTTACTACACTTAACCATTTTCAAGTCACTAATTCACATTTCAAGTCACTACACTTAACCATCTAACAAGTAACAAATACACATTTTCAAGTCACTACCATTTTCAAGTAACTAATACACATTTCAAGTTACTACACTTAACCATTTTCAAGTCACCAATTCACATTTCAAGTCACTACAATTAACCATTTTCAAGTAACAAATACACATTTTCAAGTCACTACCATTTTCAAGTAACTAATACACATTTCAAGTTACTACACTGAACCATTTTCAAATAACAAATACACATTTTCAAGTCACTACCATTTTCAAGTAACTAATACACATTTCAAGTTACTACACTTAACCATTTTCAAGTCACTAATTCACATTTCAAGTCACTACAATTAACCATTTTCAAGTAACAAATACACATTTTCAAGTCACTACCATTTTCAAGTAACTAATACAAATTTCAAGTTACTACACACTTAACCATTTTCAAGTCACTAATTCACATTTCAAGTCACTACACTTAACCATTTTCAAGTAACAAATACACATTTTCAAGTCACTACCATTTTCAAGTAACTAATACACATTTTAAGTTACTACACTGAACCATTTTCAAGTCGCTAATACACATTTCAAGTAACTACACATAACCATTTTCAAGTAACAAATATACATTTTCAAGTCACTACCATTTTCAAGTAACTAATACACATTTCAAGTTAATACACTTAACCATTTTCAAGCCACTAATTCACATTTCAAGTCACTACACTTAACCATTTTCAAATAACAAATACACATTTTCAAGTCACTAACATTTTCAAGTAACTAATACACATTTCAAGTTACTACACTTAACCTTTTTCAAGTCACCAATTCACATTTCAAGTCACTACAATTAACCATTTTCAAGTAACAAATACACATTTTCAAGTCACTACCATTTTCAAGTAACTAATACACATTTCAAGTTACTACACTTAACCATTTTCAAGTCACTAATTCACATTTCAAGTCACTACACTTAACCATTTTCAAGTAACAAATACACATTTTCAAGTCACTACCATTTTCAAGTAACTAATACACATTTCAAGTTACTAGACTTAACCATTTTCAAGTCACTACACTTAACCATCTAACAAGTAACAAATACACATTTTCATGTTACTACCATTTTCAAGTAACTAATACACATTTCAAGTTACTACAATTAATAATTTTCAAGTAACAAATACACATTTTCAAGTCACTACCATTTTCAAGTAACTAACACACATTTCAAGTTACTACACTTAACCATTTTCAAGTCACTAATTCACATTTCAAGTCACTACACTTAACCATTTTCAAATAACAAATACACATTTTCAAGTCACTACCATTTTCAAGTAACTAATACACATTTCAAGTTACTAGACTTAACCATTTTCAAGTCACTAATTCACATTTCAAGCCACTACAATTAACCATTTTCAAGTAACA
Source organism: Capsicum rhomboideum (assembly GCA_031232105.1). NCBI lineage: Eukaryota > Viridiplantae > Streptophyta > Magnoliopsida > Solanales > Solanaceae > Capsicum > Capsicum rhomboideum. Next base: position 119,880,783 of record CP124711.1, read on the forward strand.
AATACACATGTTCAAGTCACTAACATTTTCAAGTACCATTTTCAAGTAACTAATACACATTACAAGTTACTACACTTAACAATTTTCAAGTCACCAATTCACATTTCAAGTCACTACAATTAACCATTTTCAAGTAACAAATACACATTTTCAAGTCACTACCATTTTCAAGTAACTAATACACATTTCAAGTTACTACACTGAACCATTTTCAAATAAGAAATACACATTTTCAAGTCACTACCCTTTTCAAGTAACTAATACACATTTCAAGTTACTACACTTAACCATTTTCAAGTCACTAATTCACATTTCAAGTCACGACAATTAACCATTTTCAAGTAACAAATACACATTTTCAAGTCACTACCATTTTCAAGTAACTAATACAAATTTCAAGTTACTACACACTTAACCATTTTCAAGTCACTAATTCACATTTCAAGTCACTACACTTAACCATTTTCAAGTAACAAATACACATTTTCAAGTCACTACCATTTTCAAGTAACTAATACACATTTTAAGTTACTACACTGAACCATTTTCAAGTCGCTAATACACATTTCAAGTAACTACACATAACCATTTTCAAGTAACAAATATACATTTTCAAGTCACTACCATTTTCAAGTAACTAATACACATTTCAAGTTAATACACTTAACCATTTTCAAGCCACTAATTCACATTTCAAGTCACTACACTTAACCATTTTCAAATAACAAATACACATTTTCAAGTCACTAACATTTTCAAGTAACTAATACACATTTCAAGTTACTACACTTAACCTTTTTCAAGTCACCAATTCACATTTCAAGTCACTACAATTAACCATTTTCAAGTAACAAATACACATTTTCAAGTCACTACCATTTTCAAGTAACTAATACACATTTCAAGTTACTACACTTAACCATTTTCAAGTCACTAATTCACATTTCAAGTCACTACACTTAACCATTTTCAAGTAACAAATACACATTTTCAAGTCACTACCATTTTCAAGTAACTAATACACATTTCAAGTTACTAGACTTAACCATTTTCAAGTCACTACACTTAACCATCTAACAAGTAACAAATACACATTTTCATGTTACTACCATTTTCAAGTAACTAATACACATTTCAAGTTACTACAATTAATAATTTTCAAGTAACAAATACACATTTTCAAGTCACTACCATTTTCAAGTAACTAACACACATTTCAAGTTACTACACTTAACCATTTTCAAGTCACTAATTCACATTTCAAGTCACTACACTTAACCATTTTCAAATAACAAATACACATTTTCAAGTCACTACCATTTTCAAGTAACTAATACACATTTCAAGTTACTAGACTTAACCATTTTCAAGTCACTAATTCACATTTCAAGCCACTACAATTAACCATTTTCAAGTAACAAATACACATGTTCAAGTCACTAACATTTTCAAGTACCATTTTCAAGTAACTAATACACATTACAAGTTACTACACTTAACAATTTTCAAGTCACCAATTCACATTTCAAGTCACTACAATTAACCATTTTCAAGTAACAAATACACATTTTCAAGTCACTACCATTTTCAAGTAACTAATACACATTTCAAGTTACTACACTGAACCATTTTCAAATAAGAAATACACATTTTCAAGTCACTACCCTTTTCAAGTAACTAATACACATTTCAAGTTACTACACTTAACCATTTTCAAGTCACTAATTCACATTTCAAGTCACGACAATTAACCATTTTCAAGTAACAAATACACATTTTCAAGTCACTACCATTTTCAAGTAACTAATACAAATTTCAAGTTACTACACACTTAACCATTTTCAAGTCACTAATTCACATTTCAAGTCACTACACTTAACCATTTTCAAGTAACAAATACACATTTTCAAGTCACTACCATTTTCAAGTAACTAATACACATTTTAAGTTACTACACTGAACCATTTTCAAGTCGCTAATACACATTTCAAGTAACTACACATAACCATTTTCAAGTAACAAATATACATTTTCAAGTCACTACCATTTTCAAGTAACTAATACACATTTCAAGTTAATACACTTAACCATTTTCAAGCCACTAATTCACATTTCAAGTCACTACACTTAACCATTTTCAAATAACAAATACACATTTTCAAGTCACTAACATTTTCAAGTAACTAATACACATTTCAAGTTACTACACTTAACCTTTTTCAAGTCACCAATTCACATTTCAAGTCACTACAATTAACCATTTTCAAGTAACAAATACACATTTTCAAGTCACTACCATTTTCAAGTAACTAATACACATTTCAAGTTACTACACTTAACCATTTTCAAGTCACTAATTCACATTTCAAGTCACTACACTTAACCATTTTCAAGTAACAAATACACATTTTCAAGTCACTACCATTTTCAAGTAACTAATACACATTTCAAGTTACTAGACTTAACCATTTTCAAGTCACTACACTTAACCATCTAACAAGTAACAAATACACATTTTCATGTTACTACCATTTTCAAGTAACTAATACACATTTCAAGTTACTACAATTAATAATTTTCAAGTAACAAATACACATTTTCAAGTCACTACCATTTTCAAGTAACTAACACACATTTCAAGTTACTACACTTAACCATTTTCAAGTCACTAATTCACATTTCAAGTCACTACACTTAACCATTTTCAAATAACAAATACACATTTTCAAGTCACTACCATTTTCAAGTAACTAATACACATTTCAAGTTACTAGACTTAACCATTTTCAAGTCACTAATTCACATTTCAAGCCACTACAATTAACCATTTTCAAGTAACAAATACACATGTTCAAGTCACTAACATTTTCAAGTACCATTTTCAAGTAACTAATACACATTACAAGTTACTACACTTAACAATTTTCAAGTCACTAATTCACATTTCAAGTCAATACACTTAACCATTTTCAAGTAACAAATACACATTTTCAAGTCACTACCATTTTCAAGTAACTAATACACATTTCAAGTTACTAGACTTAACCATTTTCAAGTCACTACACTTAACCATCTAACAAGTAACAAATACACATTTTCAAGTTACTACCATTTTCAAGTAACTAATACACATTTCAAGTTACTACAATTAATAATTTTCAAGTAACAAATACACATTTTCAAGTCACTACCATTTTCAAGTAACTAACACACATTTCAAGTTACTACACTTAACCATTTTCAAGTCACTAATTCACATTTCAAGTCACTACACTTAACCATTTTCAAATAACAAATACACATTTTCAAGTCACTACCATTTTCAAGTAACTAATACACATTTCAAGTTACTAGACTTAACCATTTTCAAGTAACTAAAACACATTTCAAGTCACTACACTTAACCATCTAACAAGTAACAAATACACATTTTCAAGTTACTACCATTTTCAAGTAACTAATACACATTTCAAGTTACTACAATTACAATTTTCAAGTAACAAATACACATTTTCAAGTCACTACCATTTTCAAGTAACTAATACACATTTCAAGTCACTACACTTACCCATTTTCAAATAACAAATACACATTTTCAAGTCACTACCATTTTCAAGTAACTAATAAACATTTCAAGTTACTAGACTTAGCCATTTTCAAGTAACTAAAACACATTTCAAGTCACTACACTTAACCATCTAACAAGTAACAAATACACATTTTCAAGTCACTACCATTTTCAAGTAACTAATACACATTTCAAGTTACTACACTTAACCATTTTCAAGTCACCAATTCACATTTCAAGTCACTACAATTAACCATTTTTAAGTAACAAATACACATTTTCAAGTTACTACCATTTTCAAGTAACTAATACACATTTCAAGTGACTACACTTAACCATTTTCAAGTCACTAATTCACATTTCAAGTCAATACACTTAACCATTTTCAAGTAACAAATACACATTTTCAAGTCACTACCATTTTCAAGTAACTAATACACATTTCAAGTTACTAGACTTAACCATTTTCAAGTCACTACACTTAACCATCTAACAAGTAACAAATACACATTTTCACGTTACTACCATTTTCAAGTAACTAATACACATTTCAAGTTACTACAATTAATAATTTTCAAGTAACAAATACACATTTTCAAGTCACTACCATTTTCAAGTAACTAACACACATTTCAAGTTACTACACTTAACCATTTTCAAGTCACTAATTCACATTTCAAGTCACTACACTTAACCATTTTCAAATAACAAATACACATTTTCAAGTCACTACCATTTTCAAGTAACTAATACACATTTCAAGTTACTAGACTTAACCATTTTCAAGTCACTAATTCACATTTCAAGCCACTACAATTAACCATTTTCAAGTAACAAATACACATGTTCAAGTCACTAACATTTTCAAGTACCATTTTCAAGTAACTAATACACATTACAAGTTACTACACTTAACAATTTTCAAGTCACTAATTCACATTTCAAGTCAATACACTTAACCATTTTCAAGTAACAAATACACATTTTCAAGTCACTACCATTTTCAAGTAACTAATACACATTTCAAGTTACTAGACTTAACCATTTTCAAGTCACTACACTTAACCATCTAACAAGTAACAAATACACATTTTCAAGTTACTACCATTTTCAAGTAACTAATACACATTTCAAGTTACTACAATTAATAATTTTCAAGTAACAAATACACATTTTCAAGTCACTACCATTTTCAAGTAACTAACACACATTTCAAGTTACTACACTTAACCATTTTCAAGTCACTAATTCACATTTCAAGTCACTACACTTAACCATTTTCAAATAACAAATACACATTTTCAAGTCACTACCATTTTCAAGTAACTAATACACATTTCAAGTTACTAGACTTAACCATTTTCAAGTAACTAAAACACATTTCAAGTCACTACACTTAACCATCTAACAAGTAACAAATACACATTTTCAAGTTACTACCATTTTCAAGTAACTAATACACATTTCAAGTTACTACAATTACAATTTTCAAGTAACAAATACACATTTTCAAGTCACTACCATTTTCAAGTAACTAATACACATTTCAAGTCACTACACTTACCCATTTTCAAATAACAAATACACATTTTCAAGTCACTACCATTTTCAAGTAACTAATAAACATTTCAAGTTACTAGACTTAGCCATTTTCAAGTAACTAAAACACATTTCAAGTCACTACACTTAACCATCTAACAAGTAACAAATACACATTTTCAAGTCACTACCATTTTCAAGTAACTAAAACACATTTTCAAGTCACTACCATTTTCAAGTAACTAATACACATTTCAAGTTACTACACTTAACCATTTTCAAGTCACCAATTCACATTTCAAGTCACTACAATTAACCATTTTTAAGTAACAAATACACATTTTCAAGTTACTACCATTTTCAAGTAACTAATACACATTTCAAGTGACTACACTTAACCATTTTCAAGTCACTAATTCACATTTCAAGTCAATACACTTAACCATTTTCAAGTAACAAATACACATTTTCAAGTCACTACCATTTTCAAGTAACTAATACACATTTCAAGTTACTAGACTTAACCATTTTCAAGTCACTACACTTAACCATCTAACAAGTAACAAATACACATTTTCACGTTACTACCATTTTCAAGTAACTAATACACATTTCAAGTTACTACAATTAATAATTTTCAAGTAACAAATACACATTTTCAAGTCACTACCATTTTCAAGTAACTAACACACATTTCAAGTTACTACACTTAACCATTTTCAAGTCACTAATTCACATTTCAAGTCACTACACTTAACCATTTTCAAATAACAAATACACATTTTCAAGTCACTACCATTTTCAAGTAACTAATACACATTTCAAGTTACTAGACTTAACCATTTTCAAGTCACTAATTCACATTTCAAGCCACTACAATTAACCATTTTCAAGTAACAAATACACATTTTCAAGTCACTACCATTTTCAAGTACCATTTTCAAATAACTAATACACATTACAAGTTACTACACTTAACCATTTTCAAGTCACTAATTCACATTTCAAGTCACTACACTTAACCATCTAACAAGTAACAAATACACATTTTCAAGTCACTACCATTTTCAAGTAACTAATACACATTTCAAGTTACTACACTTAACCATTTTCAAGTCACTAATTCACATTTCAAGTCACTACAATTAACCATTTTCAAGTAACAAATACACATTTTCAAGTCACTACCATTTTCAAGTAACTAATACAAATTTCAAGTTACTACACACTTAACCATTTTCAAGTCACTAATTCACATTTCAAGTCACTACACTTAACCATTTTCAAGTAACAAATACACATTTTCAAGTCACTACCATTTTCAAGTAACTAATAAACATTTCAAGTTACTAGACTTAGCCATTTTCAAGTAACTAAAACACATTTCAAGTCACTACACTTAACCATCTAACAAGTAACAAATACACATTTTCAAGTCACTACCATTTTCAAGTAACTAATACACATTTCAAGTTACTACACTTAACCATTTTCAAGTCACCAATTCACATTTCAAGTCACTACAATTAACCATTTTTAAGTAACAAATACACATTTTCAAGTTACTACCATTTTCAAGTAACTAATACACATTTCAAGTGACTACACTTAACCATTTTCAAGTCACTAATTCACATTTCAAGTCAATACACTTAACCATTTTCAAGTAACAAATACACATTTTCAAGTCACTACCATTTTCAAGTAACTAATACACATTTCAAGTTACTAGACTTAACCATTTTCAAGTCACTACACTTAACCATCTAACAAGTAACAAATACACATTTTCACGTTACTACCATTTTCAAGTAACTAATACACATTTCAAGTTACTACAATTAATAATTTTCAAGTAACAAATACACATTTTCAAGTCACTACCATTTTCAAGTAACTAACACACATTTCAAGTTACTACACTTAACCATTTTCAAGTCACTAATTCACATTTCAAGTCACTACACTTAACCATTTTCAAATAACAAATACACATTTTCAAGTCACTACCATTTTCAAGTAACTAATACACATTTCAAGTTACTAGACTTAACCATTTTCAAGTAACTAAAACACATTTCAAGTCACTACACTTAACCATCTAACAAGTAACAAATACACATTTTCAAGTTACTACCATTTTCAAGTAACTAATACACATTTCAAGTTACTACAATTACAATTTTCAAGTAACAAATACACATTTTCAAGTCACTACCATTTTCAAGTAACTAATACACATTTCAAGTCACTACACTTACCCATTTTCAAATAACAAATACACATTTTCAAGTCACTACCATTTTCAAGTAACTAATAAACATTTCAAGTTACTAGACTTAGCCATTTTCAAGTAACTAAAACACATTTCAAGTCACTACACTTAACCATCTAACAAGTAACAAATACACATTTTCAAGTCACTACCATTTTCAAGTAACTAATACACATTTCAAGTTACTACACTTAACCATTTTCAAGTCACCAATTCACATTTCAAGTCACTACAATTAACCATTTTTAAGTAACAAATACACATTTTCAAGTTACTACCATTTTCAAGTAACTAATACACATTTCAAGTGACTACACTTAACCATTTTCAAGTCACTAATTCACATTTCAAGTCAATACACTTAACCATTTTCAAGTAACAAATACACATTTTCAAGTCACTACCATTTTCAAGTAACTAATACACATTTCAAGTTACTAGACTTAACCATTTTCAAGTCACTACACTTAACCATCTAACAAGTAACAAATACACATTTTCACGTTACTACCATTTTCAAGTAACTAATACACATTTCAAGTTACTACAATTAATAATTTTCAAGTAACAAATACACATTTTCAAGTCACTACCATTTTCAAGTAACTAACACACATTTCAAGTTACTACACTTAACCATTTTCAAGTCACTAATTCACATTTCAAGTCACTACACTTAACCATTTTCAAATAACAAATACACATTTTCAAGTCACTACCATTTTCAAGTAACTAATACACATTTCAAGTTACTAGACTTAACCATTTTCAAGTCACTAATTCACATTTCAAGCCACTACAATTAACCATTTTCAAGTAACAAATACACATGTTCAAGTCACTAACATTTTCAAGTACCATTTTCAAGTAACTAATACACATTACAAGTTACTACACTTAACAATTTTCAAGTCACTAATTCACATTTCAAGTCAATACACTTAACCATTTTCAAGTAACAAATACACATTTTCAAGTCACTACCATTTTCAAGTAACTAATACACATTTCAAGTTACTAGACTTAACCATTTTCAAGTCACTACACTTAACCATCTAACAAGTAACAAATACACATTTTCAAGTTACTACCATTTTCAAGTAACTAATACACATTTCAAGTTACTACAATTAATAATTTTCAAGTAACAAATACACATTTTCAAGTCACTACCATTTTCAAGTAACTAACACACATTTCAAGTTACTACACTTAACCATTTTCAAGTCACTAATTCACATTTCAAGTCACTACACTTAACCATTTTCAAATAACAAATACACATTTTCAAGTCACTACCATTTTCAAGTAACTAATACACATTTCAAGTTACTAGACTTAACCATTTTCAAGTAACTAAAACACATTTCAAGTCACTACACTTAACCATCTAACAAGTAACAAATACACATTTTCAAGTTACTACCATTTTCAAGTAACTAATACACATTTCAAGTTACTACAATTACAATTTTCAAGTAACAAATACACATTTTCAAGTCACTACCATTTTCAAGTAACTAATACACATTTCAAGTCACTACACTTACCCATTTTCAAATAACAAATACACATTTTCAAGTCACTACCATTTTCAAGTAACTAATAAACATTTCAAGTTACTAGACTTAGCCATTTTCAAGTAACTAAAACACATTTCAAGTCACTACACTTAACCATCTAACAAGTAACAAATACACATTTTCAAGTCACTACCATTTTCAAGTAACTAATACACATTTCAAGTTACTACACTTAACCATTTTCAAGTCACCAATTCACATTTCAAGTCACTACAATTAACCATTTTTAAGTAACAAATACACATTTTCAAGTTACTACCATTTTCAAGTAACTAATACACATTTCAAGTGACTACACTTAACCATTTTCAAGTCACTAATTCACATTTCAAGTCAATACACTTAACCATTTTCAAGTAACAAATACACATTTTCAAGTCACTACCATTTTCAAGTAACTAATACACATTTCAAGTTACTAGACTTAACCATTTTCAAGTCACTACACTTAACCATCTAACAAGTAACAAATACACATTTTCACGTTACTACCATTTTCAAGTAACTAATACACATTTCAAGTTACTACAATTAATAATTTTCAAGTAACAAATACACATTTTCAAGTCACTACCATTTTCAAGTAACTAACACACATTTCAAGTTACTACACTTAACCATTTTCAAGTCACTAATTCACATTTCAAGTCACTACACTTAACCATTTTCAAATAACAAATACACATTTTCAAGTCACTACCATTTTCAAGTAACTAATACACATTTCAAGTTACTAGACTTAACCATTTTCAAGTCACTAATTCACATTTCAAGCCACTACAATTAACCATTTTCAAGTAACAAATACACATTTTCAAGTCACTACCATTTTCAAGTACCATTTTCAAATAACTAATACACATTACAAGTTACTACACTTAACCATTTTCAAGTCACTAATTCACATTTCAAGTCACTACACTTAACCATCTAACAAGTAACAAATACACATTTTCAAGTCACTACCATTTTCAAGTAACTAATACACATTTCAAGTTACTACACTTAACCATTTTCAAGTCACCAATTCACATTTCAAGTCACTACAATTAACCATTTTCAAGTAACAAATACACATTTTCAAGTCACTACCATTTTCAAGTAACTAATACACATTTCAAGTTACTACACTGAACCATTTTCAAATAACAAATACACATTTTCAAGTCACTACCATTTTCAAGTAACTAATACACATTTCAAGTTACTACACTTAACCATTTTCAAGTCACTAATTCACATTTCAAGTCACTACAATTAACCATTTTCAAGTAACAAATACACATTTTCAAGTCACTACCATTTTCAAGTAACTAATACAAATTTCAAGTTACTACACACTTAACCATTTTCAAGTCACTAATTCACATTTCAAGTCACTACACTTAACCATTTTCAAGTAACAAATACACATTTTCAAGTCACTACCATTTTCAAGTAACTAATACACATTTTAAGTTACTACACTTAACCATTTTCAAATAACAAATACACATTTTCAAGTCACTACCATTTTCAAGTAACTAATACACATTTCAAGCTACTACACTTAACCATTTTCAAGTCACTAATTCACATTTCAAGTCACTACAATTAACCATTTTCAAGTAACAAATACACATTTTCAAGTCACTACCATTTTCAAGTAACTAATACAAATTTCAAGTTACTACACACTTAACCATTTTCAAGTCACTAATTCACATTTCAAGTCACTACACTTAACCATTTTCAAGTAACAAATACACATTTTCAAGTCACTACCATTTTCAAGTAACTAATACACATTTTAAGTTACTACACTGAACCATTTTCAAGTCGCTAATACACATTTCAAGTCACTACACATAACCATTTTCAAGTAACAAATATACATTTTCAAGTCACTACCATTTTCAAGTAACTAATACACATTTCAAGTTAATACACTTAACCATTTTCAAGCCACTAATTCACATTTCAAGTCACTACACTTAACCATTTTCAAATAACAAATACACATTTTCAAGTCACTAACATTTTCAGGTAACTAATACACATTTCAAGTTACTACACTTAACCTTTTTCAAGTCACCAATTCACATTTCAAGTCACTACAATTAACCATTTTCAAGTAACAAATACACATTTTCAAGTCACTACCATTTTCAAGTAACTAATACACATTTCAAGTTACTACACTTAACCATTTTCAAGTCACTAATTCACATTTCAAGTCACTACACTTAACCATTTTCAAGTAACAAATACACATTTTCAAGTCACTACCATTTTCAAGTAACTAATACACATTTCAAGTTACTAGACTTAACCATTTTCAAGTCACTACACTTAACCATCTAACAAGTAACAAATACACATTTTCATGTTACTACCATTTTCAAGTAACTAATACACATTTCAAGTTACTACAATTAATAATTTTCAAGTAACAAATACACATTTTCAAGTCACTACCATTTTCAAGTAACTAACACACATTTCAAGTTACTACACTTAACCATTTTCAAGTCACTAATTCACATTTCAAGTCACTACACTTAACCATTTTCAAATAACAAATACACATTTTCAAGTCACTACCATTTTCAAGTAACTAATACACATTTCAAGTTACTAGACTTAACCATTTTCAAGTCACTAATTCACATTTCAAGCCACTACAATTAACCATTTTCAAGTAACAAATACACATTTTCAAGTCACTACCATTTTCAAGTACCATTTTCAAGTAACTAATACACATTACAAGTTACTACACTTAACCATTTTCAAGTCACTAATTCACATTTCAAGTCACTACACTTAACCATTTTCAAGTAACAAATACACATTTTCAAGTCACTACCATTTTCAAGTAACTAATACACATTTCAAGTTACTAGACTTAACCATTTTCAAGTAACTAAAACACATTTCAAGTCACTACACTTAACCATCTAACAAGTAAAAAATACACATTTTCAAGTTACTACCATTTTCAAGTAACTAATACACATTTCAAGTTACTACACTTAACCATTTTCAAGTCACCAATTCACATTTCAAGTCACTACAATTAACCATTTTTAAGTAACAAATACACATTTTCAAGTTACTACCATTTTCAAGTAACTAATACACATTTCAAGTGACTACACTTAACCATTTTCAAGTCACTAATTCACATTTCAAGTCAATACACTTAACCATTTTCAAGTAACAAATACACATTTTCAAGTCACTACCATTTTCAAGTAACTAATACACATTTCAAGTTACTAGACTTAACCATTTTCAAGTCACTACACTTAACCATCTAACAAGTAACAAATACACATTTTCAAGTTACTACCATTTTCAAGTAACTAATACACATTTCAAGTTACTACACTTAATAATTTTCAAGTAACAAATACACATTTTCAAGTCACTACCATTTTCAAGTAACTAACACACATTTCAAGTTACTACACTTAACCATTTTCAAGTCACTAATTCACATTTCAAGTCACTACACTTAACCATTTTTAAGTAACAAATACACATTTTCAAGTTACTACCATTTTCAAGTAACTAATACAAATTTCAAGTGACTACACTTAACCATTTTCAAGTCACTAATTCACATTTCAAGTCAATACACTTAACCATTTTCAAGTAACAAATACACATTTTCAAGTCACTACCATTTTCAAGTAACTAATACACATTTCAAGTTACTAGACTTAACCATTTTCAAGTCACTACACTTAACCATCTAACAAGTAACAAATACACATTTTCAAGTTACTACCATTTTCAAGTAACTAATACACATTTCAAGTTACTACACTTAATAATTTTCAAGTAACAAATACACATTTTCAAGTCACTACCATTTTCAAGTAACTAATACACATTTCAAGTTACTAGACTTAACCATTTTCAAGTCACTACACTTAACCATCTAACAAGTAACAAATACACATTTTCATGTTACTACCATTTTCAAGTAACTAATACACATTTCAAGTTACTACAATTAATAATTTTCAAGTAACAAATACACATTTTCAAGTCACTACCATTTTCAAGTAACTAACACACATTTCAAGTTACTACACTTAACCATTTTCAAGTCACTAATTCACATTTCAAGTCACTACACTTAACCATTTTCAAATAACAAATACACATTTTCAAGTCACTACCATTTTCAAGTAACTAATACACATTTCAAGTTACTAGACTTAACCATTTTCAAGTCACTAATTCACATTTCAAGCCACTACAATTAACCATTTTCAAGTAACAAATACACATTTTCAAGTCACTACCATTTTCAAGTACCATTTTCAAGTAACTAATACACATTACAAGTTACTACACTTAACCATTTTCAAGTCACTAATTCACATTTCAAGTCACTACACTTAACCATTTTCAAGTAACAAATACACATTTTCAAGTCACTACCATTTTCAAGTAACTAATACACATTTCAAGTTACTAGACTTAACCATTTTCAAGTAACTAAAACACATTTCAAGTCACTACACTTAACCATCTAACAAGTAAAAAATACACATTTTCAAGTTACTACCATTTTCAAGTAACTAATACACATTTCAAGTTACTACACTTAACCATTTTCAAGTCACCAATTCACATTTCAAGTCACTACAATTAACCATTTTTAAGTAACAAATACACATTTTCAAGTTACTACCATTTTCAAGTAACTAATACACATTTCAAGTGACTACACTTAACCATTTTCAAGTCACTAATTCACATTTCAAGTTACTACAATTACAATTTTCAAGTAAAAAATACACATTTTCAAGTCACTACCATTTTCAAGTAACTAATACACATTTCAAGTCACTACACTTACCCATTTTCAAATAACAAATACACATTTTCAAGTCACTACCATTTTCAAGTAACTAATAAACATTTCAAGTTACTAGACTTAGCCATTTTCAAGTAACTAAAACACATTTCAAGTCACTACACTTAACCATCTAACAAGTAACAAATACACATTTTCAAGTCACTACCATTTTCAAGTAACTAATACACATTTCAAGTTACTACACTTAACCATTTTCAAGTCACCAATTCACATTTCAAGTCACTACAATTAACCATTTTTAAGTAACAAATACACATTTTCAAGTTACTACCATTTTCAAGTAACTAATACACATTTCAAGTGACTACACTTAACCATTTTCAAGTCACTAATTCACATTTCAAGTCAATACACTTAACCATTTTCAAGTAACAAATACACATTTTCAAGTCACTACCATTTTCAAGTAACTAATACACATTTCAAGTTACTAGACTTAACCATTTTCAAGTCACTACACTTAACCATCTAACAAGTAACAAATACACATTTTCAAGTTACTACCATTTTCAAGTAACTAATACACATTTCAAGTTACTACAATTAATAATTTTCAAGTAACAAATACACATTTTCAAGTCACTACCATTTTCAAGTAACTAACACACATTTCAAGTTACTACACTTAACCATTTTCAAGTCACTAATTCACATTTCAAGTCACTACACTTAACCATTTTCAAATAACAAATACACATTTTCAAGTCACTACCATTTTCAAGTAACTAATACACATTTCAAGTTACTAGACTTAACCATTTTCAAGTCACTAATTCACATTTCAAGCCACTACAATTAACCATTTTCAAGTAACAAATACACATTTTCAAGTCACTACCATTTTCAAGTACCATTTTCAAATAACTAATACACATTACAAGTTACTACACTTAACCATTTTCAAGTCACTAATTCACATTTCAAGTCACTACACTTAACCATCTAACAAGTAACAAATACACATTTTCAAGTCACTACCATTTTCAAGTAACTAATACACATTTCAAGTTACTACACTTAACCATTTTCAAGTCACCAATTCACATTTCAAGTCACTACAATTAACCATTTTCAAGTAACAAATACACATTTTCAAGTCACTACCATTTTCAAGTAACTAATACACATTTCAAGTTACTACACTGAACCATTTTCAAATAACAAATACACATTTTCAAGTCACTACCATTTTCAAGTAACTAATACACATTTCAAGTTACTACACTTAACCATTTTCAAGTCACTAATTCACATTTCAAGTCACTACAATTAACCATTTTCAAGTAACAAATACACATTTTCAAGTCACTACCATTTTCAAGTAACTAATACAAATTTCAAGTTACTACACACTTAACCATTTTCAAGTCACTAATTCACATTTCAAGTCACTACACTTAACCATTTTCAAGTAACAAATACACATTTTCAAGTCACTACCATTTTCAAGTAACTAATACACATTTTAAGTTACTACACTGAACCATTTTCAAGTCGCTAATACACATTTCAAGTAACTACACATAACCATTTTCAAGTAACAAATATACATTTTCAAGTCACTACCATTTTCAAGTAACTAATACACATTTCAAGTTAATACACTTAACCATTTTCAAGCCACTAATTCACATTTCAAGTCACTACACTTAACCATTTTCAAATAACAAATACACATTTTCAAGTCACTAACATTTTCAAGTAACTAATACACATTTCAAGTTACTACACTTAACCTTTTTCAAGTCACCAATTCACATTTCAAGTCACTACAATTAACCATTTTCAAGTAACAAATACACATTTTCAAGTCACTACCATTTTCAAGTAACTAATACACATTTCAAGTTACTACACTTAACCATTTTCAAGTCACTAATTCACATTTCAAGTCACTACACTTAACCATTTTCAAGTAACAAATACACATTTTCAAGTCACTACCATTTTCAAGTAACTAATACACATTTCAAGTTACTAGACTTAACCATTTTCAAGTCACTACACTTAACCATCTAACAAGTAACAAATACACATTTTCATGTTACTACCATTTTCAAGTAACTAATACACATTTCAAGTTACTACAATTAATAATTTTCAAGTAACAAATACACATTTTCAAGTCACTACCATTTTCAAGTAACTAACACACATTTCAAGTTACTACACTTAACCATTTTCAAGTCACTAATTCACATTTCAAGTCACTACACTTAACCATTTTCAAATAACAAATACACATTTTCAAGTCACTACCATTTTCAAGTAACTAATACACATTTCAAGTTACTAGACTTAACCATTTTCAAGTCACTAATTCACATTTCAAGCCACTACAATTAACCATTTTCAAGTAACAAATACACATGTTCAAGTCACTAACATTTTCAAGTACCATTTTCAAGTAACTAATACACATTACAAGTTACTACACTTAACAATTTTCAAGTCACCAATTCACATTTCAAGTCACTACAATTAACCATTTTCAAGTAACAAATACACATTTTCAAGTCACTACCATTTTCAAGTAACTAATACACATTTCAAGTTACTACACTGAACCATTTTCAAATAAGAAATACACATTTTCAAGTCACTACCATTTTCAAGTAACTAATACACATTTCAAGTTACTACACTTAACCATTTTCAAGTCACTAATTCACATTTCAAGTCACGACAATTAACCATTTTCAAGTAACAAATACACATTTTCAAGTCACTACCATTTTCAAGTAACTAATACAAATTTCAAGTTACTACACACTTAACCATTTTCAAGTCACTAATTCACATTTCAAGTCACTACACTTAACCATTTTCAAGTAACAAATACACATTTTCAAGTCACTACCATTTTCAAGTAACTAATACACATTTTAAGTTACTACACTGAACCATTTTCAAGTCGCTAATACACATTTCAAGTAACTACACATAACCATTTTCAAGTAACAAATATACATTTTCAAGTCACTACCATTTTCAAGTAACTAATACACATTTCAAGTTAATACACTTAACCATTTTCAAGCCACTAATTCACATTTCAAGTCACTACACTTAACCATTTTCAAATAACAAATACACATTTTCAAGTCACTAACATTTTCAAGTAACTAATACACATTTCAAGTTACTACACTTAACCTTTTTCAAGTCACCAATTCACATTTCAAGTCACTACAATTAACCATTTTCAAGTAACAAATACACATTTTCAAGTCACTACCATTTTCAAGTAACTAATACACATTTCAAGTTACTACACTTAACCATTTTCAAGTCACTAATTCACATTTCAAGTCACTACACTTAACCATTTTCAAGTAACAAATACACATTTTCAAGTCACTACCATTTTCAAGTAACTAATACACATTTCAAGTTACTAGACTTAACCATTTTCAAGTCACTACACTTAACCATCTAACAAGTAACAAATACACATTTTCATGTTACTACCATTTTCAAGTAACTAATACACATTTCAAGTTACTACAATTAATAATTTTCAAGTAACAAATACACATTTTCAAGTCACTACCATTTTCAAGTAACTAACACACATTTCAAGTTACTACACTTAACCATTTTCAAGTCACTAATTCACATTTCAAGTCACTACACTTAACCATTTTCAAATAACAAATACACATTTTCAAGTCACTACCATTTTCAAGTAACTAATACACATTTCAAGTTACTAGACTTAACCATTTTCAAGTCACTAATTCACATTTCAAGCCACTACAATTAACCATTTTCAAGTAACAAATACACATGTTCAAGTCACTAACATTTTCAAGTACCATTTTCAAGTAACTAATACACATTACAAGTTACTACACTTAACAATTTTCAAGTCACTAATTCACATTTCAAGTCAATACACTTAACCATTTTCAAGTAACAAATACACATTTTCAAGTCACTACCATTTTCAAGTAACTAATACACATTTCAAGTTACTAGACTTAACCATTTTCAAGTCACTACACTTAACCATCTAACAAGTAACAAATACACATTTTCAAGTTACTACCATTTTCAAGTAACTAATACACATTTCAAGTTACTACAATTAATAATTTTCAAGTAACAAATACACATTTTCAAGTCACTACCATTTTCAAGTAACTAACACACATTTCAAGTTACTACACTTAACCATTTTCAAGTCACTAATTCACATTTCAAGTCACTACACTTAACCATTTTCAAATAACAAATACACATTTTCAAGTCACTACCATTTTCAAGTAACTAATACACATTTCAAGTTACTAGACTTAACCATTTTCAAGTAACTAAAACACATTTCAAGTCACTACACTTAACCATCTAACAAGTAACAAATACACATTTTCAAGTTACTACCATTTTCAAGTAACTAATACACATTTCAAGTTACTACAATTACAATTTTCAAGTAACAAATACACATTTTCAAGTCACTACCATTTTCAAGTAACTAATACACATTTCAAGTCACTACACTTACCCATTTTCAAATAACAAATACACATTTTCAAGTCACTACCATTTTCAAGTAACTAATAAACATTTCAAGTTACTAGACTTAGCCATTTTCAAGTAACTAAAACACATTTCAAGTCACTACACTTAACCATCTAACAAGTAACAAATACACATTTTCAAGTCACTACCATTTTCAAGTAACTAATACACATTTCAAGTTACTACACTTAACCATTTTCAAGTCACCAATTCACATTTCAAGTCACTACAATTAACCATTTTTAAGTAACAAATACACATTTTCAAGTTACTACCATTTTCAAGTAACTAATACACATTTCAAGTGACTACACTTAACCATTTTCAAGTCACTAATTCACATTTCAAGTCAATACACTTAACCATTTTCAAGTAACAAATACACATTTTCAAGTCACTACCATTTTCAAGTAACTAATACACATTTCAAGTTACTAGACTTAACCATTTTCAAGTCACTACACTTAACCATCTAACAAGTAACAAATACACATTTTCACGTTACTACCATTTTCAAGTAACTAATACACATTTCAAGTTACTACAATTAATAATTTTCAAGTAACAAATACACATTTTCAAGTCACTACCATTTTCAAGTAACTAACACACATTTCAAGTTACTACACTTAACCATTTTCAAGTCACTAATTCACATTTCAAGTCACTACACTTAACCATTTTCAAATAACAAATACACATTTTCAAGTCACTACCATTTTCAAGTAACTAATACACATTTCAAGTTACTAGACTTAACCATTTTCAAGTCACTAATTCACATTTCAAGCCACTACAATTAACCATTTTCAAGTAACAAATACACATTTTCAAGTCACTACCATTTTCAAGTACCATTTTCAAATAACTAATACACATTACAAGTTACTACACTTAACCATTTTCAAGTCACTAATTCACATTTCAAGTCACTACACTTAACCATCTAACAAGTAACAAATACACATTTTCAAGTCACTACCATTTTCAAGTAACTAATACACATTTCAAGTTACTACACTTAACCATTTTCAAGTCACCAATTCACATTTCAAGTCACTACAATTAACCATTTTCAAGTAACAAATACACATTTTCAAGTCACTACCATTTTCAAGTAACTAATACACATTTCAAGTTACTACACTGAACCATTTTCAAATAACAAATACACATTTTCAAGTCACTACCATTTTCAAGTAACTAATACACATTTCAAGTTACTACACTTAACCATTTTCAAGTCACTAATTCACATTTCAAGTCACTACAATTAACCATTTTCAAGTAACAAATACACATTTTCAAGTCACTACCATTTTCAAGTAACTAATACAAATTTCAAGTTACTACACACTTAACCATTTTCAAGTCACTAATTCACATTTCAAGTCACTACACTTAACCATTTTCAAGTAACAAATACACATTTTCAAGTCACTACCATTTTCAAGTAACTAATACACATTTTAAGTTACTACACTTAACCATTTTCAAATAACAAATACACATTTTCAAGTCACTACCATTTTCAAGTAACTAATACACATTTCAAGCTACTACACTTAACCATTTTCAAGTCACTAATTCACATTTCAAGTCACTACAATTAACCATTTTCAAGTAACAAATACACATTTTCAAGTCACTACCATTTTCAAGTAACTAATACAAATTTCAAGTTACTACACACTTAACCATTTTCAAGTCACTAATTCACATTTCAAGTCACTACACTTAACCATTTTCAAGTAACAAATACACATTTTCAAGTCACTACCATTTTCAAGTAACTAATACACATTTTAAGTTACTACACTGAACCATTTTCAAGTCGCTAATACACATTTCAAGTCACTACACATAACCATTTTCAAGTAACAAATATACATTTTCAAGTCACTACCATTTTCAAGTAACTAATACACATTTCAAGTTAATACACTTAACCATTTTCAAGCCACTAATTCACATTTCAAGTCACTACACTTAACCATTTTCAAATAACAAATACACATTTTCAAGTCACTAACATTTTCAGGTAACTAATACACATTTCAAGTTACTACACTTAACCTTTTTCAAGTCACCAATTCACATTTCAAGTCACTACAATTAACCATTTTCAAGTAACAAATACACATTTTCAAGTCACTACCATTTTCAAGTAACTAATACACATTTCAAGTTACTACACTTAACCATTTTCAAGTCACTAATTCACATTTCAAGTCACTACACTTAACCATTTTCAAGTAACAAATACACATTTTCAAGTCACTACCATTTTCAAGTAACTAATACACATTTCAAGTTAATACACTTAACCATTTTCAAGTCACTACACTTAACCATCTAACAAGTAACAAATACACATTTTCATGTTACTACCATTTTCAAGTAACTAATACACATTTCAAGTTACTACAATTAATAATTTTCAAGTAACAAATACACATTTTCAAGTCACTACCATTTTCAAGTAACTAACACACATTTCAAGTTACTACACTTAACCATTTTCAAGTCACTAATTCACATTTCAAGTCACTACACTTAACCATTTTCAAATAACAAATACACATTTTCAAGTCACTACCATTTTCAAGTAACTAATACACATTTCAAGTTACTAGACTTAACCATTTTCAAGTCACTAATTCACATTTCAAGCCACTACAATTAACCATTTTCAAGTAACAAATACACATTTTCAAGTCACTACCATTTTCAAGTACCATTTTCAAGTAACTAATACACATTACAAGTTACTACACTTAACCATTTTCAAGTCACTAATTCACATTTCAAGTCACTACACTTAACCATTTTCAAGTAACAAATACACATTTTCAAGTCACTACCATTTTCAAGTAACTAATACACATTTCAAGTTACTAGACTTAACCATTTTCAAGTAACTAAAACACATTTCAAGTCACTACACTTAACCATCTAACAAGTAAAAAATACACATTTTCAAGTTACTACCATTTTCAAGTAACTAATACACATTTCAAGTTACTACACTTAACCATTTTCAAGTCACCAATTCACATTTCAAGTCACTACAATTAACCATTTTTAAGTAACAAATACACATTTTCAAGTTACTACCATTTTCAAGTAACTAATACACATTTCAAGTGACTACACTTAACCATTTTCAAGTCACTAATTCACATTTCAAGTCAATACACTTAACCATTTTCAAGTAACAAATACACATTTTCAAGTCACTACCATTTTCAAGTAACTAATACACATTTCAAGTTACTAGACTTAACCATTTTCAAGTCACTACACTTAACCATCTAACAAGTAACAAATACACATTTTCAAGTTACTACCATTTTCAAGTAACTAATACACATTTCAAGTTACTACACTTAATAATTTTCAAGTAACAAATACACATTTTCAAGTCACTACCATTTTCAAGTAACTAACACACATTTCAAGTTACTACACTTAACCATTTTCAAGTCACTAATTCACATTTCAAGTCACTACACTTAACCATTTTTAAGTAACAAATACACATTTTCAAGTTACTACCATTTTCAAGTAACTAATACAAATTTCAAGTGACTACACTTAACCATTTTCAAGTCACTAATTCACATTTCAAGTCAATACACTTAACCATTTTCAAGTAACAAATACACATTTTCAAGTCACTACCATTTTCAAGTAACTAATACACATTTCAAGTTACTAGACTTAACCATTTTCAAGTCACTACACTTAACCATCTAACAAGTAACAAATACACATTTTCAAGTTACTACCATTTTCAAGTAACTAATACACATTTCAAGTTACTACACTTAATAATTTTCAAGTAACAAATACACATTTTCAAGTCACTACCATTTTCAAGTAACTAATACACATTTCAAGTTACTAGACTTAACCATTTTCAAGTCACTACACTTAACCATCTAACAAGTAACAAATACACATTTTCATGTTACTACCATTTTCAAGTAACTAATACACATTTCAAGTTACTACAATTAATAATTTTCAAGTAACAAATACACATTTTCAAGTCACTACCATTTTCAAGTAACTAACACACATTTCAAGTTACTACACTTAACCATTTTCAAGTCACTAATTCACATTTCAAGTCACTACACTTAACCATTTTCAAATAACAAATACACATTTTCAAGTCACTACCATTTTCAAGTAACTAATACACATTTCAAGTTACTAGACTTAACCATTTTCAAGTCACTAATTCACATTTCAAGCCACTACAATTAACCATTTTCAAGTAACAAATACACATTTTCAAGTCACTACCATTTTCAAGTACCATTTTCAAGTAACTAATACACATTACAAGTTACTACACTTAACCATTTTCAAGTCACTAATTCACATTTCAAGTCACTACACTTAACCATTTTCAAGTAACAAATACACATTTTCAAGTCACTACCATTTTCAAGTAACTAATACACATTTCAAGTTACTAGACTTAACCATTTTCAAGTAACTAAAACACATTTCAAGTCACTACACTTAACCATCTAACAAGTAAAAAATACACATTTTCAAGTTACTACCATTTTCAAGTAACTAATACACATTTCAAGTTACTACACTTAACCATTTTCAAGTCACCAATTCACATTTCAAGTCACTACAATTAACCATTTTTAAGTAACAAATACACATTTTCAAGTTACTACCATTTTCAAGTAACTAATACACATTTCAAGTGACTACACTTAACCATTTTCAAGTCACTAATTCACATTTCAAGTCAATACACTTAACCATTTTCAAGTAACAAATACACATTTTCAAGTCACTACCATTTTCAAGTCACTAATTCACATTTCAAGTCAATACACTTAACCATTTTCAAGTAACAAATACACATTTTCAAGTCACTACCATTTTCAAGTAACTAATACACATTTCAAGTTACTAGACTTAACCATTTTCAAGTCACTACACTTAACCATCTAACAAGTAACAAATACACATTTTCAAGTTACTACCATTTTCAAGTAACTAATACACATTTCAAGTTACTACAATTAATAATTTTCAAGTAACAAATACACATTTTCAAGTCACTACCATTTTCAAGTAACTAACACACATTTCAAGTTACTACACTTAACCATTTTCAAGTCACTAATTCACATTTCAAGTCACTACACTTAACCATTTTCAAATAACAAATACACATTTTCAAGTCACTACCATTTTCAAGTAACTAATACACATTTCAAGTTACTAGACTTAACCATTTTCAAGTAACTAAAACACATTTCAAGTCACTACACTTAACCATCTAACAAGTAACAAATACACATTTTCAAGTTACTACCATTTTCAAGTAACTAATACACATTTCAAGTTACTACAATTACAATTTTCAAGTAAAAAATACACATTTTCAAGTCACTACCATTTTCAAGTAACTAATACACATTTCAAGTCACTACACTTACCCATTTTCAAATAACAAATACACATTTTCAAGTCACTACCATTTTCAAGTAACTAATAAACATTTCAAGTTACTAGACTTAGCCATTTTCAAGTAACTAAAACACATTTCAAGTCACTACACTTAACCATCTAACAAGTAACAAATACACATTTTCAAGTCACTACCATTTTCAAGTAACTAATACACATTTCAAGTTACTACACTTAACCATTTTCAAGTCACCAATTCACATTTCAAGTCACTACAATTAACCATTTTTAAGTAACAAATACACATTTTCAAGTCACTACCATTTTCAAGTAACTAATACACATTTCAAGTGACTACACTTAACCATTTTCAAGTCACTAATTCACATTTCAAATCAATACACTTAACCATTTTCAAGTAACAAATACACATTTTCAAGTCACTACCATTTTCAAGTAACTAATACACATTTCAAGTTACTAGACTTAACCATTTTCAAGTCACTACACTTAACCATCTAACAAGTAACAAATACACATTTTCAAGTTACTACCATTTTCAAGTAACTAATACACATTTCAAGTTACTACAATTAATAATTTTCAAGTAACTAATACACATTTTCAAGTCACTACCATTTTCAAGTAACTAACACACATTTCAAGTTACTACACTTAACCATTTTCAAATAACAAATACACATTTTCAAGTCACTACCATTTTCAAGTAACTAATACACATTTCAAGTTACTAGACTTAACCATTTTCAAGTCACTAATTCACATTTCAAGCCACTACAATTAACCATTTTCAAGTAACAAATACACATTTTCAAGTCACTACCATTTTCAAGTACCATTTTCAAGTAACTAATACACATTACAAGTTACTACACTTAACAATTTTCAAGTCACTAATTCACATTTCAAGTCACTACACTTAACCATTTTCAAGTAACAAATACACATTTTCAAGTCACTACCATTTTCAAGTAACTAATACACATTTCAAGTTACTAGACTTAACCATTTTCAAGTAACTAAAACACATTTCAAGTCACTACACTTAACCATCTAACAAGTAACAAATACACATTTTCAAGTTACTACCATTTTCAAGTAACTAATACACATTTCAAGTTACTACAATTACAATTTTCAAGTAAAAAATACACATTTTCAAGTCACTACCATTTTCAAGTAACTAATACACATTTCAAGTCACTACACTTACCCATTTTCAAATAACAAATACACATTTTCAAGTCACTACCATTTTCAAGTAACTAATAAACATTTCAAGTTACTAGACTTAGCCATTTTCAAGTAACTAAAACACATTTCAAGTCACTACACTTAACCATCTAACAAGTAACAAATACACATTTTCAAGTCACTACCATTTTCAAGTAACTAATACACATTTCAAGTTACTACACTTAACCATTTTCAAGTCACCAATTCACATTTCAAGTCACTACAATTAACCATTTTTAAGTAACAAATACACATTTTCAAGTTACTACCATTTTCAAGTAACTAATACACATTTCAAGTGACTACACTTAACCATTTTCAAGTCACTAATTCACATTTCAAGTCAATACACTTAACCATTTTCAAGTAACAAATACACATTTTCAAGTCACTACCATTTTCAAGTAACTAATACACATTTCAAGTTACTAGACTTAACCATTTTCAAGTCACTACACTTAACCATCTAACAAGTAACAAATACACATTTTCAAGTTACTACCATTTTCAAGTAACTAATACACATTTCAAGTTACTACAATTAATAATTTTCAAGTAACAAATACACATTTTCAAGTCACTACCATTTTCAAGTAACTAACACACATTTCAAGTTACTACACTTAACCATTTTCAAGTCACTAATTCACATTTCAAGTCACTACACTTAACCATTTTCAAATAACAAATACACATTTTCAAGTCACTACCATTTTCAAGTAACTAATACACATTTCAAGTTACTAGACTTAACCATTTTCAAGTCACTAATTCACATTTCAAGCCACTACAATTAACCATTTTCAAGTAACAAATACACATTTTCAAGTCACTACCATTTTCAAGTACCATTTTCAAATAACTAATACACATTACAAGTTACTACACTTAACCATTTTCAAGTCACTAATTCACATTTCAAGTCACTACACTTAACCATCTAACAAGTAACAAATACACATTTTCAAGTCACTACCATTTTCAAGTAACTAATACACATTTCAAGTTACTACACTTAACCATTTTCAAGTCACCAATTCACATTTCAAGTCACTACAATTAACCATTTTCAAGTAACAAATACACATTTTCAAGTCACTACCATTTTCAAGTAACTAATACACATTTCAAGTTACTACACTGAACCATTTTCAAATAACAAATACACATTTTCAAGTCACTACCATTTTCAAGTAACTAATACACATTTCAAGTTACTACACTTAACCATTTTCAAGTCACTAATTCACATTTCAAGTCACTACAATTAACCATTTTCAAGTAACAAATACACATTTTCAAGTCACTACCATTTTCAAGTAACTAATACAAATTTCAAGTTACTACACACTTAACCATTTTCAAGTCACTAATTCACATTTCAAGTCACTACACTTAACCATTTTCAAGTAACAAATACACATTTTCAAGTCACTACCATTTTCAAGTAACTAATACACATTTTAAGTTACTACACTGAACCATTTTCAAGTCGCTAATACACATTTCAAGTAACTACACATAACCATTTTCAAGTAACAAATATACATTTTCAAGTCACTACCATTTTCAAGTAACTAATACACATTTCAAGTTAATACACTTAACCATTTTCAAGCCACTAATTCACATTTCAAGTCACTACACTTAACCATTTTCAAATAACAAATACACATTTTCAAGTCACTAACATTTTCAAGTAACTAATACACATTTCAAGTTACTACACTTAACCTTTTTCAAGTCACCAATTCACATTTCAAGTCACTACAATTAACCATTTTCAAGTAACAAATACACATTTTCAAGTCACTACCATTTTCAAGTAACTAATACACATTTCAAGTTACTACACTTAACCATTTTCAAGTCACTAATTCACATTTCAAGTCACTACACTTAACCATTTTCAAGTAACAAATACACATTTTCAAGTCACTACCATTTTCAAGTAACTAATACACATTTCAAGTTACTAGACTTAACCATTTTCAAGTCACTACACTTAACCATCTAACAAGTAACAAATACACATTTTCATGTTACTACCATTTTCAAGTAACTAATACACATTTCAAGTTACTACAATTAATAATTTTCAAGTAACAAATACACATTTTCAAGTCACTACCATTTTCAAGTAACTAACACACATTTCAAGTTACTACACTTAACCATTTTCAAGTCACTAATTCACATTTCAAGTCACTACACTTAACCATTTTCAAATAACAAATACACATTTTCAAGTCACTACCATTTTCAAGTAACTAATACACATTTCAAGTTACTAGACTTAACCATTTTCAAGTCACTAATTCACATTTCAAGCCACTACAATTAACCATTTTCAAGTAACAAATACACATGTTCAAGTCACTAACATTTTCAAGTACCATTTTCAAGTAACTAATACACATTACAAGTTACTACACTTAACAATTTTCAAGTCACCAATTCACATTTCAAGTCACTACAATTAACCATTTTCAAGTAACAAATACACATTTTCAAGTCACTACCATTTTCAAGTAACTAATACACATTTCAAGTTACTACACTGAACCATTTTCAAATAAGAAATACACATTTTCAAGTCACTACCATTTTCAAGTAACTAATACACATTTCAAGTTACTACACTTAACCATTTTCAAGTCACTAATTCACATTTCAAGTCACGACAATTAACCATTTTCAAGTAACAAATACACATTTTCAAGTCACTACCATTTTCAAGTAACTAATACAAATTTCAAGTTACTACACACTTAACCATTTTCAAGTCACTAATTCACATTTCAAGTCACTACACTTAACCATTTTCAAGTAACAAATACACATTTTCAAGTCACTACCATTTTCAAGTAACTAATACACATTTTAAGTTACTACACTGAACCATTTTCAAGTCGCTAATACACATTTCAAGTAACTACACATAACCATTTTCAAGTAACAAATATACATTTTCAAGTCACTACCATTTTCAAGTAACTAATACACATTTCAAGTTAATACACTTAACCATTTTCAAGCCACTAATTCACATTTCAAGTCACTACACTTAACCATTTTCAAATAACAAATACACATTTTCAAGTCACTAACATTTTCAAGTAACTAATACACATTTCAAGTTACTACACTTAACCTTTTTCAAGTCACCAATTCACATTTCAAGTCACTACAATTAACCATTTTCAAGTAACAAATACACATTTTCAAGTCACTACCATTTTCAAGTAACTAATACACATTTCAAGTTACTACACTTAACCATTTTCAAGTCACTAATTCACATTTCAAGTCACTACACTTAACCATTTTCAAGTAACAAATACACATTTTCAAGTCACTACCATTTTCAAGTAACTAATACACATTTCAAGTTACTAGACTTAACCATATTCAAGTCACTACACTTAACCATCTAACAAGTAACAAATACACATTTTCATGTTACTACCATTTTCAAGTAACTAATACACATTTCAAGTTACTACAATTAATAATTTTCAAGTAACAAATACACATTTTCAAGTCACTACCATTTTCAAGTAACTAACACACATTTCAAGTTACTACACTTAACCATTTTCAAGTCACTAATTCACATTTCAAGTCACTACACTTAACCATTTTCAAATAACAAATACACATTTTCAAGTCACTACCATTTTCAAGTAACTAATACACATTTCAAGTTACTAGACTTAACCATTTTCAAGTCACTAATTCACATTTCAAGCCACTACAATTAACCATTTTCAAGTAACAAATACACATGTTCAAGTCACTAACATTTTCAAGTACCATTTTCAAGTAACTAATACACATTACAAGTTACTACACTTAACAATTTTCAAGTCACTAATTCACATTTCAAGTCAATACACTTAACCATTTTCAAGTAACAAATACACATTTTCAAGTCACTACCATTTTCAAGTAACTAATACACATTTCAAGTTACTAGACTTAACCATTTTCAAGTCACTACACTTAACCATCTAACAAGTAACAAATACACATTTTCAAGTTACTACCATTTTCAAGTAACTAATACACATTTCAAGTTACTACAATTAATAATTTTCAAGTAACAAATACACATTTTCAAGTCACTACCATTTTCAAGTAACTAACACACATTTCAAGTTACTACACTTAACCATTTTCAAGTCACTAATTCACATTTCAAGTCACTACACTTAACCATTTTCAAATAACAAATACACATTTTCAAGTCACTACCATTTTCAAGTAACTAATACACATTTCAAGTTACTAGACTTAACCATTTTCAAGTAACTAAAACACATTTCAAGTCACTACACTTAACCATCTAACAAGTAACAAATACACATTTTCAAGTTACTACCATTTTCAAGTAACTAATACACATTTCAAGTTACTACAATTACAATTTTCAAGTAACAAATACACATTTTCAAGTCACTACCATTTTCAAGTAACTAATACACATTTCAAGTCACTACACTTACCCATTTTCAAATAACAAATACACATTTTCAAGTCACTACCATTTTCAAGTAACTAATAAACATTTCAAGTTACTAGACTTAGCCATTTTCAAGTAACTAAAACACATTTCAAGTCACTACACTTAACCATCTAACAAGTAACAAATACACATTTTCAAGTCACTACCATTTTCAAGTAACTAATACACATTTCAAGTTACTACACTTAACCATTTTCAAGTCACCAATTCACATTTCAAGTCACTACAATTAACCATTTTTAAGTAACAAATACACATTTTCAAGTTACTACCATTTTCAAGTAACTAATACACATTTCAAGTGACTACACTTAACCATTTTCAAGTCACTAATTCACATTTCAAGTCAATACACTTAACCATTTTCAAGTAACAAATACACATTTTCAAGTCACTACCATTTTCAAGTAACTAATACACATTTCAAGTTACTAGACTTAACCATTTTCAAGTCACTACACTTAACCATCTAACAAGTAACAAATACACATTTTCACGTTACTACCATTTTCAAGTAACTAATACACATTTCAAGTTACTACAATTAATAATTTTCAAGTAACAAATACACATTTTCAAGTCACTACCATTTTCAAGTAACTAACACACATTTCAAGTTACTACACTTAACCATTTTCAAGTCACTAATTCACATTTCAAGTCACTACACTTAACCATTTTCAAATAACAAATACACATTTTCAAGTCACTACCATTTTCAAGTAACTAATACACATTTCAAGTTACTAGACTTAACCATTTTCAAGTCACTAATTCACATTTCAAGCCACTACAATTAACCATTTTCAAGTAACAAATACACATTTTCAAGTCACTACCATTTTCAAATAACTAATACACATTACAAGTTACTACACTTAACCATTTTCAAGTCACTAATTCACATTTCAAGTCACTACACTTAACCATCTAACAAGTAACAAATACACATTTTCAAGTCACTACCATTTTCAAGTAACTAATACACATTTCAAGTTACTACACTTAACCATTTTCAAGTCACCAATTCACATTTCAAGTCACTACAATTAACCATTTTCAAGTAACAAATACACATTTTCAAGTCACTACCATTTTCAAGTAACTAATACACATTTCAAGTTACTACACTGAACCATTTTCAAATAACAAATACACATTTTCAAGTCACTACCATTTTCAAGTAACTAATACACATTTCAAGTTACTACACTTAACCATTTTCAAGTCACTAATTCACATTTCAAGTCACTACAATTAACCATTTTCAAGTAACAAATACACATTTTCAAGTCACTACCATTTTCAAGTAACTAATACAAATTTCAAGTTACTACACACTTAACCATTTTCAAGTCACTAATTCACATTTCAAGTCACTACACTTAACCATTTTCAAGTAACAAATACACATTTTCAAGTCACTACCATTTTCAAGTAACTAATACACATTTTAAGTTACTACACTGAACCATTTTCAAATAACAAATACACATTTTCAAGTCACTACCATTTTCAAGTAACTAATACACATTTCAAGCTACTACACTTAACCATTTTCAAGTCACTAATTCACATTTCAAGTCACTACAATTAACCATTTTCAAGTAACAAATACACATTTTCAAGTCACTACCATTTTCAAGTAACTAATACAAATTTCAAGTTACTACACACTTAACCATTTTCAAGTCACTAATTCACATTTCAAGTCACTACACTTAACCATTTTCAAGTAACAAATACACATTTTCAAGTCACTACCATTTTCAAGTAACTAATACACATTTTAAGTTACTACACTGAACCATTTTCAAGTCGCTAATACACATTTCAAGTCACTACACATAACCATTTTCAAGTAACAAATATACATTTTCAAGTCACTACCATTTTCAAGTAACTAATACACATTTCAAGTTAATACACTTAACCATTTTCAAGCCACTAATTCACATTTCAAGTCACTACACTTAACCATTTTCAAATAACAAATACACATTTTCAAGTCACTAACATTTTCAGGTAACTAATACACATTTCAAGTTACTACACTTAACCTTTTTCAAGTCACCAATTCACATTTCAAGTCACTACAATTAACCATTTTCAAGTAACAAATACACATTTTCAAGTCACTACCATTTTCAAGTAACTAATACACATTTCAAGTTACTACACTTAACCATTTTCAAGTCACTAATTCACATTTCAAGTCACTACACTTAACCATTTTCAAGTAACAAATACACATTTTCAAGTCACTACCATTTTCAAGTAACAAATACACATTTTCAAGTCACTACCATTTTCAAGTAACTAATACACATTTCAAGTTACTAGACTTAACCATTTTCAAGTCACTACACTTAACCATCTAACAAGTAACAAATACACATTTTCACGTTACTACCATTTTCAAGTAACTAATACACATTTCAAGTTACTACAATTAATAATTTTCAAGTAACAAATACACATTTTCAAGTCACTACCATTTTCAAGTAACTAACACACATTTCAAGTTACTACACTTAACCATTTTCAAGTCACTAATTCACATTTCAAGTCACTACACTTAACCATTTTCAAATAACAAATACACATTTTCAAGTCACTACCATTTTCAAGTAACTAATACACATTTCAAGTTACTAGACTTAACCATTTTCAAGTCACTAATTCACATTTCAAGCCACTACAATTAACCATTTTCAAGTAACAAATACACATTTTCAAGTCACTACCATTTTCAAATAACTAATACACATTACAAGTTACTACACTTAACCATTTTCAAGTCACTAATTCACATTTCAAGTCACTACACTTAACCATCTAACAAGTAACAAATACACATTTTCAAGTCACTACCATTTTCAAGTAACTAATACACATTTCAAGTTACTACACTTAACCATTTTCAAGTCACCAATTCACATTTCAAGTCACTACAATTAACCATTTTCAAGTAACAAATACACATTTTCAAGTCACTACCATTTTCAAGTAACTAATACACATTTCAAGTTACTACACTGAACCATTTTCAAATAACAAATACACATTTTCAAGTCACTACCATTTTCAAGTAACTAATACACATTTCAAGTTACTACACTTAACCATTTTCAAGTCACTAATTCACATTTCAAGTCACTACAATTAACCATTTTCAAGTAACAAATACACATTTTCAAGTCACTACCATTTTCAAGTAACTAATACAAATTTCAAGTTACTACACACTTAACCATTTTCAAGTCACTAATTCACATTTCAAGTCACTACACTTAACCATTTTCAAGTAACAAATACACATTTTCAAGTCACTACCATTTTCAAGTAACTAATACACATTTTAAGTTACTACACTGAACCATTTTCAAATAACAAATACACATTTTCAAGTCACTACCATTTTCAAGTAACTAATACACATTTCAAGCTACTACACTTAACCATTTTCAAGTCACTAATTCACATTTCAAGTCACTACAATTAACCATTTTCAAGTAACAAATACACATTTTCAAGTCACTACCATTTTCAAGTAACTAATACAAATTTCAAGTTACTACACACTTAACCATTTTCAAGTCACTAATTCACATTTCAAGTCACTACACTTAACCATTTTCAAGTAACAAATACACATTTTCAAGTCACTACCATTTTCAAGTAACTAATACACATTTTAAGTTACTACACTGAACCATTTTCAAGTCGCTAATACACATTTCAAGTCACTACACATAACCATTTTCAAGTAACAAATATACATTTTCAAGTCACTACCATTTTCAAGTAACTAATACACATTTCAAGTTAATACACTTAACCATTTTCAAGCCACTAATTCACATTTCAAGTCACTACACTTAACCATTTTCAAATAACAAATACACATTTTCAAGTCACTAACATTTTCAGGTAACTAATACACATTTCAAGTTACTACACTTAACCTTTTTCAAGTCACCAATTCACATTTCAAGTCACTACAATTAACCATTTTCAAGTAACAAATACACATTTTCAAGTCACTACCATTTTCAAGTAACTAATACACATTTCAAGTTACTACACTTAACCATTTTCAAGTCACTAATTCACATTTCAAGTCACTACACTTAACCATTTTCAAGTAACAAATACACATTTTCAAGTCACTACCATTTTCAAGTAACTAATACACATTTCAAGTTACTAGACTTAACCATTTTCAAGTCACTACACTTAACCATCTAACAAGTAACAAATACACATTTTCATGTTACTACCATTTTCAAGTAACTAATACACATTTCAAGTTACTACAATTAATAATTTTCAAGTAACAAATACACATTTTCAAGTCACTACCATTTTCAAGTAACTAACACACATTTCAAGTTACTACACTTAACCATTTTCAAGTCACTAATTCACATTTCAAGTCACTACACTTAACCATTTTCAAATAACAAATACACATTTTCAAGTCACTACCATTTTCAAGTAACTAATACACATTTCAAGTTACTAGACTTAACCATTTTCAAGTCACTAATTCACATTTCAAGCCACTACAATTAACCATTTTCAAGTAACAAATACACATTTTCAAGTCACTACCATTTTCAAGTACCATTTTCAAGTAACTAATACACATTACAAGTTACTACACTTAACCATTTTCAAGTCACTAATTCACATTTCAAGTCACTACACTTAACCATTTTCAAGTAACAAATACACATTTTCAAGTCACTACCATTTTCAAGTAACTAATACACATTTCAAGTTACTAGACTTAACCATTTTCAAGTAACTAAAACACATTTCAAGTCACTACACTTAACCATCTAACAAGTAAAAAATACACATTTTCAAGTTACTACCATTTTCAAGTAACTAATACACATTTCAAGTTACTACACTTAACCATTTTCAAGTCACCAATTCACATTTCAAGTCACTACAATTAACCATTTTTAAGTAACAAATACACATTTTCAAGTTACTACCATTTTCAAGTAACTAATACACATTTCAAGTGACTACACTTAACCATTTTCAAGTCACTAATTCACATTTCAAGTCAATACACTTAACCATTTTCAAGTAACAAATACACATTTTCAAGTCACTACCATTTTCAAGTAACTAATACACATTTCAAGTTACTAGACTTAACCATTTTCAAGTCACTACACTTAACCATCTAACAAGTAACAAATACACATTTTCAAGTTACTACCATTTTCAAGTAACTAATACACATTTCAAGTTACTACACTTAATAATTTTCAAGTAACAAATACACATTTTCAAGTCACTACCATTTTCAAGTAACTAACACACATTTCAAGTTACTACACTTAACCATTTTCAAGTCACTAATTCACATTTCAAGTCACTACACTTAACCATTTTCAAATAACAAATACACATTTTCAAGTCACTACCATTTTC
Organism: Capsicum rhomboideum; assembly: GCA_031232105.1. Taxonomy (NCBI): domain Eukaryota; kingdom Viridiplantae; phylum Streptophyta; class Magnoliopsida; order Solanales; family Solanaceae; genus Capsicum; species Capsicum rhomboideum. The sequence goes on from CP124711.1 coordinate 119,915,847, forward strand.
AAGTAACTAATACACATTTCAAGTTACTAGACTTAACCATTTTCAAGTAACTAAAACACATTTCAAGTCACTACACTTAACCATCTAACAAGTAACAAATACACATTTTCAAGTCACTACCATTTTCAAGTACCATTTTCAAATAACTAATACACATTACAAGTTACTACACTTAACCATTTTCAAGTCACTAATTCACATTTCAAGTCACTACACTTAACCATCTAACAAGTAACAAATACACATTTTCAAGTCACTACAATTTTCAAGTAACTAATACACATTTCAAGTTACTACACTTAACCATTTTCAAGTCACCAATTCACATTTCAAGTCACTACAATTAACCATTTTCAAGTAACAAATACACATTTTCAAGTCACTACCATTTTCAAGTAACTAATACACATTTCAAGTTACTACACTGAACCATTTTCAAATAACAAATACACATTTTCAAGTCACTACCATTTTCAAGTAACTAATACACATTTCAAGTTACTACACTTAACCATTTTCAAGTCACTAATTCACATCTCAAGTCACTACAATTAACCATTTTCAAGTAACAAATACACATTTTCAAGTCACTACCATTTTCAAGTAACTAATACAAATTTCAAGTTACTACACACTTAACCATTTTCAAGTCACTAATTCACATTTCAAGTCACTACACTTAACCATTTTCAAGTAACAAATACACATTTTCAAGTCATTACCATTTTCAAGTAACTAATACACATTTTAAGTTACTACACTGAACCATTTTCAAGTCGCTAATACACATTTCAAGTCACTACACATAACCATTTTCAAGTAACAAATATACATTTTCAAGTCACTACCATTTTCAAGTAACTAATACACATTTCAAGTTAATACACTTAACCATTTTCAAGCCACTAATTCACATTTCAAGTCACTACACTTAACCATTTTCAAATAACAAATACACATTTTCAAGTCACTAACATTTTCAAGTAACTAATACACATTTCAAGTTACTACACTTAACCTTTTTCAAGTCACCAATTCACATTTCAAGTCACTACAATTAACCATTTTCAAGTAACAAATACACATTTTCAAGTCACTACCATTTTCAAGTAACTAATACACATTTCAAGTGACTACACTTAACCATTTTCAAGTCACTAATTCACATTTCAAGTCACTACACTTAACCATTTTCAAGTAACAAATACACATTTTCAAGTCACTACCATTTTCAAGTAACTAATACACATTTCAAGTTACTAGACTTAACCATTTTCAAGTCACTACACTTAACCATCTAACAAGTAACAAATACACATTTTCATGTTACTACCATTTTCAAGTAACTAATACACATTTCAAGTTACTACAATTAATAATTTTCAAGTAACAAATACACATTTTCAAGTTACTACCATTTTCAAGTAACTAACACACATTTCAAGTTACTACACTTAACCATTTTCAAGTCACTAATTCACATTTCAAGTCACTACACTTAACCATTTTCAAATAACAAATACACATTTTCAAGTCACTACCATTTTCAAGTAACTAATACACATTTCAAGTTACTAGACTTAACCATTTTCAAGTCACTAATTCACATTTCAAGCCACTACAATTAACCATTTTCAAGTAACAAATACACATTTTCAAGTCACTACCATTTTCAAGTACCATTTTCAAGTAACTAATACACATTACAAGTTACTACACTTAACAATTTTCAAGTCACTAATTCACATTTCAAGTCACTACACTTAACCATTTTCAAGTAACAAATACACATTTTCAAGTCACTACCATTTTCAAGTAACTAATACACATTTCAAGTTACTAGACTTAACCATTTTCAAGTCACTACACTTAACCATCTAACAAGTAACAAATACACATTTTCAAGTTACTACCATTTTCAAGTAACTAATACACATTTCAAGTTACTACAATTAATAATTTTCAAGTAACTAATACACATTTTCAAGTCACTACCATTTTCAAGTAACTAACACACATTTCAAGTTACTACACTTAACCATTTTCAAGTCACTAATTCACATTTCAAGTCACTACACTTAACCATTTTCAAATAACAAATACACATTTTCAAGTCACTACCATTTTCAAGTAACTAATACACATTTCAAGTTACTAGACTTAACCATTTTCAAGTCACTAATTCACATTTCAAGCCACTACAATTAACCATTTTCAAGTAACAAATACACATTTTCAAGTCACTACCATTTTCAAGTACCATTTTCAAGTAACTAATACACATTACAAGTTACTACACTTAACAATTTTCAAGTCACTAATTCACATTTCAAGTCACTACACTTAACCATCTAACAAGTAACAAATACACATTTTCAAGTCACTACCATTTTCAAGTAACTAATACACATTTCAAGTTACTAGACTTAACCATTTTCAAGTAACTAAAACACATTTCAAGTCACTACACTTAACCATCTAACAAGTAACAAATACACATTTTCAAGTTACTACCATTTTCAAGTAACTAATAAACATTTCAAGTTACTACAATTACAATTTTCAAGTAACAAATACACATTTTCAAGTCACTACCATTTTCAAGTAACTAATACACATTTCAAGTCACTACACTTACCCATTTTCAAATAACAAATACACATTTTCAAGTCACTACCATTTTCAAGTAACTAATAAACATTTCAAGTTACTAGACTTAGCCATTTTCAAGTAACTAAAACACATTTCAAGTCACTACACTTAACCATCTAACAAGTAACAAATACACATTTTCAAGTCACTACCATTTTCAAGTAACTAATACACATTTCAAGTTACTACACTTAACCATTTTCAAGTCACCAATTCACATTTCAAGTCACTACAATTAACCATTTTTAAGTAACAAATACACATTTTCAAGTTACTACCATTTTCAAGTAACTAATACACATTTCAAGTGACTACACTTAACCATTTTCAAGTCACTAATTCACATTTCAAGTCAATACACTTAACCATTTTCAAGTAACAAATACACATTTTCAAGTCACTACCATTTTCAAGTAACTAATACACATTTCAAGTTACTAGACTTAACCATTTTCAAGTCACTACACTTAACCATCTAACAAGTAACAAATACACATTTTCAAGTTACTACCATTTTCAGGTAACTAATACACATTTCAAGTTACTACAATTAATAATTTTCAAGTAACAAATACACATTTTCAAGTCACTACCATTTTCAAGTAACTAACACACATTTCAAGTTACTACACTTAACCATTTTCAAGTCACTAATTCACATTTCAAGTCACTACACTTAACCATTTTCAAATAACAAATACACATTTTCAAGTCACTACCATTTTCAAGTAACTAATACACATTTCAAGTTACTAGACTTAACCATTTTCAAGTCACTAATTCACATTTCAAGCCACTACAATTAACCATTTTCAAGTAACAAATACACATTTTCAAGTCACTACCATTTTCAAGTACCATTTTCAAATAACTAATACACATTACAAGTTACTACACTTAACCATTTTCAAGTCACTAATTCACATTTCAAGTCACTACACTTAACCATTTTCAAGTAACAAATACTCATTTTCAAGTCACTACTATTTTCAAGTAACTAATACACATTTCAAGTTGCTAGACTTAACCATTTTCAAGTAACTAAAACACATTTCAAGTCACTACACTTAACCATCTAACAAGTAACAAATACACATTTTCAAGTTACTACCATTTTCAAGTAACTAATAAACATTTCAAGTTGCTGCAATTAACAATTTTCAAGTAACAAATACACATTTTCAAGTCACTACCATTTTCAAGTAACTAATACACATTTCAAGTTACTACACTTAACCATTTTCAAGTCACTAATTCACATTTCAAGTCACTACACTTACCCATTTTCAAATAACAAATACACATTTTCAAGTCACTACCATTTTCAAGTAACTAATAAACATTTAAGTTACTAGACTTAACCATTTTCAAGTAACTAAAACACATTCCAAGTCACTACACTTAACCATCTAACAGGTAACAAATACACATTTTCAAGTCACTACCATTTTTAAGCAACTAATACACATTTCAAGTTACTACACTTAACCATTTTCAAGTAACAAATACACATTTTCAAGTCACTACACTTAACCATTTTCAAGTAACAAATACACAGTTTCAAGTCACTACCATTTTCAAGTTACTACACTTAACCATTTTCAAGTAACTAAAACACATTTCAAGTCACTACACTTAACCATCTAACAAGTAACAAATACACATTTTCAAGCCACTAATTCACATTTCACCTAAATACACTTAACCATTTTCAAGTGACTAGTTCACATTTCAAGTGACTACACTTAACCACTTTCAAGTCGTTAGTTCACTATTTCAAGTCACTACCTTAACCATTTTCAAGTAACAACTTCACAATTCAAGTGAATACACTTAACCATTTTCAAATAACAGGTTCACATAGTCAAGTGACTACACTTAACCATTTTCAAATCACAAGTTCACATTTTCAAGTCACTACTTCACATTTCAACTAAATATCCTTTTACATTTTCAAGTCACTAATTCACATTTCAACTAAATACACTTAACCATTTTCAAGTCACTAATTCACATTTCAAGTCACTATCTTAACCATTTTCAAGTCACTAATTCACATTTCAAATAAATACACTTAAACATTTTCAAGTCACTAATTCATATTTCAAATAACTACATTTAACCATTTCCAAGTCACTAATTCACATTTCAAGCGACTACACTTAACCATTTTTATGTCACTAGTACATATTTTCATTTCTAATATAAGTCAAACAGTTCAACAAATTTAATAAAGCAAATAAGAAGAGGCGTCGCATGTCCCTCTCACACCATATAACTATCACAAAACCTATGGCTTTCAAAGCCTTCTACAGCAAATAATCCCACCATAACACTACATTTAAAGACTCTAATATAAGAAAATAGAGGGAAATTAACTTACCTTCAAGTAAAGTAATGTTCCAAAATTATTTCTACAAAAATTATTCCTTCCTTATGATATGCCTCTTTGCAAATATCTAATTCAAATCTGAAGAAAAAAAATGTATTTATGAAAAGAGAAATCACCGATTAAGAATTTCTTGACACTCAATAACATACTTGGAAATTTTTTAATATTTTTCAATCGTTGATTCTTCCTCCTCCTCTCACTCTCCACCATTTATGGACCCACCCGCCTTGGTCCCCAAAATTTGAAATAGAATTTACACACAAAAATGCAAAAGATACAGATCGAAGGTCTTTACCTTCAGTGGTGCTGCTGCGTCGAACTTAGTGAGAGTTGCTGTGTCGGAGACGGAGGCTGAGAGGAACTGCGTCGGCGGCGACTACGTCGCCGGCTGTTGCGTCGGAGTGTACTACGTCGTCGGAGTTGGGCTGAGATCTATATGATGTTGTTGTTGTTGTGGACAATTAGGAAAGGGGTTATAAGGGTAGTTGCACTGGGTCGGGTAAGGCGTAGTTGGGCCGGGTCGCGTGTGGGAAAAATTGATAAAACCGACCACAAGTGGTCGGTTTTTTATTTTAAAAAATATTTATTCAAAATCCAACCACTTGTGGTCGGTTTCGGTTTATGTTAGGAAAATTTAAAAAATATAGAATAAATTGTATTATATTTATAACAAATACAAAAAAAAATTAACACGATGTATATAAATCGGATAATTAATTAATTCATCAGCATACACAAGTAGTATATTTCCTCAATTGTATAATATTATCAATGTATTTCGTATATTAGGATAAATTTTAGTTAGTTATCTTTTGAATATGAATTATATACCTCGTAATACAGCGTATTTTATATCTAATATGATATATTATCGATTAATTAGCTTACTTTATTATAGCTTCAAAAGTATATTATTACGTCAATCGTATGATATCAACATGTTATTCAAAATACTTAGATAGATTCGGTTAGCTTGCTTTTGACTACTGTGTATATATATCACTACACGAGATATACGTATATATATACATAACGAGTGACTAGATGAGGTTCAACATACGTACTGTAGACATTACATAAACGGGTATATATACTCTAATGAATTATCGATTAATTAGTTGACATTTTTATAACTTCAATAGTATATATATTAGTACGTGGATCATATGATATCAACTTGTTATTCAAAATATTTGTATAGATTCACTTAGCTTGCTTTTGACAACTATGTACATCACTACACGAGATATATGTATAAATACACACGTAAACTCTATCGACTATCAGGTTCAAAATATGTACTGTATACATTACATACACGAGTATATTACCCTGTAATACAACAAATTTCATATATACTCTGATGAATTATCGGTTAATTTAGCTTACGTTATTATAACTTCAACAGTATATATATTATTACATCGATCTTGTGATATCAATGTGTTATTCAAAATACTTGGATAGATTCACTTAGGTTGCTTTTGACTACTACGTACATCAATACACGAGATATACATATATACATACACACTCTATCGACTATCAGGTTCTAAATACATACTATATATATACATCACATACACGAGTATATTACCCCGTAATACAACGTATTTCATATATACTATGATGAATTATCGGTTAGTTTAGCTTACGTTATTATAAGTTCAACATTATATTATTGCCTTGATCGTATGATATCAACGTATTCAATATACTTAGAAAGATTCAGTTAGCTTTTAACTACTACATATATCACTACACGAAATATACATATAGATCACATGCACGAGTATATTACCCCATAATACCACGTATTCCTTATACTCTAATGAATTATCAATTATTTACCTTACATTATTATAACTCCAACAATATATTATAATTACCTCAATCGTGTGGTATCAACGTATTCAATATACTTGTATACATTCAATTAGCTTTTGACTACAACGTAAATAACTACACGCAATAGACGCGTATACATATATATATATATATATATATATATACTTGATGGACAATATATTTATTTGATTGAAACGTAAGTAGAAAATAAAGATTGTTTTTTATGTTATTTATTAATTTTATTTAATATATTTAATATTTCTTAATTTATTTTTAACATTTTTTATAAAAACCAACCACAAGTGGTAGGTTTTTCTTAATTCATTTTACAGAAACTGACCACTTGTGGTAGGTTTTTTAACATTAATTAATTCTTATTATTATTAAAAAAAACCAACCACACGTGGTCGGTAAAATTTTAAAAAATATATTTAATATATTTAACAATTTATGTTTTTATTTATTTTATTTATATTAATTTTTAGGAAACCAAAACCGACCACAAATGGTCGGTTTTTATAAAATATTTTACATTTTTTTTAATCTTAAACCAACCACAAGTGGTCGGTTTTTTATAAAAAAAAATTATTTTTTTTAAAATCTAAAGCCGGCCACAAGTGGTCGGTTTTTGTAAAATAACTTTCACAAAAATTTAATATATTTTATATAAAAAATTAAAAAGAATTATTAAATAATAATTTTATTTATTTTTTGTTATTACCGACCACAAGTGGTCGGTTTTAAAGAATTATGTTTTCCCAGATTAATTTAATTAATTTCCCACAATTTTAAAATATAAAAACCGACCACAGTGGTCGTTTTTTGATTAAAAAAATTTTAAAAATAAATTTAATGAAAAACCGACCACATGTGCTCGGTTTTTTTGTTTTTTTTAGTAGTGAAGATTGAGTGTTTTCTTGCCCAAAAATCTCATCTAAATCAGAAGCCATCTGTTCAAATCCAAGATTTAGGGGATATGTTTTCCTCTTACTGGTCTTTTTTTCCTTCATCCTTTCAATCAATTTATCATCTCCCTCTCAAATCCTTTCAATCAATTTATCATCTCCCTCTCAAACGACCATTTTTTAAAATTCAAAGTTTTTGTTTTCAACTATAAATACATGGTGTTGGTTGCCATTTTTTGGCATAGGTTTTTTAAAGTTAGAATTCTCAATTGGTAACTACAAAGTTCTCATAGCTTTTGAATCAAAAATTTATCTCTATAGCCTTAAGTTTTAGAACTTCTAATATTCTTAGTTCCTTTTGTTAAAATTCTTTCCAACGTTCTTTGGAAAATTTATTAGGAGAGGAGTCAAGTGTGTGGAAATTTATCACGGTAACTCGTCATCCCGATTTCGGCACTACAAAAGGTAATACTCTCTCCTTACTCTTCAAGTCACTACAATTAACCATTTTCAAGTAACAAATACACATTTTCAAGTCACTACCATTTTCAAGTAACTAATACAAATTTCAAGTTACTACACACTTAACCATTTTCAAGTCACTAATTCACATTTCAAGTCACTACACTTAACCATTTTCAAGTAACAAATACACATTTTCAAGTCACTACCATTTTCAAGTAACTAATACACATTTTAAGTTACTACACTGAACCATTTTCAAGTCGCTAATACACATTTCAAGTAACTACACATAACCATTTTCAAGTAACAAATATACATTTTCAAGTCACTACCATTTTCAAGTAACTAATACACATTTCAAGTTAATACACTTAACCATTTTCAAGCCACTAATTCACATTTCAAGTCACTACACTTAACCATTTTCAAATAACAAATACACATTTTCAAGTCACTAACATTTTCAAGTAACTAATACACATTTCAAGTTACTACACTTAACCTTTTTCAAGTCACCAATTCACATTTCAAGTCACTACAATTAACCATTTTCAAGTAACAAATACACATTTTCAAGTCACTACCATTTTCAAGTAACTAATACACATTTCAAGTTACTACACTTAACCATTTTCAAGTCACTAATTCACATTTCAAGTCACTACACTTAACCATTTTCAAGTAACAAATACACATTTTCAAGTCACTACCATTTTCAAGTAACTAATACACATTTCAAGTTACTAGACTTAACCATTTTCAAGTCACTACACTTAACCATCTAACAAGTAACAAATACACATTTTCATGTTACTACCATTTTCAAGTAACTAATACACATTTCAAGTTACTACAATTAATAATTTTCAAGTAACAAATACACATTTTCAAGTCACTACCATTTTCAAGTAACTAACACACATTTCAAGTTACTACACTTAACCATTTTCAAGTCACTAATTCACATTTCAAGTCACTACACTTAACCATTTTCAAATAACAAATACACATTTTCAAGTCACTACCATTTTCAAGTAACTAATACACATTTCAAGTTACTAGACTTAACCATTTTCAAGTCACTAATTCACATTTCAAGCCACTACAATTAACCATTTTCAAGTAACAAATACACATGTTCAAGTCACTAACATTTTCAAGTACCATTTTCAAGTAACTAATACACATTACAAGTTACTACACTTAACAATTTTCAAGTCACCAATTCACATTTCAAGTCACTACAATTAACCATTTTCAAGTAACAAATACACATTTTCAAGTCACTACCATTTTCAAGTAACTAATACACATTTCAAGTTACTACACTGAACCATTTTCAAATAAGAAATACACATTTTCAAGTCACTACCATTTTCAAGTAACTAATACACATTTCAAGTTACTACACTTAACCATTTTCAAGTCACTAATTCACATTTCAAGTCACGACAATTAACCATTTTCAAGTAACAAATACACATTTTCAAGTCACTACCATTTTCAAGTAACTAATACAAATTTCAAGTTACTACACACTTAACCATTTTCAAGTCACTAATTCACATTTCAAGTCACTACACTTAACCATTTTCAAGTAACAAATACACATTTTCAAGTCACTACCATTTTCAAGTAACTAATACACATTTTAAGTTACTACACTGAACCATTTTCAAGTCGCTAATACACATTTCAAGTAACTACACATAACCATTTTCAAGTAACAAATATACATTTTCAAGTCACTACCATTTTCAAGTAACTAATACACATTTCAAGTTAATACACTTAACCATTTTCAAGCCACTAATTCACATTTCAAGTCACTACACTTAACCATTTTCAAATAACAAATACACATTTTCAAGTCACTAACATTTTCAAGTAACTAATACACATTTCAAGTTACTACACTTAACCTTTTTCAAGTCACCAATTCACATTTCAAGTCACTACAATTAACCATTTTCAAGTAACAAATACACATTTTCAAGTCACTACCATTTTCAAGTAACTAATACACATTTCAAGTTACTACACTTAACCATTTTCAAGTCACTAATTCACATTTCAAGTCACTACACTTAACCATTTTCAAGTAACAAATACACATTTTCAAGTCACTACCATTTTCAAGTAACTAATACACATTTCAAGTTACTAGACTTAACCATTTTCAAGTCACTACACTTAACCATCTAACAAGTAACAAATACACATTTTCATGTTACTACCATTTTCAAGTAACTAATACACATTTCAAGTTACTACAATTAATAATTTTCAAGTAACAAATACACATTTTCAAGTCACTACCATTTTCAAGTAACTAACACACATTTCAAGTTACTACACTTAACCATTTTCAAGTCACTAATTCACATTTCAAGTCACTACACTTAACCATTTTCAAATAACAAATACACATTTTCAAGTCACTACCATTTTCAAGTAACTAATACACATTTCAAGTTACTAGACTTAACCATTTTCAAGTCACTAATTCACATTTCAAGCCACTACAATTAACCATTTTCAAGTAACAAATACACATGTTCAAGTCACTAACATTTTCAAGTACCATTTTCAAGTAACTAATACACATTACAAGTTACTACACTTAACAATTTTCAAGTCACTAATTCACATTTCAAGTCAATACACTTAACCATTTTCAAGTAACAAATACACATTTTCAAGTCACTACCATTTTCAAGTAACTAATACACATTTCAAGTTACTAGACTTAACCATTTTCAAGTCACTACACTTAACCATCTAACAAGTAACAAATACACATTTTCAAGTTACTACCATTTTCAAGTAACTAATACACATTTCAAGTTACTACAATTAATAATTTTCAAGTAACAAATACACATTTTCAAGTCACTACCATTTTCAAGTAACTAACACACATTTCAAGTTACTACACTTAACCATTTTCAAGTCACTAATTCACATTTCAAGTCACTACACTTAACCATTTTCAAATAACAAATACACATTTTCAAGTCACTACCATTTTCAAGTAACTAATACACATTTCAAGTTACTAGACTTAACCATTTTCAAGTAACTAAAACACATTTCAAGTCACTACACTTAACCATCTAACAAGTAACAAATACACATTTTCAAGTTACTACCATTTTCAAGTAACTAATACACATTTCAAGTTACTACAATTACAATTTTCAAGTAACAAATACACATTTTCAAGTCACTACCATTTTCAAGTAACTAATACACATTTCAAGTTACTAGACTTAACCATTTTCAAGTCACTAATTCACATTTCAAGCCACTACAATTAACCATTTTCAAGTAACAAATACACATTTTCAAGTCACTACCATTTTCAAATAACTAATACACATTACAAGTTACTACACTTAACCATTTTCAAGTCACTAATTCACATTTCAAGTCACTACACTTAACCATCTAACAAGTAACAAATACACATTTTCAAGTCACTACCATTTTCAAGTAACTAATACACATTTCAAGTTACTACACTTAACCATTTTCAAGTCACCAATTCACATTTCAAGTCACTACAATTAACCATTTTCAAGTAACAAATACACATTTTCAAGTCACTACCATTTTCAAGTAACTAATACACATTTCAAGTTACTACACTGAACCATTTTCAAATAACAAATACACATTTTCAAGTCACTACCATTTTCAAGTAACTAATACACATTTCAAGTTACTACACTTAACCATTTTCAAGTCACTAATTCACATTTCAAGTCACTACAATTAACCATTTTCAAGTAACAAATACACATTTTCAAGTCACTACCATTTTCAAGTAACTAATACAAATTTCAAGTTACTACACACTTAACCATTTTCAAGTCACTAATTCACATTTCAAGTCACTACACTTAACCATTTTCAAGTAACAAATACACATTTTCAAGTCACTACCATTTTCAAGTAACTAATACACATTTTAAGTTACTACACTGAACCATTTTCAAATAACAAATACACATTTTCAAGTCACTACCATTTTCAAGTAACTAATACACATTTCAAGCTACTACACTTAACCATTTTCAAGTCACTAATTCACATTTCAAGTCACTACAATTAACCATTTTCAAGTAACAAATACACATTTTCAAGTCACTACCATTTTCAAGTAACTAATACAAATTTCAAGTTACTACACACTTAACCATTTTCAAGTCACTAATTCACATTTCAAGTCACTACACTTAACCATTTTCAAGTAACAAATACACATTTTCAAGTCACTACCATTTTCAAGTAACTAATACACATTTTAAGTTACTACACTGAACCATTTTCAAGTCGCTAATACACATTTCAAGTCACTACACATAACCATTTTCAAGTAACAAATATACATTTTCAAGTCACTACCATTTTCAAGTAACTAATACACATTTCAAGTTAATACACTTAACCATTTTCAAGCCACTAATTCACATTTCAAGTCACTACACTTAACCATTTTCAAATAACAAATACACATTTTCAAGTCACTAACATTTTCAGGTAACTAATACACATTTCAAGTTACTACACTTAACCTTTTTCAAGTCACCAATTCACATTTCAAGTCACTACAATTAACCATTTTCAAGTAACAAATACACATTTTCAAGTCACTACCATTTTCAAGTAACTAATACACATTTCAAGTTACTACACTTAACCATTTTCAAGTCACTAATTCACATTTCAAGTCACTACACTTAACCATTTTCAAGTAACAAATACACATTTTCAAGTCACTACCATTTTCAAGTAACTAATACACATTTCAAGTTACTAGACTTAACCATTTTCAAGTCACTACACTTAACCATCTAACAAGTAACAAATACACATTTTCATGTTACTACCATTTTCAAGTAACTAATACACATTTCAAGTTACTACAATTAATAATTTTCAAGTAACAAATACACATTTTCAAGTCACTACCATTTTCAAGTAACTAACACACATTTCAAGTTACTACACTTAACCATTTTCAAGTCACTAATTCACATTTCAAGTCACTACACTTAACCATTTTCAAATAACAAATACACATTTTCAAGTCACTACCATTTTCAAGTAACTAATACACATTTCAAGTTACTAGACTTAACCATTTTCAAGTCACTAATTCACATTTCAAGCCACTACAATTAACCATTTTCAAGTAACAAATACACATTTTCAAGTCACTACCATTTTCAAGTACCATTTTCAAGTAACTAATACACATTACAAGTTACTACACTTAACCATTTTCAAGTCACTAATTCACATTTCAAGTCACTACACTTAACCATTTTCAAGTAACAAATACACATTTTCAAGTCACTACCATTTTCAAGTAACTAATACACATTTCAAGTTACTAGACTTAACCATTTTCAAGTAACTAAAACACATTTCAAGTCACTACACTTAACCATCTAACAAGTAAAAAATACACATTTTCAAGTTACTACCATTTTCAAGTAACTAATACACATTTCAAGTTACTACACTTAACCATTTTCAAGTCACCAATTCACATTTCAAGTCACTACAATTAACCATTTTTAAGTAACAAATACACATTTTCAAGTTACTACCATTTTCAAGTAACTAATACACATTTCAAGTGACTACACTTAACCATTTTCAAGTCACTAATTCACATTTCAAGTCAATACACTTAACCATTTTCAAGTAACAAATACACATTTTCAAGTCACTACCATTTTCAAGTAACTAATACACATTTCAAGTTACTAGACTTAACCATTTTCAAGTCACTACACTTAACCATCTAACAAGTAACAAATACACATTTTCAAGTTACTACCATTTTCAAGTAACTAATACACATTTCAAGTTACTACACTTAATAATTTTCAAGTAACAAATACACATTTTCAAGTCACTACCATTTTCAAGTAACTAACACACATTTCAAGTTACTACACTTAACCATTTTCAAGTCACTAATTCACATTTCAAGTCACTACACTTAACCATTTTCAAATAACAAATACACATTTTCAAGTCACTACCATTTTCAAGTAACTAATACACATTTCAAGTTACTAGACTTAACCATTTTCAAGTAACTAAAACACATTTCAAGTCACTACACTTAACCATCTAACAAGTAACAAATACACATTTTCAAGTCACTACCATTTTCAAGTACCATTTTCAAATAACTAATACACATTACAAGTTACTACACTTAACCATTTTCAAGTCACTAATTCACATTTCAAGTCACTACACTTAACCATCTAACAAGTAACAAATACACATTTTCAAGTCACTACAATTTTCAAGTAACTAATACACATTTCAAGTTACTACACTTAACCATTTTCAAGTCACCAATTCACATTTCAAGTCACTACAATTAACCATTTTCAAGTAACAAATACACATTTTCAAGTCACTACCATTTTCAAGTAACTAATACACATTTCAAGTTACTACACTGAACCATTTTCAAATAACAAATACACATTTTCAAGTCACTACCATTTTCAAGTAACTAATACACATTTCAAGTTACTACACTTAACCATTTTCAAGTCACTAATTCACATCTCAAGTCACTACAATTAACCATTTTCAAGTAACAAATACACATTTTCAAGTCACTACCATTTTCAAGTAACTAATACAAATTTCAAGTTACTACACACTTAACCATTTTCAAGTCACTAATTCACATTTCAAGTCACTACACTTAACCATTTTCAAGTAACAAATACACATTTTCAAGTCATTACCATTTTCAAGTAACTAATACACATTTTAAGTTACTACACTGAACCATTTTCAAGTCGCTAATACACATTTCAAGTCACTACACATAACCATTTTCAAGTAACAAATATACATTTTCAAGTCACTACCATTTTCAAGTAACTAATACACATTTCAAGTTAATACACTTAACCATTTTCAAGCCACTAATTCACATTTCAAGTCACTACACTTAACCATTTTCAAATAACAAATACACATTTTCAAGTCACTAACATTTTCAAGTAACTAATACACATTTCAAGTTACTACACTTAACCTTTTTCAAGTCACCAATTCACATTTCAAGTCACTACAATTAACCATTTTCAAGTAACAAATACACATTTTCAAGTCACTACCATTTTCAAGTAACTAATACACATTTCAAGTGACTACACTTAACCATTTTCAAGTCACTAATTCACATTTCAAGTCACTACACTTAACCATTTTCAAGTAACAAATACACATTTTCAAGTCACTACCATTTTCAAGTAACTAATACACATTTCAAGTTACTAGACTTAACCATTTTCAAGTCACTACACTTAACCATCTAACAAGTAACAAATACACATTTTCATGTTACTACCATTTTCAAGTAACTAATACACATTTCAAGTTACTACAATTAATAATTTTCAAGTAACAAATACACATTTTCAAGTTACTACCATTTTCAAGTAACTAACACACATTTCAAGTTACTACACTTAACCATTTTCAAGTCACTAATTCACATTTCAAGTCACTACACTTAACCATTTTCAAATAACAAATACACATTTTCAAGTCACTACCATTTTCAAGTAACTAATACACATTTCAAGTTACTAGACTTAACCATTTTCAAGTCACTAATTCACATTTCAAGCCACTACAATTAACCATTTTCAAGTAACAAATACACATTTTCAAGTCACTACCATTTTCAAGTACCATTTTCAAGTAACTAATACACATTACAAGTTACTACACTTAACAATTTTCAAGTCACTAATTCACATTTCAAGTCACTACACTTAACCATTTTCAAGTAACAAATACACATTTTCAAGTCACTACCATTTTCAAGTAACTAATACACATTTCAAGTTACTAGACTTAACCATTTTCAAGTCACTACACTTAACCATCTAACAAGTAACAAATACACATTTTCAAGTTACTACCATTTTCAAGTAACTAATACACATTTCAAGTTACTACAATTAATAATTTTCAAGTAACTAATACACATTTTCAAGTCACTACCATTTTCAAGTAACTAACACACATTTCAAGTTACTACACTTAACCATTTTCAAGTCACTAATTCACATTTCAAGTCACTACACTTAACCATTTTCAAATAACAAATACACATTTTCAAGTCACTACCATTTTCAAGTAACTAATACACATTTCAAGTTACTAGACTTAACCATTTTCAAGTCACTAATTCACATTTCAAGCCACTACAATTAACCATTTTCAAGTAACAAATACACATTTTCAAGTCACTACCATTTTCAAGTACCATTTTCAAGTAACTAATACACATTACAAGTTACTACACTTAACAATTTTCAAGTCACTAATTCACATTTCAAGTCACTACACTTAACCATCTAACAAGTAACAAATACACATTTTCAAGTCACTACCATTTTCAAGTAACTAATACACATTTCAAGTTACTAGACTTAACCATTTTCAAGTAACTAAAACACATTTCAAGTCACTACACTTAACCATCTAACAAGTAACAAATACACATTTTCAAGTTACTACCATTTTCAAGTAACTAATAAACATTTCAAGTTACTACAATTACAATTTTCAAGTAACAAATACACATTTTCAAGTCACTACCATTTTCAAGTAACTAATACACATTTCAAGTCACTACACTTACCCATTTTCAAATAACAAATACACATTTTCAAGTCACTACCATTTTCAAGTAACTAATAAACATTTCAAGTTACTAGACTTAGCCATTTTCAAGTAACTAAAACACATTTCAAGTCACTACACTTAACCATCTAACAAGTAACAAATACACATTTTCAAGTCACTACCATTTTCAAGTAACTAATACACATTTCAAGTTACTACACTTAACCATTTTCAAGTCACCAATTCACATTTCAAGTCACTACAATTAACCATTTTTAAGTAACTAATACACATTTTAAGTTACTACACTGAACCATTTTCAAGTCGCTAATACACATTTCAAGTCACTACACATAACCATTTTCAAGTAACAAATATACATTTTCAAGTCACTACCATTTTCAAGTAACTAATACACATTTCAAGTTAATACACTTAACCATTTTCAAGCCACTAATTCACATTTCAAGTCACTACACTTAACCATTTTCAAATAACAAATACACATTTTCAAGTCACTAACATTTTCAAGTAACTAATACACATTTCAAGTTACTACACTTAACCTTTTTCAAGTCACCAATTCACATTTCAAGTCACTACAATTAACCATTTTCAAGTAACAAATACACATTTTCAAGTCACTACCATTTTCAAGTAACTAATACACATTTCAAGTGACTACACTTAACCATTTTCAAGTCACTAATTCACATTTCAAGTCACTACACTTAACCATTTTCAAGTAACAAATACACATTTTCAAGTCACTACCATTTTCAAGTAACTAATACACATTTCAAGTTACTAGACTTAACCATTTTCAAGTCACTACACTTAACCATCTAACAAGTAACAAATACACATTTTCATGTTACTACCATTTTCAAGTAACTAATACACATTTCAAGTTACTACAATTAATAATTTTCAAGTAACAAATACACATTTTCAAGTTACTACCATTTTCAAGTAACTAACACACATTTCAAGTTACTACACTTAACCATTTTCAAGTCACTAATTCACATTTCAAGTCACTACACTTAACCATTTTCAAATAACAAATACACATTTTCAAGTCACTACCATTTTCAAGTAACTAATACACATTTCAAGTTACTAGACTTAACCATTTTCAAGTCACTAATTCACATTTCAAGCCACTACAATTAACCATTTTCAAGTAACAAATACACATTTTCAAGTCACTACCATTTTCAAGTACCATTTTCAAGTAACTAATACACATTACAAGTTACTACACTTAACAATTTTCAAGTCACTAATTCACATTTCAAGTCACTACACTTAACCATTTTCAAGTAACAAATACACATTTTCAAGTCACTACCATTTTCAAGTAACTAATACACATTTCAAGTTACTAGACTTAACCATTTTCAAGTCACTACACTTAACCATCTAACAAGTAACAAATACACATTTTCAAGTTACTACCATTTTCAAGTAACTAATACACATTTCAAGTTACTACAATTAATAATTTTCAAGTAACTAATACACATTTTCAAGTCACTACCATTTTCAAGTAACTAACACACATTTCAAGTTACTACACTTAACCATTTTCAAGTCACTAATTCACATTTCAAGTCACTACACTTAACCATTTTCAAATAACAAATACACATTTTCAAGTCACTACCATTTTCAAGTAACTAATACACATTTCAAGTTACTAGACTTAACCATTTTCAAGTCACTAATTCACATTTCAAGCCACTACAATTAACCATTTTCAAGTAACAAATACACATTTTCAAGTCACTACCATTTTCAAGTACCATTTTCAAGTAACTAATACACATTACAAGTTACTACACTTAACAATTTTCAAGTCACTAATTCACATTTCAAGTCACTACACTTAACCATCTAACAAGTAACAAATACACATTTTCAAGTCACTACCATTTTCAAGTAACTAATACACATTTCAAGTTACTAGACTTAACCATTTTCAAGTAACTAAAACACATTTCAAGTCACTACACTTAACCATCTAACAAGTAACAAATACACATTTTCAAGTTACTACCATTTTCAAGTAACTAATAAACATTTCAAGTTACTACAATTACAATTTTCAAGTAACAAATACACATTTTCAAGTCACTACCATTTTCAAGTAACTAATACACATTTCAAGTCACTACACTTACCCATTTTCAAATAACAAATACACATTTTCAAGTCACTACCATTTTCAAGTAACTAATAAACATTTCAAGTTACTAGACTTAGCCATTTTCAAGTAACTAAAACACATTTCAAGTCACTACACTTAACCATCTAACAAGTAACAAATACACATTTTCAAGTCACTACCATTTTCAAGTAACTAATACACATTTCAAGTTACTACACTTAACCATTTTCAAGTCACCAATTCACATTTCAAGTCACTACAATTAACCATTTTTAAGTAACAAATACACATTTTCAAGTTACTACCATTTTCAAGTAACTAATACACATTTCAAGTGACTACACTTAACCATTTTCAAGTCACTAATTCACATTTCAAGTCAATACACTTAACCATTTTCAAGTAACAAATACACATTTTCAAGTCACTACCATTTTCAAGTAACTAATACACATTTCAAGTTACTAGACTTAACCATTTTCAAGTCACTACACTTAACCATCTAACAAGTAACAAATACACATTTTCAAGTTACTACCATTTTCAGGTAACTAATACACATTTCAAGTTACTACAATTAATAATTTTCAAGTAACAAATACACATTTTCAAGTCACTACCATTTTCAAGTAACTAACACACATTTCAAGTTACTACACTTAACCATTTTCAAGTCACTAATTCACATTTCAAGTCACTACACTTAACCATTTTCAAATAACAAATACACATTTTCAAGTCACTACCATTTTCAAGTAACTAATACACATTTCAAGTTACTAGACTTAACCATTTTCAAGTCACTAATTCACATTTCAAGCCACTACAATTAACCATTTTCAAGTAACAAATACACATTTTCAAGTCACTACCATTTTCAAGTACCATTTTCAAATAACTAATACACATTACAAGTTACTACACTTAACCATTTTCAAGTCACTAATTCACATTTCAAGTCACTACACTTAACCATTTTCAAGTAACAAATACTCATTTTCAAGTCACTACTATTTTCAAGTAACTAATACACATTTCAAGTTGCTAGACTTAACCATTTTCAAGTAACTAAAACACATTTCAAGTCACTACACTTAACCATCTAACAAGTAACAAATACACATTTTCAAGTTACTACCATTTTCAAGTAACTAATAAACATTTCAAGTTACTGCAATTAACAATTTTCAAGTAACAAATACACATTTTCAAGTCACTACCATTTTCAAGTAACTAATACACATTTCAAGTTACTACACTTAACCATTTTCAAGTCACTAATTCACATTTCAAGTCACTACACTTACCCATTTTCAAATAACAAATACACATTTTCAAGTCACTACCATTTTCAAGTAACTAATAAACATTTAAGTTACTAGACTTAACCATTTTCAAGTAACTAAAACACATTCCAAGTCACTACACTTAACCATCTAACAGGTAACAAATACACATTTTCAAGTCACTACCATTTTTAAGCAACTAATACACATTTCAAGTTACTACACTTAACCATTTTCAAGTAACAAATACACATTTTCAAGTCACTACACTTAACCATTTTCAAGTAACAAATACACAGTTTCAAGTCACTACCATTTTCAAGTTACTACACTTAACCATTTTCAAGTAACTAAAACACATTTCAAGTCACTACACTTAACCATCTAACAAGTAACAAATACACATTTTCAAGCCACTAATTCACATTTCACCTAAATACACTTAACCATTTTCAAGTGACTAGTTCACATTTCAAGTGACTACACTTAACCACTTTCAAGTCGTTAGTTCACTATTTCAAGTCACTACCTTAACCATTTTCAAGTAACAACTTCACAATTCAAGTGAATACACTTAACCATTTTCAAATAACAGGTTCACATAGTCAAGTGACTACACTTAACCATTTTCAAATCACAAGTTCACATTTTCAAGTCACTACTTCACATTTCAACTAAATATCCTTTTACATTTTCAAGTCACTAATTCACATTTCAACTAAATACACTTAACCATTTTCAAGTCACTAATTCACATTTCAAGTCACTATCTTAACCATTTTCAAGTCACTAATTCACATTTCAAATAAATACACTTAAACATTTTCAAGTCACTAATTCATATTTCAAATAACTACATTTAACCATTTCCAAGTCACTAATTCACATTTCAAGCGACTACACTTAACCATTTTTATGTCACTAGTACATATTTTCATTTCTAATATAAGTCAAACAGTTCAACAAATTTAATAAAGCAAATAAGAAGAGGCGTCGCATGTCCCTCTCACACCATATAACTATCACAAAACCTATGGCTTTCAAAGCCTTCTACAGCAAATAATCCCACCATAACACTACATTTAAAGACTCTAATATAAGAAAATAGAGGGAAATTAACTTACCTTCAAGTAAAGTAATGTTCCAAAATTATTTCTACAAAAATTATTCCTTCCTTATGATATGCCTCTTTGCAAATATCTAATTCAAATCTGAAGAAAAAAAATGTATTTATGAAAAGAGAAATCACCGATTAAGAATTTCTTGACACTCAATAACATACTTGGAAATTTTTTAATATTTTTCAATCGTTGATTCTTCCTCCTCCTCTCACTCTCCACCATTTATGGACCCACCCGCCTTGGTCCCCAAAATTTGAAATAGAATTTACACACAAAAATGCAAAAGATACAGATCGAAGGTCTTTACCTTCAGTGGTGCTGCTGCGTCGAACTTAGTGAGAGTTGCTGTGTCGGAGACGGAGGCTGAGAGGAACTGCGTCGGCGGCGACTACGTCGCCGGCTGTTGCGTCGGAGTGTACTACGTCGTCGGAGTTGGGCTGAGATCTATATGATGTTGTTGTTGTTGTGGACAATTAGGAAAGGGGTTATAAGGGTAGTTGCACTGGGTCGGGTAAGGCGTAGTTGGGCCGGGTCGCGTGTGGGAAAAATTGATAAAACCGACCACAAGTGGTCGGTTTTTTATTTTAAAAAATATTTATTCAAAATCCAACCACTTGTGGTCGGTTTCGGTTTATGTTAGGAAAATTTAAAAAATATAGAATAAATTGTATTATATTTATAACAAATACAAAAAAAAATTAACACGATGTATATAAATCGGATAATTAATTAATTCATCAGCATACACAAGTAGTATATTTCCTCAATTGTATAATATTATCAATGTATTTCGTATATTAGGATAAATTTTAGTTAGTTATCTTTTGAATATGAATTATATACCTCGTAATACAGCGTATTTTATATCTAATATGATATATTATCGATTAATTAGCTTACTTTATTATAGCTTCAAAAGTATATTATTACGTCAATCGTATGATATCAACATGTTATTCAAAATACTTAGATAGATTCGGTTAGCTTGCTTTTGACTACTGTGTATATATATCACTACACGAGATATACGTATATATATACATAACGAGTGACTAGATGAGGTTCAACATACGTACTGTAGACATTACATAAACGGGTATATATACTCTAATGAATTATCGATTAATTAGTTGACATTTTTATAACTTCAATAGTATATATATTAGTACGTGGATCATATGATATCAACTTGTTATTCAAAATATTTGTATAGATTCACTTAGCTTGCTTTTGACAACTATGTACATCACTACACGAGATATATGTATAAATACACACGTAAACTCTATCGACTATCAGGTTCAAAATATGTACTGTATACATTACATACACGAGTATATTACCCTGTAATACAACAAATTTCATATATACTCTGATGAATTATCGGTTAATTTAGCTTACGTTATTATAACTTCAACAGTATATATATTATTACATCGATCTTGTGATATCAATGTGTTATTCAAAATACTTGGATAGATTCACTTAGGTTGCTTTTGACTACTACGTACATCAATACACGAGATATACATATATACATACACACTCTATCGACTATCAGGTTCTAAATACATACTATATATATACATCACATACACGAGTATATTACCCCGTAATACAACGTATTTCATATATACTATGATGAATTATCGGTTAGTTTAGCTTACGTTATTATAAGTTCAACATTATATTATTGCCTTGATCGTATGATATCAACGTATTCAATATACTTAGAAAGATTCAGTTAGCTTTTAACTACTACATATATCACTACACGAAATATACATATAGATCACATGCACGAGTATATTACCCCATAATACCACGTATTCCTTATACTCTAATGAATTATCAATTATTTACCTTACATTATTATAACTCCAACAATATATTATAATTACCTCAATCGTGTGGTATCAACGTATTCAATATACTTGTATACATTCAATTAGCTTTTGACTACAACGTAAATAACTACACGCAATAGACGCGTATACATATATATATATATATATATATATACTTGATGGACAATATATTTATTTGATTGAAACGTAAGTAGAAAATAAAGATTGTTTTTTATGTTATTTATTAATTTTATTTAATATATTTAATATTTCTTAATTTATTTTTAACATTTTTTATAAAAACCAACCACAAGTGGTAGGTTTTTCTTAATTCATTTTACAGAAACTGACCACTTGTGGTAGGTTTTTTAACATTAATTAATTCTTATTATTATTAAAAAAAACCAACCACACGTGGTCGGTAAAATTTTAAAAAATATATTTAATATATTTAACAATTTATGTTTTTATTTATTTTATTTATATTAATTTTTAGGAAACCAAAACCGACCACAAATGGTCGGTTTTTATAAAATATTTTACATTTTTTTTAATCTTAAACCAACCACAAGTGGTCGGTTTTTTATAAAAAAAAATTATTTTTTTTAAAATCTAAAGCCGGCCACAAGTGGTCGGTTTTTGTAAAATAACTTTCACAAAAATTTAATATATTTTATATAAAAAATTAAAAAGAATTATTAAATAATAATTTTATTTATTTTTTGTTATTACCGACCACAAGTGGTCGGTTTTAAAGAATTATGTTTTCCCAGATTAATTTAATTAATTTCCCACAATTTTAAAATATAAAAACCGACCACAGTGGTCGTTTTTTGATTAAAAAAATTTTAAAAATAAATTTAATGAAAAACCGACCACATGTGCTCGGTTTTTTTGTTTTTTTTAGTAGTGAAGATTGAGTGTTTTCTTGCCCAAAAATCTCATCTAAATCAGAAGCCATCTGTTCAAATCCAAGATTTAGGGGATATGTTTTCCTCTTACTGGTCTTTTTTTCCTTCATCCTTTCAATCAATTTATCATCTCCCTCTCAAATCCTTTCAATCAATTTATCATCTCCCTCTCAAACGACCATTTTTTAAAATTCAAAGTTTTTGTTTTCAACTATAAATACATGGTGTTGGTTGCCATTTTTTGGCATAGGTTTTTTAAAGTTAGAATTCTCAATTGGTAACTACAAAGTTCTCATAGCTTTTGAATCAAAAATTTATCTCTATAGCCTTAAGTTTTAGAACTTCTAATATTCTTAGTTCCTTTTGTTAAAATTCTTTCCAACGTTCTTTGGAAAATTTATTAGGAGAGGAGTCAAGTGTGTGGAAATTTATCACGGTAACTCGTCATCCCGATTTCGGCACTACAAAAGGTAATACTCTCTCCTTACTTTATGATATATTTTATTTATATGTTTGAATCTAAGCTGGTGTAATGACCCTAGAGGTCATTTTCTTGATTTCGACTTATTCTGACATTTTGAGCCTTTCTATAATGGCTACAAGTCATTTATGACTTGTCAAAACTGTCGGTTCGGTTATCGGATAGTCCGTTTGGGTTTTAGACTCACTTCCTTGTTTTGGAGCTTTCACGGTTAAGGATTGGTCTCGGACCAAAAATCCTAGTAGAAAATCTTAGATGGAAATTCCAATAGTTCCATCAGCTCCGGAATGTTGATTTTAGGCTAGGGGACCCTTGGTTCAAGTCCCGAGGCTTCCGGACTCGTTTTGGTCTCTTGGGTAGATTTGTTGATAAACGGAACTATAGGTGTGGGCCCCACATTCAATCAAAATGACCTCAGATAGAAATTTTGATGGTTCCATTGAGTTCGAAATATTAAATTTGGTATGGAAGCATAGTTCATTTGCACGCACGGGGTTTCGAACGAATCCCAAGCACCCGATCGGAGTCCATTTTAGACTTAACTAAAATCTGATATCTGATTTTTTGGTGTGACCGCTTTAGCGGTCAAGGCCCGCTAAAGCGTTCGTTGCTTAAGCAGAGTTGTACCACTTTAGAGGCCTTGGTGGGCCCACCGAGTATCGCTTTAGCAGTTCTCGTCAGCTTTAGCGGCTAGGATGCTGCTTAAGCGGACCCTCGCCCCTTTTGCACCTGTCCCTTTAGAGGTAGGTGCTTAAGCGCCCAGCTGTCCTCTTTAGCGGCACCTGAGGGCTGTTATATCCCCTTCTTCACCCGAAAATCTCATTCATTTCTCAACTCATTTCCCCATTTTTGAGGGCATAAGACATGTTAAAGTGTGGGGAATCATCCATTGAAGCTAAGGTAAGTTAGTGCTACTCTCCTTGGTCCTTATTCATCATTTTACCCGTTGAATTCCTTTCCATTTCATTATTAATTCTTAGAAATTAGGTCTTTGAATCCTTAACTTTGGAGACAGATTTGAGCCCCGATTTACGCTCTATTTGTGCTTAATTTTTTAGCACACATTCCTTATCATTCGAGGGACCTCGTTAAGGATTCAATTTTGGAATTTTGTTAGCGGGTCCTGCAGGCCCATTTTGACCCGACTTTGGGCTCGGAGTTTTATATTATAATATAGGTATTGTTTTAATTGTAATGACGTGTAGGTTACTACTTGATAGTGTGACATCGATTCAGGATCGTGGAGCAAGGACGGATGAATTATGGACGAATCAAGTATTGCGGTTCGGCATCGAGGTAGGCTTCGGTTTACTTTTCTCTATGAGATTGTGTATAGTATAGATTGCATGCTAGGATGGATTATAGGATGTGAGTATGGCTAGGGTAGAATGACTTAGCCTATTTAATGAGATTTGGGGTATAGATGTGACCCGAACCCCAGTGTAAATAGTTTTTATGGAAATAGAGTCTTATTACCCTTGAATATAAGCATGTTAACCACAGTTGATGATTAAGGATCCTTTGGTATGAGACTTACCATTTGACTTAGTGATTCGAGAGGTTTTTCCCTGATTAGGTTCTTGTGGTGGCTTTTTGTACTCTATTATTGTAATTGCCCAGATTATGAGACCTTGCTATATTGGGTATATGTTATTGGGTCCGAGACCATGATTATGAGACTAGTTGGACTCTAGGTGAGTATTCTACCCTTAGCAAGGGTATGATTATCATTTAAAGATGCTTAGGTGCTTATGGTTGTATTGTTTGGATACTGGTGATGGCATGCATACTATATTGTACATTCATACTCATTAGTGGTACAATTTTGACCAAAATCTTGATCTTACTACTATTTCCAAAAAGGGGATTTATTCCTATATTTCACTTTAAAAAGGATTATTTTATAACGGGAATTGTACCATCTTATTTACTGAATTATGAGCTTTTAGAACTAAAAATAATGTTTTAGAGCTTCGACCGAGGATGATTCCAATCCATTATTTATCCACTCATTTTACCACTACTATTTACTTTGGTCGAGGGATATTCCAACCCTTTGTACAAGATTATGATGATTTAGTCTCGAGCATGATCTGGGGCAATGAATTTACTGATTTACATTATTTTAGTCGTGGTTCGAGTTCGTGCACTTATTTTATATATATATCTCTTCGGTACTGGACGGAGTAGATGGATTATGATGATTATTGGAAGTCCTAGATCAGGACCAGGCAGTGTATACAAATTTCCTGAATCCCATAGGGAGTCCCCATTCGTCCGAGAGCCGTCGTGCCGGAGAAGGATGGTCGCCATAGGTCCTGCCTTTACGATCTAGGTGAGATGGAGGAGGTGTATATACTTGGTATATTATAGTACTTGGTACATTATGGCACTCAGATCAGATATGGTTTACTATTGCTTTACGTGCATTTATTCATGTGCATTGCCTATCACCAATATAGTTGTTTGGTGCCTGGATCTATCGGTCTTATGCGGGGCTTTATAGGTACAAGTTATGGTTGTTTGTTGAGTGTTTTCGTGAACCTTTTGGGCTTATGAGGATCCGGTTAAGTACTTGTTTGCCCGGACTAGTTGGTTACTTTATTATTGATTACTATGGTTAGTTCGTGGCAGGTTGGTTGTAGAATGGTACCTAAGATTGGAGGTACGTTCCTGATTCCTTTATATTCTCATCGAGTTATATTATTTATCTCTGGATTAGTCACCCCTTGTTGGGTAGAGTCTTGATGAGGCTAGTGTTAGCTCCTTTACTTAGCTATGGACCTCGGGAGGTTAGGTTGACTCCCTCAGGTAGTTACCTTTGAGTTAGCCATATATATATATATATATATATGTGTGTGTGTGTGTGTGTGTGTGTGTGTGTGTGTGTGTGTGTGTGTGTATGTATGTATGGTATTACCGTATATCCATTTCTTCCTTGGTCTATCCATGTTGTATATATATTCTTGGCCTTGCAAACTATTATATATACACTTTCTTCCTCTTTATTTCTATATTGGCTAGTGATATACGGTATTATACTTTATTCCCAGATTACTGTTAGAATGGGATAGAGTATCCTTATAGCTCTATTATCCCATCATGTTTAGTTGCTTGTGTAATTTCCCGTAGTTACATTCATACCTTCATGTTATTCATGCTTACATTATTTCTGGAGCTCAGTCGGTCGTTGCCTACTGAGTACCACGTGTTTTGTACTCATACTACACTTCTGCAGCCTGCAGGTTATAGTATGAGTTATCTCCGTTGATGTGTGTATATCGTGCGGAGCAGCTATGGATCGGAGACTTGGGGTGAGCGCCTGATGTTTTGGAGTATCCCTACTCTCTCTCTTATTATAGACTGTTTTCTATGTTGTATCAAAGACGACTTGTATTATACTATTTTTGTGTATTTCATTTGTATTCCTGTTGTATTAGAAGCTCTTGTACTGGCTCCACCACCTTTTGAGATTATATTAGCTATGTTATTATATTATTCCATTGTTTCCTTTATTTCTATCAGTAGTCCATTACTAGTTGTTTTGGACTGCGGGTTGGCTTACCTACTGGCGGGTTATAGTAGGTTCTATCATGACCTGAGAAATTGGGTCGTGATAAATTGGTATCAGAGTAGGTTTACCGATGTTATTGGTACAAGAGCTAAGTGTTTAGTAGAATCTTGCGGATCGATGCGGAGACGTTTGTATCCTATCTTCAGGGGACTACAGGGCATTCTTAGGAAATTCTATTCTTGACTCCTTGTCGTGTGTTCGTACTTCTATGAACCTTTATGTGCTTTTTTTTACTTCATTCTCTCCCAGATGGATCGTACGAGTTCATCGATAGATGCAGATGGTATTTCGGTGTGTGTTACCAGAGTTTCAGCTCAGTGTCGGGCTAGAAAGTTAGAGATTGATATCAAGGATCTTCAGTGTCAGCTAGAGGGTCTGGGGTTAGCCAGGTTTTGACAGAGTTTGTGACTGCCTCAGCATTTTAGGATTCGGTGTTAGGGGTTCCGAGTCTGTTTCTGGATACCTTCCAACTAGAGGTGATGTCAGGTCCATCGAGTAGTTCTCATATCAGAGTTGGACTTATTGGTGTTAAGCAGGGGTTCTTTGTCTGTTTTAGAGTATGAGATTGGGTTTCTCGAGTAGGCCAGACATACTCCTAGGTTATTTCCTACTGAGCATGAGATGGTGCAGAGAGTTATCAAAGGGTTGACTTTACCACTCCATTTGGCTTTGGAGCATTTGATAGTAGCTGGGTTTTCTTTCTCTGAGGTTGTGGATCATACGAGGGCTACAGAAAGAGCTTGCTTTGAGGAGTACGAAGGTGGCAGTAAGAGGCCATGTTAGCAGTTCAGTGTTAGGGGTATTCCATCTGGAGGTCAGAATCTTTCCAGCAGAGGTAAGCATCGTTTGCAGCCTATTAGGCCCGTACAGGTAGCACCTCATCTTATGGGTAGCTCTCAGGTAGATCGTGGTGATATCAGTGGATAAAGTTCTGGTCAAGCATTATGGGTTATTCAGTCTAGGTTACCAGGCCATGGCAGCCATTTTGAAGCAGTGGGTACAGTACCTCAGAGTATGCTAGGAGAATGTTTCGATTGTGGCGGGATCTATCATTGGTCTAGAGAGTGCCCCAGGCATGATTCAGTCAGCCAGTTGGAGTTAGCTTGTGTTTCCTGCCAGATAAGAGCTTCAGGAGTTTGTTATGACTGTAGAGAGATCGATCACTGGTCTAAAGAGTGCCCCCAACGCGGGATTATTAGTCATTCAGTTCATACAGATCAGTTTCACAGTATTGTTGCACCTTCAGTTAGAGGTAGTGCACTTAGTGCCTCAGTTGGTGATTCAGACGTTCAGCCCAAGTTCGAACATGCTTAGACTCGTACTCCTTCAGGCACACCAGACTTATGATTTTGGATTTCCACCGTGTTAGGTGCGTCCTTGACTTTCTATCCTTTTGTTTCTATTTGGATTATGTTGGGGTTTTCATACCCATCGATGATTATATGCCGTGGTATTTCTATAATTGGTTGTTCTATGCCTTGGTGTTTTGTGTAGGTTTATGCATATATGATTTACCCCCATAGATGATTCTTAAGTAGTGGATCAGTATCGTGTTTTCCTAGGGGTGTAGCATTTGGGTTAGAGTCCTATTTTCCTTGGCATATTGGCCTTGTTATGGCCTTAGAGTGTGTTGGTATGAAGGAAAACATTTTCTGGAAAATGTTTTCCAATTTTCTCATGTTTAGTTGACTTAAATGTTTTGGAAAATGTTTTCCAAATCAACTTATTTTCCTCAAATTGAAGGAAAATGACTTCCCTTCAAAAATTAAGGAAAACATTTTCCAAAACTCTCTTTCACCTTACACCTCAACTTTCCACCCTAAGCGAAGTCTTAATTATCGATTCCCAACACTAACACGAGATTCGACTCCTGCCCCTAACTCCCGATTCTCGACTTGGATGTCGGGGTCGTGAGTTGGGGTCGTGTCTTGGGATAGGAGTCGTGATTAGACCATGGGTTGGTTGCCAGGTCAGGAGTTTGGGTCGGGTCCCGAGTCTGCTGTTAGGGTCGGGTCTCAGGGTTGATTCTTGGGGTTGAGGGTTAGGGTCGGGTTTTGGGATCGGGTCTCGAGTTGGGAGTTGGGGTCGTGTCTCAGGACGGGTATTGAGATTGGGTCTCGGGTCTGGGGTCGGGTGTCAAGGTTGGGTCTTGGGTCGGGAGTTGGGGTCGGGAGTCGGGGTCGGGTCTCGGGATCGGTGTTGGGGTTGGGTCTCGAGTCGAGAGTCGGGTGTCGGTTCGGGTCCTGGGTCGGGAATTGAGGTCGGGTCTCGGATCTAGGGCCGAGTGCGGGGGTCGGGTCCAAGGTCAAGATTTAGAGTAAGGTCTCGAGTCGGGATTCGATGTTGGGGGTCCAGCTCGGGGTCGGGGTCAGGTGTAGGGTTCGAGTTCGGGTCCCGAGTCGGGTGTCGAGTGTCGGTGTCGGGTCCAGGGTAGGGTGTCAGGATCGGGTCCTAAGTCGGATGTAGGGTGTCGAGGTCAAGAGTCGGGTGTTGGGGTTGGGTCCCGAGTCGAAAGTCAAGTTTGGATCTCCGAGTTGGGTCCCAGATCGGGTCTCGAATCGAGATTCGGGGTGGGTCGATTCCTGTTCTCGGGTCAGGTTTTGAGTCAGGTGTCTGGATCCGATCTTGGGTTTTGGGTCTTGAGTCGGGTGTGGGGGTTGGGTCCTAGTCTAGAATTGGGGTCGGGTCTCGGGTCGGGAGTCGAGTCTCAGGTTGGGAGTATGGGTTGGGTATCGCGGTCGGGATCGGGTGCCGAGTTCGGATCCCAAGTTGGGTGTTGGGGTAGGGTCCCGATTCGGATATCGTTATTGGGGTCGGGTATCAGGGTGTCGGGGTATTGGGGTAGTGTCCCGAGTCGGGTGTCAGATATCGGGGTGTCGGGGTCGTGTCATAGGTTGGGTGTTGGGGTCGGGTGTTGGTTTTCGAGATCGGGTGTTAGGGTCAGGTCCCGATTTGGGGTGTCGGTCGGTAGTTGGGGTCGGTTCTCGAGTCGGGGTTGGGTGTCGGGGTCGAGTTTTGGTTTGAGATTCAAGATTCAGTGTCAGGCTCGGGTCCCAAATTGGGTGTTAGGATCGAGTCCCAGTTCGATAGCCCAGATCGAATGTCAGGGTCGGGAGTCTAGGTCGGTGCTCTAGTTGGGGAGTAGGGTGTTGGGGTTAGGTCCTGGGTCGAGAGTCTGGTTTGGGTGTCGGGGTCGGGAGTTAGGGTCGAGTCCCAGGTCAGGAGTTAGGGTCGGTTCCTGGTTGAGAGTTGGGTTCGGGGTTGGGTCCCTGTTCAGGTGTCGGGGTCGGATCCCAAATCGATCATTGAAGTTGGTTTTCGTGTCAGAAATTGTTTTCCTAAAATATATTTTCTACTCTCTAGCCAAACACTAAAAGATATTTTCTAGAAAATGTTTTTCATTCACCAATCAAACACTAGAAAATATTTTTCGGAAAATGTTTTCCACTTACCAACCAAACATGAGAAAATAAGTAAGAAACCAACTTCTTTTCCATGAAAACATTTTCTAGGAAAACATTTTCCATGGAAAACATTTTCCTTCATACCAAACACACCCTTAGAGTGGTATTTTTTGTTGATTTTCATTTTGGTACCACCTGCTTCTTATGTGATTGACATTATGGTCATTAGTTTGACATTGACTAATTTTATTTGATAGGTAGCTAGACTAGCGTTATCTAGTTAGCGTACTTCCTTCCTTATGATTCTTATTTCATTGGCTTAGATGGCTACCTCTGTTGGTTCGCCTTCCTTTTCTATTAGCAAGGTTAGCTATTGATCAGATTGTGAGAATGAAGGTAAGCTTAACCTTCCAGGGCTTTGTTATGATTTTAGTATTGGTAGCTTTCTTCTATAGCCCATTTCTTTGGTGATGCATTTGGTATTTGTCTTTCGAATTTGGATAGTTCATCACCCGATAGTGGTCTTGATCTTGATATTGATTTTGAGTTGGGGTTGGCGATTCAGTTCTATCACCCATTTCTGAGATTAAGAGGTCTGAGACTTATTTTCTGAATTGTGGATTCATCTCCTGGTGAGCGTGTTGATCTTGGTTTTGGTATGGAGTTGGATACTTTTTTCTTCCTGTGCTATGGTTTATGGTTCAGCTGAGTTAAAGTTGATATAATTGGGAGAATTCAGAGAATTCTCATTTCGGCACTTATTCATCCTTGTATGACTTCGCAGAGTGCTTCTGCTTGATGATATACACCTATGGGTATTCATTGTCGTAGATTGAGTAGTGGTTTGACCAAATGCAGGCTAAGGTTATATTTCTTTTGAGTGTTGAGTATCAGTAGCACTTATTACAGCCTTGGTGAGTTCTTGGTTATGCCTTGATACGATCTGACCTTAGCTGATTGGGTCTTGATTGCTCGTATCTTCATCATATTATTTTTCCCCAATTAGGATTACGTTCTTCGGTGATATTTCAATTTCAGCTCTTGCGGAGATTGTTGGGCTTGTGTTTGATTTTTTGGTAGCGAGGTTGATTGGGGAAATTAGCCTTTGTAAGGACTTGTTGGCTCCAGTTATGATTTTGACCTTTCTGGATGATAGCTTGGCAGTCGTGATAGATTTCAGTTTGTGGATGCCTACTCATTAACATGATCAGTTTGGATAGTTGAGATCGAGTAGTTCAGCTTCAGTGTTGGAATATTAACTTGGGTTTGCATAACTTTGTTTCATCCTCGTTTCCAGATTCACCTTGGTTGGGCATTCATTTTTAGGCTGGTTAAGCCTACTCCTTGAATACCGATTTATTTTCCTTCAGTTTGGATAGACCGTGCTTGATAGATGCTCGAAAGGCGATCCATCGGTTTATGGTATTGGTTTCTTCTACTTCTGACCTCGGTTCTCCATTTTGATTAAAATAATGAATTTTCTTCTCAGCGAGAGGAGTGTGCTTAAGATGGGCTTAGCATGGCTTTATCCACAGTTGGTGGAACATCCTGGAGCCGATTGTTCAGTTTTATGAGATTAGTTCTTCGAACTTCTGACCATCAGTTTCGAGGGTCATCCAGACCAGTTGTAGCTTTGGCCTAACTGTGCAGACCTTGGTCACCTCTGTTTGTGCATCCTGATAGTACCTTATGGGATTATTCTTGCGCTTGCCATCATGGATTTTTGGTAAGTCAGCTTCAACCTTTCGAGGACGGTGTGTTGTGATTGCACGGACAGGACTCAGATGACATTTTGCGTGATTGGATATTGGAGTTGTAGCATTATTGTAGCCTTGGATTGCCTTTAGCCTAGCTGAGTTTTTGCTTGATTGCACTTGTATCGGCGTGTCATCAGTATGTTGTGGTTTGGGTTGATATGCTTCAGTCGTAGTCAGTCCAGTTGGAGGCCAGTGGGTTGTTGAGTTTGGGTTTGCGGCTATTTGGAGAAATGAAGTAAGGATATGAATTAAAAAGAGATACCCTTGGGTGAAATCCCTTTGAAGTGTTGCTTATGCTTAGAGGCTTCCTAGGGAGTCATGCTCGAGGCATGAGGGTGCAGTACCTCATTCTTCTGAACTTTTGGGCCTTTTTGTCTATCCATTGACTTTTGTGGACGAAAGTTCTTTTAGTAGTGGATATTGTAATAACCCTCAAGGTCATTTTCTTGATTTTCATGTATTCTGGCATTTTGAACTTTCCTATAGTGGCTACAGGTCATTTATGACTTGTCAGAACTGTCTGTTCGGTTATCGGACAGTCCGTTTGGGTTTTAGATTCATTTTTCTATTTTGGAGCTTTCGTTGTTAAGGATTTAGTCTCGGACCAAAACTCCTAGTAGACGATCTTATATGGAAATTTCGACAGTGCCATCAGCTCTGGAACATTGATTTTAGGCTAGGGGGACCCTTGGTTCAGGTCCCCAGGCTTCCGAACTTTTTTTGGGCAATTGGGTAGGTTTGTTGATAAATGGAACTATAGATGTGGGTCCCACGCTCAATCGAAACGACCTCTGAAGGAAATTTTGATGGTTCCGTTGAGTCCAAAATATTGAATTTGGTATGGTAGCATAGTTCGTTTGCCTGCATGGGATTCCGAACGAATTTCGAGCACCTAGTCGGAGTCCATTTTGGACTTAGCTAAAATCTGATATCTGATTTTCTGGTGTGACCATTTTAGCGGTCAAGGCCCGCTAAAGCATTCATTGCTTAAGCGTCCTTGTACTGCTTTAGCGTCCTTGTACTGCTTTAGCGGCCTTGTACTGCTTTAGCGGCCTTGGTGGGCCTATCGGGGGTCGCTTTAGTAGTCTTCATCCTCTTTAGCGACTATTATGCCGCTTAAGCGAACCCTCCCCCTTTTACACCTGTCGCTTTAGCGGTAGGTGCTTAATCGCCCAGGTGTCCGTTTTAGCAGCACCTAAAGGCTATTATATCCCCTTCTTCACCCGAAAATACCATTTATTTCTCAACCCATTTTCTCCATTTTTGAGCATGGGACATGTGAAAGTGTGGGGAATCATCCATTGAAGCTAAGGTAAGTTAGCTCTACGCTCCTTGGTCCTTATTCATCATTTTACCCGTTGAATTCCATTCCATTTTATTATAAATTCTTAGAAATTAGGTCTTTGAATCCTTAACTTTGGGGACTGATTTGAGTCCCGATTTACGCTCTATTTGTGCTCAACTTTTGAGCACACATTCCTTATCATTCGAGGGACCTCGTGACTGATTCAATTTTGGAATTCCATTAGCGGGCCCCATGGGCCAATTTTGATCCGATTTTGGGCTCGGAGTTTTATATTACAATATGGGTGTCATTTTACTCGTAATTACATGTAGGTTACTATTTTGATAGTTTGATATTGATTCGGGATCGTGGAGCAAGGACGGACGAATTGTGGATGATTCAAGTATTGCGGTTCGGCATCGAGGTAGGATTCGGTCTACTTTTCTCTATGAGATTGTGTATAGTATAGATTGCATGCTAGGAAGAGATTATAGGATGTGAGTATGGCTAGTGCAGTATGACTTAGCCTATTTTATGGAATTTTGGGTTGAGATGTGACCCAAACCCTAGTATAAATACTTGTTATGGCCATAGAGTCCTATTACCCTTGAATATAAGCATGTTAACCACAATTGATGATTAAAGATCCTTCGGTATGAGACTTACCATTTGACTTAGCGATTCTGGATGTTTTTCCCTGATTAGGTCCTTGTAATGGCTTTATGCCCTTGATTATTGTAGTTGCCCGGATTATGAGACGTTGCTATATTGGGTATATGTTATTGGGCCCGAGACTGTGATTATGAGACTAGTTGGACTCTAGGTGAGTATTCTACCCTTAGTAAGGGTATGATTATCATTTACAGATGCTTAGGCATTTATGGTTGTATTGTTTGGATACTGGTGATGACATGCATAATATCTGGCGCATTCATGTTCATTAGTGCTATGATTTTGACCAAAATCTTGATTTTACTACTATTTTTTAAAAGTATATTTATTCCCACTTTTTACTTTAAAAAGGATTATTTTATAACGGGAATCGTACCACCTTATTTACTGGATTATGAGCTATTAGAACTAAAAAGGATGTTTTAGAACTTCGACCGAGGATGATTCCGGTCCATTATTTATCCACTCATTTTACCACTACTATTTACTTCGGTCGAGGGATATTCCAACCCTTTGTACGTGATTATGATGATTTAGTCCCGAGCATGATCTCAGGAAATGGATTTACGAATTTACATCCTTTTAGTCGAGGTTTGAGTTCGTGCACTGATTTTATATATATATATATCTCCGGTACTGGACGGAGTAGATGGATTATGATGATTATTGGAAGTCCTGGATTGGGACCAGGCAGTGTATACGAATTTTTCGAATCCCCCAGGGGGGGCCCTTCGTCCGAGAGTCGTGTACCGGAGAAGGATAGTCGCCATAGGTCCTGCCTTTGTGAGCTAGGTGAGCTGGAGGAGGTGTATATACTAGGTATATTATGGTACTAGGTATATTATGGCACTCAGATCAGATATGGTTTACTATTGCTTTGCGTGCATTCATTCATGTGCATTGCCTATCACCAGTATAGTTGTTTGGCGCCTGTATCTATCGGTCTTATGGGGGGCTGTATAGGTACTAGTTATGGTTGCTGTTTGCTGAGTGTTTCCGTGAACCTTCTGGGCTTATAGGGGTCCGGTTAGGTACTTGTTTGCCCAGACTAGCCGGTTACTTTATTGTTTATTCCGTTTGGAATATCCCTACTCTCCTTCTTATTGTAGACTGTTCTCTATATTGTATCAGAGGCGATTTGTATATATACACTCTTTTCCTGTATTTCATTTGTACTCTTGTTGTATTAGAAGCTTTTGTACTGGCTCCACTAGGTTTTGGGATTATATTAGCCTTGCTATTATGTTTATTCCGTTGTTTTCTTTATTTCTATCAGTTGTCCATTACTAGTTGTTCTAAACTGCGGGTTGGCTTACCTACTGGTGAGTTGTAGTAGGTGCCATCATGACCTGAAAAATTGGGTCGTGACAGTTGGATATTTTCCTGAGTTTGATTTTGTGGAAATCATACGTTTGCTTCAATGTGACTGTCATGATTCATTTAAAACTTAGTTTCGCATGATAAAATGGTTTCACTGCATATGTTGTTTATTTAAAACATGATACTAATTTTCCAAGAACCTGAAATATGCATCTAATGTTGGTATTTTATATCTTAAAAAATATGAATTCCTTTCTATTCACACGATCTCTCTAGCATGATTCTGATAAAGAAATTTTGTTTTTCCCAACATTCGCTTGGACAAATACTCGTCTTAACTATTTCGTGTATACTATTCCGTGCCTAAAGTCAAATATTAAGTTCTCTCTAGTGGTAATGTGATGCATATCAGTATGTTTATCTTATGAAATCATAGCTACTGATTTCTCTTCGTGACAGGCCATAATCGACAGGAACTCTCTATTTTACATCAACGTTTAGACTGTTCTTTGAAGTGCTTTGTCATTAAGCTTATGCAAAAAAAAAAAAAAAAAAAATTGACAGGCCTCAAATATGCATAATTTTCATTTATTGGAAACATTTCTTAGCTAGTGCCGTCTAATTTGAGTTAATGAATATGACTCTTAAAGAACATCATATATACTGATTCTTTCACCTATTTTGTTTTCAATTTGGCCTTATTCATTTGAAAATCCCATTGTTGTTCCTATACTAGACATTGAACTTTCACTTTAGTTATAGACCTGGAGACTTCATGAGCATTTTGTGGTGGTGTTCACTGTCTTGCCTTGAACTTGTGCTATTATATTAGCATGTTTAAAATGTGAGCTTTGTTTGTTTGGTCTACTAGTTGATGTGTGAATCCCTCTAAAAAGTAAACATCATGTTACGGGAAGTGAGAACATTGGGTAATGGCCGTGAGACCAGGGGCGGATTTATTCATGCCCTTGGGGGCGCCACGCCACCCGCAAACTTCAACGGAAACTCTCTCTATATATAGGTAATATATATACATATACAGAATATGTATAAATAATACACTTGCCACCCAGAGAACCAAAGTGGCTGATGGTGCCAGTGGCAGAGGGTCATTTATTCCGCTCAAGGTGCACAAGTTCGAAACCTGCTGGCAACTTAATTTTTTTAATTAAATTCAGTTGTGTTCCTTCTTTAACTTTTCTTTATTTTCTTATTAATTAGTATTTGTTTAATATTTGTTTAATAAAAATTTATGACTTTTCTTTAACTTCTTATTAATTAGTATTTGTTTTATATAAAATTAAAAGATGAATAAGTTTTGTTCTCTTTCTCTCTCATCAACTTTTAATAAAAACCTGTCCATTCGATCTTCTTCCTAAACCGGCTCTGCCAACAGCCCCATCACACTTCTTACTTCTTCTCTCAGTGTTTTCTCAATGTCCACACCCCTTTGTAACTTTGAAAGATATTTTTGTTTTCTCTTTTAGAATAAGTAAAAAAGCTGAAGCAGTCAAAATCTAAGAGGGTTCAAAATCGAAAAAAGTAAACACACGAACTAGTCGAAGGGGGTTCAATATATATATATATATATATATAAAATAATTTTAATCATGTATAAATAGTATAGTTTTTGGCCGAAGGGGGTTCGAATGAACCCCTTGGCCAGAAACTGGCTCGCATCTAGGATTTGGAGTCTCCGGTTGATTTAATCGATGAGTCTACTTGGCACCCGGAGACTCCAAATCCTGGATCCGCCTCTGCGTGAGACTCTCGTAATTGCTTGTCATTTCACATCTAAGACGTTATAGGATCTTTAAAGTTTATATTCACCCTCCCTTTCCTTAGTAAATGTATTCAGTAAGTTTTTTTTTATGTTATTAGATTTGACATGAACAGGTAAATTATAACAGTGATGAGTTTATGTGTCAATATCCCATTTGTTCTCTAGTTAACCTCTCCCTCAATTTTTTTTTAATTCGGATCAGTTATCATGTTTTTTCCCATTTGATTATGTTCCTTTTTCGTTAATTTCTGAATTTGCAAGATGATATTGTCAAATGTCTATTAATCAAAATAATTTTATTTTACTAATACTTATCTTTCCTATGCATGAAACTCCTTCATCGAGTCCATCAGACTCCCATCTATCGCATTCCACTGGGTTAAACCCAACCTCCATCGAGTCAAGCCTCATCAAATCCAAAAATAGACTGATATACAAGAAATAGCACTGGTATACAGGCTAGTGTAGACAGATATACAGTGTATATACACTGGGAAGCAGCAGCTATACACTATTATATGGTGTATATGGAAAATGAAAGCAAGTACACAGGTCCTGTGCACTGATATGCGTGTATATATGGAAAAACGCAAAGAAAAGGGATACTGATATACAGCTGATATACAGGGATGAAAATGGACCCAAAGTCCATAGAATTGAAGTCCAAAAGCTGGACAGACATTTAATGGGCCAAAAGGGGCCCAATCTTAACTCTCCCCTATTTATTTTCCATTCTAATTTATTTATTTGTATTAACTTTAACACTTTAATTAATTAATCTAGATAAATTTCCCAAGGTGTTGCCATTTTTTATTTTATCTTCATTTTTTTTCCTTTCTTACTTGTTCGGATTGCCTTATCTACTACTTTATCTTGTTTTTTTTTAAAAATGAAGTAAAAATGGACTTTATACTAATCTTCTTGAAAACAAGTCTTTTAGCATTAAAATGATATTCTTTCCGTTCA
Source organism: Capsicum rhomboideum (assembly GCA_031232105.1). Taxonomy (NCBI): domain Eukaryota; kingdom Viridiplantae; phylum Streptophyta; class Magnoliopsida; order Solanales; family Solanaceae; genus Capsicum; species Capsicum rhomboideum. The sequence continues at coordinate 119,955,380 of CP124711.1, forward strand.
TCTGTCAATTAGTCTCATTTAGGCTAAAGAGTATTTTCTTAAACATAAAAAGAAATAGGTTTTCTCGAATTGGTTTCTTCTATAAAAAAAATGTCTAAACTTTTTCATAATTTGTTAAATGTTCCTTACTTATTTTGATTTAATATTTTTCCTAAAACGTATTATATTCAAAAAATCAATATTTTTATTAATGTCGACTATCAAAATCAGAAGTTGTTTTTCCGTAAAATTGAATTAAAAAATAGAATTTTATTTTGATTTTCCCTTTCAAGTCAATTTTTCTCAGCTAAAAATGGACTATTTGGATTTGAATGACGTAATGACATTTTTTTTAAAAAAATCTCTTAAATCAAGTGTAATATTTTCATAAAATTGATCTTTTTCCAAAGTTAGCCACCTTTAAAGTTAGTCAAATTGTCTTTGGTCAACCATTTTTTAACGGACGCTCCTAAGTGCCTTAAAATCTTTTTTAGGGCATTAATTGAACCCTTACCCATTTTCTCTAATTTGAAAGGTTTATTTCTGTTTTTGAACCTTTTAAATTCTTTTTAGTTTTCTTAATTTTTCAATAAAAATTAAGTGGCGACTCTATATTTTTTCTTGAGTTATTTTGATTATTTTTTTTAAGTTTTGAAATGATTTGAGAAATCAAAAACCATTTTCTTTTAAATAATTTATTCTCCCTTTAACAGATCCGAAAAGGGATAAAACAGAAATGACGACTCTGTTGGGGATTTACGTTCTAACCAAAAGAATTTTTCTAACTTTTTGTGGCTAACTCTTATTTATTATATTTGTTTAAATTTCAATTATATGTTTATATATATAAATTGTCATTCCGTTCATACTTCTTCCACTCTGAAAAATTGACACAATCACACGTACACGCGAGGTGTGTTTGGCTTACTCACAAACTTCTTTCAAAATTCCAACTCTTAGGAGAGTTGGCATATGTGAGGTGTGTCCGGATCTTTTTCCGTGTGACCGCGTAGCCGTCTTACTCGAGTAGTCCGCTCGGGAACCTTGTGACTAGTAAGCCAAATCTTAGAAAAACTTAAGATGGAGTTGTACCACCCTTTTAATTTAAGTCATGCATGCATACACCTTAGTTGGGTTGATCTTTGGTATCGAATCTACATTTAGGATACCCACCCATGTGTCGACGAGTTTACGACCCAACGATCAACAAGCATATTTTGTGCAATGTGATAATAATAGATGGATCCAAGCCTAATTATGACATAGCGAGTTTGGAAAATATGTACTTATTTTATTGTATTTACATTGGAGGGTGGATTTAGTCCCCCAAGTGCCCAAAATTAGAATGGTCGAAGGTGTCCCACACAAGTTGAGAATATGGTGGGAAAATTTTGATTTGACTGAAAAGCTAGTGATTGCAAGAATGTTAAGGTTCCTCCCGGCCCTATTCAAGATTTCTCCCAAAAAACATGTGGTTAAAGCATTGATTCCATTTTGGGACCCAGATCGAGTTATTTTTGCATTTAAAGACTTTGAACTCACCTCCCACATTAGAGGAGATCTTTTATTTCACCGATTTGAAGTATCTAGGGAGAGGCCAAATCTTTCCACATGGTCAATTAGGAAAGAAATTTCTTCGCTACTTGGGATTGAAAAACACTAAGGAACTCTGATGCTTCGAAAACAACTAGGTTTCTTTGGATTATTTATATGAGAGATATGGTTGTCGAGATAGTTACAAGTTGTTCAATAAAGAATTCTCTGGAACTTCTACCCATTGGCAAGTTAGACATCCGATTGCATTTGATGTTGCCTTGCTAGGGACTTTGGTATTTCCACAAGAACATGGCAAAATCAGCACTTGCATATGTTCTGTGGCTCGAGCTCTTTTTAAAGGAGTCGATGGTGCAGAAATCACCTTGGTTCCTATGATTTTAGCAAAAATATTTCAAGCACTTGGAAAGTGTAAAAGAGGTGAAACAAACTTCTTTGAAAGTTGCAATCTTCTTTTGTAGATGTGGGCAACATAGCATTTCTACAAAAGTGACAACATGACCGACATAATGTTTAGTCTTTCAAATAAGATCAATATTTATGATGATAGGATGAGAGAGTTCATGTCTCCGGTCGACACTAATGATAGGTACGAGTTTTTGACCTCCCGCACCAGTGACCAAATCCAATGGAAATACCCATTGCTCTCATGTTCCATGGCTTACATAAGATGCAGAGGAAAATGTAGGAGCAGGACCTAGCAATGTTGGGGAATCATCTTCACTTCCTTCACCAACGTAATCGAGAGCAAGATTTAGGCCAAGTCCTAGGATTGTCTTTATGTTATGCCATTTTTTCATGTATTTTTAGATCATCAATATTTCAATGAAAATAGGCTTTTATCTCCAAACTCAAAGTTTTCACAAATTAACGGCTTGGATAATCTATCATAATCTCGAATATCTAGCATTTAGGCTCACCTCTGGCATGAAAGAGGCACCCAATATTAAGATGTGCAAACTTTTACATGCTACTATATGATTTAACTGCTTTATGTGATATATGTTCTCTAATCGAAGGTAAATTGGGCCACACCTATTGAAGAATTCTTTTTTTTAGAGCTCATAGTCAGAAATAAGTCCAGATTACAAAAGTCTGACTAAATCCAACTCCAAAGTCTTCCAAGTTTCCCAGAAAATCCAAACCTCGCCATAAATTAAAAAAAAAACTCTTAAGAGTGTAATTTCTCTCTCTTAGGAAATTGATTTCTCACTGAAGAAGCAATACATAGAAGTTGGAAAATTTTGTCTTATCATCTACAAGGGTTAGAAGAACAACGTGATGCAAGTCAACTTTCCTGCCAAAATGAGTAATTCCAAAAATCAACAGGTAAATTCATGTCCGTTAAATTCCCTTTTACTCAAAATCACTCATGGGTTGATTCATCTTCGATAAAGTGACACATGTTTGTTTGTTTTCTGTCTAATATCTTGTATTGATTATTATGAACAAAATCTAACACATTTGCCTTGTGAGTTATTTTTACTTTATTAGGTAATAAATAGAAATCGATCTGTGTTGAAAAGCTGGCAGAACACTCTTACCACACCAAATCAAAAGCTAATAAAAGTTCCCCCCCGACCATTGCTTGTCTAGAGGAAAAGGGAAAATAACTGGTAATGAAGAAGATAATGCCTTGACAGAAATCACTGTAAAAGACAACATGATAGCATAACAAAGTGAAATGATTGCACAGCTGGTACAAAAGATAGCTGACTTGAAGGAAGAGATGCAAAGAACTAAAGACCTGGCTAAACTATCCATTACTGGAAACTGTCCACTCCTAAACCTTCCACAGACCCTATTATTAATAATGCACTCACATACCAAAATCATACCCCACCTACCCAGCATACCAATCGTAATAATAACCCAGATGCTTATTATCCCCAAAATCCTCCACCCACCTACCAAACTCCACCAAACACCTATAGTTCCCAAAATATCCCTCCCACTTGCCAAAATAATAATCCAAATGTCAATAATCCACAAAACTTTGCTCCGACTGTGCAAAATCCACCATCAATCCAGCCTATACCCCCAACCACATTCCCTTTCACCACTACCCCAGAGCCATATACTACCTTTCCAAATCTCGAGATTGATCACTATGAGGAGAATGAAAAGGAGTGGAAGGTAATGGAAGAGAAATATGAGAAGGACATGTTAGCGGTGAAGAAAGAGATTACTAGGATAAGACAACTCTGTGGTCCATCTAAAAATGTGGGTTTTAGCTATGAAAACCTGTGTATTCATCCTGATTTGAATCTACCTGAAGGCTATAAGGTTCCAAAATTTGAAACGTTCAATGGTACTGTAAATCCCATGTCTCATCTAAGAGGATATTGTGATCAAATGGTTGGAGTTGGTAAAAATAAAGCATTACTGATGAGATTGTTCAGTCAAAGTTTGAGTGGTGAAGCCTTAGAATGGTTTACTTCACAAGAGTTGAAAGAATGGCCCGGATGGGGAACTTTGGCCAAGAATTTTGCTGAGAGATTCGCCTACAATGTAGAAGTGGTTCCAAATTGATATTCCTTGAACAGAATTAAGCAAAAGTCCAATGAGAATTTTTGTGAGTATGCTTATCGATAGACGAAAGAAGCAGTGAAAGTTCGGCCACTCATGACGGAAGAGGAGATCGTAGCGGTGTTCTCTCGTGCCCAGAAATCAAAATTTTATGACAAAATGATATCAGGAGTTCGTGCAACATTCGCTAATTTGGTTAAGATTGGCGAAATAGTCGAAGAAGGTATCAGAATGGGAAAGATCAGCAAAACACCAATACAGTTAGAATCTTTGGGTTTTTTGAAAAAATAAGTAAGAGGATGTAACTTCCGTATCCTTCAGCCCCAATCGAAAAAGACCTCTAGGACTAGAAGAATTCTCTCGTCACCTATCTACCCTCCAGCTCCATAAAATATTCAACCAATTTTCTATACCCAACCTCATTACCCAGCTCCACAGCCAAATAACCAACCAATTTACTAAGATCCATTGCCAAACTACTAGAACGTCCAAACTACCTATCAAGCTCCTCTCCCAAATACTCAAAATTAGCACCAAGTGCCTCTACCAGCCAACCAAAATAACCTCCTTGGTCCTAATATAGAAAAAAAAACTCCCAGGACCCTTACTCCATTGGTTAAAAGCTGGACTCAACTCTTTGAAAGATGAAGGGCGGCCGGATACATTCAGCCTATCCAATCAAAACCCGCTAATACTAATTCCCGATTCTTTTGGGCCGACCAAAATTATGCATATCATTCAGGGGGCGTCGGACACTCGAATGAGGATTGTATCAACTTGAAGCACAAGATCCAGGATTTGATTGATCAACAGTTCAATACTCTTCAGGCGCCAGCACCGAATATTAATAACAATCCTTTGCCAAACCATGGAGGGTCTACCATTAATATGATTGAAACTGAGGAAGAATGGCTAGCGAGCAAGACTATAACCCAAGCAAGGCTGGAGAAAATGGAGAAAGTAGAAAGGATAGAGAATATAGAGAAGGCAGTGGCTTCCTTAAGTGTTAATGAAAACCCACAGTTCGTGGTGTTGATAGCCCCACATCAAGTTTTTTCCTTAGTTCCGGTAAAGAAAGAATTCACTGTAGAGACGGCCACTGCTCATGGGATGAATCAATCAGGTCGATCCTATACTCCTGAAGAGTTGGAAAATGATGCATATAAAAAAGACTCCAAAAAAAGGTCAATTACTGAAGAAGAAATCGAAGAGTTTTGGAGAAGAATGCAACCAAAGGACTATTCTATTATCAATCATTTGGAGAAAACTCCAGCCCAGATTTCTAATTTACCACTGTTGATGAGTTACAAATATCATAGATAAGCTTTGTTGAAAGTGCTTGATGAAGCCTATGTGCCAACAGACACAAGTGGTGAGAATTTGGCCGCTATGATAAGCAAGGTTGTGAGAAGTCACCGTATCTATTTCAGCAAGAAAGAGTTGCCCTTTGAAAGAGTAATGCATAACAAAGCTTTAAATATCACTCTCAAATACCGGGACAAGGTTGTCAATCAAGTTCTAGTAGATGATGGTTCTGGATTGAACATTTTCCCACTCTCTACATTGACTCAGCTGGATTATGATTTGGGCAAGATTCGCCAGAGTCACATTAATGTGAGAGCCTTCAATGGGCCAAAGAGATACCATTGGCAAAGTTAACCTATGAATTCAACTAGGACTCGCTGAATTCCAGGTAGAATTTTAGGTTATGGAAATAAATACCAGTTATAATTTACTTCTTGGGAAACCATGGATCCATATGGCGGGAGTCGTTCCCTCGACTTTGCACCAGCTACTGAAGTTTATATCGGATAATCACGAGGTGGTCATTCAGGGTGAAGGGAGAGATTTGAGCCATCCTAATGGTTGTGTGCTTATGATTAAAGATGTCCTAAGAGGGAGTGATTTTTTCACATTGGATATCGTGAAATCCATGGAGAAAAACCCAACTCTCCAAGTGCCAATTCCTTTGCTGCACAAAATATTGGCTACGGTCATACTAAGAAGCGGTTTTGAGCCTGGCCTCAGCCTAGGGAAGAATTCAGATGGCATCATTGAGCCAATTGTGATCCCAGAGAAGCTGTTCAAGTATGGGTTAGGATATGTGCCAACTGAAGAGGATGAAGATAGAGCCAAAGCAAACAAAATGGAGATAAAATTACCAGAGCTGTTGCCACATCTGTACCAGTCATTTTCTATATGTGAGAAGCCCACAAACGATGGTCTGGGTGATGGAATTGGAAATCTTTTTGAGGAATGTGATATGATCGTAGAAGAGTTCCTGGAGGTATCGGGGATCAAAAAAGTTGAGCTTGAGGAGCACTTGCAGAACTGGACCTCCACTCCACTCATGACTCCCCATCCATTATGGTAGATGAAGGATAAATTTAGTTTTTGTTTTAAAATTGGAGATAATTCGAATGAGGCTCGAGTCCTACCCTTTATGTTTTTATGTTCCTCAGAATTGTTTTTACTTTTCCAAAAGTCATGGACCCGTGCTTGTATGGGTCGCAACCAAAGTTTGTCATGTATTTTTAAATTTAATGAAAAGCCTCCCTTATTTTGAAAACAATTTTATTTATCTGATTTGATTTGTTTCTGATTTTAGTAATAATAATTTAAAACCTGCCAATGTCATGTCATGTCAAGAGCTAAATAAACATATCAAGGTAGATAATGATGATGAATGTGAAGGTATGATGAAGAGACTATGGTTCCAGAATGATTGATAAAATAATTGAACGATTTTGAGAACCAAGAAAATACTAATCTTGAAGAGACTGGAGTGGTCAATTTAGGAAATGATGATGAAGTCAAAGAAACTAGGATCAGTGTTTATCTTTCAGAAGCACAGAAGAGAGAACTCATTAGATTAGTCAAGGAGTATATTGAAGTATTTGCATGGTCTTATGATGATATGCCGGGATTGAGCACATACATTGTGGCCCATAAGTTGCCGATTGACCCTGGGTTTAGTCCCCGTAAAGCAGAAGACTCAAAAATTCAAGCCCCATTTGAGTCTGAGAATCAAAGAGGAGGTCACTAAGTAGATCCAATCCAGGGTTGTGGAAGTCACAAAGTATCCAACATGGTTAGCCAACATTGTTCTGGTACCGAAAAAGGATGGCAAGATTAGGATCTGCATTGACTACACAAATCTGAATAAAGTCAGTCCCAAAGACAACTTCCCATTGCCCAACATACATATCCTTATCGACAACTTTGCTAAGCATGAGATGCAGTCATTAGTGGATTATTTTGCCGGTTATCATCAGATCTTAATGGATGAAGAAGATGTGAAAGAGACAGCTTTCATCACACCTTCGGGTGTCTATCACTACAGAGTGATGTCGTTTGGTCTTAAGAATGCCGGTGCTACATACATGAGAGCCATGATGGATATCTTTCATAATATGATTCACAAAGAGATTGAAGTGTATGTAGATGATGTTATCATAAAGTTTCGTGAGAGTTTAGATCACTTAGCTCATTTGAGAAAATTTTTTGATCGGTTGTGGTAGTAGAATTTGAATTTGAACCCCGCCAAATGTGCTTTTGGGGTACCAGTTGGAAAGTTAATGGGATTTATAGTCAGTCGAAGAGGAATTGAGCTATCCTTCAAAGGTCAAGGAGATCTAAGAGTTGACTCCACCAAAGACCAAGAATAAAGTCATGAGCTTCTTGGGGAGATTGAATTACATTAGCAGGTTCGTATACAACGTATCTCATTTAAAGAATGGATCCTTTGAAAAATATCTTCCAGAAAGCCATGCCTATGGGGAAATTGTCCAAATGGCAAATGTTACTAAGTTAGTTCGACATTTTATATGTGACTCAAAAAGAGGTCAAGGGGCAAGCCGTAGCGGATCATCTTACAGAGAATCTAGTTGATGAAGATTATGAACTACTTCAAACATATTTTCCATATGAAGAAGTCTTGTTCGTGGGAGAAGACATCTCTAAATCATATCTTGGGTGGAAGATGTTCTTTGATGGAGCAGTTAATTTTAAGGGTTCAGGAATCAAAGTAGCATTGCTATCAGAAACTGGTCAACATTACCCGGTGACAGCCAAACTTTGTTTCCTATGCACTAACAATATGGCTGAGTATGAAGCTTGTGTTTTTGGTATCAGATTGACCATTGATATGAATGTTCAAAAATTATTGGTTATCGGTGATTTTTGACCTATTGATCCATCAAGTTCAAGGATAATGGACCGTGAAGAACTCTAAAATCATGCCCTACATGGAATTGGTATAAGATATGTGTAAGAGGTTTGGAAAGATCGAGTTCAAGAATATCCCTAGGATACAAAATGAGTTTGTAGATGCTTTGGCTACTGTCTCCTCCATGATACAACATCCAAATCAAAGCTATATCGATCCATTGGAGATAAGATTAAAGGAACAACCTGTACATTGTGCACAAGTTAAAGCAGAGCCAGATGGAAAACCATGGTATTTTGACATAAAGAGGTATCTAGAATTCAAAATATATCCAAAAGATGCAACAATTAATCAAAAAAAGACGATCCGTCGAATGGCTAACATTTACTTCTTCAATAGAGAAATCCTTTATAGGCAGACTCCAGATCTAGGATTCCTAAGATGCATGGATGGTATTAAAACCACAAAAATGCTATTCGAGTAACCCCCCCCCCCCAATGAACTTAATGCTATGAGTTCGCTCTGTCTATTTGTAGCTTCGGGCATGGATGTTATTAGATCGATAAACCCATCTGTTTCTAATAGACATATATTCATCTTAGTTGCTATTGATTATTTCACCAAGTGGGTGGAAGTTGCCTCTTATAAGGCTGTGATGAAGAAGGTAGTAGCTGATTTTGTCAAGAACAACCTGATATGCCGATTCGAAATACCCAAGTCAATCATCACTAATAATAGGGAAAATCTGAATAGTCACTTAATGAGAGATATATGTGAGCAATTCAATATTACTTATCAAAACTCAACTGCTTATCGCCCCCAAATGAACAGAGCTGTGGAAGCGGCCAACAAGAAAATTAAGCAAATCTTGAGGAAAATGATTGATAATCATAGATCTTGGCATGATATGTTGCCTTATGCTCTATTGGGATATCGAATGACTGTCAAAACTTCAATTAGGGCAACGCCCTATTTGCTAGTGTATAGAACAAAAGCAGTGATACCTTCTGAGGTTGAGATACCTTCATTAAGAATCATTCAAGAAGCTGAATTAAGCAATGTTGAATGGGTTCGTGCAAGATTAGAACAACTTGCATTGATGGATGAGAAGAGAATAAGCGTTGTATGCCATGGCCAGCTGTATCAACAATGGATGATCCACGCTTTCAACAAAAGAGTAAGAGCTTGCATGTTCGAAATCGAACAACTAGTCCTCAAGCGTATCTTTCCTCACCAAGAGGAATACAAGGGAAAATTTTCTCCAAATTGGCAAGGATAGTCTGTGGTTTGCAAAGTGCTATCCAAAAGATTTTTGATTTTGTTTGAGATGGACGGCCAAGAGTGGCCCAAACCGATATACTCTGATGCAGTAAAGAGATACTATGTTTGAAGACAGTATGTTCTTTGTGTTTCCTTACTTGTAATTGTACTTTTTGAATGTAATCATATTTATGCTTTAAAATAGGTTAAAAATTCCACATCCTTTTGTACGAACTACGTTTGACCTGAGTTTTCAAGAAAGGGATTCGTAGGAGGCCATGTCGGCTTCGGTCAACCCCTTAGAAAATTCTATTTTTTCCTTTATCTTGAACTACGTGATGACCTACATTCCCAAGAATAGGATACGTAGGCGGCCTTTGTCTGCTTCAGTCACCCCTTTGACTATCTCTCTATTTCCACTATGTTGTGGGAACTACCTTTGACTTGATTCCTGCTTTAATGGGATACGTAGGCGCCACAACGGCTCAGTCATACCACCCCAGAAAATGGAAACTGGGGCAGAATTTTCAAGAAAGAATATTGAAAACTCAGAACAGAAGACCATCCTCTGATGGTCAGAATGGAAGAGTACAACCGGATAGATTTTGACAAAACTTCTCAACATCCCTACAAATTTTCAGACTCTCCTAGAAAACTCTGAGATTTGCTTTGGAATATCAAATTAAGGCAGAAATTTTGAGAGGAACCTTAAAATTTCAAACAAGAGTATGCTAAGAGTCCGGAACCAATTCCAAGGATTTCCCCTAGCAACAGAGTTCAGGGACAACTTTAAAATCCCCTAGCTGCAACATAGTCCCAAAAAGACTAATCCCCAGCTATGACAGATTTTGCAAAAATTCATCTTCAACCCCCCCACCCCCACCCCAGCCACAATGATGAAAAATCTCCAGAGCTCGCCAATAAGATGACATAAATGTCAAGGCCTCAAACCAGGGATGTTCATTGAGCTACACATGACATGAAAAACTGGCAGAGCCCCCTCCCAATTATATTTCAAAATTTACATTTTTTAAAAAAACCTATTTTATCCTTTATCAAAGTATATTTTGGGTAAAAAATGATTTTGTCTTACATCTATCATGTCCCGGGTAGTCAAGACAAGCAGCCGAAGATAGCAGGCACTTGAAGATGATAAGAATAAAGTAGAAAACCAGAGGAGGTCAACACAGATCAGTTTTACCAAAACTAACAATTTTTTTGTGGATGCAGGATTATCCCAGAGCTTGACAAAGGATAAGTGAAAAGCATGTTAATCAGTATATTCTTTCATTTAAAGGAATCTAATAAGGGAATATTGCAATGACTGGTTAAAAGGAGGAGATAATAACATCCCTTTCAAATTCCCAGCAAGTCATAATCACAACAAATATGCAATTGTTCGAAAGCAATATTTGTTACCATCCCCAGAGACAGGACTTATTTACTCCTTTATACTGGAAAGGGACTTTTATTTGTCTACTCACTCTGAGAGAGTGTGATATGTGCAAACAATGTCTTTTCTTTACATTACAGTTATTTTCCTTAAAAGCTTTTCTTTTGATAATAGTCACTAGCAAAAGTGACACTGTGGCAGCTAACCACTAACCTTGAGCGCAGGTACATTTAGAAAGCCAGCCCACCAGCAAATTAATTCAGGCGATGTCTTCTTCAAACTGCAAAGAAGGCCATCGCATATCCACTCATGCCAAGAGGAACATTCCAAGAGGGCCATTGTGTATTCACTCATGCCGAGAGGGCCATTGCATATCATTACCAAGAGGGCCATTTCATATCATGCCAAGAGAGTCATTATATATTCACTCATGTCAAGAGGGCCATTGCATATCATTTCCAAGAGGGTCATGCCAAGAGGGCCATTTCATAGCATGCCAAGATGGCTATTTCATAGCATGTCAAGAGGGCCATTGCATGTCATTGCCCATACCGAGAGGGCCATTTGCATATTATCGCCGAGAGCGCCATCATCTGCCATCATTAAAAGTCTTCATATCCAATTAACCATGAATATATGAAGGAGTCTAGAGGTGAAGAATAACTTGGAGCACATATGTCTGTTAATCACGCAGAAGCGGAGGAGTCTGGAACTGAAGGATATAATCATTTTAATATCCATTTATCACGCATAGACGATGGAGTCTGGTGTTGAGGGATACAATTATTTTAATATCTATTTATTGTGCATAAATGATGGAGTCTAGCATTGAAGGCTATTATATACATTCATATCAGATAATCGTATGAAGACGATAGTGTTTGACATCAAAGGGTATATACCAGCATAAAAAAAACATCAACTACTAGAGCTCAAGAAGAAGATGGTCCAAGGAATGTCTAAGTTGCTATATGAAGACGAACAACATACTAGATTTCCTAAAAGTTGATAGTCCAAAGGTCATCTGTAAGCCTTAATGTCTGAGACAAGATAGTGTGCAGGATTATCCAAAAGTCGACAGTCGAAGGTTATCTATAAGACGCAACAATTTCTGAAATCAAATAGTATGTAAGATTTCCCCAAAGTTAACAGTTCAAGGATTATCCATAAGCAACAATAATATCCTTACTGGAAGATGTACGAGACTACCAAAAATTGACAGTTTAAGGGTTCTCTATAAGCCGTGCCATATCCAAGATTGATTATGTGCAGGATTACCCAAAAACTGATAATTTAAGGTATATCTGTAGGCCACATCATATCCAAGGTCGGATGATGTACAGGATCACCCAACAGCTGGTGATTTGAGGGATAACTATAAGTCATCTCTTATCCAAGGTTGGATATGTGCATGATTACCCAAAAGTTGGTGATTTGAAGGATATATGTAATCCACCTCATATCTAACATTGGATAATGTGAAAGATTTATAATTTGAGGAATATCTGTAAGTCATATATGTACGAAAGGTGCACCAAAATTATCCAAGGGCATATGCATGGAAATTCATCACGGGTAGCCAATAGAGCTACCGCATCAAATACAAAAAATATTATAGGTGATCAAGAGAGTTATTATATTAAAAGGAAATCTACAAAATTGTACAAACCATTCTATTCAAAATATCATCGGTGACCATGAAGGCCACTGCATTTTGAAAATGATTTAATGCCAACAAGGACATCATATTCAACAACTAAAAGGTTGTTGTGTCTATATTGTTGTGGGGAATGTTATCTTCCAAATAGGGACAAGCAAGGATGGCATAATTTCTTGGAAATAAACCCACACGAAGGTCAATCCAAGAAAATGATCATCTAAGAAGACAAAACAAATCAACAAATTATAAAAGAAAGTGTCATACATAAAGTATGATACAGGATCCGCCGAAAGGGACGTAGCACAATGCGGAGTTGAGGTAAAGAAACTATATCTCCACATTGAATTACTTTTAATAGTAATGATATTGTCTTAATATGTTGTTGAGACCATCCGAGAGGATGAAATTCTCAAATCAAAGCCACAGGTGCATACGACTCCAAAAAGGACACATCACAATGAGGAACTTTTTCTTAGCAGCGAGCTGGGACATAGTCTAAAGAGGAATATACAACTCTTTGGACACGAGTTGAGGATCGAATTCCACTTTAATTAAACCGCACTCCTATCAGAAGTCATGTGGGTTTTCTTTATGTTTAGTTTCAACTTCACATCCAGGGTTATTTCGAACTGACACTGGAAATAATTACCCTTCTTTTAAAATTCGGGTGACGATGTACCTAGAGCCTTGGAATTATGTCCATGTAGCTCTTATTTATGGGTGTGAGGGCCCCACACTCATGATTGAGGTTATTACAAGCCTCTTTTCCATAACTCGACTCTTTTGTCACCCATCTTGAGCCAAAGGTCATCGTAGAATACAAGATCGTCTTTTCTACCAATTGAGTCAAACTACAAGCAGTATGCTTCCACAATTCTTGGGATATGTAGGCTAGCTCTATGTTGAAAACACGACTGCATTCTAAAAACCCCAATCCTTGTATTCCCTAGCTTTTTGGTTTCTCCAAAATTCAAGATCAGGATAGCTTTTTGATTCTTTGAAATTGTACGTAAAATCAAGTGTCCTGAACTATAAATGGCCTGAATTGTCATGTAACTGAGATATGTAGGAAACTCTATATCAGGGTTCGACAATGATTCCTTAAAATTCGTGCCAAAAGCTAATAGTTTCCAAGAAACAAATTAGTATCGGATAAAATTGGGTCTGTCACTTTCCTTTGCCCAGGATCTCTTGCATTGACCTACCCAAAGGGAGGGGCAGTTGTTGACACCCAATTTTTTCCCTCTCTAGTCCGAATTAATTTTGAGCTTCTTCAAACTTTAAACAATTTTAAAATAAATATTTTTATAAAAATCAAGAGGTTTCGAAATTAACCCAAGACCAACTTTGTCATCGTTAAGTTGAATATATATTTTCTATATTTAATTATAAAGAATTATGTGTATTTTACTTAAGAAAAAATATTCTGAAAGTTATTTCAGGTGAAAATCATGCTTAAATTGACGAGTACTTTATTTTTCTAAAAATTGATTCAAAATTGAAAATTAGTTGCATAATTGATTTCTTGGATTGAAATGAAATAATTAGGAATTATAAAATAGTTATTTTGAATTGTTATAGTGGAAGAGCTTATTTAATTAAATTGGAATTCAATTCGTCTTGATTCAAGTTGAATTTGCTCCCTTCTTAAACTAATTTGACCATATTATTATTTAAATATGGCCAAATCCTTAATTATTTGTTTTAAATGTCATTTGGACCCCAGTTTACTTGATTTTCAGCTATTTATGGATCATTTCAGGCCCAAAAAGCCACCAAATGACCCGGCCTAATCCCTTTTACTCCTCCTTCCATTTTCCAAACACCAGCAAACAACAACACAACTATACGATTCGTAATCCAACAAAACAAAGATGACAACCAATACTCCTAAGCCTCACCTAATCTCATGCATCGCCCAACTCCTCCCCCAAGGTCAAGAACCATAGCCCTAGAAACCTAACCTCTGTAATTGCCATCCCATCACAGAAATCAGTCCCTCTCTCCTTCTTATCTCTGAAATCTTCAGACCTAGAGCTTTCAATATTGACTTTCGGTTCAAAGATTGAGTGTTTTCTTGCCCAAAAATCTCATTCGAATCAGAAGTCATCTGTTCAAATTCAGGATTTAGGGGATATGTTTTCCTCTTACTGGTCTTTTTATTCTTCATCCTTTTCAATCAATTTATCATCTCCCTCTCAAACGGCCATTTTTCAAAATTCAAAGTTTTTGTTTTCAACTATAAATACATGGTGTTGGTTGCCATTTTTTGGCATAGGTTTTTTAAGGTTAGAATTTTCAATTGCTAACTACAAAGTTCTTATAGCTTTTGAATCGAAAATTCATCTCTATAGCCTTAAGTTTTAGAACTCCTAATATTCTTAGTTCCTTTTGTTAAAATTCTCTCTGACGTTCTTTGGAAAATCTATTCGGAGAGGAGTCAAGTGTGTGGAAATTCATCACGGTAACTCGTCGTCTTGGTTCCGGTACTACAAAAGGTAATACTCTCTCCTTACTTTTCGATATATTTTATTGATGTGTTTGAATCTGAGTTGTATATTTTCCTGAGTTTTATTTTGTGGAAATCATACGTTTGCTTCAATGTGACTGTCATGATTCATTTAAAACTTAGTTTCGCATGATAAAATGGGTTCACTGTATATATTGTTTATTTAAAACATGATACTTACTAATATTCCAAGAACCTGAAATATGCATCTAAAATATGGAGAAAAGAAAATGGAGGAGACGTGAATTGTGATTTCACTTTATAAAGAGTCTTTCTCCCATATTGGTAGGAGAAGAAAACATTCTTGTGCTTAAGTATGGAAGCACTCCTTCATATGGATAGTGAGGCAAGAACAAGACAAGCCTCGTGTCGTCGTCGACGCTCGCTTGGCTCAGCTTCGGCTTTGGATTTGTCAAATCGATCTAGAGATTATCTTTTTGGACAAAATTCATTTGAAACTTGAGATTTAGTGAAGTTTTTAATCCAAAAATCCGATAAGAAAATATTCTCCATTTACGGATGCACCCGAGCATGTACGTACGCATGTTACAATGTACCTCGAAGGGATGTGATCCTTCGAGGCAAGAGACACACTGGTTGGAGGCGATGCAGTGACCTACACGCGCATCTGGCGACCTATGGGCGTAGATGGGCCAACGTAGAAGCTTTTGCTTCGTGCAGTAATGTAACCTACGGACGCAGGTCGACCACCTGTGGGCTTAGGTAGTCGCAACGTACAGAAACAGTGTGATTTTTTGTGAACCATTGCTTCCTTTCTGAAGCACCACCTTTTGGCTATAAATACCTGAATTTTTCCTCAGGTATGGTGACGAAAATTTGTGAAAGAAAAACATCTTCTTCTTCTTGAAAAAACTCAAGTGTGATTTACGAATCGTTGCGTACGTTCGTTGTTCGACAGAGTTTGAGGTACCACCATTCTATCGAAGTGATTCTTTTTATCCTGGGAGGATATATTCCAGAACCTCGGGTACTTGAGGGAAATAATTTCCTTAAGGACACACCGCAAATTTGGTGGACTTGAATCTTCATTTTTCATCTCTTTCTAAACATTGGTTTTGCTATTTTCCAGAAAAATAGTTTGAACTTCATTTTGTTGATGTTCATAAGTTGGGTTAAACTTATTTTGAAGTTCAAAGTTGTGAAATACAAAGTTACAACTTCATGTCATTGTTCTTATTTAGTTTGAACATGTGGTTGAAGTTATTGTTGGAAAATACAGATTTTACTAAACCTGAATAACAACAATCTTAAGGAAATTATAAGTACTTGTTAATCTGTATAGTGTCTGATTTTGTGGAGTCTAAATATTTTAATTTCTACTCCCTCGGTTTAAAGAATATACAAACTTTACTAAGAAATTGGACTGTAAATTCGGTTCGAAGAATATAAAAACTTCACCGATTTATTGAACTTTTTGTATTAGTTTCTGAAGTTTAAAATCTATGGACTTTTTCTCTGTTTGAATTTATGTTTGATTTGAAGAATATAAAAACTTCGTCAGATATCAAAGTTCATTCGGTTGATAACTTGAAGACATAAGAACTTCATTGTTGACTAGAAACAAGTGTTTAAAGATTAAAGTCTTTATCACTAGTATTCCGAAAATACTAAAGGGTTTGTCAAATCTTGACAAGGAAATGACGAATGAAACTAAACAACAAGTTGATTCGGTTGTGATTGGTGTTGTCCCAACAGCAACCAATATTGTGTCATTAAGTCGTTCAGATATTGCTGAAGCAATGGAAACGATAGAGAAACCGAAAAAATATTCTGGTGTGAACTTCAAAGAATGGCAACAAATGATGTTATTTTGGCTGACCAAACTTGAAATACAAATGTTCACAAGTGGATATCCACATGTTCCAGAAAAAAGAATGTTTGAAAACCAAGTGTTTGGTTTAGAAGATCTTGTGATTCGTCTCAAGATAGAAGAGGACATTAAGTTGCGTGAGAAATCAGCAATGATGTGTGTAAATCTTGTTAAAGATAATGTTGCACATAATATGAAGAGGAAGAATTCTTCTAGACAAGAGAAAGAGCAGAACAAGAAAAAGTTCAAAGGCAAGTGCTACAATTGTAGTAAAGTTGGCCATAAAGCTCTAAGTTTTCAAGTTCTGGAAAGGAACAAGAAAAGAAATAAGATAAACATGTTGGAAGCAAATGGAAAGATTGAAAATCTGTGTGCAATGATCACAGAATATAATCTAGTTGGAAATCCAAATGAATGGTGGTTAGATTCAGGAGCCACTAGACATGTTTGTGCGGACAAAGAAGCTTTTGCTACTTATGATACCGCTGGTCCCAAAGAAGTGATCTTTATGGGAAATAATTCGACAACCAAGGTTGAAGAAAGTGGGAAGATATTTGAGAAAGTGGAAGCACTCCTTCATATGGATAGTGAGGCAAGAACAAGACAAGCCTCGTGTCGTCGTCGACGCTCGCTTGGCTCAGCTTCGGCTTTGGATTTGTCAAATCGATCTAGAGATTATCTTTTTGGACAAAATTCATTTGAAACTTGAGATTTAGTGAAGTTTTTAATCCAAAAATCCGATAAGAAAATATTCTCCATTTACGGATGCACCCGAGCATGTACGTACGCATGTTACAACGTACCTCGAAGGGATGTGATCCTTCGAGGCAAGAGACACACTGGTTGGAGGCGACGCAGTGACCTACACGCGCATCTGGCGACCTATGGGCGTAGATGGGCCAACGTAGAAGCTTTTGCTTCGTGCAGTAATGTAACCTACGGACGCAGGTCGACCACCTGTGGGCTTAGGTAGTCGCAACGTACAGAAACAGTGTGATTTTTTGTGAACCATTGCTTCCTTTCTGAAGCACCACCTTTTGGCTATAAATACCTGAATTTTTCCTCAGGTATGGTGACGAAAATTTGTGAAAGAAAAACATCTTCTTCTTCTTGAAAAAACTCAAGTGTGATTTACGAATCGTTGCGTACGTTCGTTGTTCGACAGAGTTTGAGGTACCACCATTCTATCGAAGTGATTCTTTTTATCCTGGGAGGATATATTCCAGAACTCGGGTACTTGAGGAAAATAATTTCCTTAAGGACACACCGCAAATTTGGTGGACTTGAATCTTCATTTTTCATCTCTTTCTAAACATTGGTTTTGCTATTTTCCAGAAAAATAGTTTGAACTTCATTTTGTTGATGTTCATAAGTTGGGTTAAACTTATTTTGAAGTTCAAAGTTGTGAAATACAAAGTTACAACTTCATGTCATTGTTCTTATTTAGTTTGAACATGTGGTTGAAGTTATTGTTGGAAAATACAGATTTTACTAAACCTGAATAACAACAATCTTAAGGAAATTATAAGTACTTGTTAATCTGTATAGTGTCTGATTTTGTGGAGTCTAAATATTTTAATTTCTACTCCCTCGGTTTAAAGAATATACAAACTTTACTAAGAAATTGGACTGTAAATTCGGTTCGAAGAATATAAAAACTTCACCGATTTATTGAACTTTTTGTATTAGTTTCTGAAGTTTAAAATCTATGGACTTTTTCTCTGTTTGAATTTATGTTTGATTTGAAGAATATAAAAACTTCGTCAGATATCAAAGTTCATTCGGTTGATAACTTGAAGACATAAGAACTTCATTGTTGACTAGAAACAAGTGTTTAAAGATTAAAGTCTTTATCACTAGTATTCCGAAAATACTAAAGGGTTTGTCAAATCTTGACAAGGAAATGACGAATGAAACTAAACAACAAGTTGATTCGGTTGTGATTGGTGTTGTCCCAACAGCAACCAATATTGTGTCATTAAGTCGTTCAGATATTGCTGAAGCAATGGAAACGATAGAGAAACCGAAAAAATATTCTGGTGTGAACTTCAAAGAATGGCAACAAATGATGTTATTTTGGCTGACCAAACTTGAAATACAAATGTTCACAAGTGGATATCCACATGTTCCAGAAAAAAGAATGTTTGAAAACCAAGTGTTTGGTTTAGAAGATCTTGTGATTCGTCTCAAGATAGAAGAGGACATTAAGTTGCGTGAGAAATCAGCAATGATGTGTGTAAATCTTGTTAAAGATAATGTTGCACATAATATGAAGAGGAAGAATTCTTCTAGACAAGAGAAAGAGCAGAACAAGAAAAAGTTCAAAGGCAAGTGCTACAATTGTAGTAAAGTTGGCCATAAAGCTCTAAGTTTTCAAGTTCTGGAAAGGAACAAGAAAAGAAATAAGATAAACATGTTGGAAGCAAATGGAAAGATTGAAAATCTGTGTGCAATGATCACAGAATATAATCTAGTTGGAAATCCAAATGAATGGTGGTTAGATTCAGGAGCCACTAGACATGTTTGTGCGGACAAAGAAGCTTTTGCTACTTATGATACCGCTGGTCCCAAAGAAGTGATCTTTATGGGAAATAATTCGACAACCAAGGTTGAAGAAAGTGGGAAGATATTTGAGAAAGTGGAAGCACTCCTTCATATGGATAGTGAGGCAAGAACAAGACAAGCCTCGTGTCGTCGTCGACGCTCGCTTGGCTCAGCTTCGGCTTTGGATTTGTCAAATCGATCTAGAGATTATCTTTTTGGACAAAATTCATTTGAAACTTGAGATTTAGTGAAGTTTTTAATCCAAAAATCCGATAAGAAAATATTCTCCATTTACGGATGCACCCGAGCATGTACGTACGCATGTTACAACGTACCTCGAAGGGATGTGATCCTTCGAGGCAAGAGACACACTGGTTGGAGGCGACGCAGTGACCTACACGCGCATCTGGCGACCTATGGGCGTAGATGGGCCAACGTAGAAGCTTTTGCTTCGTGCAGTAATGTAACCTACGGACGCAGGTCGACCACCTGTGGGCTTAGGTAGTCGCAACGTACAGAAACAGTGTGATTTTTTGTGAACCATTGCTTCCTTTCTGAAGCACCACCTTTTGGCTATAAATACCTGAATTTTTCCTCAGGTATGGTGACGAAAATTTGTGAAAGAAAAACATCTTCTTCTTCTTGAAAAAACTCAAGTGTGATTTACGAATCGTTGCGTACGTTCGTTGTTCGACAGAGTTTGAGGTACCACCATTCTATCGAAGTGATTCTTTTTATCCTGGGAGGATATATTCCAGAACTCGGGTACTTGAGGAAAATAATTTCCTTAAGGACACACCGCAAATTTGGTGGACTTGAATCTTCATTTTTCATCTCTTTCTAAACATTGGTTTTGCTATTTTCCAGAAAAATAGTTTGAACTTCATTTTGTTGATGTTCATAAGTTGGGTTAAACTTATTTTGAAGTTCAAAGTTGTGAAATACAAAGTTACAACTTCATGTCATTGTTCTTATTTAGTTTGAACATGTGGTTGAAGTTATTGTTGGAAAATACAGATTTTACTAAACCTGAATAACAACAATCTTAAGGAAATTATAAGTACTTGTTAATCTGTATAGTGTCTGATTTTGTGGAGTCTAAATATTTTAATTTCTACTCCCTCGGTTTAAAGAATATACAAACTTTACTAAGAAATTGGACTGTAAATTCGGTTCGAAGAATATAAAAACTTCACCGATTTATTGAACTTTTTGTATTAGTTTCTGAAGTTTAAAATCTATGGACTTTTTCTCTGTTTGAATTTATGTTTGATTTGAAGAATATAAAAACTTCGTCAGATATCAAAGTTCATTCGGTTGATAACTTGAAGACATAAGAACTTCATTGTTGACTAGAAACAAGTGTTTAAAGATTAAAGTCTTTATCACTAGTATTCCGAAAATACTAAAGGGTTTGTCAAATCTTGACAAGGAAATGACGAATGAAACTAAACAACAAGTTGATTCGGTTGTGATTGGTGTTGTCCCAACAGCAACCAATATTGTGTCATTAAGTCGTTCAGATATTGCTGAAGCAATGGAAACGATAGAGAAATCGAAAAAATATTCTGGTGTGAACTTCAAAGAATGGCAACAAATGATGTTATTTTGGCTGACCAAACTTGAAATACAAATGTTCACAAGTGGATATCCACATGTTCCAGAAAAAAGAATGTTTGAAAACCAAGTGTTTGGTTTAGAAGATCTTGTGATTCGTCTCAAGATAGAAGAGGACATTAAGTTGCGTGAGAAATCAGCAATGATGTGTGTAAATCTTGTTAAAGATAATGTTGCACATAATATGAAGAGGAAGAATTCTTCTAGACAAGAGAAAGAGCAGAACAAGAAAAAGTTCAAAGGCAAGTGCTACAATTGTAGTAAAGTTGGCCATAAAGCTCTAAGTTTTCAAGTTCTGGAAAGGAACAAGAAAAGAAATAAGATAAACATGTTGGAAGCAAATGGAAAGATTGAAAATCTGTGTGCAATGATCACAGAATATAATCTAGTTGGAAATCCAAATGAATGGTGGTTAGATTCAGGAGCCACTAGACATGTTTGTGCGGACAAAGAAGCTTTTGCTACTTATGATACCGCTGGTCCCAAAGAAGTGATCTTTATGGGAAATAATTCGACAACCAAGGTTGAAGAAAGTGGGAAGATATTTGAGAAAGTGGAAGCACTCCTTCATATGGATAGTGAGGCAAGAACAAGACAAGCCTCGTGTCGTCGTCGACGCTCGCTTGGCTCAGCTTCGGCTTTGGATTTGTCAAATCGATCTAGAGATTATCTTTTTGGACAAAATTCATTTGAAACTTGAGATTTAGTGAAGTTTTTAATCCAAAAATCCGATAAGAAAATATTCTCCATTTACGGATGCACCCGAGCATGTACGTACGCATGTTACAACGTACCTCGAAGGGATGTGATCCTTCGAGGCAAGAGACACACTGGTTGGAGGCGACGCAGTGACCTACACGCGCATCTGGCGACCTATGGGCGTAGATGGGCCAACGTAGAAGCTTCTGCTTCGTGTAGTAATGTAACCTACGGACGCAGGTCGACCACCTGTGGGCTTAGGTAGTCGCAACGTACAGAAACAGTGTGATTTTTTATGAACCATTGCTTCCTTTCTGAAGCACCACCTTTTGGCTATAAATACCTGAATTTTTCCTCAGGTATGGTGACGAAAATTTGTAAAAGAAAAACATCTTCTTCTTCTTGAAAAAACTCAAGTGTGATTTACGAATCATTGCGTACGTTCGTTGTTCGACAGAGTTTGAGGTACCACCATTCTATCGAAGTGATTCTTTTTATCCTGGGAGGATATATTCCAGAATCTCGGGTACTTGAGGGAAATAATTTCCTTAAGGACACACCGCAAATTTGGTGGACTTGAATCTTCATTTTTCATCTCTTTCTAAACATTGGTTTTGCTATTTTCCAGAAAAATAGTTTGAACTTCATTTTGTTGATGTTCATAAGTTGGGTTAAACTTATTTTGAAGTTCAAAGTTGTGAAATACAAAGTTACAACTTCATGTCATTATTCTTATTTAGTTTGAACATGTGGTTGAAGTTATTGTTGGAAAATACAGATTTTACTAAACCTGAATAACAACAATCTTAAGGAAATTATAAGTACTTGTTAATCTGTATAGTGTCTGATTTTGTGGAGTCTAAATATTTTAATTTCTACTCCCTCGGTTTAAAGAATATACAAACTTTACTAAGAAATTGGACTGTGAATTCGGTTTGAAGAATATAAAAACTTCACCGATTCATTGAACTTTTTGTATTAGTTTCTGAAGTTTGAAATCTATGGACTTTTTCTCTGTTTGAATTTATGTTTGATTTGAAGAATATAAAAACTTCGTCAGATATCAAAGTTCATTCGGTTGATAACTTGAAGACATAAGAACTTCATTGTTGACTAGAAACAAGTGTTTAAAGATTAAAGTCTTTATCACTAGTATTCCAAAAATACTAAAGGGTTTGTCAAATCTTGACAAGGAAATGACGAATGAAACTAAACAACAAGTTGATTCGGTTGTGATTGGTGTTGTCCCAACAGCAACCAATATTGTGTCATTAAGTCGTTCAGATATTGCTGAAGCAATGGAAATGATAGAGAAACCAAAAAAATATTCTGGTGTGAACTTCAAAGAATGGCAACAAATGATGTTATTTTGGCTGACCAAACTTGAAATGCAAATGTTCACAAGTGGATATCCACATGTTCCAGAAAAAAGAATGTTTGAAAACCAAGTGTTTGGTTTAGAAGATCTTGTGATTCGTCTCAAGATAGAAGAGGACATTAAGTTGCTGAGAAATCAGCAATGATGTGTGTAAATCTTGTTAAAGATAATATTGCACATAATATGAAGAGGAAGAATTCTTCTAGACAAGAGAAAGAGCAGAACAAGAAAAAGTTCAAAGGCAAGTGCTACAATTGTAGTAAAGTTGGCCATAAAGCTCTAAGTTTTCAAGTTCTGGAAAGGAACAAGAAAAGAAATAAGATAAACATGTTGGAAGCAAGTGGAAAGATTGAATCTGTGTGCAATGATCACAGAATATAATCTAGTTGGAAATCCAAATGAATGGTGGTTAGATTCAGGAGCCATTAGACATGTTTGTGCGGACAAAGAAGCTTTTGCTACTTATGATACCGCTGGTCCCAAAGAAGTGATCTTTATGGGAAATAATTCGACAACCAAGGTTGAAGAAAGTGGGAAGATATTCCTAAAATTGACTTCCGGCAAGGTGTTGACTCTCAACAATATTCTCCATTTTCCTACTATTAGGAAGAACTTAGTGTCGATAACACTACTCATTAAAAATGGGTTTCAATGTGTGTTTGTTTTGGAGAAAGTTGAAATAAGAAAGATTGAAATGTTTGTAGGAAAGGGCTACCTCTTTGAGGGTCTTTTCAAACTTAATGTAATGGCTATTGAAAAGAATAATGTTGAGGCTTATTCTTACTTGCTTGAGTCAAATGAATTGTGGCATGAACGTTTGGGCCATGTCAATAACAAAACCTTACGAAAACTGATTAACTTAAAAGTTTTGCCTAACTTTGAGTGCAGTAAATCAAAGTGTCAAACATGTGTTGAGTCGAAGTATGTTAGGCATCCGTATAAGTCTGTTGAAAGGAATTCCAATCCCTTAGACTTAATTCACATAGACATTTGTGATATGAAGTCGACACCATCTCGTGGTGAGAAAAAGTATTTCATAACTTTTATTGATAACTTTACTAGATACTGTTATTTCTATTTGCTGAATAGTAAGGATGAAGCAATAGATGCATTTAGGCAATATAAAACTAAAGTTGAAAATTAGTTGGATAAAAGAATTAAAATGATAAGAAGTGATAGGGGTGGAGAATATAAATCTCTTTTTGCGGAGATATATTAGGAAAATGGAATTGTCCATCAAAATACGGCCCCCCATTCACCTCAATCAAATGGGATTACGAAAAGAAAGAACCGAACGTTGAAGGAAATGATGAATGCCTTAATTATAAGTTCAGGTTTACTGCAAAACTTATGGGGGGAAGTTATCCTTACAGCTAATCGAATACCCAATAGAGTTCCCCATAGAAAGACACAATCTATTCCATATGAGAAATGGAAAGTAAGGAAATCCAACTTGAAATATTTCAAAGTGTGGGGTTGTCTAGCGAAAGTCCAAGTTCCTATACCCAAAAGGGTGAAAATAGGACCAAAGCCTGTGGATTGTGTTTTCATCGAATATGCTACAAATAGCAAAGCATGTTGATTTTTGGTTCATAAATCCGAACATCCGGATATCCATGATAATACGGTAATGGAATCAGATAATGGTGAGTTCTTTGAACACATTTATCTGTATAAGACTAGGCATGAGTTGTCTAGCAAAGGGTCTAAACGACCTAGGGATGAACCAAGGAAGAATGTACATAATGAAGAGAATCCAAGGCATAGTAAGTGACAAAGAACATCGACTTCCTTTGGATCAGATTTTGTAACATTTCTTCTTGAAAGTGAACCTCTAACGTTTAAAGAAGTGATGTCGTCTGCAGACTCATCCTTTTGGAAAGAGGCTGTCAATAGTGAGATTGATTCAATTTTGAGCAACCATACTTGGGAATTGGTTGATATTCCTCTAGGAAATAAACCTTTAGGTTCTAAATGGATCTTCAAAAGGAAAAGGAAAGTTGATGGCACTATTGACAAATACAAGGCAAGACTTGTTGTGAAAGGCTTTAGACAAAAAGAAGGCCTTGATTATTTTGACACATACTCGCCAGTAACAAGGATAATGTTCATTCGGATGTTGGTTGCATTAGCTGTGGTATATGGTCTTGAAATTCATCAAATGGATGTTAAAACAGCATTCCTAAATGGAGAATTGGAGAAATAAATTTATATGGAACAACCCGAGGGTTTTGTGGTTCCTGGTAAAGAAAGGAAAGTGTGAAAACTTTTTAAGTCACTTTATGGACTAAAACAAGCACCCAAACAGTGGCATGCAAAGTTTGACCAAACCATGTTGGCAAATGAATTCATGATAAATGAATGTGATAAATGTGTTTACATTAAAGACACTCCAAATCACAAAGTCATTGTTTATTTGTATGTGGATGACATGTTTGTAACACCTCGTATACTCCCAACCCTATGTGACGACGTTGAACAATGGTTACTTAGGTGTCGACATGCCATGAGTAAGTAATTTGGTAAGGCTAGTAATGAGAAAATTGAAATTTGGCCTCGTACATGTGATTAGCCCTTCGTATGAGCTATTTTGTGATTTTCGTGGAGCATTTGTGGGGTTCAAAATGAGACTAAGAGGAACTCTAAATAAAGTATATTAAGGGTAAGAATTAAGTTAAAGAATAGGACTTGAAGTATCTAACCAAACCCGCGAAGAAAAGTCGAAAAACAAAATTTTCAAAAAAATAAGGTTGGGGCGCGCCAGAGGGCGTGCCACACCTCTCTGGGCCAAAATTTTTAGCCCAGAGGCAGCAATATGGCGCGTCCAAGGGCATGCCAGGCTGGTTTTGCCACTTTTTCAAAAGTTGGAAATTTCTTAAGTCCCAAGGGTGCCCAAGGACGTACCTAGCCGATTTTTGTCACGTTTCTTCTACAACCATGAGAATATACATGAAATGATTGAATTACTATATTGGTATGATAAAATTACTCGTGAACGAATTTGGCGTCAAAAAGATGATTTTACCCTTATGGTCAAAATGAGTCATACGTGGCTAGAATCGCTTGTTTTTGGGATTGAGGCTACGAATATAAATCCCGTGAGTGGGAATATTGTCATAACGTGTATGAAATGAATTAAACATGAAAATTTATTGATTTTATTGGATTAAGTGATTTGGGCTCAATAAAGCCCAAAATGAACAAGAAAAACATGGGCCAAGAATGGGTCAAATGACCCATTCTTCTTTGACTAAGCAATAATTGAGCAAAGGACTTCATGGGTCTATAAAAGTGAGGCAAAAATCATATTTTTAACTCACAAAAACACACATGCTTTTCTATCTTTTTCTTGAGAATTCTAGAAAACCCCTTTGGGCTCTTCAAACCCCTTTGGGCTCTTCAAACCCTAAGCCATCTTTGGAGCAAGATCATCATCTTCCAAGCCTAGGTAAGTGATTATTCTTATGGATTAATATATTATATGCATGGGAGAGTATATAGATCATGTTGGTTATGCTTGGAAGTGTTGAATATGGCACTTTGTGTTTATGCTAAAAGATGTGTTATCCATGGAATTGTAACTTGAAATATGACTTGCGGGTTTGATGAAAGAGCATGGTATGGATAGAATAACAACATGTATGGTGTGATTATGATCCTAAACTTGTTATTTTTCTATAAGTGTAAATTATGGGATTTTGGCCGATTTGTTGTTGTGAGGTGTATTGAAATAATTTGATGGAATAATTGTGATGTGGTGGTGATGGAGAAGTGTAAAATATGAACTTGGTGTGACATGCTATTGGTTATCATGTGTTTTTCAATGTATGGAATATTGTGGGATTATTGGTACAATAATTTCATAAATGGTATTGTCAAGGGGGAAATGACATATTAAAGCCAAACATGTGACTTATGGTTATTGTATGCCATTGTAAGGTAATTGGTGGTTAATGTTGGTTCCGTTATGTACTTGTGTTGTAGAGTAAAACATAAGGAAGGAGCGGGACTATTGTATGCACGTCTAAGATTGTATATTCGTATTGAGAATACAAGGTATGTAAGGTTCCTTTTTCCGTATCCTTCTGCAACATGTTGTTCATATTGACATTGGACTTGTTTCAATTCCGAGAGGCTTGAAGTATATCAATTCAGGGTGACGTATATTGTTATTCATGTGTCCTATTCTTAGATGACTTATGGTCCATTTACCTCTTGATCATTGATTGAAGTTCCAAAGATGTCATGACATTGTAATTCCTAAAAGAACTATCTCAAAGAGAGTAAGATGTAAGGGAATCTATTTATTCTTGAAAAGCATGTTCCAATCATGTCATGTTCCAAAGTCCTATAGTATGATGATTATCCTTGTACTAATCTTTCATAAGTAAAAGTACCAATCTCATAAGAGTAATAAGAGAGGTGATGTGCAAGTTAGTATAAATAGTCCTCATAAGTGAAGATGTCAATCTCATGAAGTAAAGGAGTGAAGTGAGATGTGTATATAAGTGTGTGCTTTAATGTCATGATCTTCAACGTGTCATTCTCATAACCTAGTAAAGAGAAGAAGCAATGTAAAGAAGTAATGTGCATGGCTACTATACGTTTTAGTGAGTATGGATCACATTCTAGAGGGTATAAGTTCAATATGGAATAATCCCCATATTATGTTATGTCATTTAGTATAACCCACCAAAGGTGGAGGCCCGATATTATATACTATCATGATCCTTAATGTATTAATCTCTCATAAGTTGATACATCAATGTCTCCCATGTATGTTCTCCCACCATAGAGTGGATGTATGTTTTCTCACCATAGAGTGGATGTATTTTCTCCCACCATGAGAGTGGATCTATGTTAACCCACCAAGAGAGTGGATGTACGTTAACCCACCATAGAGTGGATGTATGCTAACCCACCATGAGAGTAGATGTAGTTTAAACCACCAATAGAGTGGATGTACGTTATATTATTAACCCCCCAATAGAGTAGATGTATGTTATATTGTTACCCCACCACTAGAGTGGATGAATGTTATTCTTTTACAACCTACTAACTAAGTAGATGAACAAAAGTGGTAATGAACATAGAAGCAAGAAAGAATCTCTTGGGTATAGAAGAATCTATTGAAGACAAGTCTCTTGAGTGAAGCTAATTTCCCTTGAAGGAGAGTAGTTATAAAAGATATTATATAAAATGATGGTTTATACACATTGACTATTCTCTCATATTTTATTCTATTGACATTCTCATGATTGATGTTATTTCTTATGAGCCTTACATACTCAGTACATTCTTCGTACTGACCCCCTCGGGGGACTTACCTTACATGTTGTAGGTGCAGGCATTAGTAGACCTCCTCAGTAGACTATGGATCATTTGCAGAGTTTTGGGGAGCTCCACTTGGTTCGGAGCTTTCTGGGTCATAGTTGTGTAGTTGTTTTAATATTGTATAAAGCGGGGACTTGTCCCGACTTTAAGTTGGTCTTGTAGATGCATCTGTTAGAAGCTTTGTAGACATATGTGGGTATATGGATGTAAGATGTACGTTTATTTCGATGTGATGGCTCCAACGGCCAAGTTTTGTGTATATATTTATAGCATATGTTTCCATGATTCATGTTTTTCGCACAGTTGCATGAGGTATAATAGGATTCATACGATGATACGTATACGAAGGTTCATGAGCAAAGATTGGTTCTCTCGGGCCATATCGGCTTCGGGTGCCAGTCCGGCCCGAATGGGATTTCGGGTCGTGACAATGTTGATCATTAGTAGAGACATTTCTGACATAAATGCTACGAAACGAATGCTTGAGAACAAGTTTGACATAAAAGACCTTGGAGTTGTGGATGTGATCTTAGGGATAAGAATTCATAGAACTCCACAAATATTGGCATTGTCACAGTCTCATTACATTGAAAAGGTACATGACAAGTTCAAGTATTTGGATTTCAATATTGCCAAGACTCCATTGGATGTGAGCTATGCACTTCGAAAGAATGAAGGTGAAAGTGACTCACAATTGGAGTATGCAAGAGTGTTGGGAAGTTTGATAGACATCATGAATTGTACGTGACCAGACATAGCATGCTTTATTAGTAAATTGAGTCGATACATGAGTAATCCCAATCAAACTCATTGGATGGCGATGAAAAGAGTTTTGGGGTATCTAAGACATACTCAAGACTATGCTTTGCATAATAACAAATATCCTGTTATAATTGAAGGATATAGTGATGCAAATTGGATCACCGGATCAAATGAAGTAAAATTCACGAGTGGATATGTGTTTACTTTAGGTGGAGGAGCAGTCTCTTGGAAATCATCCAAACAGACTTGTATTGTCCGCTCTACAATGAAATCTGAATTTATCGCGTTAGATAAAGCCGGTGAAGAAGCTGAATGGCTCCAGAATTTCTTGGAAGATATTCCTTATTGGCCCAAACCTTTGGAACCAGTATGCATACATTGTGATAGCCAAGCTGCGATAAGTAGAGCAGGGAGCATGATGTAAAATGGTAAATCTTGTCATATAAAATGGAGACATAATACCGTTAGAGAACTACTCTCTAGTGGAATTATCACAATTGACTATGTAAGGTCAAAGGATAATGTGTCGGATCCACTTATAAAAGGCCAATCTAGAGAGGGAGTTGAGAGATCATCGAAGGAAATAGGTTTACGGCCTAGGACAAGTCGTCATGGCAGTAACTCTATCTAGTAGACTGAAGATCCCAAGAGCTAGGTTCAAAAAGATAAAACAAAGTTGTGATGGCGGTTCAACATTGTCAATTAATTCAACCCATTCTCATGATGAAGACAATGTTCAGGAAACAAGGATAAGACTTATGGATGGAATTCTATTAATGGTTTGTAAGTTTGGCAGATTTGACCAAAAAGTTTGATCTATAGGATTAAACGTTTAGGAATCACCTATGTAAGGGTGAACTGGAAGCCGCTTCAAGGAGAATGAGAGCAAAGGCCTATTCTCTACGCTCTCATGAAACCAGGTCGTGTTTATGGCTGAAACGAACAAAACCGTGAGAACCATAAACAGTAAAAGGTTGGTTGTATGACTTGTGTTGTCTAGGTGCACACTAAAGTTTGAAGGTTCAAAGATATCACATCTACTGATTGACCGAGTGCATCCGATGCAAGTTCACTACGGAAAGTTCAAAGGGAAACCTACTTATCCAGATGTAATTAGTCTTTGCTTGTAGATCACACACTTGTCCAAATATTTTTTAAATAAAATAGCCATTCCCCATTCATGTGGGGGATTGTTGAGTTCTAAGTGAAATGTGAATGAAAAATGGAGAAAAGAAAATGGAGGAGAAGTGAATTGTGATTTCACTTTATAAAGAGTGTTTCTCCCACATTGGTGGGAGAAGAAAACATTCTTGTGCTTAAGTATGGAAACACTCCTTCATATGGATAGTGAGGTAAGAATAAGATAAGCCTCGCACAGTCGTCGTCGCTCGCTCGGCTCAGCTTCGGCTTCGGATTTGGATTTGAAAAATGATCAATCGAGAGATTAGGACAAAATTCATTTGAAACTTGCGATTTAGTAGAATTTTTAATCCAAAAATTCGATACGAAATTATTCTCCATTTGCGGACGCACCCGAGCATGTGCGGACGCATCCGAGCATGTACGGACGCATGTCACAACGCACCTCGAAGGGAAGTGATCCTTCGAGGCAAGAGACACACTGGTTGGAGGCGACGCAGTGACCTGCGCGCGCATCTGGCGACCTGCGGGCGCAGGTGCCAGCGCAGGCCAATGTAGAAGCTTCTGCTTCGTGCAGTAATGTAACCTGCGAATGCAGGCAGGTGGTCGCAACGTACAGAAACAGTGTGATTTTTTGTGAACCATTGCTTCCTTTCTGAAGCACCACCTTTTGGCTATAAATACCTGAATTTTTCCTCAAGTATGGTGACGAAAATTTGTGAAAGAAAAACATCTTCTTCTTAAAAAAACTCAAGTGTGATTTACGAATCATTGAGTGCGTTCGTTGTTCGACAGAGTTTGAGGTACCGTCATTCTGTTGAAGTGATTCATTTTATCCTGGGAGGATATATTCCAGAACCTCGGGTACTTGAGGGAAATAATTTTCTTAAGGACACACCGTGAATTCGGTGGACTTGAATATTCATTATTCATCTCTTTCCAAACATTGGTTTTGCTATTTTCCAGAAAAATAGTTTGAACTTCATTTTGTTGATGTTCATAAGTTGGATTGAACTTATTTTGAAGTTCAAAGTTGTGAAATACAAAGTTACAACTTCATGTGATTGTTCTTATTTAGTTTGAACATGTGATTGAAGTTATTGTTGGAAAATACAGATTTTACTAAATCCGGATAACAACAAAAAGTAAACATCATGTTACAGGGAAGTGAGAAAATTGGGTAATGGCCGTGAGACTCTCGTAATTGTTTGTCATTTCACATCTAAGACGTTATAGGATCTTTAAAGTTTATATTCACCTTCCCTTTCCTTAGTAAATGTATTCTGTAAGTTTTTTTTTTATGTTATTAGATTTGACATGAACAGGTAAATTATAACAGTGACGAGTTTATGTGTCAATATCCCATTTGTTTTCTATTTAACCTATCCCTCAATTTTTTTTTCCATATCAGTTATCATGTTTTTTCCCATTTGATTATGTTCCTTTTTTGTTAATTTCTGAATTTGCAAGATGATATTGTCAAATGTCTATTAATCAAAATTTTTTTTTTTTTACTAATACTTATCTTTTCTATGCATGAAACTCCTTTATCGAGTCCATCGGACTCCCATCTATCGCATTCCATTAGGTTAAACCCAACCTACATCGAGTCAGGCCTCATCAAATCAAAAAATGGACTGATATACAAAAAATAGCACTGGTATACAGGCTAGTGTACACTGACATACAGTGGATATACACTGGGAAGCAACAACTATACACTATTATATGGTGTATATGGAAAATGAAAGCAAGTACACAGGTCTTGTGCACTGATATGCAGTGTATATATGGAAAAATGGAAATAAAAGGGATACTGATATACAAGGACGAAAATGGACCCAAAGTTCATAGAATTGAAGTCCAAAAGCTGGACAAACCTTTAATGGGCCCAATCTTAACCCTCCTCTATTTATTTTCCATTCTAATTTATTTATTTGTATTAACTTTAACACTTTAATTAATTAATCTAGATAAATTCTCCAAGGTGTTGCCATTTTTTATTTTATCTTCATTTTTTTTTCTTTCTTTACTTATCCGGATTTCCTTATCTACTATTTTATCTTGTTTTTTTTTTTTAAAATGAAGTAAAAATGGACTTTGTACTAATCTTCTTGAAAGCAGGTCTTTTAACATTAAAATGGCATTCTTTCCGTTTATGTGTCAGTTAGTCTCATTTAGGCTAAAGAGAATTTTCTTAAACATAAAATGAATTAGGTTTTCTCAAATTGGTTTCTTCTATTAAAAAAAATGTCTAAACTTTTTCATAATTTGTTAAATGTTCCTTACTTATTTTGATTTAATATTTTTCCTAAAATGTATTATCTTCAAAAAATCATTATTTTTATTAATGTTGACTATCAAAATCAGAAGTTGTTTTCCCATAAAATTGTAAAAAAAAATTATTTAATTTTCCCTTTCAAGTCAATTCTTCTTAGCTAAAAATAGACTATTTGGATTTGAATGACGTAATGGCATTTTCAAAACAAAAAAAAATCTCTTAAATCAAGTGTAATATTGTCATTAAATTGACCTTTTCGTAAAGTTAGCCACCTTTAAAGTTAGTCAAATTGTCTTTGGTCAACCTTTTTTGAACGGAAGCTCCTAAACGCCTTAAAACCCTTCTTAGGGCGTTAATTGAACCCTTACCCATTTTCTCTAATTTTAAATGTTTATTTCTATTTTTGAACCTTTGAAATTCTTTTTAGTTTTCTCAATTTTTCAATAAAAAAAATAAGTGGAGACTCTATAATTTTTCTTGAGTTATTTTAATTATTTTTTTTAAGTTTTGAAATTATTTGAGAAGTCAAAAATCATTTTTTTTTAAATAATTTATTCTCCCTTTAACAAATCCGAAAATGAATAAAACAAGACGTCACAATTTTTTTAGTCAATTGGTCATTCAAGTCATGAATATCTAGGCTAAATTGCTCTATCTCTTGTATGAGTTCATATCTCCCCTCCTTTAATTGGGATGCCATGGTTGTGAGACCGTGCCGAAGGAACTCGTAATATTTGACTTGCTGCTCTAATTCTGTTAGCCAATCTTTGTTTGTTTCCCTGCAAACATCACAAACAACAGACTGATCATAATAGGGATTCAGAGGAGGGGAATAAAAGTTGGGACAACCCTTCCAATGGTCATCCTGACCACCACACATCTGACATATATTCAATTCAAAAGATTGGGTAAGTGTGCACAACCCTCTCACTTGAACATCATAATAATTACCATCCAAGTGTGGTCCTCCACAAAAACAACAAGAATCGTCATCATTCAACCACCATTTATTCCAGGCTGACATATCAAGAAGAGTGATAGAAAAGTAAATAATTTTATATACAACTCAAACAAATAAAAAGAAGAAAAGTCTAATCTAGATAAACAATTAACACCGAAGTCTCCGGCAACGACGCCAAAAATTTGTTGCGTCCAAATGCACACGTAAGTGTACACGGTCGTACAAGTAATAAAGTGGCTCTTGCGAGTCGTTTGTCGAACCCACGGGGACTTGTCGATTAACTATTTTACTAACTTAGACTAATGCTAATTATTTATTCAAGCGGTGGATTTCAAGATATATTTATAAATTAACTAAATTAAAAATAAAAATAAAATAACTAATGAACAATTAACCAAGAAAAGAGCGGATTCTTACACAATTAATGGATGAATCGATCCAAGATTATGGTTTCGCTAACAATCATGTTTAGTATCAATTTTATCAACTTATTTGATTATCTAGTTGTTGATTTACGGGGTTGATTTTATTATTTGGAAATGGTCATCCTCTAATCGTTTATTCAAACTAGTCTCACAACTACATCGTTGAGCTGGAATGTGAGAAGCTAATTCAAATACATTTATTTATCTTTCCATCTTGTAACCAAGTAAGGTGATCTAGGTATATTCCTATCCTAACCACAAATCAATTCCTTATTTTACTAAAAAAAAATATCATACTCCCTATATTCTTTGTTCTAATCCTCCGTTCCCTTGGTCAGTTCACTTCGAGCTCAAAGATTTATTTTAAAGGTCGCGAATCTTTAAAATAGTAAAAACAAGAATATAAGAACAACTATTATGCTAATCAAATAAATCAAATTAAGATTTATTAAACAATCATTTTATTAGCTATCATTAATCGTAGAACGAGAAGTTTAACTCCACATAGACATGGAGCAATTATAATAAATCATTCAAAGAATTAACGGTAAAATAAATAAATATGGAGAATAAAAGATGAAACCGATTTTCTCCGGCCTTCACGGCGGCTCCTTGCTCTCTCTAGGTCAAAAGTTATGTAAAAATTGATTTTATGAAATATTTATAGGTGTAGGAAAAACCCCCAAATAAAATAACTGAGTACAAAATAAACTGAAAAAAATTAAATACGAAAAAATCCTGCACTATGTCACGCTAAGAACGGTTTCTCTACGCCATGCTCCAATCGTTGGCATCCACTGTTTCAAGGGAGATGAAATTTCAATTGTAAGGGTCACTTTTCATTATTTTATTAACTTTATTCCATTAAACCGTCTGCTTGATTTCCTTTTATAATCTTTCTTCTTTAATTCATTTTGATGTCACATTCTTCATATTCATACCATTTTAATTCTCCACATCAAAGTATAATATTAAGCACAATCCATAAAATCAATGCTCAAAACGGACAAATAAAAATACTAAATATAAGACAAATAATAACTAAATAATATAATTTTGACCTCACATCAACTTCTAAGTCTATAATCTATATATTATATTGCATTGAAATTACAGATATTGGCCTCTTGCCTTTTTCCATTCTATTCCTTTCCAGCAACAACATATTGGCATTGGGAATAGTTATTGGGCTACTTCTAATCACATGCATGTTAATAACAAAGTTGCATACTCTGCATTGTAGACCAATAACAATTAGGTTTTACAGTAATTCCTTGTCAAAAAACCCTAGCCCAATATTGATGAAAAGAGAGGTTTCATGTGTTCGAGACATTTGGCCCATCTTCTACGTATTCTTGAACACATATTAATCCAATATGTTCACATCTCACAACCTTCTTTTCAAAGGATTGATCAAATATTTGGGGGTCTATCAGTTTTACAATATTATTCTTATTAATTATGTCGTGAATTTTTTCCTTGTATATTTTAGGAAACTCATAATCCCTATTGGTTTAGGAGACTCATCGTCCTAATAAATTTGGGAAAGGAAAATATAGTCCTTGTAGGATTAGGAGAACTTTTTCCTTATATGTTTGGGACTACTTGAGATCTATATATAGGGGATGTAGTTGGGGATTCTAAAGTATTGTACACTTCTTATTTTCTTTCATAGTGGAAAACTCTCTCTGCTTTTGCTTGGAGGATTGGGCCTAGCCGAACCTCGTTAAATCCTTGTGTTCTTTTTCTTCTCTATTTTCTTTGTTTGTAGTTGTGTACTAGTTACCCCACAATATTTTCGCAACAATTGGTATCAAAGTAAGGTTGGTATTTCTACACATAATCAAGGGTTGAGATGTCTTCATCATCTTCAACAAAGTATGAAATAGAGAAATTCGATGGGGGATCTAGTTTCAGTCTATGGAAGAATAGAATGAGATAGTCCTTGGTGTTACAAGAGTTATGGAAGAAATTGAGGAGACTTTTCCAGAAGAGTTGAAAGAATCAGAGAAACCAGACCTGAAGGAGAGGGCTTTGAGTTCGATCTTCTTATGCGTTACATATAATATTTTTCAGAAATTGCTAAAGAAAAATCTGCAGCAATGGCATGGAAGAAGTTGGAAGATTTGTATTCTAGTAAATCACTGACAAACCACCTCTACTTGAAAAAGAGGTTGTACAATCTTCGTATGAATGAAGGTACACCGGTTAAACTCACCTTGATGAGTTTAATTCAATTATAATGGACTTAAAGAACATAGATATCAAAATTGATAGTGAGGATCATGCCTTGATCATGTTATATTCTTTACCACCATCTTATGATACTTTTGTTGATATGTTGCTATATGGGAAAGACAATATATCACTGGATGATGTTAGTAATGCACTAAAATCTAAAGAGTTGAAGAAGAGCTTTCCAGATAGCAGAGCTGAGGGCGAAGGTCTTGTGAGTAGGGAAAGAACACAACAGAAATACTTTAATAGAAAAAAGTCTAACACCAGATCGAAGTCTAGAACAAGGAAGCAGAACTGATATGAGTACGGGGAGAAGGGTCACTACAGAAGAGCTTGTCCTAAACTAAAGGAGAAAAGAGGAAAACAGAAATCTGATTACTCACCAAATATTATTGACACTAGTAGTAATTCTGATGACAGTGACTATGTAGGGGAAGTTTGTACCGTGAGTTCTAATCATAGTTACAATTCCTGGATTTGAAGTTTGTGTCCTGAGTTCTAATCATAGGCACAGTTCCTGGATTCTTGATTCTGGTGCAACTTTCCAAATGTGTACATACAAAAATTGATTAGCAACTTACAAGCAGATGAGTGGGACTGTCTACCTAGGTGATGATAATCAATTAGATGTAGAAGAAATTGGTAATATTAAATTGAGAATGTTCAATGACATTATCAAAAATATTGAGTGTTGGCATGTTCCTCGGATGAAGAAAAATTTGATTTATCTTTCGACTTTGGATGATCAAGGATAAAAGTTTCACTCAGAGAATAGAATACTTAAAGTGTGTAAAGGCTCCATGGTACTCATGAAGGGAAAGATGCATTCTAGACTGTATTATCTTTAAGCGAATGTAGTTGAAGGGGCAATTGTATCTTCTGGGATGAGTGATTTGAATCAGTCTCAGTTATAGCACTTGCGACTTGATTATATGAGTGACAAGGGATTGTCTTTGTTGAACAAGCGAAATTTGTTGGATAGTTACAAAAATCAAGCTTTGAATTTTTGTGAGCATTGTGTGTTTGGTAAGCAAACATGGGTGAAGTTCAGCAAGAAAGCAGAGCACAAAACCAAAGACTAGTTAGATTATATACATTCAGACTTGTGGGGTTCAAACAAAATTTCCTCCAAAATTGGTGCCAAGTACTTTATGACTTTGATTGATGATTACTCAAGAATGGTATGGGTGTATTTTCTAAAAACAAAAGATGAGGCATTTCCGATATTTGTTAAACGGAAGACAATGGTTGAGAGGCAGACTGAAATAAAAGTTAAGTGTCTTCGAACGGAGAATGGATTGAAATTTTACAACTTAGAGTTCAATAATTTCTACAACAGAAAGGGCATAGTGAGACACCTCACTTGTGTCGAAACACCACAATAAAATGGTGTTGCAGAATGTATGAACAGAACACTTTGTGACAGAGCACGAAGTATGCTTTTACACTCATGTGTAAGCAAGGATTTTCGGGCTGAATCAATCAATACAACTTGTTATTTAGTCAATAGATCTTCATCCACAACTATTAAGTTCAAAACTCCTTTTGAGGTTTGGCCTAGTTCTCCTGCTGATTATTAAAATTTGAGGATATTTGGTTGTCTTGCTTATGCTCATCTGAGGGATGAAAAACTTGAGCCGAGGGCAAAAAAGTGCATATTTCTAGGGTATGCAATTGGAGTGAAAGGTTATAGATTATGGTGCACAAATCAGAAAACTCCAGGGTTAATTATTTGTAGGGATGTGACATTCAATGAATCTGCCTCACTCTGACAGTTAGAAGGAGACGATGATAGCAGAAATAGATTGTGGTATCAGTGAACGCATAGAGCTAGAAATTGAATCTCCACTAGCTCAGCCCAGTAGTTCAGTAGTGGAGGAGGTGTAAAACATTGATCAAGAGGATAATGTTGATACACCTATGCAACAACAACTGTATAACATTGCAACAGACAGAGAGAAGAGAGTGATCAACCGGCCAAAGAGGTTTGCGAATGTAGTTGATGAAAATCTTCTTGGATATGCAAATTGTGTAAAATTTGCTTTATCAGTTGCAAAGACCATTAGCGTGCTTGAGCCTAATAGCTATAAAGAAGCTATTTATAGTTTAGAAGCAGATCGATGGGTTGGTGCTATGGGTGAAGAGATTGAGTTACTTCACAAGAATCGAACATGAAAGTTTGGTTCATTGCTAAGGGGACAAAGTATAGTAGGCTGAAAAGGGGATATTTGTGAAGAAAATGTCTACACATGATAATCCGGAAGATATGATGACCAAGACAGTCCCGACTAATAAGTTTAGGCATTGCCTAGACTTGATAAGTGTGTTCAGTACTCAGTGAGCCCTTTCGAGGGCCGAAGGCAAGGCAGAAAGACGTTGTTCCTATTGATGAATGGAATTCAAGCCAAAGGAAAGATTTGTTAATTATGTCTTGAATTTTTCCCATTTATATTTTAGGAAACTCATAATTCTTGTTGTTTTAGGAGACTCATTGTCCTAATAAATTTGGGAGAGGAAAATACAGTCCTTGTAGGATTAGGAGAACTTTTTCCTTATATATTTGGAACTACTTGGGATCTATATATAGTGGATGTAGTTGGGGATTCTAAAGCATTGTACACTTCTTTTTTTCTTTCACAATGGAAAAATCTCTCTGTTTTTGCTTGGAGGATTAGGCCTAGCCAAACCTCGTTAAATCCTTGTGTTCTTTTTCTTCTCTATTTTCTTTATTTGTGGTTGAGTACTAGTTAACCCATGATATTTTCTCAACAGTTCTCATTCCGCAACTTCCATGTTGGAAGAGCAAAGGCATTGACAAGTAGCAAAAAAATTATTTCAGAAGTTTCTTGATTTTCCTCTTTCTTTTATTAGTCCTCTTGTTGTGAATGTAAATGATAAATTTATTTTCCTATTGCTTTTGCAACTGCCAGAAATTTCATGATACTGATTTCATTAATGGTAAGCTAGAGTTTTAGGGTGAAATCCAAGTAAAGGAAGAAGAGAGAATGTACCGTAAGAGAGAAAAACAGGTGACGATTTTAAGTGGGTATCAAGTCGGTTTATGGGTCAAATCTGGGCAAATTATTGAATCCAGGTACAAATTTTGAGGGGATCGGTTAAATCAGTATGAGGCTGACACGTGGCCACCATTAGTGATAAGGGTATATATGACCTCAAACTATAACGGTAGGGGCAAATTTAGCCTAAAAGTATAATGAAGGGTATATACAAATCACTTATCATAGTTCAGAGATATATATGGCCTTTTTCCGAATTAAAAAAGTGAAAAAAAGGTGCATAGTTGCTAGTATTGATTTCCATCCCGTAGAACTAAGGTTAGTAATTTGGACATGCAAGATGCTCAAACCAGTGGGTCTGGTCCGACTTTAGTCTTTAAAGGGGCAAAAGTAATGTTTTTAACGGGTATATTGTCGTGATTCCGACCATCTCTGATGGAGCTTTGGTTGAAGGTGTTTTATTTTTTGGAAAGAGTGAAGTATCAAAAAAACGGGAAATCTTAGTAGCTCAGCTGGTTGGCAATCTGAACACTCACCTTATTGGTGAGGGTTCGATTCTCCATATTTTAATGGGAAAATTAGGCAAAATGTCAGCCCATCAAACCTATTTATCCCAACTTATTCGAAATTACTGAAAATAACCCAAATTGTACATTTCTGGTAATTAAACACATTAATTATCAACTGGTCTTCCCTTTTTCAGAACGAAAATATTCTTTACATTCTTAGCTCCTCTATCGTTCTTCCTTCACCTTCAATGAAGTCATCATGCTCAATATTTAAGCTCTCAACTCCATTGATGTCTTCTTCACCTTCAAATCGGTAAGTTTCTTCTTTCTTTATTATTTTTTAACATTTTTATTGTGAATTTTTTGTCCTTCTTCATTCATTTTGAGTGTATTTTATTTTTTATTTTTATCCTTCTTCGTTGATTCTTATGGTTTTTTATTGTGCATTTTTATTTGTCACTTTTGGTTCTTCTTTGTTGATTTTAGGTTTTTTAATTGTGCATTTTTTGTTCTTTCAATGAGTTTTGTATAGATTGACTGTCATTTGCATAATTTTTAGAGTTTTTGACTGTGACTTTTCATTCTTTAGTTTTGTTCCTTCTTCGATAATTTTTAGAGTTTTTTGATGCATTTTTATTCTTCCGATGAGTATACAACATAGGATGCAGATGATAATTACAGTTTGTATACTTAGTTTATAGCTTATATATAAGAATGTATAGAAACTGTATAATGTATGTATATATGTGTATATATTCACGAATTAGATTTTCACTTAGTTTATAGGTGATGTATAAGAATGTATAGAAACTATATAATGTATGTACATATGTGTATATATTCACGAATTAGATTTTCACCATGAATAAACTTTTTAGTGTATTATGAAAACACTTGAAATGATTTTTAGTGTGTTTTTGAAATTTATTATAGATGCTTTTGCTTAGATTGTGATTATATATAGTCTGTATTGACCTTTTCCCCCTTCTTTTTTTTTAATAGTTTATGCAATTCAAAATGGTTAATTCTGCAGCTGGAAAAGTTCTAGGTAAAGAAATTAAGATGGATATTGTGTCTATGAATTCAAGTCCTGTGTCTGATGATCTACCAACTGAAATTGTCTTAATGATAAAATTACTTTTTTTTTGTTGTAGCTTAATGATAAATCGATGTCTTCATTTGAAAAGCTTTTCAAATCACGAGGGAGAAAAAACTGAAAAATATGATGATGAGCATGCTCTAAATGAGAAAGGGTATACTGTGATTTTTGCCTCTGCTATTCTAATTGAACGAGATGATAAAGGGCATATTGTGAACTCTCCCTTTGCTATTTTAGTTGCTTGATATTGAAAGGGCGTACTGTGAACTTCCCTGGATTATTCTTGTTGCTTGAGATAAGAAAAGGCATACTCGAGATGAGAAAAGGCATAGTGTAAACTCTCCTTCTGCTATTCCAGTTTAGTATACAGTTGATGTCAATATAATTGAGCTAGATCTCGTGAATATATCACTCTCAAAGAATTCTGAAAGAGTGACAGAGCACATCACACCTGGACAAGCTGGTAGAGTAAAGTTTCAGGGACTTTCTTTAAGTCTCCATCTGTGCCAGAGTTTGTTTCAAGCATGAGTAACTTGCCAGTAGCAACGTGGAGTGTCATTCTATCTCGAAAGCATCCTTTAGAGAGTCCCATAGATATGAAGTTTATTTAATTCCTTGATACCCTAATTATTGTAACATTGATTTGGTTGATTGCTGTCTTTTCAATTTTAAAAATGTGAATGGGTTGAAATAAATGAAATTGTTTTCAGCTGTTTAGGTGAAAAGGTCAATTTTTTATATTGGTGAAAGAGAAATCTTTCTTTGATTTTGATAGTTGCTTTACTACTTTTTGATAAAACAGTTTCATATTTCAACAAGTTCATCAAGCCCTCAAAATTAATTGAAAGAAATACTTGGCTTTTTTAACATCTCTATCATTGCTAGGATTTTTGAGAGCATTAAAAGGGAAGTCATTTTCTATTAATAGTAGGAGTTATTAAGGGGTGGGTTTGTGAGAGCTAATCTGAGTGTTACCTTCAGCTTTAAACTACTTTTTAGTGACTTTTGTTACCTATATGGACTATTTCAGTTTTTATGGCATAGATCATGAGATTTCCAGACTAACCTTTACAGATAAACATATAGTCTTGAAGGCTTCATCTACCTAATTTCCTAACATTGAAGGGTTTGACAGCCATTCAAGTTCTAGCTAAATTTTTTTTAATATTTTGATTCCTTTTGTGTAGGTAGTAGAAGGCTCTTAGAGGTGTTTTGGTACAGGGGTAAGTATAATAATCCCGGGATAAAATTTGAAATTAACTTTATCCCTTGTTTGGTGTTAGGCATTAGGTAATTCCAGAATTATTTTATCCCACCATTTGTACTAAAGTAGTGAAATTACTGTCCCATATGAAAGGTGGGATGAAATAGTCCGATGGGATATCCCATGCTTATCCCATCCCGTGTACCAAACGACCCCTATTATTTAAGGCTAGAATGAAATGGAAAGAATTTCTTAGATAGAATTGCATTTTAGTGAAACCAAGTTACTCTTGTTTATAATTGAAAGAAAATGAAAACAGAAAGAAACAGAATGAGAATTCTTTGCTATCCATTATTATGTCAAAAGATGATTAATGTTGATAGTAACAAAGTGTTGATTGGAGTCAATAGTCATAGCCCCATAGAACCCAAGTCACAAGGGTAGTTTAGCACATAAAAGGAGAAGTTGCTAGGAATATAAACTTGTCAAGGACAGCCTCAGCAAGTAAAGAAAAATATTATTCTAGTCTAGATGAATAGGAAGGTAGAACTAAGTACGGCTAGCTAGGCTTCATAAAAATGAGAAAGTGGAGCACCAATCAAAAGGATGAAACAGAAACTGAATAATGGAAAGAACTACCAAACACATATACAACAAAGTATGGCACTTGGCAATGAATTCATGGTCCCCTGTCTTGCAAATCTCAGTACACCTAATAAAAGACTGTCTAGCGGGATGTTCATGCTCCTTTTTTTTTTTGACGAAATTCTTAAACTCACTTAAACAATCGAAGAACAACAAAGAGTAAGTTCAATTGTTAAAATTGTTGCATTGTTCTTAATGATTGCATTCGCCTATTTCTATTATAATGATTTTACAGGCAGTATTCTTGGAGTTTATTTTTAATATGAAGACTTGATTATTCAAGTTATAAACTGTTGGTGAGAATTAAGTGATTCAGTATGATTTGTTCTCCCCGTTTTGTGAACTTTTCAAATCTTTTGATTTACTGTAATAGTAGATATATATGATGTATCTAAAGTTTATCTTAACGTATAATTAGTTTTTGTCTGTAACTTGCCAATTTCATTATTTGGTATGTTGGTAATGCTTTTTTTATTTTACTTCTTGTATCTTTCCAGTTAGTCTCTGTGACGTACATTTTCTGTATAAAAATTGTCTATTTAGTTTTTGAATGTATCTTAAGATATAATCAGTGTATACTTTCTGTATAAAGAATGTATATTTAGGTTTTGAGTGTATCTTAATTTATAGTCAGTGTATACTTTTTGTATGAAGAATGTATATCGATATATTACATATACACTACATAAATATTTGTATATCATATATACATGTTTATACACTATTTATACAATATTGATACACATTTATACACTATTTATACAATATCGATACATTATATATACACTACATAACTATTTATACAATATCGATACATTATATATACACTACATAACTATTTATACAGTATTGATATATTATATAACTATTATACATCTTATATACATGATTATACACCATTTATACAATATTTGAATAAAAGTTGTACGAAAAAAGTTTGAAAAAAAAAGGCGAAAAAGTTTTTTTTATTAAAAGAATGCAGCAAAAAAAAGATTTTTTTTAATATAAATTACTGCTGAAAAGAAAAGGAAAAAGGAATAAAATGGCCTAATGGCTATTTTTGTTGTAAACTATTTACTTTTTGTATATAAATGAAATTTTTCCTATTTTAATCCCCTCCCCATTTCCCCTTCCCCTACCCACAATTTTTTTAAAAAGTATCAAAAGCACACCTAAAGTATCATCTTTTTTTGAGTTTCATACATAAATTATTGAGAGTGTGAGAAACACATTACACACCTAAATTATCAATCATTAGTTTGAGAAACACACCTCAATGTTGACTAGACCAAGTGTTTATATACAAACACACTTATGCCCATTTGGGCATTAAATTTTCTTCCACGTGCCATATTTTTTTGTTGCTAACATGTTTTTTTTAATTGTTTTTATATTTTTCAATTAATTTTTTAAAACTCTAAACTCCCCCCTTTTTCTTCATCATTTCTCAATCATTTTTCTTCATTTCTTCTCCTTTATCGCATATTTTCTCAACCTTCTTCTTCTTCATTTCTCAACATCCTTCTTTATTTTATTCATCATTTTCGATTTGTCTTCATTTTGTCTCCTTTTTCTTTTTCTACGGAAGAAATGGAGAATTACTTTTAGCAATCACCATTGTATTGCTTGAATGATTTAAATTTCACTGTGGCAAAAATCATTTGTACTAACAAAAATGATGAGTCTTGGTACAAAAATAACTTTTGTTTTATAGCCTATTTGGCCAAGCTTCTAAAAACAGCTTATTTTCAGAAGTGTTTTTCAAAAAAGTACTTTTGGTGAGAAAGAGTTTGTGTTTGGCAAATAAAATTAAAAAATCACTTTTGAGCAGCAATTAGTGTTTGGTCAAGCTCTTACAAATGCTTTTAAGTATATTTTTCTCATAAGTGCTTTTTTCAAAAGTGCTTTTGGAGAGAAGCTACTTTTTTTAGCTTATGAAAAACTGCTTTTTTTACTCCCCAGAAGCACTTATTTTCTTCCATAAGCTTGGCCAAACACCTCAATTTTTTAAAATAAGCACTTTTGAGGAAAAATAAGCACTTTTGGGAAAAAATAAGGGGAAAATTTCAATTATATACAGAAAAATAAAATATTTACAAGAAAGTAACCAACTTTTTATTTACAGAAAAAATACCCAAAAAGGGTC
Source organism: Capsicum rhomboideum (assembly GCA_031232105.1). Lineage (NCBI taxonomy): Eukaryota > Viridiplantae > Streptophyta > Magnoliopsida > Solanales > Solanaceae > Capsicum > Capsicum rhomboideum. The sequence goes on from CP124711.1 coordinate 120,000,262, forward strand.
ATGGGCTCAACAGAGCTCAATTCGGCCCAATGTCATTAGGCCATAAAAAAAATTGCTATTTTTTTTTTGCTGCATTTTTTTTTTATATATATATTAAAAAAAAATTCTCCTTTTTTTTTTCAAAACTTTCTCCATGCAATTTTTTGATGTTTCAATATTGTATAAATGGTGTATAAACATATATATATGATATACAAATAGTTATGTAGTGTATATATAATGTATCAATATTGTATAAATAGTTATGTAGTGTATATTTAATGTATCAATACTGTATAAATAATGTATAAATGTGTATCAATATTGTATAAATGATGTATAAATATATATATATGATGTACAAATAGTTATGTAGTGTATATGTAATCTATCGATATTGTATAAATGTGCATAAATGTGTATCGATATTGGATAAATAGTTATGTAATGTATCGACATTGTATAAATGGTGTATAAGCGTGTATCAATATTGTATAAATAGTATATAATGTATTTATGTAAACGTGTATTGACATTGTATAAATAGGTATATAATATATTGACATTGTATAATGGCGTATAATTGTGTATTAATATTATATAAATAATATTAATATTATATAAACAATTATGTAATTTTATGTATCGATGTCGATATTTATTTGACTATCATGCGTTCTCACCTTAACAAAATAAAAGTATAAGCAAAAAAATAATAAAACAACATAAATATTTATTTTTTCCACAAAAGAAGTGAAAAAATTAAAAAAAAAGTTTTTTAAAAAAAGCAACAAAAAATAATAATTTCAACAACGAATATTTTTCTTATAAATAGCATAGCAAAAAAAAAACAATTAAAAAGTTTTTTTTTAAATAGTGCAGAAAAGGAAAAGATAAAAAAACAGGTTATCATTTATATTCAACGTTCAAATATAATGTTGAAAGATATAATTTAGCAAATAATGGTGCAGTGAAATGTTGAAAAAAAAAAAGAAAGCTTAGAAAGAAATGAAGTAGTGTGTAAGAGAGAATTGATAATAAATGTGTTTTATTACAGAAAATATACAATATGGGCCATTTTGGGTAATTTTTGCAAAGTTAGGTCATTTTACTTGTAAATAATTGTAGTAGACTGACATTCTGCATAATTTTCCCAAAAATAAGCTTGGCCAAACGGGCTATTAATCTGATTGTACTAACAAAAACAACTTATTGTTTCTTCATTTCTCCAGCAATCCAGGGAAGAAATGGAGAAATTTTTGCCACGTAAACTTTTAATCTTTTAACTTTTTGCCACGGTGGAATTTTTTTCCCATTACATATTAGTTGAGGTGTGTTTCTCAAACTAATGAGTGATAGTTTAGGTGTGTTTATTTCTCACACTCCCAATAATTTAGGTGTGAAACTCAAAAAAAGATGATAGTTTAAGTGTGTTTTTGACACTTCACTATAACAATTAGCTACTTATGTTAGTATTTTCCCACTAGTCTTTTAGTTGACAATTTAGCCCATGAGTCTTATATACTTCAATTAAGTCCTGTTGTTCCAATAGGGAATTCTAGAAGCAGGACACTAGTCCAGTCTTGACTAAGGTTATTACATTATGTGGCTATCATTGCTAGGGTATTTATACTCTCAGTCATTGTAATACTCAGATATAGAAAATATATGAGATCTGTTATTTTCCTAGAATTATTTTCTTTATTGTTTCTTCTCCAATTTTGTAGCAAGTTAATAAATTGCTATAATTTGGTATCAGAACTTCAGTCTCTGACATTTGGAGTATGGGGCATAAAACCTGAGCTTAGTCCAGTGACGATGGACAGAAAAGAGTTGCAGTACAACTTCAAATCTTCATGAAGAATCAATGAAACGGATGGACAAACTGGAAGAAAAACACAATGGATTCAAAATCAAAATGGTAGAGTTCTCAGATTCGACCAAGAGAATAGAAGAGATGCTTGTGATAATGAGCAGCTATGTCAGGGATCCTTCGTCATCAGCAAGGCCTTGGTTGCCGGCGTTTATGGAGGATCTCCGACAGACGAGGAATTTTTGTAAGTTGGAAGTATTTTGCGCAACCTCACCTCTCCTGTTTCACCCCTTCAGTTGGAAAACTTCTCAACCCTTGTTATAACCACCACATAAATTCCCTTTAGCTCTCCTTTAAACCCTTTGGCCACCACATTTTGACCATACCCAGATCAGCCACTACATCGATCCCTTTATCAGTATCGCATACCGGATCTCAACCATTATCATCATATCCTGTTGGGCTTTAAGCTGGCTCTTACTCACTGCCCAACCCATTTTTTTCATAATCCTAACTTTACAAATACTGCAACCTCTTTTTCCATTAGCCCGATAAGCCAACCTTTTTGTATCCCTTAATTTGGAACCCGACCTCTCAACCCTTCTCAATCCCTTTTGGATCTTTTCAAACTATTTTCTCGGGTTGGGCCTCACAACCAAATAGTGGAATTGTAACCAATGGTTCCTAGTCCAAAATTCCGTAAGGGAAGCACATTTTTCTCGAATTTAATGTTAGCAATTCAAGAAGTTGGCTGCACCATTGCAAAAAAATACTTTGACCTATGTCAAGTTTCTGATGAGGAAAAGATTAGCTATGTGGAGATTTCATATATGTGATTTTTGTAACACTCCGTACCTTCCCAACCCTACTTGACGACATCGAATAATGTTTACTTAGGTATCGAGAGCTATAAGTATGCATTTGGTAATGCTATTGATGAGATAATTGAATTTAGCCCTTGTATATGTGATTAAGCTTGCATAAAAGGTGTTTTGCAATTTTTATGGCGCATTTGTGGGGTTCAAAATGAGGCTAATAGGACCTCTAAACAAAGTATATTGAGGCTAAGAAGTAAGTTAAAGAGTAGGACTTGAAGTATCTAACCGAACCCGCGAAGAAAAGTCAAAAAATGAAATTTTCAAAAAATTTTAAGGTGGGGCGCGTTTGGGACCGTGCCAGGCCGCTTCTGGCCGAAATTTTCAGTCCCCAGGCAGTGTTGGGGGGCGCGGCGCGCCGGGCTGCTTGTGCGCACCTTTCAAAAGTTGGAATTTTTCTTAAGTCCCAAGGGTGTCCGGGGACGTATTGAGCCAATTTTTGCTACGTTTCTTCTACAATCATGAGCACATACATGAAATGAGTAAAGTATTATATTGGTATGATAAAATGACTCGAGAACGAATTTGGCGTCAAAATGACGATTTTACCCTTTTGGTCAAAATAGGTCATACGTGGCTAGAATCACTTGTTTTTGGGATTGAGGCTATGGATATGAATAGAGTGAGTGAGAATATTGTTATAACGCATATGAAATGATTTAAACATGAGAAATTATTGATTTTATTGGATTAAGTAATTTGGGCTCAATAAAGCCCAAAAATGAAGAAGAAAAGCATGGGCCAAGAATGGGTCAAATGACCCATTCTTCTTTGACCAAGCAATAATTGAGAAAGGGACTTCAAAGGCCTATAAAAGGGGCACAAAATCAGATTTTTAATACAAAGAACACACATGCTTTTCTATCTTTTTTCTTGAGAATTCTAGAACACCTCTTTTGGGCTCTCAAACCCTAAGCCATCTTTGGATCAAGATCATCATCTTCCAAGCTTAGGTAAGTGTTTATTCTTATGGATTAACATATTATATGCATGTGAGAGTATGTATATCATGTTGGTTATGCATGGAAGTGTTGTATATGGCACTTTGTGTTTTTGTAAAAGATGTGCCATTTATGGAATTTAAACTTGGAATATGACTTGTGGTTTTGATAAAAGAACATGATATGGATAAAATATCAACATGTATGGTGTGATTATGTTCCTAAACTTATTATTTTTCCATGAGTGTAAATTATGGGATTTTGGCCGAATTATTGGTGTGAGGTGTATTGAAGTGAATTGATGGATTCATTGTGATGTTGTGGTGATATAGAAGTGTAAAGTATGAATTTGGTGTGACATGCTAGTGGTTTATGATATTGTTCAATGTTGAGAATATTGTGGTATTGTTGGTGTGATCGTTTCACACATGGTATAATCAAGAGGGAAATGGCATGTTAAAGCCAAACATGTAACTCAATGTCGTTGTATGCATTTGTAAGGTAGTTGGTGGTTAATGTAAACTCTATTGTATATTTGTGTTGTAGAGTGAAACATAAGGAAGGAGCGGGACTATTGTATTCGCGTATAGAATTGATTGTTCATATTGAGACGATAAGGTATGTAAGGTTACTCTGTCCGTATTTTTCTGCAACATATATTGTTCATGTTGTCATTGTCCTTGTTCCATTCCAAAATGTTAAAAGGTATCTCATTTCAAGTTGTCATACGTTATTATTCTCATGTATCACATAATTATGGACATGATTCCAAGTTCCAATAATATTATGCTCCAAAGCTTTCAATAATGTTACAACTTCAAAAGTATCAATCTCATGAACATAAAAGATTGAAGTAATGCATGTATGTGTTCCAATAAGATTATGATCCCCCAATGTATTAATCTCATGGAAGTAAAAGAGAGAAGTAATGCAATGAAGTAATGGAAGAAGTATTTTCCCTCATGGTTACTTTATATTTTCCCTCATGGTTACTTTATTATTTTCCTTATGGTGACTTTATATTTTATTTATACTTATTAAGTGCGGGTGATAGCTTTGGGGGAAAAAGCCAAACTTGATGCCGAATCTGCTTCCTTGTTTTTCGGGTGGTAGCAGGGGGAAAGCTCAGTGGGGCAAAAGCCAAGCTTGACGCCAAACTTTATTATATTCACTGGATCAAGGGGGAAGCTCAGTGAGGTAAAAGCCAAACTTGATGCCGAACCTGCTTCTTTGTTTTCCGGGTGGTAGCAGGGGGGAAGCTCAGTGGGGCAAAAGCCTAGCTTGATGCCGAACTTGAGACGGTTGCATATTGACGGATGCATTGCATATTGAAGGTTGCATATTGACGGATGCATTGCATATTGACGGTTGCATATTTGCATATTAACGGTTATACATTATTGACGGTTCTAACTATTAACGGTAACGGGCATAAGGGTAAATGGAATAATGAACGTAAGGTACCTATTTCCACACATATCACAAGATGATTGATCCACATTGACTATTCTCTTGAAATCAAGTTCCTTGAAGTGTTTAAGTTTCATGAAGTTTCTTATAACCTTGCATACTCAGTACATTCTTCGTACTGACGTCTTTTGGCGATCTTACTTTATTTGCTGCAGGCACAGGTGTTAGTAGGCCTCCACAATAGGCTACGACTTATCCGTGGATCATTGGTGAGCTCCAGTTAGTTCGGGGCTTCTCCGAGTCACATGTGTATATTTTTTTGGTTTTGTAATCATTGTATAAAGCGGGGACTTGTCCCGACTATAGATTGTTATGTTCATGCATCGATTAGAGGCTTTGTAGACATATGTGGGTTATGAATGTAAGAGACAAATGTCCGTTTTAACTTGATGGCCCCAACGGCCAAGTTTCCTGAATACATTTATATAGTGTATGTTTCCATGTCCATGTTTTCCGCATAGTGCATAAGGTATCATAAGATTCATACGAGGATATGCATACGAAGGTTCATAAGCAAAGATTGGTTCTCTCGGGCCATATCGGCTTCGGGTGCCAGTCCGGCCCGAATGGGATTTCGGGTCGTGACAATTTTGCTAATTGCTAGCCGGACAACTATGTAGCTGATAATAGGAGTTGTGTTTTTGGGCCCAATTTAATAACAAAATTTGTGAAAGGTTTGGAAATAATATGTCTGTGAATTTTTTTAAGGAATTCAATCGCTTGGACCATTCATCAAAGAAAATTTGATGAACTTAAAAGCCTAATGATATTAATTAATCCTTGCCCCATTCATTTTCTGTTTCATTGGGGGACTTAAACGAGACATAATGCCCTTGGTGAAATTTGCTAAGCCTAAGACATTACTGAAAGCTTATAAGTGTGCCAAATTACATGAAATATCTTTCACTGCATTGTATAAACAAATGGACAAACAATTATCCTACAAAGTTTTACGGGACAATGAATTAAGGGTGGTAGAAAAGTTTTAAAATTAAGTGTAGGTGACTCAAGTCTTAATTATTGAGTAGGGGTGACAACTTTTAGATTAAGGATTAAGGGGATGAATTTCACATCCCCAGTTTTTTTATTTTACACTTTAGCCCATCTTATATAAAACCCTAATAACTAAAAATAGAGGGGAAAAAGTTGTTGCTGCCACTACTGGACCAAATTTTTGGATCAAATTTTGTTCGTATATCACTGGGCATTACTTCATAGGCGATTTTGGTAAGTAAAATAATAATTTTTAGTTCAATTTTTCATCTAGATATATCTGGTATTTTTCAAACAATTTACAGTAGCATATCCAATAGCTGTTGTATTCATTTACAATAGTTGTTGGATAGTTTTCACTATTGTTAAAGTAGTTCCGACAGGTAAGTCATTTGTTGCAACATATGTTTTAAGTGAATCCAACAGATTAGTAATCTGTTGCAACATATCACTTTGCTGTTGGATAATTTCTATCAAATCTGGGACAAAACAGAAGATTAATATAGTAAGTAAGTCATCAGTTGTAAGAGATGGGTTATCTGTTGCAACAGATGACTTACCTATTTGATACATGTTCAGAAACAAAAGTTTAATCTAACAAGTAAGTCATCTGATGCAACTGATGCTTCATCTGTTGCAACAAATGATTTACCTGTTAGATACATGTTATGGTAGCTGGCCAAGCTGGGGCAGAACCAGAAGCTTAATCCAATAGATAAGTCATCTGCTGCAATAGATGAGTTATCTGTTGCAATAGGTGACTCATTTGTTGCAATAGATGACTTACCTGTTGGATTCATCTTCTGTTTCTGAATATGTATCCAATAGGTGAGTCATCTATTGCAAAAAACGAGTCAACTACTGCAATAGATGAACTACCTGTTGCAACAGATGACTTACCTATTGGTTTCATATTATAGCAGGTAGCAATACTGGATAGAACTAAAAGCCGAATCCAATAGATTAGTCATTTGTTGCAGCAAAATAGTGATTAGTTGCAACAGATGACTCATCTGTTGCAACAGATGAGTTACTTATTGGGACAATGATAGTGCATATAATTTTGTTATTGTATGTAGCTGTTTTATCCCCTTCCGGACTCGAAGGGTTGGAAAAACATTGGTTTTTGACTTTTTAAACTATTTCGAAACTTTAAAGAAAATTTCAAAATAATTTAAGAAAATACAGAGTCGCCACTTGATTTTTTATAGAAAATATCAAGAAAAACTTAAAGAATTTTAAAGACTCGAAAACAGAAAAAAATCTTTAAAATTAGAGAAAATGGGTAAGGATTCTAGTAACGCCTTGAGAAGGTTTTTAAGGCACTCAAGAAGCGTCCGCGAAAGCGGTTGACCAAAAGACAATTTGACTGATTTGTATAAATGTCCAATTTTGAAAAAATGTGGCTAACTTTGTAAAATCTTAAATTCATTGCAAAAACATGGAACTTATTCTATTCATGTGGAAAGTAGTTTATTTAAATTAAAGAAAAGTCTATTTAACCTAAAGTAAAAATTTTACCAAACTTAAGAGAAAAATATATTATTTTATGAAAAAATAAATTAGGAAAGAATCTTTAGCCACAGGAGAAAACAATATTTTGCAAGATAAGCCTCTTTATGAAAAGTGCCAAATCGAGACAAGTATTCGATTAATTGTAAACACTTGGATTTTTCAAGAAAATTAATTTTTTTGAAGTTTGGAAGAGGTCACTTTTAACCTAAATAAACCACTAGTCACACGAACAAAACAAAATGCCATTTTGATTTTTTTAAGATTCATTCTAAGAGAAAACTCATTTTTTATTGATTAAGCTACGTGACAAAGCGATAAGTAAAGAAAAATGCATAGATAAAATAAAATAACAACTCGAAGGGGAAATCATTTTAGATTAACCAAATTTAAGAGTTTAATACAATCACATAATCAAACATGAATTACAAGTAAATAAATAAAAGAAGAAAAGTTGAGAAAAATGGGTTTTGGACCCGTTTGGACCTGCCCGGCATTAATCCTCAATTTTTTATAGGCTTTTTAGCCTATTTTTTCCACTTTTTTCCACCTTCGTCTTCAACCCTGTAATACTAGCTTCCCTTTCTCATCCGATTTTCGCAATTTTGAACCCGTTTTTGGGTCTTTGGGCTTGACTCGAAAAATGATATGGGCCTCCTTGGCCCATCATGGAATGTGCGGGAGAGATGGAATCCATTTGGATTCCAAATTGTTTCACATGCGAATGGAAGGAGATAAAAATAAGTAAATGTTCAAAGAAGAGACTTATCAATGGATTAAACAAATAATCAAACCATCCACACTTTAACATGTTCAGTCAACACACAGAAGGTAAAACAAAAACATGAAAAGGGGAAAAAGCATGAAAGGGAACTATCTATCCATATTGACACTTGAGAAATCTATTCAGGAAGTTAGGCAAATGAAAGATAAATTCCTAATTTCGTGATATCTCGTTAAAGAAACCACATGGCCATTCTACTTGTGTACAAGAATGTTAGCCTCAAAACATCACCAAAAGGGTTATTTCTAAAAAAAAAAGTTTGCCATGAAAACGTCAAATACAACCCATGATAATCAAGATCTTATTATTATTGTTTTATCGCAAACAAATCTTTTACACATATTAAAGTCTAAAACTGTAAGAAAAACAAGGCTTTGATATTCCAAGCTAATAAACAAATAGATTCAAACTGAGATGGCTTAAAATGAAGATCAAAACACATAAATTCATCTTGAAAAAAAAAAGAAAATCAAAATCAGGTTTGAAATAAGATGAAACCATCAGTTCTGCACACCAGAAAACAAGCATCTCATGATAGTTACTCATTTTTTGGCAATTAAATGCAATGACCTAGTGACTGAACACCTCAAAACCTTTCAAAAATCCAGACCATTTTCCAACCTAAACCAATGAGAAGAGGAAGGAAACATCTTCCAACTGGAGATAACTCGATCCAAATCGGCTTTGAACTAAATCTCGGCACATAGATTACTGGGGAGAGTACGAAAAGCAAGCTAGGGTTGGAGTGTTTTTTTTAGTAAAGTAACACCCAAGAGAGCTTGCTCTTAGGAATTATAGTGTAGAACTTTCAGAGATGAAAACACGCAATGGCAAATACATAGTTCATCTCTAGTTCTGATTTTGATTTATTGAACAACATAAGTGAAAGGATAATCATTTTTTGCACACAAAGACCACAGAAACCAGCTCTAATAAGTATTTCTATCAATCCAGGAAGAAGAAGAGGTTGAAAGAAGTAATTTTAATCAGAATCTCTTTCTTTTTTTTTGTCGAAAGAAAAGATCTCATTTTTGAAACCTGTTAAATAAGAGATAGTCTTAAACATTTCAAGCAATAGCAATAATTCAATAAAGTGTGATGTTCTTCAACAATTAGAAAATCCAAACTTTCTAATCCATAGGCTTCGTCCAACATCAAACACATACTCAAACAAGACCATACTCGTCTATCAAATTATCAAACTTGATACGCCAAAAAAGAACAATGTATTCAAACGAGCTTCAGTTAATTCTAAAGTTTAGCAGTTTCAAATTATCAAGCAAGAACAATATAAACCTACAACTTATTTACCTTCACGCATTGTTAAACCTTGAAAACATAGCAAAGAAATTATTTCAGTCTTTCAAGGAGATGAAATAGTGGGGTAAGCGCGAAAGAACCATACGAAATTCATCAAAGCTCGACACTTTTTGTACAAACGAATAACCTTTCTCAAACAAGACCAATCCCATATCATACTCGGAGAGAATAATTACAAAAGATGAGATTTTTTGTTTACACAAATTCTTTCATAAAAGAACAAACAGTCCCATAACAACAAAATTCCATAACATTGTCCAGATTCTTTACTATACACTCAAGCATGAAAACAAAATTTCAACAAGGACGAAGCTTTCACCTGTTTTCGGGCAGGAACTGGGATTACGAACCTTTTCGACGAAATTTCCAGCACTAGAATTCAAATTTTAACCTCGCCGAAATTTAAATGAGTTCGTCGAAATTTGTTTTTCAAGTGTGTTTCTTCCTATCGGATTTTTTGGTTATGTGAGGTTAGAAGCATGCGCCTCCAGAACCTCCAATTTTCCCCCAAAAATCCTCTGCCTCAACCCTCAACCCTCATTATCTATTTATAGATGAAATTGGGGCTGTTTTGGGGGGGGGGGGGGAACAGAGGGGTATTTGAGGGAATTCGATTAGGATCTTTTGAATTTCAAAAATCTGGATAAGGATTGGGTTTGACAGCTTGGGTTGATGAATTTAGACCAAAAGAGGGCCAAATTCATTGGAAAAATTAGGGGGAAATTTGGGTTCTTTCACAACCAATCAGAATCACACAACACCATACCTTCATTGGTACAAATTTGAACGTTGGGAGGGTGAATCGTACGTGTCCAGCTTCTAGAGAATTCGAAGGAGCATTTTGACGAAATCCAATGATATTGACGGAATCTTGGATGGATAATCCATGAATACATGTATCACATTGAGAGTATTAGAATTTGTCAATCCTCATGTGCTCCAGATAAGTTTTGACTGCTAGTTTCCTGGAGAAAAACTCTTTGAGGTACTTGTCCAACGTGACGGTACTGAATAGTGCCGGATTTTCAGAGTTTATTAAGGAATCAACTGGTCCTATTTCCGCGCTTCTAGTTTTGGGTTGAAAAACACCCCAATGGATATCCTCCTTGTATGTTCATTCACTGTTACTTTGTGCTCTAGGCTTTTATAAACACCATTGCTCCAAATCTGCACGTTTATCTATATCTATAATCTATAATCTATATCTATAATATATTAATATATTAAAAGTGTGAAGACCCTTAGAAAAGTGATTTGAACTTTTTGTCCTTCATTAAAAGACTTTGCTTTACACAAAATCGTCTTTTCACCTTTTACCTCAAATTAAATTTCTCAAAAAAATTAATTATTCAAGCTGGGGAAAAAAATGAGTCGACACTTTTTGGGGGTTTTCCAAAATTTGTTTCCTATTTGGTTTAGACTCCTAAAATATAATATTTAACACTTCTAAATCAATTAGAATTTTACCTTAAAAAAAAGAAAAATTCTACAATTAATTCTATTTAAGTAAAGTTTTCTGTATTCTATTGATGCCGACCAAAAGTTTGTGTTCTATTTTTTTCTCTGTCTTAAGTTTATGTATAATTCCTTATTTTTTTTTGTCTGTTCCTTGATGATATGTATAATTCAATATCATAAATTGCTCATGTTATTGGTTATACTATTTATTTGTTGTTTCCATCTCATGCAGTGTTTCTTCTGTTGCTTGGTTTATGTGATATGAGTAGCCAACTTTTGAAACAATTGATCAATCTGTCAGCAAACTTTCTGGTAAGATCTTGCTTCAACATTCTGTATTGTGCTATTCATAGATGTCAATATTGTTGGGTTCGAAATCGATAGGGCGTCATGTGGAAGCTAATAATTTGCAAACCGTAGTGGCGATAAATCGGATGATAAATAAAAACATACTAAAAACATATTATTGAAAGGGTTTGGCTAATTAGCCTACATATAAAAAACTAACATTGAAAAATATAAAGCCTATTGAAAGAAATCTCCCCCTAAACAAGACTCTTTAAGGACTACATTGCGGATGTTATTGTGCTGTGATATGAGAAGAGGGGCCTTCTCTTTATAGAGGTTCAAAACATTTCCTCAAAGAAAGAGGTTAACTAATTATGGAAGAGATCTTTTCCCACAAGGAAACCTTTTCCACAAAGAAAACTCTTTTAAAGTAAAACACAATTATTGTAAAATTCAAGTAAACTAAGAAATTTAAGACAAATCCTATCAAATATATATACAATTGGGAAATATTGAGGTGGTGGTTACTGCTTTTTATGCTCATATGCATTGGAAGCTGCAAGAAGATTACACTATTGCAATTGTCGATTTTGAGAGCAGCATGGATGGGATAGGTGAAACTCTACTATAGCAGTGTGTATATTGGTGCAATCTTCAATTGTCCGATTTATTTGACAATCAAAAGAGAACCATATCAAAAAAATTCAGATTCGAAGATAACCAGTTTCAATGCTACGTCTCTACCCCAAGTCTGCACACATTCTATCCTTCCCACACTCACATGTGAAATTATATTATGTATGTCATTGTCGTTATTGATAATTTTGAGATTAAAGACAACTATAATTTTGTAAGTTTGTCACATATTTTAATTTTCTTTTGTGATTTTGAAACAGTAATTGTAGGTAGAATTCAAGTGATGAAATTTATTTCTTACCATGTTCAATATCAGTACCAACAACAAGAGTATATTATGACTTTGATTCCATCTCAAAAAGTGACAACTTCATGGTAGCTTCAGTGTTGGAAATAAACTGTGTAACCTTTGCTCTCTATTTAATAGGTTTTACTACAAATCCCTTAGTTCATCTCTTTTGGTTGTGAATCTCTCTTCTTTTCTCTAACAACTTTACGGCTATGGGTAATACCTCATTATTAACAATTGAGTATGATAATTCTCTGAAAGCAAAAATTTCGTATATGAAGAGATATTTGGTGAGATGTAATAATATAACAAAATTGTCTAGGTTTTCTTTTTTCTTGTATATGTAGAAAAAGGAATCTAAAATATATAATAAGAAAAAAAGAAGAAAATATCAATACGTATCAAATTTATCACGCATCACATACGTATATCATGCATATATTACATCTAATTCAGGAAGGTCAAAAAATATCATTCAAAGTGAATCGAACTTTTTGCCCTTCATTAGAAGTCTCCGCATTAAACAAAATCGTCTTTTCACTTCTTTTTTTTCAAATATGTAAAAATTAATGAAAATTAAAACTTAACTATTAAATCTTACCTTATTTGAATTATATACCTAACATTTGATATAAAACCTTACCTTATTTGAATTATATACCTAAAATTTTGGAACTTAAAACCGATTAAATTTTTTTAAAACAAATTGCTAGAAAAAGTCGGCCAAATTGTGACATAGGTATCAAATATGGCTAAGGAATTGTTTTGTTCAGAGAGTCCAAGTTTCAGTTAAATTGATTGCTCCAACTAGCAGATATTTGTTACTTTAACCTTGTATGTTAAATAAAATTTGGAGAGTCTTTCCATTGACTACACGTATGTTTTTTTTCCAATCTTTTCGAGGTAGTAGTTTTTCTATAATTAGGGGTGGCGGACTTATACACATCTATATATACAAAAAATTCTTTCGTACTATAGGGTGGCTTTTTTAAGTTCTTTTTTCTTAGTTGAACTTGATATTGCTCTTGATTAATTTTGTATTTGGGTCATGAATTTATTTTTCAACCAAATTAATCTCCAAATATTAGTAGGTCTCTAGGTCAAAAATCTATGAGAACAATGCTAGCAAATTGCAAGACAATGTTACAGTTGTTCTATGTTCATGAAATTCTGACTGTACTTTTTTTTCCTTCGCAGGAGCATTCTATTAGAATTTGTATTGGAATTCCAACGTCACACTAATTTTCATGGACAAGAACACTTTAAATCACCTTTTTTATTATTGTATTTACTTCTCAGGCATCATATTAGTGAAAGCAGTAGTCACTAAAGATTGTCTTAGGGTAGAATGTCTTTATCACACCCTTTAAGGTGCAACAAAGTTTAATATATGCATGGCAAGTACTGACATCAATTTTGATTTCTATTGAAGTTCAGGAAAAATTGGAAAACGTCCATAAAGGCAAAGAACCATCAAAACTAGAAAGAAGTTGAAGTGTGCTTTCTTATTTTTGTTTGTGTTATTGGACGTCCATGTGAGGTGATTTTTTTTCCAAAATACAGAACTTTTTGTGGTGCTAGAGATTCAATGATAAGAAAATTCAATATCGACGGAAAGTTATCACTTCATATTTTAATTTTTTTCTATTTTGTTTTTAGAGTTCAATTTATTGAAGAGTTTATGCTCACAAGAAAAAACAAATCAGTTTGATAAAACTTGTGCATATATACTTCTTACGAGAAAAATTGATGAGGCAACTCTAAATTGATTTTGTGCTACGAATATTTTTAAGAATAACTTTAGTAATCACCGCTCTAATATAGATCTAATATGCAACTCAATACGAGATTACCTATATTTACATGAAAGGTTAGTTTGTTCACTCATAATATGTAATTTGGTAGATGCTTTCATATCTTCTACATACTTCATAATTTTTTTTTAACAGCTATTAAATAAGGTTAAAGAACTATTCTTATTAGGCTAAGCATGAGTTTGCTATTTTGACTCTTTAAATTTTGAATTTGATGTAATGTGGGAGTTCCTTCTAATAAAGACTTAACAATCTCGTGTCGCTCTCCTTATGTGTCAAATTATGCAGTGTTATGAGGTTAGTAAAGTTGTTTTTCAGTAAAGTTGTTTTTCTAAATTTATTATTTCATTATTTTTATAATATTAAATATTGACTATGATAATATATGGGAAGTTTTGCTTCTTTACATGAATATATGAAAGTTTTGTTTATGTACAAACTCCTAAAATATATTAGAAGACTCCTTTGATTAACTTTTTTTTAAGAAAAAAAAGATTTGAACTTTTATAAATTGAGGATCCTTTCTTCCCACATATAATAGAATAGCTACAGGGACTCGATGTTATGCCAATTCCAATATTTTTTTAGGTTTACAAGTATATTTTGTGTTATAAAACTCTACCAGTTAGAATGTAACTTTCGTTAATGGGTCTCTACCTTTGTGATTAAGTGGCCTCTATTTTAATTTTTAACGACTAGCCGAGACAAAATAGATAATAATATATTTGCGATACAATATTTATTTATATAATTTAAATAAATATAACATTTATTTTAATGTTAATTGCTAATTTTTAATAATGAAGTTCTTCTTTTGTAGATAATTTAATTGATTGATGTGAAACATACGTGCAAGCACGTATTCTAAACTAGTAATTAAAAATATAAGAACCAAAAACCAAAAAAAAAAGTTAATAACAAATTTAAATTGTCACACCCTAACTATTAATTGTTCAATTTTTCTATCTGGACCATCATCATCTATGTATTAAAGGATTTTTTAACTATCATTTGTTCCCTTTTCCTATCTAATAAGAATTAGGATTTTTAGGTAGGAAAAGAGATTAACTGATAGTTGAGGTATGTTTTAATACATAGATGATGATAGTTCAACTAGGAAAAGGGAACAAGTGATATTTGAAGTGTAAAACTCGCAAAACATCAATATTTTATATGTGTTTTGGAGAGTAAATTTTCTTGGTGGTCATCCAACTTTGTGTTCATTACCCAAAAGTCATTAATCTTTATTTTGTTACACAAAAGTCATTTAACTTTGCCTCATTTTTTCACAAAAGTAACTTTGACAAAATTTAGTTAAAACCCTACCTAAAATGTGAGATGAAATTAAAAAAGATCTCTTATGTTTGAGGGTAGGTTCAAAATGACCCCTCAAATATACTTTTGAGCAGTTTTGGTTCACTATATTGCTAAAAATGAGTCTTTTTATTTTCATATGTTTGATAATTTCTACCTACTAAATTTAACGAAATTGAAAAAAAGTAAAAAAAAAAAAAAAGGAAAAAATTCTTAAAATCTATTTATCATAAATGTACAATACTTACATTTTCATTTACTTACCTTTTACTAATATATTGTTTTATTTGATTAATTTATAGACATCTTTTCTTTACTTTTGTTACATATTATTTTGTTCATATTATCTGTACATTCTTAAGTAAATAGATATGATTTTCAAATTGTTTTGTAATAGTTTCTATGAATATTATTATCAATACATTGAATATGTGAAGTAAACTACAATATTTTTAGTAAATAGAGTTAGTAAAAGAAACAAAAAAAATAAAATAATGTTACTTATTATAAAATAAAAAAAATAAAAAGTTTTGGATGATAGATCTTTTGGAGGGGCCGAGGACGGAGCTGAAAAATTTGTTTAAAGATGAAAATGGTGGCATAATGAAAATATTAAAAATTTATACAAGTATTTCACTCATTGATGTTTCAATAAAGTATTAATTCCAAGTATACATTTTTGTATTAGTCATAAATACGTTAAATGAATTGTTACAAAGAAATCAAAATAATCAAAATAAGTGTGGTATCATATGTAACATGAGAGGTCAACGTTATGAATTGAAACTTGTGAAGGGGTCTATGAAATTATTCTACAAATAAATAATTAACCTAGCAAGCTACACCAAATCCTACCATAAACCCCCCCAAAAAATAAAAATTGCAAAGAATATACCTCTAAATGTGACTCAATATTAAATTCTTTTTTTCACAGTTCTATGAAATTTAACAATCAGAGTTTGTTAAGTATTTCATGAAGCTCAAATGTACTCACAATCAACAAGCTTAAAGTACTAAAACTGCTCAAAAGTATATTTGAGGGGCCATTTTGGACCTACCCTCAAACACAAGGGATCTTTTTTTAATTTCATCTCACATTTTAGGTTGGGTTTTAATCAAATTTTGTCAAAATTACTTTTGTAAAAGATGAGACAAAGTTAAATGGTTTTTGTGTAACAAAACAAATAATAATGATTTTTGGATAATGAACACAAAGCTGGATGACCATCCATGAAATTTACTCGTGTTTTGGACTATTACATTAAAGAAAGAGTTAATAGTTAAAAACATATTTGAATTATCATTTTTTTCATGAGTTTTACACCTTAAATATCAATTGTTCCATTTTCCTACATGTACTATCCCCATATGTGTATTAAAACAAATCTAAACTTCAAGATGTTCGATTTTCTTACCTGATAGGGTTTGAAGTTTTCAGATAGGAAAAAGAAATAATAGATAGCTGATATGTGTCTTAATACATAAATGGTGATAGTTTCGATATATATAAAAAAAGAAGAACAACTTATTGTTGGGATGTGGAACTCACGAAGCTCCACTACTTCAGATGTGTTTTGTGTCTCAAAATTTTATTTTAGAAATTTGTATAGTACAACAGTGTCAAAATTCACCTCAAGAATATCTCCTATGTTCACAATAAAGGCATTAGGAAGGAAGTGCACGGGGAACCAAACACCATCCCCTTTGACTTGCAATCCTTCCACTCCATCAACTTGGTGAACTATGGTGATTGTACTGCCGTCTGAGTGAGCCGCCAGCCCCGTTACTAGCTCTGGTTTAGGGTATTGCTCGTACCTAACGAGCCCTTAGCTTGATAGTGTATGGGATAATAATAATAATAATGAATAATTTCAGTGGTTTTCTTTCAAATTTTGCTTCGTAACACTAACTTCTCATGTGGTTTGAGATATTATGAGTATCTCCCTTGGTGTGATTTATTTGTAACAATTTTTTAACCTATTTATTTTTAATGTAAAAGGATTATGATTTAACTAAATTACGTTTGTTAATATACTCTTTTAGTTCAAATAATTTCATTTTAT
Source organism: Capsicum rhomboideum (assembly GCA_031232105.1). Lineage (NCBI taxonomy): Eukaryota > Viridiplantae > Streptophyta > Magnoliopsida > Solanales > Solanaceae > Capsicum > Capsicum rhomboideum. The sequence continues at coordinate 120,017,811 of CP124711.1, forward strand.
GAGCATCTTCTTTAATAAATTTACCGGATAAAATAATTCTCTGTGCTTATCAAAGCAGTGGGGTTCTTACGTGGTTAAGTTTGGTGAAGATCTTGTTTCCTTGTTTGAATATTATATTGAATTCGAATTACAGATATTGGCTCCTTGCCTTTTTCCCTTTTCCCTTTGCAAAAACCACATATATTGGCATAATGGGAATAGTAATTGAGCTGCAATTCTAAGAAATATTCGGTCGCATAGAGTGTACAAAGAATGAGTTGATTAACAATTCACAGGCTCGCCTAAGCCAAGACACCTTCAAACAAACATTGTCCTTGCCTTGACTCTAAGTCACCTTGCCTTAGCGTCTAGGACATTCCCTCACTCATATTACTTGCGCATATTCTAGCCAATATGACATACAAAAATACACCAAATTCTTGGCATTGTTGTGCCATATATCTTAGCAAACATACTTCCGGTCTAACAGTTTCCATCCCCTAGAACTAGCATTGACTGCAAAAAGGCCAAAGAACAAAAAAGGTATCAAAGTTGCTACATTTGGTTTCGAACCAAGATCTACTTGCAAGGCAGGCAATTTGGGCAAGTCTGTCTGATTTTAGTATTTAAGAGAGCACAAGTACGTTTTTAACGGTCCCTGATATATACAGATACACATCTGATTTTGTTGAGGCTAACAGGTGCTAGTGACCCCCAAGCTTCCAACATAGGTCTGCCTCTGACACTTAGCGCCACATAGGAAAATAAGGTTGGACATGGAGATTTAACGCAATAAGGTAAATATGATTATTTTTCTTAGAATACAAGGACAAATATTGCCCAAACATTGATGAAAAGGGGTGTCACTACTAGAAATTAGACCTATGGGAACAGATTACGCAGTAACGATTTGGAAACCATTGCTATAGAGAGTCTATTACAATGGTTTTAACCGTTGCCATAATATTTCGGTGCTATTGATACAATTTAGCAATAAAACTGTTGCCATTATAGTACGACCATTGCGACAGGTATATTATCCAAACTGTTATAATAAAATCATTTATAACAACGCTTTATAGAAAAATTTATCTACTAGAACTTATATTAATTCCCTCCACAGTTTCCATCTCTTATTTTTAGTAAGCCCACCTATATGCTTTTCATTTTATTTTATTTTACTTTATTTCTTAAGTTTAATTTTATATATAATTATATTCCATACGTTGTTTGTTGGGATTTTGGATTAAAAGTGATAAATAAATTTATCAATTAAGTAGGAATTTTTAAAATTTTTAAAATTAGGTAAAAATAATAATTTTTTTTCAATTTTTTAATACAATTATCAAATAATTGTATATAACTATTTGAATAACTTTATTTTTTTTAATTTAATAATATTATGAGATCCACTTTTATTTAATTAGAAACTTGGAAGTTCTTTGAGCTCATTTTTCTTTGTTTCTTCCTATGCAGAAATCAATTTTCTATAGAAGGGTTTTTTCTCAAATCACAGAAGACAATGTAGAAGGGCTTTTTCTTTTTTGCCCAAATCGTGAAATTTTGTCAACGAAATCAAAGAGAGCTCCGGTGGGTGTAGGTTTCTTCACTAAGCTCCGGTGATTGCAGTTTTCTTTACTAAGCTCAGACAAAATCGCATATTTATTCACTATGCTTCGACAAAATTGCAGGTTTATTCACTAAGCTCCGATGAAATTGCAGGTTTATTTACTAAGTTCCGACGAAAAATTACAGATTTATTCAGTAAGCTCCGAGGAAATCACAGGTTTAGTCACTTCCGATGAAAAGTTGCAGGTTTATTCACTAAGCTCCCACAAATCCCAGGTTTATTCACTAATCTCCTATGAAATCCAATTTTTATTCACTAAGTTCTGACGAAATCCCAGGTTTATTCACTAAGCTCCGACTAAATCCTAGGTTTATTCACTAATCTCCTACAAAATCCCAGGTTTATTCACTAAGGTCCGACGAAATCCCAGGTTTATCCACTAAGCTCCAACGAAATCACAGATTTATTCTCTGAGCTCCCACGAAAACACAGATTTATTCACTAAGCTCCCACGAACTCCCAGGTTTCTTACGCTTTTGTTCCTTAGCGAAATTGACAGGTAGTGTCCACTAAGTCATTGAAATTTTTTGATAGAAAATTAAAGGAATTCAAATGTCCATTAGGTAACTGCTTAGATTGTTGACTAGAAAGACAGTGAATTATAGAGTTTGTATGTTTAACTAAACATCTCGTTAATGACTAGAGAGAAATAACTATTGAATTGTTTTTAGCAGCAAGCTTTCTTTGTCAATACACACTATGTTTCACAATATCTGTCCAAAAATTTACCCTAAAAGAAAAGCGCAAAAGAAAATGAAAGGGACATTCAGAGAATTGACCTTGAGACCTCTCGAACCTGAAGCGAGAATGATATCACTTGATCAAATTCCCACGTTTGATGGTAATCAGATAGTATTTTATTTGTTTTTTCTATGTAAAGTATTTCATTTGCTTGTTTTTTCTGAATGGGATTTGGTTCTGTTTGCTTTCGTGAATGTGAGATCCTTGAATAAGACATATCCTTCTTTAAATATACTAGTATTAGCTTTGTGGTATGTTGAGCTGCTAATCTAATAGGCAGCCAAAATACAAAAAACTAGAAGCTCAATGAAATATATACAATAAAAAGAGAGGCATTCAGAGAATAGGCATTCAGAGAATCAAACTCGGGACCTCTCGCACCCAAAGAGAGAATCATACCAAGAGACCGAATTCCCATCGTTGACATTGTTGTATTTGAGTCTAGTCAAATGTATTTTCCCCTTGTGAGTCATTTGATCGCAAATGTCACTGTTATCTGTAATATACAATTTAAATAATCCTTATTTTACACCGGATGATCTTCATTTGCTTGCTTAAATGTTCTTCAGTACTTGCTTATTTGGATTTGAGTACATCGATGGGTTGCTTAAATAATATGCCTCTGCAGTTCCTTTGATTCTATTCTCACTGCTCTTGATGTGTAAAGATGCTATTAACTTTGGTTATTACTGTCACTTATATATTGACAATCCTATGCTATCATACTTAACCCTCTGGACATCTGGAACCCAAAACCCATGAGATCTGTCTAGTGATTACGAACTGTCATTGGGCATGAGGCCAAGCCTCTGGCATTAGCTGGATTAATATTACATGTTTGAGCTTCATAGTTCAAGTTAAGTCAAAGCTGAAGCAAATAAAATCTCCACTAAGGAGCATCACATTGATAGTTAAACATGGGCTTTTTGTTTGGTTCTCTTATTTTCAGTTCTCTTTTGGATACCTTCCTTATTAAGCTATATCATTAGCACTTGTTTCATGGAATGGTGGAGCTCATGTAATGCAATTTGGGTTCAAAACAACATGGTATAATGGTATTCATGGATTTCTTTTTGTTCTGTTACTTTTGAATTTGCTTTATGCAAACAAAAGAGCTATTGTTATAGCAACAATTATCCAAGAATTAGCTAACAATTACTTAAATGGTAATGCCATATTCTTGATAATTTTGTAATATTTTGTCCATTAGGATATTATATTTTTATACATAGCTCTGATACCAATTTGGGGGTGCGGATCAAGGATCATCTTATGACTCAAATGCTTCACTATAATATTGTTTTTCTAGTGTAATTAAGCGGTTAAGTTCTTTCATAATTTCTGTCATTTGTTCTAAAGAGTGTGTATTACGGGTTTGGTGGTATTTTAGGATGGTAGCTATTAATAGATTTTGTGTTGATTTTCTTTCTTGTCTAGTTTGTGTCCAATTTTGAAGTGCTTCGTAGTTAATCATTTTAATCTGAATAATACCAATCTAAATAGTCGTTGCTATCATCATCATAGTATGAAATGGTAAAGTCTAACCAGCTATCTTGCATTAATTTCATTATCTCATATGTTTTTAGTAGGTCATAAATTATTTTTCGTGTATCATTATCTAGATGTCTTAATGCGTATAATAAAGTTATTTTGTAATTATCATCTTCATCTATTATGTATGTGTAAGAACTTAATTTATAAGTATCTGTTTCAGTTCTAGATTCGTTATCTTTTGTACTAGTGCTGGGTGTGTCTATATGGGTATTCATGTTGTTGCCTAAGCATATTCCCTTCTAACCTCTTTATGTATCATTATCCTTATCATGTTTTAATATATTATTCTGAACAATCTTTGCTGGTCACTACCATGTATTTTGGCTTCAATCATTTACCTTAACAGCGCCTCAACTCTGTGTACTCCCCTAAACGGCCTCCTTGCCTATCGGTTTCCACTTTAGGATGGCATAGTCTGGGCTTAACTACTCTCAGCCTATTTCCATGGCAAACTTTCTCAAGATGTTCAATATAATGGTACTATAACATGATAAATAATAATGATATTTAAGAGATTATAAGGAATATAAGAGTTTAGCTAGTCATAATTATGAATATGTGTACCTGAGTTAGTAGTTTGTCGGATTGCTCCATATCTTCAAAAATTAAATATTTTATTTATATAATTCGGAGAAGAGAGAATTTTATGAAGGTTTTAGTGCTCAACACATGAGGCTTACCTTCTTCTTCTTACATACTGCCTATTTATAGAAAAAAGAAGTGCCAATAAACGGCTCTTCGGAAATCTGAAAAATAAAATTACTGTGCGACTCTTTACTATTTGCACAGTGACTTGACTCTTCCTATTCATAGATCACTTCCTACTTTACTTTACATATAAAACAAAAGACTTTAAGAAAAGTAAAACAAACGTAATTACATATCTTTTTCTTGTGTCTGTCTCTTTCTTATTTTCTTTTCTTTATCTTGTCTGCTGCATTATTTATTGCTTACTCCAGCTGGACGTCTGGCATATCAATACTATCTCCTCCATTGCATTTGGTACATTTGTGGTCTGGATATTTAGTAACTAATTTACAATATCTGGTTAATATATTTTGAGAAATAAAATTATTTTTTAATGCTCTTGTCAACGGTTGTTCTTCTGGTTTAAGTAAGGACAATATCCATTTCTGGACTTCTTCCATATCTCCTTGGCGTATTTCTCTTGAATTTGAATAAATCATCACCTGGTTTCAGACATAATAACTCCATATGGCATTACCATTTAAGTAATTGTTAGCTAATTCTTGGATAATTGTTGTTATACCAATAGCTCTTTTGTTTGCATAAAAACTTGGTATATCGTTTTCTGGTATCTCTGGCTGTTGTTCTATTTCTTCTGGGATAATCATTTCCTTTGTCATTCCTATCAAGAATATGGAATTACCTTAGACCAACATATTAACACTCAACATGCTTACATAAATGATATACTCTATACTACGGATACTGAAGAACAAACTAAAGAAAAATTAGCTGTACAAAAAATAAATAAACAACAAATAAAGAAAAATAAGAATCTACGAAAACTTAGGAAAAAATTAAAAATGTTATATCCAGAATATAAATCTTTAAGTACCAGCAAACTAGATAACGATAGACTATCTTACCTAATAGACAAAATATCTAAAACAGAGTACAAATTAATTCAACATCTTAAGAACAAGCTAATATGAATACAGATACACAATACAGACAACAATTATCAGAACAAATTACAAAATTGCAATAGGAACTAAAAGACAGACAGGCTAGATTACATTACAATATATTCGCCGGAGTAAATAACAAATCTTTAGATACACAAAGAAAAACCATATTTGAGTTAGAAATACAATTGTTCCATTTAGAATATAAATACGAACACAGATTATAATGAATAAGGAAGAATATGCAGTAGATGAAAAAATATACACAAATCCAGATGGATTACAAATAGCAATAATCTTTTCAAATTTAGGAAGAAGATATAAGAAAATAGGCAAAACTTTATACTTAATGTTAGAAAAAGAAACAGTTAGCCTAGAAGATAGTTTAACCGCTATGGTCCGAATTTCTAAAGAGAACGAAGAAATCGATAGGAAATATGAAATTGACAAAATAAAAACACAAGCAAAGGAAGAACTACAACACCTAGAGGAAACAAAAACAACAAAATCTTAGAATTAGAAAAAGAATTAGAAATGTTAAAAAAACTATACGCTGACAAACAAAAACAAAAAGAAAAGAAACGTGAACATGAACAAGAATTAATGCTAACAAAAGAAATAGAACAATTTAAAGCTAAAATACAAATGGACGAAGTAGAACAAAGTAATACTGAACCCGAATTACCAGATATTAGGATAAACACTGTAAATAATGATAATAACAATACACTTAAAGACGACACTTATTCTGAAATTAGTGAAACATATACAGAACTTTTAGAACAAATAAATAATACACAAATAGAAGTTAATGCAGGAACAATAGACAATAAACCAGGAACTTCTAGAATAAATAAACAATCAAGCCCTAATTATGCTACATATGTTTACGATACAGACGATAGAAATAAAACATTATGGGAACGAAGATTAAATACAAAATGGCAACCAAAACAAACAACTGAACAACACAACTTTTTAGATTTAGATTGTGTCTCTGACCCAAATAAAGCAATCCAATTATGGATAGGATATATTGCTAAACAACTAGTAGATAATAAAATATCAATGGCAGAAACACCAGCTTATATAGAAAGAACACTAATAGGAACAGTTAAATTATGGCTACAAAATTCAAGTGCTGCAAGCTTAACAGTATTAAGAAATAACAGAAATAGTGAAGGAACCGCAGCTACAACAAATACAGAGATCTTAAATAAATATGAAATAGCTATTCGAAATGAATTTAGCAGTATGACTACAGAAATAGAAGAGCAAAATAAAGAAAAAGTAATACATAGGAATTTAATGCAAAAATTAGCTGTATGTAATATGTGCTACATAGAAGAATATACTTGTGCCTTTAAGGACTATTATTATAAAGGAATGTATACAACAGCAGAAAGTACTGATATAAGAAAACTATATTTTACAAAATTACCAGAACCCTTTGGATCAAAAATAACAAAAGATTGGACTGACGCAGGATTAACAGATACCTTAGGAGCTAGAATAAAATATTTACAACATTGGTTCATAGATTTGTGTGAAAAATACAAAGAAAATATTACCCTAGATAAAACAATAATAAAAAACTTGTCGTGTTGCAAAAATAAAACAGCACCACAATTCGGCTGTATAGACAAAAAATATTATAGTAAACGAAGAAAGAAATATACTAAATATAAATATAAACCACACAAAATTAGGTATAAATATAAAAAACCACGAAGACGGTATTATGTAAAGAATTATAATACCAAACGACCATATAAGAAAAAGAAAACATTAGCAGAATGCACATGCTATAACTGTGGAAAGTTAGGTCACTTAGCAAAAGATTGCAAAATACCTAAAGACCCAAAGAAAAAACAAATATCGGAAGTAACGATAGATAATGACGAATATATACAAATTGACTATATAGATTATGATTTGGATAGTAATGATAGCATATATGACTTTTCAGATACTAGTCTAAATGAATCGGAAGAAGAAACAGAATATGACTGAAAAAGATATTCAATTAATTGAAAAAGAAGAATATCAAGATGCAGAATCATCAGAACAAAAAATAATATTTGATAACCATATATTCGACCAAATAAAAAGAAAAGAATTAGACTTAAGTATAACTAAAATTTTAGATGTACCAATAATTAAACAATGGTTTAAACCACCAAAAGAAGAATATTATGTAATTAGCCAAAAAGAGCATATTATAGATTGCAAATATATAAAAGGAAAAGCAAAAATTCCCATACTAAACAAAAAATTAGTAAATAAAGAAATACAAAATATAAAATCAAAAATCCCAATAAAATATGTACATTTAGGAGGAACAGAAATATTAATAAAAGCATGCTTTCGAGAAGGAATAGATACCCCAATTGAAATATACTTAGCAGATGATAGAATTATACATTCCATTGAAAAAAGTGTTATAAGTGCAGTTAAAGGAAATTTAATATATCAGAAATTCAAATTTATAATAAGTGCGAATTATTCAGTAGCAGTAACAGATACAAACATAGATAAATCATTAGTTTTATACTGGAAAATGTCAGGAATTGAACTAGCACCAGGAAGTAAAATATTTACGGCAAGATGTAAAAATTTATATATATACACTACAAATCATACGGTAAAAGCAAGAAATAAAATAAATAGAATCAAAATAGAAAACCCCTTTGAACAAATTGTTACAGTAATAGATAATAATGATTATAATTACCAAGAATTAGATATAAATACTGACCTAGAAATAGTAAGAGAAAGACTTAGTACCTCAAAAAGAATAACTAATGACACACCTACAACATCATCAAGACTTAGTACCTCTAAAAGAAAAAATTATACATCACAGGATTCCATTAACAATAATATCGATAATACCAAAACATACCACTATTATATAACAGGAATTATGGATCAACAAATATACCTGATATTAATAAACACAGGACAGGAAGAAAATTATATTGCAAGAGAATTAGTAATGGAAAACGAAATTATTACAAATACACAATTAACTGAACTACCAAAAATACTAGCAAACATGAAAGACATGGTAGAAAAAGAACTAATAATTGGAGGCATACCAATAACAATACAATTTAAGATATGTCAAACTGGTAACAATATCACCTTAGGAATAAACTGGTTAGAAAACCTAAAACCATATAAATTAAAAGACAAACAGTTAACCATAACTTACAAAAACAAAAATATAATAATTAAACGAACAATAACATAAATAATATGCGCAAGGTATATATACTTGCAAAAATAATAGTAGAAGGATATCATAACAGATATTATACACCTATGATTGATACAGGAGCAGAAGCAAATTTATGCAAACACAATTGTCTACCAGATGATAAATGGGAAAAATTAAAACCCCCAGTAATAATAACCGGTTTTAACGATGAAGGAAGCATGATAACTTACAAAGCAAAAAATGTAAAAATTCAACTATGGGATAAGATATTAACTATAAAAGAACTGTATAGTTTTGAATTTTCACAACGAGATATGTTATTAGGCATACCATTCATAGACGATTTATATCCACACGTATTAACAAAAACACATTGGTGGTTTACAACCCCATGTAAACATAAAGTAGGAGCTAAGAGAGTAACTAATAAGGTAAGAAAAATAACACCATGGATAAAAGGAATGAACAAATTACACAAAAATTAGAATCCGAAAATACTATTCAAAAAATAGAACTAATCATATTCTCCATAAACAAAATTAAACCAATTCAAGACAAGTTAGAACCTTTATATAATGAAAACCCTTTACACGGATGGGAAAAACATAAAACGACAGTACAAATTGAATTAATAGACGAAAATAGTATAATAACCCCAAAACCCTTGAAATATAATTTCGACGATCTAAAAGAATTCAACTTACATATAACCGAATTACTTAATAATGACTTTATACAGACCAGTAACAGTAAACATTCTAGTCCAGCTTTTATAGTCTCTAAACATAGTGAACAAAAAAGAGGAAAAAGTAGACTGGTTATTGATTATAGAAACCTAAATGCCAAGACTAAAACCTACAATTATCCAATACCAAATAAAATATTGAAAATCAGACAAATACAAGGTTATAATTACTTCAGCAAATTTGATTGTAAATCAGGATTTTACCACCTAAAGTTAATAGATGAATCTAAAAAACTAACAGCATTCACAGTATCACAAGGATTTTACGAATGGAACGTATTACCATTTGGATATAAAAATGCACCAGGTAGATACCAAAATTTTATGGATAAATATTTTACTCAACTAGAAAATTGTATAGTATATATAGATGATATACTTTTATATTCAAGAACACAAGACGAACATATACAATTATTAGAAAAATTTATACATTTGATTGAAATCTCAGGAATTAGCTTAAGCAAGACAAAAGCAGAAATAATGAAAAACCAGATTGAATTTCTAGGAATACAAATAGATAAAAATGGAATCAAAATGCAAACTCATATAGTACAAAAAATAATCGATTCAGACGAAACAATAGATACAAAAAAGAAATTACAATCCTTCCTAGGATTAGTTAACCAAGTAAGGGACTATGTACCTAAACTTGCAGAATACCTAAAACCATTACACAAAAAATTAAAGAAAGATACTGAGTATTATTTCGATGAAACTGATAAGTTACATATACAAAAAATTAAAACTATGTGTAAAAAATTACCCAAGTTATATTTTCCCGATGAAGATAGGAAATTTGTATATATTGTGGAAACAGATTCCAGTGATCACAGTTATGGAGGAATACTCAAATACAAGTATGACAATGAAAAAATTGAGCATCATTGCAGATATTATTCAGGAACTTATACCGAACCACAATTAAAATAGGAAATAAATAGAAAAGAATTATTTGCATTTGAACCTTATATTGTGTATAACAAATTTATTGTAAGAACAGATAATACACAAGTAAAATGGTGGATAACAAGAAAAATACAGGACTCAGTTACAACAAAGGAAATACGAAGACTTGTACTAAATATACAAAATTTCACTTTTACAATTGAAATAATTAGATCTTATAAGAATGTCATTGCAGACCACTTATCAAGACAAAGCCACACAGACAGAACAAGATAGTACGACAATGGAAGATATACTCAAAGCCCTTACTACACTTTGTACAAAAGTGGATAGTATGGACATTGAAATACATAGACAAAAGTTACAAATCAATGAAGCTAGGTTGAAATCAGCCAGCACAAGTCAGCCGCATGACTATAACTTTGCTGAGATAAGTCGATCGGAAGACTCTAAACATCCAGAGGTAGAAGGAGACGTTGGGAAACTCCGTAAAACCCATAACAAATCTGTTAATATTGCAGGTACCAGTGAACCAGCTACGAAGAAACCATATATAAACACCAACCTAAATAGCATCTTTGCAAAGCCTTTCACACCAAAAATATATACTACTCAAAGTACCACAACACCACAAACCTCTACATATGCAGAAAGTTTAAATAGTGAAAGTTCCTTGTTCCATTGCAGATTTTGGCTGTTAGATGTGGAATTGGTGGCCGCTTAAGAGAAATTGGAAGATTTAGGTAAAGGTCAGCTCTGTTTTTTTTGAAAGGAAATCTAGTCATACTTTTACTGCTCAGAATGTTCTTATATACATCTAAGCAGTTTGAAATTGTTTGTAATTTGTATGCCGTCTCTTCGTCCTTTATTAATACATTTGTGTTTGTTTAATTTTTGGTGTCAAAGTTGTGACATAAAAGAGCTGAATAGTTGGCCCCTCCTAGCATCCGACACTATGGACATCTATTTACAGCTTGTCATCCAGTTGGTTCTCTATTTCAAAGAAAGTATCCATTAGCATGAAATTCTATCTTCACAAATCCAAGTATTCATTTTGTTGTGCATATTTATAGGTGTGTGTCTGTATATACGTTGCTTTCTTCTTGATCTTTCTTTCTGTTTCAGTTGTTGTTAAACTGAATTCTTATCTTCATCATTACATTTCTCGTCCTGCGTGGGTGAAATTGCTATAATGCTGATGAGGTTAGTTTAAGCTTTTCGATCTGTGAAGTTTTATTCATTTTGACGCCCCTTTCTCCTTATTATTCACTCGAGCTTCTCTATAAGACTAAAATCACTATAATTATCTCCCGATTTTGAGTTTAGTTACAATGGATTCTGTATATGTGAAATTGTTGGATCTGAAAATCGAGTTTAGTTATAATGGAATCTGTATATATGAAATCGTTGGACCTGAAAATCATGATGAATACTGAACTTGTTGGGTCTAAAAGGTGGAATTTGTGCATAGAATTGGATTAAAGTTTAGTGATTGATTGAGTTGCTATTTTTTATTTTTTTGTATTTAGTTGAGAAATATGTTAACTCACTGCCAATCTTTTTTTAATTATTTTCTCTCTTAGTTGTGCCTATCTTGCCGAGGATCATCTTTCTCCATGGCTACTGCATTTAGCTCGAAAAGCCACTGCTTTTGGACGTATAACCTTGAATCATGCATACAACGCCTCTTAACAGATTACTTGATTCATGCTGCCAAGATTGCGTGAATATATCCTAAGAGGTAGAGAGGTTGTTTCTGAATGACCCTCGACTCGAATAACACATACCAAAATAGTTAAAATATACAAACATTAAATACAGAGGCGATAAAACTGTACTAGATTTGTAGAAACCATTTACAGAATTTAATGCCAAATCCTTTCCTAGTTTGTTTGTGTGTTTCTATAAAAGCATCTGATAAATCCACTAGAGTTTTCATGAAAAGTTATTCGTATCTTGCATAGAAATTGTTTTGTAAGACTTAGGACCAATATGTGTGAAACAAGTCTCTGCACAACTACTTTTTCATATAACAGTATAAAATAAATGCCAATTTGAATCTGTGTTTTTGACATCACACGACAATTTTAAGATGTTTTATAAAGAGCAGCTTCGCGATTATTTAAGTTCCTCTTATCCTTGTAGTGTGGTCAGTTACAACTCCTACGGAAGCTTTTGTTGGATTCGACGTGATGGTTAGTGGGACACAACAGAAGTATTTCATGTTGGGAGGGAAAAGAGGTGTTGGGAAGACTACTTGTGCTGCTTCTCTAGCAGTAAAATTTGCAAACCATGGTCACCCGGCTCTTGTTGTTACAACTGATTCCGCTCACTCTTTGAGCGACTCTTTTGATCAGGTACCTACTGCATACTTCTCTTCTCAAAATTCTGTCAAAAGAGAAATTGATGTATATAATGTTTTGCGTTTTCTGTAGGATTTGTCTGGAGGGGCACTTGTTCTGGTTCAAGGAGTGGATTCTCAATTATATGCACTAGAGGTATTTTGGTCTTATTGTTTCGTTGCTGGTACTGAAGTAAAGTATCTACTTGTTTAGGAGAAATAAACATATAATAAACTGATATTCAAATAGATAAACCGTGAAAAAATAAGGGAAGAGTTCTGCGCAACGAGCCAACTGCATGGTGACAGTGGCATCAAAAATTTTATGGACATCATGGGCCTCAGAATTCTTGCTGACCAGGTGACACCCAAAACAAAATGTTTCGTAATTCTTTTCTTATGCCAAGTAAATCCCTCTCTTTGTATGGCTTGAACTGTACATGCCTAGTCTTAGTATCTTCTTCTTTCCTACTACACAACGGCCAAATTGACTGTGTCTGATGTAATCATCTACCTTTAAGCAGTTTCTTATGTCTCTTTTGTTGTTGATTCAGCTAGTTCTTTGGATGTCATGTTAAGTTCACGTGAGGCGTGTGATATGTTTTCATAAACTACTGAATTTCATGAACTTTATCTTAGTGTACTGATTCTTCACTACTGAGAAAATCACCAACTTTTGTCCATTTTACAGTACAACAACAATTGGATAGGTAACAGATTTGTCCATTAACTAATTTTCCTGTCTCACAGAAAATAAAAAGCTGGTTAATATAGTAGTAATATTTTTCATTATATTACTATTTGTATTTTCTAGATCTTTTGTTATAAAATGGGTGATGTATGTAACATGAACATGTTGCTCGAATTCCTGTATAGTAGTGATATAAATCATATAAAAGGAGCCATGGATGCTTTATCAAAGGTACCATTTTACGTTATTTAACATACATTACTGATAGTATCTCACAAGAGACATTGTGAACCTTAGTGTCATTTTACTAAATCATTTATTTATAACCTTTGTAGGTTAAGAAACTGAACAAGAGGCAGATGAAAGCAGTCAAGACATACTTTTAGTATTGGTTGGTCATGTCAAGGCTTCACATGTTCTTGAAAACTTTTATTTTGAACATATTGTCAATTTATGTATCACTACTCTCCTGTATAACTTCTTTTATACATGATTAATATAAATTAGAAATTTTGGATTATGATTTTGTTGATGAGTAGTTTCCTTTCACAATTTATATAAAATTTAGTGTATTATATTATAAACAAATTATTATAAATAAACTATTCAAATAGTCGTTGCAATAGCTCTTCATTAGGCATTGCTATAGCTCCATATAACCGTTGCTATAGCTTCTTCATTAATCGTTGCTACAGAATAGAAGTGTTGCAATAGCCTCAAAAACTGTCGCATAAATATATTATCGCAACAGATTTGGACCGTACCTATAGACCAAATTAACCGTTGCCATAGATAAGGAAATAGCAACATGTCTATAACCGTTGCAATAGCAATTCTACCGCAATGATTTGCCAAGCAATTCTACTGCAATGATTTGCCAACCGTTGCAATAAACCTATTGTCACGTGAGCTGGTGCGGCGGTTCCCCAAACCGTTGCAATAGACCATGATAGGTCTATTGCAATGGTTTTACTACTTATTGCAAAGGTATTTGAAGTGTTGTCATAGACCCATTTTCTAGTAGTGGGTAAATATGTTGAAATAGTATAGTGAAAGACAAATATAACTTATTTCTGGGAGTACATAACAATTTTTGTTTTGAAATGTTTTTTATGTTTTCATTTTATTGGAACAACACTCAATGATGTTTCCAAGCAAATCCAACAACACTTCTTTCAAAATTAAATTCAAATTTCATAGTCCAGTTCGACATTCAAACAATAAAGGATAAAAAGAGACAAAGCATGATAACTTTTCTTACTTCTTATTATGTTGTACACACCGGTGAAACACTTGTACACATGACTTGGAAGACTTAGGGAAATATTTGGAAGAAATAAGAAAAGCTATCATCTCTTCTCTCATTTTATCTTTTTAAATGTTCTTGCTTTCATTTTTTGATATATATTGAATTAACTCTGTTTGGTTGATTTCACAACCATAAGCTATTACATATTAAAATTCAATCCGTTGGTGTTCTGAAAAAGAAAAAACCTCCCCACAATCAATTCGTATATCTTAAAAGTTTGGCTTTTCATTAAAATTTTGTCACACATTGATTAAAAAAGGCTAGAATTGTAAGGCAATTGATGGAGAGTACTTTGTTGTAAAACGTTTACACGACACAAAAAGAAAACTTAATTTGATATTTCAAAACCAGTCCAATCTAGACATGCCTCACATCATTAGCTATCAAATTTACTTGTCCTTGAGAGCGCCCAAATATAGTATTGTAAGGCAATTGATAGAGTACTTTGTTCTAAAACGCAAGAAAACTTAGTTTGATATTTCAAAATCAGTCCGATGAGATAATCCATGAAGACATCTCACATTGAGAGTGCTAGAATTTGTCAATCCTCATGTGCTCCAAATAAGTTTTGACTGTTAGTTTCCTGGAGAAAAACTCTTTGAGGTACTTGTCCAACGTGATGGTACTGAACAGTGGTGGATTTCCAGAGTTTATTAGGGAATCAGCTGGTCCTATTTCTGCTTCTAGTTTTGGGTTGAAAAACACCCCAATGGAAATCCTCCTTGTATGTTCATTCACTGTTACTTTGTGCTCTGGACTTTTATAAGCACCATTGCTCCAAATCTGCACGTTTAATTAAAAATATAAGAACCAAAAAAAAAAAAAGAAGTTAATTGTTAAAAGTGTATTTGAACTATCATTGTTTCCGTAAGTTTCACACCCTAACTAGTAATTGATCAATTTTTCTGTCTGAACTATCACCATCTATGTATTAAAAGACATTTTAACTATCAGTTGTTCCTTAGCAAAAGAGAACAACTAATAGTTGAGATGTGTTTTAATATATAGATGGTGATAGTTCAAATAGAAAAAAGGAACAAGTGATAGTTAGAGTATAAAACTCGCGAAACACCAATAGTTTAGATGTGTTTTTGACTTCCAAAAAAAGAGTTAATGGTATTTGAATTATCATTTTTTTCGTGAGTTTCACACCTCAAATATCAATTGATTCATTTTCTTACCTGAACAATCACTATCTATGTATTAAAACACATCTCAACAATCAAATATTCTATTTTCCTACCTGATAGGGTTTAGAGATTTCAGGTAGGAAAAGGGAATAGTTGTTAGTTGAGGTGTGTCTTAATACATAGATGATGATAGGTAAAGAAAGAGAACAACTAATAGTTGAAATGTGAAACTCACGAAACCCCAATACTTCAGATGTGTTTTGTATCTCAAAAAAAGTTAAGAAGTTCGTATAGTACAAAAGTGTTAAAATTTACCTCAAGAATGTCTCCTATGTTCACGATAAAGGCATTAGGAAGGAATTGCACCGGGATCCAAACACCATCCTGTTTGACTTGCAATCCTTCCACTCCATCAACTTGGTGAACTATGGTGATTGCACTGCCGTCTGAGTGAGCAGCCAGCCCCGTTACCAGCTCCGGTTTAGGGTGTGGTGGATAATAGTTCATCCTCACTGATTGCATTCCCTTCTCGTACATTTTTAGCATTACCTCCCTATCAATTTTTAAAGTTTCTGCTATACACCCTAGAAGGTCTATAACAACTTTCTCCAATGCTGCCAAATAAGCCTCGAGACTTTCTCTGTAATAAAAGTAGATTACCATTTGTTAGATATCTAGTCTAACTAAATCATTTATACATAGATGTTCAATACATAAAATAAAGGCTTAATACATAACTAATCCTTTAAGTTTGTCAGAATATTCTACTTAATTAGACACTCGAATTAAGCATATTTTAATTGAACACCTCAACTCTTAATAAAATATTTCAGTTAGACACTTTTGTTTCAAATTTTAAATTTGTTTGTGTATGTTTTCATTTGTTTATTATGTAGTTAAGTGAATCACATAAAATATTTCATCTTCTTTAATTATTTTATGTGATTAACTTAAATATCTAATAGTCGAATGAAAACACACACAATTTTTTTTTCAAAATTTGATTGAAAGTGCTTGATTGGGACACCGTATTAGAAGTCGGGATGTTCAATTGAAACAAAACTTAAATCAAATATCTAAATGAAATATCCTGACAAATTAAGAAGCTAACCATGAATTAAGCCTAAATTATAGATACCTGAATGAAGTAGGGAGCTTTGGAAGAAGATGTGGTTGTCTTGCGTTTAACGGATATGTATTCATGTAAAATCGCTCTACATAGTCTGAATTTACCTCTCCTTCGATAACAAGATGCCCATACCCTTCCTTGTTTCCCGATTGTGGTGCAAACTCCATTTTCTCTTCTGAGGGAAGTCCATAAAAATTCTCAATTTCCCTATCCAGTTTCTTCATCAATGAAGGACATACTCCATGATTTGTCAACTGTACAAACAATTTCTAATCACATGAAAATTAATGCAAACAAATGTATACATACAAATTAAACCCCTTAATAGATTTTGCATGCAGCCTATCCCCACCATTAAAAACAAAATGTCGTCATTCTAAAATGTAATTCACAATCAACATAAAATCAGATCTTTCTATAACAACATTCTTATATAGCAACATCTCACTAAAAAAACTAAATTTTCTCGGAACTGAACTTTGTTGAAAATTGCTTTTAGTTACTGCAGTAGTTTTTAGCAAAATAAGTTATTTAATTTAGGATGAATTAGAATTTTGAATTTAAGTTAGGTTGTTTGTTTTGTTGAGACATTTTAGGTAGTTTGAATTTTAAATATTGCTGATTTTTCTATTGTAAGGTGGCTATTTAAAGGCCCCAATGCTTAGTAAAAATTATTGAAAGCTTGAAAGCCATTTCAATCCAAAGAGAGTCATTTTAACCCCTATTTTGCTGCCCCATCTTTTTTAAAAAAGGGAAAATTATGCAAAATGTCCATTGGGAAAAAAAATTACACAAAAACTAACCCACTTTTTTTTTTTTACTAAGAGTAGCCACTCGGCCACTATTGCTTACTAAAAGTAGCCACTCAACCAAATGTAATACATAAAAAAATGGCACTTTGGCCTGGCAGTCGGCCAATTAGCCAATATTGCTTACCAGTATTTTGTTTGAATTTGAGGAAGTCATATTTTTGTGTTTTTAATATTGATACGTGTCACTCAACCACTTTAAATCATGACATGTGGCGAACATTGATCGGACAAGGGATATTTGGCAATTTGTTGAACACAAATGAAAGAAATTAATGTTAAACTCAGTTGATTTAGATTGTCAGTTGAAGCTAATTGAAGGAATTCAAACTTTAATTTGGATATTTCACAAGCAACTAAAATTCATGGGAAAAAATAATATTTATGTTGTTTTATTATTTTAAAAAAAATTCTCTTTTTAATTGTTTCACTTCTTTTATGGAAGAAAATGAATATTTTTGTTGTTTAATTATTTTTTATTTATACGTTTATTTATTAAGGTGGAATGCATGATAGTCAAATAAATATTGATATTGATACATTACATAATTGTTTATAGAATATCGATACACGATTATACACCATTCATACAATGTCGATACACTACATACCTATTTATAGAATATCGATATACATCTATATACTATTTATACAATATTGATACACGCTTGTACACTATTTATACAACATCGATACACGTTTATGCACATTTATACAATATCGATATATTACATATACACTACATAACTATTTGTACATCATATATACATATTTATACATCATTTATACAATATCGATACACGTTTATACATTATTTATATAGTATCGATACATTAAATATACACTACATAACTATTTATACAATATCGATACATTATATATACACTACATAACTATTTGTATATCATATATACATGTTTATACACCATTTATACAATATTAATATATGAAAAAATTGCATGGAGAAAGTTTTGAAAAAAAAAGGGGGAAAGTTTTTTTTTATATATAAAAAAAAAAACGCAGCAAAAAAAAAAGTTACTATTTTTTTTAAAAAAATTAACTCTGAAAAAAAAAAAAATGGCCTAATGGCCTTGGGCCAAATTGAGCTCTGTTGAGCCCATGACCCTTTTTGGTTATTTTTTCTGTAAATGAAAAGTGGGTTACTTTTTTTGTAAATATTTTATTTTTCTGTATATAATTGAAATTTTCCCTTTAAAAAACCAACAGTGGTATCAGAGCTTCATTGATCTTACGGGATCTGTGATTTCTTTCAAAGAACTACCACCCATTTTAACCCATAAGGGCTACCATTTTAACCCGTCAGGGCTACCCATTTTTTAACCCGTCAGGGCTATTTTCAACCTGTGTTTATTATCAACGCACAGGCTATTTTCAACCAAAAAGATGTCAAGCAGCAGTCTCTCTTTGAATGCCCCAAAAATTTTCACCGACAAAAGCTGTCAAATTTGGTCTGTGAAGAAATCATATTTTGAAACCTATGCTTTATGTGACGTTGTGAAGGAAGAAAAATCCTTACAACAATATTTTGCAAATCCTATAATTGTCCACATGAAAGCACTTTCAAAAGAGCTTTCAAATAAGACAAGATCGTTGATGGTGTTTTTTAAGCACAAAACCAAAAGAAGAAAAAGAAAGAAGAAGAGAAAGATCAATAAACAGAAAGTGTGCAATCTTAAAAACAATCCTCAAGCACAAGCGGCGGAAGCAGAAATCGAGGAGGAGCAACTTTTTAAAATTACAGTAACTAAAGCAAAGGAGGAGTGTTGAAAATTGCTTTTAGTTACTGCAGTAGTTTTTAGCAAAATAAGTTATTTAATTTAGGATGAATTAGAATTTTGAATTTAAGTTAGGTTGTTTGTTTTGTTGAGACATTTTAGGTAGTTTGAATTTTAAATATTGCTGATTTTTCTATTGTAAGGTGGCTATTTAAAGCCCCAATGCTTAGTAAAAATTATTGAAAGCTTGAAAGCCATTTCAATCCAAAGAGAGTCATTTTAACCCCTTTTTTGCTGCCCCATCTTTTTTAAAAAACCAACAAACTTTTATGACATATTTTAAATCTCTATCTATAAGTAATTTTTTTACCCATAATAGCAACTATGGAAAGTACTACGCTTGGTGCAGATGCTCAAATTGAGGACTTCATACAGGCCAAATATTATATATGAACTATGGAGTAAGGTCACTGATGGACCAAAATTCCCAATGAAGAAGGATGTTGAAAATAGGGATGTGTTTAGTGAAAAATGATGAGTACGTAGATGTTGACTTTAAGAAACTTGAAAAATATGACAAAGGCAAATACTTTTTTGTGTGGGCTTGACCAAATGAGCACAACATGACCTCTAGTTTTACCATTAAAGCATAGGAAATTTGGGATACTTTTGTGAATGATGATCATGAAGGAACGACTTCAGTGAAAAAATTCAGAGTTGCTATTCTCTCTATTGATTACGAAACGTTCAAAATGAAATCAGGTGAATCACTCCAACATGATCAGTAGGTTCACAACAATTGTGAACAAACTAGTACCTCTAGGGACGAGACTAGAACTCTTCCAAAGTCTTGGAATGTGAAATTCACTGTCATTAGAAAAGTCATGGACTTGACAATCATGACACTAAATGAATCGGTCGAAAATCTGAAGATATATGAAATGAACATGGAAAAATTCAAAACAGATAAGGGAAGTAAGGATAAAACTCTTGCTCTCAAAGTTGTTGAAAATGATGGCTCTGACCTTAATCGATAAGGAAGAGATGCCTCTGTTCACAAGAAACTTCAAAAGATTTCTTAAGAAAGTCAATGGCTATGGAAAGAGAAACATCATTGGGATGGAAAAAAGTTCTAACAAACACAATCTAATGCTTTAAATGTGATAAAACTTATCATCAGATCAAGGAATGTCTCATCTGGGAAATTGAATGGAGAAAAGAGAAAGCTGAGAAGAAACATGAGAGGAAGGAACAAGTTCATATAAAAAGAAGAAGGCCACCTCAAAGTCGTGATGGCAATATGGAGAAAAATGTCTGATGAGGACTCAGATAATGAACCTGTCGATGAAACTGCCTTGATGGCATTCGAAGACTAAGATTCAGAAATTAACGACAAGGCTAACACACATGTACTTGACTTAAAAGATAAGTTGGATAACACAAAGATAACACAAATTGGGAGGATAGGACGCAATAGGGGAGAAAACAACTTAAGTACTTTGACATGTGGAGTAGAGCACCAAAATATCATGAAAAATCAGGACAATCTAAGAGGGTTGAAGTACTGGTAGGAAGATGTTCCAAGTGATTGGGAAACTTCATCGGCTTAAAAAGGTGTTGATCAAGTTGAATAAGGACAGATTTAGTGATATTAAAATGCAAGTTGAAAGGCCATGGAAGAACTAATGCTAAGTCAAGGGAGGATACAACAGAATCCAACCAATATGGACCTTATTCAGGAAGAAATTCAGCTAGCTAAACACTGCATTAAGGTCAAGGGAACAATTCCTAAGACAAAGAAGTAAGGTACAATAGTTGCAAGAGGGAGATCAAAATACAAGATTTTATCAAAGTTTCTTGAAAGCACGAAGGAGAGTTTTTACAATAAGCAAGGAACAAGGATGGGGAATACATAACAGGCACAGAGGAGATAGCTACTGCATTTGTGGAATATTATACAGATCTGCTGGGTTCTAGGGATGAAAACAGAGCACATGTCAATAGTAATTTGATAAAGAAGGGGCCACTGGTCACTGAAGATCAAAGAGTAAGTTGGAGGCTCAGTTCACTTACAAGGGATGTGAAGAAGGCATTATGGGGAATAGAAGGAATTAAGTCTCCTGGACCAAATGGCTATGAAAGCCAATTCTTTAAGGATTGCTAGGATACAGTGGGATCTAATTTATGGTGGAAGGGATCCTGAAATTCTTTAGAGATGGACACATGCTGAAAGGGGTTAATAACACTATCATAACTCTTATCCCTAAAGGAAGCCATGCTGAAACAATTGGGGATTTCAGACCCATTGCTTGTTGCAACACAATGTACAAGATCATCTCAAAAAAGTTATGCTCAAGGTTGAAACAAGTACTAACATAGATCATATCTGAAATCAAAGTGCCTTTATGCAAGGAAGAACTATTGTACAAAACTTACTCATTTGTAAAGATTTAGAGAGGCTATACAATAAGAAAATTACTACCAACAGATGCCTTATAGAAATTGACCTCCGAAAAGCTTATGACTCAGTAGAATGGGGGTTTGTGGAGGAGATGCTACATGGATTAAACTTTCCTCATAAACACATCATGTGGATTATGGAGTGTGTAACAACACCACAATTCACTATAGCCTTGAATGATGGGGTACATGGTGAAACAAAAAGGAAGGAGGGGACTAAGACAAGGGGACCATATATCCTCCTTTCTCTTTGTTATATGCATGGAGTACTTAACAAGGCTAATGCAGTGGGTGTCTAAACAAGAAGGATTTGAATTCCATACTAAATGTAGGAGCCTGAGGTTGGATCACTTATGATTTTTTGATGATATGCTAATATTCAGTAAAGGAGAGTTCAGGCCAATAATGCTAATATTGAGGGGGCTGCAAACCCTTTCAGAATCCTCTGGCCTCACTATAAATGCTGCTAAGTTTAATATTTTCAATGCTAATATGGAGAAGTAGGTGGTAGATGACTTATATGAGCTCACTGGGTACAAACAAGGTAAACTCCAATTCATATATCTTGAAGTTCCAATAACATCAAAAAGCTATCAGTTATGCAGTGTGAAGTGATAGTGGAGAAGATGGTGGCAGAGTTAGATCATGGGATCCAGACATCTCTCATATGCAGGGTGTGTCAAACTGGTTAACTCTATTCTCATGCTCATACATTCTTATTGGGCCTCTATATTCATTTATTCGAGGAAAACTATGAAGGAGATTACAACAATTTATAGGAATTTCATCTAGAGTGGCCAAATGAATAGTCTCCTCTAATAGCCTGAGATGTATTTAGAGCTAAGAAGGAGGGAGGATTGAGGGTGATTGAGTGCACTGGTTGGAATGAAGTAGCAGTTGCAAATTACATATGGAACATAAAAAGCAAATCTTATAATCTATGGGTGAAATGGGTCAATCATATCTATATAAAGGGGAATGAATGGTGGCAGTATACCCCTCCAGTAGATAGCTACTGGTATTGGAAGAATATATGCAACATAAAGGTAAAATTTATTACAGGTTACATAGGGATGACCATAAGAAGTGTGTACCAATGGAGGAGAGGGGCTGCAACACAATAGCCTTGGTGGATGGTAGTATGGAATAAAAATTCAGTCCTAAAACATAGCTTCATGTGCTAGTCGGTTATGCATAGACGATTGCTAACTAGGGACAGACTTATCAAAATGGGGGTAACAAAAGATGTTGAAAGCTTGTTATGTGGAGATTGCCCAAAAACTGTACAACATCTATTTTTTGAATATCTATATGCTAAATCATGATATAAGAAAGTACTAGACCATCTGAATTGTAGTGTTTTAGTTGTAGAACTGAATGGCATATGGAGCAGGGTTGCAATATATGCTAAAAGGAAGATCAGTAGAGGATTCTTATAGTCAGTGATAGCAGCTACAATTTACCACATATGGGAGGCTAGAAATGAAGCCCTGTGGAATCAGAAAGTGCCCAGACTATAAATGGTTGTTAAGCAAGTTAAACAGGAGTGTCATGTTAGAATTTTTACTATACTAAGTAGGATACAATGATGTAAAGATAGAAAATGGATAGAATCAAAATACACATAGAGCTAATGTAAGTAGGGAGTAGTGTTGAGGATTTTTTTGGTTGTTTGTAAATGCTGCAGATTGGTTTGTAGATGAACTCGGGAGTATTATAATAAAATGTATTTGTTCGACCAAAAAAAAAGTTGGACTTCTTTTCTAAGAAAAGATTAACTGCCTTGATGATTTCCTTAATAGATGATTTTCATAATGTAGTGAAAAAAAGGGTCAATTATTTAGTACCTTCGCAGTCTACAATATGAATACATAGATGTTGAAACCAATAAGGCAGAATTGAGAAAGAAAATTGCTCCTTGAAGGAACAAATGAAACAATGCCTAGCCCTTAAGTCTGACGTTCTAAAACTAACAGTCAGGGGAAAGAAAAAAACAATCGTTAATGACATGCAGCTTAAGAGTAAACATGAGTTAAAGAAACTTAGAGATGAGCTCTACTTATAAAGAGAGAAATTTAGAAGAATTAGCTTGGAACTATTCAAAGTGAAAATGATATTGAGAGAACTAGTCACTGGATTCAATTTTTATAGTTTCTCACTAAGCTTAGTAGGAGAACACGAAGTGTAATAAGTGGCTTAGAATTCAAAATGAGATACTTAAAATTGAATTTGAGAAATAATTCGAAATTACATAACATGTGACCTCATATGATTGGTCTAATTCTGAGATCAATAATAAATTAAAAATTAAAAAAAAGTTAGTCTTCTTTCTACACTCACTAACCCCCGCCCCCCACCCCCCCAACCACCGCCACCAGTTTTTCTTCTTCTTGAATCTTGTCTGCCATTTTAAATTTTAATCTTTTTACAACTTACAACATAACAAAAAAATGAGAAAAATAATGATGATACTCATATGGAAATAATTAGTTTAACAAAAAAATAATGACAACATTATAATAAGCAAAAATATATGAACAAGTAACTATGTATACAGAAACAATTAGTTCAACAAAACATAGTTTAATAATAAGCAACTATGTATATTATATTTAATTTTGTGTGTTTATACAAAATCTAAAATAAAAGAAAATAAAAATAATCTTTTTTTCCTCCTATACTCTTTACCCCTATGATAATAATACAAATCAAAAATATATGAACAAGTAAATTCATTTCAAATTTGATTCTCTAATACCCTAATTGAGAAAAGATTAAGAAAGAGAACAAGATAATTGGAAAATTACATGTTCATTAAAGAGGAACCAAACGGAGGGAAGGGGGGAGTAAGAATTTAGTTGAGCTCTGGGTTATGAGTTGGATTCTAATACATTAAAGATTGATTTAACATAGGTCAAGAGGAAGATACCAGTCCCTACTCATGTAATTAATATTTTTTTAAATATTATTTTCAGACGGGTCAAAATATGAGTCATGGGTGATTTTTATTTATTTATTGAGATAAGTATTAAAAACATCCTTAAATTTGATGCGGATTATTATTTTAGTCCCCGAATTACTGACAGTCTTAAAAACACCCCTCTACTTGACTAAGTGAATTCAAAGACAACCCTCTTATGTCACGCGTGCATATATGTGAAATTTTCTGCTAATGTGACATACATATAGATATATCTAGTCAAAAAAAAAAAGAAAAAACATTTAAAAAATTGAATGCTAAGAATTTAGAAATTAAAGAAGTGAAGAAGAATATTTTTTTAAAAAAAATTTAATTTTTTTTTCTTATCCCATCTCATCCCCTACCCAGTACCCCAACCCCCCCGCCCCCAATTTTTTTTTTTAATTTTTAAAATTATTTTTAAAACAAAATTAATTTTTTTTTTCTTATCCCATCCCCACCCCTCCTCACCAAAAAAATAAAAATTCCTACCTCACTAACCCCTCCCCCCCCCTTCCCTAATTTTTTTTTTTTTTAATTTTGTGTTAGATATATATAAATGCTTTTAGAAAAATCTTTTCTACTTGCAAGCAAATCTTACTTATTTTCGATATGCAAGTAGAAAAGATTTTTCTAAAAATATTTATATATATCTAACACAAACTAAAAAAAAAAAAAATTTTTTTTTGAGGGGGGGGGGGGGAGGCGGGGAGGAAGGTGGGGATGGGGGATAGGGGGTAAGAATTTTTTTTTTAAATTTTTTTTTAAAAATAATTTTTAAAAAAAATTAGAGAGGGGGCGGGGGGTAGGGGGTACTGGGTAGGGGATGGGATGGAGTAAGAAAAAAATTAATTTTTTTTAAAAGAATTTTTTTTTCTCTTCTTTAATTGCTAAATTCTTAGCATTTAATTTTTTAAATATTTTATTTTGACTATATATATCAATGTGTATGTCACATCAGCAGAAAATTTCACATATACGCACGCACGACATAAGAGGGTGTTTTTAAATTCACTTAGTCAAGTAGGAGGGGTGTTTTTAAGGTTGTCAATAGTACGGGGACTAAAGTAATAATCCGCGCCAAATTTAGGGGTGTTTTCAATACTTACCTCTTATTTATTTGAGAAGGTTTAAATTTGGACTAATCAGATCAGACCATGTAATAAATAAATATTTAATTATTTTACTTTAAGGGGCCCATTAGAAATAAGGCAAATTTGAGCAAAAAGGTTAATGTCGAGGATATTTTGGCTAGAAAGATTAACGTCGAGGGTATTTTGGATACGAAAGGTAAATGAAGAGTAATATTGTACAAAATCTCATAGTTCATGGTCATATTAAATCATTCTCCGTCTCATTTTTTATAACATTAAGAAAATTAAATTTTATGCATCTTTTTTACTCTATAACAATCAAATAAGATATCAGAGGCAAATATTGTTATAGGAGTATAACAATCAATCCCTATAAAAAACTAAAATCTCAGAATGAACGAAGTTGTTATAGAGAGGCTAACTATATGTTACGTACCTGAAAGATTCCCCAATCTCTGCAAGCAAATTGCAATTTCTCAAGTTCAAAAACCTTTTTGCCATCAATTGTTAGCGTTTTGAAGTCTATTACTGAAATTGAAGAAGTTTCTTTTGTAACTAGCTTTTGAAAGCTCATTGTTGAGGGTGAAAGGTCTTTTCAAGGTATTTAATCACAATGTATATATAGTCAAACACAATTTTGAGTATTTAATCACAACGTATCTATAATCAAATACAAATAAATATTCCTGCTAATATATGGTGGAGAGTAATTAGAGGGGAGAAGGAATATATACACTTATATATTAAGTAAATTTCTAATAACCCCTCATTATTAAGTAAATTTTTGGCAATAGATATCCTACTTATTTTATCCCTCATTATTTAGGAAATGAAATTATTGTGGTCGATTTGAATTGAATTTCTTACTATATTCAATTTATTTTATATTTTTTCTTTTCTCTTCTCTTAGAATAGTAGGATTCTTTTCTAAAAAAAGATACAAATTGAAATAATAAAAAAGATTTTGAGAGATTATGTGACATATAAGAAATTCTTTTTTTAATTATTAAGTAAATCAGGTAATAGATGTTCTACTTATTTTATTCATTATTGTTGAGGAAATATAACTATTAAGTAAATTGCTAATAACCCCTCATTATTAAGTAAATTTTTGGCAATAGATATCCTACTTATTTTATCCCTTATTATTCAGGAAATGCAATTATTGTGGTCAATTTTAATTGGATTTCTTACTAAATTCATTTAAGTTTATATTTTTTCTTTTCTCTTCTCTTAGAATGATAGGATTCTTTTTTAATAAAAGATACAAAGTGAAATAATAGAAAAAATTTTGAGAGATTATGTGACATATAAGAAAATTCCTTTTCCATTATTAAGTAATTCAGGTAATAGATGTTTTACTTATTTTATTCATTATTTTTTAGGAAATATAACTATTAAGTAAATTGCTAATAACTCCTCATTATTAAGTAAATTTTTGGCAATCTATATCCTACTTATTTTATCCCTTATTATTTAGGAAATGCAATTATTGTGGTCAATTTGAATTGAATTTCTTAGTAAATTCATTTTATTTTATATTTTTTCTTTTCTCTTCTCTTTGAATAATATGATTCTTTTTAAAAAATAAAATAAAATTACAAAATGAAATAATAAAAAAGATTTGAAGAGATTATGTGACATATAAGAAAATTCTTTTTCCATTATTAAGTAAATCAGACAATAGATGTTCTACTTATTTTATTCATTATTGTTTAGAAAATGTAACTATTGCGGTCAGGTAAAAACTTACCTGCACTGGGTGTTTACAACCAATCAATAAACAAATGACATGTGTTATTTTCCTTATTTATGATTATCAATACTTAATCATAGTTAATTACTATGTATCTGTATATATCTTAAATATATAAAATAATAAAAATAACTAAACTGGCTCTTAACAGTATAACGTAATTGCCGGTCAATTTTACCCAAAAATTCCTTCTACAGTAACTATCTTTTGTTATGTAAATTAGCCAACTTTCAATATTAACAGTGCCAAAAAAATACTAACATATATATATATACACCCTTAATATAACAATTATAAAGATTAACCGATGAAAACTTCACATGATTATGCTTACTTGCAAAACTTGAGTCCCATAATATATTTTACTTTGAACACTTGGAAAGAACACTTTATACTAATTTTGTCGTTGAACAAAATAAACTCAACTTCAATAGATTATGCGTCCATTCCTTTATGTCATTGCCTCTAAATCTGAACTTCCGATTATATGCGTGTTGTTTGAGATTTTAAAGAACTGGAGAATAAATGAGGTATAGCTTGAGAACTCAATTACTGCAAGAAGAAGAAATGAAGAAAATTAAATAAAAAGAAGAAAACGTGCAGAAAGCTAAAGCAAGAAGAAGTTTTTACCAAGCCTAAGTTTGTAACGACCTATTCCATCGTTATTAAAAGATACCTCGTTATGGGTATGGGTTACGAAAATTTTAAAAATACGGCCTAGAGCTAGTATGGAATAACGCGGCTAAAAATTTTGGAATTTGAAATTTTGGGTCGGGCTGACGTCATCCCACTATAGCGGCATCGCCATAGCGGCTTGTTGGCTACTATAGCAGGATGACGGGACTAGAAACTCAGACATGATTTTAATAATTTCCTTTCTCATCTTCAGTTGCAAAAAGGATGCGGTTTGCTCTAAAAACCCTTCTAGGGTAACCTCATGGCCTTAGAGCAATGGAGAGGAGGGATTTAACTCGAATAGGATAAAACTCATGGTTTTACCATGAAACTGTCGCCGAAAATCACTAGCACAGAGTCAAAAACTCGAGTTCATGCCTCCATAGCAGCTACTTGGCGTCCAGGTAGGCTAGGTTTAATTGAGTAGTTTATACCTCGATTAGAAAGCATAAGCGTGACATAGATTAATGGGAGATTTCATGCTTAGGCCTTCTAGCATGGTGTTAGAATGGATAAAAAGAATGACAACCCGGTTGTTGGGTGGGAATTTACTTTTAATTGTGATATTTGAAATTGTCAAGTAATTAACGTGTTTGCTTTGTTGTTGTTCATCCTTGCATGATTATAATAGTGTTGTACCCAGAAATTTGGTTAGAGCCTAATAAATGCCTAAATTAGAGGAGGTTAGTGTTGGTGGATTCCAAAGAATCTATGTAGTAACCAGAGGAATGGGAAATTTGTAAGGTATCAATGTTAGGACGAAAGGTTGGGATGTATTATGGCACGAATCATAGGTGAAAATTGTATGTGATGGTTTAATGTAGTTGAAACCCAACTTTTTTTATGTGTGCATGATAATTATTCCTTCGTATTGCTTGTTACAATGCATGTTCAACGAAAGTGAATGACTGTTTGATATCCTATGTGTTAATCACATGCAATAAATTTATATGAAAAGCTTGTTGGTTTTTACAAGTGCTGTTTCTATTATCATTGTGGTTGTAATTGTTATAATATCTGTCATTATTATGGGATGTACCGGTATTTGGACATCTTCAACGAATTAGCTGATAGAAAGTTGACATACACTTGATGTCTGGGATTTGGTACATGGACAAGAGCTCGTTCCCTACATGTCATGGCTAGTGGGTGACCATAAGACCCTTAGTATTTATTTATAAGGTGCAGGTGAGTGTGACAGTTCCTTGAGTGAATCGTGGATTTTGTGGTTACTTGTTATATTGGTTCCTGGAGTGAATCAGGTTATTGTTTACTTGTTATATGTTTGAGTTATATTGGTTCCTTGAGTGAACTAGGTTTAAGTGTGACTTGTTGTATTCGTTCCTTGAGTGAATCGAGTTTATATGCTTGCTTGCTGTATTTGGTTTCTTGATGTAAATCGGGATTCATGATTTTACTATAGTTGTTGTTGGAATGGATCCTTGAGTGGTCTGGGTTTAATTGCAAGAATGACATATTTCTATATTGTCTATTTACTTATGTAATTGAGACATGATTGGCAGAAATATTTGAGTCATGGTTTGTTGGCTTGGAGTCTTGTTGGTAGCCATGGTCTTGACTTGAATTGTTGTCCATATTGACTTGTATTGACTGAATTTCTTAGTATTATTGAATAACATTAAGTATCCTAAAATTGAAGTAAGGTTACCTGGTAGGTTTTCATAGTTGTGCTTGTGGTATGTGTATGATCGGTGGTCTATTAATTATTGCAATTGAGATCGGGAAAGAGGGGTGTTTCTATCTTGCTATTTAATTCGTATAGCCTTAAATGAATCTAAAGATGCCGGATTAGCGGAACAAGGTTAAGTATTACGTAAGGGTCTTAAACGACGAATTGTTAGGAAATTGGAAACCTTGGGGGTTGAGTATCGTAGAACTCATAGGTAATTACAGAATGAGTTTTGACTTGATGATGTAGTGGATAAATGGTGATTAGGGGATCCTTAGATTAATTGGTATAGTTGTTCTCAATGGTAAGGCTAGTAAAAGCTAAAGGTGTTAAGAAATTATTATAACGAAAGATCTTTTACTAAATAACTCTCAAGTTGCATGTTTTTTTCGGATATTTATGTAATTTATTTTGGATAGACTGATGATGCTTACCAGTATGTGTTGTTTGTACTGATACTACTCTTGATATACCATTTTCTGGGGTGTAATCTGATTTCAGGATCAGTAGGTGTTTCGTACTTGACACGGTAAAGATCTCCAATAGCTTCTGTTATTGTTCCTATGGTGGAAGCTGGGTCGTGTGTACAGTTTTGTATCTTTTATTAATAGCTCTTGTATCTGTTTAGACTAGTTTCTTGGGGAAAGCTTTTAGTTGTATGTAAAGATTGTAAACTGGTTGTAATAAATAAGGAAATTTTACTGTTTCTAAATTGAATTCTGTATGTTTTCTTTAAAATGGGTGGTAAGGGTTCTCCTATCTAGGTGGATTAGAGTAGGTGCCCGCACGATCCAGGTAGTTGGGTCATGAAAGTTGGTATCAGAGCGTAGGTTACCGGTCTCCCAGTACAAGAGTAAACATCGAGTAGAGTCCTGCGGATTGGCGTGTTGACGTCCACATCTAATCTTCAGGGAGCTATCAGGCATTCTAGGAAATTGTTCCACTTCTTTCTCTCCTTTCGTGTGGCTTGTATACTTGCTTGTATGAGTTAAGTCCAATTGGTATCTCAAAGAAGTAAATGGATGTCGTTTGACTCCGTTGGAATGACACAAACAATGGAAATTGGAACTGGGAAGGTTCCAATTGGTATCTGGCCATAAAGGCAGTGTAAACTTATGGATAATCAGTTAGTGGTTATCCACGAGGCGAATAAAGGATAATGCAAAGGGATTGTTTATAGATGAAACTTTGAGATTGATACTTATGTGGCTTAGTATTACTTGAATGACTGTGAATTTGTGAATTGTGAAAGGTCATAACTTGGTTATGTGTTGATGGCTCAAGAAATTATTTGCTATGTGGTTTAATTAGAAACTGTATGCTAAACGCTAGGCATGGATTTATCATTGGTGAAATGGTAAGGGGAAAATGGTTTATGACTGTGGAAACTTTTGTTTCAAACATCGATATTTGGTAGGACCATGGGAAAATGGGTAATTGTTGCATAATAGCGGGATTTGTTGTAATGAAAAGTTTCTTCTTGTGATTAATAACTGATTTAAAGTAATATGATGCTAAGTTGTTATTTTATGAATTGCTGGGTTTGGTCTTGGGATTACATTAAAGGCTATAGTGAAATTTCATACTTTATAGTTGGAAACAGGGAAGGGAAATAAGGGAATTTGCAGAATATAAAATTTCTGGGCTGCTGTTGTTGGGCCTCCATATCGGCACTGACCCACTACAGCGAGCTCGCTATAGCGGCATCACTATAACAGTGTGCAAGCCGCTATACCGGTATGGGCTGGGATAGAATACCTAACCTATTTTATTTTTTATTTTTGGCCTGTATTATTCGTTAATTTAAGCTACGAGCTACCACATGAATTATAGAAATCGCATAAAGAAAGGTAAAAACATGCATTCAACATTGAGATTTCTAAAAACTAGCATCCATGTGCAATAAAATAAAAGGGATAAGAAAGAGAGGAATATTGTTTGTTACATGCCCCAGACGGGGGCAACCCAAATCAGTAACAATATATAAAAGGGGAGGGGAGGAGGTGGACTGAGCTGATATGCACCAAGAGGCCTAGTTGGATTCCCTGTTATCATCATGGGTTGTCGGAGTGGGGCCTTCTCCCTTTGCATCACTCAGGAAGGAGAACTCGTGTATGTCCTCCGGCTCCAGCTGCGGAAGCTCCTAGTCAGGGACTACACATTTAAACATGACCTTCATGGTCTCCTCCTCCTCTCCTCATCGAGCTCTCTGTGGAGGGCTATATGGTCCTGAGCAGTGGGAGGTAGGGCTGCGGAGCTAGAAGGGGCATTTTCCATGTATCTGCTTACCACTACCAAGTTCGCCTCCAGGTGACTGTTAGAAATTTGGGGTTGGGAGGGAGGGCCAACATCATCCTCATCATCGTTGTCCTCCTCTGCGGCCCGGCTGCTCTCGGCCTCACCCACCTTTCTCTTCTTCTTACCCTTAGACGTGACCACCTTTACTTTGAGGGGATAGAAGGGGATATCCATATTCAACTTTGTGTCAGCATTCTCCTCAGGCACCCCGACGTGCATACACAGCGCAGAGACCAGACTAAAATGTAGAGGCCCTTCTTACTGCCCCGGTAGAAATCCTTCCACTCCATCACTATCTTTGCCCCCACATTCAGCGATATACCCTATATGGCACATGACACCACCAGAGCCTGAGAGTAGGTTACATCGGAAGTGTTGTCCTGTGGATGAATCCTCCGGGATACCAGGTTCGACCACTTCCTAGCATCGACTGTGAAGTACATGCTCCTGATCCCCTCAGTAGTGGGCCAATAGATCTGGTCCATCTCTTCCTCCACTATTAGAGTGTCCCAAAACTACTTCATATATATATTTCGTGCCTTATCTAAGTACCCAACATTGGAGAAGTTCGGCACCCCGAGCACCTTATTGATAGTACTAGCATCCACAGGGACAACCACTCCCCTAATGCAGATGGTGGGGTTGGTGTCGACCCAAAGCACGGTAGGGAGTATGGCATAGAACTCCCTAACCCATCATAAGACCTCAGACGAAGGAGCCTCCACTTGTGGCATCCAGCCAAATTCCTTGAGCCGATTGTAGAATTCAGGCGCCTTAGTCGCTACCCCCTTTGTCACGCCTCGAATTCCAACGGGGCAGACTGGCACCCGAAGCCGTTAAGGCTCGAGAGAACCAACCTTCATTCATTTACACTCATATGCATGTCACTAAATGAACAACACTCTATCATACATAAAATATAAGATACCAATGGTGGAAGTCATTGAGAAACATTCAATACATATGAAACTTGGCCGTTAGGGCCATCAAGTTAGAATGGACATACATTCCTTACATTCCTTAATTTGTTTCACAACGTCTACAAAGCCTCTAACAAATACATAACCAACCTAAAGTTGGGACAAGTCCCCGCTTTATACAATCCTTTATACAATACCAAAACAAATGTTCATAATGACTCGAAAAGCCCCGAATCAATCTGGAGCTCACCAACAGTTTGCAGATGATCTGTATCCTACTGTGGAGGTCTACTAGCTTCTGTGCCTACAACAAGTAAGGTAAGTCCCCCAAGGGACGTCAGTACGAAGAATGTGCTTAGTATGTAAGTCTATATAAAACTGTATGAAACATAGGAACTTCAATGGAATCAAATACAAATGAATAATCAATATGGATAAACCACCAGTCTATATGTGTGGAACCATGTACGTTACATTCCTTACTTTCTTTGCTTTTATGTTAATTCATTCATTCATCATTCATTCATATAATACCCGGGCCCCAAGCTGATCAGTGGGAAAATAACAATAAACAATTGGGATCGACCCATGCTAGGCTTTCCTCTTTCCCCTGGGATACCACCCGTGACATTGGGATCAACCCATGCTAGGTGTTCTTTCTACCCCTGGGATACCACCCGAGATATTGGGATCGACCCATGCTAGGTGTTCTTTCCACCCCTGGGATACCACCCAAGAATAAAGACTCTCCTTACGTCACTTCTTTAATCTTTGAGATAGTTCATTCGGTGGTCATAACATTATTGAAACTTTAGAACAATAGTTCATAAATATAAGACATATGAATAACAATTGGTAACAGCCTGGAATGAAATACTTTAGAATATTTTGGAATAGAAACAAGTACGGTAACGACGTGAACAATAGGTGTTGCCGAAGGATACGGAAAAGAGTAACCTTACATACTTTATCTTCCCAATATGTGACTATAATAATCCAATATGTGAATACCACAATTCAGCTCCTTCCTTACGTGTCACTCTACAACACAAGTACATAATGAAGCTCACGTTAACAACTAACTATATTACAAGTGCATAAGACGACAATGAGCTACGTGACTTCCATATAATGTAATTTCATCCTTCTACAATACCACTCACTGTATTACCATACCAACAACACCAAAACATTTCACACATTAACCAAGATATCATAAACCAATAGCATTTCACACCAAGTTTATACTTTACACTTCCCCTTCAATACCACGTCACATTTACTCCATCAAGTTACTTAAATACCTTTCACAATACCACATTAACAACAATCTATAATTGATATAATCCAACATGCCTCCGAACGACCCCTTAAAGCCATTCAAAAGGTACCATAAGTTGATAATTGCATCCAAGAAGGGTATAGGGGCCTTGGGGGGTCAAATAGAAGCAAAAATAAACAAAACAAAATTCTAGAATGACCTGTGGAGCCACCTGTGCCGGAAGGTGGATGAGGTACAGCCGCAGGTGCCCATATGTCCCTGTCCAGGGTCACCTGCGTTGGCATCTGCGCCCGTAGGTGCCCGGTTCGGCCAAAATGGGTCTCTTTTGGGTCCTTTTTTGTAATAAATGGTCCATGGCCATAATTAAGCTTCTCTTTTCATATTTTAAGTTATCTTGGATGCCAATTAACAATCATGGTTTCACAACGCACATGAACATCACAAAACTGCATTTTCCTTTCAATACACCACCAATTCCATGCACAATTTTACATCAACAATTCCAACGGTTATACACAAAGAGAAAGAAAGTTAGGGACCTAAAAAAATCTTAAATATTGACATTTAATCCATCAAGTTCACTTCCTTTAAGACCACAAGTCCACTTTCAAGTTTATAAGGCAAAACCCTTTACCAATTAAGCAAAAGTAGACTGTTTCACACATGGTGGACTGCTCAACACTTTGTCAACATAACCAACATGATTTATACACCCTCTCATGCTTATAATATATTAAACCATAAGAATAAACACTTACCAAGGCTTACAAAAGAATGATCTTGTCCAAAGGGATTAGTAGCTTAGGGTTTGTGCGAGAAGAGAAATGTCTTGGAAAATTCTAGAATTGGCATGTGTGCCTTGGTGAATAAAAATCTGATTTTTCACCCTTTTATAGTCCCTCAAGGTCATCCTTAGCCAAACATTAAATGTGTTTACTTGTTCAATCTTGTAGAATGGGTCATTTTTCCCATTTGGGCCATGCCTTTTGCTTAATTTTGGGCCTTTATTGAGCCCATTAGCATATAGTAATTCAGCCCAACAAAATTAATGTATAATACACCAACCATCTCAAGTTTAAATAATTTCATAAATGTTACGGTAATTAAATAGGTTCGAAAATGTACGGGATGTTACATCCTTCCCCCCTTAGAAACATTCGTCCTCGAATGTTAGTGACATTATCCAATTTAAACAAATGCAAGTCTAGGATCATTCCTCTTGTTATCATATATACACATAATTCTTATAGATACTTACTTGTTATTGCTCCAATCCTGCATTTTGAACTCTGTCTTCCATTTGAAATAAATATGGGTACTTGGACTTCATCATTTCCTCGGCTTCCCATGTGATCTCTTCTACTTGTCGATTTCTCCACAACACTTTTACGGAAGCTACTTCTTTATTCCTTAACGTATTCACTTGTCGATCCAAAATAGCAATAGGTATCTATTCATAGGTGAGATCCTCCCTAACTTGTACATCTTCAATGGGAGCAATATGAGATGAATCTCCTATGCACTTTCGAAGCATTGAAACATGAAACACTGGATGAACTGTGGAGAGTTCTTGGGGTAGCTCCAATTCATACGCAACTTGACAAAGTCTTCGGGTAATCTTATATGTCCCTCTATAACGTGGACTCAATTTTCCTTTCTTTCCAAATCTCATTACCCCTTTTAATCGGTGATACCTTAAGAATACCCAATCACCTATGGCAAATTCGAGCCCTTTTCTTCTAACATCAGCATATGACTTGTGTCGACTTTGGGCCATTTTTAGCCACTGTTGTATCACCTTAAATTTCTCCATAGCTTGATGAACAAGATCTAGCCCAAGTAAAGCAGTTTCACCCGCTTCAAACCATCCAATTGGTGATCTACACTTCCTTCCATATAAAGCTTCGTAAGGTGCCATTTTGATACTTGAATGATAACTATTATTGTAGGCAAATTCAATAAGAGGTAGATGATCATCCCAACTACCTTTAAAGTCCAACGTGCAAGCTCGTAGCATATCTTCAAGTGTTTGGATAGTACGTTCTGCTTGTCCATCTGTTTGAGGATGAAAAGCCTTACTCAAATTCACTTGGGTTCCCAAACTCCTCTGAAAAGATCTCCAAAAATGTGCAGTAAATTGAGCTCCCCTGTCTGATATAATAGAGATTGGAAACCTCTGTAATCACACTTTCTCTTTAACATACAACCGTGCATACTCTTCAGCTGTATAGGTGGTCTTGACTGGTAGGAAATGTGCTGACTTAGTAAGCATGTCAACTATTTCCCATATGGAATCAAACTTCCGCAGTGTACGAGGCAAACCTATGATAAAATCCATGTTAATCATGTCCCATTTCCAGACTGGAAGATTGATACATTGCATATAACCTCCAGGTTTCTGATGCTCTACTTTTACTTGTTGACAATTTGGACATTGAACTACGAATTCTGCAATGTTCTTCCTCATGTTTCCCCACCAATACATTTCTTTCAAATCATGGTACATTTTGGTGGCTCCCGGATGAATAGAATACCGTGAATGATGTGCCTCTGTCATAATTCATTTCCTTAGTTCATCTACATCCGGTACACACAATCTAACTTGGCACTGAAGTACTTCCTCTTGCGTAAGATCAAATGCCTTTGTCGAACCTTGTTGTACATTCTTTTTTAGCTACAATAAAATAGGGTCTGCATACTGTTTCTCTTTCACCTCAGCTACTAATGAAGATTCTGCCGCATTTTGCATAAGAGCCCCTTCATTTGGAGTTTCAACAAGGCGAACTCCCAAGCTGGCTAGTTGGTGCAGATCCTTGACTATATCTTACTTTTCTGTGAGCTGGCCATCAGTGCTTACCATTGCTTTGCGACTTAACGCGTCGGCTATGTGCTTTTTCGGGATAATGTAAAATATCAATATCATAATCTTTTAATAGTTCAAGCCACCTCCACTGCCTCAAATTTAGATCTTTCTACTTGAAAATATACTGCAAACTCTTATGATCAGTATATATATCAACATGAACCCCATACAAGTAGTGGCACCATATCTTTAAAGCAAAGACCACGACTGCTAACTCAAGATCATGTGTTGGATAATTTCTCTCATGTGGTCGCAACTGTCTTGAGGCATAAGCTATGACATTACCGTACTGCATCAATACACATCCTAAGCCGACTCCTGAAGCATCACAATATACCGCATACCTTCTGTACCCTCTGGAAGTACCAACACGGGTGTAGAAGTCAATTTATCCTTCAGCTCTTGGAAACTCTTCTCACATGCATCATTCCACTGAAACTTGATGGCCTTGTGTGTTAGCTTTGTTAAAGGTGCAGCAATAGAAGAAAATCCTTCAACAAATCTTCTATAATAACCTGCCAATCCAAGAAAACTACGAATCTCTGTAGGCGTCGTAGGCCTTGGCCAATTCTTCACAGCTTCTATCTTTTGTGTATCCACCCTTATTCCTTCATCCGACACAATATGACCCAAGAATGCTACAGATTTTAACCAAAATTCATATTTAGAGAACTTTGCATATAACTTACGATCACGAAGAATTTGTAACACCTACCGCAAGTGATTAGCATGGTACTTTTGTGATCTTGAATAAACCAGAATATCATCGATAAACACGGTCACAAACACATCTAAAAATGGCTTGAACACCCTATTCATCAAATCCATAAAAACTGCGGGTGCATTTGTTAGCCCAAATGACATAACCAAAAATTATAATGACCATACCATGTTCAGAAAGCTGTCTTGGGTTTATCTTTATCATCAGATCTCAGGTCAATCTTTGAGAAACATTTGGCACCCTGCTATTGATCAAACAAATCATCAATTCTGGGGAGGGAATATTTATTCTTGATTGTCACTTTATTCAGTTGCTGATAATCAACACACATCCTCAATGTGCCATCTTTCTTCCATACAAATAACACTGGTGCACCCTATGAGGACATACTAGGCCTTATGAATCCCTTATCCAGCAAGTCTTTTATTTGCTCCTTCAATTCCCGCAATTCTACCGGAGCCATTCTATGGAGGAATAAAGACTGGCTGAGTACCTGGGATTACATCAAGACCAAACTCTACTTCCCGTTCTGGAGGCAAACCTGAGAGATCTTCAGAAAATACATCAAGAAATTTATTTACCACTAGAATTGATTCAAGAGTTGGTGGTTTTACATCGGTATCTTGCACTCTTACTAGATGGCATATGTACCCTTTGGCTATCATTTTGCTTCCCTTAAGATAGGAAATAAATTTACCTCTCGGTGCTCTAACATTACCCCTCAATTCAAGGACATCCTTTTGTGGAAAATGAAAATGTACTTTCTTAGCTCGGCAATCTACCATGGCATAACAAGAAGCCAACTAATCCATACCCATTATAACATCAAAATCTACCATTTCCAGCTCAATAAGATCAGCCAACATATCATGATCACGAACAGTTACTATACAATTACGATATACTTTTTTAGCAACAATAAATTCACCAACTAGTGTAGATACTTTAAATGGCTTGACTAATAATTTTGGTGTTCTTTCAAATTTTGTAGCAATCAATGGAGTAACATATGATAGAGTAGATCCCGGATCAATCAATGCATATACATTATGTGAAAAGATGGATGATGTACCTACAACTACATCAGGAGAAGCCTCCAAATTCTGACAATCCGCTAAGGCAGAGGTACGATTCTGTACTCCACTAGAACTGGCTGCTCCTCTAGCACCTCTACCATGACCAACAGGCTGCACACCTAGGCCTAAGGAAGGAACCGATGATGATGATGCAACGGTTGATCCCGCAGGTCGCGCCACACTAGCCAAGCCTCTTCGTGGGTAGTCTCTCGTTATGTGCGCCGTCATACCACACCAAAAGAAACCATTTGTCCCATGCCGGTATTCACTTAAATGAAACTTTTTGCAGTGCTGACATGGCTGACGAGAAAACTCTGTTGTCTGTGAACCTCGAATTCCACTACTTTGCCCAGTTTGACTGCCTCCAAACCCTCGAAATTGAGATTGAGCGCCTGTTGTAGGATAAGAAAATGATGGTCTAGGCGGTCTATTAAAAATCCGAGTCCTAAATTCTCCTTGGGACGCCATGGACTATCCCATAAGTCTAGCCCTTTTTGACGACCCTCTTTCAAATTCTTGCGTCCTCCTTCTTTGCCTCTGGTCCTCCATTTTATGTGTAAAGGTTTGTATCCTGGATATATCCATATCCCTATTCAAAGCAGCAATAGTATAATCTCTCACCAAATATAGATCCAACCGATCCACATACTGATGAACTCTGTCGGCCATAGTGGCTACCACATTAGGAGCATATCTGGCCAAAGAGTTAAACCGAAGACTGTACTCTCGGATGCTCATATTCCCTTGACAAAGATTTAAAAATTAGTCTGCACGAGCCTCTCGAATCTCATAGGGAAGGTAATGATCAAGGAATGCCACCTTGAATTCCTCCCAACTAGCTGGAAGTGCACCAACACCCCTTGATCGTTTCCAATCTTCGTACCATAGTATAGCTTCTCCTTTCAATCTATAGGCTGCAACATCAGCTGTTTCTACACCAGATATGTGCATCACATCCAAATCCCTTTGGATTTGATCTATAAAGTCTTGCGGGTCTTCATTTGGATCCGACCCAGTGAATGTGGGAGGGTCTAATTTCAGAAAATCCTGTGTCCTTTGACTAGCTGCCCTAGCCTCACTATCATTACTTGTCATTAGGCCAACTTGTTCTTGATTCTGTGCGACAACTATAAGAGTCAAAATTTGCACCGTATTTCTTAGATCCTGCTCAGTAGCATTAACAGATGGTTCTTCAGGTTCTTCTCTCCTTCTCGGCCCTTCTGGAGCTGGAAAAGTAGAATAAGCCCGCGATGCAAATTCAGTCTCAGCCCCACCTGGACTAGCTTGGTCAAGTGGTGATTTACTAGTTTCTTCTCCGACAATCATGTCTACCTCCTTACCTTTGCCCCTACCTCGTCTTGTAATCGGTATTTTACTATACAAAAGAAAACCAATTACAATGGTTAGATATGATTCCACCTAC
Organism: Capsicum rhomboideum; assembly: GCA_031232105.1. Taxonomy (NCBI): domain Eukaryota; kingdom Viridiplantae; phylum Streptophyta; class Magnoliopsida; order Solanales; family Solanaceae; genus Capsicum; species Capsicum rhomboideum. The sequence goes on from CP124711.1 coordinate 120,058,606, forward strand.
AACTTTGGCTCTAATGCACGATCTAAGAAATGATGAAAAGAAAAAACTCCTAAATGCCCCATAGCCTCCTGCTTATAAATATGGTGCAAAACACATCCATAAGCAAGACTCTACATCAGACACGACTTTGTAGATACCCTTAGGATGACCCACTCTGATACCACTTTTGTCATGCCTTGAATTCCAACGGGGCGGACTGGCACCCGAAGCCGTTAAGGCTTGAGAGAACCAACCTTCATTCATGTACACTCATATGCATGTCACTAAATGAACAACACTCTATCATACATAAATACAAGATACCAATGGCGGAAGTCATGGAGAAATATTAAAAAGATATGAAACTTGGCCGTTGCGGCCATCAAGTCAGAATGGACAGACATTCCTTACATTCCTTCATTTGTTTCACAATGTCTGCAAAGCCTCTAACAAATACATAACCAACCTAAAGTCGTGACAAGTCCCCGCTTTATACAATACCAAAACAAATGTACATAATGACTTAGAAAGCCCCGAATCAATCTGGAGCTCACCAACCATTTGCAGATGATCTGTATCCTACTGTGGTGGTCTACTAGCTTCTGTACCTGCATCAAGTAAGGTAAGTCCCCCAAGGGACGTCAGTACGAAAAATGTACTAAGTATTTAAGGCTATATGAAACTGTAGGAAACATAGGAACTTCAATGGAATCAAATGCAAATTAATAATCAATATGGATAAACCACCAGTCTGTATGTGTGGAACCATGTACGCTACATTCATTACTTTTTTTGCTTTTACGTTCATTCATTCATTCATATAATGTTCGGGCCCCAAGCTGATCAGTGGGAAAATAACAATAAACAATCGGGATCGACCCATGCTAGGCTTTCCTCTTGCCCCTGGGATACCACCCGTGACATTGGTATCGACCCATGCTAGGTGTTCTTTCCACCCCTGGGATACCACCCGAGATATTGGGATCGACCCATGCTACGTGTTCTTTCCACCTTTGGGATACCACCCAAGAATAAAGACTCTCATTACATCACTTTTTTAATCTTTGAGATAGTTCATTCGGTGGTCATAACATTATTGAAACTTTAGAACAATAGTTCATAAATATGAGACATATGAATAACAATTGGTAACAGCCTGAAATGAAATACTTTAGAACATTTTGGAATATAAACAAGTACGGTAACGATGGTGTAATGTAACAATCCTTACCTCGATCTTTAGATTTTACATATTTTGACCATTTTACCCTTCACATAGTAGTGTTTTGGTATTTGTGGACTGCGGGAGTGGGTGGTGCAGTTCCTGAGGCATTTGATTGAGATTTAAGTGAGTTTTTCATTTTGAAAGGATTTAGAGTTGAAATGGTTGACTTTGCTCAATATTCGGAGTGTTGTATGAGAATTCCATCAGTTCCACCAGCTCTGGAACGTCAATTTTGGGTTAGTAGCATAGTTGGTTTAGGTCGCAGGGCTTTTAGTGTGATTTTGAGTATTTAGATGAGATGTTGGAAAGTTATGGCCTCTGGTGTAACCATTTCCTCTTCGAGTTCCCGATCCATTCTGTCACGATTGTGAAGTGCAAGTGGTCACTTCATGAAGATCGCGTGAGGGTTGGCACCGATCATGAAGTGTTAGAGGTGGGTCGGGTCTGGGTCAGGTATTTCTTCATCATGTTCGCAATGGTTTTCTCGCATTCGCGATGGTCATTGTATCAGGTCAGTCGCGATAGTTCCAAAGTCCCCGCATTCGCAAAGAAGAAATCAGACCTGGTAGCCTTAAATTCTATTTTAGAACCCCGAACCCCATTTTATGATTTTTGAGCTTAGAGATCATGATTTTGAGGGGTTTTGAGGTTGTTTTTGAGATTCAACTTTGGGGTAAGATTCTAAATCGATAGTTTATCATTTTCCCCTTACTAATCTATGATTTTACATTCAAATCTAAGTTTTTCAACTTGAAATTTGAGGTTTTCTCCGGTAAAGTAAAAAATTGATAAATTAGTGATTAAGTTTGATTTCAACACCATTTTCTATGGGATTTCAGATTTGAACTCCTTTAGACTTGGGTAATGTAATTTTTCATAAAATTTTTGTTTTACCTGTATGGGTTGGGTTGACTTTTGAGTTGACTTTTAAACCCAGATTCGTGGTGTGGCAATATGGGTATCATTAACTTTATTTTTTAAAAATAATTCATAGTTGAATATCTTGAACTCATTCGAAGTCAATTCGGAAGGGAAAAGCTTCGGTTTGATTCACCGGGCTTCTTTAAGGAAAGTTTAGAATTTTCTTTGACTCTTTTTTGATATGTTTATGTGGTAGTTGTGTGTAAGGGGAGTAATGAGGACTTGGGGGTCCTGTATAGTTGAGATAAAGAGCATCTATGTAGGTATCAGTTTATCTGCAATAGGCATAAACTCAGTTATTTGACTATCTGGACTGGGTATCTGGAAATTTTGATAATTATGCTATAATTACCCAGTAATTGAGTTATTGGTGCATGTTTCACTTATTTACATGCGATGGGGTTTTGACCTTATATTATGAGGGGAAAATTACTGAGATTTGTGGTATTATTATTGATTGTCTTGCACTGGAATGTTACTCTTACTTTGTTGTTTTCCATCACCCCTATTCATATGCAGTCTATCATGGTTTACTGAATATTTCTTCTTGGCCTTCGGGTGGATCAGGAGGTTGAGAATTATTGAGGCACCAAGTTATTTGGATATTCTCTCCACAACCCTATGTGCGGATTCAGATTGAGCTGATGTATATTATTTACTATGTGGCCTTAGAGACAACTTCAGAGGGTGTATATGGACCTCACGAGTTCCTCATGGGTCCCAGATAGCTATGTAGAGTAACGAGTATGAACATTTAGGACAGACATGGATCATATTCACCATCTTCATCTCCCCTATTGCATTGTATGACATGCATAATACTCATCATACCCACTTGACTTATTTATTTGGTTTGATAAGTTGGTTTTGGATCTCTAGCACTGATTATTTCTCTCTTGATGTACTCAATCATATTTGATGGTTTGAACTATGTGCCTAGATGATAAATTTACTATGATAGCCTTATTTTGGATGGTGCTGCGTATATTTATTGTTAGATTAGGGTGCTATTTCCTGATTATAGGTTTTTTGGTTGTTTTGGATAGTTGGTTTTGATTGTCTCTCGTCATCGGATTGAATTAGGGCCAGTCGATGATGTTTATTAAGTACATGTATTTTTGTACTCACCTTGCTTTTCTACACCTTACCTGTAGGTACTGAGTAGGTAGGCCCCCAATATTGATTTTGCTTTCTGGTTGATCATTATATAAATATTGAGGTAGTGGCTGTTGATTCTCAGATGCTTGCTCACATCTTTTCTATCTTCTTTTTCTTATGCTTATTCCACATATGAGACATTCTGTCAAGACCCGAATTTGCACCTTGGATGAGACACTGTACTTAGAACCATAAGTGGTCCCAAGCAAACCCTTTGTACTGGCATACTACTAAAAATAAATGCTAAAAACACCATGCAGAAGGATAAACATGGTAGAGTCGGGAAACTTAAAATGACTAAAGTTATGAAATAACAATCTGAAAACCGAAATGAACACTATAATGTCTGACTATGTCTGAAAGCCTCTACTATAACTGATGAGTTACTGGGACAGGACCTTAGCTAACTCTACAATAACTGAAAACAAAAAGTAATGTCTGACATTAATAAAGGAAAACTATAACTGCACTACATCCTTAAATGATAAGGGGTTAGGAGCTGGAAGCGAACTAGTCATATGACTAAGAATGATCGCCTAAACTTATATCATGATAGGATATATTGCAAAAGAAAAGTATTCGATCAGTACTATAGGGTGTACTGAGCACATGAGATAAGCACGTCATGTAATAAAATAAGTAAAACATGTTGAAAGCTGTAATCATGATGACATAAACAAATCATTTGAACTATGTATAAATTGATGCACAATGACCCAAAATTTATATAATTCATGTTGGAAAACTAAAACATGTAAATAAGTCATAAACTATCATATAAATACTGAAAACTAGTGGGTTATGTGCACTTGATATACTTAAATCATTTCTGTGGGAGTTTCTAGTAACTGACATAAACCACTAACATGCAATCCAGTTAATTAGGAGGGTGCCTTATACCCGGCCAAAAGTATTGAACCTGTCTGGTGTGTATCCACTAACTGAGTCCATTTGGGCTAAAGGTCTCACTTTCAACATGCAATGACCCTTCTCCTATGGTGGAAACATAGTTTTGGGACTTGGCTTAGCTGGAATCCATATCCGCTTGGTGCTAAATACAACTCCCAAAACTATATATTAGTAGCTCATAATAACTAGACTGCCTGAAAATAAGCATGAACTAGTTTAATTCACCTTTCTAGTTGAACTTCTGGAAATATTTATTCTAGTCATGCTTAATTTGTTGAGAGTCTGTGATCAAAGATCAATTCATGCTGAAATTATCTAAATCATGCTTAAGTATGTATAAGTCATGCTAAATCATGTATAACAACAACTATAACATACCTAGTAAAATCCCACAAGTGAGATTTGGGGAGGGTAAAGTGCACGCAGACCTTACCACTACCTCGGGGAGGTAGAGAGGCTATTTTCGAAAGACCCTCAGCTCAAGTATAGCAAATCCAGGTACAAAGAAGAAGAACACATTGAAGATAATATGACAACATGATACAGTGCATAATCTACCATAAAAACAATAACCAACCATAAAATAGTGCGATAATGAAAACACAATAAATGACAATAAAGACAAATATCTACGGCTGAACCCTACGCTACCATACTATGACTAGTACATGACAACACTCCTACCCAACTAACCTTCTATTCTAATGCGTGTCCTCTATATCCCTATATCTAAGGTCATGTCCTTGATAACCTGAATATGCGCCATGTCCTGTCTTATCACCTCTCCCCAGTAGTTCTTCAGCCTATATCTACCCTTTTTTGTACCTACTATATCCAACTTCTCACACCTCCTCACTGGGGCATCTGAACCTCGCCTCATTATATGTCCAAACCATATCAATATCTCTTTCCTTATCTTGTCCACCATAGAGGACACTCCTTCCTTATCTGGAATGGCCTCATTCCTGATTTTATCACACCTAGTATGCCCATACATCCATCTCAACTTCCTCTTTTCTGCAGCATGCATCTTTTGAATATGGGAGTTTTTGACTGGCCAACACCCTGCCCCATAAAACAATGTTAGTCTAACCACCACTTTATGAAACTTATATTTAAGTGTCAGTGGTATCTTTTTATTATACAAGAATTGGAGGCAAGCTTCTACTTCATCCACGCCACACCAATACGATGAGTGACATCACCATCGATGTCCCCACTACCCTGGAGAATAAAACTAAGATACTTGAAATTGTCCCTCTTAATGAGAGCCTGTGCGTCTAGCCACACTTCCATACCTTCCTCATGTAACCCCTCACTGAATTTGCGCTCCAAATACTCTATTTTGGTTCTTCTCAACTTAAAACCTTTAGCTTACAGAGTTTGTCTCCACTCCTCTAACCTATCATTTACTCGACCATGCATCTTATCAATCAGTACTATATCATATACAAATAACATACACCAAGGAGCTTCATTTTGGAAGCACTGCTTTAACACACCCATCACCATAAAAAGAGGAAAGGACTATGAGTTGGTCTCTGGTGCAACCCCATTTCTACAAAAAAATGCTCCGAGTCTACTCCTACCATTCTAACCCACATCTTAGCTTTATTATACATGTCTTTTATCACCCTAATATAAGCCACCAGTAAACCTCTAGCCTCTAGTTACTTCTAAAAGACTTTTCTCAGAACTTTGTCGTAGGCCTTCTAAATGTCAATTAACACCATATGCAAGTCCCGCTTTCTTTTTGGGTATTTATTCATCAATATCCTCACCAGATGGATGGATTTCGTAGTAGATTTCCTTGGCATGAATCCAAAATGATTCTCGGAAATGGACACACCCATCCTTACCCTCATCTCTATCACTCGCTCCCAAACCTTCATAGTGTGACTTAACAACTTGATACCCCTATAGTTGTTACAGTTTTGGATGTTGTCCTTATTATTTTACAAAGAAACCATTGTATTCAACCTCCATTATTTTAGCATCTTAGCCATCATAAAAATGACATTAAATAACTCAGTCAACCATTCCATACCTATACCACCCGAGTTCTTCTAAAACTCCATCGAGATCTCATCAGGTCCAGTCGTTCGCCCCATGTTCATCTTTGCTACTAATGCGTGCCACTTCTAAACCATAATACAAACACAATATCCAAAATCCCCTTGTCTCTCAAAGTTCTCCAAATCTCCCAGCACAATAACTCTACCACCTACTTCATTCAATAGTTTGCGAAAGTAGGCTTTCCATCTTTCTGTAAAATCAAGGTTATAAATCATAAGTGTCTGTAAAATCATGTTAATGAGTATTGGACAAGACAGAAAATCATGAGAAACATGATAGAACTAAAAACATTACAATTAATACAATTGCGTATAAATACTAAGTTGCAAATCAAGAAAACCATAATTTAAAATCTGAGGTTTTAGGTATAAGGGTGAAAGAAAACCCTTATTAAATACCCACATACCTGTTGGCTTGAGAAATCTAGGTTGAAAGTTAGAGAATTTACACTTAGAGAAGAACCCTAGGTCTTTACTATATGAGAGTTTCTGAGTTTCTAAGTTTTTGAGCATAAGAATGAGAGTTTAATCAGCTGTTTAACCTTTAACCTACCTTAAAAGAGTATGAAATAACATAGTATAGGGCTTAGGAGAAGGGAAAAAGACCGATTTTCCCTTTTTTATAATGACTTTAAATGTATTGGAACTACATCTCATGAGTCATTGTACGACTTGTATAGTGGTACCATGAGTCGTGGTTTGACTCAAGGTCTCTTAGACTATGCTGGGATATTTTTAGAATGGTCAGCTGCGAGTCACTCTATGACTTATAGGTTGATACAACAAGTCGTACTGAGACTCTTGGTCTTCTGTAACTGAGTTGGATAGGTTTTGGAAAGGGGCTCCATGAGTCATGGTACAACTCATACCTTGATACCATGATTCGTACAGTGAGTTGTGGTACCTAGGGTTAGTTTGAAAACTCCCTGGTCCTTATCAGTATGAGTTATTATACGACTCATACAATCTTCCCACAACTCGTACCATGAGTGGTGGTGACTGGCAAAATGGGTCTATTTTGAGTTGCAAACCATGAGTCATGGTACAACTCGTGGTCTCACTATATGACTCACAGGTTGAGTCATACTGGTTTGGGATTTAGACTTTTCTGATCTATGACTGAGGTTAAGCATGGGAATGTTTTGGGGTGTTAAATGTCTCCCTTTTGGAATCATTCTCCCTCAAATAAAGACTGAAATTGAGTTGAACTGATAGGAAAGGAACTACTAACATAAAAAACTAAATTTTCTGAATCCAAATACATAGCATGATTGGGACTGGTATAGACTAAGAATAGGGACTTAGTTGAAATGTATAGAGCATGAATGCATTTATAAAATTACAAATAACTAAAAAGAGCATGAAACATAGAGGAGTAACTAAAGAAGAAAGATAGCCACCTCATGATGTCTTGGTACTAGTAGGGAAAATATGGGGGTTACTTGGCCATCATATCTGTTTCTGCCTCCCAAGTAGCTCCCTCAACCAACTGATTCCATTAAACCTTAACTGAGGCAACCTTCTTATTTCATATCTTGCGAACCTACTTATAAGGATTTCAACTGGAACCTCCTCATATGAAATACTATCCTTCACACCAACACTCTCTAAAGGCACAACCAAGGCTGGATTGCCAATGCACTTATTCAACAAAGACATATGGAATGCACTACTACTAACTCTTCAGGCAACTCTAACTCATAAGCCACATTACTGATACGCCTCAAAATTCTATAAGGACCAATATATTAGGGACTAAGCTTCCCCTTTTTACCAAATCTCATCACCCCTTTCATGGGCGAAACTTTCAAGAACACCCAATCATCAATAGCAAACTCCAACTCTCTTCTCTTCACATCTGTATAAGATTTTTTATGACTCTAAGTGATTTTCAATCTCACCCAAATCAACTGAACCTTCTCCATAACCTCATGAACCGAATCTAGCCCAATCAAAGTAGCTTTATATACCTTAAACCAACCAATAGAAGATCTATATCTCTGCCCATAAAGTGCCTTAAAAAGATCCATCTGAATACTGGAGTGGAAACTATTATTATATGTAAATCCAATTACAGGTAAATGATTATTCCAATTACCTTTGAAGTTAATCACACAAGCTCTCAACATTTCCTCTAAAGTTTGAATAGTCTGCTCTGCCTGACCATGTGTCTACAAATGAAATGTTGTGCTAAGATTTACTCAGGTACCAAGACCCTTCTGGAAAGAGTTTTAGAACTGAGAGGTGAACTGAGTACCTCTATTCGAGATGATAGACAAGGAAAGTCCATAAAATCTAACTAACTCAAAGATGTAGAGCATGGCATAATCCTCTGCTGAATCTGAAATCTTGACAGGGAAGAAGTGAGTTGACTTAGTTATCTTGTCTCTTACCACCCATGTAGAATCACGTTGCCATCACGTGTAAGGTAAACCTGTGATGAAATCTATGTTAATCATTTCCTACTTCCAAGTAGGAATGCTGATATCCTAATTCATACCTCACAATCTCTGATGTTCTACCTTTACCTCCTGGCAATTAGGACACTTAGATACAAAATCTGTAATGTACCTCTTTATGCCATTCCACCAATAGACTTTTCGTAGATAATAGTACATCTTGGTGGAACCTGAATGAATGGAATATCAATATCTATGAGACTCTATGAAAATATGCTGCCTCAAATCATCTATGTCTGGAACACACATCTGACCCTGATAACAGAACACACCATCTCCCCTTTGGGAGAAGACCTCTACTTTCTGATTGTGGACAACTTCTTTCAACCTAAATAAAATAAGATCACTATCTTATTTTCCCTTAAATTCCATTACAAGAGAATACTCTGAACTATTTTGAAAAATAACACCACCATCCAGTGAGTCTGTGAAATGAACTCTTAAACGAGCAAGCCTATCAACGTCTTTAGCCAATTCCTTCTCCCCTTCCTCAACATGGGCCACTCTACCCATGGACAACTTGCTAAGAGCATTAACCACTATATTGGACTTACCCTTATGGTAAAGCACACTTATGTCATAATCCTTAAAAAGCTCAAGCTATCTCCTCTAATAAAGATTGAATTTTTTTTGACTGAACATGTACTGAAGGCTCTAATGATTTGTGAACACATCAAAATGAACACTATACAAATAGTGCCTCCAATTATTCAAGGAAAAAACTATCGTTACTAACTTAATATCATGAGTCAGGTAGTTCCTTTTATGAACCTTAAGCTATCTGGAAGCATAAGTGATGACCTTACCATTTTGCATCAACACACAACCAAGGCCAAATCTAGGAGCATCATAATAAACTACAAAACCATTTGAACCTTTTGGGTAAATCAAAACTGGAGCAGAAGTAAATCGAGCCTTCAAATCTTGAAAGCCCTTCTCAAAAGCCTCAGACTATTGAAAGTTAACCTTTTTTTGAGTTAGCATAGTCAATGGGGAAACAACAGATGAGAACCCCTTAATAAACCTCCCATATTAACAATCCAAGCCTAAAAAGCTCCTAATATCTAACGGAGAAGTAGGTCTAGAACAATTCTTCACTTTCTCTATTTTTTAAGTGTCTACCTGAACACCCTAGCTAGAAATAACATGGCCAAGGAATGCAAATGACTACTCACACTTGCTGAGCTTAGCAAACAATTGAAAATTCTTTAGAGTCTACAATATGACCCTCAAATAATCTACATGCTCCTCCTCACTCTGGGAGTAGACAAAAATGTCATCTATGAAGATAATGATGAACATATCCAAATACTGTTTGAATACCCTATTCATGAAGTCCATAAAAGTTGTAGGAGAATTTTTTAAACCAAAAGACATAACCAGAAATTTATAGTGACCATACCAAGTTCTGAAGGCTATCTTCAGAATGTCACACTCTCTAACTCTAAGTTAATGATAACCGAATCTGAGATTAATCTTAGAGAAACAACTGGCATCCTAAAGCTGGTCGAAAAAGTCATCAATCTTGGGGATGGGATACTTGTTATTGATTGTGAGCTTGTTTAATTGGCGTTAGTCGATACATATTTTGATAGCACCATCTTTCTTTCACATGAAAAGGATAGGATCACCCCACGAGAAAATACTGAGCCTGATGAAACCTTTATCTACAAGGTCTTTCGATCAATTTTTTAATTCCTTAAGCTCAGCTTGATCTATTATGTATGGAAGAGTAGATATGGGCTGCGTATCTAGAAGATGATCTATCTTTAGGAGGAACTCCTGGTAGATCCTCAGGGAACACCTCTGGAAACTCACTGACTACTAGAATGGACTGAAGAGTTGGGGTCTCTAATTTAAAGTCCTTTACTCAAGCTAGATAATAGATACAACCCTTAGAAATCATCTTCCTAGGCTTAAGTTAAGGGATGAAATACCCATTGGCACTAAAGGACTACCCTTCCATTGTAAGATTGGTTTATTAGGGAACTGAAATTTGATGACTCTAGTACTACAATCGACTGTGGAATAACTTGATTGATGCCAATTCATGTCGATAATGACATCAAAATCAGTCATACTTAACTCTACTAAATCAATTAAGGTGAATTTATGGAGGACTGTGACTGGATAATTTTTGTACACCCTTTTTGCTTTGACTGACTCACCAATAGGAGTAGTAACAGAGAAAGGTTCTAAAAGGTTTTTGGGTCTGACACTGAAATTTACTACAACATAGGGAGCCACAAAAGACAATGTGAACCCTAGACCTAGCATTGCATAAACATTATGAGAAAAGATCTGTAATATACCAGTGACTACATCTGGAGAAATCTCCTGATATTAGAGGGATGAAAGAGCATAGAAGTGGTTATAGCACAAACCACCGTCTGTACTAGGAGTGGAGCCCTATTAAATTGAGTGACCTACTAAAGAAGTAGACTGTGCAAGACCACCCTTATTGTGCTACTTCATTGAGAGGTAATCTCTCAATCTGTGTCCCGATTGAACACAACCAAAGCACTCTTCCTTGACATATAGACACACATCTGTGTGGTTTTTACCATATTTTCTGTAGGTTGGGAAAGTACATCCCTTAGTAATACTCTATTGCGAGTTAGAGCTTGATGCCTTAATGTTCTGGTCTTATCTAGGTTTGGTAGATGGAGCGCTAGCTGATAATTTCTACTAAAAAGAGGACTGGTTCCCGCTACTAGAAACACTCTATTGCAAGTTAGAGCTTGATGCCTTAATGTTCTGGTCTTATCTAGGTTTGGTAGATGGAGTGCTAGCTGATAATTTCTACTAAAAAGAGGACTAGTTCCCGCTACTAGAAACACTCTATTGCGAGTTAGAGCTTGATGCCTTAATGTTCTGGTCCTGTCTGGGTTTGGATATGGAGCACTAGTTGATGATTTCTACTGAAAAGAGGACTGGTTCCTGCCACTAGATATCTGCTGGTTGTACTTAAAGTTAACTATCAGGTCCATCTTGTTCTCTCTTTCCTTTTTCTTTAGCTTTTCTTCCTCAATCTGCTGGGCATGCGCAATCAATCTGGAGATATCTATATCCCCAAGCAACATAGCTATCTTACACTCATTTTTCACCAAATTTGAAACTCTAGAAACAAACTTGGTCATATGAGCCCTCAGCTCAGCTATTATCTCTGAAGCGTACCTGGATAGTTGAGTAAACTTCAAACCATATTCTTTTACTGACATCAACCCTTTCCTCAAGTTTTCAAAATCCTCAACTTCAGCCTCTCTTAAATCTCTCAGGAAGAACTGGTCAAGAAATGCTCCAAAAAACTCATCCCAAGCTACCGAAGCCGCATTTCTGCCATGGCTGTCTTTCCACTAAGTGTACCAAATATGAGCCACATCCTTGAGCTAATAGGATAAAACCTGAACATTTTCCATATCAGACATCTGCATAACCTGAAGGATCTTCTTCACCTCCTTAATGAAGTTCTGTAATACCTTCTTAACCTTTGATCTGAAGAACTCCAGCGGGTTCAACTTAATGAAATATCTAACTTGGGTAGCATCTGACCAACCTTTTGGGTTATGGGAAACTGCTACCTGCTGATTAACCTGTGTAGTCATGGCTTGTGACTCATCTAAATTACATTTCAAAACTCAGCATTTGTAACATCATTATTCACTGGTGCAGGTGGATTAGCACTTTGACACTTTCCTCATCTATTATTTTTGTATAGAGGCATTATCTGAAATGTGTAGAGCATAAATTAGAGATATAAATAGACTTAAACTCCATCACACCATATAGAACATAAAATAAGGGAAAGTCTCCTAAAAATGTTTCATAGCCTCTTCCTTATAAGCATGGTGCACTTTACACCCATTAAAAAACTCTACCAGATGCAGATTTTCAGACACTCTAGTACTCTTAAATCTATTTATATAATACCAAGTTTGTCACAACCCAAGTATGCACCCTCGATGAGACACAGTACTTAAAACCACAAGTGGTCCCATGCGAATCCTTGGCACTAGCATGCTATTAAAAATTAATGCTAAAAACACTATACGAAAGCATAAACATAGTGGAGTGGGCGAACTAAAAATGACCGAAATTATGAAATAAAAATTTGATAAAATGAAACCTACACTGTATGACTATGTCTGAAAGCCTCTGTTATAACTGATGAGTTTTGGGATAAGACCCCAGCTAACTCTAAAATAACTGAAAACAAAAAGAAATGCCTGACATGAATAAAGGAAAACTAAAACTGCACTATGTCCTTGGATGATGAGGACTCACCACATCTACTGAAGGTAGGACCTGGAAGTAAACTAGTCACGTAGCTGGAATAGTCGCATGAACTTATATCATGATAGGATATAATGCAAAATTAAAGTATGAGGTCAGTACTATAGGATGTACTGAGCATGTTAGATAAGCAATTCATGTAATAAAATATGTAAAACATATAGAAAGCTGGAATCATGATGACATAAACAAATCATTTGAATTATGTATAAATTGATTCATTATGAGCCCAAATTTATGTAATTCATGTTGGAAAACTGAAACATGTAAATAAGTCATAAACTATCATATCAATACTATAAACTAGTGGGCCATTGACAATTGATTTACTTAAATTATTTCTGTGGGAGTTTCTTGTAACTGACATAAACTATGTATACAACGTATACCCAGCGAATCGTATAGAACATGTATGGTATGGAACCACTAACTGAGCCCATTAGGGATAAAGGTGTCACTCTCACATGGAAAAGACCCTTATTCTGCAATAGTAAAATAAATCTAGGACTTGGGTTATCTAGAACCCTGTCACAACTCGAGTCTACACCCTGGACTTCGCCAAACTCTAGCCTGGCATAACTATAAAATGTCATGCATAGTAATGATGCAGAAACTGAAGTCATGGGCTAAATTTTGAAATAAAGATAAAATAAAAGAATATAAAATTTTATTGACTACAACAATGAATCTTTGAAAGGTGATTACATATGACTTAACTTGACTAACTATCTACAAAGCCTCTACTACAATTGAATATGACTATCTTTATGTAGCAATACAACTAATGACTATAATTCTACTAAGTTCTCTGAAATAAGGAGAACTCACTCAAGCTGATATCACAACCTACTGCGTCTGATCATGAACCTGCATAGCTGTACACTAAATCTATGAAAATGTAGCGCAAGAAAAGTATGTGTCAGTATAGGGAAGGTAGTATGTAAGATAAGGATTAAGGTTTTAATACAATTGGGTGTAAACCCTAAGTTACAAATCATGAAAATCATAATTTAAAAGCTGAGGTTTTAGGCATAAGGTTGAAAGAAAATCCTTATTGAATACACACATACCTAATGGCTTAAGAAATCTAGGTTGAAAGTTATAAAATTTGCACTTGGAGAAGAACCCTAGTTCTTTACTGCTTGAGATTTTTTTTTCCTGAGTTTCTAAGTGTTAGAGCATAACAATAAGAGTTTAGTAAATTGTTTAAGCTTTAAATTTCCTTAAAAGAGTGTGAAACAACATAGTATATCACTTGGGAGAGGTGGAAAATATCGATTTGCCTTTTTTAAAAATGACTTTAAAACTTTTGGAATTATGTCTCACGAGTTGTTGTATAACTCGTACTATGGCACCATGTGTGGTGGTCTGATGCGTGGTCCCTGAGACCTTGATGGACTACTTTTGGAATGGCCACCTATGAGTCACTGTATGACTCGTTGGTTAATACCATGAGTCATACTGAGACTCTTGGTCTCCTGGACCTGAGGTGGATGGGTTCTGGAAAATGGCTCCACAATTTATGGTACGACTCGTACCTTGATACCTTTCATGACCCAAATGGTTATGATTGGAACCCACCCTAAAACTATGGCTGGAGAACCATTTAAACCAACCCTCATTAACCAAACTTAACAGTCCCTAATTCACATTTCACCAACTTTAAAATAAATATATACTAACCCAGTTGTTCATTAAGGAAAATAAAACCAGCAATCCTAAATAATCATCAATACTAGAATAAAGTGCAGAATCCTCTATTTATTAGCAGAATCCTCTATTTATTACATCTCCAAGACCTGAACTCACCGTACAATAACAACTAAGAATATTCAAAAATCTATAACTAAAAGATTATCCAAAAATATTACAGAAGTATGACAATGTCTTAGTCTCGAAACAAAGGACATGAACAAAATTAAGATGATTCAATGGCTGCCCGATCATGGTGCTCACCCTAGAATCGAAGTCTGAAACTACTGGCTAAAGTTGAGGTCTCATCTCAAATGCCAGAACACGTTTTGCACTCAACAAAAATAAGAGCATAGGTAGCTTCAGCATATCAACAAGTACTGGTAGGCATCATAGGTCGACTCAACCCGACACCATACAAATAAGTAAACCACAAACATGTAACAACAATCATCACAAAACTTATAAATAGAGATAGCCAAACATATTTATAACACTTTATTTTAAAATGGGAGACAAGCTCATAATTATATATATTACACTTTGTAACTTTCATCAATAAGTCGCGTCACCATATATAATCACAACTGAACATTCAATGCATATGATGAAGGTATGTATGTAGGATGTGCACATCATCTCTTTTTCTTCTCAATACCATCAATATCTGTCAACTCACAATGATCTCAATATCATTATCATAATCATCAACTCATCATCATCAATTTTATTGTCAATATCATCATCAGCATGATTTCAATATCATCATCAACTCATCTTTTCAACATCAATACCATCATCATCAACATGTATGATTATGCAATGTAGTCAATAATCACAAGCAGTGCTCGAAAGCAATGATAAATATTCAACTTACATATGAGCACAAAGTCAAGCAAGTTTGAATTCTATATTAAACCATAACCTACCTCGATTCCTTTCTCAAAATGACTCTTAGGCTACAATCTTGCCTTTCCTTTCTCTTTCACTTACTTCGTTCTTGATCTATAACAACAAGTTTACAAACCCAATTCAATAATTTCATCTTTTCTAACCACTAGGGATCAATAATTAACAACTTAGTTCATAAATTTGCCCTAGTTCATCATCTTAGTATTTTCTACCCTTTGAACTCCATGAATTCTACTTCATTTAGCATAAACAACTATAATTCTACACCTAAATAGTGTTTTCTAACACCCTAGGGTCATTAACAACCGATTCTACACCCATTCCCATCAACTTGTGTTCAGCTCATAAATTAGGTTCAAACTCCAATTTCTACCATAAACATGATTCTAGCAATTTCTAAAAATTTTAGAAGTAATTCAAGTTTTGAATGTTAAGGAATCTTACCTCCAAAGATGAAAACCCCTGAAAATTATAGAAAATTGCCTTTCCCAAAGCCTTGGTTTGTTTTTCAGAAAAGTGGAATGAAAAACATTTTCTATGTTTAAAATTGTAAAAATACTGCATTTTACTGCTATAGCGATAAAGTTACCGCTGCAGCGATTCACGATGAAACTGAGGTTACCTCTACAACGGTACATTTTACGCTATAGGGATATTGCTACAATGATTCTTTTTTGTTGCAGTAATCCCTAGGTAGAATTTTAGGGCCTCTCTCCAAATGGGTCTATTTTATAATGCATCCCTCAAAATACGAAATCGAGAACCAACCTTTCACGGTAAACTTTATGACTAGAGTTCTATAAATCTATTTTATGTACTGAAAGTTGCTACGACTTTCTAAATTCTTCATCTATCTATAAATGAAGTCAAAATCCTCCAACAATTCTCGTTCTAATACCAGATTTCTTTAGACTAGCATACCCTCAAAAATTGCCTAATACTAGGCCAACCTTGGATTTCTTAAAAATTGTCTGAGGGAAAATTTGACAAGGGTTTTACTCCTTATTTTAGTGTAATGACAATTTGAGTCATTACATTAGATACTAATTTATCATTCATTCATCCCCGAATGAAAACTATTCCGAAATGACATAGCTAAGTAAGAGTATATACCTGAGTCTATGAACAAGTATGGGTATCGCTTGTGCATGTCCATCTCTATATTCCAAGTTGCTTCTTCGATTGGACGATTTCTCCATTGAACCTTATAGAAGGAATGCCTCTAGTTCTTAATTTCCTCACATCCCTATCCAATATAAAAATTGGTTCCTCTTCATAAGATAACTCTTTATCAAATAACTCGGTGTCCCAACGAATAATGTAATCCCTATCTCTATGGTACTTCTTTAACATGGATACATGAAATACCAGGTGAACCCTAGACATACTAGGAGGAAAGTCCATCTTATAAGCTACTGACCATATTCCCTTCAAAACCTCAAAGGGTCTGATGTACCTCAGACTCAATTTTCCCTTCTTGCCAAAATGCATTACACCTTTCATGGGTGACACTTTCAGGAGTACCTTCTCTCTTTGTTCAAACTTTATATCCCTCACCTTATTATCCACATACACTTTTTGTCGGCTCTGAGCTAGTAGGAGATTTTCTTGTATAAACCTTACCTTTTCCATCAAATCCTTAAGCATATCAGTACCCCAAGGCCTCACTTCAAATGCGTCAAACTATCCGATTGGCGACCTACATCTTCTACCATACAACACTTTAAAAGGAGCCATGTCAATACTGGAGTGGTAGATATTATTGTAAGAACATTCACACAAAGGTAGAAATTGGTCCCATTGAGCTCCAAAATCTATAACACAAGCCTCAAGCATATCCTCAAGTACTTGATAGTTCGTTCCAACAGCCCGTTGGTCTGTGGATGGAAAGATGTACTTAGGTCAAATCTAGAACCTAACCTTGACTGAAACTTCTCCCAAAAATTAGAGTTAAACTGAGTGGATCAGTCCGACACAATCGAAACAGGTACTCTATGGAGCCATACAATCTTCTTCACATATATCTTGGCCAACTTAGCCACATTATAATCTACCCTCACTAGAATGAAATGAGCTAACTTGGTCAATCGATCAACAATAACCCATATAGAGTCACACTTCCTTAAGGTCTTAGGAAGACCAACCTCAAAATCAATGGTTATTCATTCCCACTTCCATTCTGGAATGGGAATCCTTTGAAAGGTGCCACTAGGTTTTTGATGCTTATACTTAACCTGTTGGAAATTTTAACATTTAGTCACAAAATCCACAATATCACATTTCATCCTTCTCCACCAATAATGTTGTCTCAAGTCTTTACACATCTTGGTTGCACTCGAGTGTATAGATTTCTTAGAGTTGTGAGCCTATGCAAGGATAGTAAAAATATAATGAACCACATGAGGCACACACAAGCTCCCCGAATCCTAAACACTCCTTCATCATCAAAGACGACCTCTATAGCTTCACCCTACAACATTTTCTCTTTAAGGTTGCTCAGCTTCTTATCTTTGAACTGTCTACTTTTGATTTGTTCAAAGAATGCGAACCTAACTTCCACATGAGCTAATACTCCTCCCTCGCTAGTTATCTGTAATCTCAGAAAATCATTAGCCAAAGACTGTACCTCTCTTGCGAATGGGCGCCTTGATACCTCCAGTCATGCTAAACTTCCCATGCTTACTGGCTTTCGACTCAACGCGACTGCTACCACATTGGCCTTGCCCGGATGATATATGATTGAGACGTCATAGTCTTTGATCAACTCCATCCACCTCCTCAGCCTCAGATTTAGGTTTCTCTAAGTGAACATGTACAACAAGCTATGGTGGTCTATGAACACTTCGCACTTCACCCCATAGAAGTAGTGTCTCCAAATCTTAAAAGAAAATACCACGACCGCCAATTCTAAGTCAAGTATGGGATAGTTTTTCTTATAAGGCTTTAGTTTCCTCGAAGCATAAGCAATCACATTCTTGTCCTGTATCAATACATCACCTAAACCCAATTATGAGGCATCATAATATACAATGAAATCCTTACCATCAATAGGAAAAGTGAGAATTTGGGCTGAGGTTAGCAATGTTTTGAACTTTTGGAAGCTCTCCTCACTTTTATCCTCCCACACAAATGGAAATTCTTTATTAGTTTGGGGGGTTATGTGTGAAGCAATGGCAGCAAATCCCTTGACAAATCGGTGATAATAACTGGCCAACCCCACAAAGCTATGAATTTATGTCACATTCATCGGTCTAGCCCAATGCTTACCAGCTTTAACTTTTTGTGGGTCTACCATAACCTCTTTCTTAGATACCATGTGCCCTAAGAAGGACACTAAAGACAACTAGAACTCACACGTGGAATATTTAGCATATAATTGATTTTCCTTGAGCAACCCTAATATTGTACGCAAGTGAGCTTCATGCTCTTCTTCACTCTTGGAGTAAAGCAGAATGTCGTCGATAAAGACAATGATGAAATAATCCAGAAATGAGTTGAAAACCCCCATTTATCAGACTCATAAAAGCATCTGGAGCATTGTTCAAGCCAAAAGACATGACTAGAAACTCGTAATGCCTATAACGAGTTTGGAAAGCAGTCTGTGGGATGTTCTTCGCCCTAATCTTGAGCTGATGATAACCTGATCTAAAATCAATTTTGGGGAATAATGTAGCTCCCTACAACTTGTCAAATAGGTCATCTATCCTAGGCAAAGGATACTTATTGCGAATGGTTACCTTATTCAACTAACGGTAGTCTATGTACATCCTCATATTGCCATCCTTCTTTTTCTCAAACAAGACGAAAGCACACTAAGGAGAAACACTTGGGCGAATAAATCCCATCCCTAACAATTCTTATAACTGGGACTTCAATTCCCTTAACTCTGCTGGTGCCATATAAGGAAGGATAACTATGGGATGACTTCTTGGCTCTAAGTCTATACAAAAGTCAACTTCACGGTCCAAAGGCATACTAGGAAGGTCATCAAAAAATACCTCTAAGAATTCACCCATAACTGGCACCGAAGCTTTAGGAGAAACTATCGAATTTTCTTCCCAAAGATGGGCTAAAAACACCCCACACCCCTTCTTTACTTGTTTTTGGGCATGAATAGCTGACACAATCCTCACAGGAGTAGGATTAAAGGTACCCTTCCACTCTAACTTTTCTATTTCGGGCATTGCTACAGTGACAGTTTTAGCATAACAATCAATAATTGCACGATAAGGAAACAACCAACTCATCCCCAAGATAATATCAAACTCCTCCATGTCTAAAATTACTAAGTTTACCAAAGTTTAATGCCCCACAAACATCATAGGGCACGCTCTATATACCTGATCAACACATACTAACACCTAACTTGTGTAGACACATACATAGAAGCATCATGCAATTCACAGGATAAGTCCCAACACAAAGAAAATTTCACAGACACATAGGAGAAAGTAGACCCTAGATCAAACAATACATAATCCATACGATAACAAACAAGAATATTAGCTGTGATCATAACATCAAAAGATTCTGCTTCAGGATGAGCCGAAACAGCATAAAGTTGGGCTCTATCACAACCCTGACCGCCACCTCTACCAACCTGTCCTCCACCTCGGTTGGCTTGGTAGCCACCCTTTCCTGCAGCCTAGCCATCACAACCACCTTGTGTATGACCTCTACCATTTCCTCCATCACCACGACCTACTAAAACTAGAGCACTAAAAGCTGGTTGTTGAGTCAATTGACCTATAGATAAAAATTAGGACAATACTTTCTGATGTGGCCTAAACCTCCATACTTATGGAACTTGATACCCAAAGAAGGTCTCTGAACTGAAGAGGATGAAGGTGTATAGAGGCCTATCCATGAAGGCTGATAACTAACCTCAGACGGCCCCCTGCAGACATAGGCATGGCTGAATAATAAGGCTAGGAAGAAGGACCCTGAGAACTACAACCTTTCAAAAAAGTATAACTTAATTGGACAGAGGTCCTGGCCTTTTTTTCTTCTGCTTTTATTTCTCTTTGTTTCCCAATTGCCTCAGCCTTTTTAGTAAATTCCACAACCTCTAGGAAAAACTTGCCCGATGCCGCCACTAAGAGAGTAACTATTTGAATCCTAAAATCCAGACCCTTCACAAAGTACATGATCCGCTCATAGGCCTGTCACCCTACTCTAACCTCAAGAATTCATCATTCTTCTAATCACGATAAGCAAAGGAAACATACTTCTCCAGAAAAACATTTTGCAATTATACCCAAGTAAGTAGAGGCAAGGCAACCCTACACTCAACAAATGACCTCCACCATTTCTTGTCTTCGTCCTGTAGCTAAAAAGAAACAAAACTCCACTCCGTACCTTTCAACAATACCCATCTTATGCAAATATTCATGGTAATCTATCAAAAATTTGAATGCATCCACAAACTCTATACCCTAAAATACTGGGGGTTTCATCTTCATGAACTTACATAATAGTCCATGCTCATCAGCAATTATAATCGATCCAAGTATCTGTCAAGGATACACCTCTGTCTCAGAGCCCTCACCCATTCTTAGTGCCATAGCGGCTGCATGTTGTAATGCTGGGGATCAGAACATAGAAATAACAAGAGTAGCATTTGTACCAGCTAAACTGCCTAAGTACCCCAACACTTGTTGAATCAATTTTTTAGTCATAGGTACTTGGGATGTGACATTCTTTACAGGTACGACAGTGTCAGAAATTACCACTTCCTTCTCATCAATGGTCATCTCTTTATTTTGAGCTAACTCCGAAGTACCCTGTTGTGGGGGAGGAGAGGGGGTTCTTTTTCTAACTAATCCTTCAGCTACCTGGCTCCACCCCTATTAAGTTCTACCCCTCTTTCTTCTCTCCTAGCCCTGCCCCTCACATACGATCTACCCCAAACCACACCTCAGCGGTTGGTGCAGGTACTACTGCTGGTGTCGGTGCTTCTTCTCTAGAGAAACGTGTGTTCACCATCTGTAAAACAAGAATGAAGGAGTTAGATACCAATTTGGATCATCAGATATAAATTGGAATCAAGTAATAGCATGAAATGAAGAAAGAAAGGAATTTATTTCCTAAATCCCTGTAGCCTCTCGAAGAAAAGTACAGACGTCTCCGTATTATTCCAAAACTCTATACTAGACCTGTTCTTGTACGACGAGTTCTATGAACCCAGTGCTCTGATACCATCTTTGTCATAATCCAAACGGTCATGATTGACACTTATCCTAAAACTATGGTGGGAGAACCATTTAAACCAACCCTCTCTAACCAAACTTAATAGTCCACAATTCATATTTCACCAACTTTAATATTAATAAATACTAAACCAGTTGTTCATTAAGGAAAATAAAACTGGCAATCCTAAACAATCATCAATATTAGAATAGAGCGAGAAATCCTCTATGTATTACATCCCCGAGACCTGAAGTCACCATACAAGAACAACTAAGACTATTAAAAAATCTATAACTAAAAGATTATCCAACAATATCAAGAAAGAACGACAATGTCTTAGTCCTAAAACAAAGAACATGAACAAAAGTAAGATAATTCAATGACTGTCCGATCATGGTGCTCACCCTTGATCTAGAGTCTGGAATTGCTGGATAAAGTAGAGGTCTCATCTTAAATACTGGAACACACTCTGCACTCAAAAAAAAGAAGAGCACATGTAGCATCAGTACATCATCAAGTACTGGTAGGCATCATAGGTCGACTCAACCCGACACCATATAAATAAGTAAACCAAATGTATGTAACATCAATTATCATAAAACTTATAACAAGAGACAACCAAACACATTAATAACACATTATTATAAAAGGGCATACAATCTCATTATTATATATATTACACTTAGTCATTTTCATCAATAAGTTGCATCACCACATATAATCATAACTGAACATTCAATGCTTATGATGAATGTATGTATGCAAGATGTGCGCATCATCTCTTTCTCTTCTCAATACCATAAACATCTATCAACTCACAATGATCTCAATATCATTATCACAATCATGAATATGATTTCAATATTATGATCAATATCATCATCAACTCATCTTCTCAACATCAATACCATCATCATCAATATGTATAAATATGTAATACAGTCAATAATCACAAGTAGTGCTTGAAAGCAATCATGAATATTCAAATTACATATAAGCACAGAGTCAAGCAAGTCTAAATTCTATATTAAACCGTAACCTACCTCGATTCCTTTCTCAAAATGACTCTTAGGCCACAATCTTGTATTTTGTTTCTCTTTCACTTACTTCGTTCTTGATCTATAGCGTTTACATACCTAATTCAATAATTTCATTTTTCTAACCACTAGGGATCAATAATTAACAATTTAGTTCATAAATTTGCCCTAGTTCATCATCTTAGTATTTTTTACCCTTTGAACCCCATGAATTCTACTTCATTTAGCATAAACAACTATAATTCTACACCCAAATAGTATTTTCTAACACACTAGGGTCATTAACAACCGATTCTACACCCATTCCCATAAACTTGTGTTTAGTTCATAAATTAGGGCTAAACTCCAATTTCTACCATAAACATGATTCTAGCGATTTCTCACAATTCTAGAAGTAATTCAAGTTTAGAAATTTTACTTTCAAAGATGAAAACCCTAGAAATATGCAGAAAATCACTTGTCCTAGAGCCTTGATTCATTTTTCAAATAACTGGAATGAAAAATATTTTCTAAGTTTAAAACTGTAAAAATACTACATTTTAACACTGCAACGGTAAAGTTACTGCTGCAGTGGTTTACGATAAAACTAAGGCTACCACTGTAGCGGTTCTTTTCTATTACAGCAGTTCCAAGGTAGAATCTCGGGGCCTCTTCCAAAATGGGTCTATTTTACAACACAGCCCTCAAAATACAATATCGCAAGCCAACCACTTCACGATAAATTCTATAATTGGAGTTTTATAAATTTATTTTACGTGCTAGAAATTGCTATGACTTCATAAATTTGTCCTCTATATATAAATCGATTCAAACTTCCCCACAAATGCTCACACTAATACCATATTTTTTTAGACTAGCACACCCTCAAAAATCACCTAATACTAGGCAAGCTCTGAATTTCTTAAAAATTATCTAAGGAAAAATTTGGCGAAGGTTTTACTCCTTATTTTAGCTTAATGATGATTTGGGTCGTTACTATACCATGACTCATACAATGAGTCATTGTCTTTGGGTGAGTTTGACAACTCCTTGGTCCCCATCAGTATGAGTCATTATACGAATCGTACAATCATACCCTAACTCGTACCATGAGTCGTGGTGACTGGAAAGATGGTATGATTTTGGGTTGTAGACCATGAGTCATTGTATGACTCGTGGTCTCACTGTACGACTAGTAGTTTGAGTTGTACTGGTCTGAAATCCAGACTTTTCTGCTGGTTTTCTGATCTAAATATGAGTTTAGGCATGATAAAGTTTTTGGGTGTTACACATTCAGACTATTTTATACTTTTATTGTACTCGGTATAGGCTTGTATTGGTAACATCCAGGACTATGACTTGTATTGATATTGAATTTCTTATTATGTCTATTATGGAATTTTATATTGTTTATTTCTTCCACTTCTGTTTCTTTTACTTCAATATTTGTGTTGGAATGAGTTTGAGGCTTACCTATCAAGAAGGTGTGATAGGTTCCATCATGATCCCAATTTTAGATCATGACATGTAATAATTCTATCACAATGTCCAATAGTATAGTTTTCCCAAAAAATAAAGGGACTCCATATTAGTGGAGTTTTCTTGATGAAATGTGATGATACCAATTATGTATATGATATCATCTTATTTTCTTAATCGAGTTTTGTAAAATGGTAAAATTTTTATATCTTCAAACTGAATAAAAAATCAAATTAGAAAATCATAAAATTTTAGTCACTAAAGAGAAAGTAGAAAATCACAATAATTGTTGTCTCCTCAAAACATAAAATATAATGAATACATAAAACATTAATGTAAATTAAATTTTAATTTCAAGTTGATCTAATTCACTCTGTTTTCTTGAAGTAATTTAATCCTCTCATTATACTCAAGGTATATTATTATTCCCTCCCATGATAGATCATATTATTTTACTTGCATCAAGGTAAAACAAGCTCCAATGAAGGATCTTCAGTACAAAATAAATCACATGACTCGTTATAACTTTAATGCAGAAGTTTAAATTTTTGAATGGTCGAAACTGATACCAGTCCTCTAAATTTATAGTTAGCAAAGGGTTAGTTTGAACGGATGTATTTTATCAAAAAAATCATAACCTATTAAATATGAAAAGATATTGGTATCTTTATGAAAAAGTCACAACATATTCAATGCGAAGAAGTGTGGTTCAAATTGCATCCTTACCTTGTTGTCTTTTAAAAAAATATTCATTTTTTATTCGCATTACATAAAATCCAATAATTTCCCACATAAACAGGAATGACCATATAAATATTTTAAAACATGTAAAATTGTGTGATTTATAATTAAGAGTTAATTGAATTTGGATAAGTAGGTTTTCCTTTAAATTTTCATAGTGAACGAATATCATATATCTCCGATCAATCAGTATATTTGATATCTTTAAACTGTCAAACTTTAGTGTGTACCTAAGAAATATAAACTGCATTATCATCTCTTGACCATCTTTGGTACTCATTATGTGTTTTTTAGTCATGCACACTGCTTGATTTCATGAATGTGTAGAGAATGGGCCTAAAGTCATTCTCCTTGAAGCAGCTAACACTTTGCACCCACGTTGGCAATTTCTAAACATGCATTCCCATAGATACACTTTTTAATAGAAAATGATAATTTTATATCAAACTTACAAACTATTTAAAAAATATAGTGACTTATCCTTGTTATTGAACATTGTCTCACAACGAGAATGAATTAAGTTATTTTTAACAATGTTAAATAGTCATTGAAAACTTTGTTTGATTTCCTTGAATCTAGATCTTGGAATCTCTAGACTTTTGGATAAATTTAATGCTATAATGACTTGTTCTAGACTGTAGTATCACTCTCCTCAATGATCTTTCAATTATAAGTGGATTTGGCACATCATCTTTTAATTTTATATTGTTAATTGTGGTAATTCTATTATAGAGTAGTTATCTAATGTTATTATGTCTTTATCGTATGTTAAAAAAGTTTTTGTGATACGTAAAACTCTCAACTTTTTCAATTGATACTTAAATATCACAATTATACATGTAGGTGCCAATAGTTTTGGCTAAACTAGATTATCTTCTATGTGATTCAATTTCTTCACTAGTCTTGTCTAGAGCTAGAAATTTAGACTCTATTGTAGAGTGGGAAACACATGTTTGTTTTGACAATTTCAAAGACATTTCTCATCTACCAATGGTAAAAATATATTCACTTGTCAATGTAATTTCAATTGATTCGGTGATCAAATCTGCATTACTACCCTCTCAATTACCGTAGGATACTTATTTTATTAGAAAGCAAAGGTTTGGATATTTTTCAAATATCCCAAAACATGTTTCATTGTCATCCTATAAGTTTTATCTGGTTTACTCGTGTATTGACTCCGTTTACTTATCGCAAAGCTATGTCTAGTTATGTACTATTTGTAATACACATTAAATTTCTTAACATTCGAGTGTTATCCAATTGAGACACACTTACACTTTTAAAGAGCAAGGTTTAAATTTATGTACACTCAATTTTGACTCTCTACATTTTTAACAAGTGAAATAATCCAATAGACCTTTGTACTTGTCTAAGTTTGTATTCTGGACCCTCCTACTCAAGGTTTTTGCCAATTGAACCCTCAAAATCCCATTAAAATAAGATTTTAAAACTCCTCTGACCATTGACCAAGCTTATGTGACATTTATTTTGTTGATTTAGATACATCGCATGGTATTACAATCTTAAAACAGCGTGGATTTAATAAATAATTTTTTAAAAATATTAAATTCAGAAAATAAAATTAAATAATAAAAA
Source organism: Capsicum rhomboideum (assembly GCA_031232105.1). Lineage (NCBI taxonomy): Eukaryota > Viridiplantae > Streptophyta > Magnoliopsida > Solanales > Solanaceae > Capsicum > Capsicum rhomboideum. The sequence goes on from CP124711.1 coordinate 120,085,253, forward strand.
AAAGAAGAAAAATACATAATTTTCATGCTCTTCCACATCATCTCTCCTATTCTATCCATTCAACGACGATGAGCTCTGAAAAAGTAATTCCATAAAAATATTGGACAATGGCAAACCAGATATGAGAAATAATAACATAACGGTAATGTCAGAATTACATTTTCTGGTGAGAGAAACTCGGGCAAAGAAAGAGGGGTAGTGGGGTTGACGGTTGAAGAGAAGAGATGGAGGTGGATATAGTATGGTTGTAGGAGGTAGGGATGGTGGTGTTGGTGGTTATGGGTTTGGGGAGGGATGTAGATGGTGGTGATGGTGGTTATGGGGAAGGTGGGGAAGGTGGTTGTAGGTTTGGGGGTGGAGATGGGTGGTGTGGTTGGGGGTGGATATGTTGGTGATGGTGGTTGTGGGGATGGGTGTCAGTGGTTGTAGGTTGGGGGTGGAGATAGTGGTTATGGGGATGGGTGGTGTCGGTGGTTGTGGGTTGGGGGTGGAGATGGTGGTTGTGGGTTAGGGGTGGAGATGGTGGTGAATTTTATTTTAAAAAATAAGTATCAATTTATTAATTTAATTTTTATTTAACATCTTTTATTAATAATTTTAAAAAATTGTTAATGAAGATAATTATGACATGGCATTAATTTATGTAACGTTGTCTGACATGTCATTTATTTAAGGGAGAGTGAGCTACACATATGGATAGGAGGGATTGAAAAATCTTAGTTTGATGGAGTTTAAGGGTTCAATAGGCACAGAATTGAGAATACAAACGCATACAAGTATAAAGGTCCATTAGATTATTTCACCTTTTTAATTAATTGATCAAACTTCTTAAAATATAAAACATAGAAAAATAAGTGTTTATAAAGGTTAACATATGTTCTAACATTTTGGTGCTAATATTTCATTCATATGAGAAAATACTCTAATATGTTTTAAATAATTTTTAAGTTTTAGTTATGCTTATATTGAGTTGGGTTTACTTCTCGCTCGAGGAAGAGTAAGGGTCTAAGTATGGGTGATGCCTATTTTACCTCTCTCCATAGTCTCTTTATGGTATTTGTGGCATGTGAGTGTGGGTGACACAGTTCCCATGGTGGTTGGTTGAGTATAACAAATGGGAAAGTATTTCGGGTAGATTTTCTACTGACCTTGTATACTTGCATGCCCGATGAGAAAGTGTTCCAGGTAAATTTCTACTATATTATGACTTACATGCTCGATGGAAAATTATTCCAGGTGAATTTACTTACTCATTGCATATATATATATGTGTGTGTATATATATATATATATATCAATGATAAAATTTTGGTTTACATGCTTGACAAAAAATTATTCTGGGTGGGTATATGGACCTCGTGAATTTTCTATGGTCCCAACTAGCTAGATAGAGCGACAAGTATATACTATCATGCATTGCCAATTCCATATGATTGATCTCATTTTTTTAAAATCAAATAGGGCAAAGTTCTTTTATAAAAATAAAAATCTAGGAAAGATATACAAAGTAAATGGGCTAGGTCCAAAAGTGACCCAGCCCACAAGATAAAAAATCAGTAAAAAATAAAAATAAAAAAATCTAGTCCTAATCAATAAAAACAAATGAAAAGGGAAAGTGGAAACTGAAGAGGCTTTTTTAGGAAACATCAGCCTTCTCGAAGCCTATCTCTATCTTGTGGATATCGATTCTCTAGTTCTTGATCTTGTTTCCCCTAAACTCTAGCTTTGATGATGATATGAGCTAGTCTAGCTTACTATTCATTTCTCAGATTCAGCTGAAACAAGATGCCTCTCTTTCTTATTGTTGTCAATTTTCTACTCCTCGATCTTATGTCTATTGTGTTTGCTAGCTATGATGATGAAACACTGATGTTGATTTTGTACATCCAAATCACCTATGTCAAAGATTTTGTCAAATTTGAGATAAGTTTTAAGCTCTTATAACCTTTCTGTTAGGTTAATTCTTTTGCTTGTTAACATTAAATCAATGGGCTGAACCTCTTTTGAGATTAATACCACCATCAAATCAGAGGTCAAGAGGAAAGTAATCAAGCTATTAGTTAGTCATCTTTTTGTTTCTCCCTTTACTGGTAATGGTATGCCTCCTTATTTGAGAAGTCCCAATGAAGTGACGTAGATACAAAATAATCTTGGTTTACCATTGGGTGACACCTAAAATTCTCACAGGTGTAGATTGTATAACCTCATGAAATGTCTTCAGATTAGAATTTATCTATTACGCTTGCAATGTTATTCATTTTTATCAGAGAAACATAGCTTTAACCTACTTAGAGATACTGATATCTTATTAATTGCTCATGTGTTGTGAACTATCTTTCTTCTAATGTTTGGTGTGCCTTGCTTTTCTAAAATAAATATCTTTTTCCCTATGCTAGGAATATCTTGAAATTGAATGAATTGATAATCACCAGCAAAAAAGAAAACTAGGTTAGCAGAAAAGTCAGCAAGAGCATTTCACTCCCTAAGGGAGTGTTGTACGCCTGCTAACAATGCATCCCTTATATTGTTAATGCCTTCCACTTTCACTTCAATGCTCCATGGAACCTACCAATCCCTTTGAATAATCTGGACTAAAACCAGCGAATCAGACTCCACAATAACATTGTTAATATTAATTATCCCTGCAGTAAGTCAGCGCTTCTCTAATAGCTCTAGCCTCAGCCACTAAATTAGCAGTATCTAGCAGCCTCAACCCTTTTGCAAAAACAAAATCTCCTTCTAATTTTTTGATGCAAAAAAAAGTTGAGCTAGGGCCAGAGATTGCCTTTAGAAGCCCCATCAGTTTTACATTTGAGCCAGTATACAGGAGGGGGAACCCATTTAACAATTTTGAAGGTAAACACAAGCCTATATCTCTCTAGATCCTCAACAATTTGAGGTCGGATTTTACCTTCACTCTGAATACTAAATCTGGCCTTCAAGAACTTCCTCAAAGTTTGTGTGACCTCCTATTTAACCTTAGAAGCTGAATATTCCCCCCCATGCATAATTGTGTTCCTTCTCTTCCATAGGAACCACAAAATTAGAATGGGCATGATCTGATAAACCCCTTTAACTCTAATATTATCCTTAAAGCTCCATCATTTCCTGATATTTTTCTTGATATTTAAGAGAGGATTAAAACATGTCGCACCTGAGCAGTATATCCAAGTAGATTGTGCAATTTCTCCATTCAAGAATAAGTGTTCTATGGTTTTAGTTTCCCTCTCTTCACAACACTTGCAAAATTGTTAGTTATTAGTATTCCCTGAATGCATCAATTATGACACTTTCACTTTACCTTTCCAAATTCTCCAAGCCAAGAAGGAGAATTTGAAAGGTAAATCCTTACACTATAATCTCTTTAAATCATCACAAATCTCCTCTTTATTCCTTAACAGATCCCATGTACTCTTGATACTAAACAGACCTATGCTAGTACCAGTCCACCAAGGTCTATCTCCTTGGTTAGATAATTTACTTTGACTCAAATTGTCCATGATATGTGCTACTACATACTCAGAAACATGATTCTCAATTTCTTCAAAGTTCCACCCCTCTTAAGTAAGGAATACTTCAATATCCCTCATTTCATGACATGTATGTATTTCTGATTGGTGTTTGTAAAGAGGACCTAGATTAGTCCAATTTTCAAACCAAATGCTAGAAGTACCCCTTTTAGGTTCCTACCAAATAGCTTTTTCAAGCTTGTCTCTGTTCATCAACATGTGTTTCCAAACCTGCCATCCTCTTTTTCAATTCACAAGGGCTGGAATTTGCATCTTATAACATTTATTCGAAGAAAATGGACCACATATTGTTTTGAGTTCATCAACATGATTGATCTTGTTGTGATTGAATGGTATGATTTATGGTTATTGATGTTATACTAGATTGAAAGATAATTGACTGGTTTAGTGTTGTTTCCCTCATTGTTGAGATATATTTTCTAGCCTAGGTGTGGATTTCCTGAGTGCAGGTTACTCGGTTATTTTGGATGGCTGGTTTAGATGGTTCTCGCTACTACTTTGATTTAGGGTCAGTACAAGTATTTCCATGCTCACCCTTGCTATTTTTCTGCACCTTACATGCAGGTACTGACCTGGTAGTCCCTAATCGTTGAGTGGTGCAGTGTTGGTGATATTTATCCAAGATATTCTAAGGTAGTAGTTGTTGGTTCTAGATATTCTCAGATTCTCTATCCTATTTGAGTCCTATGTATTCCTTCATATGATAGAAATTTTTGAACCTTTCCTTGTATTTTTCCTTCTTTAGTGGCTTGTACATTGTGACTACTAGACCTAGAATTTATTTTAATTTTGTATTCACCTTGTTCTGATGTATAAGAGATTATATCAGGTTTGGAGTTAGTTTTACTTCTTCCACTATTATTTTGATACAATATTGTTTTGGGATTGGTTTAGGTACCTATAGTGGTGGGTGTGATAGGTGTCAGCATAGTCCTAGTTTTAGGTCATGACAATGGGGCAACAATAGATGAAAAAACCTGTATGAACCTCTTATAGTAACCAACCAAACCCAGGAAACTTTTGATATCTGTCGAAATCGTGGGTGTAGGACAATTTTTCACTGCCCCAATCTTTTGGGAATCAACCTAAATATACTCACTGGACATAATATGATCAAGGATTTCCACAGACTTCAACAAGAATTCATACTTAGAAATATTGGCAATAAACTCACGTTCTTTGAGCGTCTGTAGGACAATTCTAACATGATTAGCATGATATTATTCACTACGAGAATAAATTAGAATATAGTCGATGAAGAAAATCACAAACATGTCGAGGTCCTATTTAAACACTATGTTCATAAGATCCATAAAGGTGCAGAAACATTAGTTAGACCAAAAGACATACAAGAAATTTTAAGTGACCATACCGAGTGCAGAAAGTTGTCTTTGGGATGTCACTTTCTCTGACCTTCAACTGATGATAGCTGGATCTGAGGTATGTTTTGGAGAAACACATAGCACCCTAATGTTGGTCAACCATTTCATCAACTTTGGGGATAGGATACTTGTTCTTAATGGTGACGCTTTTCAACTGGCGGTAGTAAATGCACATTCCAAGGGACCCATTTTTCTTACACACTAAGAGGACTGGGAACCCCATAGAGAGACACTTGGTCTAATAAATCCCTTATCAAGGAGGTCTTTCAATTGTTCCTTTATCTCTTTTAATTCAACTGGAGCCATTCTATATGGCATAATAAAAATAGGCTGAGTATTGGGAAGAATGTCTATCCCAAAGTCTATCTCCCTGTCAAGACGGACTTAGGGAAGATCACCAGGACATACTTCTAGGAATCCACTGACAACTGCAACTGACTGAAAAAATGGGGCTTCAACACTAGAATCTTTAAGCCAGACTAGATGATAAATACACCTCTTGGAAACCATCTTTCTTGCCTTATTGTATGAGATAAAATGACCTTTAGGCACAAAAGACAACCTTCCTAGTCCATGATAGGTTTATTAGGAAACTAAAATATTACATCTCAGGTTCTACAATCAACTTAGACATAATAAAAACACAACCAGTCCATTCCTAGAATAAAATCAAAATCCACCATGTCTTACTCAGTAAATCTGTTGTGGTATATCTGTGATGAACTTTTATAGTGCAGTTTCTATAGTTTCTATAGACACGCCTAGCTAAGATGGACTCACCAATATGATTAGAAATAGAAAAGGGCACTAGAAGTTGTTCGGGAGAAATTTTGAATTTCACAACAACATAAGGGGTTACAAATGACAAAATGGCTCTAGGGTCTAAAAAATGTAAACATCATAGGAGAAAACTTTCAACATACCAGAAACCACATCTGGAGTCCTCTCTTTATCCTGACGATTGGACAAGGCATACATGAGGTTCTGACCTCCCCTTGTCCCAGAAGTAGTACCTTTCTAAGCAACACGACCTGCTGGAGCAGATGATGTAGTGCACTTGGCTTTGTAGCCTCTATTTCCCTCCCTTGCAAAAAGGACAGTCCTTTAAGAAGTAGCCCAACTAACCATACTTGAAACACCCATCTCTACCATAAATACACTCATCCAGATGATTTTTTCCACACATGTTGTAGATAGGGTAAGAGAACCTCTTTGAAACACAACCCTTAGATTAAGAGCCTGGTGCTCTAAATTTTTGATCATTCCTAGAACTAGGAGTGGTGCACTAGCTGAATATGGGGCAGGTCCAGACGACCTCCTATGAAATAATGACATGTTCCCAATTCCATAACTCTAGTGACTAGTCGCATTCACAGTTGACTTGTCCCTTTTACTCTGATGTTATTCCCTTTCATTAAGTTTTCCCTCTTTAACTTATTGGGCATAAACCATGAGTCTGGATATATCCATACCATTAATTAGTTAGGGCCCCTTGCACTCCTTCTTCACACACTTAGAAACTCCCAACACAAATTTCCTCACCCAAACTCTCATGTCGGACACCATCTCCGGAGCATAGCAGGACAATTTGGTGAACTTGAGACTATATTCTCTCACGCTCATAGTACCCTCTTGTTACGACCCAAAAAGGCAAGGTCATGATAGCACCTACCCCAACCAACCATGGTAGGTAATCACAACACAAAAAAAGAATAACGAATGTCGAAACGAAATAGATAAAACCCAATACAAGACATCATAAGAAAGTCAGGCCATATATATAAGTAAACAACAGTATCCAAAACTGATCAAAATACAACTCTAATCCCAAAATCTGATGTCATAAGTAAAGAGCGCTAATACTGATAAGTATGAAAATATACAAGTCTGTTTTTGAATAGTAAAGTAAAGATAATAGGGATAGATGAAGTCTGGAATCAAGCCCAGAAAAAGGAGCTCACTCGTACTCCAAATCAGCCTCATACACAACATAATGTCACGCTTCGTGGGTCGCACTCAAACTAGGATCTACAACGAAATGGTACAAAAAGTAGGAGTGAGTATAGTCCACTTGTATTTAGTAGGTATCATAGGCCGGCTAAGCAAAGCATAAAACTAAACAAGTAAAGAATACTTTGAGCATGCTTCCACCTACACATAGAAAAATTCCTAACGGTGGCTCAAACCGTATCTCCTAACAATTAACAATTCTAGAAGTATAATAACATTATAAGACTCCACATGAATGTATATATAAAAGAAGGCTAAATACATGATATCAAACACATAAAAGAAATGCAAGTGATGTAATGCAATGCAATGGCCATAATGCAATGTCACAATATCACCTCGTATACACCTTTTGAGTGAAAGCTTCCAGGATAGGATACCATGAGGGGTTTGTAACCCCTATACTATCATAATCTCATATCTCAATTGACACCTTGCTGGCACATCTCTTGGTCAAGAATTTTATAAAGTGTAATATTTTCTTTTAAAATCAGTATTTTTATGTGGTACCAATTCCATGTATATGGGTGAATGAAATGAGGATGCATGCTCATAACCAATACAATGTCATATAATGAATCAATTCAATAATGGTATTAAATGAGCCCAAATCTCCTAAAATCTCAATTAATTATTATATAAGCCATCGCATGGCACCACAGTAATGAAAAGTCATGTAAGACAACAATAATATCATTTTAAGCCCCCACTCGGGAATCACAACAAAGAATATGGAAAATAGTGCTCAAACAAGACCAATATTAATCCCCACTCAAGTATCACAATAATAATCATCCCTAAAGTTAAATATAATGTTCACATATGCCCCCACACAAGCATCACAACAATAATAACCTTTTGAGTCAATAACAGCACTCACATAGGCCCCCACATGGGTAACACGATAAAATAACTATCGCAAAATATGAATCTCATAACTAAATTCCCAACCCATAGCACTCTTTACATGAATGGTTAACTAACCAGCCCAGTCTAAAGAATGTTAAGCCATAACCTACCTTGAAAAGCCAAAACTGGAGCCTAGAACCTTGAACTAGGAGCCTTTCCATTTCATGCAGTCTCAGAATCAAAACACCTTTGATGAAAATCCTTCTTTAAAATCACCAATCTGGAGGTCCACAAGTCAAAAAATGGTGAAAAATAAGAAAAGGGCTATTTAGGCGCACAATACCTCGCGATCATGGCCCTCACCACGTCACCGCAAAGGTCAATATTGACCAACTATTAAATTAGTCATTATAATTGCGAGAGGTGGGCCTCATGACCATGATAAACAACCCTACCCGATCTACTGAAAATGACTCTTTGGGTTCGCGGTCGACCACGATTGTGATGAGTATCTTGGTCATACCTTGCTATCACGACATAAGGCCATGCGACTGCAATGAAGAACCAAGTCTGCACCAGATGACAATAACTCAGCTGAAGGAAATGATCGAAAATCCTCTGAATGGACCCTCGGGATTCATTTAGGACCCCAGAGAAATAAACCAATAATGCTACTAGGCTAATTTTGATGTTCCAGACTCAATGGAACTATCAGATTCATTAAAAGATATTATTTTCAACAAGTCAGCCCCCGGGACTACTTTTAGGCTAAATTTAACTAGTTTCTCATCTTAGAGGTCAAAACTCAATATAAAGGCTCAGATCCCAAACCAACCACACTACTATTACAAAATCAAAATTTCGGATCTAATGGAACTCACAGAATCTCCATCTAATGCTTGGATCACAAAATGTTGGCCAAAGTCAAACTAATCACTCATAAGGTAACTCAAAACCTCATACTCACTCAAATCACTCCCAAATGCTTTGGGGACTGTGTCAACCATCCCCACAACTTATAAATGATATATAACAACTACGAGGAAGGGGTCAAAGCACAGATAAAGCTAAAAATCACAATAAGGATTGTTACATTATCCACCACTAAAATATGTGTTTGTCCTGGAATGAAAAAACAAATAAAATACTTGAATCCATAAAAAGCTGGGGGTATCTGCTCCATATATCAGACTCAATATCCCATGAAGCCTCCTCAATTGGGTGATATCTCTACTGAATTTCACAAAATCAATATGGTTGGACCTAAGCTTCCTAGTCCGCCTATCTAGGCTAGCAATGGGATCCTTCTCAAAGGATAAATCATGATCTAATGCAATAGAATCTCACCGGATGGTATCACTTCAACATAGAGACATAGACTATCGGATGAGCAGCTGACAGATTTGGAGGCAAATCTAGTTTGTACACCATATCTCTAAACTTCTTAAGAATCTCAAAAGGTCCAATAAATCTCAGACTAAGCTTTTGTTTCTTCCTAAATCTCATCACAACCTTCATGGGTGATACCTTCAAGAAATCCCTCTCACTAAGCATGAATGCTATATCATGAACTTATCGATCGGTATAACTCTTTTGCCTACTCTGGGCAGCTACATGCCTCTGCTGAATCAATCTAACTCGATCCATCGAGTCTCTCAATAAATTAGTACCCCAAGGCCTAATCTCAAAAGAATCAAACCATCCCACCGGGGAGCTATACCTCCACCCATACAAAGCCTAATAATGCTCTATCTGAATACTGAAATGATAACTGTTATTGTAGGCGAACTCCACTAAGGGCAAGAACTGGTCCCAATGACCACCAAAAGTTTATAACACACGCTCAAAGCATGTACTCTAACACCTGAATGGTATGCTCTAACTGGCCATCCATTTGAGGGTGAAAAGATATGCTAATCTAAAGCTGAGTACTCAACTCTCTATGCATAGAACTCTAGCAATTCAAGGTAAACTACGTACCTCTATAAAAAATAATAGACATAGACACTCCATGCAATCGAACAATCTCTCAAATGTAGATCCTGGCCAACTTCTCCACATTGTAGTTCACCTTCACAAGTAAAAAATATTTTGATTTAGTCAACCTATCCCCAATCACCCAAATAGAATCAAACTTCCCCAAAGTCAGGGGTAGACTAATAACAAAATCCATAGTGATATGCTCCCACTTTCACTCGAAATAGGCATTCTCTGCATAGTACTACTCGGTCACTGATGCTCATACTTCACCTGCTAATAATTCAAACACTTTTCCATATACTCCACAATGTCTTTCTTCATCCCACACAACCAATAGTGTTGCTTCAAGTCATGGTACATCTTAGACGCTCCGGGATGAATAGAACACTTCAAACAATGAGTCTTCTCAAATATCAATCTAATCTACCCACCAACTCTCTACACATAAACATGACCATTAATCCTTAAAACCCTCAGGATCAAGATATTTAATCTTTTCCACACCACTCAACATTTTATCACGAATCACCCTCAACTTCGCATCATCAAACCAACGAGTTCGAATCTACTCCATCAATAAAGACCTAGCCTCAACATAAACCAAAACACGCCCAAGTGTTGAAATATCAAGCTGAACCAAATGGTTAGCCAAAGACTGAATGTCTAAGGCTTAAGGATTCTCCCCTACCAATAGATGAGCCAAACTCCCTATACTCGCTGCCTTTCGACTCAAGGCATCTTCTACCACATTAGCCTTGCCCGAATAATAAAGAATAATAAAACCATGATACTTAAGAAACTCGAATCATCTACACTTTCATATTAAGATCTCACTGAGTGAAGAAGTACTAAGGCTATAATGATCAAAGAAAATATCATAATGAACCCCATACAAGTAGTGTTGCACAATTTCAACACAAACACAATCGTGGCTAACTCCAAATCATGAGTAGGGTAGTTCTTCTCATGAGGCTTCAATTGTCGAGAAGCATAAGAAATCACCTTACCCATTTGCATCAATACACTACCCAAGCCAACTCCAGAAGTATCACCAAACATGGTAAAACCCACACTCTCCTAAGTCAAAGTCAAGATAGGAGCCAAAGTCAACAACTCCTTGAGCCCTTGAAAGGTCTCCTCATAATCATCTAGACACTGAGAAACAACCTTCTTCTAATTCAACTTGGTCAAAGGATCTGCAATAGATGAGAAACCCTGCACAAAGTTGTAACACCCCAAAAATCCAAGCACAAATTAGAACCATGCTTCAAATACATATAGAATCAAACATCATGTTTTGGTAGTATGAGAAGTGATTTGTACATATATTAAGGAAACAAGTAACTCCTAGCTTATATCCAAGTTGGAACTTTCCTTACCGATTGATTTCTTATGAAGAACCTTTCTATAGTCAACTTCAAACGAGCATCACCCCTAGATTATGAAGTATTTTTGAGCTCAAATCCCACCAAATAAAAGGTCTTTGAGTTTTCTTTCCAACGAATCAAGTTTTACCTTATTACAATTCGAGAACTAAGAGTAATAGCTATTTTAGTGAAGCACTATCCAACAGTGAGATAATACGAACAGAAACCACGACCTTATTATGGTCTCGTTTGTTTGAAACAACCCCAAAAAATTGAGAGTTGTCAAGTATACGTCCCAACCACAAAAGGGAACCATGATCTTGGTTAGAAACCATGATCTTGGGCACGATCTTGGCTCCTAAAGATGATCAACTTGAACTTCCAACTTATGAACCAAGGCACGATCGTGGGTGGGTTCCAAAATCATACCAAGTCTCATTTGATGGAGTTCAGAGAGCCTCAATTCATCCTCCCAACCACGAGCACCACCCACGATCGTGGGATGGTCCGTACATCCCATTCTGCAGCTTTTTCAGTTATATTTTATAAGGGGCCTTCTAGTATTTTCCCACTATTTAAACCCCTATACTACTCCATTTAAGCTCTTTCAAGGCTGGTTATTAAGTCTAAAATTACCCTAAGTCCTTCATTACTCATAAATCACTATACACTTAGCAAAAACAAGAGAGAAGAGGCGATTTATCTCCTCCAAGGAAATAACTAGGGTTCATCTTCTTCAAGCTCCAAATTCAAAGAATTCACTAAGGTTTTCATCTCCAGATATGTGGAATTTCATCAATAGGTTTCCTTTCACCCATTGAGTCCCAAAGTTAACTCAATTCCTCAAGTTTAATTCACCCTTTAAGCTTAGGGTTTCCATGAAAAGTATGAATTTTTTTAGCTTTCAGTTTCTTGCTTTGACTAAACCATGAATATATGTTTTTTCATAAATTTGAGCATCTTTACACACTCATGACTATGAACTCTCATTATATTGATAAATTCTTGATTTTGGGTTTGAGTTATGAAATTCCCTATTACGTTCAAATTATAGACTTGCCATTAGTAGTTGCATTCTTCAAAGATGGCGGGTTATGATCACCTGATGACCTAGGATTTTATGCATATGTAATGAATACTCATTCCTCCATGGTTACATGATGTAGAAGGTTTTTCAGATAAGTGTCTACTATTTTAGCCTCAGATATTAGTGCTATAAGCTTGTCAGTTGCCTATTCTAAACGAACTATCCAGTTATCAGTTGGTATTCAGTTGGGAGTAGTACTTAGCACCGAGCAGACGTAGGGATGAAGGATCACCTGTCAGGTAGGCTGAGACCTTTAGTAGAAGTCCCTAAATCCCAGAACTACGGTGCCACCGTAGGTTCTAAAGTATCACCCGTAAAACCAAGCTTGACACCTTAGTCCTTTTGGTCACCAGTTTAGTAGATCTATGTAAGTCTGTGTTTATACCCTTGGCAAGGTACTGAACACCCTTCCAGCTGGTGTTACAGGTTGGACCCTGATTAGCTCAGATTGGGGTATGTTGGTTAATGGTAGCTCCCACAGTCCACAGTTTAGATTTTTATATATATATATATATATATATACGTGTGTGACCTTGTATTCAATTTGTTCAGTTTGTTATATCACTACATGTTTATTACTTGGTCATTGTATCAGTTTACATGTCTCAACTTCATGCTCAGCTTACTATGTTACATCCAACATATTTTATTCACATAAAATTCTCATGCCTCTTTAGATATTTTCTCTCAAACCCTAAGAACCCTAAGGCACTTCTTTGGACAAGATCACTCATTTGCAAGTTTGGGTAAGTGATTATTCTTATGTATTAATATATTATATGCATGGGAGAGTATGTAGTTCATGGTTGTTATGTCTAAAAGTGTAAGTGGTGCACTTTTGTGTTTTTGTAAAAGATGTGTCATCTTTGTGAATTAAACATGAAAGGTGACTTGTGGTTTTGATGAAAGTGCATGGTATGGATGAAATATCAACATGTATGGTGTGATTATGTTTCTAAACTTGTTGTTTTTCTATAAGTGTAAATTATGGGATTTTGGCCGATATGTTATTATGAAGTGTATTAAGGTGACTTGATAGAGTAATTGTGATGTTGTGTTGATGGAGAAGTGGAAAGTACGAACTTGGTGTGACATGCTATTGGTTTATGATGTATTGGTCAATGTATGGAATGTTGTGGTATTGTTGGTATGATGATTTAATAAATGGTATTTTCAAGGGGGAAATAACATTATACAGCTCATTGTCGTCTTGTACACTTGTATGGTAACTAGTTGATAATGTAAGCTCCGGTATGTAATTGTGTTGTAGAGTGAAACGTAAGGAAGGAGCTAGACTATTGTGCTCACGTAATGGACTGTATAATCATATTGAGGAGATAAAGTATGTAAGGTTACTCTATCCGTATCCTTCTGCAGCACATAGTATTCACATTGACATTGTACTTGTTCAATTCCGAAGGGGTTTTGACGTATCTCAATTAAGGTTGACATATATTGTTATTCACATGTGTCCTATTCTTAAATGAATTATGATTCGCTTATCTCTTATTCAATGACTGAAGTTTCTAAGCTGTCATAATGTTGTAATTTCTAAAAGAACTATCTCAAAGAGAGTAATGATGTAAAGAGAATCTATTTATTTTGAATAGCATTTTCCAATAATGTCATGTTCCAAAGTCCAATAATATTATGATTATCTTTGTACCAATATCTCACAAGTGAAAGTACCAATCTCACAAAAGTAATGAAGGAAGTAATGTGTAAGCTAATGTATCTATCCCTCACAAGTAAAGGTATCAATCTTACAAGAGTAAAGAAGTGAAGTAATGTATGTATGTGTTTCAAGTTCAAGAATGTTTCAATCACCAAGGTATCACTTTTAGAAAGAAAGAAAGAGTAATGAAAGAAAGAAGTAATGTTTAATTGATGAGTATTCTTGGTTGGTATCCCAGGGGTGGAAGAAACACCTAGCATGGGTCGATCCCAATATATCATAATAGCATCCCAGGGGTCAAAGTACCTAGCATGGGTTAATAACATCCTAGGGGCGACACGAAAGCCTAGCATGGGTTAATATAACATCCCAGGGGTCAAAGTACCTAGCATGGGTTAATAACATACTAGGGGCGACACGAAAGCCTAGCATGGGTTAATATAACATCCCAGGGGTGAAAGTACCTAGCATGGGTTAATAATATCCTAGGGGCGACACGAAAGCCTAACATGGGTTAATATAACATCCCAGGAGTCAAAGTACCTAGCATGGGTTAATATAACATCCTAGGGGTCAAAGTACCTAGCATGGGTTAATCTCATCCCAGGGATGACAGAACAGCCTAGCATGGGTAGAACAATAAAGATGAATAAAAGTGAAATAAAATGAAGTAAGAATGTAATGTACATGGTTCCTCACATACAGAAAGATAGTTTATTCACATTAACTATTTCTCTTATATTGAATCCATTGTTGTTATTATGGATGATGAAATTCTTATGGCCTTACATACTTAGTACATTCTTCATACTGACCCCCTTGGGGGACTTACTTTATTTGTTGCAGGCGCAGGTGTTAGTAGACTTTCCTGAGTAGATTGCAGGTCATTTACAGATCTTTGGTGAGCTCCAATTGGTTCGGGGCTTTCAGAGTCACATGTGTACATTGGTTTTGGTTTTGGCATTGTATATATATTGTGTAAAGCGGGGACTTGTCCCGACTATAGGTTGGTTATGTACGTGTATCTGTAGAGGCTTTGTAGACGTATGTGGGAATGTGAATGTATGTGATGTACGATCATTTTGACTTGATGGCCCTAACGACCAAGTTTCATATATAACATGTTTTCCATGACTTTTGCGTAATTGCATAAGACATAATGATGTTCATACGAGGATCTACATACTAATGTACATGAGTGAAGATTGGTTCTCTCGGGCCATATCGGCCTTGGGTACCAGTCCGCTTCATTGGAATTCGAGACGTGACAAAAGTGGTATCAGAGCAGGTCGTTCTAAGGGTGTCTACAAAGCCGTGTCTAAGTAAAGTCTTACTTATCGATGTGTTGTGTACCACATTTATAAGTAGGAGGCTACGGGATATTTAGGAGTTGTTTCTTTCCTTCATTTCTCGATCGTGCAATAGAGCCAATGTTGTAGGTGAAATTATAACTGACCAGTGCCATTGATTTTCATTATTATAGTAAATGCCGATGATAAGAAAAGGTAGAGGCAAAGGTAAGCAGGCAGATGTGCTTGCCAGTGAAGGCACAATTAAATCACTACCTGACCAAGATAGTCAAGGTGGAGCTGACTCTAAAATTGTATCGCGGTCTTATTCTACTTTTCCAGCTCCGAAAGAGCCAAGGGATAGAGAAGTACCCACAGAACCGCCTATGAATGTCACTGACCAGTATTTAAGAAATGCAGTACATATGTTGACTCAGATAGTGGCTACACAAAGTCAAGGATGAGTTGGTCCAATGATACATGAGGATGATGCGGCTAGGGTAGCGAGTCACAGGACATAGGATTTTCTGAAACTAGAACCTCCCATATTCACTGGGTCAGACCTGAAAGAAGATCCACAGGACTTCGTGGATCAAATTCAGAGGGCTCTCGATGTGATGCACGTGACTGGGGTAGAAACAGTTAAACTTGCAGCCTATAGATTGAAAGGTGAAGCGATCTAGGGGTATTGATGCACCTCTAGCAGGCTGGGAGGAATTTAAAATGGCCTTCCTTGATCATTACCTCCCATATGAGATCTGGGAGGCACGTGCCGATCAATTTCTAAATCTCCATCAAGGAAGTATGAGTGTCAGAGAATACAGTTTGAAGTTTAATTCTTTGGCTCGATATGCTCCGAATGTGGTGGCCACAAAGGAAGATAGAGTCCATCGATATGTGGATAGACTGGAGCCATACTTAGTAAGGGACTGCACTAGTGCTTCTTTGAACAGAGATATGGACATCGCCAGAATTCAGGCTTTCGCACAGAAAATGGAGGACCAAAGGCAAAGAAGAAGGACACAGGAATCTGAGGAAGGACCATTAAAAAGGGCGAGACCTATGGGGCAGTCTATGGTGTCCCCAGGAGAATCTAGACCTCGAACGTTACCTCCTAGACCCTCATTCTCTTATTCCACAGCAGGCACTCAACCCCAATTTCGAGGGTTTAGGGGTAGTCAATCTGGACATAGTAGTGGAGTGCAAGGTTCATAGACAGTAGAATTTTCTCGTTCTCCGTGTCAGCGTTGCGGAAGGTATCATTTAGGTGAATGCCGATTAGGGACAAATACTTGTTTTTGGTGTGGCACAATGGGGCATATAATGAGAGAATTCCCACAAAGGGGTGCGAGTGGTATAGCATGACCTACGGGATCAACCGTTGCATCATCAACATCGGTTCCTTCCCTAGGCAGAGGCGTTCAACCTATTGGTCGTGGTAGAGATATTAGAGGAGCAACTAGTTCCAGTGGAGCCCAAAATCTTACCTATGCTCTAGTGGACCGGCGGAATGCGGTTGCATCTCCTGATGAAGATAAAAGTATATTATCCATATTTTCAAATGATACATATACCCTATCTTATGTCACTCCATTGATTACTATGAAATCTAATGGGATATTGGGGTCATTAGTTAAGTCAATTGAAATATCTCCACCTATCGGTGCATTTATTAGAGTTAAAGGAACATATCGTAATGGTATAGTAGATGTTTGTGATCATATATGATTAAGTACTCTTAAAAGAGTTATTAATGAAAAGGGTAATGGGATTTGGAAAGAAAGGAAAATTGGTCCGTAAAAGTTCTTTGGAGAAATCAACAAGTCGAAGAGATTACCTGGGAAGCTGAAGAAATGATGAAATCAAAGTACCCATATTTGTTTCAAACGAAAGAAAAAAAAAAGGTTCAAAGTGTGGAAGTGGAGAAAGAATAAGTAAGTATCAATGAGTGTATATGTATAGATATGTTAATATAAAAATGCATTTGTTGTACATGAGACGATGTTGCTAACATTCGAGGACGAATGTTTCTAAGGGGGGAAGGATGTAACACCCCGTACATTCCCGACCCTAATTTGATTGATTGGTGACCTAGGGTGTAGTTATAAACTTTAGCTTCGAGAGCACTAAGTATTTATGTTGTAGTGGTTTAAGATGGAATATTTGATATCGTACTAATCAATGTGTTTACTCTTGTATGAGAAGTTAGAAACTTTTGAAACATTTTAGGAGTGATAAATGAAGCTTGAATGACTCCTAAATAAAGGTTCTTAAAGACAAGAGGAAAGTTAAAGATTAGAACTTGAAGTATCTAACCAAATCCACAAAGAAAAGTCGAAGAAAGGAATTTTTTCAAAATTTTTGGGCCAGGCGCGCCCAGGGGCGTGCCAGGCCGCTCTGGCCTGAAATTTTCAGGCCACAGGCAGCAAGGGGGTGCACCAGGCAGCGTGCTAGGCCGCCCCTGCACACCTTTCAAATGCTGAAAATTTCTCTAAGTGTCTAGGGCGCCCGGGAGCGTGCCGGGGTGCTTTTTGCCTGATTTCTTCTACGATTATTAGTCTATAAAGAGGAATCT
Organism: Capsicum rhomboideum; assembly: GCA_031232105.1. Taxonomy (NCBI): domain Eukaryota; kingdom Viridiplantae; phylum Streptophyta; class Magnoliopsida; order Solanales; family Solanaceae; genus Capsicum; species Capsicum rhomboideum. The sequence continues at coordinate 120,102,997 of CP124711.1, forward strand.
TGGGTTATGATATCATTATTACATCGTAGTAGGACTACTCTTAGCGAGTTTGGCATTCGAGTTGGGGTTGATTCTTCGTCACAAGTGTTTTATCAAATTATGTTCAAATAAGCCATGGGTGGCTAGAATTTCTTATTTTTGAGATTGAGGCTACGAACATGAATTTTATGAGTTGAATATTGTCTTAGCATTTATGGAATTATTTAAACATGATATAATGGGAGTATTACACATGGAATTTGGTGGGCTAATCTAATATGTGAAATTGGGCTCAAGTTAAGGCCCAAAATGGAATAAAAGACAATGCCCAAAAGGGCAAAATGACCCATTCTTCCATGTTGACTATATAGACATGGAATTTAATGCCAAGGAGTGGATAAGGATGAATTAAGAGGCTGTATAAAGTCCAAAAATCAGATTTTATTCACATAAAATTCTCATGCCTCTTTAGATATTTCTTCTTTAGTTCATGGTGGTTATGTCTAAAAGTGTAAGTGGTGCACTTTTGTGTTTTTGTAAAAGATGTGTCATCTTTGTGAATTAAACTTGAAAAGTGGCTTGTGGTTTTGATGAAAGTTCATGGTATGGATGAAATATCAACATGTATGGTGTGATTATGTTTCTAAACTTGTTGTTTTTCTATAAGTGTAAATTATGGGATTTTGGCCGATATGTTATTATGAAGTGTATTAAGGTGACTTGATAGAGTAATTGTGATGTTGTGTTGATGGAGAAGTGGAAAGTATGAACTTGATGTGACATGCTATTGGTTTATGATGTATTGGTCAATATATGGAATGTTGTGGTATTTTTGGTATGATGATTTCATAAATGGTATTGTCAAGGGGGAAATAACATTATACAGCTCATTGTCGTCTTGTACACTTGTATGGTAACTAGTTGATAATGTAAGCTCCGGTATGTAGTTATGTTGTAGAGTGAAACGTAAAGAAAGAGCTGGACTATTGTGTATAGGACTGTATAATCATATTGAGGAGATAAAGTATGTAAGGTTACTCTATCCGTATTCTTCTGCAACACATAGTATTCACATTGACATTGTACTTGTTCAATTCCGAAGGGGTTTTGACGTATCTCAATTCAGGTTGACATATATTGTTATTTACATGTGTCCTATTCTTAAATGAATTATGATTCGCTTATCTCTTATTCAATGACTGAAGTTTCTAAGCTGTCATAATGTTGTAATTTCTAAAAGAACTATCTCAAAGAGAGTAATGATGTAAAGAGAATCTATTTATTTTGAATAGCATTTTCCAATAATGTCATGTTCCAAAGTCCAATAATATTATGATTATCTTTGTACCAATATCTCACAAGTGAAAGTACCAATCTCACAAAAGTAATGAAGGAAGTAATGTGTAAGCTAATGTATCTATCCCTCACAAGTAAAGGTATCAATCTTACAAGAGTAAAGACGTGAAGTAATGTATGTATGTATTTCAAGTTCAAGAATGTTTCAATCACCAAGGTATCACTTTTAGAAAGAAAAAAAGAGTAATGAAAGAAAGAGTTAATGTTTAATTGATGAGTATTCTTGGTTGGTATCCCAGGGGTGGAAGAAACACCTAGCATGGGTCGATCCCAATATATCATAATAACATCCCAGGGGTCAAAGTACCTAGCATGGGTTAATAACATCCCAGGGGCGACACGAAAGCCTAGCATGGGTTAATATAACATCCCAGGGGTCAAAGTACCTAGCATGGGTTAATAACATACTAGGGGCGACACGAAAGCCTAGCATGGGTTAATATAACATCCCAGGGGTGAAAGTACCTATCATGGGTTAATAACATCCCAGGGGCGACATGAAACCCTAGCATGGGTTAATATAACATCCCAGGGGTCAAAGTACCTAGCATGGGTTAATATAACATCCTAGGGGTCAAAGTACCTAGCATGGGTTAATCTCATCCCAGGGATGACAGAACAGCCTAGCATGGGTAGAACAATAAAGATGAATAAAAGTGAAATAAAATGAAGTAAGAATGTAATGTACATGGTTTCTCACATACAGAAAGATGGTTTAGTCACATTAACTATTTCTCTTATATTGACTCCATTGTTGTTATTATGGATGTTGAAATTCTTATGGCCTTACATACTCAGTACATTCTTCGTACTGACCCCCTTGGGGGACTTACTTTATTTGTTGCAGGTGCAGGTGTTAGTAGACCTCCTGAGTAGATTACAGGTCATTTACAAATCATTGGTGAGCTCCAATTGGTTCGGGGCTTTCTGAGTCACATGTGTACATTGGTTTTGGTTTTGGTATTGTATATATGTTGTGTAAAGTGGGGACTTGTCCACACTATAGGTTGGTTATGTACGTGTATTTGTAGAGGCTTTGTAGACGTATGTGGGAATGTGAATGTAAGGGATGTACGATCATTTTGACTTGATGGCACTAATGGCCAAGTTTCATATATAACATGTTTTCCATGACTTCCGCATAGTTGCATGAGACATAATGATGTTCACACGAGGATCTACATACGAATGTACATGATCAAAGATTGGTTCTCTCGGGCCATATCAACTTCGGGTGCCAGTCCGCCTCTTTGGAATTTGGGGCATGACAAGTGAGTCCTCATCATTTGAGGACCATCTATCAGTATTTGTTTTCAGTATTATTTAAGTTTCAGCTAGTTAGAGTTAGTTGGGGGCTTATCCCAACAACTTGTCTTATTTAGAGACTTTTTGACAGTCAGATAAATTATGTTTTAAGATTTATGGGTTTCATTCAAATATTGACACTTCGGCTTAATGCCAAACTTTTTATTCATATTGTTAGTTTCTGCAGCAGTGATTTCCAGTTATTTCAGTATTCTTAGTGTTATGCTAGGCCATGTGTTACGACTAGGGGTAGTCTCAAGTCGTGACAAAAGCGTCGATAATAGCCTACTAACTCGATAAAACTTTGAATCTCGATAGCAGTAGTAGGTCTAACCTAATTACGAGCTACCTTGGCCAGATCGACCATAATACCATCCTTAGGTACTACATGACCCAAGAAAGAAATAGAATCCAACCAAAACTAGCACGTAGGGAACTTGGCATACAACTTCTTATCTCTCAATCTCTAAAGTACGACCCTCAAATATAGCACATGGTCATCCTCATTCTTGTAATAAACCAAGATATCATAGATGAACATAATTACAAACGAGTTAAGATAAGGTCAAAATACACTATTCATCAACTCCAAAAATGTTGCGGGGAATTAATTAGCCTAAAAGATATAACCAAGAACTCATAATGGCCATACCGCATTCGAAAAGTTGTCTTTGGAACATCCAAAGCTCTAATCAACAACTGATGATAACTAGATCTCAAGTCGATATTAGAAATCACTAAAGCACCCTAAAGCTGATAAAAAAAAATCATCGATGTAAGGAAGAGGATACTTGTCTTGTTTAATTATCGATAATCAATATACATGTAAATGGTTCTGTCTTTCTTCTTCATAAACAAAATAAGAGCACCTCAAGTAGACATGCTCAGTCTAAGAAACCCTTACTTAACAAATCCTATGGTTGCTCTTTCAATTCCTTCAAATTCGTTAGGGCCATTCTATAGGGAGAACCAGAGATGGGCTTAGTGACCGACTCAACATCAATGGAAAAATCAATATCCCCATCTAGAGGCATACCAGTTAAGCCCGTAGAAAATATGTTCATGAACTGTCACGACCTGAGACTACCCCCTAGTCATAACATGGTGCTTAGATTCACAAGTGACCCTAAGAGAACCCATGGCTTGACATGACACTAAGAATAATAAAGTAAACTGATAAATACTATGTGGAAGCTGAACTAAAATGACATAATTATAATAAAATCCAAAATCAATACTGAATGTCAAAACTAAAACTGTCTGTCATAATCAACATACTGAAAAATCTATCTATCTTTCTGAAAGCCTCTAAATCATATGAGTTATTGGGACAAGCCCCCAACTAACTCCAACTGTCTGAAATAGAAATAAAATATAATAAAATGAAATACTGATAACTAGTCCTATAATGATGAAGACTCACCAATCACTGTTGCTGATATGATATAGAATTGTACTAAGCTCAATCTAGATACTGAATGTTAGAACCTATATTATGAGACAGTATAACACAAAAGTAAGTATGCGATCAGTACTATGAATATACTGAGTATGTAAGATAGGAAATAACTGATATAGGTTGGACATGAAGCATGTAACATGATAAATTTATGCAAGACCAAGTAATAAACATGTACTGTATGATAAGCTAAACAACTAAATACAAGGTCATGCAAACATCTAAATTTGAACTATAAACTCTGGACTGTGGGAGCTACTGATAACCGGCATACCCCAATCTGAGCTAACCAGGGTCCAACCTGTAATCTTAGCTGGAAGGGTGTTTAGTACCTTGTCAAGGGTATGAACACTGACTGACGTGGATCCACTAAACTGATATCCATAAAGACTAAGGTATCAAGCCTGGTCTGACAGGTGACCCTTTAGAACCTATAATGGCGCCGTAGTTTTGGGACTTAAGGACTTCTACTAAAGGTATAAACCTAACTGATGGGTGAACCTTCATCCCAGCGTCCGCTCGGTGCTACGTACTACTCCCAACAGAATGACACTGACAGCTAAAATGCTCAATAATAGTAATATTGTGAAGACTGAAAAATAAATGCATTATTTGAAAGAATTCAAAACATGTAAACTGGAGGATATAATACTCATAAATATATGCATGAAACCTAGGTCATTAGGTGTTCATAACCAACCATCTCAGAAGAATGCATTTATTATGACAATTCCATAAACTGAGTGAATTAAGGAATTTAATAACTCAAGTCCAAAAATCATAGCTTTCACAATATAATTAGGGTTTATAATTTTGAACATGTATTAGTGCTGAAATTCATGTTAAAACATGGGTTTATATCTCAATGGAATCAGGGACCTAGAATATCAAGAAATTCACATCATTCATGAACCCTAATAAGCTCTGAGGAAAATTAAATTGAGAAATTGAGTTAAATTTGGGACTAATGGGTGAGAGGATACCCATTGATGAAATCCCACATACCTAGAGATGAAAAAACTGAAGAAATATCTAAACTTGGAGCTTGAAGAAGTTGAACCCTAGTTTACTTTTGAGGAAGAGAAATCACCTCTCTTCTTTGTGAATGCTAAGTATCGATTGTTTTATGAGTAATGAGGGATTAGGGTAATATTAACTTTAATTATTAACTTTGGGATAGATTAAATGATGTAGTTTAGGGGTTTAAAAAGTGGGAAAAGACTGGAATTCCCCTTATAAAAAGATACTGGAAAATTTGTTGGGAAGAACGTACAACCCATCCCACGATCATGGGAACCACCTACGATCGTAGGTGGTGACCGTGGTTGGGTGGCTGGGCTGGAGGATCTTTAGACTCAATCAGACTAGACTTGGTATGATTGTGGGACCCACCCATGATCGTGCCTTGGTTCGTAGGTTGTAGGTTTCAATCGGATCAACTTTATAAGTCAAGATCGTACCTAAGATCATGGTACCCTTTCGTGGTTGGAAGGTATACATGTAAACTTTTAGGTTTTTGTGGTTGTTTCGATCGGACAGGAGCATGGTACGTTTGTGGGTTCTAACCACGGTCATGGTTTTTGCTCGTACGTTCTCACTGCTGGACAGTGCTTCACTAAAATAGCCATAACTCTTAGCTCCAACATTGGATTAAGGAGAATATAGATGTGTTGGAAAGTTAATTCAAATATCTATCATTTGGTGGGTCTTGAGCTTAAAAATACCTCAGAATCTAGGAGTTATGCTCATTTGAAGTTGACTATAGCAAGATCCTTCACAAGGAAACCACCGATAAGGAAGATTTCAACTTGGCTATGAGCTAGAAGTTACTTGTGGCATTAATACATGTATAAATCACTTCCTATACTACCAAAATATGATGTTTGATTCTACACGTACTTGAAGCATGGTTCTAATCTTAGCTTGGATTTTTGGGGTGTTACAATATCTCCCCCTTGGGGTCATTCGTCCCCGAATAAAAACTAATTAAGCTGAAAAGTTAGGGAAAGAGCTTCAATCCCAACACTGAAACTCTAAAATCTGAATACTTTCATGATACTGAGTCTATAAATGATACATGGACTAATTTAAACTCATGAATGCATGATATAACATGAACATAACTAGGTGACATGAGACAACAAGAATTAATTAAGGGGAAACTATTACCTTAAGCTGGAACAAAGTTTGAAGAGAAAAGATGAGAGTACTTTATCCTCATATCTTCTTCTGTTTCCTAAGTAGCTCCCTCAACGAGCTGATTTTGCCATAGAACATTTACTGAAGCGACCTCTTTATTCCTCAACTTAAAACCTGATGATCAGGGATCTAAACTGGACCTCCTCATAAGAAAGACTATCTTTCACACCCACATTATCTAAAGGTTCAATCGATACGGGATCACCAATGCATTTCTTTAGTTGAGACACATAAAAAACTAGATGCACTGATGCTAAGTCTGTGGGCAAATCCAACTCATAGTCTATATTGCCAAAACGAACACAATCTTATAAGGAACAACATAGCAGGGACTGAGTTTCCCTTTCTTACCAAACCTCTTCACCCCTTTTATGGGTAAAAATTTCAAGTAGACAAAATTACCAATAGCAAATTCAAGCTCCCTTTTCCTCACATCTGCATAGGATTTTTGACGACTCCAAGTTGTTTTTAGTCTTTCTCTAAACAACTGAACTTTCTCCATTGCCTCATGGACTGAATCAGGCCCTATCAATGTAGCTTTTCTAACCTCAAACCATCCAATAAGAGATCTACACCTCCTACAATAAAGTACTTCGAATGGGGCTATCTGAATACTAGAATGATAATTGTTATTATAAGCAAACTCAATCAAAGGAAAATGATCATCCCAACTACCTTTGAAATCAATCACACATGCCCTCAACATATTCTCTAAAGTTTGAATAGTCCACTCTTCCTGACCATCTATCTGCGGTGAAAAGTTGTACTGAGGTGAACTTGGGTATCGAGACCCTTCTGGAATGTCTTCCAGAATTGAGAGGTGAACTGAATACCCCTATCTAAAATAATGGTCAAAGGGACACCATGTAACTTTAATAACTCCCAAAGATAGAGTCTAGTATAATTTTTGGGTGAGTCCAAAGTGTTAACTGGTAGAAAATGGGCTGACTTAGTCATTTGATCTAGAATAACCCAGATAGAATCATGTTGCTGGTGAGTACGAGGAAACCCTGTAATGAAGTCCATATTTATCACTTCCTACTTCTAAGTAGGAATACTGATATCCTAAAGCTTACCACCACGCCTCTGGTTCTCAACCTTAACATATTGGAAATTTAGAAACTTAGCCATAAATTTCATGATATCTTTCTTTATGTCATTCCATCAATAGACTTCCCGTAGGTCATGGTACATCTTAGTGGCTCCTAGGTTAATAGAATACCAAGAACTGTGAGCTACTATTAGCATTCACTGTCTCAAGTTATCCACATCTAGAACACATAGTATGCCTTGACAACGAAGAACACCATCTCTTCCTTAGGAGAAAACCTCAACCTTCTGATCCTGGATTGTTTCTTTCAACTTGAGCAAGATAGGATCATTATCTTGCCTTTCCTTCCCCTCAGCTATTAATGAAGATTTTGAACCATTCTGAACCAAAATATTACCTTTGGCTAAATCAACCAACCAAACTCCCAATCTAGCCAGCCTGCGAACCTCACGAACTAATTCTTTCTTCTCATCCTCAATATGAGTAACACTTCCCATAGACAATCTACTAAGAGCGTCAACCACAACATTGGTTTTACCCGGATGGTACAAGACTCTCATATCATAGTCCTTCAACAACTCTAGCTATCTCCTCTGATGAAGATTTAGATCTTTCTTACTGAACACATACTTAAGGCTCTTGTGATCAGTGAACACATCAACATGATCCCCATAAAGATAATGCCTCAAAATCTTTAAGGCAAAAACAACAGCTACCAACTCAAGATCATGAGTCAAGTAATTCTTCTCATGAGGCTTGAGCTGTCTAGAGGCATATGTTATAACCTTGCCATGCTGCATTAATACACAACCAAGTCCCACTCTATAAGCGTCATAATAAAACACAAAACCATCTGAACCCTCTAGCAGTATCAAAATTAGAGCAGAGGTGAGTCGAGTCTTTAACTCCTAAAAACTCTTCTTGCAAGAATCGAACCATTGAAACTTGACTTTCTTCTGAGTTAATCTAGACATGGGAGAAGCAATAGAGGAAAATCCTTCAACAAACCATCTGTAGTAATTGGCTAAATCCAAAAAAATCTTGATATCTGATAGAGAGATGGGTCTAGGCCAATTCCTAACTGCTTTGGTCTTCTGAGGATCAACCAGAATGCCTTCACCAAAAATGCTATGAATAAGGAATGCTACTGATTTCAACCAGAATTCACACTTGCTAAACTTAGTGAATAACTAACGATACTTGAGAGTTTGCAAAACAATCCTCAAATGGTCTGCATGTTCATCCTCACTCTGAGAATAAATGAGGATGTTATCAATAAAGACAATAACGAACATATCCAAGTACTGCTTGAACACCCTATTCATCAAGTTCATAAAAGCTGCAGAAGCATACATTAGTCCAAAATACATAACAACAAATTTGAAGTGACCATACCGAGTTCTGAAGGTTGTCTTCGGTATGTCACATTCTCAGACTCTAAGATGATGATAGCTGGATCTGAGGTCTATCTTAGAGAAGCAATTGTCTCCCTAAAGCTGGTCAAACAAGTCATCAATCTTGGGAATGGGATACTTATTCTTGACTGTGACTTTGTTCAACTGACTATAATCAATGTACATTCTGAGAGAACCATCTTTTTTATGCACGAAGAGAACTAGAGCACCTCATGGAGAGATGCTAGGCCTGACAAAACCTTTATCCAAAAGATCTTTCAATTTATCCTTTAATTCGTTGAGCTCAGTTGGAGCCATTCTGTAGGGTGGAATTAAAATAGGTTGGGTATCTGGAAGGAGATTTATTCCGAAGTTAATTTCCCTTAGAGAGGAACTCCAGGAATATCTTCGAGAAACACTTCTAAGAACTCATTAACCATTGGAAATGACTCAAGAGTTAGGGTCTCAAACTTTAAATCCTTAACCCCAACAAGATGATAGATGCACCCTTTGAAAATTATTTTTCTAGCCTTAAAATAAGAGACAAATCGACCTATAGGCACTGAGGTATTACCCTTCCACTCTGTGACTAGCTTATTTGGGAACTGAAACTAGACTACTCTATATCTACAATCAATAGAGGCATAGCAAGAGTGGAGCCAATCCATGCCAAGAATGACATCAAAATCTATCATGTCTAACTCTACAAGATCAACTAAGGTAACTTTCTGAGAAACTGTGACTGGGCAATTTCTATATACCCATCTAGTTATGACTGAATCACAACTGGAGTAGAGACTGAGAAAGGTTCTGAGAGAGTTTTAGGACTAACACCAAAGTCTACTTCTATATAGCGAGTTACATAAGAGAGGGAGGATCCGGGATCAAATAATACATAGAAGTGAATATGAAAGACCTGTAACGTACCAGTTACTACATTAGGAGAACCTTCTTATTATTATTAAGTCTGAAGTGCATAGAACCCACTATGACACTGTCCACCACCTACATTAGATGAGGCACCCTGTTGAGTCGGGTGACCTGCTGGAGCTGCTGAAGAGTTAGAATAATTCTGCTGACGAGTATCTCTGCCTCTCTTGTGGTTCTTACCAAAACAAGCATCACTACTAGCCATACACTCACCAGTGTGATTCTTACTATAACCTTTTGCAAATTGGGTTAGTATGACCACTATTTATACTACCCTGGGACTTAGAGCCTGGTGCTCTATCCCGATTAACTTGCCTGAACTTGGGCACTGGAGCACTAGCAGCAGATAGGGCTAAAATTAAAAATTTCTAGTAAAACTGAGAATGATTACCACTATCTGACCTCTGCTGAGAGAAATTAAAGCTACCTGTTCTGGCCCTCTTACTCTCTCTTTCTTTCTCATTGATTTTCTCTTCTTTAATTTGTTGATCATAAACCATCAACCTGGAGATACCCATCTCCTTAACCAATATCACAGTCCTACACTCCTTAACCACATCCTTAGAAACACCTGTCACAAACTTACTCATACGAGGCCTGTAGTCAGCAACCATGGCTGGAGCAAACTTTGCCAACTGGGTAAACTTAAGAGAATACTCCTTTACATTTATGTTACCCTACTTCAACTTATTGAATTCTTGTACCTTGTCCTCCCTTAACTCAAGTGGGAAGAACTGATCCAGAAAAGCAGCAACGAACTCATCCCACTCTATTGGACCTACATCAACACCTCTATCTTTCTTCCACTGTTGGCACCAAATGTGAGCTACTCCTTGCAACTGATAAGCAACCAAGTTAGCACTTTCAGTTAGTGTGATATCCATGATATCAGTGACTTTCTGAATGTTATCTAAGAACTCCTATGGATCCTTTTCAGACTTAGACCAAAAGAATACTGGAGGATTCATACGAGTGAAATCTTGGACCTTGGCTGCTGTTGTGGTATTAGTGGGTTTAACCGGGGCAAGAGCCTGCTGATTAGCCTGAGTGGTCATGGCCTAAGCTAGCATCGTGAAAGTAGTCTTGAACTCAGCATAAGAGACTTGCTCATTCAAAAGGTCTACTGGAGCTGGTAGTTCTTGCTGGTTCTCTTTTCCATTCCTCCTTCCATTGGCTCTTCTAGGAGGCATTTTCTGTAAACTCGTAGAGCACGAGTTAGAAGAAGATTTTAGTAGAGTTCACACTCTATCACACGATATGAATATGAAAGAAGTAAAACTTTTTCCTAAACGTTTAATAGCCTCTCACTCATAAGTGTGGCGAGCTTCACACCCATAAACAAGACTCTACTTAACGAGGCTTTCAGACACTCTAGGACACTTTAAACTTGATACTGTGATACCAAGTTTGTCATGACCCGAGACTACCCTCTAGGTATAACATGGTGCTTAGAGTCACAAGTGACCCCAAGGTAACCCATGGCCTAACATGGCACTAAGAATAATAAAGTAAACTGATAAATACTGAGCAGAAGCTAAACTAAAATGACATAATTATAATAAAAGCCAAAATTAATACTGAATGTCAAAATTAAGACTGTCTGACATAATCGACATGCTGAAAAATCTAACTGTTTGTCTGAAAGCCTCTAAATAATGAGTTGTTGGGACAAGCCCACAACTAACTCCAATTATTTGAAACCAAAATAAAATACTGATAAGTAGTCCTTGAATGATAAGGACTCACCAATCACTACTGCAGATATGATATGGAATCATACTAAGCTCGATCTGGATGCTGAATGTCAGAACCTATATTATAAGACAATATAATACAAAGAAAAGTATACGATCAGTACTTTAAATGTACTGAGTATGTAAGAAAGGAAATAACTGATATAGGCTGGACATGATGCATGTAACATGATAAACTATAATGACCCTTCCAGTTATTTCCCTCGTTTTCATATGTTTTCGGCGCTTAGAGCTTTCCTATAACTTCCCCTAGTTATTTATGACTTTCTGAGACTGACAGCTTGGTTTTCGGCCAGTTCGTTTGAGAATTCTATTAATACCGAGCGTGTTGTGTAATATTTAAATTAAATTAGAAATTGGTAGATATATATGTTATTACCTTTCTAAAAATATCTTAGATGTCTATGAAAAACTTTTAGTTACAATATACTTAAATAATTTTATAACCAAGTAATATTTTAAGAGGTGATAGTGAATCTAGATATGTTAAAATATTATTATTATATGATAGAGGCTTTGTTAGAAATAAATTTATATTAATAATGGTATATTTAAAAAATTGTATTTATTTATCATGAACCTATGCAATATCTGAATACACATATAATGAAATAAAATATTTGTAGAGTGGATACCTCCACTCCACGTGGAGGTTAAGGAGGTAGACAACAAACTATTTTTTTTGAAAAGTGACGCCATTAATCTTTCTCTTAAATTGACACCATAACAAATAGTAATTAATTATGACCTTTACATTTACATGCTACCAATAAGCCACCTATTTTTATCATTGTACATACATGTATATATATATATATATATATATATATATATATATATATATATATATACCAAAAAGCTACCTTTAATACATTTCTTTTCCATTACCGATTAAGTTTCAGTTACTATATATGTATACATAAAATAGTTGAAAGAAGGATTTAGTAGAGAAAAAATAGTTTGATTTAATAATTGGTCATTGATAAGTGGCAGTATTGCCACTTATTTGTATCTCTTTTATTATGATTTTGTGTCGTTAATTTATAATATGAGGCTAATTATCCTTATTCACCATTGATTCGAGGTGATTCTTATGTTATATTGCTCGTTTATGCACGTAATAGATGAATATGAGGTTGAGCTAACAATAGGAGTCAATCGAAATGCGAGAAGTGAAGAAAAGGGGCTCGAACTAACACATGGGAGGATTAGAGGCCACCTGAGCATGCATGTCATGAGCTGCGCACACTGGTGGATAATGAAGCTGGGAGGTAGTGGCACTTGCGTTGAGCACCTGCGCGAGCAGGTCCTCCAATTGCACTAGCACCTGCCCCAGCAGGTGACCAGTACAGTGGCATTTTCATAATTTCTAAGAATGCGATTTTTTGAGCTATAAAAGAGATTTTTCAGATCTGAAACTCTATCTATGACATATTTATCAACCTTGGAGGCTAGGGTTCTTGACCCAACACCCTTGGAGTGAAGGTTTGGAAGCTTTGTAGTGAATATTTCTTCCTTTTCTTCATTCCATTGCTTTGTGTTGAATATTTGAGTGTGGTTAGATTCATTCTAGAATGTTGTTATTGGACACAATGCAATGTTTATGTTTTGAATTTGGGTTTTGATTCTATCTCATGCTTTTGTGTTAATTGATTACTCTTGATTTATAAATGAGTTTTGCTTGTTTAAATTATTCTCATGCTTTATAAATTTCTACTCTAGTTGACCTTGAAAGAAGAGATTAGAGTGAGAATAGCCCATCTACTTTGATAAATGCTTGAAAGAGCTAATTGAGGTTGGGAAAGATTAATTTAGCGTGATTTGGGACATATGACGACCCATCTAATGAATTTGTTACTATAGATAGTCAAATTCTAGTGTAGCCATAGATTAGAAATACTTGTGTTGACACTTGGCTAATGTTCAATGGAATTTAGCCAAGAAATATCTATCAATCGATCGAAAGACGTGGTGGATACTTGAGGTTCCAAGGCTAATTTGTTAATCTGTGAGTAAGTCATGAGTAATTAGTTAAATACAATGGATCTTTAGTAGAATTGATTCTCCGTTATCATTTTCCTTGTTTTCCATCGTTTGTGAAAACCATTGATCAACTTGTTCATATTAAAATAGGTTCTATCCTTATTTCATTTTTATATATCAAAAATCCCCAAAACACTTATATCTTTATTTGGATTTTAGCGAGTTGCTTTAGTTCCGTACTCTCTCGATCACTAGTTGCATTGTTCCTCGTTGATTTGACCTCGACTCTTGTTGGGTAAATATATTGCTAACAACCGCGTACACTCATTTCTAGGGTGTATTTGAGTGTTATCACAAATGGCACCATTTTTGGGGAGCAATTTGGCGTATTGAGTTAGTTTGGACTTTTAGCTTACTTGCTTTGATTCAGACTTGTGAATATGTGTTCGTGATTTTATTTTGTTTCTTGTGTTAGTTAGATTTTTGTTTTGTTATAGTTGTTACTATGGCATCATGGAATGAAAATGAGTTTGGTGGTTGCAAATATTATGTTAATGACCCATGTCCTTATTGTGGAGGGACCCACTTTTGGCAAAATTGTGAAAAAGCTCCTGGGAGAGAAGTGTGTGCACCATCTCAATCTTACGTGGAATCTACTTTTTGTGAATGTGTTGGTCAAAGTATACATAGTGATGCTTGTGAAAATGTCCCTTCCCCCTCCCCAAGCTCTAATGAATTTTCTAGTTGTGCTTTTGAGTTTGATAGGAGCAATAACATGGAGTTGGAAGCACAAAGAACCGACCATGAAGGCATTCAAGTAATGCTTCAAACTAACTTGGACCGGGTACCTAAAATGGGTGAGGAGGTACCTCTTATTCATCAATACATGGTGGCATCGAAAGTAGGTACTGAAGGAAAAGAAGACCCTTGTGAAGATGCTTTTCAAAATAAAGAAACACATGACAAATTGGAAATTGTGAGCCAAGAGTGGCTCTTGAACCAATCTCAACATCTTGAAGCCTATGGGAAACTATGTGAGGAAATCTTCCGAATAAAGGATAATTTCTTCCAAATGCATATTGAGCGATGTAATGAAACAATCCAACTTGAACTTGCCATTTATGAGTTGAAGTCCGATGTGAAAGCAAAACTTACGGCATATAATGCTCCTCTTCAAATGGTCAAGGATAATGAGTTCAAGTTGAGTTCCAATGAAGATGTGGTCAAGATTGGTGTTGAAGAATTCATGGTGATTTGTCAACCTACCAAGCTAAAAATAATGCAAGATGCCGAAATTGATGAAATGATACTAGAGTTGCAAAATAAAGCCAATCAAATTCTTTGTGAAGACTCTAGTTGATTTTGGGGTGAAAATGTCAAGAAAGATGCAAATTTGAGAATGAAGAAGCTTAAACCTCATTTCAACCATTTTTCAATGTTGTGCTTGGTGGATATGATGGAAACTAAAATAATCAGACAAATGGAGAATTTTTGAGATGAGGGACAAAGTCTCTACATTTTGTAGTTTTCATTCCAAGAGAGAAAAATGGCATCCCTCAATTAAAGGCCAAGAATTGTGAAATGTGGTGTCTAACAAGTGGCCTAATGTAACACCCCGTACCTTTTCGACCTATGTGATGATGTTGAACAATGGTTACTTAAGTTTCGAGACGCTATGAGTATGTATTTTGTAAGGTTGGTGATGAAAAAAAAAAATTTACTTCGAGCCTCGTACATGTGATTAGATTTTAGTCGGAGATGTCTTGTGTAATACCCCATACATTTCCAACCTCATTTGGTACCTTGGAGTCATGTTTACTTGATGATTAAGGTCACTACGTAAGTATTTTGTAGTGTTTTGATAGGGTATTGGATGATATGCAAGTGTTAGAAAAAAATGGCTGAAAAATCCAGCAGGCCACTGATTCAGAGAACCTTCAATTCCTGCGCCACTGCTGCAAAGCAAGGCAGTGGCGCAAGGCACAACATAATTGGCCTTTCCGAGCTCGTTTTGCGACGAAATGCAACGACGATTCTTCCATGGTTTCTTTTGATTCCTTGGAGTTCCTTTAGCGTTGTTAAGGCTTCAAATACCTCGATACACTACTACATACTCCTACATGATCAAACCATGGAATACAAGAATTTACCAAAATATTCAAAGAAGCCATAGGTAACTAGAATTCCTATTTTTGCGATTGAGGCTACGAATGAAAATCTCATAAGTGAATATTGTCGTGGCATTATGGAATTAATTAAACATGAGATATATGATGTATTATACATGAGAATTGGTGGGCTAAGTTGAGACATGTTATTGGGCCCAATTTGAGGCCCAAAATGGAATAAAAGACAAGGCCCAAAGAGGAAATGACCCAATCTTCCAATGTTGACCAAGTAAACATTGTATTAAATACCAAATGTGGCTAAGGATGCCTTGAGTACTATATAAAGGCTCCAACATCAGATTTTCTTTTATTCACACAAAACTCTCATATCTTTTTGGACATTTTTCACAAACATTTCTCATTTCCAAACCCTAAAGCAAAATAATTTCCTTGAGACTTCTTGGACAAGATCAACATATTCCAAGCCTTGGTAAGTATTTATTTTCATGGATTTATATCTTATATGCATAAAAGAATATGTATATCATGTTGGTTGTGCTTGGAAAAGTTGGTCATGGAACTTGGTGAGTTTGTATGAGATTTGTGGTATATGGAATTCAAGTGTGAATTAGGCCTTGTGCCTTTGATGAAAAAGCATGGTATGGACAAAATATGAACATGTATGGTGTTATTTTTGGTATAAAACTTGTTCTTTTCTAAAAGTGGGAATTTTGGGATTTTGGCCGATATGTGTTATGAGTTGAATTAAGGTGCTTTGATGGATTATTTGTGATGTGTTATGGATAAGAAAGTGTAAAGGAGAAGTATTGTGGTGAAATGTATTGATTTTCATGTATTGGTCAATGTTGGGAATATTATGGAATTTTTGGAATAATAGTATGATCAATGGTTTTGTCAAAGGGAAATGACATGTTGAAAGCCAAACATGTAATTCATTGACATGGTATGCATTTGTAAAGTAATTGGTGGTTAATGTGAATTTCGTTATGTATTTGTAGACACATAAAGAAGGAGTGGGATTATTGTCTATGCATCTAAGGTTGTAGATTCGTATTGCGAATCCAAGGTATGCAAGGTTATTTTGTCCGTATCTTTCTACGGCCAATAGTGTTCACAATTGACATTTCTTTAGTTCTATTCCGAAATGTACCAAGGTATCCCATATGCACTTATTTATGGTCATTGTCATATATTTCCTACTCATTGATCAATTGTGAATCTCATTTCTCATATTCATGATTAATGTTCCGAAAGTTCAAAGAAGGCTATGTTCCAATATTCCAATAGTGCCTATACTTGTGTCTCTTGTTCATGGCTTCTTGTCCAATGGTTCCAATAGTGTCATGGTGCTAGTGATGTTATATTTCTCATTGATATTTGTTCACATGTTCTTCACTTATTGGTCAATGATTCAAAGTTTCCAACAATGTTGTGTTCCAAAGTTCCAAAGTGATGTTATGATTATCAAAGTATCAATCTCAAAGTAATGATCAAAGTAATGCAAATGTGGTCAATGATAAAGTACGGGTGGCAAGTCTAGGGGCGTAAGCCTAGCTCGACTCGATCCCGAGATATGGATTTATGGGTGGCAAGTCTAGGGGCGTAAGCCTAGCTCGACTCGATCCCAAGGGTGGCAAGTCTAGGGGCATAAGCCTAGCTCGACTCGATCCCTATATGATGATATGAAAGACCCACTGATCAGTCGGGGCCCGGGTACATTGTGTTATGTAATGACATGTGAGCATTGAGATAAAGAAAGTAATGAAAATAATGAAAGCAATCCACATGGTTTCCAAAGAGTAACATGGTGCCTTATTCACATTGATTATTCATATGTTTTGAGTTCATTGAAATATTCATGTGTTGTACAGTTTCATCTGAGCCTTGCATACTCAGTACTTATTTCGTACTGACCCCTCTCGGGGAATTTACCTTACTTGCTGCAGGCGCAGGTCCCAGTAGGCCTCCTCAGTAGATTGCCAGTGTTAGCGGCTCTTTGGTGAGCTCCAGCTCATTCGGGGCTTCTCCGAGTCAGAGTGTATATATGTTTTGGTATTGTATATATTGTGTAATGCGGGGACTTGTCCCGACTTATGGTTCATTTTGGTCAATGCTCTTGTTAGAGGCTTTTGTAGACGGATGTGGGTGTATGAATGTAGAAGGGATATGTCGTCCTTGACTTGGTGGCCTCAACGGCCAAGTTTCGTATATATGTACATATATCATGTTCCATGACTTCCATTGTTGGTCTTGATAGTTGATATGTGTTTATGGGTTTCTTATGGCATGCATATGATTGAGTAAGTAAAGATTGGTTCTCTCGGGCCATGTCGGCTACGGGTGCCAATCACGCCTCGTTGGGATTCGGGGTGTGACACCTAATGATCTTTTCACCAATGCCAGTGAGCCTAAAGGAAATTTTGATGTAAAGTTAGGTAAAAGATTTAAGTCTTCAAAATGGTGAGATAAAGATTCTGGAGCTCCTTTCTTGCCAAGTGAAGTATACAGCTGCTGCCAAAGTGTACTGATTCTATAACTCCTGCATCTGCACTCTTTCCCCCACTATGATCTTCTGCCCGTTTTAATTCCTCAAGCCATCCAAAGGTGTTCTTGTTGTTGGGTTCGAAAATCGAGAGGGCGTCATGCGAAAGTTAATAGTTGTAAATCATAGAAACGATAATTCAGATGACAAAGAAAAACATACTAAAGTCATAATTATTATATGGTTTGGCCAATTGGCCTACATATAAAAACTAATATAAAAATATCATAAAAACTATGAGAGAAAAATTTCTCCATAAACAAGACTCTTAAATGACTATATTGTGGATGCTATTGTGTTTTGATATGAGAAGAGCGGTCTTCTATTTATAGAGTTTCAAAACCTTTCCTATAATAAAGAGGTTAGTCAAATATGAAAGAGTTTTATACTTTCTTTTTAGGAAAAGTAAAAGTAATTATGGTATTTCTTTTATTTTCCTTCAATAGAAAATTAATACTCAAATTTGGTAAGAAAATCAGGACAAAAACCCTAACAAATCTCTCCTTTTTGGCTTGATTTTCTTAACAAAACTTGATCTGTCTTGTTCACATGCATGATCTTCGTTCTTCACATAGTCTTCATCACTGCTGCTTGGCATGCTTTAAAAAGGAGCTTTTGGGGTTAAAAATATATGAGCCCTTTCGGGTAAAAATTATTCGAGCCCTTTGCAGGGTTAAAAGTGAGCTTTATTTTTAAAGATGTAACAGTAGGATTGTTGAAAATATGATCTACAATTGTCTCCACATGTAGTTTTTTTGACTTTTTTTTCGACAAAAATCTTCATTATCGTCAAGTTGGTTGCAACTTTGATCTCAATATGCCCTCAATCTGAACCATCGAACCTTTGAACCATTGACTCTGATACCACTTGTTGGGTTCAAAAATCGAAAGGGTGTCATGCGGAAGCTAATAGTTGCAAACCATAGAAACGATAATTCAGATGACAAAGAAAAACATATTAAAGCCATAATTATTATATGGTTTAGCCAATTGACCTACATATAAAAACTAATATAAAAATATCATAAAAACTATAAGAAAAATCTCCCCATAAACAAGACTCTTTAATGACTACATTGTGGATGCTATTGTGTTTTGATATGAGAAGAGCGGTCTTCTATTTATAGAGTTTCAAAACCTTTCCTACAATAAAGAGGTTAGCCAAATATGGAAGAGTTTTATACTTTCCTTTTAGGAAAAGTAAAAGTAATTATGATATTACTTTTATTTTCCTTCAATAGAAAGTTAATACTCAAATTTGGTAAGAAAATCAGGACAAAAACTCTAACACTTGTTAATGCCTTGCCAGTTGAGCAGCTTCCCCCATAATAGGCCAGTTTGTTGACATTGAAAAAAACGATGTTGGGCACTTTCATCCTCCCTTTCACACCATGGACATACCAAGGTAGTGTCTTCATACACTGCCAATCTTAGAATAAATAACCATTTTGGAGCCCCTTGGTTGAAACATATGAGTTTCCTCCAAGACACTTTTTGGAATTGTCCCTGTAGAGCTTTGTAGACAGCCTTGATAGAGAACTTATCCATTTGTTGCATATCTTCATTGGTCAATCCTATTACCCCTGAACTCGTTTTTTCTGTATTTTTGTGCTCCTTTTGTGCTGACATGACTACCAAGTTTTGGTATTGTATATATTGTGTAATGCGGGGACTTGTCCCGACTTATGGTTCATTTTGGTCAATGCTCTTGTTAGAGGCTTTTGTAGATGGATGTGGGTGTATGAATGTAGAAGGGATATGTCGTCCTTGACTTGGTGGCCTCAACGGCCAAGTTTCGTATATATGTACATATATCATGTTCCATGACTTCCATTGTTGGTCTTGATAGTTGATATGTGTTTATGGGTTTCTTATGGCATGCATATGATTGAGTAAGTAAAGATTGGTTCTCTCGGGCCATGTCGGCTACGGGTGCCAATCACGCCTCGTTGGGATTCGGGGTGTGACAAAAGTGGTATCAGAGCAGTCGGTCTAAGGATGTCTACAAAGCCGTGTCTGAGTAGAGTCTTACTTATCGATGTGTTGTGCACCACATTTATAAGTAGGAGGCTACGGGACATTTAGGATGTTGTTTCTTTCCTTCACTCTAGATCGTGCAATAGAGCCAATGTTGTCAGTTGTATTGTATCTGATTTTGGTAATTGTTTTTCTTTGGTATAGTCAAAATGCCGAACACTAGAAGAGGAAGAGGAAAAGGTAAAAGTAAACTGATCAATAGAATTGCTGGTGAAGGAACAAGTAGACCACCGCCTGAACAAGTTGCTCAAGGTGGGGCTGAAACTGAGTTCGCAATGCGAGCTTCTTCTACTTCTTCAGCTCCAGAAGAGCCGAGAAGAAGGGAAGTGCCCGTGGAACCACCGACGAATGCCACAGATCAGGATCTTAGGAATGCTGTACAGATGTTGACACAGTTATTGGCGGCACAAAGCCAGGGAAGAGCTGGTGCAATGGCACATGATGATGATGCGGCTAGAATGGCAAGTCGCAGAACACAGGATTTCTTGAAACTGGACCCTCCTATTTTCACAGGGGCAGATCCAAAAGCAGATCCACAGGACTTCGTGGATCAAATTCAGAGGGCATTGGAAGTTATGCATGTGACAGGGGTAGAGACAGTGGAACTTGCTGCGTACAGGTTGAAGGGAGAGGCAATATTGTGGTATGAGGATTGGAAAAAATCCCGTGACATTGGTGCAGATCCACCTACTTGGGAAGAGTTTAAAGTGGCTTTCCTTGATCATTACTTGCCCTATGAGATCCGTGAGGCACGTGCGGATCAATTCCTAAATCTCCGTCAAGGAAATTTGAGCGTCCGAGAATATAGCTTGAAATTTAATTCCTTGGCTCGATATACGCCAAATGTTGTGGCTATGATGACAGACAGGGTCCATAGATACGTGGATAGACTAGAACCATACTTGGTAAGAGATTGCACTATTGCGGCCTTGAATAGGGACATGGACATTGCTCGCATACAAGACTTCGCCCAGAAAATGGAGGATCAGAGACAAAGACGCAGGGTACATGAATTTGATAGGGGACAGTCCAAAAGGGCTAGACCTATGGGACCACCTATGATGTCCCAAGGAGGATCTAGGCCCCGCATGTTTCCTAGACCACCTAGACCGTCGTTCTCTTATTCCACAGGTGGTGCTTATTCGCAGTCTCGAGGGTTTAGAGGTGGTTCAGCAGGGCAAAGTAGTGGGGTTCATGGATCACAGGCAGCAGGTTTCCCTCGTCAGCAGTGTCAGCACTGCGGGCGTATGCACACAGGTCCATGTCGGACAGGGACGAATGTCTGCTTTTGGTGTGGTATGCTGGGACATATAGCGAGAGAATGTCCACAGCGGAGCATGGGTGGTATAGCACAACCAGCTGGGTCGGCTGTTGCGTCTTCAGCATCGGTTCCTTCACAGGGCCGAGGGGTGCAGCCTATTGGTCGTGGTAGAGGTACCAGAGGAGGAGCCAGTACTAGCGGGGTCCAGAATCGCACTTATGCTTTGGTGGACCGCCAGAATTCAGAGGCTTCCCCAGATGTCATCACAGGTACATTATCCATATTCTCACATAATGTATATGCATTAATTGACCCAGGCTCTACATTTTCCTATGTTACTCCATTGGTTGCTGCAAAATTTGCAACGACACCGAAAATATTAATTAAGTCAATTGAAGTGTCTACACCGGTTGGTGAATATATTGTTGCAAAGAGAGTGTATCATAACTGTGTGGTAACTATGTGTGGTCATGATACGTTGGCCGATCTTATTGAATTGAACATGGTGGATTTTGATGTAATTATGGGAATGGATTGGTTGGCCTCTTGTTATGCTACGGTAGATTGCCGGGCCAAGAAGGTGCAATTTTGTTTTCCACAGGAAAATGTTCTAGAATGGCAGGGTAAGGTAGGGGCACCACGAGGAAGATTTATTTCCTATTTGAAAGCCAGAAAAATGATTGCCAAGGGATACATATGTCATTTGGTACTAGTGAAAGATAATGATGCAGAACCATTAACTCCACAGTCTGTACCGGTCGTCAATGAATTTCTTGATGTATTTCCAGAGGATCTTCCAGGTTTACCCCCAGAACGGGAAGTGGAATTCAGCATTGATGTGATTCCAGGCACTCAGCCTATTTCTATCCCTCCCTATAGAATGACTCCAGTGGAACTGCGTGAATTGAAGGAGCAGTTGAAAGATTTGCTGGATAAAGGCTTCATTAGGCCTAGTATATCCCCGTGGGGTGCACCGGTATTATTCGTACGCAAGAAAGATGGCACCTTGAGAATGTGCATCGACTATCGGCAACTGAATAAAGTAACGATCAAGAATAAATACCCTCTTCCTCGCATTGATGATTTGTTTGATCAGTTACAGGGTGCCAGGTGTTTTTCAAAAATTGACTTGAGGTCGGGTTACCATCAGGTCAGAGTTAGAGAGGAGGATGTACCCAAGACAGCTTTCCGAACACGGTATGGCCATTATGAATTTTTAGTTATGTCATTTGGGCTAACAAATGCACCGGCTGTGTTTATGGATTTGATGAACAGAGTGTTCAAGCCATTCCTAGACGTGTTCGTGACAGTATTTATAGATGACATCCTTATTTATTCAAGATCACCAGAAGACCATGCTTATCACTTACGGCAAGTGTTGCAAATTCTCCGTGAGCGTAAGTTGTATGCAAAATTCTCCAAATGTGAGTTTTGGTTGAAATCAGTCGCGTTCTTGGGTCACATTGTATCAGATGAAGGCATACAGGTTGATACCCAAAAGATAGAAGCAGTGAAAAACTGGCCAAGACCTACGACACCCACAGAGATTCGCAGTTTTCTGGGTTTGGCAGGTTATTACCGCAGATTTGTAGAAGGTTTTGCTTCTATTGCGGCACCATTGACAAAGTTAACTCACAAGGCAATTAAATTTCAATGGAATGATGCATGTGAAAGAGGGTTTCAAAACCTGAAAGATAAGTTGACTTCTACACCAGTGTTAGTTCTTCCTGAAAGCACAGAGGGCTATGCAGTGTATTGTGATGCTTTCGGGATTGGTCTCGGATGTGTATTGATGCAGCATGGCAGTGTGATAGCATATGCCTCACGACAGTTGCGGCCACATGAGAAAAACTATCCCACACATGATCTTGAATTGGCAGCGGTAGTTTTTGCTTTAAAGATATGGCGTCATTATTTATATGGTGTTCATGTTGACATCTATACGGATCACAAAAGCTTGCAATATCTTTTTAAGCAGAAGGAACTCAATTTGAGGCAACGAAGGTGGTTAGAGCTTTTAAAAGACTATGACATTGATATTCTTTATCACCCAGGCAAAGCAAATATAGTAGCTGATGCATTGAGCCGTAAGGCAGTAGAAAGCACTAGTGGTCAGTTGAATAAAAAGCGTGAGATAATCAAAGACTTGAATCAATTAGCCAGCTTGGGAGTTCGCCTTATTGAAACCGCAGATGATAGAGTTATGGTGCAGAATGCAGCAGAATCCTCCTTGATAGCTGAAGTGAAAGAGAAACAGTATGCAGATTCTATTTTATTGCAGCTAAAGGAGAATGTGCAGCAGAATTTGACCAAGGCATTTGATATTACACCGGAAGGGGTGCTTCAATGTCAAGGGAGAATATGTGTACCGGATGTAGATCAGCTGAGGACACGAATACTGACAGAGGCGCACCATTCGCGCTATTCCATTCATCCAGGTGCTACTAAAATGTACCATGAATTGAAAGAGGTGTATTGGTGGGGCAACATGAAAAAGAACATTGCAGAATTTATCGCGTAGTGCCCAAATTGTCAACAAGTGAAAGTGGAACATCAGAAACCGGGAGGTTACATGCAATGTATCAATCTTCCAGTCTGGAAGTGGGATATGATTAATATGGATTTCATTACGGGTTTGCCTCGTACATTACGGAAGTTTGATTCTATATGGGTCATAGTGGACAGGCTTACCAAGTCAGCGCATTTTCTATCGGTCAAGACGACCTATACAGCTGAGGATTATGCGAAATTGTATGTAAAAGAGATAGTACGATTGCATGGTATTCCACTTTCTATTATATCAGACAGAGGAGCACAGTTCACAGCACACTTTTGGAAATCTTTTCAGCGGAGTTTGGGTACTCAGGTGAATTTGAGTACGGCTTTCCATCCTCAGACCGATGGCCAAGTAGAACGTACTATTCAGACACTTGAAGATATGCTACGAGTATGTACGTTGGATTTTCAAGGTAGTTGGGATGACCATTTGCCTCTTATTGAATTTGCGTATAACAATAGCTATCATTCAAGTATTAAAATGGCACCTTATGAAGCCTTGTATGGAAGGAAGTGTAGATCACCAATCAGATGGTTTGAAGCAGGTGAAACTGCTTTACTTGGGCCAGATATTGTTCACCAAGCCATGGAGAAAGTTAAAGTTATCCAACAACGGTTACAAACGGCTCAAAGTCGTCACAAGTCATATGCCGATGTTAGAAGAAGAGGGCTTGAATTTGCCATAGGTGATTGGGTATTTTTAAAGGTGCCACCGATGAAAGGGGTAATGCGGTTCGGAAAGAAAGGGAAATTGAGTCCACGTTACATAGGCCCCTATGAAGTTATTAGAAGATTTGGGCAAGTCGCATATGAATTAGCCTTACCTCAAGAACTTTCCTCCGTCCATCCGGTATTTCATGTGTCGATGCTTCGGAAATGCATAGGAGATCCGTCTCGTATTGTTCCCGTAGAGGATGTTCAAGTTACAGAGGATCTCACTTATGAAGAGGTGCCCATTGCTATCCTAGATCGACAAGTAAAGAGATTGAGAAATAAAGACATAGCATCCGTAAAAGTCCTTTGGAGAAATCAACAAGTAGAGGAGATCACATGGGAAGCGGAAGAAATGATGAAATCCAAGTATCCCCACTTATTTCAAATGGACCAAGAAGTTCACAGTGCGGAGGTGGAACAATAACAAGTAAGTATTTAAAAGCATTATGTGAATGTTTATCGGTATGTTAGAGTAAAGATACATTGTTGTGTATAAGACATGTTGTTAACATTCGAGGACGAATGTTCCTAAGGGGGGAAGAATGTAACACCCCGTACCTTTTCGACCTATGTGATGATGTTGAACAATGGTTACTTAAGTTTCGAGACGCTATGAGTATGTATTTTGTAAGGTTGGTGATGAAAAAAAAAAATTTACTTCGAGCCTCGTACATGTGATTAGATTTTAGTCGGAGATGTCTTGTGTAATACCCCATACATTTCCAACCTCATTTGGTACCTTGGAGTCATGTTTACTTGATGATTAAGGTCACTACGTAAGTATTTTGTAGTGTTTTGATAGGGTATTGGATGATATGCAAGTGTTAGAAAAAAATGGCTGAAAAATCCAGCAGGCCACTGATTCAGAGAACCTTCAATTCCTGCGCCACTGCTGCAAAGCAAGGCAGTGGCGCAAGGCACAACATAATTAGCCTTTCCGAGCTCGTTTTGCGACGAAATGCAACGACGATTCTTCCATGGTTTCTTTTGATTCCTTGGAGTTCCTTTAGCGTTGTTAAGGCTTCAAATACCTCGATACACTACTACATACTCCTACATGATCAAACCATGGAATACAAGAATTTACCAAAATGTTCAAAGAAGCCATAGGTAACTAGAATTCCTATTTTTGCGATTGAGGCTACGAATGAAAATCTCATAAGTGAATATTGTCGTGGCATTATGGAATTAATTAAACATGAGATATATGATGTATTATACATGAGAATTGGTGGGCTAAGTTGAGACATGTTATTGGGCCCAATTTGAGGCCCAAAATGGAATAAAAGACAAGGCCCAAAGAGGAAATGACCCAATCTTCCAATGTTGACCAAGTAAACATTGCATTAAATACCAAATGTGGCTAAGGATGCCTTGAGTACTATATAAAGGCTCCAACATCAGATTTTCTTTTATTCACACAAAACTCTCATATCTTTTTGGACATTTTTCACAAACATTTCTCATTTCCAAACCCTAAAGTAAAATAATTTCCTTGAGACTTCTTGGACAAGATCAACATATTCCAAGCCTTGGTAAGTATTTATTTTCATGGATTTATATCTTATATGCATAAAAGAATATGTATATCATGTTGGTTGTGCTTGGAAAAGTTGGTCATGGAACTTGGTGAGTTTGTATGAGATTTGTGGTATATGGAATTCAAGTGTGAATTAGGCCTTGTGCCTTTGATGAAAAAGCATGGTATGGACAAAATATGAACATGTATGGTGTTATTTTTGGTATAAAACTTGTTCTTTTCTAAAAGTGGGAATTTTGGGATTTTGGCCGATATGTGTTATGAGTTGAATTAAGGTGCTTTGATGGATTATTTGTGATGTGTTATGGATAAGAAAGTGTAAAGGAGAAGTATTGTGGTGAAATGTATTGATTTTCATGTATTGGTCAATGTTGGGAATATTATGGAATTTTTGGAATAATAGTATGATCAATGGTTTTGTCAAAGGGAAATGACATGTTGAAAGCCAAACATGTAATTCATTGACATGGTATGCATTTGTAAAGTAATTGGTGGTTAATGTGAATTTCGTTATGTATTTGTAGACACATAAAGAAGGAGTGGGATTATTGTCTATGCATCTAAGGTTGTAGATTCGTATTGCGAATCCAAGGTATGCAAGGTTATTTTGTCCGTATCTTTCTACGGCCAATAGTGTTCACAATTGACATTTCTTTAGTTCTATTCCGAAATGTACCAAGGTATCCCATATGCACTTATTTATGGTCATTGTCATATATTTCCTACTCATTGATCAATTGTGAATCTCATTTCTCATATTCATGATTAATGTTCCGAAAGTTCAAAGAAGGCTATGTTCCAATATTCCAATAGTGCCTATACTTGTGTCTCTTGTTCATGGCTTCTTGTCCAATGGTTCCAATAGTGTCATGGTGCTAGTGATGTTATATTTCTCATTGATATTTGTTCACATGTTCTTCACTTATTGGTCAATGATTCAAAGTTTCCAACAATGTTGTGTTCCAAAGTTCCAAAGTGATGTTATGATTATCAAAGTATCAATCTCAAAGTAATGATCAAAGTAATGCAAATGTGGTCAATGATAAAGTACGGGTGGCAAGTCTAGGGGCGTAAGCCTAGCTCGACTCGATCCCGAGATATGGATTTATGGGTGGCAAGTCTAGGGGCGTAAGCCTAGCTCGACTCGATCCCAAGGGTGGCAAGTCTAGGGGCATAAGCCTAGCTCGACTCGATCCCTATATGATGATATGAAAGACCCACTGATCAGTCGGGGCCCGGGTACATTGTGTTATGTAATGACATGTGAGCATTGAGATAAAGAAAGTAATGAAAATAATGAAAGCAATCCACATGGTTTCCAAAGAGTAACATGGTGCCTTATTCACATTGATTATTCATATGTTTTGAGTTCATTGAAATATTCATGTGTTGTACAGTTTCATCTGAGCCTTGCATACTCAGTACTTATTTCGTACTGACCCCTCTCGGGGAATTTACCTTACTTGCTGCAGGCGCAGGTCCCAGTAGGCCTCCTCAGTAGATTGCCAGTGTTAGCGGCTCTTTGGTGAGCTCCAGCTCATTCGGGGCTTCTCCGAGTCAGAGTGTATATATGTTTTGGTATTGTATATATTGTGTAATGCGGGGACTTGTCCCGACTTATGGTTCATTTTGGTCAATGCTCTTGTTAGAGGCTTTTGTAGACGGATGTGGGTGTATGAATGTAGAAGGGATATGTCGTCCTTGACTTGGTGGCCTCAACGGCCAAGTTTCGTATATATGTACATATATCATGTTCCATGACTTCCATTGTTGGTCTTGATAGTTGATATGTGTTTATGGGTTTCTTATGGCATGCATATGATTGAGTAAGTAAAGATTGGTTCTCTCGGGCCATGTCGGCTACGGGTGCCAATCACGCCTCGTTGGGATTCGGGGTGTGACACCTAATGATCTTTTCACCAATGCCAGTGAGCCTAAAGGAAATTTTGATGTAAAGTTAGGTAAAAGATTTAAGTCTTCAAAATGGTGAGATAAAGATTCTGGAGCTCCTTTCTTGCCAAGTGAAGTATACAGCTGCTGCCAAAGTGTACTGATTCTATAACTCCTGCATCTGCACTCTTTCCCCCACTATGATCTTCTGCCCGTTTTAATTCCTCAAGCCATCCAAAGGTGTTCTTGTTGTTGGGTTCGAAAATCGAGAGGGCGTCATGCGAAAGTTAATAGTTGTAAATCATAGAAACGATAATTCAGATGACAAAGAAAAACATACTAAAGTCATAATTATTATATGGTTTGGCCAATTGGCCTACATATAAAAACTAATATAAAAATATCATAAAAACTATGAGAGAAAAATTTCTCCATAAACAAGACTCTTAAATGACTATATTGTGGATGCTATTGTGTTTTGATATGAGAAGAGCGGTCTTCTATTTATAGAGTTTCAAAACCTTTCCTATAATAAAGAGGTTAGTCAAATATGAAAGAGTTTTATACTTTCTTTTTAGGAAAAGTAAAAGTAATTATGGTATTTCTTTTATTTTCCTTCAATAGAAAATTAATACTCAAATTTGGTAAGAAAATCAGGACAAAAACCCTAACAAATCTCTCCTTTTTGGCTTGATTTTCTTAACAAAACTTGATCTGTCTTGTTCACATGCATGATCTTCGTTCTTCACATAGTCTTCATCACTGCTGCTTGGCATGCTTTAAAAAGGAGCTTTTGGGGTTAAAAATATATGAGCCCTTTCGGGTAAAAATTATTCGAGCCCTTTGCAGGGTTAAAAGTGAGCTTTATTTTTAAAGATGTAACAGTAGGATTGTTGAAAATATGATCTACAATTGTCTCCACATGTAGTTTTTTTGACTTTTTTTTCGACAAAAATCTTCATTATCGTCAAGTTGGTTGCAACTTTGATCTCAATATGCCCTCAATCTGAACCATCGAACCTTTGAACCATTGACTCTGATACCACTTGTTGGGTTCAAAAATCGAAAGGGTGTCATGCGGAAGCTAATAGTTGCAAACCATAGAAACGATAATTCAGATGACAAAGAAAAACATATTAAAGCCATAATTATTATATGGTTTAGCCAATTGACCTACATATAAAAACTAATATAAAAATATCATAAAAACTACAAGAAAAATCTCCCCATAAACAAGACTCTTTAATGACTACATTGTGGATGCTATTGTGTTTTGATATGAGAAGAGCGGTCTTCTATTTATAGAGTTTCAAAACCTTTCCTACAATAAAGAGGTTAGCCAAATATGGAAGAGTTTTATACTTTCCTTTTAGGAAAAGTAAAAGTAATTATGATATTACTTTTATTTTCCTTCAATAGAAAGTTAATACTCAAATTTGGTAAGAAAATCAGGACAAAAACTCTAACACTTGTTAATGCCTTGCCAGTTGAGCAGCTTCCCCCATAATAGGCCAGTTTGTTGACATTGAAAAAAACGATGTTGGGCACTTTCATCCTCCCTTTCACACCATGGACATACCAAGGTAGTGTCTTCATACACTGCCAATCTTAGAATAAATAACCATTTTGGAGCCCCTTGGTTGAAACATATGAGTTTCCTCCAAGACACTTTTTGGAATTGTCCCTGTAGAGCTTTGTAGACAGCCTTGATAGAGAACTTATCCATTTGTTGCATATCTTCATTGGTCAATCCTATTACCCCTGAACTCGTTTTTTCTGTATTTTTGTGCTCCTTTTGTGCTGACATGACTACCAAGTCAGCACAAAAGGAGCACAAAAATATTCTGCTACTTGGCAGCCACGTTAGCAAAAAGGAGCACAAAAATACAGAAAAAATGAGTTTAGGGGGTAATAGGACGTCCATAAAGTTTAGGTGTCATAGCAACTTCAGATATAGTTTAGAGGGTACTTGTGTCTTATCTCTTTTATTTTTTATTTAATTTCGCTCCAAAATTTTTCATCTTTGTATTTTTTTATTTCTACACATTAAAATATAATATTAAGCACGTAGCAATATAATTAACTAAAAAAATTACTCACGCTTCAATATGCGATTTTAGAAGAAATCAATATATGACTAAAAATCTATGGTTTTAAATTTGGTAAAAGAAAACAGTCAATCGCTCTACACATTACGTTCAAGTACTTGAAAGTAAAAAATGAAAGTGGGCCAAATCTTCTCTAGCTTAAACTAAAATGGAACGACTCCACCACTTCACAGTAAGGAGAAGAAGTAATTTAAAACAGATCTATTCATATACATTATACTATTTTAAAAGAATACACTATAGTATTAGCTTTTTTTTTTTTTTTAAAAAAAATATAAAATTAAAAATATGTATATCACTTTACTATTGAAGGCTTTGAGGAATCGAAGGGATACATTGTTTTGAGAAATCGTACAAATTTACAGAGGGTATAAAAGGAAGACGAGAACAATTAAAGAAAATAATAAATCTGGATCGTCTTCTTTTTTAAGTAAAAGAAGACAAAGGCTGAATAATAATAGATTTAAAAATATGTCTTCTTACATGCACACATGAGTCTTTTATTACTCGTAGTAATTGTTCAACTATAGAGATGGTAAATAAATAACATGCTTATTTATACTTGAAGTACTATTGTATCTCAAATTTGTGTAACTCAGGCCAATCTAGGATTTGCCGAATACTGATGCACCACTGAAAAAAAAGAAGAAAAAAATGTATTAAGTGGAAATTGAATCCAAGTCATCTACGTAAATAACTCATTGTTCAATCATATGCATCACTTAGCCATATTGTAGCATGGGTATCAATAGATAATATTATACCTTTTTTTTAAAAAAATAAATTGAATTTTACGGCAGATTCATGTGATCCATTTTTTTCACATAGATTCACAAGACTCAATGCGCATCTTCAATTGAAACCGCTATATTTGGATAAACATAAGCATATTGATGTGTTGTTAGTACCTATTGGAAGCAGGAACTCAGATTTCATTTGGGATAGAAACCACTATAATGTAGACTATCAAAATTAGCATGCTTCTCATATGAGGTTCATTTCATCTTATTCAGCATTCAGTAGTCTTAAGCAAACTTGAATGCTCTTGGACCGAGTCAAGGTACTAATATTTAAGATCCATATGCTACTTTATTAAGAATTTATACATACGAATCTGTTAATTATATATGTATAACTAAAAGATTAAACCATTAAATTTATAAAGGGGCAGTCCGGTGCACTAAAGCTCCCGCTATGTGCGGGGGTTCGGGGAAAGACCGAATTACAAGAGTTTATTGTATGCAAACCTTAGCCTATATTTCTGGCGGAGGCTGTTTCCACAGCTTGAACCGGTAACCTCTTGGTCACATGACAACAACTTCACTAGTTACTTCAATTAGGCTCCACTTCCAAACCATTAAATTTATACTTGGATTAATCACGAATGTTTGTACTACTAAGAGCATTAATACCTGGTACATTGGTAATGGTTAATACTTCTCTAGCAACACCAACTTCGAAGTGTCACATAACAATGATATCGGAAAAATCTTTTACCTTTCTTATGATACTTAGAAAATGAAATTAATTATGATAAGCCGAAATCTAAAAATAATAAACTCCAAGAAAAGGGGAGTATAGATGAAAACTCATAGAGTACTAAATGAGTCATGCCTCTTTATAGACGAATAAAAAGAACTAAGTGGGCGTACTTTTGGAGTGATAACCAACTTGAAATTAAATAGAAGTGATTGATTAAACAATCTTGTGGTTATAGATTGTGACAATTTATAACTAAACTAAGTTCATATGTATGACTTCTTAATGAACTGGCATACAACGACAACAATATACTCAGTGTAATTTCACAAGTAGGATCTTCAGAGGGTATTGTGTCCTTAACCTTATCCCTACCTTGTGAACATAGAGATCGAGACTGTTTCTGATGGATCCTGTCTCAAGTAAAATTCAAGTAAGTTTGTGCAGGTGATTCTATGCTTATACTTCCTCTAAAGATCATTTATAATGTAGTTTTTTTACCACTTTAGTATGTGAAGACCTGCAGAAAACCTATATAGTACCTGAAAATATTTAGGCAACCACAATGGATGTACCATTGCTTTCTGTAAGAGCCTACTTACTTCAGTACTCCTGCAACATTATCCATCTCACCCTGGATTAGTATCCAACATTTTCTTTTCAAGAGTAGCAGTTGATTTTTTTAAATGTTATTTTTCTTCTTGCATTATGAAATGTTGCGTGGTAACTAATATAAATGACGGGTTGCAACAATGATCTTTAAAACTACATAAGGTAATATTAGATATAATACCTAGTTGTCTAATTTTAAAAGCTCTTTATAGTTCAAGGGCCCTCACGTAAGAATTAAAGGAAAATTACGGAAAAGAAATAAAAAAGAAATTGCGAAAAATTTTCTTTTCTTTTTTTGAATGAAAAATAACTTTGTATAATGTCCTATCTCTAATCTCTAATCTCTAATCTCTAAACTCTAATCTCTAATGTCTAATATATTAAAAGTGTGAAGGTCCTTAGAAATGTTGTTTGAACTTTTTGCCCATCATTAAAAGTTTTCGCTTTAGACAAAATCGTCTTTTTAGTATTTTCCTTCAATTATTATTTTATAATTAAGGACTCCTAAAAAATATATGGAAAGAACCTTAATAAAATAAATATATGAAAATAAATAAATATATGAGTCCTAAAATATATGGAAAAGAATATTAGAAAAAGGGCTCCTAAAATATACCGTATGAAAAATAAATTTTAGTTATTGTTTCGTATTTCAATTTAGGTTGAATAGCGATAGGATTTTGGTATAGTTATTCTATTTTGGTTAGATTTGTTTATAATAATACTAATTACTACTGTTGTTATTTAACTTTGTATAAGATTTTTCAACTCTTTCTTTCTTCACCTAATGATATTCATATTCTAATAGTTTGGATTGTTGTTTCACAGAAATACAGCATATTGAATTCTAAAGGATGAAACTGTTCGCATATAGTCATTGACTCCCCAGCATATTGTGAACCAAAGTTTTGATCTTCCTCTGCCATGGAAGAACATCTCAGCATAACCAACTTTCTTTTTACCATCTATCTACATGTATCAGTAGTGACTATATGCAATCTAATTAGATGTATCTTTACTTTTAGGATTTATTATGTGATCTTCTGAATTTTTATGTGAAAAAAGAAAATAAAATTGGTTCAGTTTGAGGTTATTTCGACACGAGGAAGTTGCTCAGATGATAAGTATCTCTCACTTTCAACTCTGAGGTTGTTAATTCGAGTCACCAAAGAAGCAAAACAAGGTGGAAGCTCCTCGGGAGGGTTTTAAAAAAAAAGTATTAGGTTATCTCAGGTTGGACAGATTTTGTGTCTCCTTTCAATTATGTGTGGATCAACTACAAGACACCAACTGGATTATGTCTCTTGGTTCAGTGTTTGTTAATGTTAAGTACCTATTTGTCAAAAGACTTTACCAATTATGTAGCATCTACATTGAGAATTCAAGTATTGTATACGTCATTAGTCCAATTCTGAGAATTTAAGTATTGTATACGTCATTATTCCAATTCTTTGTAGAAACTGTCCGCTATACGAACTTGCAAATAATAGATCTATTTATCACAAAAAAATTCATAAGAAGTTTTAAATTTACAATAACAAGGAAGTTCATAGTATTGATTTACGAATTAGTCATATTTTTCCTACTAAAGTATCATAGATGAATATTTCTTTCATATTTCTGAAATATGATATTGAAAAAGTGATGTGCTTATTCTTTACTATTATTAGAACGTATATTATGCTAACTAGCCCCATAAATCACTTTAAGGAAAAATCATGGCTATTATAGAGAGGTGTTGTTATACATTATACATATATAATATAAATATATAATGTCATTATATATGTATAACAACACCTCTCCATAGTGACAAAGTTTATCTGAAAAATTCTTGAAGAGCAACATAAAATCACATCATATATATCACAAAAATTAGAAAACAACATAAAATCAATTTAAGAAAAATTAAATTTGGACGTCACATTACATCACCTTTTATATATATATATATACATATATATATATATATATATATATATATATATATATATATATGAAGCCTATACTCACGCTGATTTCTTCTTCTTTTTTTTTAAGAAATAATTTATGATCTGAAAAAGAGAAAAAGGGAAAAAGAAAATATAGTTACACTCTTATAAATATATTTGATGTATTATAATGAATGTTTACTTTGTTTCTTTGGAGAAAAATTAGGATTAGTTACTTTAAGCACAAGTTAGTTTTCGCCTATTAATTATAAAAAAGGTTATTATTCATGGTAGAATAATTGTGATTTACGGATTTCAATTCTTGTGAATTGATAAACTCCAAGAAACACAAATTTAGGAATGTACACAGGAGGAGCCGGATGCAAAGATTGAATTTCAGTTCCCAACAGATTCTTTAGGTGAATGGAGATAGATGTGGGGCTTGAATTGAGGAGCAAAACTCATATGGAAAGTAGGACAATGTGGAAAGACGTGAAAGAGTGGAATTTGATATTTTATCAAGAGATTGAAGGAAGGGGGAATAGAAAAAGTGGGGGGAGGGGGGATGCCATGGGAGAATGAGAAGAGAATTGTGTATAGGAGAATGAAGAAGGAGAAAGTTCTTACAGTTGTTGAGTCGAATCTTGATGCAATGTTGCTTGAGAGATTGAGGGGTGAGGCTGAAAGGATTAGTAAGTGGGTGAAGATTAAGAAAGCAGGAGTTATCCGAACTGTTGTTGACCAAATTCACTTGGTTTGGAAGAATAAGAACTTGCAATGCTCAAATTTGACCTGCCTTTATGTCGTAATATGAACAGAGCTTGAGAAATTGTTGAGGTTTGTCTATAAACACGGTCTTATCTACGATTATATGTCTGTGATAAAAATTTCATATTTTGTGTTTCGTAGGATGGAAAGAACTTGCATAATTACCTTTTCATTTTGTAATGTTACTATATTTTATTTCTTGATACTGCTATAATAGATTTGTATGTTTGAGATATATAATGATATTTAGATGCGGTGTGTTTTCTTCACCAAGCAAATATTTATCATCGAGAATTCAAGTTTCTTATTAAATAATTTGGGATAAACGTGCAATGCACGTTCCCATAGACTAGTATATACAAATAAAGGAATGAAACAACCCTAAAATAAAAAAATACTAAACCGACTTAAGGACTCCTAAATAGGGTACAAAATAATAAAGAGATACACTCCTAAATAAGGTAGGATACACTACTAAATAAGGTACAAGATACTAGAGTATATACAACAATATCTTTAGAGATATATACTAAAGATTTACCTAGGGTGTAAAGAAGGAATAATATCTACAAGGATTTTTTCGAATATGGGCCAAACTAATGTGTTAAGGTTGGCCCAAAATTGTGTACTGCAACAGCGAAACCATCAGTGAGATGAAACAAGTAAACAAACCCGGTTCAATGAATCAATCCAGTATTATCTTCAACATCCCCTCAAGGTGGAGGGGACGAACGGACACCCAACCTACCCAAAACACTGTGACAAAGAGGACTGGTGAGTGATTTTGTGATAATTGAGAGAAAGATCGAACAAATGAAAGCGAAATAAGTCCATCTAAAAACTTTTGTCGAATAAAATGACAATCGAGCTTAACGTGTTTTGTTTTCTCGTGAAACATAGCGTTCTTAAAAATATGTATTGCTGCCTGACTATCTGAATGAAGGGGCACAAGCAGTGGTATTGGAATAGAACTATCCTTAAAGAGATGAACCAACTATGTGATCTCTACCACGACGCGCCTCATGGAATGATACTCAGCCTCTGCGGAGCTAAGAGAAACAGAGGTTTGTTTCTTCTACTTCTAGGAGATTGGAGAACCACCAAGAGATATATAAAATCATTAACGAATTTCCTTTAATTTGGACATGTACCCAATCTAAGTCACAAAAAGTGAGCAGCTCAAATGAAGAAGATGCATTGAGAAAAAAGACCCAAACCTAGTTCCTTTGATAAGTAACGAAGAACCCGTAATGCAACAGTGAGATGAGATAAACGAGGATCATGTATGTATTGGCTAAGATGTTGTACGGTGAAGGCAAGATCTGGCCTTGTATGAGTGAGGTAGTTCAACTTACCAAGAAGATGCCTATAAACAGTGGGATTAGGAATAGGATCCACATTAATGAGATGTAGCTTTACTGTTGGATCAAGAGGGCATGAAATATGTGGCATATGTGTGACATTGAATTCCTTGAGGAGATCAACTGTGAATTTTCATTGTGAAAGTATGATACCATGAGGTTCTCTCAATACCTCTATGTCTAAGAAAAAATGCAAGTCCTTCAAATCCTTGATTCTAAACTTCTCATGTAAAAATAACTTTAATGACTTCAGTTCTGTGACATCATTACCTGTTAAAGAAATGTAATGGACATATACTGGTACTGTTGAAATAGAGAAGTCAGAATTCTTCATAAATAAAGAATAATCATTAAGAGAATGAGTGAATCCTTTAAAATTAAGAGCAGTCGTGATCCTTGAGTACCATTGCCTAAAGGCTTGACGAAGTCCATAGATAGACTTTTTAAGCTTACAAACATGAGATGGTGATGGTGGAACTATCCCAGTAGGGAACTTCATGTAGAACTCCTTATGGAGATCTCCATGTATAAATGCATTATTAACATCCAATTGATAGAGCCCTAACCCTTTTTGACAGCTGTAGCTGGAAGGCATCGAATAGAAGTTATTTTGACAATAGGAGAAAAAGTCTCATTAAAATCAATACCTCCCCTATGTATGTCTCTTCTGATCACTAACCTAGCCTTTAACCTTTCAATGCTGCCATTACTGTGTTGTTTGACTTTGTAAACCCACTTATAAGACAACGCCTTTTTATCAGGGGTAGTTGGACCATGTACCAAGTATTGTTCCATTTAAGAGCCTGAAGCTCTTTGTCCTTGATTATAATTGGCAGGTTGTTGAGTATTAGATAGAGAGTTCAACTTATGTTGATTATTGGTAGGCATATTTATGACAGAAAGAGAGACTGGGCTGATAAGATATGAGAATCAAAAAGAGCTAACATCATCCAGGTGTACAGAGTTGCAAATATAGTCTTCTAGATGACTAGGAATTTTATGCTCTCGAGTTGATCTCTAAGTGAGGAAACATTATCCGTGGGAGGAATAGAAGGATGTACCTGGTTCATGATAGTAGGAGGAATAAGAGGTTGTACCTGGTCGACAGTGGTAGATGCAGGAGGCAAAGTAGAAGTGATAGATGAGGGAGATTGGATGCTTTGATAGGTGTCATCATTATCCCCATAATCAGTAGTTAGGATTGATGTATGGACTGGGAAGTATGAAGCATTAGATTTAGAAGAAGCAAAAGGAAAGACATTTTAATGAAACATAACATCTCTAGAAACGATAATTTTCTTAGTATCAAGAATCAAAACATTGTAACCTTTTTCCTATGTGGATATCCCCAAAAAACATATACAGTAGCCCTTGGTCCCAATATAGACCTTTGAGAGGATAGCGTGTAGACAAAACATAGACATCCAAAGCATTTTAGATTAGAATAGTTAGGTGTGATCTTGAAAAGGACTTCAAAAGGTGTTTTATTGTTTAGAATTTTTGAAGGAAATCTATTGATTAGATAAGTTGCAGACAAAAGACATTCACCCTAATATTGAATGGGCAGGTGTGACTAGTACAAAAGAGCCCTTTATGTCTCTAGCAAATTTTGACTGTGTTGTGCCACTTCCTAACTCAAGAACATTGTCAAATCTCACTATTTTGACTTTGGTTTAAAATTGTCTTTCGATCATAGTTAAGAAAGATTTGAGGACTGTGAAAGCATTTGATTTATTGCTTAATAAGAAAGTCTATGTTCCTCTACTAAAATCATCCATGATGGTAAGAATGAATTTATACCCATCATATGTTGGTTATTTATATGGTCCCCAAGTTTCAATATGCATTAACTAAAAAATACCTTTTGTTGAGATGTTACTTGTAGGAAAAGGTAGTTTGCCTTGTCTTGTCATAGGGATCACACAAGGAATATCAAAATTCCGATAAAAAGAGATAGAAAGAAAAAGAACATTTTTCATATTACTCAAAGGCATATGCCCAATCTATAATGCCACAATTTCTCCTTTATTTTGGAATCAAACAAAGCAAAACATGAACTATAAGCTGAATTAAAATTGGAAATCCTATTACTAGAAACTAAATTGAAACCTAAACTAGAACTTGAGATTTTCTTGACTGGAGCATTTGGAAGAATATCTAACTGGCTTGATTTGATTTTGTAGAGCCCTCCTTTTCTCTACCAATTTCCAGTGGGCTCCTCAGAGAAAGGACCTAAAACATGAAACAAGAAGTAGGGGTAAATAACACATAATTATTGAGTTGTTTATACAATTTTTGTATAGACAAGAGATTAAACTTGAAAGAGGGTATATATAAAACTTTATGCAACACAAGATTTGGTAATGCATAGACTGTTTCTGAATGGTTACGCTCACTTTGTACGAATTAGGAAGACTCACCATGAGAGCTCTAGGTAAAGCTTTGAGATTTGACAGAATTATTTATTATGAGTCATATGGTGAGTAGCCCCACTATCTAATATCCAAGAATTATTGTCAATGTTAACTATTTATATATGCATAAGAATTTAAAAACTTAGCCTTACCTGCTAACCTCATGCTTGCAGAAACTTCAGGAGTATTCCCATCTTACTTTGTAGTATTAAGTTGCTAAAGAAGCTCCAATAGTTGTCCCACATTTTCCTGAGTCAAGGACATGATGTTGAACCATTATTGCTTACTTGTTCCGCAGCAGTGTCGAAACAGTTGTTGACTTGAGCATTACCTTGAAATTTTCTCTTCTTTGAAAATTTAAAATCAGCCGGAAACCCATGGATTCTGTAACATTTGTCCACTATATGACCTATTTTCTTATAGTAACTACAAATTAGATCATTTTTCTAAGGATTAAAAATAGACTTTTGTGCCTTGTAATCATTGAATTTTCTTCCTCCTGGTTGATTAGAGACAAGAAAAGATGATGAATCACCAGGGTAGACTGTTGGGACATGAATTTTCCTTTATTTCTCAACCTGAATTATGAGTGAACAAGCCTGCCCAATAGAAGGCAAAGGAGAAGATAATAATATATTGCTTCACACACCTATGAAAGCATCATTCAATCCTATCAAGAATTGCAACATTCTTTCATCTTGTTGTGCCTTTCGTCCTTTTTTCTTAGCACCACACTCACAAATGCAAGGGTGAATAGAAAATGTATTCAAGGCATCTAACTCATCCCATAAGCTTTTCAGTTTAGTGAAATAAGGTGAAACACTTGTGTTTACATGAGTGATTTCACTTAACTATTTTTGAAGTTGAAATAACTTGGCTCCATTTGTCTGACCAAATCTTTCTTCAAGGTCCTTCCATAGATCCTTTGCACTGCTAGAATACAACACACTTTCTGTAATTTTCTTAGAGAGGGAGTTCAGTAGCCATGACAACACCATGTCGTTACACCTGTTTCAAGCATTGTACATATTGGAATCTGAGGAAGAAGCCTCTAGTGATCCATCAGTGAATCCTAATTCGTTCTTAGCTGAAAGACCTATTATTATTGACCTCCTCCAACCTCCATAAACTTTGCCATCAAAAATTATGGAAATAAGATTCATCCCTGGGTAATCCAAGGGATGAAGATAGTAAAGGTGACTTTGATCAACTACCTTAATTGTAGACGATTCAACAGTTGGAGCAGCACCATCGACCAGTGTGGTCTTTTATTCCATCAGAGAACTAGGTAGTGTTGGTCATGATGAAAAAAGTGAGAATTTGATACAAGGTGATTGAAAACAAAGAACGAAGATGAAAAATTTGAGACAAGATGATTAAAATCAACCTTGCATACTATGTAAGAATTGAAGGAAAATTACGGAAAAGAAATACAAAAGGAATTGTGGAAAATTTCCTTCTCCTTTTTCTTGAATGAAAAATAACTTTGTACAATGTCCTATGTATACAAATAAAGTAATGAAACAACCCTAAAACGAAAACAACACTAAACCAACTTAAGGACTTCTAAATAAGGTGCAAAATAATAAAGAGATACACTCCTAAATAAGGTAGGATATACTACTAAATAAGGTACAAGATACTAGAGAATATACAACAATATCTTTAGAGATATATACTAAAGATTTACCTAGGGTGTAAAGAAGGAATAGTATCTACAAGTTTTTTTTTCTTCAGAATATGGGCTAAACTAATGTGTTGAGGTTGGCCCAAAATCGTGTACTGCAGCAGCGAAACCATCAGTGGGATGAAACAAGTAAACCAACCCAGTCCAATGAACCTATCTAGTAATATCTTCAACACCTCAAATCCACATAACTTTGGATTTGTTCTTCATTGAAATAATAAACACAAAAGAACTTTAAGACAAACACTTTTATCCAATGAGAGAAATATATCAA
Organism: Capsicum rhomboideum; assembly: GCA_031232105.1. Taxonomy (NCBI): domain Eukaryota; kingdom Viridiplantae; phylum Streptophyta; class Magnoliopsida; order Solanales; family Solanaceae; genus Capsicum; species Capsicum rhomboideum. Next base: position 120,143,710 of record CP124711.1, read on the forward strand.
TATCGAGATGTAGATTCATGTGATAATACCATTGTGTTGCCTCTAAACAATGTTACTATATCTTTGTCAGAGAATTTGATGTCGTAAAAGAAAAGGAATATACCTCTCATTCGTACTCATCACCAGCCAACTACCTCTATCTTGGTTGATGGATTTGTTAAAGTATATACACGTATAATTCTTTTCTAATCCTACTCTACTAGCTCTAATTGGAAAGTAGGGGAATCAGTGCTACACCTAAGATTCAACAACACAATTTTTTTGTTCTATCATCCCTCAAGTATGTAGGACCAAAATGGCATTGATATGCTTAAGATACACCTTATGATGTAACACAGTTATATGTAATAATAGTAACCTAACTAGGTTGGGATCGAATCCATAGAGTTGGGTTGTTCGCCCATTAAAGTGGTACGTGAGTTGGGTTCAGAACGTCATGAGACAGTTCGGTATATATTCGGTGTGGGTGTTAGAGCATTGAGAGGACCTTTCCTTAGTACGAGAGGATCGAAAAGAAAGCACCTCTGGTGTACCAGTTATCGTGCCCATGGTAAACGCTGGGTAGCCAAGTGCGGAACGGATAACTACTGAAAGCATCTAAGTAGTAAGCCCACCCTAAGATGGGTGCTCTTATATTCCAACTTCCCCAGAGCTTACGGTAGCACAGCCGAGACAACGCAGGGTTCTCTGCCCCTGCGGGGATGGAGCGACAGAAGTTTTTTTGAGAATTCAAGAGAAGGTCACATCATATAACCCAATTGAGACATTGTGGAATAGGCTAAACCTCTCTTAATGTCTTTTTGAGCAAGAGCTAACGTATAATAGACATTAGGCATTCTGAGCTGAAAGGAGGCAAGCAAATGAAGGGAGGCATTGGGCCGACTACAAGAAAAGAAAAGCTCCATAGACTCAGTCAAGTCACTTATAGAATGCCGATGATGATTTTCCACAACATAAGTGAAGAGGAGAGGGAAGCGAGGCTTAGCGAGCTTTATAAGGCCGACCACTACATAAGCTGCTGGCAGAGAAAGCTCGAAGAGCTTTCCTTCATTCATTATCATGTCTGCCAAACTTTACGATAGAGGGTGTTCAATTCGAGTATTGAATTTTCCCAACCCGGTGAACACCCTTAATGTCTCTAGTAGATAGACTCAACAAGGAACCTTGATCAGAGGAAGAAGGACATTAGTTTGAAGTCTCGAGTTTCTATCCCCTCTCTAGTGCTGCTTCAAAGTACCTAGTTCCCTACTACAGTGTCATGGCGATATTCGCCTAGAAATCCTCTGCTTGCTTCGTCTCCTAGTGGTTGTTTCTCGTGGAGCGACCATGATTTAGGATCAGGTGGGATATAGTCTCTTTCCATCCTTTTCCTGTATTGATGGTACTAGATATTTCCCTCTTATATAAATCTGTCTCCAAATCAGCCACGCTAGTAGCTGCCTGCTAAAGGACAGTCATCCCTAAGAAGTTCTATTCGACCGGGTTTTTCCACAGAACTACGCCTATATGGGAAAACCTTTTACCAAAGTCAATTGTTTCTTGGTATGGACTATCACACTTGTCCCCAATAAATAAGCTCAAAATTTTTCAAAGACATACACATTGACAAGTATCTCTTGCTCGACTACGGTGTAGTTCATTTGAGTTCCATTGAGTGTCTTGCTTGTACGATAAATAGGATGAAATTTTTCTCACGTCTTTGTCCAAGGATGGCTTCCGATACTACTCCACTTACATCACACATACACTCAAATGACATGGACCAATCCAAAACAACAATGATGAGAGCGGTGGTGAGCTTTTCCGTTAAACACTCAAAGGCCTTCAAATATGCATCGTCAAACAAAAAATTAGACTCTCTCTTTAATAACTTCTACAAGTGGTGAGCCACTTTGGAAAAGTCTTTAATGAACCTCCGGTAGAAGCTGGCATGACCAATGAACCTGTTTGCACCTTTTACAATGATAGGAGGCAGAAATTTAGAAATGACTTCAATCTTTGCTTGGTCAACTTGAATCCCCTTTTTCAATATTTTGTGACCCAACATAATTCCTTATTTCGCGTGCCAGACTTAGTATGGCTCTTATTGTGTTGCATGGCTCTCAACATGGGCCTTTTCTGATATTTTATAAGTGTAAATACCTAGAGGTATCCAAATAACATCCATAATGGTCCATACAATATCCCAGATATACTTTCTCAAGATTGATAACGATGGTTCAACCTGCCATTCAAGAAAATTTGCAAAGATAATCATGAGCCAAGTGCCGTTTGAGCAAATAAATTCATACCTCAAATGGGACAGAAGAGGTTTAAGCTCCAAAGTAAGTGGCTCAATGATGGATGGCTTGGATGTAGGGAATTCTCTATTTTTCAAATCTAGATTGAGTATCATTAGAGCAGAAGAATATGAACCCAACCCCACTAAAGCGTTGACTACTTTATCATAGTCTTCAATTTCTTCCCCATCATAGTTTAAACAAACCACCGCCAATGTTTCCCCTATAAATTCCTTCTCCATACCTACTTTCATGGCTTTATTTATTGTGTTAATGGCCGAGATAACACTCATATCACTTAGTTGCTTCATTTATTTACAAACATGGAATGCCACTACTTCATCATTCATTCAAAACTTGAGTTTCCCACTTTCTACATCTACCAAGGCTCTCCTCGTGGCCAAGAAAGGCCTCTTTAAAATGATCGGGACTTTAATGCCCACTTCACAATCTAATATGACAACATCGACGGAAAAAATAAATTGATCCACCCTTACAAACACATTATAAAGGATTTTCATGGGCCTTTTAATGGTTTTATCCACCATTAGCAACTTCATGGTAGTAGGGATTAGGTTACTATTACCTAACTTTTTGAAAATCACAAAAAGAATCAAATTTATACTTGCCCAAGGTCGTAAAGAGCTTTGGAAAATTGATGGAATCTGATAGTGGGATTGTAAAGGCTCTCAGGTGTTCTTTCTTTTGAATCAACGCGCTAGAAATTATAGCGCTACAATGCTGATAGGCCTCCACCATTTCAAAATTCATATTCCATTTCTTCGTGATAGGATCTTTCATAAATATGGTATAACCGAGCATTTTTTTGCATTCATATACCAATGTGAATGTTCACCAATAGTTGCTTAAACATGGCCATAAATTTGCAAAACTTCCCATCATCTATCTTCTTCTTCAGTCTCTGAGAAAATGGAGGAGGATATTTAGGAACCCGCAATAACATTTTCAAACTTTCACCCCATTTGCTTTTATCAATTGCAACCTCTTCTTTTTTAAATTGGGCTATTTTATGCATCTTCAACCTTTTCATCAATAATAACTAGTTTCTCAACATCATTCTTCCTCCCTATGGTTTTGGTTTCCTCACTCTTCTCATGTGAATATGCATTGGAGTTTACTATTGTATCACTCATAAGAGTGCCTTTTTTTCTTGGATTAAGCAAGAGGCATAAAACTCTCGGAATAACTCCGAGCTATAGCGACCAGAAGGCTGAGCCATCCAACCCAATCCATATCTCTCAAAGACAGGCCAAATATTAGGTAGTGTCCTCAACTCCCCATCAGAGAACAAATCTACCTCAAATGTTGGTCGCACGGAGGCCTGGGCAGGCATATATGGTATAATAGGAGTGCTACTTGATGCCAATGCCAGAACCTCCTCTCTCAAAGCGGCTACCTACTGGATCAAGCCGGTCATATCAGGGCCCGGTGCAGCACTCAATCGGGAGGCCATACGTGCCTCAAAACTATCAATCCTCCCATGCAACCCCCACATGAACTGATCCATCGCTGCAGTCATCCTGGCCTCCACCCTAGCCTCCGTAGCCTCTACAGTCATCCTAACCCAAGGCTTAAGCTGGGATACCAACTTAGCCATCTGGGTCTCAGTGTGGGTCTGCCGCTTAAACATCTGCGTCTGTCTGTCAATCAACTGTTGCAGAAAGTCCCTAGACACTAAAACCATCCCAGAAGGAGGCAGTGGAGCACTAGTACCGGGTACCTCATCATCAATAGGGCCAGCGCCATCAGTCTGTACAGGAATAGTCACAGGTACCCTAACCTGTATGGGAATAGGCATAGGGGCACTACTCGGCTCATCCAGGGCTCAAACGGTTGTGACCCTCGTGGAAGAATGGGGCGTGAACCCCTCTGCTGCATCAGTCAAATATCTGCAATGCGGGTCACCTCGATATAATGGTTGAGGGTAGGTATCCTGGCCACCCCAGCCCTATCACACAGCCCCTGGATCAGGCATGGGAAGGGTATACTCGTGTGATCTCTGAAAGCCCGCTCGTGGATCTCCCGGATGATGTACCTCGAAAAATGAATCTCATAACTAGCCAAGATGCTGGCTACTACCACAGCCCAGTCCAATGTAAGTGAGTTGTCATCATTGGTTGGACCCAACCGATGCCGAACCACAGACCATCAGAATCTACCAGCAAAATGAATCGTGGACTTTTTGATGTCCAGTTTCCCAGTCACCCAACTAGCCGCCACACCATCTTTGGCTATGTACCCCGCAATCCATTTAAGCAGCTCCAATTTCTGCTCCATATCTCGTATCTTAACTCTATCTCTGACAGTGTCCATCCTATGATCAAATTTAGCAGTCGAAGCCGGAAGTGGACGGTCAGCCCCAAATAAGAAGCGGTGAATGGTCTGCTCTGAAATATCCACGCAGGTACCACGAACCACGATGTGAGTCAATAATGGCTGCAAAAGGTATCGCTACCCAATAGGAGTGCTCAAGTCAACCGACGCAGCATAAGAGGCATAAAACTCTCGAACAAACGCTGAGCTATAGCGACCAGAAGGCTGCGCCATCCAACCCAATCCATATCTCTCAAAGACAGGCCAAATATCAGGTAGTGTCCTCAACACCTCGTCAGAGAACAAATCTACTTCAAATACTGGTCGCACGGAGGCCTGGGCAGGCATAAGTGGTATAAAAGAAGTGCTACTCGATGCCAATGCCCGAAATGCCAGTCCTAATCTCCTTCAAGCAATTTTCCTGGTTTTCTGCTCCTTTGAACAGTTTATTAAGAAGGGCCTCCATCCTTGAATTTCCAGACTCCTCATCACGTCTTCCTGGTGGTACATTAAGGTCATTCTTCTCCTTATAATCCTCTTTCCGCCTCCAATCACAGTCACGGTCTCGTTCTCAATCTCTGTATCCCAATTTGTTGTAGTTGTCTCCATAATAGTTCCGACCTTGATTCCCTTGCCTTGAGTTCCAAGAGTCTTGATTAGATCCTTGAACCTTGGTTCGAAAACCCGCCACTTCTCGATCTAGGTACTTCACCTCTTCATCAGACTCACTATCATCATGTCTAGTCGATTTACTTTGTGCACCTACAACATGCACCTTTTTCGTATCTCTGGCCGCTATCTGTTTAGCCAGAAGATCAATTTATGTCCTCAACTGAGCGACCTCTTGAGCCACAGATTCATCCAAAGCCCTTTGAGCTGCTGAAGCTCCAATAGCATATGTGCCAGCCGGCGTTGCCTCCCGAGTATGTCATCCTCGGTTGGTCTTAGTGACACAATCTAATATCTCAGAAGTTTGGTCCCATCTCAGACTCATGAATGCTCCACTAGTGATAGTATCTGCTACCACCTTTATGTTGACATTCAACGCCCTGTAGAAGATTTCAAGTAAATTCCTACCACTCATCCTGTGATTTGGCACATTCTGTAGCTTCTTTTTGAACCTCAGCCATGTCTCATAGAGTGCTTCAGAATGAAGCTGTCTAAAATTATAAATCTTGTCTTTCAAATGCAGTATCTTGGAAGGTGGGAAAAATCTTTCCAAAAATTGATTTCTCAATTCTTGCCAAGTAGTGATGGAACCTTGTGGCAGCTCAGCCAACCACAAAGTGGCTTCTCCTGTAAGGGAGAATAGGAACAACCTCAATCGTATTGCCTCTTGGTTAACTCCAGGCAGATTGTACGACGTGCAGACCCCCACAAAATTCATTCCGTGTATGTTTGGATCATCAGTAGGAAGACCCGCGAACACACCCTTCAAGTTTAGCAGATGGATCATGGCACTAGTAATGTCAAACTTAGTGCCCGGAGGTAACTCTGGTGGAATGATGGCACCAGTCTCTATTGGCTCAAAATAGGCCACATCTTCTTCTTTAGGATCATCATAAACAGGCACATATGGTCTTGGTTGTTCTCTTAGTCGTCTTTGTCGCGCTTCAGCATCAGCCAACCACTGTGCTGCATCCCGCATAGCTCAATTATCTCTCTCTGCTTATCTAAGGGCAACTTGTCTAGCATGCTCTTCTCGTGTCAATCGAGCAGTAGTTTGATCCGCTGTTTCCTGACCAACCGAAGGAATTGGATGGTTGTGAATGTCTCCCGCAGCTGCGAGATTCTGAACTCCTTCAGTATTCACCATTCTTCGATTAGCTCTCAGAGTCCTTTCAATTTCAAGATCAAGTGGAATCAGGGGATTGCCTTGACTCCTAGTATTTGGCATACACCGGCGTATGCCCTCAAAAGTATGTAAAAACACAACCAATCAACTTCAACCAGTAATAATCAACTCCGTAACCGTATTCCCCGACAACAGCGCCAAATTTTGATGTCGCCCAAAATATACCTCCTAAAAAGTATAATGCGGTCGCTTGTCAAATATAGAACCCAAATAGGTTGGGGTCGATCCCACAGGGAATAGGTCGAAGTTGTTTAGAATACTAGATGGAGTAATTGGAAAGTAAGTAAAACTGGGGGGGTTTTGTGAATAAAAAGTGACAGTAACAATTGCTGGTCGTATCGAGTTTGTAGACAATAAGAGAAATACACTAGGACTGTGATCCCCATTGATTCCTTAACTCCAACGGTTACTTGTGCTAACAAGATTGTCCCGCTACGTTGCATGCAAAATCTAACAAGTTAGGTTCATCTAACTGTCTCTCGACCTTCATTACACGAATTTCACTCTTTCCCTCTCGGTCTCCGAGTGTCGTACTACTAACCCTTGTCCTGGATCCCAGATAACCATTCCCGCTAAAGCTTCGGTTATTAGATGAAGGTTGATAGCTTCAAATCTCTGTTGTTATCTCCTTTTCCCAATCTCTACCTCTCTCTCGAGCAAGTCTAGAATACAGGCGAGTTTCTAACGTTTGCAACCGTTAGAAGAGCAATCACAATGAAGGAAACAACAATACAGGCATTCACAGTGGTACAAAATTGCTTTGCACTTAACCGGTTTCGTTAATTCCTCATGGTTCACACAACCCTAGTTGATGGGTTTAGCTTCTCATAATTGTAAGAACACAAGAAGAATTCAGAGATGAAAACATAATTTTGATCTCACGACAATGAAGAAAAACCAAAATCTCAATTATCAATAAAACTCAAATTAGGGTTTGTAACTACAAAACCAAGAATATGTTTGAAACAGTATGAAATAACTCTCAAAATAATGTAATGTATAACTCTCGCACCTAGGACTATACACAGGTATTTATAGATACAAAACTAATCCCATCCAAAACAAAATAGGAGAACAGAGTCGGCAACTTCCGCGGTATCGTGACTTGGTGTCGTGGAACCAAGTCACGCCATGTAGGTTGGTGTCGTGGGAATCAGGCTCAATTAGACGTCTTCAGAAGTTGGGTCACGGCATGCTTCCACGTCACATGGGTGGTAGTCACGCCACGTGACTCCTGGCGTGGAAATCAGACTTTCTCCTGAATCTCTGTAATGGACCCATGCCAGCCACTCACGTCAAGTGAGTGGCAGTCACGCCACGTGACTTGTGTCGTGGGTCCTTGTCTTGTGCAGGTTCTTGTTCTTTCTTCTTCTGGCACTTCGTTCTCGGGCTTGCTTCTTCCTTTTTGATCATTTTGCCTTTAAAACCTGTTTTCCTACAAAGTAGGACAGAAACCACATCATACCAACAAAACACACCCAAGTTATTGCATATTTTCCTTGTTTTAAGCATCAAAGTGCCATGTAACCATGACATGTCACCCACCAAATAATGTCATAATATAACTCAAACTTTGAGGAGTAAAATTATCAACTAGCATGTTCAATAAGTCATTTTCATATACATTCCGCAATAACTATGCTAGTAAATACGGAAAGATAGTCTACACACGTCAATTAATTCATTTTAGCCTTTGACATAACACCGGTACCTATGTAGATGCTCATCATCTCAGTTATATAGGATTCCGTACCCTTATTACTCCCCGTACACACAATTAGCATTTAAACACTTTAAAAGAGAGTTAAAGAAAACTCAACTTGCCTTAAAGGAAGTCAGAAAAGTCAAGACAAAGCTTTACCCTTTCAAAAAACTTTCAACAGAGCTCAATCTGATCAAATACAAACTCTATGTAAGAAAATAAAATCATAGACACCCATATTAATACACTTAAATTTTGGGTCCAAAAAGTCACCCAAAAGTCAACCCCAAGACCACAAGGGAAACTGGAATTTTATTTAAAAATTACGTTACCCATAACATAAGAAATTCAAAAATGAAATTCCATAAAAAATGGAGAAAAAATTGACCTTCAAATCATCAAAATACCATTTCTTAACTTCACCTCAAAATTCCCATGTTTTTTAATTGCAAAACCAATATTTGAAGATGAAATCATAAATAAATCATTGGGGAATGTTTAAAAATAGTATAAGAATCATACTCAAAGAAGAACCATTGAAAAAGACCTTTTGAATCTCCTAAAATCGAGTTTCCAAGCTCCAAAAATCGCGATTTCAAAAATAAGATAAGAAAATGGAAATCCCACGGCTAACCATCAGCCATCTCCACAGATGCAGAGATCTGGTCGCACGAGCGACATCGCAGGTGCGGTAAAATTATGCAGTGATTGAAGTAACTTACCACGCAGGCTACTATAGGAGCGGACTCATTTCACAGGAGTAGGGAATCCCACAACCATGGCTCTTCCAGTGCAGACATGGCTCCACAGGAGAGGGCACCCTAGCCTTGCCCGACTCTGGGGAGTAATCTCCTAGTACCTGGTGTAGATCTATAGGTAACACTCAAGTACCACAGGAGTGGTTGCACCACTACCAGAAAACATACAACAGTAACAACCAACTAAACAAGCTCAGAATTGACCCTTAGAACTGACCTGGAACCCTGTGAACACAAACACAAAATGATACCTAACTAAAAACGACATTCCAAACTCAAATGAATCGTTAAATCACCAAACAAAGGTCGTCTTCAATGTATGTTGTCCAAAGTCAACTCTATACCTTAAACTTCCAACTTTTTAACCAACTACTCAAGATCTATCCGAAAGCCTTAGGAACCAAACCAAAGGTCCTACAAATCCATAAATGACATTTTGGAGCTAACAAAACTTAAGAAATTCGCATATGACCTTGTTAACACCTAATGTTGACCATAATCATCCATACCAACTTCAAAACATTCCAAAATAAAAAGTTTGCATAGAACCTAACCAATATCCTCGAGAACTATGCCACCCACACCTGTAGACCACAAATATCATAAAGCAACTATAAGAAGGGGTGAAATGGTAAAAATAAAATTGAAAAATCACTATAAGGGTTGTGATACTATCCACTACTAAACATAAATTTGTCCTAGAACATAAGGATAAGGAAAGTACTTGAACTGTCGAAAAGCTGGGGTATGTACTCCACATGTCCAACTTTGTTTTCGAAGTCTCCTCCCCAACTAGTCGAGCTTCCAATGAACCTTCACTAAAGCTATTTCCTTAGGCCTCATCTTATGAATTTGGCTATCTAAAATAGCAACGGGATCCTTCTCAAATGTCAGGTTCTAATCCAAATCCATCGAATCCCACTAAATCACATGAGAACCATTGAAATAATACTTCTTGAACATAGATATATGGAAAACTAGATGTATGCTGAAAGAATCGGAGGTAAGGACAACTCATAGGAAACTTCCCAAATATAATGTAGAATGACAAAAGGACCAATAAAACTCAGGCTAAGCTTGCTCTTCCTCCTAAACCTCGTCACACTCTTCATGGGTGATACCTTTAATAGAACCCATTTTCCAACCATGAACTCCAAGTCATGAGCTCTCCAATCCACATAACTCTTTTGCTTATTTTGAGCTATAAAAAACCATTCCTGAATCATTTCCAGCTTATCAATGTATTCCCTCAACAAGTCCATACTCCATGGTCTAATTTTAAGAGAATCAAACCAACCAATCAAAGATCTATACTTTCTTCCTCACAAAGCCTCAAATGGTGCCATTTGGATATTGGAATGGTAAGTGTTATTGTATGCAGGCTCCGCCAAGGGAAATGAATGGTCCCACTGACTACCAAAATCAATCACATAAGCTTATAGTGTATCCTCCAACACCATAAATAGTTTACTTTAACTAACCACCAGTCTAGGGATAAAAGGTTGTACTCATCTCTAACTTAATGCCCAACTCTTGCATAAATTTGATGTGAACTAAGTACCCCTGTCTGAAGTGGTGGAAATGGGAACACCATACAATCAAACTATCTCTCAAATGTAGATCTTAGCCAGCTCCCTGTATTATAGTTGGTCTTCACAGGAATAAAATAATTTGATTTGGTCAACCTATCCATAGTAACTCACATAGAGTCATGCTTCCCCAAAGTCTAAGGTAAACCAAGTATGAAATCCATAGTAATACGCTCTTATTTCCACTCAGGTACAGAAATTCTCTGATTCATACCACCTGATCTCTAGTGCTTATACTTCACTTGCTAATAAGTCCTACACTTACCCACAAACTCCATAATGTCCCTCTTCATCCTACACTACTGATAATGTTATTTCAAACCACAATAGATCTTGGCTGTACTTAAATGAATTGAATCATTCAAACTCTGAGCCTTCTCTATGATCAATCTAGTCAAGTCACCAACTATAGGAACAAAAATCTTACCCTTGATCCTCAAATCACTTTCTTAGATTCACCTTTCAACACCTTGTCTCGAATGATATACAACTTCCTAACCTCAAACTATTTATCCTTATTCTACTCCATCAATAAGGACTATTCCCAACACAAGTAAGAACTCCACCAAGCTCAGAAATACTAGTCTTACGAAGTTATTGGCCAAACTCTGAACATACATAGCCAAAGGTTGCTCCTCCACCAATAATGAAGCAAGGCTACCCACACTCACCGCCTTCCTACTCAAGGCATCCACCACTATATTGGCCTTTCCTGGGTGATAAAAAAAAGTCATCTCATAGTTTTTCAACATCTCCAATCATCTGCGTTGTCTCAAATTTAGATCTTTTTTATTAAACAAGTACTGTAGGCTATGATGATCAGTGAATACCTCACAATAAAGTCTATACAAGTAATTCCCCTCAACTTTAAAACAAATACTACCGGTGCCAACTTCAAATCAAGTGTGGGGAAGTTATTCTCTTTAGTCTTCAACTTCCTCGATGCATAGGCAATAACCTTCCATTTCCACGTTAAAATCCCACCAAGACTATCCTAAAGCATCACAATACTTGGTAAAAACTTCACCTTCCATAGGTAATGTCAAGATTGGTGCTGAAGTTAATAAAGCCTTGAGCTTTTAAAATCTTGCTTCACACTCATCATTCCACTATAAAGCAACATCCTTCTGAGTAAATATGGTCAAAGGAGCAGTAATAGAAGAGAAATACTCCAAAAACCATTGGTTATCCAGCCAAACTAACAAAACTCAAGATTTTGTCAGGAAAAGTAGGCCTAGATAAATCTCAAATCACCTTAACCTTTGTCGGATCGACCATAATACCCTCTTTGGATGCTACATGTCCCAATAATGGCATAAAATTAAGCAAAAACTCACACTTCAAAAACTTGGCATACAATCGCTCATTCCTCAATCTTTAAAGCACAAATCCTCTAACTTTTCTCATACTCCTCCTCACTCTTATAATATATCAAGTATCATCAATGAACACAATAATGGATGAATCAAGATAAGGATGAAACATTTCATTCATCAGCTCTATAAATAGCATCGGGGAATTAGTCAACCCAAATGACATAATGATAATACCGATTCTTGAAAGCTTTGTTAGCGATATTTGACTCATAATGACTATATCGAGTCCTAAAAGCCATGATCTTAGAAATATTTAAAGCCCTAATCTTCAACTGATAGTACCCTAACCTCAAGTCAATCTTTGAAAACACTAAGTATACTAAAGCTGGTTAAATAAATCATCAATGTGTGGAAGAGGATAATTATTCTTGATAGTCACCTTATTCAGTTGTTGATAATTAATACTCATCCTCATAGACCTGTCCTTCTTCTTCACAAACAACATTGGAGCACCCCAAGGTGAAACACTGGGTCTTATGAATCCTTTAATCAATAAGTTTTGCAACTGATCCTTCAACTCCTTTACTCTATCAAAGCCATCCTATAAGGAGGAACAAAAGCTAGCTTAGTGTTTGACTCAAAATCAGTGCCAAAATCAATATCTCTATCAGGTGGAGTACCCGAAAGATTCTTAAGGAACACATCCTAAAACTTACTGACCACCCTCACAGACTCTAAAGGAGTCATTTCAATGCTAGTATTACAAACACAAGTAAAATAAGAAAGATAGTACCCATTTTCAACTAATCACTGAGCCTTAAGGAAAGAAATCACCCTCTTATGATATGACCCCTTGGTACCCTTCCACTCCAACCTTGGTGTATATAGCCTAGATAAGGTGACTGTCATGGCATGGAAATGAAAGACAAAATGATACAGAGAAAGACAATCCATGCTCAGAATCACATCAAAATTTACCATATCCAAATTAATCAAATCTATCCAAGAATCATAGCCTAAAAGAGTCACAATATAGGATCGGTAGGTACACTTGATACACCACTAAAGAATCATCTATTGGGGTACCAATATGAATAAGCACAGAGAGGACTCACATATAAGATTTAAGACCCGATATTCATATTGGTACCCCAATAGATGATTAAGCACAGAGAGGACTCACATATAAGATTAAGACCCAATATGAAATATGCTAACACATAAATAAAGGTAGAATCAAGATCAAATAATACTGAAGTAGGTCAATGGCATACAAGGATCATACTTATGATAACCATATGAGAGGCTTCTTCCTAGGGTATACCTATAAAATCATAACTCTAAGCCTTGTCACCACCTATCTGAGTAACTCCTTTACCACCTACTCATCTAGCCAGTGGTATACTCCTACCTGCCTGAGATCTATTACGACCCCTAGCTGGGGGTGCTGAAACATAAATTAGAGCTTAAAAACCCTGCTGCCAACCTCTAACCCTGAGTTTAGGAGAATCCCTCTTGAGATACTCTAGGATACCACACTCATAATGGGACCTAGAAACTACCATATGCTAAGAAAATCCAAAATAATTAGAATAGTCAACACTGCCTGGGAACCTCTAAAAATAACCATGAGAAGTCTGTCCTAGACTAAATGAGTCTCTTTTGGAATTCCTATTCTTAGAGTCCTAAATAGAAGCATAAGACGAATGCCTCTCTTTTATAAAACTCTCCCTCCAGATAAAGTACCACTAAACTGACCAAAAGTGTGGGACCTCTTGTCCCTAAAGTCCTAGAACTCCTCATGGTGTATGAGCTTGAACTACTTAGCCACCTCGACCACCCTCTTCAAAGAAATACTAGACTAATCTATATTACCAATTAAATTTGAAAGGTTAAACCCTAACAAATCTGTGTATTCTCTCTGTCTTATCTGGCAAAATCACTAAGGCATGGCAAGAGAATGCATAAAATTGAGCCTCTTACTCAGTCATCAAAATATTTGTAACACCTAGGATTTTAAACCTACGCTTATTCAATACTTAGACTAACTCAAACTAGACCCAAGGGGTTCACAGTCACTTGTATCTTTGGTCTAAAGTCACTTGTATAGACCACATAAGAAGTGCACGATTTGTGAAAAGAACCATGAAAGCCTACCAAAGAATGAGTTGCTTGACTTCCACAGTCAGGGTCACAGTCCATGAACCTGGTCCATGGTCCATGAACCCAGTCGTAAAAATTATTGAGTGAATTTTTAATTTTCTTCAATTTTGGTGAACTTGGTCCACAGTCCATGAACCTGGTCCATGACCCATGAACCAAACCATGAAAATAGTCTAGGGATTTTTAAAAATTTCCCTAGAAAATGATAAATCGAACCACGGTCCATGAACCTTGTCCATGTCTTATGAACCTAGCTATGACAATGACTAGAGATATGGAAAATCTCATCAGAATTCGACACCATTATCCATGAATCTGGTTCACAGTCCATGAAACAGATCGTACAACAGGGTTTCTACACTTTTTAAAGACTCAAGTTAAGGGGAATTTTATTTCATTCTTTATCCCAGGACCCCAACCCATGACGTTTAGGCTCCCTGAGAGGGTTATTTTCTAGAAAATAGTCAATCATCTCTTATTCTTTTCCCTATACTCCAAAGCATTATAGTTTTCAAGCAAAAGAGCATAGAATCTCAAGCATGGCTTTCTCAAGGTTTTTCCTTCAAAATTTTCTTCAACTTCTCAAGTATGTAGGGTTATTTAGTGTGGGAATCTTGTTCATCCCACGCTCCATGATTCCAAGTCTTATTTTACTTGAAACTAAAGTGTGGTTTTTATTCCAAATCCCCAATTTAAATTCCTTTACTTCTTGTATTAGTTTTATGAAAAATTTACTTAGGGGATTTGATGTGCCGACATTTTGACGGAATATTGGAGGCTTTCATCAAGGAATAATTATAAGTTCTTAAGCAACTCATGTTATTTTTAATCATTTTCCCCCTTTAGTGTGCAACACAGGGCAATAAATAATGAACAAGGGAAAATGATCTAAACAGAAGAAATTGAGCTAAAGAATCCAAGTGACGAGCTACATTAACGAGCCATCAACTAGGTGCTGAGCCATCACTAAACTCGTCAAGTCATCAAGCTTAAGAAGAACATAGAGTGCAAAGAAATAAAGTGATGACCTGAGTTGATGAGCCATCACTTAAGGTCGTCAACCTTAACCAATATCTAGTTCATCGGGACATCAAGTGACGACCTGAGTTGACAAGTCGTCAACCCTATGACGATCCATCACTCAAGGTCGTCAGTACTAGGCGGGACAGTTCCATACTTTATTTCAAATCCAAATTTCCTTGTACTATAAAAAGCTGCTCCTAGGGCTTTTTAAGGCATCTTACGTTATATGGTTTTGAAACACTTCTAAGTTTTGAATTTCTCTTGGGTTTATAGCAATATTGATCACTTGTGAAAGGAGATTGAAGATCGAATTCATATTTTGCAAGGGTAATTTTCTTCATATATAATTTCTTTATCTTTGTCTTTTTTTATAATTATGTGTAGCTAAACCCCCATAGCTAGGGTTGTGGGATCCATGGTAAAATAGTAAATTCAGGATTGAGTGTTGTTGGGATTTGAGTGATGAATGAATTTGTATTGATAATCCTTTCATCTTAACAAATTTCTAATGGTTGCAAACATTGGAACATGCCTTAGGTTTAATTTGCTTGAAATAAGAGATTAAAACCAGGATTAAGGGTTATTAATGAGGCTTTTGAGTTTTTAATCTCTGTCTAATGGTTAATGCTATGACAAGATTGACCAACTCGAGATTTAATTTGAATTCGTATAATTTTCTCTTTAAGTTCAAAAGAATTAAAGTGATAGTCATCAAATTAGGTTGAGAAAAATTTGGGTAAATTTTAGAAATTGATAACTTTACATTATTCATTGTTACGAGAGTTTTACACAGTGATCAACCCGTAATTGTTATGAACACCATGGTGAACACAAGCCTAGTTTAATTCCTTTATTAATTTGTACTTGATGATACTTGACTATTGTTACTTGCTACAGAGTAGTGATTCCAATAAGCTGTTTTATAAGAACCTCAATTTTACGGAACTATATACTAATAGTCAATTTAATCAAATATGACTTAATGTTCACCGTATTTCCTGTGGCATTCGACCCCAATTTTTGTTGGGTTATGTATTTGATGATGAATGCTTATACTTCTTAAGAGAGGTATAGTTTGGGCATATCAAATTATGGCGTCTTTGCCAAGAAATACTATTGTCCATTAAGTTGTTGTGTTTACTTGACTCTTAGTCATATTTTCTAATTTTACTTTTGTTTACTATTTTTGTAATTTTAAAGGTACTGACTTGTGCATGCCAAGTACCTAAAGCTTGGTGAACCATTATTACCTTACAATCCCAAGCTTGCAAGGACTTTGAGGTGAAATATGGATGCACAATAGTGTGAAGTGATAAGGCTTCAGCAACTCACAACAAATTAACATAATCTTAATGCTCCCAAGAATGAGGGCGACAATGATTTGGGTAATGACGTTGATGAGCAACATGTTGACAATGTTCCCCAGCCAACCAACATCAGTAACAAAGAACCAGAGGTTGACAACAACCTGTTATGAACTTTGACCTAGAGAAGGAAAATGAGGCTGATTTAGATGGGGTTGGTGCCACTGGGGCCATTGTTCTACCACCACTAGCTCCTGGAGCAAAGTTCAACATCACTAGTACCATGATCCAGTTGTTAAATCTCAAAGGGATATTCAGAGGAATGGCTGGTGATGATCCTAATATGCACTTGATGAACTTCATAAGGATCTATAAATCTTTCAATTTTCCAGGAGTTAGTCAGAACACCATCCAATTGTGGCTATTCCCATTGTCACTATCTGGGGAGGCAACATTGTGGCTGGCTGAGCTGCGACCTGATTCTATTACAAACTAGAGGAAATTGAAAAGAGATTTCCTAGAAAGGTATTTTCTGCTCTCCAGGATGTTACAGTTGAGGGATGAAATTAGTAACTTTAGGTAGTAATCGGGTGAAGCATTACATGAAACTTAAGAAGAAGTTAACCCAATGCCCCAATCATAAGTTGACAGATGAACACTTGATGGAGATTTTCTATAGGTCTTTAAAATCAGTCACCAAACCAACGATTGATAATGCAGCTGGAGTAGCATTCATGGGATTGACTTTAGCAGAGGCCACAATGATACTAGATAGGTTGAATAAAATAAATAGGGCTTGGCACAACAAGGATTCTGAGGTAGCAAGCACCACTTATGCTATGGGAATATTGGCTGAGCTACGCTGAAGGGAAAAAGAACGTGACCAAGACATGGCTCACATGAAAACTCAATTTTTTTTATTGACAAAGCATTTGTTGGTAGGTGGTGTTGAGAAGGTAAAAGCTGTTAGTTTGTAGGGCAAGGTAGTTGATTATGATTCTAAAGAAGAGGCAAACTATCTAAACAACCAAATAGGGGGTTTTAGGGCCAATGTCCAAGAAAACCAAGGTCAAAACTATCAGAAGGACAAATATTATGATGATTATAGCTACAAGGATAGTGATCAAGGGAATTGCAAAAGCAAGAATGATAGAAGTGGTTTATATGTACCGCCAGGAAATCATGATAGAGCTAGAAATGCTTTAGGGATGTTCGAAATAGAAGAGATGATGACAAAGGTACTGAAAGGGGTGAAATCTACTGAGGCAGGGGTTAAAGAAATAAAGAATGACTTATGTTTAATAAGTCAGCTTGTATATTCTCACTCCACTTCCATCAAATAATTAGAGTACCATTTGGGTCAGTTGCCCACAACTTTCAATCTGGGGAAGAGTGGCACTCTACCTAGAGATACTATTCAGAATCCTAGGAATGATGAGAGTTGTATGGCTATCACCGCAAGGAGAAGTAAAGTTTTACTTGAATCACATCTGATGGTGTAGAAACAGGTGGAAGATGTAGCCTCTGAATATAAAATGATGGATGATGATATTTGTGTTGATGAAATTTTGACCGAGTCTGAGAAGTTAGAAAATGTCGATGACAAAAAGGCAGACACTGAAAAGTCTACCAGTGTGAAGGATGATGTTATTGTGAGAAAGGAGAAGGGAAAAGAGATTGAGAAGCCTCTAACTCAAATCCCTAGTCCTCCTCCCCCATTACCTCATAGAGTGAAGAAGAAAGTAGAGGATGGTAAATTTCATAAGTTTCTCTCTATGTTAAAGCAGTTGTTGGTAAATATCCCGTTAGTTGAAATGCTTGAGCAAATGTTGGGATATGCTAAGTTCATGAAGGACTTAGTTACAAAGAATATACGATGAGTTTTGAGTCGGAGGGAAATATCCATCATTGTAGTACAATTGCTTCTTGATCATTGGTTCAAAGATGGTGGATCCATGTGCTTTTACTATTCCATGAACAATTGGTGTTGTTACCTTTGCAAAGTCCTTATGTGATCTTGGTGCTAGTATTAATTTGATGCCTCTAGCCATCTATCAATAGTTGTGCTTGGGAGCCCTTAAACTGATGACTATGCAGCTACTGATGGCTGACCGTTCGGTCAAAAGGCCAGTGGGGATACTGTATAAAGTGTTGGTGAGAGTTGAGAACTTTATGTTTCCAGCGGACTTTGTAATCCTTAATTGCGAAGTGGATTTTGAAGTACCCATAATTTTGGGTAGACCATTCTTAGCCATCGGAAGAGTGTTAGTCGACATGGAGTGCAATAAGTTAAAATTCAGATTGAATAATAAAGAGGTAAAGTTCAATATATGTCAATCAATGAAGCAACTGAGATACATGAGTTTTATCTTGGTCATTGATGCTGTTGATAAAGATGATATTGAGCTGCCTATTGAAGAAAGGTTTGTTGTGTAAACCTTAACTGTTGTGATGATTAAATTTGATAGGGAGGATATCAAAGATTATGAAGAGACGATGAGTGCTTTGGTTGTAATGGGGTTTAATTCTTATTCCCCAATGAAGTAGGTCCTGGATCTGAAAAATAGGCCAACTCCTCAAGCAAAACCATCAATAGAAGAACCACCCATATTGGAGCTCAAGGAATTACCTAGCCATCTTTGATATGTACTTTTGGGTGAAAATAACACATTGCCTGTGATTATAGCTATTGATTTTATAGAATGGACGGTGGAAGCCCTTGTTTCTGTGTTCTAAAAGTACAAAAGGGAAATTGGTTGGCTGATTGCAGATATTATCGAAATTTTGCTGTGCATTTGTATGCATAAGATTCAGTTGGAAAAAAAGTGCACTCCCACCATTAAAAACTAGGAAAGACTTAACCCACCAATGCAAGAGGTAGTGAATAAAGAAATAATAAATGGCTTGATGCGTGTGTTGTGTACCTAATCTCTAATAGTAAATGGGTAAGTCTTGTGCAGTGTGTTCCAAAAAAAGGAGGTATGGCAATGGTAGCTAATGAGAAAAATGATCTAATTCCACTAAGGCCAGTCACTGGTTGGTGGTTTGCATGTATTACAGGAAGCTCAATTCGTGGACTCTTAGAGACCACTTCCCAATGCCATTCATAGGCCAAATGCTTAATAGATTGGCTGGGAGAGGTTGGTATTGCTTTTTGGATGGATATTCAGGTTATAACCAAATCTCGATTGCACCCAAAGATAAGGAGAAGACTACATTTATATGCCCCTATGGGACACTTTGCTTCAAGCGTATGCCCTTTAGGTTATGTAATGCTCCTACAACATTCCAAAGGTGTATGATATCATTTTTTTCTGATATGGTAGAAAACATTTTAGAAGTGTTTATGGACAACTTCTCTGTGGTAGGTTATACTTTTAAAGACTACTTGGAAAATCTCAGCAATGCCCTGCAGAGATGTAAAGATTTCAATCTTGTGCTCAACTGGGAAAAATGTCATTTTATGTTTAAGGAGGGCATTGTTTCGGGGCACAAGATTTAAGCAAAGGGAATTGAAGTGGACTGATAAAAAATAGAGGTGATTGAAAAACTACCTCCACCAATCTCGATGAAGGGAGTTAGAAGTTTCCTCAGTCATACAGGTTTTTACCGGAGATTCATTAAGGACTTCTCCAAAATTGCTAATCCATTGAACAAATTGTTCGAGAAAGAAGCTAAGCTTGTTTTTCATGATAGCTGCTTGAAGGCGTTTGAATGCCTTAAACAAATGTTGGTAGCTGCCCCCATTATTGTTGATCCTAATTGGTCTCCATTTTTTGAAGTGATGTGTGATATGAGTGGGGTAACACTTGGGGATGTTCTTGGGCAGAAGTGAAAAAAGCTCTTTCATCTTATTTACTATACTAGAAAAGTATTAAATAGGGAACACAAGAACTATACTATTACAGAACAAGAATTACTTGTAGTTTTTTATGCCTTTGAGAAGTTTCAAGCATACTTACTTAGTACCAGAGTTACTATGCTCACAGATCATGCCGCCTTGACATATCTCATGGCAAAGAAAGATGCCAAACCTTGGTTGATTAGGTGGGTACTACTACAGCAAGAGTTTGACTTTGAAGTCAAAGATCGCAAAGGTTATGAAAATCAGATTGCAGACTATCTCTCTAGATTGGAGAATGAAGGAAAGGCGAAGGATGAGTTGTAGATTAATAACTCATTTCTGGATGAACAGGTATTAGCTGTATCTCTTGATCTTGTGCCTTGGTATGCTAATTTTGCTAATTATTTTATCAGTGATATGATGTTGGAAGAACTGACTTTCCATCAGAGAAAGAAATGTCTCAATGCTGTTAGCAACTACTTTTGGGATGAGCCATACCTGTTCCATTTATGTGCTGACAACATCATTAGGAGATATGTACTAGAAGTAGAGATGTTGAATATTATGTCGGCATGTCATTCATCCCCAGTAAGGGGACATCATGCAGGAGATTGTATGGTTCAAAATATACTACATTGTGGGTATTATTGGCCTACCATCCATAAAGATGCCCAAGACTTTGTCAAGGCATATGATCAATGCCAACGACAAGGGTCTATCTCTCAGAAGCAGGAATTGCCTATGTCCACAGTTCTGGAGGTTGAATTATTTGATGTATAGGGTATCGAGTTTATGGGCCCATTTATGAGATCGTATGGCCACAAATATATCTTGGTGGTGGTAGACTATGTATTAAAATGGATGGAAGTTGTGGCTTTAGCAAACAATGAAGGTAAGAGTATGGTGGCATTCTTAAAAAGAACATTTTCTCTCAGTTTGGTACTCCACGAATGATCATAAGCAATGGGGGGTCACACTTTTGCAACAAGGTATTTCGTTTAACTCTGGACAAGTATGGAGTGAAACAACACAAGGTAGATACTCCTTATCACCCACAAACCAGTGGGCCAGTAGAGGTATCAAATCAAGAAATCAAGATGATATTGGCAAAGTATGTGAATGCTAGTCATAGTGATTGGTCTCAAAAACTTGATGATGCACTATGGGATTATCACATGGATTTCAAAACACCAATAGGTATGTATCCTTACAAACTTGTCTTCGGTAAAGCTTGTCATTTATTGATAGAGCTTGAGCACAAGACCCTGTGGGCTCTCAAAAATCTTAATTTGAGTTGGAGTGAGATTGCGGATTTAACGCTGGAACAACTTAATGAGATAAATGAATTTTGGTTTTAAGCTTATAAGAGGGCTACCCTCTATAAGGAGATAATGAAATTGTACCATGATAAGAGAATTGAGAAGCAAGAGTTTAACGTAGGAGACTTGGTATTGTTGTTCAATTAAAGGTTCAAGCTATTTCCAGGAAAGCTCAAATCTAATTGGTCTAGACTATTCAAAGTTACTTGAATGTTTTCGTCCAGTGTTGTTGAATTAGAAAAGAAGTATGGAGAGCATTTCAAATTAAATGGCCAATGAGTGAAACAGTATGTCAAAGTGTCGAAAGAGGTAAAGGTATTGTCGTTGGTGTATCTTAATGAAGTCTGAGTAATCAATATACCCGAGTCATGCTGTGATGTTAAATCAGTTGCTAATGAGAGGCAACCCATATCTTGTTGTTGTAAAATGACTTTTAGAGTAGTTTTTATTCTTAAGCATGGCTAATGCATTTGTTGAAGTGTGCAGATAACAAGAAACAAAGATCTGGGTTCAACTATTTGAAGTGACGATGAGATTGATAAACCATCATAATAGTGATGAGCTATCACCTCAAGTCATCAACTTGAAAAGCTGAATTATTACATTCTAGATAAGTGTGACGACTAGAGCTGATGAGCCGTCAACCCTGTGATGAGCCATCAACTCACGTCATCACTTGGTGAGCTGGAATGAGGCAATTTGGAGAAGGCTGAAGAGCTTGCTGATGAGCTGTCATCTATATGACAAGTAATCATACCCTATTGTCACTTGGTGGATCAATAAGAGTTAAATTGTTAAGGCTGACGAGCTTACTGATGAGACATCAGCTTGATGACAAGACGTCATATTGATGTCGGGCCTAAGTAAGTATGTATTTTTATTAATTTAGCCGGCCCTACTTCCTTTACCCAATCACATCTCAACCCATAAACATTACCCATATAAATTCAACCCGACCATCTTCAATCAAACCAA
Organism: Capsicum rhomboideum; assembly: GCA_031232105.1. NCBI lineage: Eukaryota > Viridiplantae > Streptophyta > Magnoliopsida > Solanales > Solanaceae > Capsicum > Capsicum rhomboideum. Next base: position 120,166,171 of record CP124711.1, read on the forward strand.
CCAAATCCAAACCCTAAACCCAATTCCCCCATCCAAATGAAAGAGGAACGGTTTCAAAACCCCATCTTTCAAACCCATAAATATCCCTCTTAATTTCCAACTCTTAAATTTCTATCCCATTCATTCTCCCGATATTCATATTCTCCAAACATCCTATCAGTTCACCTTCTCTTAAGTTATAAACCACCCACAATATTTCCAACATTCACAAACACCCATACTGACCCAAAATCAATGTACACCGTGAAGAAAAAGGAATCTGGGCTTATTTTTATTTTTTCTGTGTTATCTATCTCTGCATTTTCACCAAGGTATGCTTAGTCCTTATTTTTATTGAAGCATAAAATAACCCCACTTGATTGTGCATAAATGAGTGAGCAATGTTTTGAAATAGGGGTAAAGTCTGAGTCACCCTACCCTGTATCCGCTTGAAAATCATGAAAACTCCACTATACAATAGGATCTACATCTCCTTTGAGCATGTAACCTCAATACGATAATGGAGTGTTAATAATTTTCAAGGAAAATGCTCACTCTTGTATATTTTTAATATGTTGAGTTGACGACGAAGAGTGAAGAGCTGTCACACTTGTGATGAGGTGTTAAATCTTATTTTCATTGCTGAGAAATTAGAGATGTATTCTATTTAAGGTTGATGATGAGGATTGATGAGCCATTACCCCAGTGATGAGTCGTCACCTCAAGTTGTCACCTAAAATCAAATGGGGGGGGGGGGGGGGTTGTGTATTCTGTTTAAGGTTGATGACTAGGTCTGATGAGCCATCAGATCAGTGACAAGCCATCACCTTATATCGTCACCTAATTTTTGGGATCTGTTTATACTTGACGATGAGGCCTGACGAGCCGTAACAGCAGTGATGAGTTGTTACCTTATGTCGTCAAGAACATATATACTTTATTAAAATGTACAAATCTTTTTGTGTTTCAATATCATCTTCCCAAGCTAACAACTATTCCCACCAGGTACAATATGCCTCCAAAAGTCCAGTCTATACATGGTGGTGTGAGTAAGAGATTAGGCAAGGCCACCTTGACCCAAAAGCTAATTGATGAGTCCAAACATAAGGTCGATGAGACTGAGGCCCAAGGCTACACGATAAGGTAGAGTGCACAGTAAGAAGCACTAGCTCACCAGTATGATGAGGGAGTTGAGTCGATCGAAAGTGAATCTAGCTTCGAGAGTGTGAACTTTGAGGATAAGGCTGAGGGTGGCACTATACAACCACCAGTCTAGAAAGAAACACTGAACCAGTTCTAGGTGACGTGATTAAAATAAAAAACTTAGGCATCATAGATAGTATCTGGTGGCAAGTGAAAGTGGTAGATAAATTCTATCAGGATAGCCTCTCCTCAACTGGAAAGTGCAGTACTAAGAGACCTTTGGCTGAAGAAGTAAAGATCATTACATCCGGGATAGGAGAGTGTCCTAAGATTGAGAGGTGGTTTAATCACTATGACTTAGGTTGGACTAGCACAGACTCTGGCAAATACTATCCGGCTATGGTGAGAGAGTTTTATACAAATAATGGTGTCATATTGGAAACCAATCGCAAGAAAAAGAAGAAAGTTAGTGAATTACCAAACCTGAGTAGAGTTCCAGTTTAGGGGATTTCAGTGAGTATCTTGGATCAGACTATTAATTGGTTCTTACATGGACCAAATTTTATGCCAACATGAGCACCCCATACTTTTATCACAAGTTGAATGATAGAACGAATCAATGTTTGTGGTTAGCCCAGATATAGTGTGAAGGAGAGCCAAAATGGATGTCAAATAACACATAAGGATTAGCAAGGCTATTTTATCTTTCGTAGCTGAGGTTTGGTAGGCACTAGTGAGGTTCAGGTTGATGCCTACTAGATGGGATAATGATCTGAGGTGTATTTATATGCCTTAGTAGCGACTTTAACCCATGATTACCTTAGTTTTGAGAACAATACTTGTGTAGTATATAAGTTTTTTTGATGGAAAATGAGATAATGTGCTAACCAATATGATTAGACTCTTGTAGGTGGAATTTGCGACTTTGTGGAGCATGTTTGGCATGAAAAGTGAGGCTTGGAGGAGCTACGAGTGAAGAATATTGAAGATAAGAGACAAGCCAAAGAGTTGATCTTAAAGAATCCATCCAAATCCGCGAAGAGAAGTCGACGAAAGCTAGAAAATTACAAAAAAAAAGGGCCTGGCGCGCTAGGCAGCGTGCCAGGCCGCGTTTGGCAAAACTGTCACCCGTCCAGGCAGTGCCCAGGCGCGCTAGGCAGCGTGCCACGCCGCCTGGGAGCACCCTGCTTGCTGAGGCAAAATCTGCCTAAGAGCTAGGCGCGCCCAATGGCCTGCCGGGCCGCTTTTTAGCCGATTTTTGCCTCGACTTGAGTCTATAAATATGGCTTTTGAGTTATTGTATCATATTCCATCCTCCCTAGAATATTTTGGGCATTTTTGGGCATCTTAATTAGGTTCCAATCCTCTTCTTTTCAGTTTTTAAGTACTTTTATGGTATTTATTTACTTTTGGTTGTTGATAAACATTATGAGTGGCTAAAACCCCTCATTCTTGGGGTTAAGGCCAAGAACATGAACCTTTTGGGCTAATTGTATTGGTTTTTGCTGGAGTTTATTATAAAGTGGTTATTCATATATTCTAAAATTCATTATTTTGATGTTTGATCACCATTGGAATATATTTCTTGTCTTGAAGTGAGCTCGAGAGAGAAACGGAGAGATAGAACTTGAATATATGAAGTGTGGTCTGTCTCGGAGACGTAATTCTAAGGGATTGACCTGTGGTTAGGACCGAGAGGTACCTAACCACCCACACTTGATAAATTACAAGAAGAAAGCTTGAATGCTCTAGACTTGGTTAAGCTTATCACCACTCACAGATGTAGGTAGGTTTCTAAGTTCTAGGAGACAATTATAATTTGGAGACGAATATAGTTGTAAAATTAACCTTGGGATCGATAACCATGATAAACTACTCAAAATGCTTAAACCAACAACAATTATGCTCGAGAGATGATGTTCAAGGTGCCTTAGCACTGGGAATTCACTTTTTATTGATTTTTAAAGCATATTTGCGAAAACCAAAGTTACGGTAGCGAACATAGGAGTTCTTAGTTCGCAATCATTTAATTTTTAGCACCCAATCACTTGTCATTTTCGCAACACTAGTTTTTGATTATAGTTTGACGTCCAGAGTGATTTCTGTTGATGAAAGTCCCTTGGGTTCGATATCCGGCTCTTTAAAAGGAGCCACTTTATTACTTGCACGATCACGTACACTTGCGTGTATAGCTGGGTCGCAACAAGTTTTTGGCGCCGTTGTTGGGGACTTTCAAATAGATAAATTTCAATTATTGACGTTGTACTTTAATTTTCAGCTACGTGTTGACAACTTGATCTTAGCTGTTCTATTTTGCAGGCTTACTTCATTGGAACACTGGCAAGGAACAAGGATTTGGTAGCCCCGCAGTCTGAACCTGAAAGATATTTCAATAGATTGAGGAGACAGGCTGCAGACTACCCAATCCCACAAGTCGAACTGGCTGACGAAGGAATACGGGGTAATCCCGTGAGAATTGAAGAACCAGGTGCAGAGAGACGTGAACCGAAAGTGATGGCAGCTAGAACAGTCCGCGATGTGGCAATCCCACTCGCCACTAATGTGACCTCCAGTATTCTCAAACCGGCAGCTGGAGGTAGATTTGAGCTTAAACAGAACATTGTGCAACTCTTGCACTCAAGTGGACAGTTTACTGGTCTCGCTCATGAAGACCCGCAGAGGCATATTCGAAATTTTCTAGAGATCAGTGACACATATATTCCGGCAGGTGTGTCTTCAAATTATGTGAGACTTACTTTGTTTCCCTTTTCTCTGTTGGGGGAAGCAAGAAGGTGGTTAGATGCAGAAACGGCTAATTCTATCACTACTTGGGATGATCTTGCTCGGAAATTCTTGATAAGGTTCTTTCCGTCTGGAAAGACAGCAAAGCTAAGGAGTGAGATACTAAGTTTCAGACAGAGAGATGATGAGAATTTGTACCAAGCTTGGAACAGATTCAAATCCATGTTGAGGGAGTGTCCTCACCACCACCAAGCTAATGAAGTGTTGGTGCATACGTTTATAGAGGCTCTCGACCCCAACACTAAAATTCTACTTGATTCAGCTGCAGGTGGACAGGCTTTAGAAAAGACGTATGATGAATTATATGCTCTGTTGAATCATATTTCGCAGGGAAATCCAGACTGGCATAGTGATAATTTGAGGAATTCTACAAAGAAGGTTGCTGGGAAACTAGATGTGGATGCAGTCACAGCATTATCTGCCCAAATTTCAGCTATGCAGAACATGATGAACAATCACTTTAGTAGTTTGAATTTGGGGCAACAACCAGCTCCAGTGAATGCAGTCCAGCAACAAGTTTCTATGATGTGTAGTGTATGTGGAAATGGTGATCATACCAGCGAATTGTGTAGTGCTAATCCGGATTCAGTAAATTTTGTTGGTAATGCCCAAAGGGGAGGTGGAGCTCAGAACTACGGTAACACTTATAATGCTGGGTGGAAAAACCATCCAAACTTCTCATGGGGAGGAAATCAAAATCAATATAGGCCTCAAGGATATGCACCTCAGTACAACCAACAGCAAAGGCAAGGTAATCAAGTGGGTGCTAAGTCTGGAGACTTGAGTGTGGAGGATATGTTAAAACAGATTATGTCTGAACAAGAAAAGCTGGCAGCAGATGTGAGAAACAATCAGTTGGCTACACAGAATTTGGAAAATCAGATTGGCCAGTTAGCTAATTCACAGAATATAAGGCCCCAAGGAGGTCTTCCAGGAGATACTGAGCCAAATCCCAAGCAGGTGAATACTATCGTCACCCGTAGTGGTAAGCAGTTAGAGGATACAGTTGCACCAGCAAAAGAATGGGAGCCGAAAGTAGTGGTGATTGAAGACGAACAAGTGGAGCCTACCAAAAGGTCCAAAGATGATAAAGTGATACATAGCGTAAAGTTGCCTCCTCCTTTTCCTCAGAAGTTCAAAAAGAAGAAGGAGGATGAATGCTTTGGTAAGTTCATTGAACTACTTAAACAAGTGCACATAAATTTACCTCTTATGGATATCTTGCAGGGTATTCCAAAGTATGCCAAGTTCGTGAAAGACATTGTAGCAAACAAGAGTAAATTGACAGAATATGCCACAGTGGCTTTGACTGAGGAGGTTAGTTCTCGCATTCAGAACCGGTTACCTACTAAGCTGAAAGATCCTGGAAGCTTCACTGTAAAGATCACTCTGGGGGATCGTGTCTGCGCTCGTGGATTGTGTGATTTGGGGGCTAGTATAAATCTGATGCCCACTTCGATTTTCAAGGAATTGGGTTTGGGTCGTCCGAAGCCTACTACTATTATTTTGCAGCTGGCAGATCGATCTGTGACTAGACCTGATGGTATTGTTGAGGATGTTCTGGTACAAGTGGGGTCATTGATCTTTCCTGTTGATTTTGTGGTGCTGAATTTTGAGCCTGACCCGAAAGTCCCATTTATTTTGGGGCGTCCGTTCCTGGCCACAGGAGGTGCAATCATTGATATAGCAGCCGCGAAACTTACTATGCGAGCTCATGATAAGGTTGAAGTTTTTGATGTATATAGGGCTTTGAAGCTTCCAGAAATTTATGAGAACTTGTCGGCCATCACAGCTATAGATTCGGCTGTTGAAAGCATCTACACTTTGGCTACTGATCCGTTGGAAAAAGTTTTGATGGGGCAAGATGTGTTTGGTGATACAAAAGCTAGTGAGATGGTGCAAATTCTTGATCTTGTGGGTATCTATTCTAAAGAGAATAGATGGGAACCATTAAATCGTCCACTCGGTCCCCCAACTAAGCCATCAATTGAGGAAGCACCGAAGCTTGAATTGAAGGAACTTCCATCCCACCTTCAATATGTTTTCCTAGGTGAGAACAAGACTCTTCCTATTATTCTGGCAGCAGAATTGTCACAGGAACAAGTTGATGCGGCAGTACTGATTCTAAAACGAAGAAAGAAGGCCATTTGTTGGCAGATGTCTGACATCCATGGTATTAATCCAGGTTTGTGCATGCATAAAATTTACATGGAAGAAGGGCACAAGCCAAGTGTGCAACACCAACGACGCTTAAATCCGGTGATGAAAGAAGTAGTAAGGAAGGAGGTGATTAAGTGGTTAGATTCTGGCATTGTTTACCCTATCTCAGATAGTACGTGGGTGAGCCCAGTACTATGTGTTCCAAAAAAGGGTGGTATGACGGTGATCACAAATGACAATAATGAATTGATTCCTACAAGAACTGTAACTGGATGGCGTATTTGTATGGATTACCGGAAACTTAATGATGCTACGAGGAAAGACCATTATCCAATCCCTTTTATTGATCAGATGCTGGATCGTTTAGCCGGGCAGAAATATTATTGGTTTCTTGATGGGTATTTCGGATACAATCAAATTGCTATAGATCCCCAAGATCAAGAGAAGACTACATTCACATGTCCTTACGGCACATACGCTTTCAAGCGTATGCCATTTGGATTGTGTAATGCACCAGCTACCTTTCAGCGTTGCATGATGGCTATTTTCTATGACATGGTGGAGGAGTTCGTAGAGATCTTTATGGATGACTTTTCAGTCTTTGGTAACTCTTTCGAGGTATGTTTGCAAAACCTTGATAAAGTCCTTGCTCGGTGTGAGGAAACTAATCTTGTTCTCAATTGGGAGAAGTGCCATTTCCTTGTGACAGAAGGTGTAGTTCTCGAGCATAAAGTGTCAAGGCAAGGGCTGGAAGTTGATAAGGCAAAGACCTAAGCTATTGACAAACTCCCTCCACCCGTGTCAGTTAAAGGGGTGCGAAGTTTTTTGGGTCATGCGGGATTTTACAGAAGGTTTATTCAAGATTTTTCCAAAATTGCACGTCCCATGTGTGCACTCTTGGAGAAAGATGTGAAGTTTGTATTTTGTGAATCATGTGTGAAGGCATTCGAGGTTTTGAAAAAGAAGTTAATAGAGGCACCTATTCTTATTGCTCCTGACTGGGCTTTGCCATTTGAGCTCATGTGTGATGCAAGTGATGTGGCAGTGGGTGCGGTTCTAGGTCAACGGAAGAATAAGGTATTTCACTCTATTTATTATGCAAGCAAGACTCTAGATGCAGCCCAAATTAATTACACGGTAACTGAAAAAGAGATGTTAGCTTTGGTATATGCATTTGATAAGTTCAGATCGTATTTGGTCGGCACAAGCGTCATTGTATATACTGATCATGCAGCAATACGATATTTATTCAACAAAAAGGATGCTAAGCCGCGCTTGATTAGATGGATCCTATTGCTACAGGAGTTTGACTTAGAGGTTAAAGATAAGAAGGGGACAGAAAATCAAATTGCTGACCATCTTTATAGACTTGAGAGCTCGACACATCTAGTAGATGATGGGCATATTTGTGAGGAATTTCCAGACGAGCAGTTGTTGGCATTAGAATTCGATGAGTTGCTATGGTATGCAGACATTGTGAACCTACTGGTGAGTGGATTATTCCCTCCTGATTCGAGTTCTCAACAGAGGAAGAAACTGGCATATGAGGCACGCTTTTATATATGGGATGAGCCGTATTTATTCAAGCAAGGGCCTGATCAAATAGTACGAAGATGCATTCCAGATACGGAAGTTAAACAAGTGCTAGAGAGATGCCACGCATCACCTTATGGTGGACATCATGGTGGTGAACGAACAGCCCGAAAAATATTGCAATCAAGTTTCTTCTGGCCTTCGATATTTAAAGATGCTCATGCCTTTGTGAAAAATTGTGATCAATGTCAACGTATGGGGACTATTCCCAAGAGACATGAGATGCCTCTTAACAACATCCTAGAAGTAGAAATTTTTGATGTATGGGGGATTGATTTCATGGGCCCTTTTCCACAGTCGAATGGAAATCTATACATACTCGTTGCAGTGGATTATGTATCCAAATGGGTAGAGGCCACAGCTCTTCCTACTAACGACTCCAAAGTTGTGGTAAAGTTTCTGCAAAAGCACATCTTCACAAGGTTCGAAACTCCAAGAGCTATTATTAGCGATGGAGGATCACACTTCATTAATTATTTGGTGAAGAATGTATTGGCAAAGTATGGAGTGAAACACAAGGTCGCAACAGCGTATCATCCCCAAACAAGTGGCCAAGTGGAAGTGTCTAATCGTGAGATAAAGCAAATCTTGCAAAAGACGGTAAATACTCAAAGGAAAGACTGGTCACTTAAGCTGGATGATGCTCTTTGGGCCTACCGAACGGCGTATAAGATTCCTATAGGGACTTCTCCCTATCATTTGGTCTTTGGGAAAGCTTGTCACCTCCCAGTTGAGCTTGAGCATCGAGCATATTGGGCGGTAAAGAAGTTGAATCTAGATCCGGGGTTGGCAGGTGATAAGAGGTTGTTACAACTCCATGAGTTGGAAGAATTTCGTGCACATGCATATGAAAATGCTAAGATCTACAAGGAGAAAACGAAGCGATGGCATGACAAGCATATTCTTCCCCGTACTTTTGAGACAGGCCAGTTGGTACTCTTGTTTAACTCAAGACTTAGGTTGTTTCCGGGCAAGCTAAGATCCAAGTGGAGTGGGCCCTTTGAGGTAAGTCACACGACACCTCATGGTGCGGTGGAACTTTTGAACAAGGCGGATGGTACAAGGTTTATGGTAAATGGCCAGAGATTGAAGCATTATTTCGGTGAGAAAGAAAAGCAGACAGAGGACGTGCTTCGCCTTGATGATAACTAAGCTCTTCTAATTGGTCGAGCCGCGACATTAAACCAGGCGCTACATGGGAGGCAACCCATGCATGTGTTGTAATAGTTAGATTTATAAAGTTAAAATACAAAAAGAAGAGTCGTGCCCCGACCAAAACTAAGGCGCTTGATGGGAGGCAACCCATCTTTTTTTTTTTCAGTTTTTGTTTTCTAACATAGTGCTAGGATCTTGTGTTTATGCAGAGGCACGGAGTAGGTTGGTATGAGAATCCACAAGACAAAGGCAAATTGGGCGTATGGATGATTATTTGAAGATGCCGGACAGGCAAGACATGTTTTTGATCAAAGCTTCAAGTCTTGGGACTTGTAAAAGCCCCAAGATCATGAAAAGACGGTGAAAAATGGCTCAGGTATGAGGATAAGTATGGGGTGCGCTACCTAGCATGCCAGGATGAAAAAGCTAAGAAAATAAATTGTTGGGGTAGTGCACAGGCGCGCTAGGCAGCGTGCCACGCCGCCTGTGCAGAAAATTTTGCTAAGTACGGCAGTGCACAGGCGCGCTAGGCAGCGTGCCACGCCGCCTGTGCAGAAAATTTTGTCAACAAGGGCAGTGCACAGGCGCGCTAGGCAGCGTGCCACGCCGCCTGTGCACGATATTTGGGTATTTTTTTGGGGGGGGTTCTAGAAACGACCCACCCCCACCCCTCCTCTTTTAAATCCCCCAATTACTTCATTCTTCACAAATATTTCACAACCCCACACCCAAACTCATGATTTTCTCCCCCATCTAAAAGAAAAAAAAAAATTCTCTATTATTTTTCTCTTCTTGCCCACACAAAGTTCGACTCTTTGCTTTCTCACTTTGGGATTGTGTTCAAGTCACACATCAAAGCTCTCAAGGTATGTCTCCTTCACTCTCTCTTTCTACAAATTGCCATGGATTATGCGATTTTGGGTATTCTTGGTTTTGTTTATGGACATAATATTTTCATGGTTTGTTGACTTGGCATCATATCATATGATTGGGGGCATTACAGTGAACTTGGTAGGCCTGTGCACTTGTGGTTACTAATCTTATTGTGGTGCAACAAAGTGGAAGTGGGTTTATCTTTATTGGTGAAAATTGAGCAAATTAGTGGTGGAACTCACTGAATACAACTCAAATGGGTGGAATCTATGTGATTATTGTTGGATTTCTTTATTAAGAATGTACATTTATCTATGGTGGGTACTTGGATTTGGGGTATTAAGTGATGAGGGGAAGTCTGAGTACCCTCCGCCCATAATTATTTTGAATTGGTGCCAAGCGACTAGGTGTGGGGTGGCCCTCAACGTCACCGCACATCAAGTTGGTTAGCTATTTTTACAAGGTTTATTGACTTGTTTGTGGATCTCTGCTACAGGTACTATGTCTGATTCTAATATAGCAGCCTCTAGCTCTCACAAGAGACGTCGGTCAGGTAATAAGGTGCCCGCAGCTCCCCCAGTACCAAAAGGGCAAAAACGGAAGTATGGGATTAATGCAGTCTCCAGTGCGGGGGAAAATTGGTACAAAAGCCATCCGGAAGCTAAATATTTCTCCGATGAGTGTATTGATAGGGCAAGCCTGGCTCGGGCTTACCCAAAAATTTTGACTCTACTTGAGCAAGTTGGGCTGGGCTTTGTTTTCAACAAACCCACAGATTGTAACCTACACCTGGTGAGAGAATTGTACGCAAATTGGAACCCGGACGCACCTACATGCTCGGTGGTGGTACGAGGTTCGGATGTGCTACTTGACTCCTTGAGCTTGACTGGATTATTGGAAATCCCCACTCGGGCTAGTCCTCAAGACATACTCAGACTAAATGCTAGACCTCCATATGCTGAAATTAGGCACACTCTGTGTGGCCCACGTTCAACTGTGAGGTGGCTTCGCCATCACCAACGAGGGTATCACAAGAGTCTACCCTTTGCCCATCTCAACAAAGAGGCGAGGATTTGGCTAAAGATTGTGTGTTGTTGCTTAATTTCGGGGAGTCATATGACTGAAGTTACAAGAGATCGGGTCTGCCTGGTATACGCTCTAATGACCAATGCAGAGATTGACGTAGGTTCTGTGTTGTTGTCAGCAATGCACCGAGCTCGCCTCCATGGAGGTCTTTGATATGCTTTCGGTGGACTGTTGACCAAATTAATGCGAGCATTCGAAGTGCCTGAAGAAAATTTTGATTATCATCCTCCTTTGACGACAACGCCTGTGGATGTCACCCAGACTAAGGCGCCAGATTCACTCGGCCCCACTTTGACATTAGCAGAGCGTCATGCTCGAGATGACGGGATTTTAGCCCGCATGTATGGATTGGAGATGCTGCGACACAGAACTGGGGGTCGACCCTCCACGGCAGATGAGCTGAGTCAGGTAGAGAGAGATTATCCTCTCAATGAGCATGCCATGGCCTTATTGAGGATTGGTCCTGACTTTGTGGAGCCTGTGGATGATGATGTCCCCACAGATGAGGAGGACCTCCAGAGTGGTTCTGAGGATGAGGAAGCTGAGGCAGATAATCCACCGTTAGATGTCCGTGGACCGGAGGATGACGACTACCTCGACTGACCAGGGAGCTCCTTACATCCAACTCTTTCTTTGTTTATTTTGGTAGCATTGGGGACAGTGCTAATATTTTAAGTGTGGGGTGGGGTGTGATGGACTTCCCTTGTATGTATGTATATGTGTGCTGCTGTATGCTTTTATTTTGGGTTCCTTAGCGTTTGTTTTCGGTTCTTTTACTAAGGAGAGTCCCTTTGAACCATACAAAAAAAAATTGTGTTAAAATTTTGGAGTTTTGATGTTATTTTGTGTTGTTTTGGGGGTTTATTACTTCTGAGTCGCCTTAGTCATAGGACTAAGGGATTTGCTCTATGATGGATGGATGACGACCGTCTTAAGAGCAAATTAGTCATGTAGTGTCGTGTCAGGAGTTCTTGCTTGCTATACAATTGTTCTTACACGTGTGAAACATGCCCGGATATATAATAGCAAGTGTGGAGACGCCTAATTCTCACTTAGTTGACTTGCTAAGTTGCTTAATATTGAATTGATGCATGATTTTGGAGTTTTTATGGTGAACCTGCTGAGCTGAACATATGCCATGTGTGAGAAAGGTTTTGTTATGATATTCCATGTGCATGATGATGTCTAGAACTTGCCCGGGGTGTTTGCAAAGCGAAATAAGAGATGTTAAGTTTAGGAGATGATATATGCATTTCTTTGATAGCCATATTTTAGACCCACTTTACCTACCCTCTGCGCATAATCCTAGTTAGCCCCATTGAGCCTTTAGCCTTTTCCTTGTTAGCTTTACATGTAGCTCAATCCTCTTCTTTCAATGAACCAGAATTTGATCCAATAACTCCTAAGCGCTTTAATTAGGAAATTAAGAGGTGAAGGAGTACCGGAGTTGGGAAGAAGGAAAGAGTTAAGTTAAAGCCTCAAGCATATCTCTGATAGGTGTGTGAGAAAATTTGTGCATGTTGGTGGGGAAGATATTCAAAAATAAAAAGAAAAAGAAAAAAAAAATAATAATAATAAAAATAATCTGGTTTTTTGAATCAATGGTTGATAACATATTCCTTATCCGATGTGCGGACGCTAGTTTAAAGTTATGGGGCGAAACAAAGAAAAGTTGGGAAGAGAAAAGTAGTGGAAAATACATTGGTTGAAGGTGCTCTGAATGTACTTTGTAGTGTAATAAAGAGCGCAGGAAAGATAGTCACTATGCTTGACCAAATAGTTCCTACCCGTCCTTGTGCCCACATTACAACCCCTACAAAGTCCTACTTGATCCTGAGCTTTAACATCTTAACATTAGTGGAGTATTACACTAAGGGCAAGCCTATGGTTCATCTTTGTGTTGCATGTGAACTCTTTCTGAGAGTGAGTGACTTTCATTCATGCACCCGTTTAGTAATTACGTTGTGGAATTGAGGGGTGATTCTCTTGTTGTGAGGGCACATGGTTAGTGAAGTTTGGTAAACTATTAATAATGTATCACGCATAAATTTGCAACTAGTAAGTTGTTTTGTGAGGGTAGGTTGTTTCAACCTGTTATGTAATTGAGTAATATCCTAGTATGTGGTGCATAAGTTGAAATGTGGTTGTGTAAGCTGTGCAAGAATGTTCATTTTGCGTCTATTGCTTAAAAGTTGCCCTGAGTTGAGTGTGAGTAATTGTTCGAGGACAAACAAAGGTTTAAGTGTGGGGTGGTGATCTGAGGCGTATTTATATGCCTTAATAGCGACTTTAACCCATGATTACCTTAGTTTTGAGAACAATACTTGTGTAGTATATAAGTTTTTTTGATGGAAAATGAGATAATGTGCTAACCAATATGATTAGACTCTTGTAGGTGGAATTTGCGACTTTGTGGAGCATGTTTGGCATGAAAAGTGAGGCTTGGAGGAGCTACGAGTGAAGAATATTGAAGATAAGAGACAAGCCAAAGAGTTGATCTTAAAGAATCCATCCAAATCCGCGAAGAGAAGTCGACGAAAGCTAGAAAATTACAAAAAAAAGGGCCTGGCGCGCTAGGCAGCGTGCCAGGCCGCGTTTGGCAAAACTGTCACCCGTCCAGGCAGTACCCAGGCGCGCTAGGCAGCATGCCACGCCGCCTGGGAGCACCCTGCTTGCTGAGGCAAAATCTGCCTAAGAGCTAGGCGCGCCCAATGGCGTGCCGGGCCGCTTTTTAGCCGATTTTTGCCTCGACTTGAGTCTATAAATATGGCTTTTGAGTTATTGTATCATATTCCATCCTCCCTAGAATATTTTGGGCATTTTGGGGCATCTTAATTAGGTTCCAATCCTCTTCTTTTCAGTTTTTAAGTACTTTTATGGTATTTATTTACTTTTGGTTGTTGATAAACATTATGAGTGGCTAAAACCCCTCATTCTTGGGGTTAAGGCCAAGAACATGAACCTTTTGGGCTAATTGTATTGGTTTTTGCTGGAGTTTATTATAAAGTGGTTATTCATATATTCTAAAATTCATTATTTTGATGTTTGATCACCATTGGAATATATTTCTTGTTTTGAAGTGAGCTCGAGAGAGAAACGGAGAGATAGAACTTGAATATATGAAGTGTGGTCTGTCTCGGAGACGTAATTCTAAGGGATTGACCTGTGGTTAGGACCGAGAGGTACCTAACCACCCACACTTGATAAATTACAAGAAGAAAGCTTGAATGCTCTAGACTTGGTTAAGCTTATCACCACTCACAGATGTAGGTAGGTTTCTAAGTTCTAGGAGACAATTATAATTTGGAGACGAATATAGTTGTAAAATTAACCTTGGGATCGATAACCATGATAAACTACTCAAAATGCTTAAACCAACAACAATTATGCTCGAGAGATGATGTTCAAGGTGCCTTAGCCCTGGGAATTCACTTTTTATTGATTTTTAAAGCATATTTGCGAAAACCAAAGTTACGGTAGCGAAGATAGGAGTTCTTAGTTTGCAATCATTTAATTTTTAGCACCCAATCACTTGTCGTTTTCGCAACACTAGTTTTTAATTATAGTTTGACGTCCAGAGTGATTTCTGTTGATGAAAGTCCCTTGGGTTCGATATCCGGCTCTTTAAAAGGAGCCACTTTATTACTTGCACGATCACGTACACTTGCGTGTATAGCTGGGTCGCAACAGATAACACCTTGGGTGATGATCAAGCAGTGTTAGTCGCCAACTTGATTTCTGGTTTCAAGCTAAATTTTGGAGAAATTATAGCAGATGAGTTGAAAATCTATGCTACAAAGTAGGACACTTCCTATATCTTCCCATGCCTTATCACATGATTGTGCAAAAAAGATCATATACCTGTGCTGATAGGTATTGATGTTGAAACTTCTACTACCAAGACACATAATTTTGAGAGATTGAAGGATGAGGGTAAGTTTGCATTATGACTGAGCAAGCGTACAGATTTAGGAGCTAAAACTCAGACCATAAATTCTCACACTGTGACTACGGAGGCCTCAGGTTCCACCTAAGGTATGCAATTAACTATATCTATAGCTCCACCTACTACCTCCACTGCAGGCACTACACCTAATGCTAAAACCATGGATACTGCTACTGTCAAAACCCAGATATCAGAGTATGCTTTTACTCCTACAACTTTAAGAAATGGGTTAAGAAGGGACAAAAGTTTGACAAGAATCTGAGGTTTTTTGCACAAATATTTGAACGATTTATGAATCAGGCTATCAAGGAGGAACTGGTGCCTTATGCGAGCCTACACGACCACATTGATGATATGGAAAGCTGAGTAAATGAGTGACTGAATGCAATGACTGTGCCGAATTTTGCTAAGTTTGAAGCTGAACTGGAGATGGCCCAAGCTGACATTACAGAGCTACAGAAAAGACCCATCTTTGTATTTCCAACTATAGAAGTTGAGAAGTCAGAGGAGGAAGAGGAGATTTTGTATGATTTAAAGGGAAATCCTATCAAAGCCAAGGGTAAGATTAAGAGGAAAAGAAGAGACATAAAAGATCCAAAAAAGCTTGAAAGAAAGAGAAGAAAATAGGAGAGGAAATATCTGAAAGAGGCAAGGTTGAAAGAGAAAGTGGAAAATAAACCACAAGAAGAAGCGTTGAAGGCTCGAGTGGTGGGAGCTTCATCCAGTGTCCCACTTGGGGCATCTGATGCTACTGTGTTGAGTGTGTAGTCTTTATTCCACTAACTACTACTTTGAGTGCGTCGGTCATTCCTGGCGCCACTGCTGATGATGCCGTGGCTAATGCTATAGCCTACTCTGTGTCCTATGACACAAATGCCTAGGGTGCCACAGGTACATCCTTCCTCTAGTTCTTTGTCATTTTATTTATAATGCATTGGGGATAAAACATAGCTTTTTGATAAGGGGTGGGGGTACCTGTGTCCACACGAAGGTTTTTCCTACCATGTTTCTTTTCCCTCATATGATATCTATTAGAACTAGTATATTTAGGTAGTGTTATGTGTTGTTTTATATTGTGTAAGCAAAAAGAGGATAGGGAATGCATAGCACTCGGTGTTATGATTTGTTGTGAAATGAGGACCCATAAAAAAATTTTGTGTACATGTAAGGTCAAGTTTTACTAAATTGACTGTTGTAGATCTGTGCTTGTCATTAGTGTTATATAAGTTGGTAATTTTTGCTTAAGCTTGAGTATGAATCTGATAGCTGGTAGTTATAGTGCTATTTCGTGCCAAGAGTATGTGAGCCTATTTTGCATCTTTCTTACTTTGTGCATGCATCTAGAACTTGCCCAGTCCATTCTATTAGGCTTTAAATTGGGTGATTAGGAAAGGATCATAGGCCTTGATTAAATTTAGTCTAGTTAGCATAAGAAGACCGACCAAATGATGTAAGTAAACCCCTGTGATCCCTATTTTGAGCTAATTTAACCTTATTTATTCAATAGTCGTTCACCTTCCCACTTTTATCTTTGAACCTCTATTTTTTCCATGGTCCTTCCTTGGACATCATGCACCTCAACTCAAGCAAATAGCCTAAGTTGAGGGTGGCTACTGTAGAGGCAATGATAAGTGAAACTGGGTATTAAAAGATTGGGTGTCGATGGAGAAAAATTAGCGGGTATGAGCTTGCAAAAGAAAAAAACAAAGAGAAAAAGAATGAAAATGATTGAAAAAGTAGTAAAAAGAGAAGTCAAGTCAAAAGAATTGTTACACTCCTGAATAAAAATAGTTAGTAGAAAAAGGTGAATAAGGGAAAAATGAATAGGCACACTTTTAAATAGAATTTTATAGATGTCAAGGAAGGTTGAGTCACGATTTCCCAAATATATCTTACCTGCACCCAAGCCTTTATTACAAGCAAAGAAAAGTCCTGTAGTGATCCTAATCAGCCTTCTAAAAAACCAAAGTAGAATGGTAAGGGAAAGCCTATGGCCTCATGTGTGCATTATTTGAAAATTCATTGTGAGAGATAGAGATTTGATGTTCAGTCCCTAATAAGTTTGATATATTGTGTGTGGGACTTCTTTGTGGTGAGGGCATATAAATAGCACTATTGACTGCTATCTATTAGGATGATTGTTGTGAGTGTATGCAATATTGCCTATTTGTATTGTGATGCCAATCATGGATCCTTGTACGTTAGTTGATAAATAGTCCATACATGTGAAGTTGACTAGACTGATGGATTCTACTTTAATGATATGACTGTTGTGTGTCCTTTGACTCTTATTATTTTCATAATGTGGCGTTGTTTAGTTGCTTGAGGATGAGCAAATGTTTTAAGTTGAGGGTATTGATGTGCCGACATTTTGACGGCACATTTGAAGTTTTCATCAAGGAATAATTGTAAGTTCTTAAGGAACTTGTGTTCTTTTTAATTTTTTTGCCCCTTTAGTGTGAAACACATGGCAATAAATAATGAACAAGGGAAAATGATCTAAACACAAGAAACTGACCTAAAGGAGCCAAGTGACGACCCATATTGACAAGCCATCAACTAGGTGACGAGCCGTCACCAAGCTCGTCAAGTAGTTAAGCTTAAGCATAACGTAGAGTGCCAAGAAGTCAAGTGATGACCTGAGTTGACAAGCCGTCAACTAAGTGATGAGCTATCACTCGAGGATGTCAATCTTCACCAGTATCCAATTTATCGGGACATCAAGTGACGACCTGAGTTGACAAGCCATCAGAATGAGCCCTCAGCACTAGGCAAGCCAGTTCCAAATTTTATTTTAAATCCAAATTTCCTTGTACTATAAATAACTACTCCTAGGGCTTTTTGAGGCATATTATATTATATGGTTTTGAAACACTCTAAGTTTTGAATTTCTCTTCGGTTTTTAGCAACATTGTTCACTTGTGAAAGGCGATTGAAGATAGAAATCATATTTTGCAAGTGTAATTTTCTTTATATATGATTTCTTTATCTTTGTCTTGTTTTACAATTATGAGCAGCGAAATCCCCACAACTAGGGTTGTGGGATCTATGGCAAAATAGTAAATTTAGGGTTGAGTGTTGTTGGGATTCGAGTGATGAACAAATTTGTATTGATAATCCTTTCATCTTAATAGATTCCTAGTGGTTGCAAATATTGGAACATGCCTTAGGTTTAATTTTCTTGAAATAATAGATTAAAACTAGGAGAAAGGGCTATTAATGAGGATTTGAAATTTTTAATCTCCGTCTAATGGTTAATGCTATAACAAGATTGACCAACTCGAGGTTTAAATCAAATTCGTATAATTTCCTCTTCAAGTTCAAAAAAATTATAGTGACAGTCATCCAATTAGGTTGAGAAACATATGGATAAATTTTAGAAATCAATAACCTTACATTCGTTGTTACGAGAATTCTATGCAGTGATCGACCCATAATTGTTATGAATGCATTGTGAACACAAGCCTAGTTTATTTCCACTATTGATTTATACTTGATGATACTTGACTATTGTTACTTTCTACAGAGTAGTGATTCCAATAAGTTGTTTTATAAAAACCCCAATTTTACGGAACTATAGACTAATAGTCTATTAAATCATATACGACTTAGTGTTCACCTTATTCCCTATGAGATTCGACCCTAACCTTTTTTGGGTTATATATTTGATGATGACTACTTATACTTCTTAAGGGAGGTGTAATTTAGGCATATCAGGATTATAGAATTTCATGAAAATTGTGGTTATTTCCTATCTTCGATTTGTGATTCATGTTTTGGGCTTTCTTTAAGAACGTTGAAAACCTTACTCTATGATATTTGAATTAGTATTATGTTTTTTACTAATTTTCACCATATATATTTTGAAAATTAGTGTTGAAAGGAAAATTTGAGGTACTTGAAATTTAGAACTTAATTTTGATTTGGAAATGGAGCGTAGGCTCACAATAGTACAATATTACAAATCAAATTTTTGAGCAAAGACTCACATTATGATTTCAATTAATTTACATGATATATTATAAGCATATATAGTTTTTAAAGGACTATTTATCATCGAGAGGGTATGGGTTTAGATAACACATGCCCCAAAACTATATTGCCATCATAGGTTAGGATCATACTGCTAGTTGGGGTGACTCTTTTTTATCCCAAGAGGCTCAGTATGGATCCATAGTTTATACAGGTTCTATACTTCAAAAAGGTATATCTCAGCTCTCCCAATCAGGTTAGAGGTTGGACATCATGAGCTCACATGGTGTATGCCGGTTTTAAGAAACTCCCCAAATAGAAAACTCTATATTTTCCTTACTTAAGTATTGTTATGATCTTCTTCCTTCTTTTTTTTTTTTGCATATACTAGTTATGATGTTGTATCAGATATTTAGCTTCAGGACATGATTTAGTTTTTTAGCAGAGATCCTATTTTATATTATTAGCTTATTAGAGATTTCAAATGCTTATCATGCCATATTTAAACCCTTGATTTCCTTCATTGAATTATTTTATATATATTACTCATGCTTAGATCATAGTCTATCAGTTACTGCATTTCTATTTATATTCAATACTTTCCTTAAATACCATTACATTCATTGTATTGACGCTACATCATTTTTATGATGTAGATTCAGGTGCTCAAACTTAGGTCATACATTTTATTAGTTCTTCGCTCTTAGCTTGTTGTGAGTCCTCTTTGCATCTAGAGGAATTATTTATTCTTGACAGTTTATAGTTCAGTTCTTAGTTATTTTGTCTAAAGGTAACTCGTGGCCTTGTCCCTATAGATTCATTTAGTTCAAACATTAGAGGCTTCATTAGACATTAGTTTGTTTCTGTGTTGACATTGTTTTAGTAGATTTTCAGTCTTAATTATAAAATTTATCTCATTTTATTTTTAGGAGTGATGTGCCATGGTTATATGGCACTTTCGATGCTTAAAACAAGGAAAAGATGCAATAACTTGTGTTTTGTTGGTATGAAGTGGTGTTTGTCCTAAATTTGCAGGAAAACAGGATTTAAAGGCAAGATGAGCAAAAGAGAAAGAATCAAGCCCGAGAACGAAGTGTCGAATGAAGAAAGAACAAGAGGCTGCAAAAGAGGACCACTCACGCCACAAGTCACGTGGCGTGGAAGTCACTCACGCCACGTGAGTGGCTATCGTGAATAAGTGTAGAAACAGAAAATTCCAGCCTGATTTCCACGACAGGGGTCACGTGGCATGACTGACACCCACGTGGCATGGAATCCTGCCATGAGTTCACTTCAGAGATCCAAGAAACGGGCCTGATTTCCATGATATGAGTCACATGCCATGACTTGGTTCCACGACACCAAGTCACGACACCATGAAAGCTGCCGACTCTGTTCTCCTATTTTGTTTTGGATAGGACTAGTTTTGTATCTATAAATACCCCTAGGTAGTCCTAAGTGCGAGAGTTGGACAATTTAGTACTTGAAGAGTTATTTTACACTATTTGAGACATATATTTTGGTTTTGTATTTATAAACCCTAATTTTGAAGTTGATTGATAATTGAAATTTTGGTTTTTCCTTCATTCTTGTGAGATCATAATTATGATTTCATCTTTGGATTATTCTTGTGTTCTTGCAATTATGAGTAGCTAAACCCATCAACTGGGGTTGTGTGAACTGTGAAGAATTAACAAAATCGGTGAAGTGCTAAACAACTTTGTACTGCTATGTATGCATGTATTGTTGTGTTCTTCATATTGATTGTTTTTCTAACGGTTGCAAACGTTAGAATCTTGCCTGTATTCTAGACTTGCTCGAGAGAGAGGTAGAGATTGGGAAAAGGAGATAATAACAGAGATTTGGAGCTATTAACCTTCATCTAATAACCAGAGCCTTAGCGGGAAAAGGTTATCTGAAATTCAGGACAAGGGTTAGAAGTGCGACACTTGGAGACTGAGAGGAGAAGAGTGAGATTCGCCTAATGATAGTCGAGAGACAGTTAGATGAACATAACTTGTTAGATTTTGCATGCAGCGCAGTAGGGCAGTCTTGTTAAGCATAAGTCACCGGTGGAGTTAAGGAATCATTGGGGATCACAGTCCTAGTGAATTTCTCTTATTATTTACAAACTCGATATCAGTCAGAAATCTTCATAGTTACTACTTACTAGCAAAAAACCCTAGTTTTAGTTACTTGCCAGTTATTTCTTCCAGTAGTGTACTCATACTTCGACCTGTTCCCTGCGGGATCGACCCCAACCTAGTTGGGTTCTATATTTGATACAGCGACTGTATTATACTTTTCTGGAGGTATATCTTGGGCGACATCAAATTTTGGCGCCGTTGTCGGAGAATACGGTTACGAAGTTGGTCATTAGTGGTTGGAGGTGATTGGGTGTGTTCGTACATACTCACGATGGCATACACCGGTGTATGCCAAATCCTAGGAGTCAAGGCAATCCCCTGATTCCACTTGATCTTGAAATCAAAAGGACTTTAAGAGCTAATCGGAGAATGGTGAATACTGAAGGAGTCCAGAATCCCGCAACTGCGGGGGATGTTCACAATCATCCAATGCATCCGGCTGGTCAGGAAACAGTGGAGCAAACTACTGCTCGATTGACCCGAGAAGAGCATGCTAGACAAGCTGCTCTTAGACAACCAGAAAGAGACAATCGAGCTATACAGGAAGCAGCACAGCGTTTGGCTGATGCTGAAGAGCGACAAAGACAATTAAGAGAACAACCAAGACAACGTGTGCCTGTTTATGATGATCCTGAAGATGAATATGTGGCCTATTTTGAGCCGATTGAGAATGGTGCTATTGTTCCACCTGAGTTACCTCCAGGCACTAAGTTTGACATTACTAGTGCCATGATCCATCTGCTGAACTTGAAAGGTATGTTCGCGGGTCTTCTTACTGATGATCCAAACATGCATGTTATGAACTTTGTGGGGGTCTGCACGTCATACAATCTGCCTGGGGTTAACCAAGAGGCGATTCGGTTGAGGTTGTTCCCATTTTCTCTTACAGGAGAAGCCACGTTGTGGTTGGCTGAGCTACCACGAGGTTCTATCACTACCTGGCAGGAATTGAGAAATCAATTCTTGGAAAGATTTTTCCCACCATCCAAGATACTCAGTTAAAGGACGAGATCTACAATTTCCGACAGCTTCATTCGGAAGCACTCTATGAAACATGGCTGAGGTTCAAGAAAAAGTTGCAGAACGTGCCTAATCATAGGATGAGTGGTCGAAATTTACTTGAAATCTTCTACAGAGCTTTGAATGTCAACACAAAGGGGGTAGCGGATACTATCACTGGTGGAGCATTCATGAGTCTGGGATGGAATCAAGCTTCTAAGATATTGGATCGTGTCACTAAAACCAACCGAGGATGGCATACTCGGGAGGCAGATATGCCGGCTGGGACATATGCTATTGGAGCTTCAGCAGCTCAAAGGGCGTTGGATGAATCGGTGGCACAAGAGGTTGCTCAGTTGAGGACAGAGATTGGTCTTTTGGCCAAACAGATAACTGCTAAAGATGCAAAAAAGGTGCATGTTGTTGGTGTACAAAGTAAATCAGTTAGGCATGATGATAGTGAGTCAGATGAAGAGGCGAAGTATCTAGATGGTGAAGTGGCGGGTTTCCGAGCCAAGGTCCAAGGGTCTAATCAAGACTCTTG
The DNA here is from genome assembly GCA_031232105.1 of Capsicum rhomboideum. Taxonomy (NCBI): domain Eukaryota; kingdom Viridiplantae; phylum Streptophyta; class Magnoliopsida; order Solanales; family Solanaceae; genus Capsicum; species Capsicum rhomboideum. Next base: position 120,188,570 of record CP124711.1, read on the forward strand.
GAACTCAAGGCAAGGGAATCAAGGTCGGAACTATTATGGAGACATCTACAACAAATTGGGATACAGAGATCGTGAGAGGGACCGTGATGGTGATTGGAGGTGGAAAGATGATCATAGAGAAAAGAATGACACTTATATACCGCCTGGAAGACGTGATGAGGAGTCTGGAAATTCGAGGATGGAGGCACTTCTAAATAAATTGGTGAAAGGAGTAGAAAGTCAGGAGAATTGCTTGAAAGAAATTAGAACTGACATCTCGAGCATAAGTCAAAAAGTGGAGTCTCACTCGACTGCCATCAAACATTTGGAACAACAGTTTGGGCAAATTTCAGTGGCACTGAATCAACGTCAGTCAGTCACCCTTCCAAGTAATACCGTCCAGAATCCTAAAAATGATAGTCATTGCCTCGCCATCACTACTAGAAGCGGGAAGTGCACGACAAATCCACCTATGCCTGCCGACAGTAGTATGCCTAAGGATCCAGTGGTTATCAATGTTGAAGTTGAGTTAGAGATAGATAATGCAAAGGGTAGCAAGGTTCCAAATCAGCAGGCTAATAGCGACAATGCAAAATCTGAGAAGAGGAAGAAGAATGAGGTACCAAAAGTACTCAAAACTATTTCGAGACAATCTCCTCCCTATCCTCAAAGGTTGAAGAAAAAAGCAGAGGAAGGAAAGTATCAGAAGTTCATCACCATGTTGAAGGACCTGTCAGTTAACATCCCTCTTGTAGAAGTATTAGAACAGATGCCAGGCTATGCCAAGTTCATGAAAGACTTGGTGACTAAGAAGAGAACGGTCAGTTTTGAGCCCGCAGATAACATTCACCATTGTAGTACAATTGCGTCATGGTCCTTAGTTGAAAAGAAGGAGGATCCAGGAGCGTTCACAATCTCGTGTACTATTGGGTCATATGATTTTGCTAAAGCACTGTGCGATTTGGGTGCTAGCATCAACCTAATGCCATTAGCAGTGTTTAAGCAGTTGGGGTTGGGTGCACCAAAACCAACCTCAATGAGACTTCTCATGGCTGATAGAACTGTGAAAAAGCCGGTGGGCATTCTATACGATGTTTTGGTGAAGGTTACCTCTTTCATATTTCCGGCTGATTTTGTGATCCTTGATTGTGAGGTTGACTTTGAGATTCCCATCATACTTGGGAGAACATTCCTTGCCACTGGTCACGCTCTGGTTGATATGGAAATCGGGCAGCTGAAATTTAGATTGAATGATGAGCAGGTTACTTTCAATGTCTGTCGGTCAATGAAGCAGCCAAAAGATAAGAGAGTCATTTCAGTGATAGATGCGGTCGATAATATTGAAGATGTCGTGCCCATTGAAGAAAGGTTGGGAGTAGAACCTCTGGCTGCAGTGATCATGAACTTTGAAGATGATGGTATAGAAGACTATGATGAGATGGTGGGTGCGCTAACTGGTAAAGGAGCATAAACTTATGCGCCCAAGAAACTGGATCTTGATTTAAAGAATAGGGTAACTCCACCAGCTCACCCATCTATAGAGGAGCCTCCAGTGTTAGAGCTTAAGGCTCTTTCGGCCCACCTTCGCTACATATTCTTGGGAGCCAATAATACCTTGCCAGTGATTATTTCTGCTAAGCTGGTGGATTGGAAAGTAGCGGCTTTGGTTTCGGTTTTGAGAAGATTCAAGAGGGCCATTGGTTGGTCCATTGCAGATATCATAGGACATTTGCACTCATAAAATTCAGCTTATGCCAGAATGCGTCCCTAGCATTGAACACCAGCGTCATCTAAACCCACCTATGCAAGAGGTCGTAAAGAAAGAGATCATCAAGTGGTTGGATGCAGGAGTGGTATACCCTATTGCTGATAGCAAGTGGGTGAGCCCGGTTCAGTGTGTGCCGAAAAAGGGAGGAATCACGGTGGTTCCAAATGACAAAAATGAGTTGATTCCAATGAGACCAGTGACTGGATGGAGAGCTTACATGGACTATGGGAAGCTAAATTCATGGACTGAAAAGGATCATTTTCCTATGCCCTTCATGGACCAAATGTTAGACCGTCTTACTGGCAGAGGATGGTATTGTTTTCTTGATGGTTATTCGGGGTATAATCAGATCTTTATAGCTCCCGAAGACCAAGAAAATACCACTTTCACTTGTCCATATGGGACGTTCGCATTCAAGAGGATGCCTTTCGGTTTGTGTAATGCACCGGCCACCTTCCAACGCTGTATGATGTCTATTTTCTCCGACATGGTGGAAGACACTATTGAGGTGTTTATGGATGATTTTTCTGTAGTGGGTGACTCATTTGAGGGTTGTTTGGCACACCTGGCTAATGTCTTGCAAAGATGCGAGGAGTGCAACCTAGTGTTAAATTGGGAAAAGTGTCACTTTATGGTAAATGAAGGTATCGTATTGGGGCATCAGATTTCGAAGAACAGTATGGAGGTGGATAAGGCAAAAATTGAAGTAATTGAGAAGTTGCCCCCACCTATCTCTGTAAAAGGCATTCGGAGTTTTCTGGGTCATGTTGGTTTTTATCGAAGGTTCATCAAAGACTTCTCCAAGATTGCTCATCCCTTGTGCAAACTTTTAGAGAAAGATGTGAAGTTCGTGTTTGATGAAGCATGTCTTAAAGCATTTGAGTGTCTTAAAAAGAAGTTGGTGTCAGCCCCCATCATTGTGTCACCAGATTGGACTAAACCTTTTGAGGTTATGTGGAATGCTAGTGGAGTGGCTTTGGGAGCAGTCCTGGGTCAGAGCCTTGAGAAGATATTACACCCGATCTACTACGCTAGCAAAGTGCTTAATCCGGCTCAAAAGAATTACACTGTGACTGAGTAGGAGTTGTTGGCAGTAGTCTTTGCTTTCGAGAAATTCAGATCGTACTTGATTGGCATGAAGGTTATTGTGCACATAGATCATGTGGCTCTTCGGTATCTTATGTCAAAAAAGGATGCTAAGCCAAGACTGATTCGTTGGGTACTTCTGTTGCAAGAATTTGAATTTGAAGTCAAGGATCGAAAGGGAACCGAAAATCAAGTGGCTGACCATCTGTCACGCCTTGAGGAGGAAGCCATGCTGAAAGTGAAAGATGATCTTGAAATTGATGATACTTTTCCAGATGAGCAAGTGCTTGCAGCATCCCAAGATTTAATCCCTTGGTTTGCTGATTTCTCCAACTTTTTGGCAAGTGATCTAATACCGGAGGATATGACATATCAGCAGAGAAGAAAGTTCATGCATGAGGTAAGAAAATTCTTTTGGGATGAGCCATATTTGTTCAGAGTATGTGCTGATGGCATTATTGAAAGATGCATCCCAGAGGTCGAAATGATGAGTATTTTGGAAGCATGTCACTCATCTCCAGTTGGGGGTCATCATGGAGGTGCAAGGACTGCCCATAAAATCTTGCAATGTGGGTACTATTGGCCCAGCATTTACAAGGATGCTTATGCCTATGCCCGCGCTTGTGACCGGTGTCAAAGGCAAGGTAATATTTCACGCAGACACGAACTTCCCATGACTCCGATTCTTGAACTTGAATTATTTGATGTGTGGGGAGTTGACTTTATGGGTCCATTTGTGAGCTCGCATATGAAGTATATCTTGATGGCTGTTGACTATATTTCTAAGTGGGTGGAGGCAATTGCGCTTCCCAATAACGAAGGGCGAAGTGTAACAGCTTTCTTGAAAAAGAACATTTTATCACGATTTGGGACACCGCGAGTTATCATTAGTGATGGAGGATCCCACTTTTGCAACCAGCTGTTTAAGGCTCTTCTTGAAAAATACGGTGTAAAGCATAAGATGGCCACACCTTATCATCCGCAAATAAGTGGGCAGGTTGAGGTATCAAATCGTGAAATCAATACTATCTTAGTAAAAACAGTCAATGCTAATAGGACTGATTGGGCTCGGAGATTGGACGATGTGTTATGGGCATATCGGACGGCTTTCAAAACACCGATTGGTGCTTCACCATATCAGTTGGTTTTTGGAAAAGCTTGCCATTTGCCCGTCGAACTGGAACATAAAGCATTGTGGGCATTGAAGAGGTTGAACTTAGACTGGAATGAAGCGGCTAAAATGAGACTGGAACAAATGAATGAGAGGGATGAATTTCGTCTCCGGGCTTATGAGAGTTCAGCATTGTATAAAGAAAAGATGAAATTGTATCATGATCGTCGAATTGAGAATCAAGAGTTTCATCCGGGAGATTTGGTGTTGCTGTATAACTCCAAACTTTGCCCTTTTGCTGGAAAACTAAAGTCCAAATGGTCTGGCCCATTCACAGTAGTTCGGATATTTTCACATGGTGCTATTGAGCTGAAAGGAGCGGATAATGTCCTATTCAAGGTAAATGGACAACGTGTTAAGCATTATATAGGAGTTTCGGAAGAGATAAGTACGATTGAAGAACTTGAACTTGATGAAGTCTGAGTAGTCAAGTTAGCCATGTCGTGCCGCGACGTTAAATCAGGCGCTTCATGGGAGGCAACCCATGGGCTAGTTGGGGAAGTCTGAGCTTCCAAGTTAGCCACGTCGTGCCGTGACATTAAATCAAGCGCTGATTGGGAGGCAACCCAAGATTTTGTTATAAGGAGGTCGGATTATTGAGTAGCAGTTAGTTGAATATCACAAAATCTACGAGAAGTGGTGAAATTTCATCCACGACATGAATCACGCTACGTGAGGGGGTTCTATGCCACGTGGATGACATCGTCAAACTCAGAGAAAGATTTCCAGGTTCTGAATCAGTTCCACGGAAGACATTCATGTGACGTGGATGGGATCCACGCCACATGACTGGTGTCGTTGAAATCAGACATTCAGTCCAATTACAGAACACCAGTCACGACAGACTCCACATCACGTTGGTGTCAGTCACGTGGTGTGGGTCGTGTCGTGAAACATAAAAACATCCGAAATCAGAATTCGACCCGACCCAAGCCCAGTTTTTCCAAAATAAATCCGAAACCCTTTCTTCCTCACCCTATTTATACCCGATTAAAACCCTTTCTTCCCCACTTTAAATTCATTTAACTTAAACCCTAAAATTCCAATTCCCTCTACTTCTCCCCATTAAACCCGAATCATATCTCTCCCAAACTCCAAAAAAATCCAAAAACCATATCCCAAACACTCACCAAATCCGTTCCATATTCGAAAACCCAAACCCCATTACCAAAGAGGTCTAAAATTTCAAATTCAATATCCAAAACCCGACCCAAATCCGACCCCATACCCAAAAAAATCCAAACCTGTTGCTATGCCTCCAAAATCCAATCCCAAAAGTGACCACCTTGATGCATCATCCCGGATTCGTACCAAAAATCCGGACCAACCAACCCGTCTGAGGGATGAAACCACTGAGTCTGAACCAAGTGGGTTCGTGGAGGAGTTTGATATTAGTCAGGATGACACGCCTTAATCCCATGGGCTACTAGGTTACAGACGCGTGCCCGAGCGGCTGCCCGAGCTGCAATTCAGCCTATCCCACCACCTTCTGAGCCCGTGGTACAAGTTGTATCTTCTGAGTTGGCCCCCAGTCTGAAGAGAGGGAGGATGCTTCTGAGTCAGGGTCTGCGATTGATGCTACAGGTCAAGGTACGTCTGCAGATGAGGCTATGGGTCAGGATACATTTGTGGCAGAGGCTACAGCCTCTCCTTCCGGTACTGGTGCCGAGAGTGCCCCGACTATGGCACGGGATAGGGAGGTTCAAAGGAGGTGTGTACAGGGCATGCGTGCTATTTATGATCGTGATGCTGAGCTGACAGAGCATGGTGTGTGTCGGAGAAGCATTATGGAGGAACCCCAGTATAGAATGGAGGAACTGAGGACACTGCCGGATATTTGACCTTTTTTTGAGAGATATGGCTTGGGTTGGATGGCACAGCCTTCTGGCCGGTATAGCTCGGAATTAGTCCGAGAATTTTATGCTTCTTATGCTGCATCAGTTGGTTTGAGCACTCCAGTGGGGAAGCGATACATTTTGCAGCCAGTGTTACCTCATGTCATGGTATGCGGTACCCGAGTAGACATTTCGAAAGAAACCATTCACCGCTTTCTGTTTGGGACTGACCGGCCAGTTCCAGTTTCGACAGCTGAATTTGATCACAGGCTGGCCACAGTCAGAGGTAGAGTTAGGATGCGAGATGCAGAGAAGAAGTTAGAGTTGTTTAAATGGATTGCAGTTTACATAGCCAAGGAGGGAGTAGCGGCTAGTTGGGTGACTGGGAAGCTGGACATCAAAAAGTACACGCTCCATTTCGCTGGTCGATTCTGGTGGTCACTGGTGCGGCATAGGTTGGGTCCAACCAATGCTGATAACTCTCTCACATTGGATAGGGCGGTAGTAGTAGCCAGCATCTTGGCGGGCTATGAGATTCATTTCGCAAGGTACATCGTCCAAGAGATCCATAAGCAAGCGTTCAGGGAGCACACGAGTATCCCTTTCCCGTGTCTGATCCAGGGTCTATGTGATAGAGCAGGGGTAGCCCGGATGCCTGCCATCGATAATTCTATAGAGGTGACCTGGTTGGTAGATATTGCGATGATGCAGCAGAGGGGTTTGTACCCCATTATTCCTCGAGGATCACAGCCGTCTGAGGCATCCGGGGCTACCATGGATGAGGTAAGCGGTGTACCTTTGCATATTCCTGCACCAATTAAGCCACCGGTACCGACTGAGGGCACTGGCCTTGTTAATGAGAATATACCTAGTACTAGTGCCCCACCGACTCTTGCTGGGATGGTGTACGTCTCTCGAGACTTTCTGCAGCAGCTAGTTGATAGGCAGACAGAGATGTTTGAGCTCTAGGCTCACACTGAGGCTCAGATGGCTAAGCTGGTATCCTAGCTTAAGCCTTGGGTTCGATCCACAGTCGAGGCTGTAGAGACTAGGGTGGAGGCTCGGATGACTGCAGCTATGGACCAGTTTATGCAGGGCCTACATGGCGGATTGACAGTTTCGAGGCACGTATGACCTCCCGCTTAAGTGATGCATCGAGCCCTGACTTGGCCAGCTTGACCCAGGAGGTTGCTGCTTTGAGAGAGGAGGTTCAGGAAATGGCATCGACTAGCACGGCAATTATACCACCTATGCCTATCCCGACCTCTGTACGACCATCCTTTGAGGTAGATTTGTTTGCTGATGAGGAGCCGGAGATGGATAGAGGAAAGAGACCTCATAGTCCGACGGATGGGGGTGCGAGTGATGATGAGTTTGATAGTGATCTGAGCAGGGCTGTTAAAGCCTCCCGAGTGGAGTACCACATGAGCCAGATTAAGGCAGAGTAAAGGGCACGTGGTGCATCTGCCAGTCAGACTATTCCCCCACCGAATGCGACCACTGCACAGTCTGATGATCCCGCTACTGGCAGGCCCACTTCTGGCGCTTAGAGCGCCACAGGTATGTCTTCACTCCCTTATTTTGGATATGATATTGGTGCATTGAGTGCATTGCACCATGCTTAGTTGGGGGTGGGGGTGTACCACCACTTGGGGTTTTTTGTTGTCGTGTTTCTTTTCCCCCGAGTGTGCTATCATAGTAGAACCGACATGTGCCCGCTTTCTTCGCTCCGCGAATGAGAGAGAAAGTCAGAGGAAAAAAGACGTTCTCTCTTTGCGAGATCCGAAAGTGGAGAACGCATAGCATTCTATGGGTACATAGGATCAAACGTAAAGCAGCGCTCTCTTGGCAGAGTTTTTGGCGGCAAGAAACTTTAGGGCTTGTTGGAGCTTCTGAGCGTAACGAATCGAAGCCGAAGTAGGATGATATTGCTGATGTTTTTATGTTTCTTGCTGTATTAGGAGAAAAATGAGGGAACTTAAAGGGCAGTTCAGTTTTGAAAAATGTCTTATGTGTTGTTGTTGCTAAGGATACCCCTCCTGAAATTTTGGTTTTTGAATTGACATGCGTTGTGTGTGACTGCTGTTGGATCTTGTTATGGCACTAAGAATTATAAGCAAATAACCATAGCTAGCATTGCATGAACGGATAGGTAGTAGTTGGTAATATAACCCTGTGCTATGTGCGTGTGAGGCCACTACTTAGTTAGTTGTATGTGTGCGATCCAGAACTTGCCCGGTTAGTCTTGCCTAAGTTAGAAGATAAGGATTAGGAAAAGATCATAGGCCGTTGTTGAAAAAGTCCACCATTAGCCTAAATGTCAAACCGAAAGAACAAGTATCCCTTGATCCAAACTTTTGAGCCATAATTGTCCTATTTCTTTTATTAGCCTATTCACCTGCCCATTTGAATCACAATGAACCTGTCTTGGCCCTGGTCCCTCCTTTGGACATTGTGTACCTCACCTCAAAAAAATTGCCTAAGTTGAGGGTGGCTATTATAGGGGTGCGTAGATTGAGTTGGGTATGAAGAAGGGTTAATAAAAGAAGAAGAGAAAAAGATTGGGTTGTGAAAAAAAAATATATATATATATATGTGTTTAAAGTTTGAGAAGAAAAACCACACCCAAAATCAGAGAATAAAAGAATGGAGAACAAGGGAGGATAAAAATGAAAAAAGGTTGGAAGTGGGAGCCAAAAATAGTGTAGTGTCAAGGAGGGTTGAGTCACTATATCCATATGCACCATACCTGTCCCTAAGCCTACATTACAAGCCGAGTAAAGTCCTATAGTGATCTTAGTCCAACTGTCTGAAAACTAAGGTGTAGAAAATCAGGGAAAGCCTATGGTATTTAACGCACACTGTCTTAACTTCTTTTTGAGCGTGAGTGTTTTGACCTCGTCCCTATGTTGATATTCATTAGTATACTGAGAGTGCATGGGACTTCTTTGATTGTGAGGGCACATGGGTTGCATGATTAGCTGCTAGTTGTTCTGGAAATGTCAATTGCTTATACCTTAGTTGTTTGTGCATAATTTGGTGCCGTCACTTGATCCCTGCTATGTCATGATTCTGCATTGCTTACATGCACCCTTTGGTTCTACTTTGAAAATAGGAGGGGTTGGAAAAGTTTGTGTATGAAAAAATCAACAAGTTGACTGCCATAGGTCCCTTAGGTTTCTCTTAGTTAAGCATTGCGTTGGTGTAGTTTTATGTTGTTCGCCTGAGGACATGCAAACGTTCTAAGTTGAGGGTGTTGATGTACCATGGTTATATGGAACTTTCGATGCTTAAAACAAGGAAAAGATGCAATAACTTGGGTGTGTTTTGTTGGTATGATGTGGTGTTTGTCCTAAATTTGCAGGAAAACAGGCTTTAAAGGGAAGATGAGCAAAAGAGGAAGAATCAAGCCCGAGAACGAAGTGTCGAATGAAGAAAGAACAAGAGGCTGCAAAAGAGGACCACTCACGCCACAAGTCACGTGGCATGGAAGTCACTCACGCCACGTGAGTGGCTATCCTGACTAAGTGTAGAAACAGAAAATTCCAGCCTGATTTCCACGGCAGGGGTCAAGTGGCGTGACTGACACCCACGTGGCGTGGAATCCTGCCGTGAGTTCACTTCAGAGATCCAAGAAAAGGGCCTGATTTCCACGATATGAGTCACGTACCGTGACTTGGTTCCACGACACCAAGTCACGACACCGTGAAAGCTGCCGACTCTGTTCTCCTATTTTATTTTGGATAGGACTAGTTATGTATCTATAAATACCCCTAGGTAGTCCTAAGTACGAGAGTTGGAGAATTTACTACTTTAAGAGTTATTTTACATTGTTTGAGACATATATTTTGGTTTTGTATTCATAAACCCTAATTCTGAAGTTGATTGATAATTGAAATTTCGGTTTTTCCTTCATTCTTGTGAGATCATAATTATGATTTTATCTTTGGATTATTCTTGTGTTCTTGCAATTATGAGTAGCTAAACCCATCAACTGGGGTTGTGTGAACTGTGAAGAATTAACGAAATTGGTGAAGTGCTAAACAACTTTGTACTTCTATGTTTGCATGTATTGTTGTGTTCTTCATATTGATTGCTTTTCTAACGATTGCAAACGTTAGAATCTTGCCTGTATTCTAGACTTGCTCGAGAGAGAGGTAGAGATTGGGAAAAGGAGATAATAACAGAGATTTGGAGCTATTAACCTTCATCTAATAACCGGAGCCTTAGCGGGAAAAGGTTATCTGAAATCCAGGACAAGGGTTAGAAGTACGACACTTGGAGACCGAGAGGAGAAGAGTGAGATTCGTCTAATGATAGTCGAGAGACAGTTAGATGAACATAACTTGTTAGATTTTGCATGCAGCGCAGTGGGGCAGTCTTGTTAAGCATAAGTCACCGGTGGAGTTAAGGAATCATTGGGGATCACAGTCCTAGTGAATTTCTCTTATTATTTACAAACTAGATATCAGTCAAAAATCGTCATAGTTACTACTTACTAGCAAAAAACCCTAGTTTTAGTTACTTGCCAGTTATTTCTTCCAGTAGCGTACTCATACTTCGACCTGTTCCCTGCGGGATCGACCCCAACCTAGTTGGGTTCTATATTTGATACAACGACCGCATTATACTTTTCTGGAGGTATATTTTGGGCGAAATCAAGGAGTTATACTTATTATTTCTTAGCTTTTGCATAACTCAATGTTTAGTCTTAATAGCATGCCAGGATAGGGGTCTGCTCGGGCCAGTAGTGGTACCGGGTGCCAATCACGTCTAGGGTGTAGACTCGAGGCATAACAAACTTGGTATTAGAGCATTAGGTTCAAGAATCCTAGGATTTTTATGAAGCTTTGTCTAGTGGATTCCTTCTTATGGGTGTGAAACACGCCACACCTATAATAGGAAAGCTATATGGCGTTAGGAAATACCACCCTATGTGATGCAGACTAGGAATATAGGTCATTCTTCTAGCCAAAATTCTAGCACTGAGGCTTCACCTATGTCATATGGTCTAGAGAAGAGTCCCAATACATCTTTTCCCTTGAGTTAATGGAGGCCAAAGCTGATGAATTTGTAAACTACAGGTGTAATAACTCTTATTGTGATTTTTAGTTTTATCTATATTTTGACTATTTTGTCCTTCCTTGTAGTTGCTATATATCATGTATAAGTTGTGGGGGTGGTTGGCACAATCTCTAAAGTGTTTGGGAGTGATATGAGTGAGTATGAGGTTTTGAGTAGCTTTATGAATGAATAGTTTGACTTTGATCAATATTTTATGATCCAAGCATCGAATGGTGATTCTGCTAGTTCTATTAGATTTAGAATGTCAATTTTAGGTCAGTAAAGTGGTTGGTTTGTGTTCTGAGCCTTTATATTGAGTTTTGACCTCTTGGACGAGAAACTAGTTAAATATAGCCTGAAAGGGGTCTTGGGGGGGGGCTAATTTTTTGAAAATGACCTCTTTTGATAAATTCGATGGTTCATTAAGTATGGAACATCAAAATTAGCCTAGTAGAATTATTGGTTCATTTCTATAGGGTACCAAACTTATCTCGAGGGTCCATTTGGAGGATTTTAGATCATTTTCTTCAGCTGAGTTGTTGTCGTCTAGTGCAACCTTGGCTCTTCACCACGATCGTGTGGCCTTGTGTTGCAATCTCGAGGTATGGGCAAGATACTCATTGCGATCATGTGAATGGTTGACCATGATCACGAAGAGTTATTTTTAGTGGATCGGGTCAGGTTGTTCATCGCAGTCGCGAGGCCCATCTCCCCCGATCGTGATGACCAATTTAATGGCCGATTAATATGACCCTCGCAATTGCATAGTGGGGGCCATGATCATGAGGCACTGTGCACCTGAATAGTGTAAAACTCTCTTTTATTATTTTTGCACCATTTTTGGACCTGGGGACCATGTGATTGGCAATTTTAAAGAAGAATTTTCATCAAAGGTGTTTGGATTGGGTTCATTTAAAAATCGTACAAAAAGGGAAGGCTCTTAGTTAAAGGGCCCAATCTTGAGTTTTGGCTTTTTAAGGTTGTTATGGCTTAACTTTCTTTAGACTGGTCTGAGTAGCTAACCATTCATTTAAAGTATTCCATGGGTTGGGAATTTTATTATGAGATTCATATTTTGAGATACTTATTTTATCATGTTGCCCGTGTGGGGGCCTACGTGAGTATTATTATTGACTTGAGAGATCATTATTATTGTAATGCCTGTGTGGGGACTTATGTGAATATTATATTTGACTTGAGGGATGATTATTGTTGTGATACCCAAGTGGGGGATGATATTGGTCTTATTTGTGCATTATTTGCCATATTCTTTATAGTGATGCTCGAGTGGGGGCTTAAAACGATATTGTTGATGTCCTATATGACTCTTCATTACTATAGTGCCATGCGATGGCTTATATCATGATTTATTGAGATTTGAGAAGATTTGGGATTATTTATTACTATTATTGAATTGATTCATTATATGACATTATTTTGGTTATGAACATGCATCCTCATTTCATTCATCCAAATACATGGAATTGGTACCATATAGAAACACAAATTTTGAAAGAAAATGAAACACTTTGTAAAACCCTTGACCGAGATATGTGCCGACAAGGTGGATTAAGATATGAGAGTGCAGGTGGAAGCATGCTTATAGTATTACTTACTTATTTAGTTTGTTCTTTGCTTAGTTGGCCTATGATACCTACTGAGTACAGGTGTACCGTACTCACTCTTACTTTTTGTACCTTTTTTATGCAGATCCTAGGTCAAGTGCAACCCACGGAGCTTGAGATCATCCTGTGTTTGAGGCTGATTTAGAGTACGGGTGAGCTCCTCATTCGTGTCTTGATTCCGAACTTCATATATCCTTATTGTCTTTAATTTACTTTTCAAAGATAAACTTGTATATTTTTGTACTCCTTATTAGTATTAGTGCTATTTACTCATGACATCAGATTTTGAGATTAGAGTTGTATTTTGTTCAATATTGGATATTGTTGTTTACTTATATATATGGCCTGACTTTCTTATGAAGTCTCATATTGGGTTGTATCTGTTTCCTTTCCGCGTTCATTCTTCTTGTTTAGTGTTTGGCTTACCTACCACAGTTGGTTTGGGGTAGGTACCCTCATGACCTCGCCTTTTTGAGTCATGAATGATTGGTATCAGAGTGTTAAGTTCACCGATCTCATGAGTAAAAGTGCAGAATGTCTAATCGAGTCTCTCGGATCGATGCATTGACATTCGTATATATCTTTAGGAGGCTATAAGACATATTTTGGAAAACTTTTCTAATTTCACTCCTTATCATGCGTATTATCCATGTCTAATATTCTAAACTTGTATTCTATTCTTTCTGCAAAGATAGTGAGTACTAGATCCAGAGTTGTTGAGGATGTCGTGCCAGCACCCGCTATTGGAGCCCTAGTCAGAGAGTGAGGTAGGGTTCGTGGCTGAGATATAGGTAGAGTTTGAGCATGAGGAGTGACTCTGACTAGAGTACGAGCTAGAGTGTCTTCTCCAGAGCCTGATATTGAGCATGAAAAGGCAGCTTATCAGCTAGAGGATGTGAGACCAGCTCAGGTCCCTCAAGGTTTTATGGTTACTCCTGTACTGCAGGATCTGGTCATTCATCTTTTGGGCCGTCTGAATGGCATTCCCCTGATAGGTATTCTACTGGGTACATTGGATGGATTTCAGACTACATGAGGTGTACAACTGCCAGGGTAGGCTACTACTTATGCTTATCAGACTCTCAAGGCATAGTCAACTACTGTGGTGGCCCCACATGTTGAGACTTTGCCTACTAGACTTATTTTTCTGCTTATAGCTCCTGGTTTTGAGATGTCTTCTGAGAAGAAGAAGAGATTTGAGAGATTTATTAGATTTGACCCTCCCAAGTTCAGTGGAGCATTAGTGAGGATACTTATGAGTTTCTGATTGATTGCCAGGAGAGGTTGCATAACCTCAGTTTGCTTGAGCCCTATGGTGTTGCTTTCACTACCTTATAGTTGACTTATATGACTAGGTAGTAGTGGAGATCTCTTTTTAGTTGTAGACCAATGGGTTCCCCTCAATTGACATGGACCTAATTTTCTGAGACTTTTCTGGAGAGGTTTGTGTCCTACAGCTTGAGGCACCAGATAAGAGATGAGTTTGATTATTTGAAATAGGGCTCCATGACTATTACAGAGTATAAGGTTTGTTTTCATGCATTGTCCAGATATGCCATTGCTAGCATCTCTACAGAGACTGATCGAATTAGAAAGTTTGTTAAGGGTTTGATCGGTTATTAATAGTTGCCAACGACTTATATAGTGGTTTCTTATGGTTCTTTTTAGAGTATCATAGATAATACTAAGTTTATTGAAGACTATTCACTAGGGTACTCATAGCAGCGGCACCAAGAGGATACACCGACATGGCAATTTCAGTGGTCATCCATCCCAAAGTAGGCTTTGGGTAGTCAGAGATTAAGTCATGAAGGTCGAGGGTCTCATTCTAGTTTATCGGGTTATGGAGTGTGTTCTAGTTCATTTGGGTCCTCTTAGCGTGATTTTTCTACTAGAGGATGTTTTGTGTGGGATGAGTTTGGTCATTTAGTGAAAGATTATCCTCGGTGTGTGATTGGTTCCTCCCAGCAGGGATCTCATCATCATTTTGGTCCGACTCTAGTTTCAATAGTTAGAGGTGATACACAGGGCAGTAGAGGTAGTTCAAGAGGTACCATAGGTGGGCCTCAAGAAACATGTAGTGGTGGATAAGGAGTCACTCAGTCTGATAGCAGACATAGTAAGTGCTATGCTTTTCTTGGGAGACCCGAGGCAGAGGCCTCTGATGTAGTGATTACAGGTATCTTCCTAGTTTGTCATTATCCCGCTATAGTACTATTTAACCCAGATTCTACATTTTCTTATGTGTCTACATACTTTTCTACTAGTATCGATGCTATATAAGAGTCTCTTTCTATGCCCATTTGTGTATCTACCTCTGCATGCAATTCTCTAGTAGTGGATCAGGTGTATCGATCATGTGTTATGACTTTTTCTGGGCATGAGACTTGGGTGGACATGATTATCCTCGATATGGTTGATTTTGATGTCATATTGGGCATGGATTGGTTGGCTCCTTATCATGAGGTTTTGTATTATTTTGCCAAGACCGAGATCTTATCTACTCCTAGTATTCTGAGGTTTGGAAGGGTGCTCCTAGATCGTGTCTAAAGGGTATTCTATCTTTTCTATGTGCTCGTCGCATGGTAGGAAATAGTTGTCTTTCTTATTTGGCATATGTTCACGAGACTAGTGTGTCACCGCCTCCTTTGGATTCTATACAAGTTGTTAGAGAGTTCATGTAACACCCCAAAAATTCAAGCTAAGATTAGAACCATGATTCAAGTACATGTAGAATCAAACATCATATTTTGGTAGTATGGGAAGTGATCTAGACATGTATTAAGCCCATAAGTAACTCCTAGCTCATAGCCAAGTTGAAATCTTCCTTACCGGTGGTTTCCTTGTGAAGAATCTTTCTATAGTCAGCTTTAAATGAGAATAACTCCTATATTCTGAGGTATTTTGATCTCAAGATCCACCAAATGATAGATATTTTAATTACCTTTCCAATGCATCCAGATTCGCCTTAATCCGATATTGGAGCTAAGAATTATGGCTATTTTAGTGAAGCATTGTCCAGCAGTGAGAACGTATGAGCAGAAACCACGACCGTGGTTAGAACCCAGGACCGTACCATGCTTCCATCTGATCGAAACAGCCCCAAAAACCAGAAAGTTGACATGTATACCTTCCAACCACGAAAGGGCACCACGATCGTGGTTAGAAACCATGATCTTAGGTACGATCTTGACTTGTAAAGTTGATCCAGTTGGAACCTACAACCTACAAACTAAGACACGATCATGAGTGGATATCACGATCGTACCAAGGCTCGTCTGATTGAGTCCAAACCCTCCAGCCCAGCTACCCCAAAGTTAATAATTAAGGTTAATATCACCCTAAGCCCTCATTACTTATTAAACAATCGATACTTAGCATTCACAAAGAAGAGAGGCGATTTCTCTTCCTCAAAAGAAAACTAGGGTTCAACTTCTTTAAGCTCCAAGTTTAGAGATTTCTTCAGGGTTTTCATCTCCAGGTATGTGGGATATCATCAATGGGTATCCTCTCACCCATTGAGTCCCAAAGTTAACTCAATTTCTCAATTTAATCCTTCCTTAGAGCTTATTAGGGTTCATGAATGATGCGAATTTCTTGATATTCTAGTTCCCTGATTCCATTGAGTTATAAACCCATGTTTTAACATGAATGTCAATACCAGTACATGTGCAAAATTACAAACCCTAATTATATTGTGAAATCTATGATTTGTGGATTTGAGTTATTAAATTCCTTAATTTACTCAGTTTATAGAATTGTCATAATAGATGCATTCTTCTGAGATGGTGGGTTATGAACACCCGATGACCTAGGATTTCACGCATATACTCATGAGTATTATATCCTCCAGTTTACATGTTTGGAATGCTCTCAGATAATGCATTTATTTTCAGTCTTCAGAATATTACTATTATTAAGTATTTTAGCTATCAGTGTCATTCAGTTGGGAGTAGTACTTAGCACCGAGCGGTTGTAGGGATGAAGGCTCACCCGTCAATTAGGATGAGACCTTTAGTAGAAGTCTTTAAGTTCCAGAACTACGACGCCACCATAGGTTCTAAAGGGTCACCTGTCAGATACCTTAGTCCTTATGTACATCAGTTTAGTGGATCCACGCCAGTCAGTGTTCACACCCTTAGCAAGGTACTGAATACCCTTCCAGCTAGGGTTACAGGTTGGACCCTAGTTATCTCAGATTAGGGTATGTCGATTATCTGTAGCTCTGACAGTCCACAGTTCATAGTTAAGATTTAGATTCTTGCATAACCTTGTATTCAGTTGTTCAACTTATCATACAGTACATGTTTATTACTTGGTCTTGCAGCAGTTTATGTCACGATCCAATTTTTAGAGTCATGGTGGCACCTACCATAACCCACTAATAGGCAAGCCAAGCCATAGCATGGAGAGGAAAGCAACGGGCTAAGAGGCAGAAACTAGAAGAAAGTATGATGAAGAAGGCATAACACAATAATAGATGAAAATAGAAAGCACAAGAACTAATGTACAATATATACATGCTGAGACAGAAGAGGAAGAAGACAGTGTATATAGATAAACCCCTCCCAAGACCTGGTAAGGTCAGTACTAGAGCCATAACTAACATAGCCAGAGTACTAGACAGAAACCAAATATACACAACATATGCAATAGTCTCAAGTACAAAAGACGATACATGAGTAGATGAAGTAGGATCAGCCTCAGACGGCAACAAGCTCACCCTTCTCCAAATCCGTGCTGGGGAAGGAGGATCACGTCACTGCCGTCGACTGGTACTTGAATCTACATCGAGGAAAAAATGCAGAAGTGCAATATGAGTACCAAGAAATGGGTACGCAGTAGGCATCATCAGCCAACTGAGTTCAATATAGTATAAACATAACTAAAATGTGAGGGTGCATGCTAAGTTCGGGGTAAGAATGGCAGAAGATAAATAGCTACAGAGCTGTGCAAATGAGATAAGGAAATAAGTAGAGGCGATACGAAATAATAAGTAAATGCAGAAATAAACACACAAGTCAAACATAGCCTAACTGGCCCCCATAAACCTAGAAAGCACACTAAAGAAAATAATAACCCAACCATGCCCCCATAGGTCGGTGGGACACACAAGAAAAGTAAATGTAGAACCGTCAGTAACCTGTGGTTGAACCAGTATCCAAGAACCATAGTAACCATTCAGGGGTGTATCGGGCTTGAACTAGCACTTATAGGTAATAACAAAAGGCCAGACGTAGGGTCCTAACCAGTCGCAATGGGTAATAACAAGAGGCCACATGTATAGTATATCTCCAAACTTATAGCCAGATGCCAAACTCAAACCAGAACTTAGTGAATCATATTATTAGAACCATGGTACCCAGTACTAGAACTCTCAAATAGTATCGCAATCAGTAGCCAGACTTGAATTGAAACTCATAATAAGCTCAATCAGTAGCCAGACTCGAACAGGAACTCATAATAATTAGTAACCATCATATCTAAATCAATGGCCAGACTCGAACCAAAATTCATAATAGTCAGTCTCCTAGAGTCATCATAACCAAGTGCCAGAATAGTGCCAATATCCGTACAAATACAAGTAAACGGGAACATACCGACTCCAGACTGAACCCAAAATATAATTAAAGGAGCTAACCCACAATGTACTACAAGGCCAATCCCTGGGTCCACCGAGGTCAACTGTCTACTACTAGGTGATATATATGCCAAATCGGGTATCTCAAATATATCATGGCAAGGTGGGTCCCAATAATAGGTCAAGGCTAGCGATCCCGATCAAGTGTTATTCTATCTGATGTCGATACGGCCAAATGCGTTAAAGGATCATAACCAGGGTAAACCAACCCAAAGGTTATCCTAAAAGAATATCTCAAGGCTTAACTAAGCTCATCAACGTTTAAGGTTAACTATGCCGATTGTGAAGAGTAGCGGGGTCCATTACGGAGTATCGGAACCAAGTCTGGGCTAAACCTATTCGATTCTGGACTAAAGCTCCCCATCCTTCTACTAATAGTAGTACAATATTAACCTACCCTATAAAGGTAATCTTTGGTACACCACGAGGATAACGTGCCCAAAACATACCCGAATAGGGCCCTAACTGGCCCAAAAGGCCTAATCATAGCAAGCCAACGCCAATCTACAACTACCAGCCCAAACAATAGCACAATAGCATACAAATACTATAAATAAAATCAGTCCAGGTATAAGGTAAGCCTAGCCTATCTAGACACCGCCAAACGCCTGCCACATTCTGCTAAACAGAAGCCTTACCCTTCCGAGAGACCTCAGACTGCTGCCACACTATCAAAATTATAAATTATTGCTCTTGGTTAAAAATGACCTAAAATCCATAGGGGGCCCACTTGCGGAATAGCAAAACCGAAGCCATCACAGCGTTCCAAATCACCTCATAACCAATAGTCACAACAACCACCACCAAATCCGAGCCCAAAACACGGCTCCAAACAGTACCAACAACATCAATGCCCCCAACTATATGAAAAACACCATAAAAATGATTAAACCTACCAAAATAATGATGATTACAAGTCCACAAATACTTCCCCACTAGAATCAGAGCTCCAATAACTGGACGCGGATAATTATTTTTTTTCTTTCCTTCAATGACCAATTATTAAATCAAACTATTTTTCTTTACTAAATCCTTCTTTCAACTATTTTATGTATACATATGTAGTAACTGAAACTTAATTCGTAATGCAAAAGAAATGGGCTAAAGGTAGCTTTTTGGGATATATATACACATATGTACGTACAATGATTAAAATAGGTGGCTTTAAAACGTAAGAGGGTGGCACCTAATCTGTGGAAGCTCACACATGTGTATTGGTAGCATATAAATGTAAAGGTCATAATTAATTACTACTCCCTCTGTATCAAAAAAAATGACCTTCTTTCCTTTTTAGTCTATTTCAAAAAGAATGACCCTTTCCTTTTTTGTTAATACTTTAATTTCAACTTTCCACATGGCATGTTTAAGACCATAAGATTAAAGGGCATTTTGGTATATTTGACACAACTTCAATTTATGACCACAAGATTTAAAAGTCTTCTTTATTTTTTTAAACTCCGTGTCAAGTCAAAATAGATCATTCTTTTTTAAACGGAGGGAGTATTTGTTATGGTGGCAATTTAAGAGAAAGATTAGTTCACTTTTCAAAAAAGAAAATAAAATTGCTGTCTACCTCCTTAACCTTCACGTGGAGTGGAGGTATCCACTCTACAAATATTTTATTTCATTATATGTGTATTCGGGTATTACATAGGTTCGTGATAAAATAAATACAATATTTTGAATATACCATTATTAATAGAAATTTATTCTAACAAAGCCTCTATCATATAATAATAATATTTTAACATATTTAGATTCACTATCACCATTTAAAGTATTAATAGGTTATAAAATTATATAATTTTATTGTATCTAAAAGTTTTTCATAGGCATCAAAGATATTTTTAGAAAGGTAATAACATATATCTCTACCAAATTCTAATTAATTTAAATATTACACAACACACTCAGTATTAATAAAATTCTCAAACGAACTGCCCAAAAATCAAACTGTCAGTCCCAGCAAGTCATAAATAACTTGGGGCAGTTATAGAAAAGCTCTAAACGCCGAGTATATACGAAAATGAGGGAAATGACCGGAAGGGTTTATAACATCCACTATTAAAAGGACTTCCGTCCGCAAAAGTAAAGAACAAGGGAGTACCTGAGGGCACAAACAAGTAGGGATACTGGGCCCGTATAACATGCTCGATCTGATAAAACCCTTGCACAAAAGATACTGAAGCTGACTATTTAGTTCCTTCAGCTTAGTAGAAGCCATGCGATAAGAAGCCATAGAAATAGGTCGGGTGCCTGGATCGAGGTCAATAACAGAATCTATATCACGCTCAGGAGGAAGGCCAGGTAGGTTGGTAGGAAAAATAGAAAGAAAATCACGAACGACAGGAATAGAGTCAAGCGAAGGACTCTCAGCACTAACATCCCAAACATAAGAAATAATCCCGGTCGCCGTGTGGCTAAAAGAACCCTACCACACAATCGGGGGTATGCTAGGCATGGCTAAGGTGACAGTCTTAGCAAAGTAATCCAAGACCTCATGGTAAGGAAATAACCAGTCTATGCCCAGAATCACATTAAAGTCTACCATATCCAATACAATGAGGTCAACTTGAGTATCAGAGTTCAGAATAGTTACCAAACAAGATCTATATACCCGATCCACTATTAAAGAATTACCCACGGGGGTAGCTACACACAATGGCAAAAATAAGGACTCAGAACATAAACCCAACCGTGGTGTATAATAAGTAGAAATATAAGAAAAAGTGGGTCTGGGGTTTTACTAACCAAAAGCTGGCTGACGGTATACAAAAATCATACCTGTGATCACAATATCTGAAGCCTCAGCCACCAGCCTAACCGGCATGACATACAACTGATCCTGCCCACTACCGGACTGGGCACAAACCCGACCTCCTATCCTATCTCTCTATGGACCAACTCTGGAACCCTAGGGCTACCCTTACAACCCTGTGCACCACCCCTAACTGGAGGCGACACTACCCTGATTGGCTATGCAATCTGAACAGGAGGCTCAATCATCCTACGTTGGGGACACTCACGGGAAAAGTGACTAACAACCCCACACTCATAACATGCCCCTGGCACTCTACTTTATCTGGAAGGTCCGACTAATCTAGTATGACCACCTCTACTTGATGAACCGGACTGACTACCCCTCTGAGGCTGGCTACTAGCCAAACCACCAGAACCACTATAAATGGGCTAACCCCCATATGATATCTGCAATGCTAACTAAATGGGTCTACTGGGCTAACCATGACATTGATAAGACTGTTGTTGCTGCTGGAGGTCCCTACCTTGGGATATGCAGCCTCCAGACTGTGAGCTGCTATGGCTCCCACTGTAACTGCCCTTAACACTAGGTCTCTTATTGCTGCCCCCTTGGGCCTTACGATTCATCTCCTCATTAGAATATACATACTCAGCAATCTCAGCAAAAGACTTCCTTGATATTACTAAACTCTGTGTGGCTCTACGAAGTGACAACCGCAATCTTCTGACAAAACATCTGATCCTCTTATACTCGTCAGGTAGGATCGTAGTAGCATGTCTGGCTAAGTCATGGAATCTCACCTCTTACTCGTCTACTGACATTGAACCCTATCTTAACCTAGAGAACTCATCCCGGAGCCGCTCGTACATACTGCGAGGCATATACCTACAGAAGAAAACCTTAGAGAATTGAGCCCAGGTAATTAGTGGAGTTCTAGCTTGCCTGGAATCAAGATAACCCCTCCACCATCGCCTCTCTGCCAAAGTCCACACCACAAATCTCAACCAATCCCAAATTCCTCAGTTTCTCCTCACAACTGGATAGAAACTCATAGGTGTCCTCTCCTAAGGTGCCCAAAATTTGGGTAGAGTCAATCTCAGAAAATGGTCCAAGATCTTCTGCTCCTCGGCAGACATAACTGGTTGGGCTGCTACCAGCTGTGGAACTATCGGTACCGATGGACCCTCAACACTGGGAGCCACAACTACCGACTGCACCCCAATACCAACTCTCTGTACTGCTGGCTGAGCCCCATCGGCTGGCAGACCTCCGACTAATCCCAGCAACTGTACCAAAGTATCTCAAAGAACTAAAGTGGCTATAAACCTGGGTGGGGCCTGGGTTGCTCCCTGGCCCAACTAATGCTGTAGTGTCAGAATATCTGGAGCTCTATAAGGCTTAGAGGCTATAACAGGATCAGGTGATGGATCCCTTGCTTGACCTCAACCCCGGGGCTGCTGCTTTATCCTACCCCTGACCTCTAGGTCAACCTCGGCCCCTAACTGAAGCCCTAGCAGAGAGCTCAGGGTCATGCTCCCTGGCTCTCGCGCCATGCATCCCAGCTATCTACATAAAGAGTGAACTAAGTCAAGATCAGAAACTAACACAGACTCGGTGCAAGGACGCGTATCAAGAAAATGAGATATTTCCCTAAAAATATTCCATAGCCTCCCAAAGATAGAATACAGACATCTCTGTTTTGATCTGCGGGACTCTACTAAACATCGACTCAAGTACCAACAATACCAGTAAAACCTGGCTCTGATACCAAACTGTCACTACCCAATTTTTTGAGTCATGATGGCGCCTACCATAACCCACCATTAGGCAAGCCTAGCCATAGCCTGGAGCGGCAAGCAACGGGCTAAGAGGAAGAAACTAGAAGAAAGTGAGATGAGGAAGGCATAACACAATAATAGATGAAAATAAAAAGCACAAGAACTAACATACAATATGTACATGCTGAGATAGAAAAGGAAGAGCATAGTGTATATAGATAAACCCCTCCCAAGACCTGGTAAGGTCAGTACTAGAGCCACAACTAACACAACCAGAGTACTAGACACAAACCAAATATACACAACATATACAACAGTCTCGAGTATAAAAGACTATACATGAGTAGATGAAGTAGGATCAGCCTTGGACGGAAACAAGGTCACCCTTTTCCGAATCAGTACTGAGGAAGGAGGATCACATCACTGCTGTCGACTAGTGCCCGAATCTGCATCGGGGAAAAAGATACAGAAGTGCAGTATGAGTACCGGGCAATGGGTACTCAGAAGGCATCGTAGACTGACTGAGCTCAATATAGCATAAACATAACTAAAATATGAGGGTGCATGCTAAGTCTGGGGTAAGAATTACAGAAGATAAATAACTACCAAACTGTGCAAATATGATAAGGAAATAAGTAGAGACAATACAAAACAATAAGTAAATGCAGAAATAAACATACAAGTCAAACATAACCTAACTGGCCTCCCATAAGCCCAGAAGGTACACTGCAGAAAATAATAACCCAACCGTGCCCCCATAAGCTGGTGGGACACACAAGAAAACTAAATGTAGAACCGTCAGTAACTTGTGGCTGAACTAGTATCCAAGAACCATAGTAACCATCCGGGGGTGTACCGGGCTTGAACCGGCACACCGGTAATAACAAGAGGCCAGTCGTCGGGTTCAAACCGGTCACAGTGGGTAATAACGAGAGTCCACATATATAGTATATCTCTAAACTTATATCTAGATGCCAAACTCAAATCGAAACTTAGTGATTTACAATATCAGAACCACGGTATCCAGTACCAGAACTCTCGAATAATATCACAATCAGTAGCCAGACTCGAACTGAAACTCATAATAAGCTCAATCAGTAGCCGGACTCAAACCAAAACTTATAATAATCAGTAACCATCATATTTGAATTAGTGGTCGGACTCAAACCAGAACTCATAATAGTCAGTCTTCCAGAGTCATCATAACCAAGTGACAGAATAGTGCCAGTATCCACACAAATATAAGTAAATGAGGACATACCGGCTCCAGACTGAACCCAAAATATAAATAAAGGAGCTAACCCAAAATGTGCTACAAGGCTAATCCCTGAGTCCTCCGAGGTCAATTGCCTACTTCTAGGCAATATATATGCCAAATCGGGCATTTCGAAAGTATCATGAAAGGCGGGTCCCAATACTAGGTCAAGGCTAGCAATCCTGATCAAGTGTTATGCTATCTGGGGTCTATAAGGCCAAACAAGTTAAAGGATCATAAACAGGGTAAACCAACCCAAAGGTTATTGTTAAAGAGTATCTTAGGGCTTAACTAAGTTCAATAATGTTTAAGGTTAACTATACCCACTGTGAAGAGTAGCGAGGCCTATTACGGGGTCCCGAAACCAAGTCTGGGTCCAAGACTGGACTAAGGTTCCCCAACCCCCTACTAATAGAAGTACAACATTAACCAACCCTTTAAAGGTCATCTTTGGTACACCACGAGGATAACAGGCCCGAAACATACCCGAACAAGGCCCTAACCAGCCCATAAGGCCTAACATAGCAAGCCAACACCAATCTACAACTACT
Organism: Capsicum rhomboideum; assembly: GCA_031232105.1. Taxonomy (NCBI): domain Eukaryota; kingdom Viridiplantae; phylum Streptophyta; class Magnoliopsida; order Solanales; family Solanaceae; genus Capsicum; species Capsicum rhomboideum. The sequence goes on from CP124711.1 coordinate 120,213,084, forward strand.
AGCCCAAACACTAGCATAATAGTATGCAAATACTATAAATGAACTCAGTCTAGGTATAAAGTAAGCCTATCCTACCTGGACGCCGCCGAACGCCTGCCAAAGCCTGCTAAACAGGAGCCTTACCCTTCCGAGAGGCCTCAGATTGTTGCCACGGTATCAAAATAGTAAACTATGTATCAAAATATGAAAATTGATATCCATATTGCTCTAGGTTGAAAAATGACCAAACATTCCACGTGGGGCCCGCTTGCAGAATCACAAAATCAAAACCATCACAGCGTCCCAAATCACCTCGTGACCAATAGTCAGAACAACCACCACCAAATTCGATCCCAAAACACGACTCCAAATAGTACCAACAATATCAATACCACCAACTATACGAAAAACACCGTAAAAAGGATAAAACCTACCAAAATAATTGTAACACCCCGTACTTTTATAACCTCACTTGATAACTTGGGATCATATCTACATAGGTGTTGATATTCCATGCATATGAGTTTTATAGTGTCATTGGTGAAACATTTGATATCGAACTTAACATGTGCGATTAGATCTTCGTAGGAGGTGTGTTGTGATTTCGTGGAGCATTTGGGTAAGAACCCGTACACATTCTAACCTCATTTGGTGACTTTAAGTCATGTTAACTTGATGGTTAAGATCACTAAATAAGTATTTTGTAGTGTTTTGATAAGGGATTGGACGATACGTAAACATTGGATAAGTGGCCGAAAATTTCAGCAATGTGCTGAGACTTGTGCCACTACCCTGTTTCAGGGGTGTGGCGCAAGCCACCTGCATCCAAGAAGTTCAGAGTAGGCTGAAAACTTGCGCCACTACCCTGTTTCAGGGGTGTGGCGCAAGGCACAACAATTATGCCCTTCCGGAGTCGTTTCGTAACGCAATTCTACGACGATTTCTAGATGGTTTCTTTTGGTTCTTTGGAGTTATTTGAGCATTGTTAAAGATTCAAACACTTCAATACACTCCTAAATACTCCTACATGATCAAATCATGAAATGTGAATAGTGATCCAAAATGTCCAATGAAACCAAGGACGACTAGAATGCCTATTTTTGCGATCGAAAGGACAAATGAGAATCTTTTAAGAGAAGATTGTCGTGACATTATGGAATTATGTAAACATGAGATATAAGGTGAATAATACATGGAAATTAATGGGTTAAATGGATATGTCTTATTGGGCCTAAATTAAAGCCCAAAAGTGGAAGAAAGACATGGCCCAAATGGGTCAAATGACCCATTCCTCCATTTGACCTTCTAGAACACTATATTAAGTGGCTAAGGATGGACTCAAAAGCTTATAAAAGGGACCAAAAATCTGATTTTTATCCATTATACATACACATGTATTTTTATGTTTTTCCAAAACATTTCAAGAAACCCCTTTTGGCTCTCAAAACCCTAAGTCCACTTTTGTAGAAGATCATCACTATTCAAGCTTGGGTAAGTGTTTATTATTATGGTTTAACATATTATATGCATGGGAGATCATATATATTATGCTAGTTGTGTTGGCAAGGTGATGAATAGTGTATTTTGCCTTTGGTGAAAGATGTGCTATCTTGGTAATTTGAACTTGAATTAGGCCTTGTACCTTTGATGAAAAAGCATGGTATGGACAAAATATGAACATGTATGGTGTTATTTTTGGTATTAAACTTGTTCTTGTCTATAAGTGGAAATTGTGGGATTTTGGCCGATATGTGTTATGAGTTGTATTAAGGTCATTTGATGGGTTATTTGTGATGTGTGATGGATAAGAAAGTGTAAAGGAGAAGTGTTGTGGTAAAATGTATCAATTATCATGTATTGGTCAATGTTGGGAATATTATGGAATTTTTGGAATAATAGCATGATCAATGGTTTTGTCAAGGGAAAATGACATGTTTAAAGGCAAACATGTAACTCATTGACATGGTATGCATTTGTAAAGTAATTGGTGGTTAATGTGAATTTCGTTATGTATTTATGTTGTAGAGTGACACATAAAGAAGGAGCGGGATTATTGTATACGCATCTAAGGTTGTATATTCGTATTGCGAATCCAAGGTATGTAAGGTTACTTTGTCCGTATCTTTCTGCGGCAAATAGTGTCCTTATTGACATGTCACTAGTCCTATCCCGAAATGTGCTAAGGTATCCGATATCCGTATATCACTAGTCATTGTCATATATTTTCTACTCATGGATCATTTGTGAATCTCATGTCTCATATTCATGGTTAATGTTCCAAAAGCTCAAATAAAGTTACGTTTCAATATTCCAATAGTGCCTATACTTGTGTCTCTTGTTCATGGATTATTGTCCAATGGTTCCAATGGTATCATGGTGCTAGTAATGTTATATTTCTCATGATGTTTATTCACATGTCTCTCACTCATTGGTTAATGATTCAAAGTTTCCAATAATGCTATGATCCAAAGTTCAAGTGATGTTATGACTATCCAAGTATCAATCTCAAAGTAATGATCAAAGTAATGCAAATGTGGTCAATGATCAAGTATGGGTGGCAAGTCTAGGGGCATAAGCCTAGCTCGACTCGATCCCGATGTATTGATTTATGGGTGGCAAGTCTAGGGGCGTAAGCCTAGCTCGACTCGATCCCGATGTATTGATTTATGGGTGGCAAGTCTAGGGGCATAAGCCTAGCTCGACTCGATCCCAACATGATGTTATGATATGAAAAGACCCACTGATCAGTAGGGGCCCGGGTACATTGTTATCATTGAGCATTGAGATAAAGAAAGCAAATAAAGTAATGAAAGCAATCCACATGGTTTCCCAAATGCAACATGGTGACTTATTCACATTGATTAGTCAATTGTATTTGAGTTCATTGAAATATTCATGTATTGTACAGTTTCATCTGAGCCTTGCATACTCAGTACTTATTTCGTACTAACCCCTCTCGGGGAATTTACCTTACTTGCTGCAGGCGCAGGTCCCAGTAGGCCTCCCCCGTAGATTGCCCGTGTTAGCGGTTCTTTGGTGAGCTCCAGCTCATTCGGGGCTTCTCCGAGTCAGAGAATATACATGTTTTGGTATTGTACATAATGTGTAAAGCGGGGACTTGTCCCGACTTATGGTTCATTTTGGTCAATGCTCTTGTTAGAGGCTTTTGTAGACGGATGTGGGTGTATCAGTGTAAAAGACATATGTTGTTTCGACTGGATGGCCTCAACGGCCAAATTTCATATGTATGTATAAATATGTCCCATGTTTTCCTTTATTCGTCTTTCATGTTCTTATGCACTGGTGGTTATGATTATGATATGCATATGATTGAACATAGGCAAAGGTTGGTTCTCTCGGGCCTTATCGGCTACAGGTGCCAATCATGTCTCGATAGGATTCGGGGCATGACAATAATGATGATTACACGTCCATAAAAACTTCCCTACTAGAATCGAAGCTCGAATAATTGGACATGGATAATTGTTTTTTTCTTTCCTTTAATGATTGATAACGCTCAAATTCACCCTAGAAATGAGTGTAGGCGGTCGTTAGCAATATATTTACCCAACAAGAGTCGGGGTCGAATCCGTGAGGAACAATGTGACTAGTGATCAAGAGAGTACGAAACTAAAGCAACTCGCTAAAATCCAAATAAAGATGCAAGTGTTTTGGGGATTTTTGATTTATAAAAATGAAACAAGGATAGAACCTATTTTAATATGAACAAGTTGATCAATGGCTTTCACAAACGATGGAAAACAAGGGAAATGATAACGGGGAATCAATTCTACCAACGATCCATTGTATTTAACTAATTACTCATGAATTACTCACAGATTAACAAATTAGCCTTGGAACCTCAATTATCCTCCACGCCTTTCGATCGATTGATGAATATTTCTTGGCTAAATTCCATCGAACATTAGCCAAGTGTCAACACAAGTAGTTCCAATCTATGGCTACACCAGAATTTGACTATGTCTAGCAACAAATTTATTAGATGGGTCATATGTCCCAAATCGCGCTAAATTAATCTTTCTTAACCTCAATTAGCTCTTTCAAGCATTAATCGAAGTAGATAGGCTATTCTCACTCTAATCTCCTCTTTCAAGCTCAACTAGAGTAGAAGTTGATAAAGCATGAGATTAATTTAAACAAGCAAGACTCATTTATAAATCAAGAGAAATCAATTAACATAAAAGCATGAGATAAAATCAAAACCCAAATTCAAAACACAAACATTGCATTGTGTCCAATAACAACAGTAGAGAATGAATCTAACTACACCCAAATATTCAACACAAAGCAATGGAATAAAGAAAAGATTAAGAAATATTCACTACAAAGCTTCCAAATCTTCACTGCAAGGGTGTTGGGTCAAGAACCCTAGCCTCCAAGGTTGAGAAATATGCCAAAGATAGAGTTTCAGATCTGAAGAATCCCTTTTATAGCTTAAAAAATCGCATTCTTAGAAATTACAGAAATGCCACCGCACTGGTCACTTGCTGGCGCAAGTGTTCAACGTGGGTGCCACTGCCTCCCAGCTTCATTAGCCACCTACGTGTGCAGGTGGCCTTTAATCCTCCCATGTGTTAGTTTGTGCTCCTTTTTTTCACTTCTCGCATTTCGATTGACTCGTATTGTTAGCTCAACCTCATATTCATCTATTAACTGCATAAACAGGCAATATAACATAAGAATCACCTCGAATCAAAGGAGAATAAGGATAATTATCCTCATATTATAAATTAATGACACAAAATCATAAGAAAAGAGATACAAATAAGTGGTGAAACTGCCACTTATCAATAGCCCCAACTTAATGACTTTGCTTGTCCTCAAGCAACACAAAATAAAAACTTAATAAGGCTATCTATTTAAGCTCAAAAGCCAATATCAACACTTTCATATTATATTTTTCAATTAGGCACCATGACTATGACTTTTGTTGGTACTAATAATTAGTCAACAAGCATGTGAGTCTTACCCAAGCAACTCCCTCAAAATCAAATACACTTTCAAGAATACAATGGAGTTTCAAGAATGATTGAGTAACAACAACCAATTCTCAAGAAGTGACTCCCAATCAATAGTCAATCGAACATGCTACTTCGCCTTATTTTAGGAATTTATCAACTTCACGAATCTATCCTAGTTTACATGCCCTCACAAGAAAGAAAGTCCCAAACTTCACATTATTTACAACACTTAGACAAGGGACAAATGCACAAACACTCACACTCAAAAAAGAATTTCCAATGCAAACAAGTATCATACCATAGGCTTGCCCTTATTTTCAATCGCCACTAACTCAAAAGTATCGGTTGGAGATTTCGAAGGACTTTTTCTAGCTTGTAAAGTAGGCTTGGGGAAGGGTAGGATAAGCATTTAGGATAAAAGTGACTACACCCTCCTTGAACTCTACAAAACACAATATAATTCAAACTTTGATCATTTGTCTCTTTATTTTCATACAACACAAGTGCCTATCTTTTTCATTCTAGTTTACCACCTTATTGACAACTTTCTCTTTTCCTTTTCTTTTCTCATTTTCAATTCTTTTTCTCATTTTTATTTTCTAATTTTCTCTCATTTTATTCAATCATTTTTTTAAGGCATTCACTTACAAAACCATGTGCATGGTCACCTCTTTCAAGTTCCACCACACCCCCAACTTAGTCTTTTAGCCTCAAGTTGACAATTTTAAGTTCAAGGAGGGTAGAGTTCAAGAGAGGGAAAATTTTCAAAAGGTTCAAGGCTTGTAATTTGGTTGCCAAAGAAAGGTTATTAGGCTCAAATGGGGTAACTAGTGATAACATTTATTCACGGGTAGGCTTTTAAGGCTAAAGAGGTTTTCAAAAACCACAAAGAAGGCCTAAGATCATTCCGCCAACCAAAAACAATCAAGAATAGCATTGAAAGACCAACGGGGCAAGTTCTAGATGACACAAGTAAGCACAAGAATTATTCCACAAAACTCACCACACATGGCATGCAAACTATTCTAGAAGGATCGGTTTCACTTCCTAAACAAGAACAAAATAGTCATTTTCGACATTATCACCACCTAATGAATACGGAATCATAAAAAGAGTCAAAGTGTTGTCACAAGCATAATTCACTTCCATGCACTTGTTTTTCACAAAAAAATTTGGACGGGTATACTCATTCCAATATTTCACAATGCAAGACTAAATCTATTAGTACCAAACAAGTCACAATCCTATATTTCGATTCCAACAAGGGCAATAATGCCACGGATACTCAGACTTCCCCTGCACAAATGACACCAACACCCAAAAACAACAATAACGATAATTTTTTCTTAAGAATGTCATCACTCAAGCCATCATTTGGGAAAAGGTCGCCAAAAATAACTACCAAAAAAAAAACCTATAAGAAGCTAACACGATAAAAAAACTAATCTAGAAGTAAAAACAAGCAAAACGACTAATCCAACAAAATCAAAATTAAGCTCAAACCCAACAAGGGCACACAACATTCATAACCACAAAAAAACATCATTCAACTTGAGCTACCAACAAAACACTCTTTAGATTTTTTGACAACTTGTAATTGAGGGCACACAGTAGCAAGAATACTTCCTAATAGCAATTAGCACATGAACAATGGAGGAAAGTAGAGAAAACTACACTTAGAAATTTCATCGAACACATGGTGGGCATCATAAAATAAACATCATTAAGAGTAGTGTGGGTACTCAAGAATTAAAAAAATTGACATAACTCAACTTCAAAGAACTAACAACACATCCCACATCTTGATATTAGCTCCACACAATAACAAAAACACTTCACATTAGCAATTGGAACATGGAGTAACAAAGAACAAGGTGGATGTTTCACTTAGGACTTTTATCAAACATATGGTGGGTGTTAAAGTGGGTACTCAAGAGTGGGTACTCAAGAATTCCCCAAAATTCATGTCAAATGTAACACCCATACTAAACCATTCACAAAGGCCACAATTTTTTTTGATGCCACATAATTCATTTCAAGCCCAACAAGGGCGCAACAATCTCCATCAATGCCCAACAAGGGCACAAATGTATCAAAATATATCAATAGTACACACCCACATAAAAACTAATCTATTCCACTCCCAACTAAAATATATTGCATTGTCCCCAATGCAAGCAAAATAAAGTAGAGAAGGAGGTAATGGGCTCCCTGAAGTGCACTAGGTGCGATGATCGACATAAGAGTGGCCTGTAGTAGTGTAATAATTGAAATACTAGGAGCCTCCTTAGACTGGGCTCATGTTTCATTCCCATCAAATTTTTGCATCCAAACCTGTTCATATCACTTCCAAAAACTCTAAAATTTTGTGGATTAGTCAAAAATAAATTCCTAAGCTATTCTAAAAATTAAAATTTCAAAAGTAAATGTAAAAAAAAAAAATTAAAACGATGGGTTGCCTCTTATAAAGCGCTTGATTTAACGTTGCGTCACGACGTAAGAAATCTTACCATTTATCTCTCCACTTTGAGGATTTGAATCTTAGTCCCAACTTCACATCAAGATTTTGATGAAGCAAATGTAAGGAAACGACGAGCCCAACTCTTCAAAACAAAAGACGGCCATTGGAAGAGATAGCAAGGTTAATAGTACAGGAGGTTTATCTTAAAACCTCTCAAAGCCCCAAGCTCGCAGCGTATATCCAGAATTTTAACTTCTATCCTCACTAATCGTATAGTCTTATTAGAACTCAGAAGGGGAAAATAGGGATTGAAGTCCGGTAGATTTTGGCGTCAAGGGAGTTCACCAAGTTTGGGACTATGTCTAGGAAGTTTTGACCAAAATAAGCCATAATTTAAATTAATTTACCAAAGTAATATATTTTTTGAAAACTTTACAAAACTAGTATAAACGTTGTTGACAGTAACGTATTAGGTTTTAAAAAAGCTAACGAACCAAAAGGAATAGCAGACGGAGTTTAAGTAGGAATCGTTACTGATAGTAACGTTTTTTGCTTAAAAAGTTACCAATAGTAACAAGACTCTGTAACTCTGCCACATCAGACGCTACAACTCTGCCAAATCAACTCTGCAGAGTTTGATGTGGCAGAGTTGTAGAGTCTCGTTACTGTTGGTAACATTTTAAGCCAAAAACGTTACTGTCAGTAACGATTCTTACTTTAACACCATTTTGATCCGTTAATTTTCTTAAAACCTAATATGTTACTGCCAACAACGTTTATACTAGTTTTGTAAAAGTTTTCAAAAAACATATTACTTTGGTGAATTGATTTAAAAAATAGCTTATTTTGGTAAAAATTCCTATGTCTAGTCTAGGTTTCTGTTTGTGTATTTCTCCTGAGCTCTAAATGGTTTTATTTAGTACTCCCTCCGTTTCAAAAAGAATAACATAGTTTGACTTGGCACGGAGTTTAAGAAAATAAAGAAGACTTTTGAATCATGTGGTCATAAATTAAAGTTGTGTCAAATGTACCAAAATTTCCTTTAATCTTGTGGTCTTGAACATGTCACGTGGAAAGTTGAAATTAAAGTATTGTCAAAAAAAGAAAGGGTCATTCTTTTTGAAATAGACTAAAAAGAAAAGTAGGTCATTCTTTATTAAACGGAGGGAGTAATTAAATTCCGTAATTAAAAAAAAAAAAAAAAAAAAAACTTACCTGGCGGCTGGCAGCAGCAAACAAATTCAGCAAAAATATTTTTAACGCAATGGAGCATGCATAGCATCTCTTACCCTGTTCAATTTAGATGTGTAATGGAGTGCGGTGAATTGAGCCAATTTTCGAATACAAATATTTTAAAATTTATTTTGGACTTAATTATTTTGTTTGGGACTTTTTCTATATCTATAATTAGTTCACAAACGCATATTTTTAGAAGAAATTTTGATATGAAAAAAGGTAGAAGCCGTTTTGGAGGTTAGAATTTATTATGTTCTACATTTTGTTCTCCATACTATTATTAGTATTTATTTTATTTGGATAATTATTTATTTTTCTTTCATATCTATGTAGAGCTAAACTTCTTGCTCTAGTTATGATTCTTTCATAATTGGTGTTATTGGAATATTGATTATAATTAATTAGTTTATCGCGTTGATTTACTTATGTAATCCTCAGCTTAATTATTTGATTTTTTGATCAACTATCGAATATTAACTATGAATCTTGAATTGAATTCGAAAATGAAAAATTCAAAAATGCAATAGAAGTAATAGAGCCAGATTTTAACTCCTAAGCATTGGGTAGCGGATTAGTAGTTAGGATTGATATATACCTAAGTTGTCTTGCTTGGTGAATTACAAGGATTGAAAATGTATTTGGGCTAAGGTTCACGACCATAGACGTATAGGCGTGAAAGTAATTTGAATAGGTGATTAAGGACTTGAACGATTCTTATTCGTAATATTAACCCTGTTACTCAATAAAATAGATAAATTAAGTAGTTGAGTCAATTGAAGAAGACAACGTGATTGTTAAATAGCACATAGCCCTAGATCGATTTTAACTCATTGATAATATAAAAATCCGCTCTTTCTTGGTTGAAGTTCATTATTTATTTTATTATATTTTTAGTTAGTTTATAATTATAATCTTGGATTGTATTTCTTGTTTATATAATTACGCATTAATTTAGTTGATGGTTCATCATAAGTTAAGTCTACGTAGATTCGAGATTCGACTTCTAAATTCACTATATTACTTGTGACTACTTATGCTTGCGTGCGCCTTTGTAGCAGTATGTACTTGGACTCGCACAGAGTGAAGAAAGTGCTCCACCAACGAGCGCCAGCGATCTTTCTAATTTCTTTTTGCCATGAAGGTCCAATTATATGATATTTACTGCTACAAAAATTAGGTGTTGGACTTGATCCCTTCCCCTTCTTTATTGATAATTGGTTTTTACCTTTATTTGTCCAAGCTTAGAACTACAGGTTTTGGTATCAGTAACAAAGAACAATTTTCTTCTAAATCTGCTTAATTCTTGCTTCCAGATGTTAGTTTCTTGCTGATTTTAATTTTTTGATCTTTCAAAGTTTTGAGTCGAGGGTCTATCGAAAACAGTCTGTCCACCTATGAGGTAGGAGTAAGGTCTACATACATTCTACCTTTCCTAGATCCCACTTTCGGGACTACATTGGGTGTGTTGCTATTGTTGATCTGTCCAAGTCTCATTGGTCAGTGATTTCTGAATACCTAATACCGTGAACCTATACTGCTTTAGAAATTCACGCATCAAGAAAAGAGTATCAGTCTGAGTCATATTATCCATTTCCATGTATTTCTCAGTAGATATCCTGCTTAGGATTTGAATATATGGGGAAAGGTTGGCATATGTTGTCGAGAGACCTCTTCAACAGAGCAAATGTCCATTCATGGACCTAGTGCTTTTCGCAGTAAAAGCAAACTTCTGTAATACAACGTTAAATGCCATTTGTCACATTAATGTAACTGAACTTACTAAAGCTGCAAAGGGTTTTGATTTGTAATTAACCTCGCGTGGTGATAAAAATGATTCTGTACCTGAATGTTCAGTTTTGCAATACATGCCAAAATTACTTGTGAAAGCACGTCCCATATATGGGAAATTTCCTCAGGAAGGATATCATTGATTGCAGCCTACTGGAAAGGATTGTCAGTGAGCTGCGAAAGTGTATGTAGCTCAAAGCTTACTATTGACAGCCAAGTACTTGGTATGGCGACCTTGTGCAACTATCTTCCCCGTCTCTTTCTTCCTCAACTCAACAGTGACAGCAGCGATTGCCTTCCCAACACGTAATACTTTGGCTTCAACTTCGATTTCCTCCTGATTATGTTAGACAATGATTTGAATGAGGCTATTGCATTGTATCCTTTTTGAAAATTAGAGAATGTTGACTTACACAATACAGAAAATACAACTCTTAAAATGGAATGATATATACAAAAAAGCATATCAACAACTACTAAATTTGGCTCTAACAAGTCATTTTAGGAGTTTAGCAAGTAAAACAAACAAACAAATAGGTCTATATAACCAATCAACCAAAAAAGAAGGATGAGATGAGATTCAGCAAGCACATCAATGTAAGAAATAAAGTCCATCTCCAATGAAAGTCCCATGCTTTCTGCAACTTTTTGCGGCTATTATGAGCCAAGTACTTCCTATTTTTTTTTCTTTTCAACAATTTTTTTTCTTTTTCCGGCTATATTGTATGGAGCTGAGTGTTGGTCAGTTAAGAACTCCCACATCCAAAAGTTAAAGGAGGCGGAGATGAGGATGTTGAGAAGGATGTGCGGACTTACTAGGAGGGATAGAGTTAGAAATGAGTTTATTCAAGAGAAGGTGGGAGTAGCTTTGGTGGAAGATAAGATGCGAGAAGTGAGGTTGAGATGGTTTGGGCATGTGATGAGACGGTGCATGGATGCCCCAATACGGAGGTGTGAGAGGCTCGCTATGGATAGTTTCAGACGGGATAGAGGTAGGCCGAAGAAATATTGGAGAGAAGTGATTAGGCATGACATGGAGCAGTTACAACTTACAGAGGATATAACCCTTGATAAAAAGGTGTGGAGGACGCGGATTAGGGTAGAGGGTTAGTGGGTAGGAGTGCGTCCTTACTAGTAGGGAGGAGTGTTTTGTTTGTCGTTGTACCTGTAGTCAAAGTGTTAAGCCTGTGTCTTGTAGTTTCTTGTTTGTGGTGTTTTGGTGATGTGTGTGATTTCGGATAGATAGTTCATAACATTACTCTATGGGTGTTTTGTTCCTTTTATCTAGTGGTGTGTTATCCCATTTTATTGTTTGTTTTTATGTTTTCTGCTTGTTGTACTGTTATTTGTCCTGAGCCGGAGGTCTATCGAAAACAGTCTCTCTACTTCATCTGAGGTAGTGGAATGGACTGCGTATACTTTACCCTCCCCAAACCCCACTTTGTGATAATACACTGGATATGTTGTGGTTGTAATTTATGACAACCCATCACAAATTATAACTTTTGTCCTTGTAGCTATGTTGCAACTAATAACACTAAGGTTAAGTGCTTTAAGTTGCTGGTAGTTTCAGCTCATAGTACTGCTTTACATTCAAAATATCAAGCTGAATAATAATCTCTTTAAGTCTACTAGATCACTATCACTTCTGCTCAAATGGTAAATCAGATTCCTGATATAACATAGAAAAAGCCTAAAATTGTGGGACTTGGACTCAAAAATCATCCTTATTCTTTTATATAGATCACTAATAGTCATTATTTGTAAAATTGGTGCATTTTCAGTCTCTTCTCAAAAGCTTTTATTTTTTAATGGGGGAGAGCCACTGGTCATGTGATGTGCTCCCCCCACCCACCCCCACTTACCCACCAACACACTTAAATCGGACATCTAGTCTTCATTGTTCCTTCTCTTACAAGTAGATCTGAAAATTTCTTTGTAGTGTCATACATTAGAATTTGATGCTACAGAGAGAACATACTTCCAACCACCATTTTTATATCTGCTCTTCCATTAGCATGTTGCTTACTGCATATTTTTTTTTTTCATGTTTTATTACAGTGTATTACTCTTTTCATGTTAATAGCATATAGTAGGATATTCACCAAGAGTTGCTTTGAGTGAAAAAAGTAAATGCAAGAACAATGAGATTATAAGAGGGTAATAACTGATTTTGTGAGATACACATAGTTTCTCTATCTTTTGTTGAAGATGTCACAAGCAGGTAGTTATAATGAAAGGTTGTGATTGCCTGGCCAAGTATAAAAACTGAATTGCGGGATCCATGTTAGGATTCTCTAGTACCTAATCCCATCAAAAGGTGTGAGTTGCACGACAATTGAACAAGGAGTTAATTAACTGAGTATATATGAGCAACGAGTATCAAAGTTGAGTTTTATTTTTTGCTCTATTACTGAAGTTACACCATAGGTATTTCTTGAATGGAACGGTTATTAAGTTCCTAATTAACTTCCAAAATTATCTGTTATTCTTTTGAATTTTGTTGCTTTAGTAAAACTCTAGTCTTCTCTTAACATGATACATCCCTTTTTCAAGTTTAACTTATATTTTACATTTTCGTATGATATAACTATAACTAAACATTGCTTCAGGAATTGTTCATTGGTCTAAACCAAGCATCATACTCTAAGGGGACTTTGGATTAAAAGTGACAAATAAGTTTGTCAATTAAGTGGAAATCCTTCAAGTTTTTAAAATTAGGTAAAAGTGACAAAAAATTTTCAACTTTTTAATGCAACTGTCGAACAACTGTCTGTAATTGTTTGAGCAACTTTTTCCTTTTTAACCTAATAATACTATGGGACCCACTTGTCCCTTTTATTTAATTGGAAACTTGAAAGGGTCTTTTAGGTCATTTTTCTCTACTACTTTGAGGGTGTTTGGATTGGCCTATTTTTAAGTGCTTTTGACTTTTAAGTTCTTTTTTATTTTTGGAGGTGTTTGGCAAAGACAAAAAATGTTTTTAAGCACTTTATTTTAGGCTTGAAATGTAAAAAAAAAAACACAAAAAAAGCCAAAAGTTGGTTCCTACCAACTTTTAACTTTTGGCTTTTAGCTTATAAGTCACTTAAAAGAAGCCAATCCAAACACCCCTAAAGATAACTTTGTGATCCATACATTATATGCAGTTTGAGAACATGTCTTTTTATCTTTTATTATGTTACACACTCCAGTTATGGGATTTTACTGGGTATGTTATTGATGTTTATATTACAGTTGTTGATGTTTCACAATCAAAGCAGATCCACTTTGCTAAAGCTTGATTTCAGCCTCTAGTTTATGGACTTTGGCTTTTCATTTGCTTAATTATTTGCACCAGACCTTCAAGTAAAACAACTACCAATATTTCTTCGGCAAGAACAGAAATTCACATACAAAGATATCAAGGTTGGTCTCTCGAATGGAAGAGAAGAAACACCAGGAGAGGTCGGAGTTTTTGTGGGGGAGATATCTCATCTGAGCAGCACATTAGCTGCTCTCTGTTAAAACAATAAGAGCCGTTTGGAGTGAGACCAAAAATGCACCAATTTAGAGAAGAATAAGGACTATTAATGCTCCATGTCAAAGAATAAGGATGACTTTGAATTTATGCCCAAAGATGAGGGACTATTTTGGACCTTTTCTCGATATAACAAGATAAAATTCACTATACTGTCTATTCGTGAATGAAATTACATTTTATTCTATTTCCTTATTCTCTATCAGCAAGAGGTTCTTCCCTTGAAGATAGCATTAACATTCTACAAGAAGATTAAATCCAAAGGTTCTATATCAAAACGATATTGTTAAACAGACTATTGATGAAGTCCATGCTATTGCACCAACTTGCCTTTTTTCCCTGGTCGGATCTTGAATTTCACAATCAGAATTAACGCTGCGCATTTTTATCTTATAGAAGTAAAAATCATGCATGTGTATCCCAATGTTGTATTGCTAGAGGTTGGTGATTTAAGAAGGCCTATGTTGCTCTGACATCCTAGAGTAGCATTTATGAACTAAAGTTTGTGGCATTTGCTAAAACCAGAGCACCCTTATTGCTTTAGACTTCAAAGTGACCTTCAACAGCATTCGGATTACTTATGTTTTGCTCATGACAAAGTAACACTCTGCATTTTCAATTGATTTAGCGTCATTAAAGGTTATGACTTAGTGACAATAATGCCGTTAAAGGTTATGACTTTTTTTTTTTTAGACGGCAACAAAAGCTGTCTTTACCCGCACTTGTCTGAATGGAAGCTAAAGTATTAGCGACCCCAATAACAACAACAAAAGCCTAATGACCAGTCTATGTTATAGCGCCAATTACTATTGCTGCTACAAGCATTTTCAATTGCCCCCAAAAACCTTTTTGTTAGTAGTGTATGCAATAACTTATCCCACCATTTACCCTAAAATGGTCGATAAAATAATCATGTTTATCATGAGACTAAATAATACCTATTACCAAACACAACATATAATAATAAATGAGATATCCCGGGATTATCACTCTTGTCCTACCTACCACCACAATACTTGATTAAAGGAACAAAAGAGAGCCAAATTTACAATCACAAATATGCAATCCCAAACTGCATACTCAATAATTATACCAAATTTTAATCTGAAAAAGAGGAACTCACTCCAAGATAAGCAGCATCCAAGTAAGAAACATTGATCTCAACTGAAACACCAGTCAGTGCCAATCTACCTACAGTATGAATAACAGCAGAACCCAAAATATCCACCAGAGCAGCCGTGGCTCCACCATGTAGAAAATTACCGGCATTCTGTTCCATACAAATCCCAATTAATTAAAGAGTGAAGGGTCAAAAACACATCTAAAGTATCCTGGTTTTTTGAGTTTCATACCTGAACTTTGATAGTTTACCAAAAACATGCCCGAACTATCAGTTGTTTGAGTTTCATACCTGAAATTTCAGGTACGTAAAAGTGTAAAGTGAACAACAACTGCTAGTTGAAGTGTGTTTGTTAAACATTTGGTGATAGTTCAGCTATGAAACTCAAACAAAGAAGACACTTTCGGTGTATTTTGATCCTTAACTCTTAGTTAAACAAGAACAAAACAGATACCCCTCTATCCCAATTTATGTGGCACTTTTCACTTCTCGAAGGTCAAATAATTTAAGTTTGACCGTAAATTTAGGCATAAAATTAAGTTTTTTTAAATAAAATTTATATTTGAAAATCACATAAAAAGTAGTATAAGCCGCAATAATTGATAATTCAAAATATTTTGTCAAAGATAGACTTATTTGAATCTCAAAATTCAAAAGTGCCACATAAATTAGAACTGAGGGAATATAATAAAGTATGAAACATGAGAGAAGAACAGGAATAGGTATGAACCACTAGACGAGGAGGGACATGGAAAGAGCAAAGAAGACGACCAGGCTCAACGAGGTCAACCTTAACCCCATGTGAGACAAAGGGTTCAATGAATCTTGAAGGCATTGAATCCACTGTGCTTTCATAATTGCCTCCTTCTTTCTCCAAGAATTTCTTCACTGCTTCAATATCCATTTGGAATTTTCTGCTACTCAGATGATCTCAACTTGCAGACCCACTTGAATTCATCAAAACCCAATTGAGATTAATCTTATCTTATGGGTTTCGTGGCGTATATAGAGCTAATTTAACAAATAGCCCACGTGTTTGATAGCGCATTTTTTATTTTTTTTTGGGCCTATTTACATAAATAATACTCCCTCGACCATTTGACTTGACATGATATTTAATAAAGAAAAAAGACTCAAATATACCATTAAATTATTAGAAATGGCTCATCTGTACCATTCATTATAAATTTGGCTCATTTATGTCATTGTCTGTAAAAGTTTGGCTCATCTATGTCATGGTCATTACATAAAGGTTCATTCGTGCCATTATTTTTTGAACGATGATTTTAGAAAATCATTTTTGCCACATGGCCACTTATTAGAGGTCAAAATCACCAAATCCAAATCAACCAATATTACTTAAAACAAAAATTTTAAATTTGAAGCATTAAAAAAAATTCAATCCACACCATTAAAATAAAATGGACTCATTAAAAATAAAAATCAAACCTATTAATTGTGAAAGGTATTTTAAAAGGCGTTCGCGGGGCGAGCCTCGGGGTGAGGCGAAGCTAAAATGCACCGAGGCGTTGTGGGGGGCGAAAGTACCTAAAAGCGTACGCCTCACCACTTGGGGCGTATGCCTAGGCGTGAGGCGCGCTTTTTTCTCAAGGTGTAAGCCCCATGAACTACTAAAAATTTAAATATATTTTCCTATTTAATCTTTAATTTAAGCTTAAAGAGTAAAAAGGCTAAAATATTTTATTTATTAAACACTTAAACTTAAAGAGTATTTAAACTCTTTGATTTCTACAATACCCAAAGTGAAACAAATTAAAAGGATTTTCAGATTGTTGATGAAGTTAGACATACTACAACAAATTCTAAAAATTTGATTGGCAATATGGATGATGATAAAGAGCTCTTCTTTGATAGTGACTGAATGTTGAATCAGAAATTCAGAATTATCTACTTTGTTCCCAAATAGGGGTGGGGGTTGATTAATTATGCACTTTTTTTGGACAAACTTGTATTTTTGAGGACATATAATGGTTTATTACTTTATTATATAAAAAATTAACGTTACATATTGAGTGTATTGTGTTATTTTGATTAGTTTTGTTACCTGAAATAGTTTGAGATACATACTCCATTTATTTTTTATTTTTTATAATTTGTGTATGTAGTTTTACTTATTTTTTTTGGTGATTTATCCCTTTTTAAAATATTTTTCTAATAATATTAATTTATAAAATATTTAAACTTAAAGTTCCATGAGGCTTACGCCCCATCGCCTCGGGGCTTACGCCTCGCCCCGTGACAGGTAAAATGCCTCGCCTTATGCCCCCTCCTTTTAAAACACTAATTGTGAAGGTTTTTATTTTAATGGTTCTAATTTTTAATTTTTATTTTAAGTAGTATTAATTGATTTGGATTTAGTGACGTGGACCTCTAATTACAGGTCACGCGGCCAAAAATAATTTTTTAAAACTATCGTTATAAAATAATGGCATGAATGAATCTTTCTGTAATGGCAGTGGCATAGATGAGCTAAACTTTTGATGGCGGTAGCATAAATGAGCCAAACTTATAACGGATGGCATAGATGAGTTATTTCTAATAGTTCGATGACATATTTGAGCATTTTCCCTTTAATAAAAAAAGAAAGATTTTTGAGATTTGTGGTCTAAAACAATCCTCAGATATTTGTATGGTTCTAAATCATTTTATTAAAGATAAAAGAGGAATTTTAAGGTTAAATTGTTTCTAATTATAGTAAGATGACATTCTTTTTGGGACGGACTAAAAAGACATGATGTCACATAAAATAAGACGGAGGGAATACATTATATAACCTTATTTATGAATTATAGCACATTTTTTACTTTACAAATTATAGCCTTACTTTTCTTACCAAAAATAGCAAAATACGTATATAATACATTTCAAACACACTTTTATTATAGTAACACAAACTAATTTGAATAGTATTTGAATGTTTGAAATTTAGGTATAATACGTTTTTAACATCATTAATAAAAGAAAAACTAAACAAAAATTGTAATTCATTTTGAATTCAATAAATTATACTTACTATAGACATGTTTCAATGCATGTGGTGAATATATAACTAAATCATTTTTAATACAAATGTATTATTAGTATTATATGTGACATTCAAACATTCCATTACAATTTAAATTAATTTACGTTGTTAGAAATGTATTATCGAATTCATAACAATGTATAATATTGAACTCGAACTATATTTCAAGGAATATTTATATTTAATACAACTTTTAAAAACTTCACCTCTTCTTCTTCTCCGGTGAATCACCACTACCAGCCCCCCATCTTATCCCCTCGTCCATCGTCACCTCACATCAGAGCTCTGAGCTCCGGTAAACAAAAAACAAACAACCCTCTCCCTCTCTTCTCCTCTCCGTCCAACTTCAGCGAACTCATAACGCTGGAGCAACACAAAGCAACCACCAAACTCCCTTTTTCCCCAATTTTTCGACGCAAACACCGCTACCACCACCATACTCCACCCTTTATCGTCCTCCTTGTTTCTCCGACAAATTCACGATGCCAGAGTGACCAACAAACGATGCCACAACAATCCATACCACCCATTGTATCTTTGTTGGCTTCACTGAAGATGAACCATCATAGACGAGAGTTTTTTCGGCCAGATCTGAATGCCGACAGAGTTCATGGCATTATCGGCGTAGCTTGAGCTCCATTTTTCTCTCTTCTGTGACAGTCTCCCTCCATCAACGACGATAGTGACATGCTGGAAAACAACACAAAGGTTATTTGGTTGCTCCGTTACGTTGGCGTTGGATAATTCCAGCCAGATCTAGACTTTTTTTGTTTTGTTAGTTTTGTTGGTTTTTGTTGGTTCTTACGACGGTGGTGGTGTAGCGGGGGAGGAGAAGGCGACATAGATGGGTATTGTGGTGGCTTCTGGAGTTAGAGCTCCGGCGTGGGGTGGCTTCTGGAGGCGGAGCTCCCAACATGGATGGTTGTGTAGAAGACCGTAGAGGTGGAGAAGAGAGTAGAGAAGAGGAAAGCTATTAAGGATAAAAGTAGGTTATAATCCATAATAAAATAAAAGTAGTATCATTTAGGGTAATAATGCCTTTAAAAGACATTATTTAGGTAAAAATTCCCTTTTTGTAGTGAGTATATCTTATTTGTTAACTTAATTTTGTGTGATACTAGGACTTATTTGCATATGTGATAAGAAATCATACTATGAAATTAAATTTTTGTTTGGACATACAACTTAGAATTTTTAAGTTGTATTTTTTCTGAAAGCCCAACAAATTTGTGAAGATTTTTTTTTTCTCAATCCTTATAAAATGTTATCAAACGAGCAAATCATAGTTTATAAATAGGATATCGTAATATCATAAGACACTGCATCGATAAATAACAAATATCCATTTTCCTTATATAAATAAATGTTTGCAATTATAAACTTTCAAATACACATAATTTATAAAGATCTACTAGTCAACAATAACAGTAACCAATTATTCCTTAATATAATCATTTAACATGGTATGGATAAGCTTCACGCCAAGTATGAGTCCTTTTTTTTTTTTTTGCAAAATTTAAAATGATAGATTTTTTTTATATAAAATATAAACTTATGGGTCAAATTTTATATTTAAAAAATTTGAAATCTCAAATTATGGTTTTTTGAGAATTTAAAATTTTATCTCATAATTTGAAATCATGAGATAAATCGTATGTCCAACCGCTAGCTTTAGAAAAAAAAAAAGTGAATCATTTTATAATAGGGATAAATTTGACCATTTAAAATCTAGAGGAAACGGCTAAAAATAACCCTAAACTTGAAGTAATTATATTCTTGGAAAAAGACACTACCCCCAATATATGTATTTCCAATTACACACTATTTTTATGGAGATTCTACTACCCCTAAAAAGAATATGTGCTGATGTGGAGTTGAAAACACTTTTCTCAAACGCGTGAAAACTTTTTTCAAAAAGGCTTTAACCAATACAAAATGGCCACATTTCAGTCCAAAGCTGATTTTGAAGAAAAATGCAATGCTCTTCGTCTTTTTCATTTTGGGTCTCAAATTCAACAAAAACTCAGCCAAATTCGCACCAATCAAACTCAAATTTCAATTACAACTTCACAACAATATAATGACTGGACCCCAATAATCAATTTGGCCAACAATCAAGAATTTTGACAAACTCATTTTTTGTTCTTTCAAGATTTTTTAAGATTGTCGAAAGGGTTCAGGTTGATTATGACCAAGACAGAATACTTAGAGTGCAAGTTAAGTGACATAACATATGAGGCAGATATAAAAGTGAGACTGGGTACTCATGTCATCCAAAAGAGAGAAAGTTTCAAGTATCTTGAGTCTATTATTCAAGAATATAGGGAGATTAACGAGTACGTCACTCAACGCATTGGTGTCAGATGAGTGAAATGGAGGATTGCATTTGGAATCTTGTGTGATAAGAAGGTGCTACCAAAACATAAAGACAGATTCTACAAAGTGGTAGTTAGACCTACTATGTTGTATTGGGTGGAGTGTTGGTCGATTAAGAATTTTCATGTTCAGAAGTTGAAAGTTGTAGAAATGAGAATGTTACGATGGATGTGTAGGCATATTAGGAGAGATAAAATTAAAAATAGAATATTGGAGACAAGGTGGGAGTGGCTTTGTTGGAGGACAAAATGCAAAAAGCGAGACTGAGATGGTTAGAGTATGTGAAGATGAGATGTCTGAATGCCCAATGCAGAAGTTTGATAGGCTGACTATTGATGGTTTTAGGAGAGGTAGAGATAGACCAAAGAAGCATCGGGGAGAGGCGATTAGACAAGATATGACGGAGTTCCAGCTTACTGAGGACATGACTTAGATAGGAGGTTGTGGAGGACACAAATTAGGATAAAAGGTTAGTAGGTAAAATTTGATGTGTTTTATTCTTCTTGGAATTGAATATTTTATAGTTTTTTAACTAGTTAATTAACAACAAGAATATATTTTATGTCAAAAAATGTAACAAAGAATAAAGAACAAGGCATAAGTATTCCAATTTATGACCAAATTTTCAGCGACACACTCTCTTTTTACAAATCCTATTACCTTCTAAACTTTTAAAAAATTGAATAAATACCATACTAAGTGATGATGTGGCATATAGATTCAAATTCTTGATAGGCAGCGAACTACACGCACAACCACATGTAATTTCACAATTTTTTTTATTTTTTTAAAAAATCTATTTCATTTTCTTTCTATTTGTTTTCTTTTTAATTTTAGAATATAATACATTTAACCAAATCCAAATTAAAAAGACAATTGTTCTTGTTCTTGTATGAACTTGAAAAGTAATTGGAGGTGTTGAACATATTCGAAGGTTGTTGAAGTTTTGAAGTTTGAGATTTAAGTGCTAAATTCATTTTAGATCCTTAGTAACTACTGATAATTGAAAATAGAGAAAGAATTTGGAATCCTTCATTATTGAACCTTGAAAAAACTTATAACAATATACCCAGTGTAATTTCACAAAGCGGGGGTATGAGGATGACAGAGTGTATGCAGACCTTAGTTGTTTTCGATAGATTCTTGGTCCAAGAAAAAAATAGTCTGAAGCAGTCTAAAGTAGTCCAAAAAATGAAGTTATTGAAGTACAAGAAATAGTAGATGGGAACAAGAAAACAGATAGTAACTACAAGAAAATCATATGATAGTCGAAGTACAAGACAACAAGTAAGAACAGAAATCAAAGGATCCAAAACTACAGAAGTAATACTACAACTACTTGTATGGACAGATGACAAGACAACACACTGCTATAAAGGGGACAAACTCTGTAAGGGCAATCAGAGATATAAAACTAGCTTGTACCAGGCTGCTAGCTGGCACCTCCTTTAATGGGTGAGACGCATGGTCTGCTTGCATAGGCATAGTCCTTATCGGCACTACTGTCGAATCATGATTGGCCTGGGCCTAAAGTTCTCCCTCACTCTACCAATTAATAGAATAGTTCTTACTTGGTCTCCGGGTTTTTCCTAACTTTTTTGCATACTTATATAGTTATTGTTGGTTTCTTAAGCATCTCAGACAACACACTCTCACTCTCGATTACACTCAGGCATAGGATCGACTCTCTATGATTTGTTTGCATTACTTATTTGTTCTATTTTACTCATAACTGATTATTTCCTTTCATCACCTAGTAATCTAATCACTAACAAATAAATTCTAAAATAAGGTTGAATCGTAACACGTGCTTTTGACTCACCTACTAATCTAACAGTACCAAATCCAAGGTAAACAGTTTGGCGCCCATCCTGTGGCCAAAGCAACTGTATGGGTTTAACCTTATTTTTTCTTTATTAGCTTTTTGTGCCATTAGTTTTGTAGGAACATGACTGGTTATGGTAGAAACCTCATGTATTACTCTCCTCTCAGCTCCCATAGAAGAGATAATTAAGGATCTAGCAAAGAGAGACACCACACTAGAAAAGAAGGTCATGGACCTCTGGATGGCTTTGAACAAAACTCAAGTTTCCAGTCTGTAGGTGCCTAACTATGGTTTGAAACTTTGGACGAAGGTTGGAGAGATCAACATGGAGTAAAAAGGTTTGTGGCGAGGTTCAAAGGGCGAGCCGTCAAGCATAGGGAGTCATAGAGGAACTAAGACTAATAGCTTTTGCTGAGGGTTTAAACCCTAAGAGCTCTCTCTCCTCCTTCCTATTGAAACAAAGCCTACTGTTCGGCAATGCCTTAGCACGAGGAGAATTTAACATAATCGAAAAAGTAGAGAAACATAGCATAAAGAGGGTTCCAACTTCGGGGAAGGGCCGAAGCCTCTACACCAAAAAGAAAATGCCTCAAAAAGATCAGAGCGATGGACTCGAGAATGTAGTTTTTGGGGAAATGAACCTTAATCACCCTGAAAGATCACACAACAACGCTCTAGTGATATGTTTTATAATCCTTAACTGCAACATAAAGTGAATGTTGATAGATCCAGGAAGTTCAGCCAACCTCATGCACAAGTAGTTCTTCAAGTAGACGGAGTCGACTACCGCAGTGGTTACATCAATAATAATGCTCGTTGGCTTCAATATGTGCAGCAAAGTAATGAAGGTATGCCATCATGCCAGGTAGAGAACATCTACAAATTTCAGAACTCGCCTCTCAAAATGACCCAGGTAAGGAACCACCAATGGCGGGAAAAATGAGTAAAGGATGGTATCAGAGGTTACGAGCCTGTTACATCCCGGACGAGCAAGATACCACTAAGTTAACTGGCAGAAGAGCTCTAATGGGTGCGCTCCTCCATGAGTTCCCCAAAAAGAGGACATATATCTGGGCATAAAACTATATCCCAAATTCAGGCAAAATTTTGTCAAATTCCTTAAGACTATCACAAACTATTTTGCATAGACCCATTATGACATTATAGGTATCCCTCCGAAGGTGGCTATGCACAAGTTGGGAATAGACCCAAGTTTCCCACCCGTGAAACATAAAAGGTGTCCCATCTTAGAGGAAAAGTACAATTTTATCAAAGAGATAAAACGTCTCTTGGACATAGGATCCACCCGAGAGGTAAACTACCCAAAATGGTTAGCAAATATGGTAGTAGTACCTAGAAAGCCAGATAAATCCCAAATGTGCATGGATTTTAAAGATTTAAATAAAGCATGTACTAAAGATTCTAATGTTGTACCAAATATAGATCGAATGATCGATGATATAGTCAGGCATGAGATGATGAGCTTTCTCTGTAACGACCCATTTTGTCATTACTGAAAATATTTGCAGTAAAAGAATAAGAACCTCATTCATCATAAGTTATAGGACTAATTCTTTAGCAGATGTGTGCATTGGACATGTACTAAAGTCATACAATACCCCTAGCACCAAGTTAAGTTGAAAGTGTTCCTACCGATTGAGTTTTGAGCTAAGTTTAAACTAGGGTCAATTTCAAATGAGCATATATCCTAGAATATAAAGAGTTATGGGGCCAAATATACACCAAATAAAATATCTTTGAGTCTTATTTCCAACACATCAGACCGTTTGTTAATTCACCTTTGGAGAAAAAAGTTATGACCATTTTACTGAACACTGTCCTGACTGAGAAATTTACCACAACAGTAATTTAACCACTGCAGTGGTAACAGATAATATTTAATATTGATTTTGATGGGTTTCATCCCCAAAACTTAAATATTTCGCTCCTAATCGATAGAGGGGAGATTTGCTCATGGTTGGGGTAAAATTCTTCTTTGAGGTAAGTTCCTTCCGTCGTCTTCTTCATATTTCAATCATTTAACATCCTAGAATATTTAAAACAATCTTTAATGGTGAAATTCTTGGGGATTTGAACCCTAAGTTCATAAGATTTTGGGAAAAACTTATGGGTTGGGTTAATATCACCTAGAATCACTTCTAAATTATTTATTAACAATTTCTAGCATGAATTAGTGATTCTAAAATATGAAATTGGTCGGTAGGGATCTTGAATTCTATAAAAATAGAACCTTTAGCTTTGAAACTCCATTAATGGAGATGGGTTGAATATAATACAACTTTTAAATGGGTAACTGACCTTTGGATAATGTTTTAGAGCATGAATAAGGGTAGAATTAGTGGGCCAAATTCCCAAATTAGTTATTCGAAGATTAATTGCTTATAATTGTGTGATTTCTAGATATTTGGGCTAATGGAAGCATGAAGAAGAGGAAAGAGCAATCTTGGTGAGGCTGTTTGTTTCGAGATCTACGACCGAGGTAGGTTGCGGTTTAATGTATAGTAGACTGGAATTAGTTGCATGTAATAACTATAGTTAATGGGATATTTCATGTCTAGGCCTACGAGCACAATGTTTGGATGGATAAAACATGGAATTAATGTAATAATAATATAAATGTGTGATATTGTATGTCGTGTGGATCCCTTGATGGGTGTTTGTGTTTATATGACTTCCTTGATGATTTATAGAGTTTAATATGTAAAGGTTTGTACTAATAGAAGAATTAGGTGACCTAATCTATAGAGCCAATCTTTACTACCTTAAAAAGGGTGAATCCGATATTATGTAGAGTTGAAATATGAGATATCCTTGCTAAAAGATTGATAGGAGAATTGATTATGATAAGAGGAGGTGATGATATAACTTAAGAATCTAAAGTTAAGTTTGACTAAGTACTAGGAAGTAAGATGTGTAAAGGTGTACGATTCTAGCTAGAATTGTAAGTTAAACAGAACTTATTGGTTGAATGATCGACTAAAGGGAAATAGTGCCTTGAATTTAGTGATGACTTGAGTGTAAGGGTTACTAGTTAGTAACTAAATTTACCCGTTTCAATACGAATAAAAGAAAGTTAAATTGGTGAAAGAAATAGGAGGAGCATTTAGAGTGTAGATATCAATCTTGGTGGAATGTGAACTCCTAAAATGGATACTTGATTGATTGGTCTTCGTACATGTTTGTGAGTGATGATTGAGTTTGATAATGCTCAATTGAGCAAGTGGTGAACTGGTCTTCGAGCATAATTGTAATTCCTCTATTAGTGGATATTTGGTGTACTTGGAATGATAAACCTGTGATCATTGAATGTATTTACTTGGTTATCATTAATTGTAAGTTCTACTTTGATCGTTGTTATTTGCATCTAATTCTGATTGGGTGTTTGCAATTTGCCTTCAGGCATTTACATTTACATTGATGATGATTATGATGATATTGAGCTCATGATGTTGATGATATTAATGATGATGAGATGATGATGATGGGTCGGGTACCACACTGGTATGAATATGATATGTTGTGATAAAGAGTCAGATACCACGCTGGTATGGATATGATATATTTTGATAAAGGGTCGGGTACCATGTCGGTACGTTATGATATTATTGGTGATGAGTTGAGAAAGAGAAGAGAAGTTATGCATCTTGTATACATATATTCATCATATGCATTTGAATGCACATTTATATTTACAGGTTGTTAATGGTTTCTTGAGTGGACCGAGTTATGTTGGTGATGTATCATGGTTTCTTGTGTGCACCAATTGTTTAATGAGATATTATGGTTCCTTGAGTAGATCGATTACGTTAATGGTTGTGATTGTCATTGCAACAGATTGTGAATACGAGATATGTTTCAGATTGTACATAAATCTTATTCCTCCGTGTATATAGTTATATACGTGAGGTATAATGTAGTGCCTTTTCTTGTAAGGTTGTTAATATTATCTATTGTCTTGATAGTTGCAATCTCAATGGTTAATGGTAGTATAATAAGGACCAAGTATTGTCCAATAAAAAGATTAATGAGATGGAGAGAGAGAAGTATATAGAGTTATTGTAATAAGGTAAATGCATAAGAATTGTGGAATTGGTTAATCCCTACAATACAGTTATTTAATCACGCCCTAAGGGCAAAGTAATATTGCTTAAACAAACAAAAGATGGTAGGTTTTGAAAGTTGAAGTAAGTTAATTATGTTCAAATATTAACCTATATGCTTGTCATGATCTCTTCTTGTTTGCTATAAGTTGTTATACGTTTCTAATCCTGGTCGGTCGATGATAACTACCAGTACATATGGTTTGTAATGATACTACACTTAATATATCTCTATATGGGGATCTATCCATGTTGCAGGTAAGTTGGAGTTTCTATAAGTACAACGGTGATTATTCTTCAGCAGCTCATGTCATTCTACTCATACATGGATACTGTGTCTTGGGTCATCTTTCAATTTGTTTAGTGCTCTTGTACTAGTTTAGACTAGGTTCTGGGAAGCTGTTTTGTAGAACTCCGTAATGTCCATTTTGTAAAGTTTTATTTTAAACAGAAGGGTTGTTTAATTATTTATACTTGAGGCAATTTTAAATGTCTTCCGCAATGATTGAATGATTGGGTAAAAAGGTTCTCCTATCTAGGATAGAGTTGGTAGGTGCTCGCACGATCCATTGATGGGGTCGTGACATTCTCGATATGTACTCCGGGTACAACCAGATCCAAATGGATCCAGAGGACCAAGAGAAGACTTCTTCTGTCACAAACCATGTCACATATTGTTATAATATGATGCACTTTGGCTTAAAGAATGCGGGCCATGTACCCACGGATGGTGAATCAAATGTTCAAAAAATAGATCTGGAAGACTATGAAGGTTTACATCGGCAACATGCTTGTCAAATTAAAGTATTCTATGGATCACCTGGAACATCTACAAGAAACTTTTACATCATACAAAAACAAAACATAAAGCTGAACCGGGAATTTGCATTTTCTATGTAGGATCCGGAAAATTTCTAGGATTCCTCATAATGAATAGAGGGATCAAGGCTAATCCAAATAAAATTAGACTAATAGAAGAGATCTCTGAGGTGCTCACCGATATCAAGGTAGTGCAAAGGTTGACTGGGCGAGTAGTGGCAAGGTTGTCAAAAAAAACGCCACCGATTCTTTTATCTCTTAAGGAAGAATAGTCAGTTCAAGTGGATCCCCGAATGTCAGCGAGAATTGAACGCTTACTTATCAAGCCCACCTTTGCTAGCGAAGCCTCGGGAATGGGAGTAGTTACTTTTATATATGGTTGTAGAAGAGGTTACGGTAAGTGCAGTGCTTATCCGCAAAGAGAAAGGTATGCATTTTCCTATTTATTATATTATCAAGAGCCTACTGAGTGTGGAAACCTATTATTCGCAATTAGATAAGCAAGCATTAGCCCCTGTAGAGGTCACTCACAAGATCGGTCCCTATCTGGTGCCATCCAATTATGGCATTTTCTGTTGTTTTCTGGATTTTGAGCAGAACTTTGATACACTACACACACAGTTTTGTTTGTTCTAAGTCCACAGTTATACTGTGTCTCCTTAAAGAATCTAATCCCATCACTATTGCCCGAGGTATGGATTAATTCTTCCCAGGATAAAATAGAACACTATTCTACAATATCGGCAATGAAAATTGTAGAACTTCGTCGAACTCAAGAACGGAGTATTCACACACACTGACTGACTGTTTTAGAAGAAGAGAGTTTACAGAATTTCGTTTTGGTTGTAAAAATTTTTTCTGAATACCTGATGAAGGAAAACACAGGTATTTATAGCCAACTATGCACTGTTTCGAAAGGATGCACTGCTTCAAAAAATTGCACTGTTTCGAAGCACTGTTTCTGAAACATTGCATTGGTTCTGGAACTGATGCATCGTTTCTGGAACGTTGCATGTTTCTGGAATGGTTGCATTGTTCTGGAACGATGCACTGTTTCTTGAACAGTCACAAACGTTGCAAAACATTTCGTTGGAACATTGCATCTGGAGGAAAATTTCAGACGAAAATTTTTTCCTGAAAAAAAAAATTTGTCCAAAAAGATAGTCTCTCGATCGATCATTTTCCAAAGCCAAAGCCAAAGCCAAAGCCAAAGCCGAAGCCGAGCCGAGCGAGCGACGACGACGACGGCGCGAGGCTTGGTTTCTTCTTGGCTCACTATCCCTTCAAAGGAGTACTTCTTAATATAAAGGACAAATGATTTCTTTCTCCCACCAATGAGGGAGAAAATATTTTTCCTTCTATAAAGTGACTATTCACCTCCCTTTGTTCCCATTTTGTTCCACCATTTTCCATTCATCTTTCACCAAAACCCAACAATCCCCCACATGAATGGGGAATGGCTATTTCATTTTAGAAAAATGTGTGTGATCTACAAATAAGAATCAGTTGCATCTGGATAAGTAGGTTTCCCTTTGAACTTTCCATAGTGAACATACATCGGGTATCCTCGGTCAATCGGTAGATTTGATATCTTTGAACCGTCGAGCTTTTATGTATACCTAGACAATGTATGTCACACAACTAACCCTTAACCGTTCTTGGTTCTCATTGTTTTGTTCATTTCAGCCATGAACACGTCCTGGTTTCATGAGTGCATAGAGAATTGGCCTTTCGTTATATTCTCCTTGAAGCGGCTTACACTTCACACTCACATAGGTGATTCCTAAACGTTAAGTCCAATAGACAAAACTATTTGGTCATACCAGCCAAACTTAGGTAATCATTAAAGGCTTCACATCTTAAGCTCTATCCTTGTTCTCTGAACATTGTCTGCATCATGAGAATGGGTTGAGTTTAGTTGACAATGTTGAACCGTCAGTCACGACTTTGTTTGATCTCTTTGAACCTAGCTCTTGGGATCTCAAGTCTGCTAGGTAGAGTTACCGCCGTGATGACTTGTCCTTGGCCTTAAACCCATTCCCTTTGATGATTTGTCAACCGCCTCTCTAGTTAGGCCTTTTGTTAGCGGATCTGACACATTATCTTTTGACTTAACATAGTCAATTGTGATAATTCCACTAGAGAGTAATTGTCTAACGGTGTTGTGTCTTCGTCGCATGTGACGAGACTTTCCATTATACATAACATTTCCAGCTCGTCCTATTGCCGATTGACTGTCACAATGTATACATATAGGAGCAACTGGATTTGGCCATAAAGGAATATCTTCTAGAAAATTCCTTAGCCATTCTGCTTCTTCACCGGCCTTGTCCAGAGCTATAAACTCAGATTCCATTGTAGAACGAGCTATACACGTCTGTTTGGAAGATTTCCAAGACACTGCTCCTCCACCAATGGTGAACACATATCCACTTGTGGATTTTATTTCAGATGATTCGGTGATCCAATTTGCATCACTATATCCTTCTACCACCGCAGGATATTTATTGTAGTGCAATGCATATTCTTGAGTGTATTTTAAATAACCCAACACTCGCTTCATCGCCATCCAATGAGTTTGATCGGGATTACTCGTGAATCGACTCAGTTTACTTATGGCGCAAGCTATATCAGGTCTGGTACAATTCATTATGTACATCAAACTTCCTAACACTCGAGCATAGTCCACTTGGGACTTGCTTTGACCTTTGTTCTTTGTAAGAGCAAGATTTACATCAATTGGAGTCTTTGCGACTTTGAAGTCCAGATACTTGAATTTCTCCAATACCATGTTGATGTAGT
Source organism: Capsicum rhomboideum (assembly GCA_031232105.1). NCBI lineage: Eukaryota > Viridiplantae > Streptophyta > Magnoliopsida > Solanales > Solanaceae > Capsicum > Capsicum rhomboideum. Next base: position 120,243,159 of record CP124711.1, read on the forward strand.
GAGTCTGAGACAAAGCTAAACCTTGAGGAGTTCTGTGAATTTTAATTCCTAAAATCAGATCTGCAACTCCTAAGTCTTTCATATCAAATTTGCTATCAAGCATACGCTTAGTAGCATTTATGTCGGAAATGTCCTTACTCATTATCAACATATCATCAACATACAAGCAAACAATGACAACATGATTTGGAGTGTTCTTAATGTAAACACATTTATCACACTCATTGATCTTAAATCCATTTGCCAACATTGTTTGGTCAAATTTCGCATGCCATTGTTTGGGCGCTTGTTTTAGTCCATAAAGTGACTTAACAAGTCGACATACCTTCTTTTCTTTTCCTGGAACTACAAACCCTTCGGGTTGATCCATGTAGATCTCTTCCTCTAATTCTCCATTTAAGAAGGCTGTCTTCACATCCATTTGATGAATTTGAAGACCATATACGGCGGCTAACGCTATCAATACTCGAATTGACGTAATTCTTGTTACCGGCGAGTATGTGTCAAAATAATCAAGACCTTCTCGTTGTCTGAACCCTTTGACAACTAGTCTTGCCTTATATTTATCAATAGTGCCATCATCTTTCATTTTTCTTTTGAAGATCCATTTAGAACCCAATGGTTTGTTTCCTGGAGGAAGATCAACTAATTCCCACGTATGATTATTCAATATGGATTCTATTTCACTATTGATTGCCTCTTTCCAATATTGTGCTTCCGAAGAAGACATAGCTTCCTTAAACGTTTGAGGCTCATTCTCTACTAAGAATGTCAAGAAATCGGGACCAAAGGAAGTTGATGTCTTTTGACGTTTGCTGCGCCTTACACTTTCTTCATTAGGCATACTTTCTTTTTCTTCTTCCCGAGGTCGTTTAGATTTTTCACTAGACGACTCACATTCATTCTTATACGGGTAAACATTTTCCAAAAATTCAGCATTGTCTGATTCGATTACCGTATTTACATGAATGTCAGGATTATCTGATTTGTGAACCAGAAATCGATACGCCTTGCTATTGGTTGCATATCCAATGAATACACAGTCAATTGTTTTCGGTCCTATTTTAACCCTCTTGGGTTTAGGAACTTGGACTTTTGCCAAACACCCCCACACTTTGAAGTATTTCAAGGTGGGTTTCCTTTCTTTCCATTTCTCATATGGAATTGCCTTTGTTTTGCTATGGGGTACTCGATTGAGTATTCGATTAGCCGTTAAAATAGCTTCCCCCCACAAGTTCTGTGGTAAACCAGAACTTATCAACAAGGCATTCATCATCTCCTTTAATGTTCTATTCTTTCTTTTCGCAATTCCATTGGATTGTGGAGTGTATGGGGCAGTTGTTTGATGAATAATTCCATATTCCAAACATATTTCTTCAAAAGGAGATTCATATTCGCCGCCCCTATCACTTCTGATCATTTTGATTTTCTTATCAAGTTGTGTCTCAACTTCATTCTTGTATTGCTTGAATGCATTAATTGCCTCGTCTTTGCTGTTAAGCAGATAAACATAGCAATATCGAGTGCTATCATCAATGAAAGTTATAAAGTATCTTTTACCACCACGTGATGGTGTTGACTTCATGTCACAAATATCTGTGTGGATTAAGTCTAAGGGATTTGAATTCCTTTCAATTGACTTATACGGATGCTTAACATGCTTCGATTCCACACATACTTGACACTTCATATTATTACTTTCAAACTTAGGCAATATTTCCAAGTTAATCATTTTTCGCAATGTTTTATAATTAACATGTCTTAAACGCGCATGCCACAAATTATTGGACTCAAGCAAGTAAGAAGAAGAAGTACTTTTATTGATATCAACAGCCATTACACTTAGCTTGAAAAGGCCCTCAGTGAGGTAACCCTTTCCTACAAACATATCACTTTTACTAAGTACAATCTTATCAGACACAAATACACATTTAAAACCATTCTTGACCAGAAGTGACGTCGAGACCAAATTCTTGCGCATTTCGGGAACATGAAGAACGTTGTTAAGCGTCACTATCTTGCCCGAAGTCATTTTCAAGCCAACCTTTCCTGTTCCTTCTATCTTTGCGGTTGCAGAATTTGCCATATAAATGGTCTCATCTTTTTCAGACACAGTATAGGAAGAGAACAACTCCCTATTTGAACAAACATGTCGGGTAGCATCCGAATCCATCCACCATTCTTTTGGATTTCCAACCAAGTTGCACTCGGACAGCATTGCGCACAAAAAGTCCATGTCCTCATTCAAGTTCGCTTGGTCTTTCTTTTTCTTGTCCTTCTTAGGAGCACGACACTACGAAGTCATATGACCATACTTGCCACAATTGTAGCAATTTCCTTTGAACCTCTTCTTGTTTGGTTCATTCTTGTCTTCATTGGACTTTTTCCTCTTCTTGTTCTTTGGAGGAGTTTCAACATGATTTGCTCCCGGAATTGAAGACTTTGAAGTGGCTTTCTTTTCAGCAGCTTTGTTGTCTTCTTCAATCCGCAAACGAACAATCAAGTCCTCCAACTTTATTTCCTTTCGTTTATGTTTCAAGTAGTTCTTAAAATCCTTCCACAAAGGAGGCAATTTTTTCGATAAAGGCTGCCACTTGAAATGCTTCATTTACATCCATTCCTTCAGCAAGTAAATCATGGATTATTACTTGCAATTCTTGGACTTGAGACATGACAGTTTTACTGTCAACCATTTTATAGTCCAGAAATTTGGCCACCACAAATTTCTTTAGTCCAGCATCTTCAGTCTTGTATTTCTTGTCTAATGCGTCCCATAATTCTTTAGATGTTTTGCATACGCTATAGACATTATACAAGCTGTCTTCCAACCCATTCAGAATGTAATTTTTGCACAGAAAATCAGAATGATTCCATGCCTCCATTACTATGAAACGGTATTTTTCCGGAGTGTCATCCGGGAAGGTTGGAACTTTGTCAGAAATAAATTTCTGCAAGCTGAGAGTGGTTAGATAGAACAACATCTTCTGTTGCCACCTCTTAAAGTCAGTACCGGAAAACTTTTCGGGTTTTTCAGTTGCTGTCAGTGCAGGAACAACACGGTTTGAAGAAACTGTATTTGTTTGCACAGAAGCAGAAGTCATTACAGCATCAACAGGTTCTGCCATTTCGGTTAGATTCTTTAAGCTTGTTGTTTTCTGGATTTTGAGCAGAACTTTGATACACTACACACACAGTTTTGTTTGTTCTAAGTCCACAGTTATATTGTGTCTCCTTAAAGAATCTAATCCCCTCACTATTGCCCGAGGTATGGATTAATTCTTCCCAGGATAAAATAGAACACTATTCTACAATATCGGCAATGAAAATTGTAGAACTTCGTCGAACTCAAGAACGGAGTATTCACACACACTGACTGACTGTTTTAGAAGAAGAGAGTTTACAGAATTTCGTTTTGGTTGTAAATTTTTTTTCTGAATACCTGATGAAGGAAAACACAGGTATTTATAGCCAACTATGCACTGTTGCATTGTTCTGGAATGATGCACTATTTCTTGAACAGTCACAAAAAGATAGTCTCTCGATCGATCATTTTCCAAAGCCAAAGCCGAAGCCAAAGCCGAAGCCGAAGCCAAGGCTTTGCCGAAGCCGAAGCCAAAGCCAGCCGAAGCCGAAGCCGAAGCCGAAGCCGAGCGACGACGACGGCGCGAGGCTTGGTTTCTTCTTGGCTCACTATCCCTTCAAAGGAGTACTTCTTAATATAAAGGACAAATGATTTCTTTCTCCCACCAATGAGGGAGAAACTATTTTTCCTTCTATAAAGTGACTATTCACCTCCCTTTGTTCCCATTTTGTTCCACCATTTTCCATTCATCTTTCACCAAAACCCAACATTTTCCACCTACCCACTCCATAACATTCTCTACAAACACAAGCTCTTAGGGAGAATTGCAAAGTGGGTCGTCGAGCCAAGCAAATTTGATATTGAATAAAAGCCCCAAACGACCATTAAATCCTAGGTTTTGGCTGACCTTATGGTCGACTTCAACCCCAAGATGGTTGCACAAGCCAAATAAGAGGTGTAGTGGCCTCTAGAGGCCAACGCGAAACTTGGAGCCTCTACACTAATGGGGCCACGAACAAAAGAGGTACTAGCCTAGGAGTCAGTCTGATCACTCCAATGGTACAAAAATTGAGACAAGCCATCGATTATATGCAACTTACTAATAATGAGGCTGAGTACGAGGCCCTTCTTGCAGTTTTAGGTCTGTCTCTAGGACTAGGAACAGAGACCGTTAAAGTTTTTTGCGACTCCCAGCTCATCGTGAACCAGATTGAAGGAAATTATGAGGCAAAAGTTGTATAGATGTTGAGATACATTGTGAAGGTTCAGAATTCTCTATCCTAATTCAATGATTGGGAGAAAAAGCAAATTCCTTGAAGGCGATGAGCCAGACACGTTGGCCACTCTAGGATCTGAAACTAAGGTTGACAATTTAACAAAAGGCATCATGGTGCAACTTTTACATTCGACACTAGAAGCTCTAGGGAGAAAGGAGGTAAATTTCACTGATATAAGATTAAAGGAACGTGTACGTAAAATACCTCAAGAATGGAGAGTTTCTAGTAGATGCTAAAGCCTCATGGGATATCCGAATGAAGGCCACCAAATTTGGTTTGATGGATGGTAACCTTTACAGGAGATCTTATCTAGGCCCGCTAGCTAAGTGCCTGGGACCAGGTGATACCAACTATGTGTTGAGAGAATACATGAAGGGGTGTGCGATAATCATTCCCGGGCAAACTCATTTATGCTCAAGGTAATGAGAGTGGTACACTATTAGCCTCAAATGGAGGTATATGCTAAAGGTTTCATTATGAAATGTGAAAAATGTCAGCAGTTTGCATGCAACATTCACCAGCCTGGAGAGAATATACACGCAGTGGCCGCTCCATGGCCTTTCTTAAATTGGGGAATGGATAGGACCATTACCACCAGCTCTGGGATAGGTAAAATTTTTTCTTATAATGACTTTGCAATAACGACCCTCTGTTTGTAGGAGCCAAGGTGACTGAGTTCTTCGTTGGGATTCAAATTAAATAAATCACTTCCACTCCATACCACCCGTATGCAAACAGGCAGGCAGAGTCAACCAACAAAACAGTGTTACAAAGCCTTAAGAAAAGATTGGAAATTTGAAGGGTTGTTGGGTGGAAAAATTATTGGGGCTGCTTTAGGCGCACCAGACGACATCAAACTCAAGCTCGGAGGAAACTTCATTCTAGCTGGTATATGGGGTCAAATCTCTAATCCATGTTGAAGTGGGTGATCCTAGTCTCTGCTTTCTAGGAGCGAACAATGATGGAAATAATGAAATCATGAGAAAGCAACTAAATTTGTTATATACGCACCGAGAGGCTCTCTCATCCGATTGGTTGCACAAAATCAAAGGAAGATGAGGACCAAGAGGCTCTCTCATCCGAATGGCTGTACAAAATCAAAGGATGGAGAAATATTACAATCGCCGAATGAAGCACTGACATTTCAAAGTATGGGATCTAGTACTGTGGAAAGTAACTCTCAGTACTCGATACCCGAATGAATAAATTTAAGCTCAAATGGAAAGGACCTTACAAAGTAACTAGTCCAGCCGGGAAAGACTCCTACCAGCTTATCTACCTTGATGGAAATCAACAATAAAACAACTAGAATGTTAACCATCTAAAGAGATTCTACTGCTTAAAAATACTGACATCTGCAAGAAGCCTCCTCTTTTATGATAACATGCGTAACACTCTTTGTGTCACCACTTTTTTTTTCGTTTCGAAGGGTTTTTCTAATTGAAGTGACGGTATTGAATAGGGATTATTTTGTTTACAGAGTCGCCACTTGGAATTGAGTTATGATATTCCAAGTCACCTTTTTAAATCCCTAATCAAAAGGAAATGACTCTTTATTGGTCTGCAAAAACAGAAGACCGGGTAAGGAATTCTATTGACCGAGGGGAAGGTATGAGGCACCTCTCGAGTCCCGTGGTTCTAGCACAGTCGCGTTATTGACTTGTATTTGGCTTAAATTAATTCTTGAATGAACAAGGTTTGATTAGTCGCTCAATTTACCTAAAAGTTATGAGAGAAATTGTGACTTACGTTTTCGGCTGAGGAGCATAATTACACACGGAGCCTTATAATTATGAAGTAAACTAAGGAGCGTAACTGCACACATAATCAACCTCGATATATTAATTTAAATTTGTTCTTCTTTTTACTATTATGCGTCTTATCTTGCTTACTTCTCACGTAGTCTTATCTACCAATAATTAAATAGGGTCTTGAGCAAATTTGTAACTCATCTTACTCTTTGATTCTAAAGACTTTCCTTAAACAAAATTGGTCAACAACAGAAACGTTAAAACATATCTAATTTAAACACATCAATGCAGTACACAAGGATTTAAGATCACAATTAAAAAAATATATTTGCATTAAATCTTTCAAAAAAAAACATTGCATGAATCCTAGTCCTGGCACTAAATAAAAAGGTTTTATCTTAGCAGCTAGCTAATGTAGACCATGCAAGCAAATATGCTTAAAAAAATTAAAATTTTACACCTACTGATATTAAGAAGAATCAATTTTTTATTTTTTATTTTTGATTAAAAAATAACAATCCAAACAATGATTATGTGGAACGAGCATTATAATGCTATTCTCTTTGTAAAATCATCTCTTCCTTTGTTATTTAAATCTTTTCTTATGTCTTCTTGTGCTTATTAAAGATGAACGAAAATAAGACCCACTACTTGAAACTAAGTTTAGAACAAGTTACGTAGTGAATTTTGACATTAACTATTTTCATCTTACCAACCTATCAAGTTAAACAGATATCATCATTAAGAACGACAAAATATGAAAATAAGCATGGATTAGGACAATGATTTTGCTTAAACATGCAATACGCTACGGATTATCATATTAATTTTACGCTAAATCTAACGAGATAGAAATCTAAAAATATTAACACGTTAAACACATACGAACTTCGAACTTCATAACATCATCATCAAATCCCACACAATCATGATATTAAACTATTCAAGAGAGATTGAGGGGTATCTTTAGTGAAAATTGTTTCACAACAAAAGAAAAGATGTTATAATCTACGAATTGGCAAATTTAACAATAGCTAACTTTCAAGAGCCATGAACATGGAACCGTGAACAAAACCTCAAGATATATTTTTGTAGTCTCTCGTGTGCTCTCTGTCTCACTTTTTGCCTTTTTCTTTTGGGTGTGTGTATATGTTTTGGACGTGAGGAAAGTTTAGGGTAGTATGGGTTGCTGGAGAATGTTGTTTCCTCTATTTTTTGTTGCCTTTTCTCCTTCTCTTTCTCTATATTTCTTTTTTTTCTAAGTGTTTTCCTTTCTCTTTCTACAATGCTCTCGTCTCCTATGTTACTATTTTTCTTCTAAGTGTTGTCTCTTTTTGTTTTCTGTCTAGGTGGTTTTTTTATCTCCTCTTTCTCTATCCGTGTATATGTATATATAGAGGTATGATGTGGGTTGGTTATGTAAGAGTGTTGTTTGTGACGTGATGTGTGTGTGCAGGAAAAATAGGGGAATATGGGGGAGTTGATGAATATGCAGGTGGGTTTTCTAGGAGTAGTAGGGTGGTTAGGTGCAGGTGGGTTTTACTCTTTCTTCTTTTCTTTTTGTTTTAAAATATTAAAAAATAATAATTAACTAATTAATTTTTATACTAAGAAAATATAAGAAAAGTTTATAACTAGAGTAAAATGAAATATAATTAAGAGGATACTAAAATTACTAGCTTATTTATTAAAATCTAAATATATATATATATAAAAAAAACAAAGCTTATCCTAAAATGTGACTCTATTTTTTTTTTGATACCTTTTCACAATTTTTCAAATAAAACCTACTAAAAATAAAAATAAAAGCTAAAATAAAGATTAGACAAAATAAACATTTAATGCTAAAAATAGGTTGAAGCTCGCGGAGGGTCGAAAATCAAGTGTCTATATTTGCCCCTCTTTGTCTAAGAACACGAAGAGTTTTCAGTCAAAGAAGTAGACAACAAGATAAGTTTTGACCCGACTATTATTTGAAATGGAAAAGAAAAGAAGAAAGGGATAGATCGAGTTCTGTCTTTAGACCGCCTACATATCCCGGGTTATAAGAGAATCAGGTCACGTGTAGTTTGAGGGGTAAGAAGGAAGGTAGAACATACTGAGATGGAAAAGCCGAGTGAGGTCCTGTCGAGGTTCCGGTTCGTGGCTCCTATCATTACATTAATAAAATACAATAAAGGAAAAATACAATATCTTATCTACTCTACTTGTCTTGAGTCTTCCTTTAGATCTCCGCCTTAGATTTTCAATTTTCATCTCACCCTTTTTTGGTAAGTACCTTGATCTCGAAGTTGAGATTTGAGACTTGAGCTTGAAACTTAGAGTAAATCTTTGACACTCTTTCAAATGACAGTCTGAGAATGTTCTTGAATGCTTGTTTTCTTGACCAATAGTTGAATATAAACCGACGTCTGGATGACGGACCGCTACATGCATTTGAAAACTAATCTGATTATCATTGAGATTGAACGTCTGGTAAGAGTCGGGACTGTGTATTTGGACATCAAGATTGTGCTTTACCAGAAAAAATCTGCAAGACATCATAAACAAAGAAACAAACAAAAATATTTTTTGCCTCAGTTTTCACCTGAAAATTTTTGTGAGTTATTATCAATTGTAAACTTTTAAAATAAACTAAGACCAGGAAATATATACCATGGGAGAAAAGAAAATAAAGATCTCAAACTGGAAAGTGTTTATCCCAGGAGAAATAAAAAACGACTGTCTCGGACTAGGAAATGTCATCCTAGGAGAAACTATAAAACGACTGTCTTGGACTAGAAAATGTCATCCTATGAGAAAATTAAAAGTAACCGTCTCAGACTAGGAAATGTCATCCTAGGAGAAAAATAAAAATGACTGCCTCAGACTAGGAAATGTCCTCCTAGGAGAAAATGAAAAACGTCTCAGACTAGGAAATGTCATCCTAGGAGAAAATAAAAAAAAGATTGTCTCGGACTAGGAAATGTCATCCTAGGAGAAAATTAAAAGCAATCGTCTCAGACTAGGAAATGTTATCCTAGGAGAAAAATGAAAATGGTTGTCTCAAACTAGGAAATGTCATCCTAGGAGAAAATGAAAAATGTCTCAGACTAGGAAATGTCATCCTAGGAGAAAATAAAACGATTGTCTCGGACTAGGAAATGTCATCCTAGGAGAAAAATGAAAAACGATTGTCTCGGACTAGGAAATGTCATCCTAGGGGAAAATTAAAAGTAACCGTCTCAGACTAGGAAATGTCATCCTAGGGGAAAAATGAAAATGACTGTCTCAAACTAGGAAATGTCCTCCTAGGAGAAAATGAAAAAATAACTGTCTACTACTAGGAGATGTTTATCCTAGGATACGAGTGAAAAAAATAACTGTCTACTACTAGGAAATATCATCCTAGGAGAAAATGAAAATTAACCGTCTCAGACTAGGAAATGTCATCCTAGGAGAAAAAATAAAAAATAACCGCCTCAGACTAGGAAATGTCATCCTAGGAGAAAATAAAAAAGTGACTAAATACCATTATTTAGGAGGATCCTGCTATGCTAAATCCCATTATTCAGGAGGGTCCTGAACTGAAATGTAAAGTCCCATTTTTTAGGAGGGTCCTGAGTTGAAATGTAAAGTCCCATTATTCAGGAGGGCCCTGAGCTGAAAATTAAAGTCTCATTATTTAGGAGGGTCCTGCTACGCTAAATCCCATTATTCAGGAGGGGCCTAAGCTGAAATGTAAAGTTCCATTTTTCAGGAGGGTCCTGAGCTGAAATGTAAAGTCCCATTTTTCAGGAGGGTCTGAACTGAAATGTAAAGTCCCATTTTCCAGGAGGGTCCTGAGCAGGAAATTAAAGTCCCATTTTTTAGGAGGGTCCTGAGAAAAAAATAAGTCCCATTATTCAGGAGAGTCCTGAGCTGAAAATTAAAGTCCCATTATTTAGGAGGGTCCTGCTAATTCCATTTTTTTCGGAGGGTACTGAACTGAAAAGTAAAGTCCCATTTTTTAGGAGGGTCCTGTTAATCCGATTTTTCAGGAGGATCCTGAGCTAAAAATTCAAATCCCATTTTTCAGGATGGTCCTGCTACAGTTGAGTTCTCAAAAACAAACAACACGAATAATTTTTTTTCAGTTTGCACCAGAAATTAATTTTGTGAATAACTTGTACGATGCAAAATACTTATGCCAAAGAAAACAAAATGCAAGAGAGATATGCAAATAGGATGTGTGGTCCCTTGAAATGAACGATGATAGGGATGTTTGATTCTAAAAATGCAATTAAGGTGTTTGTTCCCTAAAAACGCCTCTAAGGTATTATTCTCTATAGTCAAAATGCAACTAGGATGTTTGTCCCCTGTGTTGAAAAGAGATAAAGTGTTTGTTTCGTAACATACCCATAAGGTGTTTGATCCCTAAGGTGAAAGTGCAACTAGGGTGTTTGTTCCCTAAAAACATCATTAGGATACGGTTCGTTCCCTGAGAAAGCAAGAAGAAAAGAGGTTTTTATTTTTTTAGAAAAAGAAAAAATAATTAATTATTTTTTTTTCCCCAGTTTTGATATTGGGGAACTATGATTTTTTTTTTAAAAAAAAAGTTTTTCTTTTTTTTTTAAAAAAAAATTAAAATGTCCTAGACTTTTTTTCAAGTAATACAAAGTTTTTATGTGGTGAGACCGAACCCCATTATAGGACTGCCTACGTATCCTGCCATAGCAAGAATCAGGTCAAATGTAGTACAAACAAAACATCTTTTGATTTCAGTTGGTACCAACAATCAGTATTATGCATGAGAATCACCACCAGTTACTTTTGGACAAACTCGGGATCAACTTAGAAGTAACTCCTATAATTTCAAATGGTACCTCAAACATACCTAAGTATTGACAAGATATGTTCACCTTACCTTAATCAAGGGTTTAGAATTATTTTTGTCCTCATGTTTCAAATGCCCTTACAAAAAATAGAGTCCTAATTTACTCACAAAAGAATCGATTAAAATCTTAGGACATTGTGAAGCCACTCACACTCAGAAAGATATTCAATGCATGCAACAGAGATTCCATATGCTTGGTCGTCATGTAAATATCCTCTAATGTGAGAACACTCAAAATGAGATTAAGTAGGGCTTGTCATTGGCTTGTAATATAGGCTTAGGGCTGGGTAGGATATTCTTTTAGGATAGAGTGGTTATTCCCTCCTAAAGCTTTGCACTATGCGCTTAAATTTTTGCATTTCCGCACCTGTTCTTGATTTTCTTTGATGCTTCTTCTCATTTTCTTTGACCTTTCACCTCACTTTTTGTTGAGTATTTTTTTTTGGAGTTTATTTCTTGCTTTTTTCTTCTGGTCTTGCATTTTTCTTGAATCTTCACATTTCTATCTATTAGTTTTTTTCATCCAACTTAGATCTTTGTTAGTGTGCTAAGAAGGCAAGGTTAAAAGAGGGGTAGTGCATTTATTCACTAAAAAAGATATAGGCTAAAATTTGGTTGTCCAATAAAAAGGCTTTAAGCTCAAAAGAGGAAGTCTATGGATTAAATTTCATTTGGTAGGCTTCAAAGGCACAATTGGACCAAAGAAAACCTACAATCCTTTCTCAAGCCAAGAATTTCTCAAAATTTTGCCTCAACAAACATTCGGGCCAAGTTCTAGATCAACGAAGCTATGTCATTGAATTTTTTATCTAAAGTTCACCACACAATACACATCAACCTATGATTTTAGAATTATTTAAACCCTGATTTTAAGCGAGAATTTCTCAAGTGTCACTTTAGTATAATCAAGAGGTATCAAAAGAAACTATCGTTCACAATAAAGTTGGTCTAACTCATCATACCGAATAATTTAACACTTATTCTTTTCTCATGCATATTTCTAGGTATGTTGGTACCAACCAAATCAAGAGATTATTATTTTATATATATATTTTTTTTGACTGGGACCGAACTCAAAAGAAGAGTTGCCTACGTATCTTGTTGAAACAAGAATCAGGTCAGACGTAGTTCAGGAAGTTTCAAACAAAAGGTAGCAAGCCTTTTTTTTTTTTTTTGATTTTTTTGAATAAAGAAAAAAACTTTTTTTAAATAAAGATAACAATTTTTTTTTAAGATCACCGAACTAGAAAAGGCTGCCTATATATCTCATTAGGGTGAGAATCAGGTGTGCGTAGTTCATAAAAGCTATATACAAAAAAAACTCTTCTTATTATTTCCAAAAAAGAATTTAAAGGAAACGGTCATAAATTTAGGGGAAAAGTTGCTCTATTCTGTCTCACTAAGCTGCTTATAGCCGGTCAACAATCAAACAAACCTTCCAAATAAATGTCAAAGAGCATGTAAGATGTACATGTTGGTCATATAAAGAGGATACCTGTCCTAGATGAACCCAGCCCCTGTGCCGAGTCCCGCTAAGTCAAATGCACATAATGCAGATAAAGCGGAGCCTAATAGGGATAGCCACGTCTGAGTTTCAGTTCTACTAGGTTTAACCTGATGGAGATAGGTGTCTAGACCGGCTTATCCGAGCGGACAACTCAAATCGGGGAGGGCCAATTTACCGGTAGCAAAGCTATTCCGGTTATACTGGTGATCCAACCCCGACTAACATGTGTGACTAATATTCCTTAAAATAGGAGCGTAACCGAATACTGATTTGTCTTAGATAGAAGGTTTTGTGGAGTGTAGCCGCACACGCAACAAATAGTGGTAGACGTACTTAGACACTCAGATGGGTGCGCAAGAGAAAACAGTTTATATTGCAATTCAAATAATATTAAAGCGGTAAAAAATCAAGCAAAGAGCACATTAGGCCAACAAACACAACATATATCCAAGAATTAAAGAAAGTAAAAAAAAAAGTCAATATACAATTCTCGAATTCTAGTTAAGGTCCCCAGCAGAGTCGCCAGAGATGTCACACCCCTTTTTTTTTTCGTTTCGAAGGGTTTTTCTAATTGAGGTGACGATATTGAATAGGGATTATTTTGTTTACAGATTCGCCACTTGAAATTGAGTTATGATGTTCCAAGTCACCTTTTTAAACCCCTAATCAAAAGAAAATGACTCTTTATTGGTCTGCGAAAATAAAAGACCGGGTAAGGAATTCTATTGAACGAGGGGAAGGTATGAGACACCCCTTGAATTTCGTGGTTCTAGCACGGTTGTTTTATTGACTCGTATTTGGATTAAATTAATTCTTGGATAAACTAGGTTTGATTAGTTGCTCAATTTACCTAAGAGTTATGAGAGAAATTGTGACTTATGTTTTCAGCTGAGGAGCATAACTACACACGGAGCCTTATAATTATGAAGTAAACTAAGGAGCGTAACCACACACGGTTAATTTAAATTTGTTCTTCTTTTTACTATTTTGTGTCTTATCTTGCTTACTTCTCACGTAGTCTCATCTACCAATAATTAAATAGGATCTTGAGCAGATTTGTAACTCATCTTACTCTTTACTCTTTAATTCTAAAGACTTTCCTTAAACCAAATTTGTCAACAACAGAAACCTTAAAACATATCTAATTTAAACACATCAATGCAGTACACAAGGATTTAAGATCACAATAAAAAAAATTATATTTGCATTAAATCTTCCAAAAAAAAAACATTGCATGAATCCTAGTCCTGGCACTTGATGTGTCATGGTTACATGGCACTTTCGATGCTTAAGACAATGAAAATATGCAATTACTTGGGAGTGTTTTGTTGGTATGATGTGGTTTCTGTCCTACTTTGCAGGAAAACAAGTTTTAAAGGAAAAATGATCAAAAAGGAAGAATCAATCCCGAGAACGAAGTGTCAGAAGAAGAAAGAACAAGAACCTGCACAAGACAGGGACCCACGACATAAGTCGCATGGCGTGGCTGCCACTTACGTGACGTGAGTGGTTGGTGTGGGTCTACTACAGAGATTGAAAAAGTTGTCTGATTTCTACGGCAGGAGTCACGTGGCATGACTACCACCCACATGACGTGGAAGCATGCCATGACCCAACTTCTGAAGACATCTAATTGAGCCTGATTCCCACGACATCAACCTACGTGGCGTGACTTCTTTCCACGACACCAAGTCACGATACCGTGGAAGCTGCCGACTCTGTTCTCCTATTTTGTTTTGGATAGGACTAGTTTTGTATCTATAAATCCCCCTGTATAGCCCTAGGTGCGAGAGTTAGACATTACATTATTTTGAGAGTTATTTCATACTGTTTCAGACATATTCTTGGTTTTGTAGTTGCAAACCCTAAGTTGAGTTTTATTGATAATTGAGATTTTGGTTTTTCTTCATTGTCGTGAGATCATAATTATGTTTTCATCTCTGAATTCTTCTTGTGTTCTTACAATTATGAGTAGCTAAACCCATCAACTAGGGTTGTGTGAACCATGAGGAATTAACGAAATCGATTAACTGTAAAGCAATTTTGTATCGTTGTGAATGCATGTATTGTTGTTTCCTTCATTGTGATTGCTCTTCTAACGGTTGCAAACGTTAGAAACTCATCTGTATTCTAGACTTGCTCGAAAGAGAGGTAGAGATTGAGAAAAGGAGATAACAACAGAAATTTGAAGCTATCAACCTTCATCTAATAACCGGAGCCTTAGCGAGAATGGTTATATGAGATCCAGGACAAGGGTTAGTAGTGAGACACTCGGAAACCGAGAGGGGAAGAGTGAAATTCGTCTAATGAAGGTCGAGAGACAGTTAGATGAACCTAATTTGTTAGATTTTGCATGCAACGCAGCGGGACAGTCTTGCTAGTACAAATAACCGGTGGAGTTAAAAAATCATTGGGGATCACAGTCCTAGTGTATTTCTCTCATTGTCTATAAACTTGATACAACCAGCGATCGTTACTAGCACTTTATATTCACATAAACCCCCCAGTTTTATTTACTTTCCAATTGTTCTATCCGGTATTCTACTCACACTTCGACCTATTCCCTGTGGGATCGACCCCAACCTTGTTGGGTTCTATATTTGATTCAGCGACCACACTATACTTTTCTGGAGGTATATGTTGGGCGACATCAAATTTTGGTGCCGTTGCCGGGGAATACGGTTACGGAGTTGATTTTTACTAGGTGGAGTTGATTGGTTGTGTTTTTATATACTTTTGAGGGCATACGCCGGTGTATGCCAAATACTAGGAGTCAAGGCAATCCCCTGATTCCACTTGATTTTGAAATTGAAAGGACTCTGAGAGCTAATCAGAGAATGGTGAATACTGAAGGAGTTCAGAATCCCGCAACTGCGGGAGACATTCATAACCAGCCAATTCATCCGGTTGGTCAGGAAACAGCGGATCAAACTACTGCTTGACTAACACGAGAAGGGCATGCTATACAAGCTGCTCTTAGACAAGCAAAAAGAGATAATCGTTCCATGCAAGAAGCAGCACAACGTCTGGCTGATGCTGAAGAGCGACAAAGACGACTAAGAGAACAACTGAGACCATATGTGCCTGTTTATGATGATCCTGAAGAAGAAGATGTGGCTTATTTTGAGCCAATAGAAACTGGTGCCATCATTCCACCAGAGTTACCTCCAGGCACTAAGTTTGACATTACTAGTGCCATGATCCATCTGCTAAACTTGAAGGGTGTGTTCGCTGGTCTTCCTACTGATGATCCAAACATGCATGTAATGAATTTTGTGGGGCTCTGCACACCGTACAATCTTCCTGGAGTTAACCAAGAGGCGATTTTGTTGAGGTTGTTCCTATTCTCCCTTACAGAAGAAGCCACTTTGTGGTTGACTGAGCTGCCACAATGTTCCATCACTACTTGGCAAGAATTGAGAAATCAATTTTTGGAAAGATTTTTCCCACCTTCCAAGATACTGCAGTTGAAAGACAAGATTTACAATTTCAGACAGCTTCATTCTAAAGAACTCTACAAGACATGGCTGAGGTTCAAGAAGAAGCTGCAGAATGTGCCAAATCACAGGATGAGTGGTAGGAATTTACTTGAAATCTTCTACAGGGCGTTGAATGTCAACACAAAGGCGGTAGCAGATACTATAACTGGTGGAGAATTCATGAGTCTAAGATGGGACCAAGCTTCAGAGATATTAGATCGTGTCACTAAGACCAACCGAGGATGGCATACTCGGGAGGCAGATACGCCGACTGGCACATATGCTATTAGATCTTCAGCAGCTCAAAGGGCTTTGGATGAATCTGTGTCTCAAGAGGTCGCACAGTTGAGGACATAAATTGGTCTTCTGGCTAAACAGATAGTGGCCAGAGATGCGAAAAAGGTGCAGGCTGTAGGTGCATAAAGTAAATCGGCTAGACATGATGATAGTGAGTCTGATGAAGAGGCGAGGTACCTAGATCGAGAAGTGGCGGGTTTTCGATCCAAGGGCCAAGGGTCTAATCAAGACTCTTGGTACTAAAGACAAGGGAATCAAGGTCGGAACCATTATGGAGACAACTATAACAAATCGGGATATAGAGATCGAGAATGAGACCGTGACGGTGATTGGAGGAGGAAAGAGGATTATAGAGAGAAGAATGACCTTTATGTACCACCAGGAAGACGTGATGAGGAGTCTGGAAATTCAAGGATGGAGGCTCTTCTTAATAAACTGGTCAAAGGAGCAGAAAGTCAGGAAAATTGCTTGAAGGAGATTAGGACTGACATTTCGGGCATAAGTCAGAAAGTGGAGTCTCATTCAACTGCCATTAAATAATTGGAGCAGCAATTCGGGCTGATTTCATTGGCACTAAATCAACGTCAGCCAGGCACCCTTCCAAGCAATACCGTCCAAAATCCAAAAAATGACAGTCATTGTCTCGCCATTACTACTAAGAGTGGGAAGTGCACGATAGATCCACCTATTCATGCCGATAGTGGTGTGACTAATGAACCAGTGGTTATTGATGTAGAAGCTGAGTTAGAGACGGGTAATTTAAAGAATGACACGGTTCCAAATCATCATGGTGATAGCGATAATGCAAAATCTGAAAAAGAGGAAGGAAAAAGAGGTACCACAAGTGCTCAAAACTATCCCACGACCTCCTCCTCCCTATCCTCAAAGATTGAAGAAGAAGGTTGAGGAAGGAAAATACCAGAAATTCATCACCATGTTGAAGGAGCTATCAGTAAACATCCCTCTTGTAGAGGCATTGGAGCAGATGCCAGGTTATGTAAAGTTCATGAAAGTCTTGGTGACAAAGAAGAGAACTGTCAGTTTTGAGCCAGCAGATAACATACATCATTGTAGTGCAGTTGCTTCGCGTTACCTAGTTGAAAAGAAGGAGGATCCAGGAGCTTTTACAATTCCTTGTACTATTGGGTACTATGACTTTGCTAAAGCATTGTGTGATTTGGGTGCTAGCATCAACCTAATGCAATTAGCCATTTTCAAGCAGTTGAGATTGGGAGCACCAAAACCAACCTTTATGAGACTTCTTATGGCCGATAGGACTGTGAAGAAGCCGGTGGGAATTTTGTACGATGTTTTGGTGAAGGTTGCATCTTTCATATTTTTGGCTGATTTTGTGATTCTCGATTGTGAAGTTGACTTTGAGGTTCCCATCATATTGGGAAGACCATTCCGTGCCACTGGCTGTGCTTTGGTTGATATGGAAATATGGCAGCTGAAATTTAGATTGAATGATGAACAGGTTACTTTCAATGTCTATCATTCAATGAAGCAGCCAAGAGATAAGCGGGTAATTTCAGTGATAGTTGTGGTTGATGATAGTGAGGTTGTTGTGTCTCTTGAAGAAAGGTTGGGAGTAGACCCTTTGGCTGCCGTGATCATGAATTTTGATGTCAAAGGTATTGAAGACTATGATGAGATGGTGGGTGCACTCGCTGGTAAAGGATCATACACTTATGCTCCAAAGAAACTGGATCTCAATTTGAAAAATAGGGTAACTCCACCAGCTCGTCCGTCTATTGAGGAGCCTCCAGTTTTAGAGCTTAAGGCTCTTCCGGCCCACCTTCGCTACACTTTCTTGGGAGCCAACAATACCTTGCCAATGATTATTTCCGCTAAATTAGTGGATTGGCAAGTAGAGGTTTTGGTTTCAGTATTGAGAAGATTTCCATTGGTTGGTCCATTGCTGATATCATAGGTATTTCACCTGGCATTTGCACTCATAAAATCCAGCTTGTTCCTGAGTGCATACCTAGCATTGAGTACTAGTGTCTTCTGAACCCACCAATGTAAGAGGTTGTGAAGAAAGAGATCATCAAGTGGTTAGATCCAGGAGTGGTTTACCCTATTGCTGATAGCAAATGGGTGAGACCAGTTCAGTGTGTGCCGAAAAAAAGAGGAATCACTGTGGTTCCAAACGACAAAAATGAGTTGATTCCAATGAGGCTGGTGACTGGATGGAGAGTTTGTATGGATTATCGAAAGCTAAATTCTTGGACTGAGAAAGATCATTTTCCTATGTCCTTTATGGACCAGATGTTAGACCGTCTTGCTGGTAGAGGATGGTATTGTTTTCTCGATGGCTATTCGGGGTACAATCAGATTTTTATTGCCCTCGAAGACCAAGAGAAGACCACCTTCACTTGTCCATACGGGACGTTCGTATTCAAGAGGATGCCTTTCGATTTGTGTAATGCACCGGCCACCTTCCAACGCTACATGATATTTATTTTCCCCGACATGGTGGAAGACACTATCGAGGTTTTTATGGATGACTTTTTCGTTGTGGGAGACTCATTTAATGGTTGTTTGGTACACCTTGCCAATGTGCTACAAAGATGCGAGGAGTGCAACTTAGTGCTGAACTGGAAAAAATATCACTTTATGGTCAATGATGGTATCGTATTGGGGCATCAGATTTCAAAGAATGGCATTGAGGTGGATAAGGTGAAGATTAAAGTAATTGAGAAGCTACCCCCGCCTATCTCTGTAAAAGGTATTCGAAGTTTCTTAGGTCATGTTGGTTTTTATAGAAGATTCATCAAGGATTTCTCCAAGATTGCACATCCCTTGTGCAAACTTTTAGAGAAAGAGGTGAAGTTTGTATTTGATGAAGCATGTCTTAAAGCATTTGAGTGTCTTAAGGAGAAGTTGGTTTCAGCCCCTAATATTGTGTCATCGGATTGGACTAAGCCTTTTGAGGTTATGTGCGATGCTAGTGGAGTGGATTTGGGTGCGGTCCTTGGCCAAAGACGTGAGAAGATATTACATCTGATTTACTATGCAAGCAAAGTGCTTAATCCAGATCAAAAGAATTACACTGTGACAGAACAGGAATTGTTTTCCGTAGTATTCGCTTTTGAGAAATTCAGATCTTACTTGATAGGTATGAAAGTGATTGTGCATACAGACCATGCAGCTCTTCGATATCTTATGTCAAAAAAGGATGTTAAGCCAAGACTGATTCCGTGGGTACTTATGCTGCAAGAATTTGACTTTGAAGTCAAAGATCGTAAGGGGACCGAAAATCAAGTGGTTGAACCATCTTTCACGCCTTGAGGAGGAAGCCATGCTTAAATTGAAGGATGATCTCGAGATTGATGATACTTTTTCAGATGAGCAAGTACTGGCAGCATCCCAAGACTTAATCCCATGGTTTACTGATTTTGCCAACTTCTTGGCAAGTGATCTAGTCCCGAAAGATATGTCATATCAGCAGAGAAGGAAATTCATGCATGAGGTAAGAAAATTCTTCTGGGATGAGCCGTATCTGTTCAGGGTATGTGCTGATGGAATAATTTGAAGATGTGTCCCAGAGGTCGAGATGATGAGTATTTTGGAAGCATGTCACTCATCTCCAGTTGGGGGTCATCATGGAGGTGCGCGGACTGCCCATAAAATCTTGCAATGTGGGTACTACTGGCCTAGTATTTACAAAGATGCTCATGATTATGCTCGCGCTTGTGACCAATATCAAAGGCAAGGAAATATTTCACGCAGACACGAACTTTCCATGACAACTATACTTGAGCTTGAATTGTTCGATGTGTGGGGAGTTGACTTTATGGGTCCTTTTGTGAGCTCGCATGGAATGAAATACATCTTGGTAGCCGTTGAATACGTTTCTAAGTGGGTGGAGGCAATTGCGCTTCCTAATAACGAAGGGAGAAGTGTCACAACTTTCTTGAAAAAGAACATATTCTCACGATTCGGGACACCCCGAGTTATTATTAGTGATGGAGGATCCCACTTTTGCAACCGTCTATTCAAAGCCCTGCTTGAAAAATATGGTGTCAAACATAAGGTGGCAAAACCTTACCATCCTCAGACAAGCGGGCAGTTTGAGGTGTCAAATCGCGAAATCAAGTCAATTTTGGCGAAAACAGTTAATGCAAATAGGACAGATTGGGCTCAAAGATTGGATGATGCATTATGGGCATATCGAACTACTTTCAAAACACCAATTGGTGCATCACCATATCAGTTGGTTTTTGGAAAATCTTGCTATTTGCCCGTTGAACTGGAACATAAGGCTTTGTGGGCGTTGAAGAGGTTGAATTTAGACTGGAGTGAAGCAGCTCAATTGAGACTTGAGCAGATGAATGAGATGGATGAATTTCATCTCCGGGCTTACAAAAGTTCAGCATTGTATAAAGAGAAAATGAAATTGTATCATGATCGTCGAATTGAGAACCGAGAGTTTCACCCGGGAAATTTGGTTTTACTGTATAATTCCAAGCTTCTCCTGTTTGCTGGAAAACTAAAATCCAAATGGTCAGGCCCATTCATGGTCGTTAGGGTATTCTCACATGGTGCTATTGAGCTAAAAGGAGCAGATAATGTTCTATTCAAAGTCAATGGACAGCATGTTAAGCATTATGTGGGAGTTTCGAAAGAGATAAGGACGATTGAAGAACTTGAACTTGATGAAGTCTGAGTAGTCAAGCTAGCCATGTCGTGCCGCAACGTTAAATTAGGCGCTTCATGGGAGGCGACCCATGGGATAGTTGGTAAAGTCTGAGTATCCAAGTTAGCTGTGTCGTGCCGCGACATTAAATCAAGCGTTGATTGGGAGGCAACCCAAGATTTTGTTATGCGGAGATCTGATTATTAAGGAGCAGTTATCTGAAAATTACAAAATTTACTGGAATTGGTTCAGTATCATCCACGACAAGACTCACGTGACGTGAGTCACACCCACATCACGTGGTTGGTATCGTGAAAATCAGAGTTAAAAGTCTGATTTCAGAACCTCACCTACTTCCGGACCCACGTGGCGTTAGTTTAACCCATGTCACGTGGTTGGTATCGTGAAAATCAGAGGAATAGATACAAACCCAGGACCTCACCCACACCATGACTCACGTCACATGAGTCACACCCACGTGTCGTGGGTCGTGTTGTGAAATGTAAACTCTGCAGGTGCCCGAATTCGACCCGACCCAGTCCCATTTTTCCAAAATAAAATCGGATCCCTTCTTATTTACCCGATATAAATCCGACCCATTCCCTTATTTCCCCCACTTTCAAAATCCTCTAATTAAAACCCTAATTTCCATTCCTTCTTCTAAAATCCGAATCTCCCATCCATATAAACATCAAATCCGAACCTCCCATCCCCAAAATTTCCAAAATCAGAACCCTAGACCCCCAAGACTTCAAAAAAAAAATTTGAACCCTATTACCCCAAAAATTCAAAAATCCAACCCATTTACCCGAAGATCCGACCCACTAACCCAAATCCGATACAAACCCGACCCTTAAACACCAAAGCTGACCCAAACCCGTTACCATGCCTCCCAAATCCAACCCCAAGAGCGACCACCTTGATGCCTCATCCCGGATTCGCACCAAAAATCCAAATTTACCGATCCGTCTGCCTGATGAACCGATTGAGTCTGAGAAAAGTGGTTCTGCAGAGGAATTTGACATTAGCCATGATGATAATGCTTTGGTACCTTGGTCTATGAGGTTACATACGCGAGCTCGAGCGGCTGCCCGAGCAGTACTTCAGCCGGCCCCACCACCTGTCGAGCCAGTTGTCCCGGCTGAGTCCTCTGAGTCCGCCCCCAAGTCTGAAGAGGGGGAGGATGCTTCTTTGTCAAGATCTGTAGATGATGCTACGGGCCAAGGTATTTCTGCGGCGGAGGCTACAGCTTCTGTGTCCGGTTCTGGTGCCCAAAGTGCCCGACTCCCACGCAGAGTAGGGAGATTCAGCGATGGTGGGTGCAGGGCATGCGTGCCTTTTATGATAGAGATGCTGAGTTGACTGAGAGGGGTGTGTGTCGGAGGATCATTATGGAGGAGCCCCGATACCGGGTGGAGGAGTTGAGGACACTGCCTGATATTTGGCCTGTCTTTGAGAGATATGGATTGGGTTGGATGGCGCAGCCTTCTGGTCGTTATAGCTCAGAGTTAGTCCGAGAGTTTTATGCCTCTTATGCTGCGTCGGTTGACTTGAGCACTCCTGTTGGGCAGCGATATCTTTTGCAGCCATTCTTGACTCACGTCATGGTTCGTGGTACCTGGATATTTCGGAGCAGACCATTCACCGCTTCTTATTTGGGGCTGACCGTCCATTTTCGGCTTCGACTGCTGAATTTTATCATAGGATGGACACTATCAGAGATAGAGTTAAGATGCGAGATGCGGAGCAGAAATTGGAGCTGCTTAAATGGATTGCGGGGTACATAGCCGAAGATGGTGTGGCGGCTAGTTGGGTGACTGGGAAGCTGGACATCAAAAAGTCCATGCTTTATTTTGCTGGTATATTCTGGTGGTCCGTGGTTCGGCATCGGTTGGGTCCAACCAATGCTGACAACTCACTCACATTGGACCGGGCTGTAATAGTAGCCAACATCTTGGCTGGTTATGAGATTCATTTTGCGAGGTACATCGTTCGGGAGATCCACGAGCGGGCTTTTAGAGATCACACGAGTATACTCTTCCCATTCCTGATCCAGGGGCTGTGTGATAGGGCGGGGGTGGCCAGGATACTTGCCCTCAACCGTTATATCGAGGTGACCCGCATTGCGGATATTGGACTGATACAGCAGAGGGGTTCACACCCCATTCTTCGATGAGGGTCACAGCCATCTGAGTCATCGGGCGCATCCCTGAATGAGCTGAGTAGTGCCCCTATGCCTGTTCCCGCACCGGTTAGGGTACCTGTGACCATTCCTGTACGGACTGAGGGCGCTGGCCCTATTGATGATGAGGTACCTAGTACTAGTGCTCCACTTCCTCCTTCTGGGATGGTTTCGGTAGCGAGGGACTTTCTGCAGCAGTTGATTGACAGGCAGACGGAGATGTTTGAGCGCCAGGCTCACACTGAGACCCAGATGGCTAAGTTGGTATCCCAGCTTAAGCCTTGGGTTAGGACCACTGTAGAGGCTGTGGAGACTAGGGTGGAAGCTCAGATGACTGCGGCGATGGACCAGTTTATGAGGGGATTGCATGAGAGGATTGATAGTTTTGAGGCACGTATGGCCTCCCGATTGAGTGCTGCACCGGGCCCTGATATGACAGGCTTGACCCAAGAGGTGGCTGCGTTGAGAGAAGAGGTTTAGGTATTGGCATCAAGTAGCACTCCTATTATACCACCCATGCCTGCCCAAACCTCCGTGCCACCAGCATTTGAGGTTGATTTGTTCTCTGATGAGGAGCCTCCGATGGATAGAGGCAAGAGACCCCACAGTCCGGAGGATCCGGGTGACAGTGATGCTAAGTACGAGAGTGATCTGTGGAGGGCAGTTAAAGCCTCCAGAGTGGAGTACCATGCGATCCAGATTAAGGTAGAGCAGAGGGCACGTGGTGCTTCTGCTAGCCAGGCTGGCCCTCCATCAGATGCACCTACGACTGTGCAGTTTGATGATCCCGCTGCGGGCGGGCCCACTTTCAGCGGTTAGGGCGCCACAGGTATGTAGTCACTCCCTTGTATTTGATTGATATTGGGGCATTGAGGGCATTGCACCATGTTTAGTTGGGGGTGGGGGTATACCACCACTTGGGGGGTTTTATTGCCATGTTTTTTTCCCCCGAGTGTGCTATCATAGTAGAACCGGTATGTTTAGGATGTTATTGATGATTTTTATGTGTTTCTTGATAAATTAGGAGAAAAATAAGGGAACTGTAGTGCAGTCCAGTTTTAAAAAAAAAAAAATGGTATGTGTTGTGACTGTTAAGGATACCCCTCCTGACAATTTCTGTTTTTGAATTGTGTGAATAACATGCTTGTGTGTGACAGCCGTTGGATCTTGTTATGGCACTAGGATGATAGGAAAATAACGGTAGCTAGCATTGCATGAACCAGATAGGTAGTAGTTGATAATACAACCCTGTGCTATGTGTGTGTGAGGTCACTACTTAGTTAACTGTGTGTGTGCGATCCAGAACTTGCCCGGTTAGTCTTGCCTAGGTTAGAGGATAGTGATTAGGAAAGGATCATAGGCCGTGTTTGAATAAAGTCCACTTTTAGCCTAAATGCCAAACCAAATGAATAAGTATCCCTTGATCCCGACTTTAAGCCGTAATTGACCTATTTATTTCATTAGCCTATTCACCTTCCCATTCTAATTACAATGAACCCGTCTTGGCTCTGGTCCCTCCTTGGACACTGTGTACCTCAACTCAGGCAAATCGCCTAAGTTGAGGGTGGCTATTATAGGGGTGCGTAGATTGAGTTGGGTAAGAAGAAGAGGTTAGTAAAAGAAAAAGAGAAAACAGGTTTGGGTGTGAAGAAAAAAAAAATAAAAATAAAAAAAGAGAAAGAGAAAATTGTGTTTTGAAAGTGAAGAAAATCACACCCAAAAATCTGAAAATAAAAGAAAGGCGAATAAGGGAGAATAAAAATGAGAAAGGTTGGAAGTTGGAGCCAAAAATAGTGTAGTGTCAAGGAGGGTTGAGTCACCATACCCATATGCACCATACCCGTCCCTAAGCCTACATTACAAGCCGAGTAAAGTCCTATAGTGATCCTAATCCAACTGTCCAAAAACGAAGGCGTAGAAAATAAGGGCAAGCCTACGGTATTTCATGCACACTGTTTTAACTTCTTTGTGAGCGTGAGTGTTTTGACCTCGTCCCTACGTTGATATTCATTAGTATACTATGAGTGCATGAGACTTCTTTGATTGTGAGAGCACATGGGTTGCATTATTAGTTGCTAGTTGTTCGAGAAATGTCAATTGCATATATGCTTAGTTGTTTGTACATAATCTGGTGCCATCACTTGATCCCTTCTGTGTTATGATACTATGCTGCTTGTATACACACTTGGTTTTGATTTACAAATAGGAGGGGTCGGAAAAGTTTTGTCAAAGGCAACGAGTAGACTGCCATAGGTCCCTTAGGTTTCTCTTAGTTAAGCATTGTGTATGTGTATTTTTGTTTGGTTCGCCTGAGGACATGCAAATGTTCTAAGTTGAGGGTGTTGATGTGTCATGGTTACATGACACTTTTGATGCTTAAGACAAGGAAAATATGCAATAACTTGGGTGTGTTTTGTTGGTATGATGTGGTTTCTGTCCTACTTTGCAGGAAAATAAGTTTTAAAGGCAAAATGATCAAAAAGAAAGAATCGAGCTCGAGAACGAAGTGTCAGAAAAAGAAAGAACAAGAACCTGCACAAGACAGGGACCCACGAAAGAAGTCACGTGGCGTGGCTGCCACTCAAGTGACGTGAGTGGCTGGCGTGGGTCCACTACAGAGATTGAAAAAGTTGTCTGATTTCTACGGCAGGAGTCACATGGCGTGACTACCACCCACGTGACGTGGAAGCATACCGTGACCCAACTTCTGAAGACGTCTAATTGAGCCTGATTCCCACGACATCAACCTACGTGGCGTGACTTGGTTCCACGACACCAAGTCACGATACCGTGGAAGCTGCCGACTCTGTTCTCCTATTTTGTTTTGGATAGGACTAGTTTTGTATCTATAAATACCCCTGTATAGTCCTAGGTGTGAGAGTCAGACATTAAATTATTTTTAGAGTTATTTCATACTGTTTCAGACATATTCTTGGTTTTGTAGTCGCAAACCCTAAGTTATGTTTTATTGATAATTGAGATTTCAATTTTTCTTCATTGTCGTGAGATCATAATTATGTTTTCATCTCTGAATTCTTCTTGTGTTCTTACAATTATGAGCAGCTAAACCCATCAACTAGGGTTGTGTGAACCATGATGAATTAACGAAACCGGTTAGGTGCAAAGCAATTTTGTATCATTGTGAATGCATGTATAGTTGTTTCCTTCATAGTGATTGCTCTTCTAATGGTTGCAAACATTAGAAACTCGCTTGTATTCTAGACTTGCTCGAGAGAGAGGTAGAGATTGGGAAAAGGAGATAACAACAGAAATTTGAAGCTATCAACCTTCATCTAATAACCGAAGCCTTAGCGGGAATGGTTATCTGAGATCCAGGACAAGGGTTAGTAGTGCGACACTCGGAAAACAAGAGGGGAAGAGTGAAATTCGTCTAATAAAAGTCGAGAGACAGTTAGATGAACCTAACTTGTTAGATTTTGCATGCAACGCAGCGGGACAATCTTGCTAGTACAAGTAACCGGTGGAGTTAAGGAGTCATTGGGGATTACAGTCCTAGTGTATTTCTCTCATTGTCTACAAACTTGATACAACCAACGATCGTTACTAGAACTTTATATTCACATAAACCCCCCAATTTTATTTACTTTCCAATTGTTCCATCCGGTATTCTACTCACACTTCGACCTATTCCCTGTGGGATCGACCCCAACCTTGTTGGGTTCTATATTTGATTCAGCGACCGCATTATACTTTTCTGGAGGTATATTTTGAGCGACATCAGCACTAAATAAAAAGGTTTTATCTTAGCAGTTAGCAAATATTCTATAAAAAAATTAAAATTCTAAACCTACTGATATTAAGAAGAATCAATTTTTTTTTTTTTTTTGGTTAAAAAATAATAATCCAAACAATGATTATCTGGAACGAGCATTATAATGCTATTCTCTTTGTAAAATTATCTCTTCCTTTGTTATTTAAATCTTTTCTTCTATTTTCTTGTTCTTATTAAAGATGAACGAAATAAGACTCACTACTTGAAACTAAGTTTAGAACAAGTTACATAGTGAATTTTGACATTAACTATTTTCATCTTACCAACCTATCAACTTAAACACATCATCATTAAAAACGCCAAAATACGAAGATAAGCATGGATTAGGACAATGATTTTGCTTAAACATGCAATACGCCACAGATTATCATATTAATTTTATGCTAAATCTAACAAGATCGAAATTTGAAAATATTAACACGTTAAACACATACGAACTTCGAACAATTTCATAACATCATCATCAAATCCCACACAATCATGATATTAAACTATTCAAGAGATATTGAGGGGTACCTTTAGTGAAAATTGTTTCACAACAAAAGAAAAGATGCTATAATCTACGAATTGACAAAGTTAACAATCGCTAACTTTCAAGAGCCATGAACATGGAACCACGAACAAAGCCTCAAGATATATTTTTGTAATCTCTCGTGTGCTCTCTGTCTCGCTTTTTGCCCTTTTCTTTTAGGTGTGTGTATATGTTTTGGATGTGAGGAAAATTTAGGATAGTATGGGTTGCTGGAGAATGTTGTTTTCTCTATTTTCTGTTGCCTTTTCTCCTTCTCTTTCTCTATCTTTCTTTTTTTTTCTAAGTGTTTTCCTTTCTCTTTCTACGATGCTCTCCTCTCCTATTTTACTGTTTTTCTTCTAAGTGTTGTCTGTTTTTGTTTTCTGTCTAGGTGTTTTTTTTATCTTCTCTTTCTCTATCTCTGTGTATGTATATATAGAGGTATAGTGTGGGTTGGTTATGTGAGTGTTGTTTGTGACGTGGTGTGTGTATGCAGGAAAAATCGGGAAATATGGGGGAGTTGATGAATATGCAGGTGAGTTTTCTAGGAGTAGTAGGGTAGTTAGGTGCAGGTGGGTTTTACTTTTTCTTCTTTTCTTTTTGTTTTAAAAGATTAAAAAAATATATATATTAACTAATTAATTTTTATACTAAGAAAATATAAGAAAAGTTTATAACTAGACTAAAATGAAATGTAATTAAGAGGATACTAAATTTATTAGCTTATATATATATATATATTATATTTTGAAAATTTTCTTTTCTTTTAAAAGTAAAAAAAGACAAAGCTTATCCTAAAATGTGACTCTATATTTTTAAAAATTCTTTTTCATAATTTTTCAAATAAAACCTACTAAAATAAAAATAAAAGCTAAAATAAAATTAGAAAAAAATAAATATTTAATACTATAAATAGATTAAAACTCAAAGAGGGTCAAAAATCACGTACCTATACTCTTTTTTCCTTCGCATGATTTTTTTCCAAGATCGGATTTTTCTTGGTAAGGTTTTTAGTGAGGTATGCACCAAGCACATTGGGAGGAAGAAATATGGCTTATCTGAAAACTATGACATCCCGAGAAAAGTCAAAACACTAGGGAATATCACTTTGGGCCCTCGAAAGTAGCGAGCTAGGGACTGTCACCCACTGCCAGATCAAGCATGTGCTCATCGTAGAAAGCCCTAGACTCATCTAGCGGTATAGGCACTAACGAGCGTTCAATGTACTGGCATCTTATGATAAATAAAATATATCTTTTTTATCCTATGATATAACAATTCCCATCAAAATATAGCCTCGCTAAACTTAATCAGGGATCCCAAATCGAACTCGCGATCAAAATGAGTCACACTAAGTAGAAAGTGATATAAATAAGCTATTGATTTAGTTAGTAATCAAAATAGGCTACATGGAGGTTTTTATTCCGTTTTATCATATTTTCTTAACGTCCCGTTAACTGCCAGGAACAATGAATAATTCAAATGGAGTAAAAACCTCCGAGTTATAACACGAAATTAATAACTCCGGATTTCAAAAATATTTATTCATAACCCGGAGTTATTAGTTCCGTGTTATTTAAAAAAAATAATCAAATAACACGGAACTTTTAGTTCCGGTTTGCAATTTTTTTTTTAATGAAACGGAACAAATAGTTCCGGGTTATGAATAAATTAATTCAAAACCCAGAACTAAATGTTCCGTTTTATGTGAAAAAAGTTAACATCATCAGCTCCACCCACAGAAACCCCATTTTCATTTTTTTGTTTCTCAAATTCGGTCCCCCCCTTGTCTCGCGAAAACAATTTGAAAGTCATCTTCATCGTCCAATAGCAAAGGAACGTAAAGGGCATCTACCAACCTTAAGATCCGTTATTCTTGGACTTAACTATTTAGGTATTTTTTTAAAAAATTTTCTTTCAATTAATCTTTTTCTATTCTGATTGAAGAATTCCATTGTATGTATTTGCCACCCATCTATTTAATCACCTTGTTAGATACTTGTTCGTTTGAATTGGTTAAAATTAATTGAATTTCATTTTTTAATAGAATTAAAATTTCGGTTGTTTTCCTTTAACTGTGTTTAGAATTGTGATTTTTTGTATTGTTTTTAGAATGGTGAATTGTTGCACTTGCTTTTGGTTGTAATCATATTGAAATTAAAATTTTTCATATCATAATGTGTTCAATAGTTCCTCAATTATACGGTGCCCTTTTTGAACTACTTACTTATTATTAATCCTTGAATATTTGATGGAAAAATGAAAAAAAAGACTACTGCTAATAATAATAATAGTAACTTTTAAATTAAGTTGTTTAGGAATTTATTGGCATCACTAATTAGGTTCAAGTTGTATAAAACTCAATTAAAGAGAAAATATTCCTTTATTTGTATAGAGAGAAAAATTCTGATTAAGAATGGAGAATTTTCATCCATCCGAATCATGATGATGAGCTGATAATTGCTAGGTTGTATTCCAATTTTAATGATAGTGATTGTGTTGTTTCTTTTACTTAAACTAAACCATAAAAGATGGAATTTCATTTGTATATTGAGTTATGAATTCATGTTAATCCAAAACAAATTCACACCATACAATTATTTCAAAATCTATTGGCTCGACTAATTAGATTCTTTGTATAAGGTTTATTAACGGGAAAGCACCTCATATCAGGATTTTTTTATTAACAAAGTATGAACTCGGGATCTTTAATTAAAGATGGAGGGACTTCATCAGTACCATTACATCCTTCACAATTAATACAATTAAACTCAGCGTGTAATAGAAAACAATATCCTTTCCTGTTTGTTAAAGGGAATTGGCCATTTATTTGAAAGAGGCAAACCCTATAAACTAAAATGGCCCCTAGAATTATGAATTGTGATAACAACATCGGCAATAATTTAGGTTTGCAAAATACCAATTACAAATGAAGCAATTGTTCATGTTCTATAGAAAATTATATGATCTGAATGTATCAGTTATAAAAGCATCCACGGGTTATTGTTCTCTTCAACCCCACCTCCCGGGTACTGGAGGGGGAGGGGGTGGGGATTGTATATGTAACACCCCATAAATTTTTGAACGTTTGCGACTAAGTGAAGGAATTAATTGAACATGCAATAAAGGGTATATTATGTATGAAAAGTGTTGGACTTAATTCATCTTGGCTAATGGGCTCAAAATTGGCCCAAAATTTACAAGAAAGACATGACCCAAAAAGGAAAAAAATGACCCATTCATCCTTGAATTCTTAAACATATCATTAAGGGACAAGTGTATGGCTTAATATTCCCATTAAAAGGCTATATAATGCCCCAAAAATCAGATTTTTAATCAAACATAACACCTTGCAATTTCTTGCATTTTCTAGACATTTCCAAGAGACACAAGAAACCAATTTAAACCCTAAGGCAACTACACTTGTTTTGGAAAGATCATCACCTTTTAAGTATTGGTAAGTGTTTATTCTTGTGGTTTCATATATTATATGCATGATAGATTGTATGGATTATTATGGTTATGTCTAAAAGTGTTGGTTGGTGCACTTTTGCTTATGTGATACAAGATGTGTCATGTTGGTGACTTGAACTTGAAAGTGGACTTGTGGTCTTGAAGGAAGTGAGTTGATGGATTGAATATAAATATGTGTGATGTGGTTATGTCTCTAACTTGATTTCTCTTGGTGTGTAACTTTTGGAATTGTTGTTGTGAAATTGTGTACGGAAGGGGTGACGTATTGAAATAAAAAAATGGTTTTGGTGATGTTTATATGTGTTGTGAAATCATGGTTGTTTTTGGTATATTGTTGTGGAAGATATTTATTTGACTTGATGGAATAATTACGTGGAGTTGTATTGAGGCAGAAATGTAAAGTAGAAACTTGGGGTAAAATTCTATCAGTTTGTGATGTCTACGTTGATGTGTGGACTGTTTTGGTGGTGTGTGGACTGTTTTGGTGGTGTTGTTTTGCTAAAGCAGTAAGTTATAGTGTAATGTGGTGGAATAATGTTATTTGGTGGTATAATTAAGGGGGGAGTGATGCACCATGTGTTTTGGAAGTTGGACGGTTTTTACTTTCCGTTAAGCACCTACTTACCGTCTTGTGAACTTATAATGTAGCTAGCCGTTAATGTTTGCTCCATTATGTACTTGTGTTGTAGAGTAACACATAAGGAAGGAGCTGAATCATTGTAGTTACGTTTTGGGAAGATAAGGTATGTAAGGTTACTCTTTTCGTATCCTTCTGCAGCACATAGTGTCACATTGTCATTATACTTGTTCCATTCCGAAATGTTCAAAGGTATCCCATTTCCGATTATTAATCCTTGTTACTCACATGTTACTTATTCATTGATTGATTGTAATTCAACATGATTCATGTTCATTAGTTAATGTTCCGAAGTTCCAATAATGTTCAACCACCAATGTACCAATCTCATAACAAAAGAATTGAAATAATGCACTTGTTGAGTACGGATGGCAACTCGAAGGGGGCGTAAACCTAGCTAGAGGCGATCCCAAATGGATATTGAGTACGGGTGGCAACTCGAAGGGGCAAAATCCTAGCTAGAGGTGATTCCAAAAGTTCATTGGGAACGGGTGGCAACTCAAAGGGGCGAAAGCCTAGATAGAGGCGATCCCGATTATTATGTTATTCCCACTAATCAGTTAGGCCCGGGAATTATATGATTGATGATTATCTGATTGATGATTGATAAGTAAAGTGAAATAAAGTAAAGAAAGCAATGTACATCATCCCACACTTATACCTTATGATAGTTTATCTATTTGATGCGTTCACTTATACTTCTTTCCATTAAAGTTCCTATATCTCATACAGTTACTTGTAGTCTTACATACTCAGTACATTTTTCATACTGACGTCCCTTTGGGGGCTTACCTTACTTGCTGCAGGCACAGGTACTAGTAGGCCTCCACAGTAGGACTTGGATTATTCTGCGGATTGTTGGTGAGCTCCAGGTTGCTTCGGGGCTTTTTGAGTCCTATGTATATGTTGGTTTTGGTATTGTATCACAGTTGTGTAAAGCGTGGACTTGTCCCGACGTTAGGATGGTTGTGTTCATGTATTTATAGAGGCTTTGTAGATGATATGGGACAAACGAAGGATGTATGCTATGTCATGGTGGCCCTAATGCCAAGTTTCATATTTGTTTGTGTTTATCATCACACATTTTCCATGACTTATGCCATTAACATCTTGCATCTATTTGTGATATTGATAATCATAGAATGACTTGCACATGATTTTACAGGGATAAAAATTGGTTCTCTCGGGGCCTCAACGACTTCGGGTGCCATGTCCGCCCCAATGGGATTTGAGGCGTGACAAAAGTGGTATCAGAGCGGGTCGTCCTAGGGTGTCTACAAAGCCGTGTCTGAGTAGAGTCTTACTTATCGATGTGTTGTGCACCACATTTATAAGTAGGAGGCTACGGGACATTTAGGGGTTGTTTCTTTCCTTCATTTCTAGATCGTGCATTAGAGCCGAAGTTATAGGTGGAATCATTTCTGACCGTTGAAATTATTTTTCTTATATTATAGTAAAATGCCGATGATAAGAAGAGGAAGGGGTAAAAGTAAGAGGTTAGACAGAATTGCAAGAGAAGGAACTAGTAGAGTCCCGCCTAAACCAGTTAATCAAGGCGGTGCTGAACAAGAGTTTGCATCACAGGCTTCTTCTACTCTTCCAGTTTCAGAAGAGTCAGGAGGAAGAGAAGTACCTGCAGAACCACCAGTAAATACTACTGACCAGGACTTAAAGAATGCAGTGCAGATGTTGACCTGAAGAGTTGCTGCACAGGTTCAGGGACAGGTTGGTCCAGCGTCAGGTGATGATAGTGCAGCTAGAGCAGCTAGTAGACGGACACAGAATTTTCTGAAATTAGAACCTCCTACCTTTACTGGATCAGATCCGAATGAAGACCCGCAAGATTATATAGATCAAATCCAAAGGGCTTTGGAGGTTATGCATGTGTCCGATATGGAAACGGTTGAGCTTGCGGCCTATAGATTGAAGGGTGAAGCTATACTGTGGTACGAAGATTGGAAACAGTCGAGGGGCATTGATGCACTCCCAGCTAGTTGGGAAGAATTTAAAATAGCATTCCTTGATCACTACCTCCCCTATGAGGTCCGAGAGGCTCGTGCGGACCAGTTCTTGAATCTGCAACAGGGTAACATTAGTGTTAGAGAGTACAGCCTCAAGTTTAATTCCTTGGCCCGGTATGCTCCACACATGGTAGCTACAATGATCGATAGAGTTCGCCGGTATGTGGACAGACTGGAACCATATTTGGTTCCAGATAGCACTATTGCTGCGTTGGACAGGGATATGGACATAGCTAGAATACAGGCCTTTACGCAGAAAATGGAAGATAAGAGGCAATGGAGAAGAACACAAGGAAATGACGAAGGGCCATCGAAAAAGGCTAGATCTGTGGGACAGTCTGTGGTATCCCAAGGGGAGTTTAGACCCCGGAGTTTTAATAGGCCGCCTAGACCCTCATTTTCTTATTCCACGGCAGGTACTCCGCCTCAATTTCGAGGGTCTAGAGGCAGTTATGTTGGGTGAAGCAGTGTGGTTCGAGGTTCACAGTCAGCAGGATTTTCTCGCCAGCCGTGTCAGCACTACGGGAAGTCTCATTTAGGTGAATGTTTGATTTTTTTGCGGTAAGCCAGGGCACATGGTGAGAGAGTGTCCACAGAGGAGCATGGGTGGTATAGCACGACCTACGGGATCAGCCGTTGCATCATCATCATCCGTTCCTTCCTTAGGTAGAGTAGCACAACCTATGGGACAAGGTAGAGGTGCTAGAGGAGCAGCTAGTTCTAGCGGAACTCAAAATCGCATCTATGCTCTAGCGGACCGTCAGAATTGAGAGGCATCTCTTGATGTAGTTACAGGTATCTTGTCCATATTCTCACATAATGTATATGCATTGATTGATCTGGGTTCTACATTATCATATGTTACTCCTTTGATCGCTGAAAAATTCAAAAGAACGCCGGAATTACTAGTTAAGTCAATTCAAGTAACGACACCGGTTGGTGAATCTATTATGGCAAAGAGAGTTTATCGTGATTGCATAGTTACTGTTTGTGGTTATGATACATTAACCGATCTTGTTGAGCTAGAAATGATAGACTTTGATGTTATAATGGGAATAGATTGGCTAGCTTCTTGTTATGCCACAGTAGATTGCCGAGCCAAGAGAGTACAATTTTATTTTCCACAAAAGGATGTTCTTGAATGGAAGGGTAATGTAGGAGCACCGAGAGGCAAATTTATTTCCTATCTTAAGGCTAGGAAAATGATATCCAAAGGATATATATGCCACTTAGTGAGAGTGCATGATATTGAAGCCAAACCGCCAACCCCTTAATCAGTTCCAGTGGTAAATGAATTTGTTGATGTATTTCCTGAAGATCTTCCAGGTTTACCTCCAGAACGGGAAGTGAAATTTGGCATTGATGTGATTCCAGGCACTCAGCCTATTTCTATTCCTCCATACAGAATGGCTCCAGCAGAATTGCGAGAATTGAAGGAGTAATTGAAAGATTTACTGGACAAAGGATTTATACGGCCTAGTATGTCTCCGTGGGGTTCACTGGTATTATTTGTACGGAAGAAAGATGGCACATTAAGAATGTGTATTGACTACTGGCAATTGAATAAAGTAACAATAAAGAATAAATATCCCCTTCCCAGAATTGATGATTTATTTGATCAGCTACAGGGTGCTAAATGATTTTCAAAGATTGATTTGAGATCGGGTTATCACCAAGTCAGGGTTAGAAAAAGAGATATACCCAAGACAGTTTTCCGAACACGGTATGGACATTATGGATTTTTAGTTATGTCATTTGGACTAACAAATGCACCCGCTGTTTTTATGGATTTGATAAATAGGGTGTTCAAGCCATTTCTCGACGTGTTCATGACAGTATTTATTGATGATATTTTGGTTTACTCAAGATCACAAGAGTACCACGCTAATCACTTACGACAAGTGTTACAGATTCTTCGCGACCGTAAGTTATACGCAAAGTTCTCTAAATGTGAGTTTTGGTTGGAATCTGTCACATTCTTGGGTCATATTGTATCGGATGAAGGCATACGGGTCGATACCTAGAAGATAGAGGCAGTGAAGAATTGGCCAAGACCTACGACGCCTACAGAAATTCGTAGTTTTCTTGGTTTGACCGGTTATTATAGAAGATTTGTAGAAGGGTTTTCTTCTATTTCTGCACCATTGACAAAGTTAACTCACAAAGCAACTAAATTCCCGTGGAATGATGCATGCGAAAGGAGTTTCCAAGAGATGAAGGATAAATTGACTTCTACACCTGTGTTAGTACTCTCGGAGGGCACAGAAGGCTACACAGTATATTGTGATACTTCAAAAGTTGGTTTAGGGTGTGTATTAATGCAGCACGGTAAAGTTATAGCCTATGCTTCAAGACAACTACGTTCAAATGAGAAGAATTATCCCACACATGATCTTGAATTAGCAGCTGTAATTTTTGCTTTAAAGATATGGCGCCACTATTTGTATGGGGTTCACGTGGATATCTATACCGATCACAAGAGCTTACAGTATATTTTCAAGCAGAAGGACCTCAATTTATGATAGAGGAGATGGTTGGAATTATTGAAAGATTATGATATTGATATCTTATACCATTAGGGAAAGGCAAATGTGGTGGCCGATGCACTAAGCCGTAAAACAAGTGGAAGTACAGATGGCCAGTTCGTGGGAAAGCAAGGGATGGCCAAGGATTTACATCAATTAGCTAGCTTGGGAGTTCGTCTTTTAGAAACTCCGGATGAAGTAAGTATGGTACAGAATGAAGAAGAATCATCACTTATAGCTGAAGTAAAGGAGAAGGAGAAACAATATGTAGATCCTATGTTGTTGCAGCTAAGGGAGAATGTACAGCAGGGTCTGACAAAGGCCTTTGATCTTACACCAGAGGGAGCACTACAGTGCCAAAGCAGGTTGTGTGTACCAGATATAGATGACTTAAGGAAAAAAATTATGACAGAAGCCCATCATTCACTATACTCCATTCATCCAGGAGCAACCAAAATGTACCATGATCTGAAGGAGATGTATTGGTGGGAGAGCATGAAAAATAACATTGCAGACTTTGTGGCTCATTGTCCAAATTGCTAACAAGTCAAGGTGGAGCATCAGAAGCCTGGAGGTTATATGCAGTGTATTGATCTTCCGGTCTGGAAGTGGGACATGATCAATATGGATTTTATCACTGGTTTGCCTCGCACACTTCGCAAATTTGATTCCATATGGGTGATTGTTGACAGACTTACCAAATCAACACACTTTTTACCTGTCAAGACCACCTATACAGCTGAAGATTATGCGAGGTTGTCTATCAAAGAGATAGTTCGGTTACATGGGATTCCCATATCTATTTTATCCGACAGAGGAGCTCAATTTACTGCTCATTTTTGGAGATCTTTCCAGCAAAGTTTGGGAACACAAGTGAATTTGAGTACAACTTTCCATCCCCAAACAGATGGGCAGGCAGAATGTACCATTCAAACACTTGAAGATATGCTACGAGCATGCGCATTAGACTTTAAAGGCAATTGGGATGATCATTTACCTCTTGTAGAATTTGCCTATAACAATAGCTATCATTCAAGTATCAAGATGGCTCCTTACGAAGCGTTATATGGGAGAAAGTGTAGATCACCAATCGGATGGTTTGAAGCAGGTGAAACTGCTTTATTTGGACCAGATCTCGTTTATCAAGCTATGGAGAAGGTTAAAGTGATACAGCAACGATTACAGACAGCTCAAAGCCGCCATAATTCATATGCTAATGTTCGAAGAAGAGGGCTTGAATTTACTATAGGTGATTGGGTATTTTTGAAGGTATCACCAATGAAAGGGGTAATGAGGTTTGGAAAGAAAGGGAATCTAAGTCCACGTTATATAGGGCCATATGAAATTATTCAAAGATTTGGTCAAGTGGCGTATGAATTAGCATTACCCCGAGAACTCTCCACAGTCCACCCAATGTTTCATGTTTCGATGCTGCAAAAATGCATAAGAGATCCGTCTCAAATTGCTCCCATTGAAGAGGTGCAAGTTATGAAAGATCTTACATACGAAGAAGTGCCTATTGCTATTTTAGACAGACAAATCAAAAGGCTGAGGAACAAGGATGTGGCTTCCATAAAAGTGCTTTGGAGGAATCAACAAGTAGAAGAAGTTACATGGGAAGCCGAAGAAAGAATGAAAGCAAAGTACCCGTATTTGTTCCAAACCGAAGAGGAGGTCCAAGACGCCGAATTGAAGGAATAACAAGTAAGTATATATGAGCATTATAAATATGTGACCATATGACGAATGTATTTAGACTTAAATTTGTTTGGGTTGATTACCACTACTATTAACATTCGAGGACGAATATTTCTAAGGGGGGAAGGATGCAACACCCCATAAATTTTCGAACGTATGCAACTAAGTGAAGGAATTAATTGAACATGAAATAAAGGGTATATTATGTATGAAAAGTGTTGGACTTAATTCATCTTGGCTAATGGGCTCAAAATTGGCCCAAAATTTACAAGAAAGACATGGCCCAAAAAGGAAAAAAAATGACCCATTCATCTTTGACTTCTTAAACATATCATTAAGGGCCAAGTGTATGGCTTAAGATTCCCATTAAAAGGCTATATAATGCCCCAAAAATCAGATTTTTAATCAAACATAACACCTTGCAATTTCTTGCATTTTCTAGACATTTCCAAGAGACACAAGAAACCAATTTAAACCCTAAGGCAACTACACTTGTTTTGGCAAGATCATCACCTTGTAAGTATTGGTAAGTGTTTATTCTTGTGGTTTCATATATTATATGCATGATAGATTGTATGGATTATTATGGTTATGTCTAAAAGTGTTGGTTGGTGCACTTTTGCTTATGTGATACAAGATGTGTCATTTTGGTGACTTGAACTTGAAAGTGGACTTGTGGTCTTGAAGGAAGTGAATTGATGGATTGAATATAAATATGTGTGATGTGGTTATGTCTCTAACTTGATTTCTCTTGGTGTGTAACTTTTGGAATTGTTGTTGTGAAATTGTGTACGGAAGGGGTGACGTATTGAAATAAAAAGATGGTTTTGGTGATGTTTATGTGTGTTGTGAAATCATGGTTGTTTTTGGTATATTGTTGTGGAAGGTATTTATGTGACTTGATGGAATAATTATGTGGAGTTGTTGAGGCGGAAATGTAAAGTAGAAACTTGGGGTAAAATTCTATCGGTTTGTGATGTCTACGTTGATGTGTGGACTGTTTTGGTAGTGTGTGGACTGTTTTGGTGGTGTTGTTTTGCTACAGCAGTAAGTTATAGTGTAATGTGGTGGAATAATGTTATTTGGTGGTATAATGAATGGGGGAATTATGCACCATGTGTTTTGGAAGTTGGACGGTTTTTACTTTCCGTTAAGAACCTACTTACCGTCTTATGAACTTGTAATGTAGCTAGCCGTTAGTGTTCGCTCCATTATGTACTTGTGTTATAGAGTAACACATAAGGAAGGAGCTGAATCATTGTAGTTACGTTTTGGGAAGATAAGGTATGTAAGGTTACTCTTTTCGTATCCTTATGCAACACATTGTCATTATACTTGTTCCATTCCGAAATGTTCAAAGGTATCCCATTTCCGGTTATTAATCCTTGTTACTCACATGTTCCTTATTCATTGATTAATTGTAATTCACATGACTCTTGTTCATTGGTTAATGTTCCAAAGTTCCAATAATGTTCAACCACCAATGTACCAATCTCATAACAAAAGAATTGAAATAATGCACTTGTTGAGTACGGGTGGCAACTCGAAGGGGCGTAAGCCTAGCTAGAGGCGATCCCGAATGGATATTGAGTATGGGTGGAAACTCTAAGGGGCGAAAGCCTAGCTAGAGGCGATCTCGAAAGTTCATTGGGAACGGGTGGCAACTCAAAGGGGCAAAAGCCTAGCTAGAGGCGATCCCGATTATTCTGTTATTCCCACTGATCAGTTAGGCCCGAGAATTATATGATTGATAATTGATAAGTAAAGTGAAATAAAGTAAAGAAAGCAATGTACATGATCCCACACGTATACCTTATGATAGTTTATCTATTTGATGCGTTCACTTGTACTTGTTTCCATTAAAGTTCGTATATCTCATACAGTTACTTGTAGTCTTACATACTCAGTACATTTTTCGTACTGACGTACCTTTGGGGACTTACCTTACTTGCTGCAGGCACAGGTACTAGTAGGCCTCCACAGTAGGACTTGGATTATTCTGCGGATTGTTGGTGAGCTCCAGGTTGCTTCGGGGCTTTCCGAGTCCTATGTATATGTTGGTTTTGGTATTGTATCACAGTTGTGTAAAGCGGGGACTTGTTCCGACGTTAGGATGGTTGTGTTCATGTATTTATAGAGGCTTTGTAGACGATGTTGGACAAACGAAGGATGTATGCTATGTCATGGTGGCCCTAACGGCCAAGTTTCATATTTGTATGTGTTTATCATCACACATTTTCCATGACTTATGCAATTAGCATCTTGCATCTATTTGTGATATTGATAATCATGGAATGACTTGCGCATGAGTTTACAGGGATAAAAATTGGTTTCGGGGCCTCAACGGCTTCGAGTGCCATGTCCGCCCCAATGGAATTTGAGGCGTGACTACACGGAATTTGTTATTCCGTGTTAGACAACTTTTTTTAATGGAGACGTTAACCACATGAACAGTGTAAAAAAAATGTATAACGCGGAACTTAAAATTCTTATTTGTAAATCGGAAGTAAAACTTCCGTTTTATTAAATAAAGCACAAAAGCAAATTTGCAGTCCCATGCTATAAAATAAAGTAAGGCTTACATAAATCCCAACAAGTTTATCCCTAATTACTCTCTATCCCTACTCTTTGCTAAATTACAAATAATCCCTTATTTTACAATTTTTGAATACATAATTAGCATTCGAATACATAATTTTGAAGTTGAGATACATAATTTTGATTACTGAGATACATCAATTTCTGAAACTATTTGGTCGAGATACACAATACATTAACTAGACCAAAGGGAGATACATAATTAAAACTATGTATCCAAAAATTTATGAGTTTGTGGATGTATCCGGCTATTGTTGTCATTTTAAAAAAAGGTATTTAGGTAATTAATAAAAAAGGTAGGGATTTTATGTAGTTTATTAAAGATAAGTTGTGATGTTATGTAATTTTTGCTAAAATAAATCACAAAAGTAGTTTTGCATTCCAACTTCTAAAACGGACTATTTAATTCCTAAATATAAAATAGAATTGTTAATTTCGATTTATTAAAGTTTAAAATATTGTAAAACGGGATTAAAAGTTCCAAATTATTTTTTTTTAAAAATTCTAACATCGAGATTAAAAGATCCGAATTGGTAAAGTAACTCATCCTCGGAATTAAAACTTCTGATATAATAAATTCCGTTTTACAATTCAAAATTATTTATTCTGTTTTATACATTTTTTTAACATTATTTTGTGCGTTTTAACTAGAAATAATTAATTCCGTTTTATCTAATAAACACCATGCTTTGTGCAGTGTTTTTTAGAATTTGTCACGTCTTTAATGTTTTGTGCTATTTAAAACTTTTGAACTGCTTTAGTATTAGTGGTTCGATTTTCGAGGAAGCATGAAATTAAAGAGAGACAAATATAAAAGAAGTTGTAAATAACTTTTTACTAAAATTAGTCTGAATTATAGCACGAAGAAAATATTCCTTTTTCATCTTTCCATGCCCAGTTAGGTAATTTTTTGTTATTTGTTTAAATTTTTGGTAGATAGAATCAACTGCTATGTGTGTTGGCAAGGAAATACTCCAGTGACAAATTACATGTGGCATTTTGCTTTATGAAATTGAAATTTCATGAATTTTGGTGAACAGTTTAGAATGGATTTTCCTATCAAATTAGAATGTGAAAAATTATGAGTGCAGGTTGCTATTAAAAATGGAGCGTGTTGTGAACCCCGGTCCTGTAGTTGGTACACTTCTTCGTATACAGGATGATCATAGGTCTGAGTGGCTTTGGAAGGGAAAGATAGATATAGGATCATGTATGAGGCCTGACCGATTGGATAAGGTTTGGAAATTATTGATTTTACACTCGTCTCCCGATCGTGTTGCAGAGTACTTATCTACCACTGGATTACTTAATGTGGTAAAAGTCGGTAGGATACAGTATGATCGTTCACTTTTGACGGCCATGGTTGAGCGATGGAGGCCTGAGAGTCACTGTTTTCATCTACCTTTCGGCGAGGTCACTATCACGCTACAGGACGTCCAAGTCATGTTTGGCTTGCGTATAAATGGCCGCCCCGTGTATATACAGGATGCTGCACAGAGGAATTACCAATGGGGTGCTATTCTTCGGTAAGTGACGGGATATGATGGGCCTATTGAAGGCAGGAGTTTTGTGAATATCATTCGGATTACAGACTTTATTAGACAGCAGTTAGTGGATCATCCCATAGCAGATGACACTCCCGTTGATATTGTTGAGCGTATTGCCCGACTATACATGTTTGTATACTAGGAGGGATTTTATTCCCAAACACATCGGGAGACGTCATCAGCCTACGATTCTTATGGTTTGTAGATCCCATCCATAATGTCGGTAGCTATAGTTGGGGTAGCGCAGTCCTAGCGTACCTATATAGGTCATTTTGTCGGTCATCCATCAAAGATACGAGTGACTTATGCGGATTTCTTCCTCTCATTCAGGTAATTTAGTGGCTTATGTTACATTATAGCTAAAGCATATTATTTTTGGGCTAACTTAACTAATTTATTTTGTCCCTTTAACGTTTGGTGTTGGGAGAGGATGCTTCCTCTACAACCGAGGTTAAGTGACTCGGTTGTTGATGACCCATTATTCCCATATGCTAGAAGATGGATGAGGGGGGTTGACCGGGATATTGAGACACACCACAGTATTATCCCAATGAGAGATCAGATTGACAGAATGACGCCTGAGCAGGTAAACTTAACTTTTTATTTGAAAGTACAATTTTATTGTAGTTTTTCCACCCATTCACCTATTGCTTTGTTTCAAATCATGTAAAAAATTGAATTTAGCATTTAGTATAATTTAGAATCATTTTTCGGTTTACTTTCTTTACAAATACCAAGATTAACATCATCTAAGTAAATAGTTAAAAAAATTAAAATTTGTCATTTATCCACAATTCAATAAAAACTTTTTTTCGTTATTTTGACTTTTAAAGATTAGGGAATATCATTCTTTTAGAGTCACCAAAAAAGAACACTCCCTAAAAGAATATTTTCAATTGTCAACAATTTTATATGTTGACACTTTGTACACTCACATACAATATGTCAACTATTTAAATATATCACGTGAAATATATAAACATATATGTACACTCACATACAATATGTCAACTATAAAGTTTAACCAAAGGTACATTTTTTTTTATATGACTCGTTATAAATGTTCTTTTAGTTAGTATTATTAAATCTGTCTCACATACATTCAGTAAGTTTGTCCAAATTAGTTGATCTTGTATATAGGAAGTGAAGCCACAATATATTGCTACGTAGATCAATCAATTTTCATTTAGTAGTTATTTTTCTATGACTCGTTATAATTATTATTAGTATTATTAGATCATGTTCTTATGTACATTTAGTAGTACATTCAGTAAGTTATTTTATATGAACATCATGTTCTTATTTATCCTTTAGAAAAGGATAATTTTATTGTCTTTCCTTACTGTAATTTTTATTGGCATGACCAAGCACATATTGCCTAGTTCAAAATTATCTAAATTTTGAATTTTGATTGTGTTAATTTAACATAATTTGTGTGGATACCGTACGATGAAATTTTGCATACACTGCCCTCATGCTGCACGGTTGATCAGAATTTATGGACTGTATGAGTGCCTATGCTTTGCATAGAGATAGCTGAGTTCCACGCACCTGATTGGGTGATGCGACAGTTTAATCACCCACAGCACATACTCAAGCCCCCAGGGTGGGATCTCTGACACTTTCGGCATGATCATCGTAAGAGGTTGGATCAGAACGTCCTTGAGATGTTAGATGGTTGTTTTGATCAGTGGGCCTTACGGAGTGAGAGGTCTATCAGGCTGGTTACGGGTGCTATAGAGTCAGATTATACACAGTGGTACTTGGAGCATGGACGGTTGCTGATAGGCAACCCTGCATTACAGGTTATTGGAGCACCAGGGTTTATTAACAGTGCTGGCAGTTGTGCTGCGATGTCGAG
Source organism: Capsicum rhomboideum (assembly GCA_031232105.1). NCBI lineage: Eukaryota > Viridiplantae > Streptophyta > Magnoliopsida > Solanales > Solanaceae > Capsicum > Capsicum rhomboideum. The sequence continues at coordinate 120,286,896 of CP124711.1, forward strand.
AGGACTCCATAACATACTACAGGTTGCTTTACAGTGACAAGAGGATCCTGCCCATGCATCGTGTGGCAGTACATTACATAGGATGGTTATGGACACACTACAGGAGGCTAGGGATCCCGTACAGCCAGGCGGGCCAGTTTTTGCCAGAGAAGCCTTGTTTATGAATACGAATGCTCGAGGTGGTCGATGTGATAATTCCATTGGTCGAAAACCTCATGATGGATGTGGTAGAGGACGAGGACGTCCTGCTAGCAGACGCCGAGGCAATGACGCTGTTCTACATGCTTTACTTGATGAGCCATTACCGGCCACTCCTGCAGGTCCATCTACTCAGGCTAGTCCAGACTTTGGGGGTATTTAACCCATGCCTTGGGATGTTGCACAGATAGGTGCAGGCGAGAGACCTACGCGGGATATAGCGGGAGTAGCACGTTTGAGCTACGGATCTGCTATAGGCGTTGATGATTATATGCCGGATATGACGGATATGCCAGTAACTAATATCATCTATTTCATACGCTAAAAAATTATTAATTTTACTTTAATGCCATACTTCTTTTTCTTGTAGGGTCATCTGGTATACAAAATATTGGTGATCATACAGCTGTGCATGGTAATACTGATTTTCAAATTCTGATTTTTCTAATGATTTGTTTGATCATGAGCATGTCGAGCTGCATGCTATACCCACCTTGGATCCTGTCTGCCAGACGACGATTGACGATACGTTGTCGGCTTCGGGTGTCAATCAAGTCGAGACACATGTTAATATATTTTTTTGGTTGATTCAACTATTCTTAAAATATTTTATAGTTTACTTATTTTGTTCTTATTTGTCTAGATTTCGAGTTCGTGTCCACCAGCCACCGCTGATTAGGCTGAAGAGGCCGGTAGCATTCCGGCATGTACCGCAGATTCTATTTTGGCACAGGTCTAGTGTAACTTATTGTTTAAATATATTATTCACTTTTAGTTTTACTTAATGAATATTATTATTGTTTAAATTTATGTGTTTTTTTTACCTATTTGTTTAGATTCCGAATTCATGTCCACCAGCCACCGCTGATCAGGCTGACGAGGTCGGTAGCGTCCCAACATGCACCGCAGATTCTGTTTTGGCACAGGTCTAGTGTAACTTATTGTTTAAATATATTATTCACTTTTAGTTTTACTTAATGAATATTTATTATTGTTTAAATTTATGTGTTTTTTTACCTATTTGTTTAGATTCAGAGTTCGTGTCCACCAGCCACCGCTGATCAGGCTGACGAGGCCGGTAGCGTCCCGGCATGTACCGCAGATTCTGTTTTGGGACAGGTTTAGTGTAATCTATTGTTTAAATATATTATTCACTTTTAGTTTTACTTAATGAATATTTATGATTGTTTAAATTTATGTGTTTTTTACCTATTTGTTTAGATTCTGACCGACCATACTAGCCAGGCCGACCCTACGAGCCACGCAGATATCCTTCAGGCATCGATTCGAGATCCCGTTGAAACACAGGTTTAATTAATTAGTTATGTTATCTTTTTCCTTCATTGAAAGTAAATGTATTCGTACTAACATAGTTATTTGGTATTAATTTCTTTGTTCGGTTGATGCTCTATCTCCTGGAGGTTCATCTCCGGAGAATTTCGTTACGACAGATAACCAAGTGACACAGACACCTGGGAAGAAATTGTCTGTTAAGAGGGTTAGAAAGCAACGAAAGAAAGATCGAGGTGAGGCAATTGTTGCGGTAAAGAGAAGGCGGGATGGCGATGGATTTAGGCCAATTAATGTTCTACGACCACCAAAGGGGGGTTGTGGAACATAGTATTTCATAGTAGTTTCGCTTGTATATTTATTGTTCTGTACTAACTTATTCCTCTTTGTTGTTTCTTATTTTAAGTATTAGATTTTTCATATCGCAAACAATGTAAATATATTATTTGCTTATTGCAGTATTAACTTAATTTTAATAATATGTTAAACAGTATAGTCAATATGCGATATGAATTTTGTCCACTTAATAATCATTTCGAATGTTGCATTTTGCAAATATATAGTTGAATATAATTATTTGACTTTTTAGTAAAATTTTAGAACTTGTAAAAGAATTTAAAAACGTAACAATTTATTCCGGGCTATGGTTAGTTCATTATATAAACCACTTTGCCCTATTGCATACTACTGTGAGTCATAAATCATGTCTCAAGTCTCTGGAGTGTCGATGTCCTCTATTCAACCAGATATATGTTACTGTGGAGATCGGTGTAGAATTAAAACATCACAGACTACTGAAATCCAGGTCGATTATTCTGGGGTTGCAAAGTTGCTTAGGTAAGATTGTTTTCTACCACTCTAAAATGGCATAAGTCAGTAACCTATGGGAACTAATGTAATTATTTGTTCTCTTCAAAATTGTTTAGGCAAACGATGGATGCGATTATTTTCGTTGGGAGGACAATTTTACAACAAATCGAAGGCCAGTGATGGAAACTGATAACATTAGTTCACGTAACAATTTCAATGAAGTTAGAGAAGATCGAGATTTGCTTAGATATTTGCTAAGGGATATCCTCCGGGAGAGAGACATGTTGAGAGAAAAAGTAAATGAGAAAGACAAAGTAATCACTAATTTTCAAGTTATTTGTATGATTTTGGCATTGATTTTATTTTGGAAATGCTATATCCTTCATTAGGTATTCAAATATAATGTAATGTTATTGTTCCATGTATTTTTGTTTCACTATTAACAAATGTTTCACTATTAGAAAGATATTGGAATCCACAACCTGGCTATAAATAGTCACGATATAATATTTTGTTCACCTTAACTTTGGTAATTCAACTACATTATGTATACAGTTGTTGTTTCATATGAATTAATCCGATATATCATTCGTTGATTGTCCGGTCAGAAAAAGTCTCTACCTTGTAGGACACATTATTCCAGCATCGGTCATAAATAAAATGGAAAACGGAATAAATTAATCTGATATATCATTCGTTGATTGACCGATCAGAAAAAATTTCTAATTTATATGACACATTATTCCAGTATCGGTCATAAATAAGATGGAAAACGAAATAAATTAATCCGATATATCATTCGGTGATTGACCGTTCAGTTTCTACTTTATATGACACATTATACCAGCATCGGTCATAAATAAGATGGAAAACGAAATAAATTAATCCAATATATCATTCGTTGATTGACAGGTCAGAAAACATTTCTACTTTAGATGACACATTATTCTAGCATCGGTCATAAATAAGATGGAAAACGGAATAAATTAATCCGATATATCATTCAGTGATTGACCGGTCAGAAAAAGTTTCTACTTTATATGACACATTATACCAGCATCGGTCATAAATAAGATGAAAAACAGAATAAAAATATTCGTCGTTAACAATGCATAGAAAAAAACAATTCAAAAGTTGGTTTGATTTATGAACAGAAAAAGGAAAGGGAAGCTCTAACAATCCAAACCAATTTTTTGGTTGCTACACCGACCTAACCGGTAAAAAATGGTATGGAAAACTTCTTCCATTTCTAAATAAGCCTATTTCTATCTATTATGATTTACATGTTGCTGAGCACATCATTCTTGGAGAAGCACAATCCAACAAACCAGAGGGTGTTAGAATTTGGGGTGAAACACTTCAGTGGCCCTAGCTATATTCAAAAAGATGTGATTATGAGGTCTTATGTCGATGGCATGGTTTGACTGTACCATAGGCTATTTCAGTGACTTTTCAGATATATAGATTCAGGGATGAACCAAAAGTTATTGAATATTTGAAGAAGGAAATACATGAAATGGAAAAATCATTAGAGCTCTACCACGCCTTAGACGATCTTAACTATCAACGAGTTGATGAAGAAGCACACTGACAACTACTAGAAAATCAAGACTTGCATAGGGATGCTACTTATCCTGTATACCCAACAGTTAAGGAATGGGTGGGTAGAAAAAATATTTACCACAAACATTAGGTTTTGGAGTAGCATATTGTTGTATAAATCAGTTAAGTGTTTCTTCGGAGCCTACTCAAAAAAAGAAAGAAAATTGGGGTATGAATTATAGTGATGAAGATGACGTAGATTTCGTTCCTGAAACTCAAGAAGGGTGATTATTATGAATAATGTTTTTAAGGTGTTATTGATGATAACTAGTAATTTATAATTGTTTGAAAATTCAAAGCAAAACAAATCATTCACAAAAACAAATTGCATAGACATGACCTCAAAAAAAATCATTACATTAGTACATAAAAACATCCGACAAATGATGAAAACTAGTATAACAACATCAAGTACGAAAAGTACTACCATCACAACAATTATTTCTAACTTGAGATGAACTAGCGTTCCTATCTCGTGAAGGATAATTGCGCTTATCGTGACCAACATGTTTGCACAATGAACTCTTCTGAGAGAGTGTAGTTGGCAGAACGTCCATTTCATTGTGTATGCGAGTCATTTTTTTGGATCCCAATTTTAATAAAAATCTTTTGTTGGTTATCATAGTAAAGGGACTTAGAGGCCAATACGAATCACCACCAAGCGGATTGAATTGTCCGGAGTACGCTTTTACATAGTTGCGCACACTATATTCTTGTGCTATGTGATCCCATGCTTTATATCCAATTTGGTCAAAACCCCTAATGGCATGAGAATATGGAATGTGAAATGATTGTCATTTACCACATTGACATATTCCTTACGACGCGTTAACGATGTGCTTATTTCCACCACGACCACGGTACCTACATGTTTGCACCTCAAATATATTTTTCCTTTGCTAGTGATAGTTGATGAGCGTATGTCCCTCTGACTTTTTACGGTTATCCTCAAAATGCTTGAATGGATTTGGCATCCATTTTTGTTTTTTCGATATTAACCGCATGCGATAAGCCGACTTGTAACAAACCGATCCATAACATGTTTATAAGCAAGTGTCACCATCGCAGTAACGGGTAGGCCTCTTGCTGATTTTAGGATCCCGTTAAAGGACTCAGAGATATTTATAGTCATCATGCTCCATCTCCTACCACCGTCCTGGTGCACTGTCCATTTGTCAAGATCAAACCTCATTAACCACGCATAGGCTTCCTCGTTAATATGTTTGATCACCTTCATTTTTTGCAAAAACTTCTTCTCTTGATGGTGTGTTGCAGCTGCCTATAGAAGATTGTTTAGAGTAGCATTTTTGAATTGTTTTTGAAAGTTAGCCTTCAAATGCCTTAAACAATAACGATGGTAAGCAAATGGGGCCTACCAATTAGGTGAACTATACAAAGTTGAAAGGATTCCCTGATGCCTATCAGATAACAGTGTTACGCCTATACGACCCCTAACAACATGCTGATGCAAATGATTCAAAAATAAGGTCCAAGACTCTTTGCTCTCATTCGCAGCTATTGCCAAGGCCAAGGGAAATATAGAACCGTTACCGTCCGTTCCAACTGCAATCAATATTTTGATATCATATTTGTTGTACACATGTGTTCCGTCAATTGATATCACAGGACGACAATAAAAAAAATCCATCAATACATGGCTTGAATGTCCAGAAAACGTAGTTGAATACATCTTCAGAAACATTATTATGCCTCTCTAACTTCCATTCAACTATAGTGCCTGGATTGTAGCATTTCAAAGCAGTCATATACCTCGGCAACTGGCTGAAAGAGCCTTCCCAAGTACCATAGATCTTTTCAAAAGTACGTTTGCGTCCAAGATAGGCCTTTCTTCTACTTACCGTTTTTCCATATGATTTAAGGACAGCTGTTTGGCAGTCTTTGATAGGAAACCTGACATGTTTGAATCGTATTAATTTTCAAAGAAAATAATGTAATCCTTAATTAAAGCTAAATGATCTAAGAATGAATTAGTACCTTGGCGTTTTTTCTATATCAGTGAGGAGAATGGAAGCAATCATCTCTACATTCAAGTTGAAGTGACCTTCACGACATGTACCCATATTACACATGTGTTCATCATTGTATGCCCCAATTGTCCACATATTAGTCTCTTTTGACTTATAATTCGTGGCTTTAAATCCACACCCTTGATCTGCACGCCTACAACAAATTTGCCATGATGTTTTTGTCGACTTAGAAACATGGTACTCCCTCGCACACTTTAAGTGCAAAAGATTAAACGCCCTTTGCAACTCCTTTTTTGTCTTGAACAACATGCCTTCTTCAAGATAAAAATTACTATTCATAAAATCTTGTTGTTCTCGCCACGTACCTTGTGCTGTATGTGTATCACTATGGGTATCCATAAACACATCTGGACCATCTAAGGGATGGTCAAGAAATGGAATTTCACGATAATAAAATTCAGGCATATGCACTGATGGAGACCTGACAACTAACTGCAGATTTGGTAGTGGCAAAGATATTTTCGCATGAATTGGACTCACCGACATAGATCTTGGTGACCGATTGGAACTCATAAATTCAGCATCACTGGATGACGCTACAAATGGGAGTTCATCTTCAGATACATCAGCATTAGGCAAATAATCACTATCACTCTGTGAACTTGATCGATAGTTTGGTTGATCAACATCATTGATATTTGTGGGAACATTGGGCTCATCTTGCGTTAGATTTTCCCTATATGTTTAAATAAAAATATATACTTGTCACACATATTAAAATTACATAAATTAAACTTCAATGGTGGACGTACAAATAACAATCAGCTACACCAAAACTAGACGAGGCATGCATATTTCAGGATGTTCCAGCATTTTCTATCAAGCCAAACTGTGACGATTGTCCAAAATGGTGATCTAGTCCATAACTTGGAGCAACATTCATCTCATTTTGAGGTAAACTGCTATAAAAATAAATAATAATCAAAGACTAAAATTGATGAAAAAAAGAAATTTGTAAGTTGAAATAACACAAATTTTATGGACATTACGTGTCATTTTCATTAATAGCTTCATTCAAATCAAAATCATATCTGCCTATAAGAAGATTTTGGTATTGGGTTATGTGAGGAAAATAAGATAACTGAATTACGGGGACTGCATCAACAATGTTATGATTTTCAACTTGAGGATGGACATCATTCGGTATAGGAGAACGCCAATGACGAGTCAGACGCTCAGTCCTAATATAGACTTCAAGCACATTTAGCTTGATTTGATCTATAAAGTCATTCGGAGCACTTAAAAAATCTCTCAACGAATCATCATCAGTGATAATCCACTCACCAAAATTAACCTGTCCTTGTGCTAAAAATGAGGTCGGATATTTTACAATTATAATCAATGTATAATCTGCACTATTCAAATTCATCCTTTTATAAAGTGAATCACATAATTTTTGAAATGAAAGATTAACTGGATACTTAATATTGTATTTTGGGGGGTAACTATAATATATGGTGTTTCCGTCATAAATAATGTGACCATTCCAAAAAAAAAAAAACTCTAACTTTTGGTTCAAAAGGCATTTTGTGTGATTGAAAGGAAGAAACAAATATTGATGAAAATGTTAACATACTGCCATGTTAAGACCTTTTTATAAAGTTTTGGAGGGAGCTTGGAGAGCCAAAAGTTAAATGTAATAAAAATACAAAACGTAATTATTTAGTCCGTTTTTATGAAACGTCAAATCAACACCGATATTATATTTAACACGTGACAAATTCTGCAAAAAGACTGCACAAAGCAGGTTTTTAAAAACGGAATAAATAATTTCGGGTTATTTAAATTGAATTTTTTTTAAATAACCCGGAATTAATAACTCCGGGTTTCAAAAATATTTATTCATAATCCGAAATTATTAATTCCGGGTTATTTTAAAAAGAAAATCTAGTGACATGGAACTTTTAATTCTCGTTTGCAATGTAAATTTTTTCACATAAAACGGAACATTAGTTCCGGGTTTTGAATTAATTTATTCATAACCCGGAACTATTTGTTCCGTGTTATTAAAAAAAAAAATTGCAAACCGGAACTAAAAGTTCCGTGTTATTTGAAATTTTTTTTAAAATAACACGGAACTAATAACTCCGGGTTATGAATAAATATTTTTGAAACCCGGAGTTATTAATTTCGTGTTATAACTCAGAGTTTTTTACTCAATTTTTTTGAATTATTCACTGTTCCTAGCAGTTAATGGGACGTTAAGAAAATATGATAAAACGGAATAAAAAATTCTGTGTAGCCTATTTTGGTTACTAACTAAATCAATGGCTTATTTGTGTCACTTTCTACTTAATATGGCTCACTCATTTTGGTCGCGAGTTCTCCCAAATCTTCCCAGAACCTCACACTTTACATAATTAGGAGACATCCTAAACTTATAAAGAGTGTTGAGATACAAAATCATGCACAGAATTAATATGCACCCGACTTAGTCAAGCCTAAGAAATGCATACACAGTTATGCTAAAATGTAAAACACTCAGCACATAGCGATGCTCCCCGAGCAGATGGTTTCAAATAAAGGGGTACCATAAAACAAAAACCAATTGGTCACCGCATCTTACCATTAAACAAAAACTTTTTTACGCTCTAAAGCGGGTTGCAACACTTAATACACCCAGTGGCGTACGCAGGATTTTTTGTAAGCAGTGTCGGCATTTTTTTAAAAAACCAACGAATAATTGATACAATAACATATTAACAAAAATTATTTAAAACGTATTAATAAAACATAAATCAAGTAAACTATTGTAACTTCTCGACAAGTTTATACCGTATCTAGTACCGTTTTGTACAAGTAATTTAATTACTACAATATTGCATTAAGCAAATTGTAGTTCAACTGACTAAATTTATGCTAATTTGATTAGGAATTGATGGTTGGAGGTTCGAAACTCTTTAGCTGAGCTTATTTTATTTTATTTTATTTTTACTGAAAAAAACCAAAAGTAAGCAAACACAAAATTGAGCTTGTTGAGGCTCGAACCTAAGAGCATGGCCACACAAGTTGAGCGCCTAACCATCAAGCCAAGGGATCTCATACATTCAAGGAGTGTCATTTATTTTCTTTAAAGACATATTCTGTATTTTCAGATTATTAATATATGTATAATACAAAAAAATTCAACAAAACAGTGTCGGGTGACACCTCTTGATATAGGGTGGGTCCGCCCCTGAATACACCCAATTCAAAATAAGAAAACCACAACGAATGTGTAACAAACAAAGGGCTAAGACAAGTGTGCTACAACCTCGAGCAAACAAAAAGTTTCATTAAATACAGAAGGGACGATAATGAAAATGTAAACAAAAGGCAAGAACAAAGGGCGTAGGCCTTCTTAAAATACCTCCAAAAACAAACTCTGGTTTCAAAGAAAAAATTTTCTCCGAGGGAAGGAGGAAAAGAACCTCAACTCCGACAGGCCAGCCACTTACCATTTTCACATCGGGGATGTCATCATCTTCAATCTCAAAGCATAGCAAGAAACAGAGTGAGTCCTAGGGCTTGAAGGTTTAACCCTACCCGACGGGCGTTGTAGTCATTCTGAAAAGAGAAATTCTGGTGGATAATCGAGTCGACAATGTCTTTGGACCTCAAAGGGAATATTGACAAGAGATTAGAAATTCCTTTCAATGTGGAGACAAAAAAGACTGCACTTTCATCTCTGGCAAGTTTAATAGTTGCATTTGAAATGACTTTAATGTCCTTGGTGATAGCATAGGAAGCTTCAGGAACATCAGAAAACATGGCAAAGGGAGGGAATTGGTATCTCCATAAAATAAAAGATTGAGATCAAGAACTTGGAAAAATGGAGTAGGAATGTGAAAAAAGGGCCGATGAAAGAAGAGTGATTGTGATACCAATTGGTAAGATGTTTTATGAGATAGTCTATGACATTTGGCATTCACGAGTGAGGCAAAATTATTAACATGCCTCAAAAGAGTGTGCCACGAATGAACCGTCATTTGGGGACTCCCGCTAGTAGGATTTGAAAGAAAGGATTTCTCTAGCTTCCCGAAGCTTCAATATTAAACCTTTGAAAAGCGGAAGAACTATCTGTGTAGGGGAAAATCAAATTGAGGACACATGACACTCATCGAGAAGAACGTCTTGGGATGCATAGTCGCAAGGGGAATTTCTAAAACACCAAAAGCACTGCCTCAAGCACAAGAAGGATCAACTAAATACCCTCTCGATGAATGCGGTAGATAAGGCTAGAGGGGATAAACTCTTTCAGGGCAATCAGGGACGACATGAGCTTGTACCAAGCCGCTAGCTGGCACCACCTCTAACGGGCGAGATGTGTGGTACTGGTACGCCTGCATAGGCCTTAGTCCTTTAGGGAACTACTGGTGAATCGTAATTGGCAAGGCCCAAAGTTGAAAACTATAAATAAGACATCCTCATTACTTTGTAAAGGGATCTGCTCCCTCACCCTTACAATCAATTGAATAGTTTTTACTTGATCTCCAAGCTTTTCTTTACTTTTCTGCATACTTAGATAGTTATCGTTGGTTTCTTACGCATCTTGGACAACACTGTCCCACTCTCGATTACACTCGGGCATAACATCGGCTCTCTCAAATTTGTTTGTTTTACTTATTTATTCTGTTTTACTCGTAATTGATTGTTTCCTTTCATTACCTAGTAATCTATGCTAAATATCAAATTTAAAATATGGTTGAATTGTAACATATGCGCTTGACTCACCTAAAAATTTAACTGTACCAAACCCATGGTAAAACAATTTTATTTTGCATTTAGCACGGGGATAGTCTTTGGTCATTCAGCCATCACAACTTCTTATAACTAAAGTTCAAAAATAGTGAAAGACATTCGTAAGAAAAGTGAACTTGCCTTTCTTAGTGAATACATATATTAGATAAGGAAAATGGCAAAATGCTAGGAGGTTCAAATTTAATTTGAATTACTTAAAAACACATAGTTGAATACATTAATAGACCATAAACTCGTGGAGTAGTAAATTTCATTTAGACGCTTAATTATTTCGCCTAAACACACAAGTAAGTATACATGATCGTTCAAGTAATATAGACCAGTTAAGTCGGATATCGTACCCATAGGAATTTGTGAATAATAAAGATCTAGTTCAATCTAATATCATAAATTAGAACAAGTGTACAGTAATAAGGAGTGAGTTTTGAAGTATTTTATTTTTACTAAGTAATTAAAACTAGAAAGCAAAATAAATTCGGTGATCAAAATGATATATAGATTCCAGTCTACAACTCTGATTTGCATTCATATTGTGTATTCAATTTCATCGACTTGCTTAGTTTATCTAGTTGATGATTTATGGGGTTTATACTATATTTATGATTTTTTGAGCCTCTAATCGCCTATTCATATGCATATCTATGCATGTGTTTCTATGATCAAGATAAACATGTAAACTCAATTGCACTTCCCGTTTATTGACCAAGCAAGGTGATCTAGATATTTATCCATTCTAGCCACAAATCTGCTCTTGATAAGTAGAGTTCTAATATGTGGGTTCTCCCACATTGGTGGTTTAAAGCCACCCTTAAGGTCATATAAGGCCAAGCCCATTAAGTCTAATACATTGAGGAAGTGTACCATATATATTTAGTTATATATATCTAAATGACGTGAACTTGGACTTAGGGCTTGGGATCGGGCCGGGTCGGATCTTTCATTAAAGATTTTATTTCACTACAACATTTTAGTCTTTTGGCCACCTTGTAAAGTGTGGCCTAAAGTAGCAAAAAGTGTGGCGTTTAATCAAAGGCTATGCTTTTGGCCTTTAGGCCACGCTTTTTCGGGGGTGGGCAAAAAAGGCGTAACCTTTGATTTTAGACCACGCTTTTTAAGTGTGGCAATAGCAGCTATGCTTAAAAAGCGTGGTCTATGAGTTACAAAGGCCACGCTTTGTAGCATCTCATTGGCAACAATTTTATTTGATAATTCTACACTTGAAAAGCGTGGCATTAGCTTTGTTAGTGGCCACACTTTAAAAGTGTAGCCTTTTATATCTCTTCTACAACACTTATAAAGTGTAATCTTTTCTTATGTACACGCACACAATTGACATTTAGAAAATAATGATTTTGGTTTGCATATATATATATATATATATATATATATATAACAGCAAATTATCTAATAAATATTCAAAAGTATAGATCATTTGCAACAAACTTCAAAAATAACAATGTATTCAAAATGTACCAACACATTCTTAGATCAGTACTAAAGATAAATTCCATTACACAAAACAATATGTATTCAAACATATATCAAAATAGTTCAAAAACTCTTAATCATTCACTAGGTCGAGTTGACTTGTGGCCACCATTCAAATTCGACAATCATCATTTCCCTACACATTCAAAATGAAATTAAAAGTTAGAAAAAAATCACTTTCAATGCAAATCAAACTGATTTGACACAAACATAACTCAGAAATAGGTACAACACAACATAATTGTATTTGGCGTAGCAAAATGGTTGGGATACATTGCTTGATGCATGTGCATTGGGACCAAAAGACACAGAACGCTTTGGACTATCCATTCAACTATTATTCAACTCACAATTCTGCTCAATCCGCAAACAATGGTAAACTGAAGAGAGTTTAATGATTATTACCGATATGAGTCTGTTTCTTCAACTGCAACTCTGCTGCAAACTGGCCAAGAATTTTAATGGCGCTCACAGCTGAAAAAAACGAGCTAAAGATCATGTAATTTCATATGCAAAATGCAAAATGCAAAAAAAAAAAGCGAGGAGATATCTTTTGAGTGACCAAACATATCTTATCATTTCTGTTGATCTCATTTTGGAGCAAATGAGATATGGAGTTCATGTAGAACTCATCCAAAATCATATGAGAAAAGAAAAGCAGCAAAAAAGGATCAGAGGAAAGGGGATTTCTATAATAGCTATTTACTAAGATAAATCACTTGACAATCACACAGGTAGATTATTCAGTCAATAACGTGAAATGCTAACAGATATTGAGGGAGGAGTAATCAAAATTAACTTCACCCTCAATAAACCTAAGAGGAAGAAAATTATGTAACTTCAGTAATCGAGCACAAATATTTTTATCCAACTTTGTCTCGGCCACTTAGGAAGAGGAAAAGAGCAAAAACAAATTCTTACGACATGTACTCTAGTGCTGCTTCCAGATGCTTGCGACAATCAAGGGCCATCATTCTGGATTCAGCCAGCACATTTTCCTATAGAACACACATAATAAACAAGGCAAACAAGTAAGCAGAAGATATTAACTGCAATACAACAATCACCAAGCCCTTAAATGTCATAATTATGTATGTAAAATACAGTTGCTACTAATTATAATAACATTTCCTGGAAAGAAGCACATGTTAAAGGTTCTTTGACTATTTAAATGCATGTATTAATTATACCAAAAACATCCAAGATTCTACAAAGCTAACGCTCAGTAGAAAATTTTCCATAATGATCTGTTTACTCATAGTTGACACTACATCTTAACACTTAAGTAACTTCCTTTTCTTGCTTTGTGTTACCTCTCCTTCTTGTTAGATAATTTTTCTTAATGTACAATCAATTATCAAATAGGCCTATAAACATGTCACAATTTATACATCAATAGACGCCTGTGACCATAGCACAAGAAGGGATCATGGTTATTTTTCTTTAGATACTTATTACTATTTTGTTTCACTACACATCAAATTGCATAATATGTCCAAGATAATTTTTCTTCACACGATATCAATTTTTAAACTCAAGACACATATCTTTTAATTTTTAAATCTATTTACATTCAAGATACTTCAAGAAATAGCGTGATTTCAGTTTGAGAATTGGGCACGACAAAACTCAAAAAAAAAATGTAAGACTAAAAAAGTTCAATAATTACTTAAGGATGCTGAAATGAAGCTAGTAGTTCGTAAGACTCAAGTTTTCAAGGCATGTTGAAGACAAAGAAATATGGACAAAATATATCATAGCTAAACACATTTCCATTCTTATTATTTCTAAAACTCTTTGGAACCACCACGCCAATTTCAAAGGAAGTTTCTACTTACTCTGCATACCAATACAGAAATTACAGCACAGAAATACAGATGAAGATTTTAATTTTAACAAAAGAGAGTCAAGAATACTTTACCTATATAGTTTTAAATTTTACCCATGTTAGTCAATGTGCAGAACAGAGATAACATTAATCAATCTACACATAAAATATAGAGTGAGAAGTTTCTGGAAAAAAAACCGAACCGAGCTAGATCTCTCCAATAGATCTGCTGTCAATTTTCCAACCGAGTCAATAATAGTTCCCAACACCATGCATATTATTAGTTGTGCTGACAGAAGCTAAGCAAGAATACACATTAATGGACTTCTGATAGCCGTGTTTGTTTCAAACAGTCTTTTCCTAGATAACCTCAGAGAAAGAGAGAGAGAAAGGGGAGAACAAGCTAATGTATTGTGTATTCTGTAAAGTTCACAATGTAGAATTATAGAAGAGTAGTACAAAAAACTGGTGCTACTATATTTGAAGATTTAGATTTTTGAGCTCCTATGAATTATCTAAAAAGAGAGAGCAAAGAAAGATCTAGGGCCACTACAAATGGATCGTTGTCTTAACAGATAAACAAAAATATTTACCAGAAGTTCTAACAGTTACTACCACGAGGTAGGGGTAACATTTGTGTACACCCTACCCTCTCCAAACCCCACCTGTGGGATATTTCTCTCATTCATAAAATCTGTCACAAGCAAAACATTGTCAGGTTGGCATCCTCTATTAAAGGACCTCAAGAGAGCTGAATAAGCAATAGAATCAGGGTGAACGCTATTCAATTCCTTTTCTTGAAATAACGCAAAGTTTTCTCCTAGTTCTCAAGTTGACCCTGAGAATGAGGTAGAGAGCCTGGTCAGTTTTTGTTTTGTACTCGAAATAAAAGTTGTGTTGAAGTACATGTCTGCTTAGTGTAAGCGCATATCGCAGAGGAACGCACCTCCTTCTTGGCCTTTTTCATAGTCTTTTTCAGGCTGTTCTGATCTCCCATAAACATTGAGTAAAGAGGTACAAGACACAATATCAGGGCGGATGCCATTACTTTTTATCTTATCAAAGATTGACAAAGCTTCCTGAGCCATTCCATGTGAAGCATAAGCACCTACAAATGTATTATACAAAACAATATTAGGTTTCCGACCTTCTGCAAGCATTGTGTTAAAACCAGCCTAATAGTTTTTGATCTTACCAGAAACAGAACACGTGTGCATGATAGTTGTAAACGTGACTGTGTCAGGAATACATTCAGCTCTTTTCTCTTTCATTGAGTTAAATATCTCAACAACTTTCTGATATTGTCCAAGCTTTACAAGCCAATGTATCACAAATAAAGGGTTGTAGTGTCGGAACGGACTTTAGTTCCCTTCATTAGTTCAAATTGAATTGTTTCTCCTAAAATTGCAATTGGGCTATTCCACTAGACATCCAGGTTCCTAGCTTTTCTTATTCTTTTTGTTTTCAACATCTTATGCGTTTTACTTCTTCTATGCACTTGTTCACATCTTAAGTAAACAAAATGATAGCAGAGACATCTCTTTGAGAAAGTATACCAAAGAAATCATTTAAAATACTTTACATGTCTCTGGTCAGTTCCCCCTAACAACTCAACAACAGAAATTTGAAATGGGAAGTGAAACACATATTTTTCTAGTCAAGGGAAAGAGTACTTTACACGATGCCATAGTGCACAACAGAGAAATTGTTACAGATTAAATTTTTTTTATAAAACTAAGATACTAGCATGGTATTCACGTTAGAGCTAGCATTCCCACAGACCAAAAAAAAGTATACAACTTAAAGCATAATCCATACTATAGCCTCTAAAGTGAAAAATATTTTATTTCTTTTGTTTATTTAGAACAAATTATTGTGTATGTAATAGATAAGAGATATCAAATCCCTAAGCTCACCAGTTTCGTAACTCCGATTCTTTGAGAAAATGAAATATATACGTCTAAAGACAAAGAAAAAGAAGTTCTTGTCAATTGCCTTGAAAAACAAATTAAATTTTATACCTTAAAAATGCTTGCAATATGTCTCTTATCACAGGGGGATTCATGAAATCATACTCAAAACAACCAATTATGACATTTTCAACTGTGGGAGGGAACCAAATCAATCTACAAAGAAAATAGAGATGACATTCAGTTGCAAAATTCTCTTTCCAATTCATGTTTCATAACAATAATCACAAGAAGATAAGCTCAAGAACTCTGAAAAAATCTAATTGTATCACAACTTCAAGCAACAGGAGAAATTGTAGTTATAGCTCAGAGAACCAACCATGAATTCTTTCAAATACTCACAGAAATAACCTGCTATAATAAAACAAACTCACCTTAAACTATATACTCAATCAAAATTCTCAGTAACCACATAATTCAACAGTAGGAATAAGACAATTTTCAGTTCACCTGGGTAGCCGACCACAACTGTATGGACAAATTTGCAACCATGGACACGATTATTAATTTCATGACTATTCTTTCATTGTTTCAAATAAATCTCACTAATTACTCCCAAAATTTGGAAAAGAAGAAAAAATTAAACCACTGAAAGACAATGCCATAGAGATCCTATAGCAACGTTCATAAGAAGCAAAATACAAACTCAATTACAAGACATAGAAACAAGTAGAGCTAGAATTTACTCCTATTGATTGTTAATTTTATAGCTTCAGTTCTACAAAGTTGGAAACAAGTCGAAATAGAAACGAGTGGAACCTAACAATTCATACATACATCTATCAAAATATGTCAAAAATTCAGCAGAAATTTAATACGATGTTCAAATTCTCCAAGGACATACACACAGAATAATTCATCTCCCACATACATACTCTATCACTAAAGAGTGTGAAGGTGTAAAAATTTCAGAGATTGCTAAAACTTCTGAGAAATACCAAAACGCTACCTGAGTGTCGATTAAGAGAGATGCCTATTGCTATTCTTCTTTCTTCTTCCTACAAAACAAACTCTTAATGGGTGACCCACTTCTCCCCGGACTCTTTGCTCTTGACCTCCCGGACAACTTTTCGTCATTGTGTCTTGAATGGATACAGTTGAATGAATACCTGAATAAAGAGTTGAAATGAGCTTAGGGATTTGGCCAGAGATTGAAGCTTCAAACTTCCCGTATACAAAATTTGAGCGATGGACAGAGACCTGAACTTAGGAATTTGGGCAGAGCGAGCTTATGAGGGATTTATTTTTCGAGCTTATGATGTAAATATTTGTGAGTTGACCTTTTTCACATTTATTTTCTGATTATTTTTTTGGCTAATTAGATATTGGCGGGAGAGCTAAATGTGTTGGAGGGAATACAATATTTTATTGAAAATTTTAGATAAGACTATAAGGCCACACTTGTCAAGTGTTGTTTTTAAAATTATAAAAATAACACGTTTTAAAAGCGTAGTCATATATATAAATAAGCGTTGCTAATTATATCATGATGTGGCAACGCTTATAAAATGTGGCCTATGCCACTAAAGACCACGCTTTACAAGCGTTGCTAATATTAATGTGGCCAAAAGCTAAAATCTAAGGCCACGCTTTAAAAGCGTACCCAAAAATATTTTACGCAACACTTTGGAAGTGTTGTCCAGATTTAGTGTGGCCAAAACAGACGCGTCTGTTCAGAAAAGGAGCGACTTTCCTAAAAAGTTTCCTTGTTGGATTCTATAAATACGAAGAAAACCCCCGAAATAGCATATTCAATTTGCATTTATATTTTTGAGCTTTGTTTTATCCTGATAGAGAATTGCTTGCAATCCCTAAAGTATATACAAACAATAACCCTTGAAAGATAGTGATCTTTCACGTCTCAAAGCAATAATTTTCTATTGTTCATCTTATTTTTCTAACAGCTCTTTGATACCCAAAGTTGATATCTTACTTTGTTTATTCTTCGTTCTAACCCATAATTTCTCTTTCGATTATCAATAAGAGTATAAATGTATACTGGTCATGAAGCAATTAAATAGTAAAATATATGAATAAAACAACAACTATTATGATAAACTTCACAAATCGAATCAAAAGTTTAATCCAATAATCATGATACAATCGTAACCCAGAACAACAGTGTTTAGCCACTCATCCTTGAATCAAAATTACAAGATATGATGTTATTCATATAAAATAATGATCAAGAAAAGTGAAAAGAAAAGAAACCTAGTGGTGTTTTCCTTTTCTCCCAAGTGTGGCACACCAAAAGGTAATTGATCCCCTAAAAAATGTCCAAGGGATGTATTTATAGTAGTAGGTAATAACTCTTAATCCTTTCTCAATTCAAATTAGGACCGAATTTCCTTCGAGGCGTCGCCTCACCCATAGCTTCAAGTGGCAAGGCTATGGGCAAGGTTGCACCTTGAACTTGCTAAAATTTCTTCTCTGAAGTTTCGCAAGCAAGGCGCTACCTCACCCATATCCTTGCAAGGTTATGGGCAAGGCTACGCCTTGACTCTCATTCTATGAAGTTTCAGGTCCAAAACTGCACCTTGGCCATAGCCTTGGCCTTGATTTCACCCTAGAGTTCGTCTTAGTCTGGTACAAAGCTGTGATCTTTAATATTTTGCACTTTTGGGTCAACTCTATTAGTTTGTCCAAAAACACATCTAATCATATACATTAGTTCACCAACATAATATTTGCGCAATATGTAGGAATCTATTTGAACTTATTCTCGAGACAAGGCATAAATATGGATAAAATACAGCAATTGGGAGTACAAATATGCCCCAAATCACTTAAATTATGGTCTATTAGACACTTCTGACTCAAAATGTTGAAAAACTTTTCCTCGTATTTTCGATCACCCATTACGTAGATAAGTTAACTACTTAAAACATGTCAGTTCCTTTAGTTATACTTATTAGCCTCAGTAATTCGTAAAACCTATGTTATGTGATTAATTTATCAACGTAATGGGCATTTAAGAGCACGTGCAATTTTTTTCCAAAATATGTATCTAAAGTATCTAATATGAATACTTTATCATGTTTTGAGGTGATCAATTGAAACGTTTCTTGGCTTAGGCCTCGTTTGGTATGAGATATAAGGAAAAACTAATTCCAGAATTAATTTTAGGATGAGTTTATCTCATGTTTTGGTTGGGATAAAATCGAAGAATGATTTATCCTGAGATTGTAGTGTTATTTATACCCACATTGAGGGTGGGATAATTGATCCCGTGATGGTTAATCCCAGTTTAACTTGTTTCCCAATCAAACAAGAGTGTCTAAATGAAATTCACTTTCAAGTTAAGGGTCGATATATGCCGCCAAAACAAATCATATCAATTTAAGCACACATGGATAACTTATGCTAAGGGTTGGGCATAGAATCGAGCCGGATCAGTTTCGGCTCAACTCGCATGTATTTAGCTTGACTCAAATCAGCTCGATTGAATTTTAGTCAAAGCTCGGACTCGATTGAGCCAACTCGGCTCTGCTCGTTTGACTCACTTTGGTCATGTAATGATTACTTAAAACTAAAATTTATTCCTTAATCTTAATAAAGTTAGAAAAATGTCAATTTAATAATATTCTTTATTATAATTAGTTGTAACTTTGTACTTTTTAAATTAATATGATGCAATTAATATTTTTTTATATACATTGTTATTTTAAGATACTCTATGGGTTTACAGTTGAATTTATTATTACTTTATTTTTGTTTTTGTTTTAATTTTTTACCAAAAATTCTATTCTATGTTCATATTAAGCTAATGCCATTTGAATTGCATTGTAGTTTAGACTATGTTTTATATAATTAAATCAAGTTGAATGCAATTACCAATTTAAACTAGCAATGATTATATTTCTCAAATGAACTTATCATAAATTTAATTTTTTAATGACGTAACACTATACAGAACTAAATATTAAAGAGTCGGCTTGGCTCGGTCTCGGCTCAGCTTAGTACTGTAAAAAGCTCGATTGAGCTTGACTCGGTAGAGCTGGGCTTGGGCTAGGCTCGAGCCCAGGCCTACCTATGAAGTTAAAATTCAAATGTGCTTCTTTCTTGTTACCTTGAACTAGCTACTTGATCAATCTAATTTGGCCTATTACTTTTTAGAATTTTTTTCACCACACCGCATTCGGAAGGACCTATACACCTTGGATCAAATTACACTAAAAATAAATACATAAATAAAAAGGAGCTTAATCATTTTCTCTCAGGAACAATGAGTTCACCTAGGACCTTCACAAAATAAAAGGTGATTCAAGATATAACAGTTCTCCTTATTGGAGCTTAATAATTTTCTCTTTATTAGAGAAAAAAAAGTCATACTTCATCGATCATCAACCATTCAATGAATAACCTTCTTGTAAGTATACAATCTTGAAACCAATAGAAACACCATGAAGTTGATGATGCTAAGGATGACCAATAGCCAGAAGAAGTAATCAAGATGGCCTCTGTTCAAATTTTCTGTAATCCATCCAAACTTCTTGTTCCTTGTCACCATTGTAACTAGGAAAGTACTCAAATAGCTACCTAATGCAACAGCCATTGACGACAGGGCGGTACACATGCTTCTCATCGCGTCAGGAGCTTGATCATAGAAGAATTCCAACTGACCAATCAACGTGAATACCCCCGCGCATCCGATGAAAAAATACTGAGGAACTTGCCAAAAGATTGACATAGGAACGGTCTTGAGATCATAATACCCGTTCCTTTTAATGTTGTGGAGCCGAACTACCTCCACAACTGCGGCAGCTACCATGGACAATGTAGAAATTACAAGGCCTATACCCATCCTCTGTAGCTGAGTGAATCCCCGTGCATGGCCTGTGTACTTTCTTGCAAAGGGTATGACGAACTGGTCATATATGAGCACCCATGAAATCACACTGAAAGTCTCAAATACCGTCAACGATGCTGACGGTATTTTGCGATGGGTGCCCATTTGGCGGCCCATTGTGTTTCCTTGGAGCACAAACGTTGTGTTCATCTGACTGTACGCAGTCGTGAACATAATGCAGCATGCCCCTACAGGGAGTAGGCAAATGATAGACTTGACTTCCTCAACTTGTGTCACAGTACAGAGCCTCCACGGATTCACTGATCCATTAACTTTATCGTTTGCTGTTTCCACAGCAGACTTGTCCAAGAAGCTGAATATCATTTTCCAAATGGTCAATACGTGGATGCAACAGAGATTTACGAGTTGATTTCTCAAATGGTCAAACAACTAATAGTTATTATCTCAAAAAGTGCACTATCTTTGTTGAAAAAAATTGGAATAAAAAAGAAGTGTGATTTATCACAGTTCTAATAAAAAAATTGGAGTTGGAAGCAAAGTCCATAATTTTTACCTGAATTTATCCGTATGCCCAAGCTTGCGGCTTCCCTTGATACTGGATTCCTCATTAGCAGTCTCATAAAGAAGAGTTTTATCAGTAGGAGCTTTAACATTCCATTTTCTCATAGAAGCCACCAATACTTGCAAGATCCGAGTCAGGGGACTACCTCCTGGTGGCTGGAGCCTATAAAGACGGGTGCCCGCAAAGAAAAACACAAGAGCAATGGCCATAGCCACAGCTGGAATTCCAAAACCCCATCCCCAGCCGACATGCGTTTGTATCCAAACTAGGACTGATGAAGCAATAAAAGCACCAATATTGATTGACAGATAAAACCAGTTAAAGAAGGAGCTTTTCTTTCTCTTTTCAATTTCATCATTGTCATCAAACTGATCAGCCCCAAAGGAGGACACACATGGTTTGATGCCACCAGTCCCTAAAGCAATTAAGTAAATTGCAAAGAAGAATGTTGTTTTCTCTGGCGCTGTTGCATGACAAATTCCATTATGACATGATGGCTTTATTCCAACTATTGAAGCTGACATAGTCAATAGGGCTATTCCCTGTAAAGAAAAGTTCATCAAATCACAAGAGTCAAGACATATAGTAAAGGGACTATTGGCTAATATTAAAGAAATGGATCTTGAACCTAACTCAATCCCAATAGCTAGCTCATGAGAGAAGGATTGTCCAAGACCATTTACCCATCTCATGTTTGACATGGGACTCTTAAGACTCCCCTGCACGACCCGACATCGTTAACTGGAACATGAACAATATAATATGGGGGGCAGACATGGTGCACAAAGAATTGGGATGAATTTGGATCCGATACCATGTAAAGAATTGGATTTTGGGTCTGACGCAACCCCAAAGCTAGCTTAGGAAGATAGGATTGTCTAAAGCCATATAAGAAGGCCATTTACTCATCTCATATCCAATGTGGGCTTCTTAACACTAATTAAATTGTTCAACAAGTTACTAACAGGTGCTTGTTAGGAAAAAGTAGTTACCATTATATAAATGATTGAGAAAATTGCTATTGTCCAGTATCTTCCCAGGTAAGCATCAGCTAAACATCCTCCAAGCAATGGCGTGACATAGCAGGTTCCTTGAAAGTTTGTTACAACTTTTGATGCAGCTGCATTGTTTAGATTGAGCCTTTGGTGAAGATAATTCACCAAATTAGCACTCATACCAAAGTATGCTAATCTCTCAGACACTTCCTCCCCTGTAAGGTGTAGACTTTGACATGTCAAGGCCATGGATTCTGCTATTTATAATAATTGATGAAATCACACAGTTTAGATTAAATATAAAATGAATGTACCAAGGATGAAGAAACAAGCTTTCCATGTCCCAGTTTTTGTCTTGTTGGCTGGTGCTTTATTGATATCAGTTGTCCCATCTTTTGTGTAAACATCATCTGATCTTTCCATTTCTAGCTTTCTCTGGCAATTTATGTGATGTAGAGATTGTAAAGTCTTAATAATCAGAGGAAAAAAAGTGACTGCCTCTTAACACTCAAACACAAGTATAAATTGTTATTTAAGATGAGAAAAGTTGTATGGCAATTGGAAATAGTGGATTGTCAATATCATAGCAAAAGAGGAACTAATAAAATAAGCCTTAATACATGGAGAATCACTTAAATTTGTCAAGATATTCTATTTAGTCATTCGAACTAAGTCATGTTTCAATTGACCACCTTCATGTTCCAATTGACCACACCTCAACTCCTAATAAAGTGTTTCAATTAGACACTTTCAATCAAATTTCAGAAAATATTTTGCGTGTATTTTTATTCATTTATTATGTAGTTAAGTTAATCGTATAAAATATGTTATTTTCTTTAATTATACACATCGATCTCAAGTAGATAAAACTTGGGGTTCTATGACTTACTGAGGCGAATGCCTATAATTAAAGGAGATGACATATTTTATGTGGTTACCTTAACTACCTAATAAAATAATTAAAAAACACTCAATTTTTTTTTCAAAAATTATCCGAAAGTGTCTAATTGAATCACTTTATTAGGAGTTGAGGTGCTCAATTGGAACAAGGCTTAGTTTGAATATCTAAATGGAATATACTGACAAGCTTAATGGGCTAATTATGTATTAAGTCATAATACATAGCCAACAGCTTAAAATTGTCAGGATATTTCATTTAGACACTCAAACTAAGTCATGTACTAATTGACCACCTCAACTCCTAATAAAGTATTTTAATTATACACTTTTGATTCGAATTTCGGGAAAACTTTTTAAGTTTGTTTTCATTCGTCTATTAGGTAGTTAAGTTAGCTATATAAAATATGTCATCTCCTTTAATTATATGCATCGAACTCAAGTAGAAAAAAACTTGGAGTTTATTGAGATAAATGTGTATAATTAAAGTAGATGACATATTTTATGTAGTTAACTTAATTACCTAATAGACGAATAAAAACACATACCAAAAAAAGTTTCAAAATTTAACTGCAAGGGTCTAATTGAAGCACTTTGTTAGAAGTTGAGGTGTTCAATTGGAACAGGGCTTAGTTCTAGTATCTAAATGGAATATCCTAACAAGCTTAAGGGGCTAATTATGTATTAAGCCGTAATGCATAGCCAACCACTTAAAATTGTCAAGATATTCCATTTAGACACTCAAACTAAGTCATGTTCGAACTAACCACCTCAACTCTTAATAAAGTATTTCAATTAGACACTTTCGATTCAAATTTCAGAAAAACTTTTACATGTGTTTTCATTCATCTATTAGGTTGTTAAGTTAGCTACATAAAATATGTTATCTCCTTTAATTATTTGCATCAAACTCAAGTAGAAAAATCTTGGCATTTTACGACTTATTGATATGAATGTGTATAATTAAAAGAAATGATATATTTTATGCAGTTAAATACCTAATAGGCGAATGAAAATACACAAGAAAATTTCAAAATTTAATCGGAAGTTTCTAATTGAAACACTTTATTAGGAATTGAGGTGTTTACTTGAAACATAACTTAGTTCGAGTATCTAAATGGAATATTCTAACAAGTTTAAGGGACTAATTATGCATTAAGCCATTAAAATATCTAAATTGTAAGAAACAAGAAATGGATGGAACATGGCGATTGACGATTGTATAAATTGTTTGTTGCATTTATGGTGATTTATATTTAGGGTTATATATGCCATTTGCAAAAGAAGTGAAATAAACAAAAATGACAATCACATTTACCGTAGAACAGGCAAAATCACAGAAAACAGAACCAAACAATTATTTAACTAAAATACTTAGAACAAGCAAAAGCATTCATCTTGGCTAAACAAATTAAACAGAGGAAGAAATGAGTACCTAATTAAAATGGAAGCTGCTTCTCTTCTTCCTTTTTTTTTTAATTTCTTGTTGTAGAAAAAAAATGAGGAAAACCAAGAAGTAGAGTCCTCAGCTCTTCATAATCTTCGTTTTTGATTTACATGGGTACAAAGAAAGGGGTGTGTGTATGTGTGAATCACTTTTTAGTGATGTGAATGTATGTTATGTAGCCATATAAATCAAAAAAAGGTCAAAAGTTGGTAAGTGTTGCATATTGGATGATAAAACATTTATTGTTATGCATCAAACAGATTTTGTTAATTTGATTATGACTAATAGGGGGAGCATTAATTACATACTTACAAAATGAGGTCAGTTGGAGAGAAAGTTCTACCGAACATGGTCAACTCTTTATTAGAAAAGAAATTTATTAGAGATTCTAAGCCAGGGTGATAGTAAAAGTATTGTAGGGAGTTCTTATGTGGTGATTATTAATAAATGTATTATTATGAGGTGATTGTTGATGAAATGATAATGTTATATATGAATTAATAGTTTTAGAAAACTAATATTGTATTTATAAATCTTAATTTCCACATTACGAATACTAATATTCTTATGAATTTAACTTCTATATTCTGCTGGAGTTAAGCTATTTTTACATGGTCAAGAAACTTTGACAGGAAATAGCCAGTTACCAACCAACCTGTTACCATTCTTATTGTCAGTTTATTTTTTATTTATTATTATTTATTTATTTATTGCTTTTAAACACTCAACCCCCCACCCACCCACCCACCCACCCACAAAAACTCTTCCATTTTCTTGTAACTCTTATCAAAATATTCAGTTATCAATATGTTCTTAGAACTCTGAATCATAGGATTTAACGCTATAGTGGAAGATTATTACACTTGGTTTCTGGGAGAAATTATGTTAAATCTCCTTCAATGTCGTTTCTTTTCGACTGCTTTCATGGAGTAGATCTGTAGTTTCAATCTTTCTTTCTTTTTTTTTTTTTTTTAAAAAAAACTTCATATGAACTATAGATGCAATTTAATGGCTGTTAAATAATAAAGATCCGTTTGATAAACTAGATAATAATATTATAGTTTAATCTTTTCGTCAATTGTAAGAGAATTATAACATTCATATAATCCAAACTTAATGGATGGAGATGAAGAAGACGATGAAATCATTTGTAATTTTGGTAAAAGGGTAATTTTTTTGGGTATAATGAGTGTATAGTCCTAAGTTATCATCTATAATTATTTGTTTATTGTTTACTCCCAACTCACACGCAAGTATACATGATCGTTCAAGTTATATAGACTGGTTGTAGTCTAGATATCGATCCTATAGAGATTTGTAATTAACAGTTATCTAGTCAAATCTAATACTACAATTTAAGACAAGTGTTTTAGTATCAAGAGAATTATTTGATTTAGTGTGTTTCCTATCCAATAATTAAAACAAGAAAGCAATTTAAAAAATGTGATCAAAATTTGGAGAGATATTCCAAGGTTACGACTCTATTACACAATCACGTAAAGTAATTTACTTCATCGACTTATTTATTTATTTAGTTATTGATTTACGGGGTTAATGACATGATTATGATCTTCCGAGCCTCTAATCATCTATTCATATGCACTTCTATATCTATATTCCTATGATCAAGAATGAACATGCAAACACAATTGATTCTCTTGTTTTGTAATTAAGTAAGGCAATTAATGTATATTCCTATCCTAGCCACAAATCAGTTCTTTATTATACTACAAAAAAGATTTTTACTCCCTATATTCTTCGTTCTAACTCACGATTCATCTTCCGAGTTCACAATGAGAATATGAATTATTCTAATGGTCGTGAAGCATTAAAATAGTAATCTCAAGAATATAAGAACAACTAATATGATAAATAAATTTTGTCGAATCAACCTAAACAATCATGCTCTTAGTCGTAGCCTATCCCTATAAAGTGCACTAGGGATTCTTTGGATCAAATTAACATAGGGTATATCAAATAAAGGGGATAGGCTACATTTGCAGCTAGCCAAAGAAATAGGTTATAAGGCTCAACGAGACTTACTAAGAGTAATCTACAGGGGGTGGCACAAACAATAGTCAAAAGAAATTGGCTAACAATGAAACACGTTTATCAATTGCACAAAAAGACACTAAGTTTCATTTCTTACAACAAACAGGACAAGTTCTAGATGTAAAGATATACAAGAAACACAACAAACACTCACCACACATTACACAATGGTTCAAAGATGGCTTACTGAGACTACACCTTCACAACACAACCAAATTAAAGAATTTACACTATTAAGCCCATGCTTTTGTTTTAGAGTCAAATTAAAGAGTGTGTGCATCTCTAGCGAAGTTTCCTATTCTTTTATGCTTTTTCGAGTGAATTACTCATGATTTTGTAGCGTATACCTAAACGGAGTATCTAACATTCAAAAGGCGGTGGTTTCTAATCCAACTACGTTATATGACTAATTTTTTTTAAGATGATCGTCATCCATCAATTATAGGAATAAGTCGCTACCTATGACTAAATACCCCTAGAGGAAATCTACTCCGTTCAAAGGACTTGTCATGCCCCGAGTCTACATCCTGGACGTGGTCAATACCCGATGCCATTGTTGGACTGAGCGTACTGTTAGTCTGGCATACTACTAAGACTGACTCTAAAAAATAATCGGAAGCTCTGAATAACATAAAGTAAGAATTAAACTTTTAAAATCAAGCAGTAATATTGTAACACCCCAAAAATTTATGCTTGCTTACACATTTTTTCATGCCATCTTGAGCTAGAAAATGATGTAAAATGTTTGGGTCGAGTTGGGGGACTTAGGTGTGAGTTTTGAGCTTTAGAAATGGTTGTGTACCACGTGGGAGGAGCCCCGTGTCTAGCCCCGCCCCATGACTGAGAGGAGCTTAGAAATCTTAGAATCCCGCAGCCTGGCATGTTGGCGGCATTCCACGGTGCAGATCTGGTATGTTGGGCATCGTGCCACGATGGCTGCCCTAGTATGTTGGACACCGTTCCATGATGCGACCTTCCGTACGAGATTCTTCGGTTCCTTATTTATTCTAAGGGGCATTTTGATCATTTTATTTTTATAAAACTGTCCTACTCACTCTAAAAAAAACCCTACCCGAGAATTTACCCTAAATTGCCTCATCAAAAACTCTCTTCTTTTCCTCACACTTTTAACTCCCAAAGTTCAAAAGAATAAGAAATTTAGAATTCTCTCTTCAAGGTTTCTTCACCAATTTCTTTAGCTAGGTATGTAAAACTACCCTAAGTCAAATAAGTTTCAAGCCACGATTTCCTTATATCTATATTTATGTTCATGTAATAATCTAGGGTTGCAAGTTTTATTCTTTAAAAAGTGAAAAGTTCAAATTCTATGGATGTTCTTCTCCGTGAAAAGCCCTTTCACTTATTTATTTGATTTATATTTTGGGGTTACTATTTTAGTTTGTAAATTCTAATTTTTTTTCTCAAAGTTGATAAGGATGGTGACTTTTACAAAACATGCTTTTATTGGGGTGACATGACTTGAAGACAGTCTTATCAATGATATGGTTAAATCACCATTTCTCGTCTTTTAGTATTTTCAACAAGTGTTTTGAATGACCTTTAATAGTTCTTGTGAAGTATGATCCTAAATGATGAGTTATAAGATCTTTCAAGAACCTTCATAATGATGATACATGATGAATTTTTAACTTGAAAGTCTCGGTATGACGATACTGTCACAACCCGAATTACGAATCGTGAGGGCACCTACCTAACTCTACCCTAGATAGGAGAACCCTTGCTACCAATCTTAAATCATTACGAAAAATATTATTAAACCTTAAGCATAAGTAAATAATAAAACTTCTATTCAAAGAAAAACTTTATTACAAAAATACATTGCAGAATTCTACTATACAACTTTTTAAAACCTAATATAAACTGGTACAAGAGCACTAAGCAATTAGAAGGATGACCCGATACACAACATCAATGTATGAGTAAGATGACAGGAGCCACTGAACAATAATCATTGATGTACCTATAGAATCTCCAACTGACCTGCAATATGGCTATATCTCCCGACAGAAAGATATAGTAAGTGTAGT
Source organism: Capsicum rhomboideum (assembly GCA_031232105.1). Taxonomy (NCBI): domain Eukaryota; kingdom Viridiplantae; phylum Streptophyta; class Magnoliopsida; order Solanales; family Solanaceae; genus Capsicum; species Capsicum rhomboideum. Next base: position 120,315,681 of record CP124711.1, read on the forward strand.
ATCAGTACAACCACACGTATTGGTAGGCATCATCGACCAACCAGGGGTAGAAACATATAACAATATATAGCAAAAAAGAAGAAATCATGATAGGCATACATGTTTAATATCTGAACACACTTAACTTACTTCAACGTCCAACCTTACCGCCTTTTCTTTATTTAAGCAATATTAATTTACCCTCAGGGTGTGACTAACTAATTATATTTCATGAATTAATCTAACCCATAATTCTTACGCACTTACCTTATTACAAAAACTCTATATACTTCTCTCTCTCTCTCTCTCATTAATCCTCTTTCGTGACAACCCTCGCTCCCTATTATACTACCATTAACTGTCGGAATTGCAACAACCAAGACAATTAATAACATCAATAACTTTGCAAGAAGGGACTCTACAATATACATCACGTATATAACTATATACACAAGAGAATAAGATTTACACAATCCAGAACATACCTTGTATTCACACTTTGCTGCAATGCACAATCACAACCATCAACATAACCGGACCACTCAAGAAGCCATAATATCTCATCAAATAACCACTCCACAAAAGGAACCAATTCCACTTAAGCAGATTCTTCAACAAGGTTCACCAGAACATATATATATATATATATATATATACATTCAAATGCATATGATGAGTGTATGTATGCAAGATGTACGTATCATCTCTTTCTCATATCAACATCATCATCTATCATTTCATCATGATCTCAATATCATCATCAATATCATCTCAACATCATCAATAATATCCTTCTCAACTTCAATGTAAATGCAAGTGCAGGATATAGTCAATAATTACAAGTAATGCTGGAAAGTAAATCACAAACACCCAATTCAAATCAAATGCAAGTAACAGCTATCTAAACAGAACTTACAATTAATGGCAACCAAGTAAATGCATTCAAAAGTCAACAAGTTCATCATTTCAAGTAAACAACAAATATCCACTAACACATGAAACCACAAGTATGCCCAAAGATCAATTCACCACTTATTCTAATGAGCATTATCAACCCTAATCATCAATCACAAACATGTCCGAAGATCAATCAATCAAGTATCCATTTTAGGAGTGCATATTCCACCAAGATTGATATAATACTCTAATTCTTCATCCTGTTTCATTCACCAATCTAACCTCCTTTTATTCTTATTGAAACCTGTAAACTCAGTTACTAACTAGTAACCCTTACACTCAAGTCATCACTAAGTTCAACACACTATCACCTTTAGTTGATCATTCAACCACTCAGCTCTATTTAACTTACAATTCTAGCTAGAGTCTTACACCATTACGCATCTTACTTCCTAGCACTTAGCCAAACTTGACTTTAGGTTCTTAAGTTCTAACATCACATCCTCTTATCACAATCATATTCTAATTATACATACTATTGGGTTCACCTTTTTTAAGGTATTAAAGACTAGTTCTATGGATTATAAGTTCACCTAATCCTTTTATTGTTATCCACATTTACATATTAAACTTTGTAAATCATCAAGTAAATCATACAAATATAAACACCCATCAAGGGATCCACACAAAATACAACAACACGCAATTATATCATTATTACATTAATTTCATATTTTATCCATCCAAACTCTATGCCCGTGGGCCTACACACGAAACCTCCCATCAACTATAGTTATTACATGCAACTAATCCAAGTCTACAATACATTAAACCATAACCTACCTAGATCGAAGATCTTGGACTAAACAAGCTACACCAATGTTGCTTCTTCCTTTCCTTCATGCCTCCATTAGTTCAATCATTTAGAAATCAAATAATTATAGGAGTAATTAATCAATTACTCTTTGAATAACTACTTTGGGAATTCAACCCATTAATTCTATCCTAATTCATGGTCTAAAACATTATCCAAGGGTAAATTAACCATTAACTAGTTCTATCATATTCAACCTATCTCCATTAATGGAGTTTCAAAGCTAAAGATTCCATTTTATTGAATTCAAGGTCCCCAACCATCAATTTCATGTTTTAGAATCACTAATTCACTCTAGCAATTGTTAATTAATAATCTAGAAGTAATTTTAGGTGATATTACCCCAACCCATAGGTTTTTCTCAAAATATCATGAACATAGGGTTCAAATCCCAAAGAATTCCACCATTAAAGATCATTTTAATGATTCTAAGATGTTATTGGATTGAAAGACGAAGAAGATGATGGACGAACATATCTTAATGAAGAATTTTTACCCAAAGACTTGGAAAGCCCCTTTGAGGTAAAAGCCCCCAAAACATCAAAAATCAGCTTATGTACTACCCAGTCGTCATTGCAGCTGCCCGATTACCACTGCGGCGACCAGCTTTTCAACCTGGATAGTGTTCAGTAAAACGGTCATAACTTTTTACTTCAAAGGCAGATTAATGAATGGTCAGATGCATTGGAAAAAAGACTCAAAGATTTTTCATTTGGTAGGTATTGAGCCCCATAACTCTATATTCTAAGAGTAGTGCTCATTTGAAGTTGACCCTAGATTAAACTTAGCTCAAAACTCAATTAGTAAGATCACTTCCAACTTAACTTTGTGCTAGGGGTATTGTATGACCTTATGTAAAGACCCATCTAACCGGATAGTGAGGGTACCTACTCTAATCCACCTAGATAGGAGAACCCTACCCTTACCACCCAATTAAGAAATATAGACGTCAAAATAAAATATCATAAAACTCTTCACAATACTATAAAACTTATTACAAACTCCTTTATAAATATATAAAAGAATACATTCTTCCCTAAAGACCTAGTCTAGACATGTACAAGAGCTTCTAATATAGTAAAGACAAAACAAAAGACGCAGCTCCCACTATAGGAATGAATGAGTAGAAGCTGTTGGAGATCACTATCCACGTCACCTGAGAAACGTCAACTGATCCTATAACCAAACTATACCCCAAAAAGTTATAGCAAGAGTAGTATCAGTATAATCACACATACTGGTAGGTATCATCGGCTGACAAGGGTTAGATCACATAAACATCATATAGAAATCACAGAAAGAAAGAATGACAACTTATATAACAATTTAATCCACATCACTTTCATCCACTTATGCTATCTTTATCCCTCGTATTACCTAAGAGTATTTCCATCCAAATTCTCACTAACTTAGTTGAATCTAATTCATTATTAGTAGGCAATCTGTACCACTAAAATTTCCCTTATACCACTCACGCTTAATCTCACTAATCATACATCACCCTTCACATCAAATATCATCTATCATTGCTCTCACTTGTTTAACCCAACAATTATTATAAGTCAATCTGTTTCACTTACACCTCAATTACTACCAATTAACAGTTTTACTCTCAATAACCAACGACTCTAGGCAACCCAACAATATAGGGATTATTTACAATAGCTAGAACATACAATTATCAAATTAAAACATATATGGTCATCAATTAGAATTTCAATCATCAATTATTAAGCTTTCAGATCATAAGTAGACATTCAAGTCATTAAGTAAGCTCAATTTATATTATCACCTCAAGTATCGGCCCATACAAGGAACCAAGTATAATATCAGATAACTAGATCATACAAGGATCCCAATATAATGCCAAGTAATCGAACCACATAAGGATCCCAAATATATCAAAATAATATTATTACCCGGTTCACTGAAGGAACCCAAAACAACAACATAATATAACCTGATCCACTCATGAAACCATCAAACTAACCAATACCTTGTACATATATGCTAAGGGTCTTATGCTTGCCCACTAGCTATGACCTGCAGGGGACGAGGTCTTGTCCATGTACCAAAAATCTTAGACATCTAGTGCCTGCCAACCTTATATCAACCAATCCTATTAAGATATCCAAATATCGGTACATCTCATAATAATAAGTATAAATCCCGTAAAGATGTCCAAATACCAGTACATCCCACAATAATAAGTATAAATCCAGTGAAGATGTCCAAATATCGGTACATCCTATAATAATAAGTATAAATACTGTGAAGATGTTTAAATACTGGTATATCCTACAATAAGCAACAAATATCACAACAATCACAACCACAATGAGAATAAACAACCACACTTGTACAATCCACAAGCCCTTAATATAATCTCATTCTATGTAATTAATACTTAGGATATCATTCAACAATTACACTCCTTAAACATGCATTGTAACAAGTAGACAAACACTCTAAGCGCTTGGTCAAACTCAAGTTCATCATTTCATGTAACCACCAATTTTTCTTTAACACACAAAATCACAAATATGACCGAAGGCCATCTAACAACTTATAATTCAAGCCTTATCAATTCATATTCATCAATTACAACATGTTCAAAAACCAATCCACGGCTTATTCAATTAATCATTATCAAGCCATATTCATCAAATTCAAGTATTCACTTTACGAATGCACATTCAACCAAATAGAGTCTAACTCCAGTTCAATATTCATAAATTCATTTACTAATCTGATCCTCTTTTATTTCTATTGAGACCGATAAATTCCCGCTATTATCTGGTAACCCTTAAATTCAAGCCATTACTAGGTTCAAGACCATACTCCATCAGCCAACCATTCAACTAATCAACTTACAATTATAACTTTAGTCATACGCATTTACACATATATCTTACTTCTTAACTCTTAGCCTAACTTGACCTTAGGTTCTTAATCCATGATACCGCATTTTCCTCATAGGAACAATACTCCTAATGATATTACAATAGGAATATCACATATTCAAGACCTATCCAACCTTTATTTCACCCTTTTTATGGTATTTTGGCCTAATCATTAGATTATAAGCACATACAATTTTCTTATCATCATCTATATTCACATAATTCATATTATAAACCACTATGGAGTCATACAAACACAAAACACTCATCGATGATTCATATATTAACACATCAACAAACAATGAGATCTTTATTACATTACTTTCATATTTTATCCATCCAAACTCCTTAACCACATGCCTAAGCATGATTTCTCCCATCAGCCCTATCTTATGAATATGATTTCTAACCACAGCCTATCTACTCATAAGCCATAACCTACTTGGGTACTAAGTTGCTGCAACAAGTAAGCTATACCACGGATGATCTTCCTTTTTCTTCATGTTTTCGAATGCTAAATCATCTAATAAACAACAATTATAAGAGTAATTATCAACTACTCTTCAAACAAATACTTTGAAAATTCAAACCCACTAGTTCTACCCTTATTCACGGTCTACATCATTATCTAAGGGTCAATTAATCATTAACTAGTTCTATCATACTCAACCCATCTCCATTAATGGAGCTTTAAAGATGAAGGTCCCATCTTTATTGAATTTAAGGTCTCCAACCATCAAAATTCATGTTTTTGAACCACAATTTCATACTAGTAAGAGTTAATTTACAATCTAAAATCAATTGTAGGTGAAAATATATATACCCATAAGTTTTTTCCATAATTTCATGAACCTAGGGTTCTAACCCATACGAATTTCACCATAATTCTCCATTCTAATGATTCTAGAAGAAGAACGGATTAATCAATATTAAAAGAGAGTAAAAATCTTACCTCAATGTAGAATTTCCAACCCAACCTTGAGCAAATCACCCCTCTAGGGATTAGGAAGAAATTTTGGAGTTTATGAACTGAAATACGGCCAAAATAGGCTTTTATACTCCCATCATCTTCTTAAAGAATGTCAGCTATTTCAACTTAGTTTCCTGCCCTTCAATTTTTTTTTTAGCTCAGTCATATCAATGAATACAGTTGCAGCAGTATATACTAAACGGTTCAACTTATGAATTTTTCCTTCTATCCAAGACCATCATTCGAGGACAAATGATCCCAAGGGGGAGATATTGTAACACCTCACCAAGTTTAAGTCTCATTGGCCTGCAAAACCCTTCAAGGGCAATTTTGTCCTTTCCTTTTTACCTTAACCCCAAACAATTAAAATTTCTTTTTATTTAATTCTCCATCAGTTCATACGTTAAAAGAACCCCTCATTCCCATCAGATTTCTTACGTTTTATATCTCCCAACTTCCATCCCCTTCTTCTCTAACACAACTCTCAACAATCTAAAGGAAATTGGTTCAAGAATCAAGTTTAGTCTCTTCCGTTCAAATCTCAAGTTTCTCTAGCGTTTCATGGTATGTAAAACTACTTCATTCACGTATTCCTTGGAGTTTAGTTCTTTCCCAATTCAAATTACTCACAAGATATTTTGGGTTGAAGGAATTTTCTCATCTTTGTTAATTAATCGAGTTTTTTTTAAAGTTACCTGGAAAGTTTTTGAACAAAGAAAATCTCTAATTCATGAATACCCTACAAATTATGTGAATTTCATCTATCCTTTGAGTTGCTGCAGATTTACGAATTATTCAAATTATGAAACGCATAAAACTTATTGAATCTTATGATCAGTTGTCTAATGACTTGAGTCATAGTTTGAATTTTATAAATTCTATTCAATTTCTCCCAACTTGAGAACTTGTAGATGATGGAATTGTTTTGTTTTGTAATCTGTAACATAAACTTCCTGGATCTCTTCCTACAACTGAAGGATATGAAATTTCAATTTGTTTTACTAGAATATCATAACTCGAAGCCCCACTTTTATATGTTAACCATGAATCTCAACTAGAGTACTTAACTTTGCTCCTTGATTTCATTAAGTACTATGGCAGCTATGACATGAAAGATTGATATAGTGTTACAACACCTTGCTTTTCATGAACTTTGGGGATATTGATCGAATGGATAAATTTCACCATGAACCATGTGAATATCCTGAATCCCCAACTTGAAAATTTGCTATAATGATGAAACTCCCTGATCTTCGATATGAATCCTTTTGATCTATTATTCAATAAGAAAATAAGGTGTTTGTTGTTGCTTTGTTATGATATGATCTTGAATCCTTCCACTTCTAGTTATGTTCAACAATAAGAACACTTCGAAGTTGTTCCATAATTCTATCATGTTATGAAGCCTTTAACTATGCTATAATGACTTGAATCTTCCAAAATCTCCATAACCTCCAAAATGTCAAGAAATCTCTTCCTTATGAACTATGACCTAACAAATGATCCATGCAACTTCTAACACTATAAAATTTCTTCAAGAATGCTTGCATGGCCTTATGATACGGTCTTCATAATCTTGAGTTATGTTAAAAAGACATGAACACTCCAAAAGCTCTTTTTCCATAAAGTTATGAGAATCTATATTTTTATGAACCATGGCAACATGAATTATGATACTAGCTACCTACCATGAGTCCTGGGTAATATTAACGAATAATAAATTCATGACTCATAAATCTAACTAGTTAATTCTCAAACATGAGACATAAAGTGGCTAAACCATGATTATGAGCCCTAAAGTGGCTAAACCATGATTATGAGCCTAAATGGCTAATTCCATGAACATGAGCTAATAAGGCTAATATTTGAACAAGAATCAGTAAGATAACATTATGAGCTTAAGGGAGTTAGCTGGCTGACCGAGAAGGCATAGGTCTAAATGACAAATGCCCGAAACTACGTTTGCCGACGTAGGATAGAGATCATTCCGTAAGTCAGATGACTTTTGTTTATAAGTCTCGAAAAGGGCTAATTATGGATCCTTGCTAGCAAATCATGTCATGTCATGTCCTATGCCCAGCAAGGTATAGGATGGCTTAGCTGATCGGGCCGAGATCAGACTCCATGCGCTCACATGGTGGTTTATGTCGGTTCACCACTTGCTCCCACAAATAACTAAAAGGATTAATTCACTTTACATCATCATTTATTATTTCAGTTTGTTCTATTGTCCCTTCAGCTCATCATTTCTTAGACTGTACTTATCACCTTTGTATTTTCATGCTTTATTACTTTCTTATGTGGTTTTGCATGCCAATACATTCCACGTATTGACCGTCTTGGACGCTACATTGTTTCATAATGCAGGTTCCAAAATGTACATTTGTAATTTTGTGGAGTACTAGGTCCATTCACATCAGCTGTTGGTGAGCCCTCCATCTCTTCGGAAGGCATTGTTTCTACTATGATTGACTAGTTCTATATTTTGAAGTATGTCGAGGTCTTGTTCCCTATTGACATTGATTCATTTATTTAGAGGCTTCGTAGACAGTAATAGATGTCAGATTCAGTTTTATTCTTATGTTTTGAAATTTCCATAATTATTTTTTAAAACTTTTATCAGTTTATAAAATAAATAGATTTTTCTTCAGTCTATTACTCATGATCTTTAAACATTTCTTCCGCACTTATGGGTGAATGCTCATGATGTAAGCTAACTGGTTCTCTCAGGCCAGAAATGGTTTCGGGTGCCTGCTACGTTCAGGGCCTAGGCTCGGGTCGTGACAACGTTGGTGTATGCCAAATACTAGGAGTCAAGGCAATCCCCTGATTCCACTTGATCTTGAAATCAAAAGAACTCTGAGAGCTAATCGGAGAACGGTGAATACTGAGGGAGTCCAGAATCCCGCAGCTACAGGAGACATTCACAACCAAACAATTCATCCGGCTGGTCAGGAAACAGCGGAACAAACTACTGCTCTATTAACACGAGAAGAGCATATTAGACAAGCTGCTCTTAGACAAGTAGAAAGAGATAATCGAGCTATGCAAGAAGCAGCACAGCGTCTGGCTGATGCTGAAGAGAGACAAAGACGATTAAGAGAACAACCGAGACAACATGTGCCTGTTTATGATGCTCCTGAAGATGAGTGTGTGGCCTATTTTGAGCCAATCGAGAACGGTGCCATTGTTCCACCTGAGTTACCTCTGGGCACTAAGTTTGACATCACTAGTGCCATGATCCATCTGCTGAACTTGAAGGGCGTGTTTGCGGGTCTTCCTACTGATGATCCAAACATGTATGTAATGAATTTCGTGGGGGTCTGTACGTCATACAATCTGCCTGGAGTTGACCAAGAGGCAATACGATTGAGGTTGTTCCCATTCTCTCTTACAGGAGAAGCCACGTTGTGGTTGGCGGAGCTGCCACGAGGTTCCATCACTACTTGGCAGGAATTGAGAAATCAATTCTTGGAAAGATTTTTCCCACCGACCAAGATACTGCAGTTGAAAGACGAGATCTACAATTTCAGACAGCTTCACTCGAAAGCACTCTATGAGACTTGGCTGAGATTTAAAAAGAAGCTGCAGAACGTGCCTAATCACAGGATGAGTGGCAGGAACTTACTTGAAATCCTCTACAGATCTTTGAATATCAACACAAAGGCAGTAGCAGATACTATCACTGGTGGAGCATTCATGAGTTTGAGATGGGACCAAGCTTCTGAGATATTAGATCGTGTCACTAAGACCAAGGCATACTCAGGAGGCAGATACGCCAGTTGGAATATATGCTATTGGAGCTTCAGCCGCTCAAAGGGCGTTAGATGAATCTGTGGCGCAAGAGGTTGCTCAGTTGAGGACAGAAATTGGTCTTCTGGCTAAACAGATAGCGACCAGAGATGCAGAGAAAGTGCATGTTGTTGGTGCACAAAGTAAAATCAGCTAGACATGATGATAGTGAGTCTGATTAAGAGGCGAAGTATCTAAATTGCGAAGTGGTGGATTTTTTAGCCAAGGGCCAAGGGTCTAATCAAGACTCTTGGAACTCAAGGCAAGGGAATCAAGGTCGGAACTATTATGGTGACAGCTACAACAAATCAGGATACAGAGATCGAGAACGGGATTGTGATGGTGATTGGAGGCGGAAAGATGATAATCTAAAAAAGAATGACATATATGTACCACCTGGAAGGCGTGATAAGGAGTCTGGAGGTTCAGGGATGGAGGAACTCCTCAATAAATTGGTCAAAGGTGCGAAAAGTCAGGAAAATTGCTTGAAAGAGATTAGGACTGACATTTCGGGTATAAGTCAGAAAGTGAAGTACCATTCAACTGCCATTAAATAGTTGGAGCAACAGTTTGGGCGGATTTCATTGGCACTGAATCAACGTCATCCAGGCACCCTCCCAAGTAATACCGTCCAGAATCCTAAAAATGATAGTCATTGTCTCGCCATCACTACTAGAAGTGGGAAGTGCACGACAGATCCACCTATGCCTGTCGACAGTAGTGTGCCTAATGATCCAGTGGTTATCGATGTTGAAGCTGAGTTAGAGTCGGATAATACAAAGGGTGACATAGTTCCAAATCAGCATGATGATAGCGATAATGCAAAATTTGAGAAGAGGAAGGAGAAAGAGGTACCAAACATGCTCAAAACTATCCCACGACCTCCTCCTGCCTATCCTCAAAGGTTGAAGAAGAAGGCAGAGGAAGGAAAGTATCAGAAGTTCATCACCATGTTGAAGGAGCTGTCAGTTAACATCCCTCTTGTAGAGGCATTGGAGCAGATGCCAGGTTATACCAAGTTCATGAAAGACTTGGTGACAAAGAAGAGAACGATCAGTTTTGAGCTTGAAGATAACATTCATCATTGTAGTGCAGTTGCTTCCCGGTCCTTAGTTGAGAAGAAAGAGGATCCAGGAGCTTTCACAATTTCGTGTACTATTGGGTCCTACGATTTTGCTAAAGCACTGTGCGATTTGGGTGCTAGCATCAACCTAATGCCATTAGTCGTGTTCAAGTAATTGGGGTTGGGATCACCAAAACCAACCCCCATGAGAATTCTCATGGCCGATAGAACTGTGAAAAAATCGGTTGGCATTCTGTACGATGTTTTGGTGAAGGTTGCTTCTTTCATATTTCCAGCTGATTTTGTGATTCTTGATTATGAAGCTGACTTTGAGGTTCCCATCATACTGGGAAGACCATTCCTTGCCATGGGTCGTGCATTGGTTGATATGGAAATTGGGCAGCTAAAATTTAGATTGAATGATGAGAAGGTTACTTTCAATGTCTGTCGGTCAATGAAGCATCCAAGAGATAAGCGAGTGATTTCAGTGATAGATGCTATTGATGATAGTGAGGTTGCTGTGTCCATTGAAGAAAGGTTGGGAATAGAGCCTCTGGCTGGCGTGATCATGAATTTTGAAGATGATGGTATAGAAGACTATGATGAGATGGTGGGTGCACTAGCTGGTAAAGGAGCGTACACTTATGCGCCCAAGAAACTGGATCTTGATTTGAAGAATAGGGTGACTCCACCAGCTCGTCCATCTATTAAAGAGCCTCCAGTGTTAGAGCTTAAGACTCTTTCGACCCACCTTCGCTACACTTTCTTGGGAGCCAACAATACCTTGCTAGTGATTATTTCTGCTAAGCTGATGGATTGGCAAGTAGAGGCTTTGGTTTCAGTTTTGAGAAGATTTAAGAGGGCCATTGGTTGGTCCATTGCGGATATCATAGGTATTCCACCCGGCATTTGCACTCATAAGATCCAGCTTGTTCCTGAGTGTATACCTAGCATTGAGCACCAGCGTCGTCTGAACCCACCTATGCAGGAGGTTGTGAAGAAAGAAATTATCAAGTGGTTGGATGCAGGAGTGGTGTACCCCATTGCTGATAGCAATTGAGGAGGAGGCCATGCGTAAATTGAAGGATGACCTAGAGATTGATGATACTTTTTTGGATGAGCAAGCTGCATCTCAGGATTTGATCCCTTGGTTTGCTGATTTTGCCAACTTTTTGGCAAGTGATCTAGTCCCGAAAATATGACATATCAGCAGAGAAAGAAATTCATGCATGAGGTAAAAAAGTTCTTCTGGGATGAGCCGTATTTGTTTAGGGTGTTTGCTGATGGCATAATTCGAAGATGTGTCCCGGAGTCTGAAATGATAAGTATTCTGGAGGCGTGTCACTCATCTCCTGTTGGGGGTTATCATGGAGGTGCACGAACAGCCCATAAAATCTTGCAATGTGGGTACTACTAGCCCAGTATTTACAAAGATGCTCATGACTATGCCCGTGCTTTTGACCGGTGTCAAAGGCAAGGTAATATTTCACACAGACACGAACTCCCCATGACAACTATACTTGAGCTTGAATTGTTTGATGTGTGGGGAGTTGACTTTATGGGTCCGTTTGTGAGCTCGCATGGAATGAAATACATCTTTGTAGCCGTTGACTACGTGTCTAAGTGGGTGGAGGCAATAGCGCTTCCCCTTAATGAAGGGAGAAGTGTCACATCTTTCTTGAAAAAGAATATATTCTTATGTTTTGGGACACCCCGAGTTATTATAAGTGATGGAGGATCCCACTTTTGTAACCGACTGTTCAAAGCCCTGCTAGAAAAGTATGGTGTCAAACATAAGGTGGCAACACCTTACCATCCTCAGACAAGCGGGCAGGTGGAGGTGTCAAATCACGAGATTAAGTCCATTCTGGCAAAAACTGTTAATGCAAATAGGACTGATTGGGCTCAACGACTGGATGATACGTTATAGGCATATCGAACGGCTTTTAAAACACCAATTGGTGCATCACCATATCAGTTGGTATTTGGGAAGTCATGTCATTTGCCCGTTGAACTAGAACATAAAGCTTTGTGGGCGTTGAAAAGGGTGAATTTGGACTGGAGTGAGGCGGTCCAATTGCGACTTGAGCAAATGAATGAGATGGATGAATTTCATCTCTGGGCATATGAAAGTTCAGCATTGTATAAAGAAAATATAAAATTGTACCATGATCGTCGGATTGAGAACCGCAAATTTCACCCGGGCGACTCGGTCTTATTGTATAATTCTAAGCTTTGCCTGTTTCCTGGAAAACTAAAATCCAAATGGTCTGGCCCATTCACTATCGTGCGGGTATTCTCACATGGTGCTATTAAGCTAAAAGGAGCAAATGATGTCCTATTCAAAGTCAATGGATAGCGTGTTAAGCATTATGTAGGAGTTCCGGAAGAGATAAGGACGATTGAAGAACTTGAACTTGATGAAGTCTGAGTAGTCAAGTCAGTCATGTCGTGCCGCGACATTAAATCAGGTGCTTCATGGGAGGCAACCCATGGGCTAATTGGGGAAGTCTGAGTATCCAAGTTAGTCATGTCATGCCGCGACATTAAATCAGGCGCTGATTGGGAGGCAACCCAAGATTTTGTTATGTGGAGATCGGATTATTGAGGAACAGTTAGCTGAAAATCACAGAATTTACCTGAAGGGGTGAAATTTCATCCTCGACATGAATCATATCACGTGAGGGTGTTCTACGCCACGTGGTAGGTATCTTCAAAATCAGAGGAAAATTTCCAGGTTTTGAATCTCTTCCACGGAAGGCATTCACGTGACGTGGATGTGATCCACGCCACGTAAGTGGTGTCGTAAAAATCAGAAGCCAAAAGTCAGTCTCAGAACCCCCACCCACGACATCAGTCACGCCACGTAGGTCATACCCACGTGATGTGGACTGTGTCGTGAAACATAAATGTTTCAGAAATCCAAATCCGATCCGACCCAAGCCCATTTTTCTAAAATAAATTCGGATCTTGTCTTCCTTACCCGATATATACCCGAACCATGTCCCTTCTTTCCTCACTTTCAAATCTCTTCTAACAAAACCCTAAAATCAAAACCAACTCATCCTTCTCCTCCAAATTCGGATCTTCATCACCCCAATACCTAAAATCCGAACCCTAGACTCCCAAAACCTCAAGAATCCTACCCCCATTACCAAACCCATTCGATAATCTGAACCCCAAGCCCAAAAATCCAAATCAAATATACTAAACCTGACCAAATCTGATCCAAATACCCATAATTTGATCAATAAACCCTTGTCATGCCTCCAAAATCCAACCCTAAGAGTGACCACCTTGATGCCTCATCCCGAATTCGAACCAAAAATCCAAATTTACCGACTCGTCTGTGGGATGAACCAACTGAGTCTGAACCAAGTGGTTCTGTGGAGGAATTCGACATTAGCCATGATGATACTACTTTAGTTCCTCAGGATACGAGGTTACAGACACGAACCCGAGCAGCTTCCCGGGCAGCACGTCAGCCGACCCCACCACCTGTTGAGCCAGTTGTTCTGTTTGAGTCTTCTGAGTCTGCCCCCTAGTCTAAAAAGGGGTAGGATGGTTCTGCATCAGGCTCTGCTGATGATGCTACGGGTTAGGGTACGTCTGTGGCGGAGGCTCATCGTTGGTGTGTGCAGGGCATGCATGCCTTCTATGATAGAGATGCTGAATTGACTAAGAGGGGTGTGTGTCGGAGGAGCATTATGGAGGAGCCATGGTATCGGGTAGATGAGTTGAGAACGTTGACTAATATATGGCCTGTTTTTGAGAGATACGGGCTGGGGTGGATGGCGAAGCCTTCTGGTCGATATAGCTCGGAGTTAGTTCGAGAGTTTTATGCCTCGTATGCTGCGTCAGTGGATTTGGGCACTCTTGTTGGGCAAAAATTTATATTGCAGCCATTTTTGACCCATGTCATGGTTCGTGGTACCCATGTGGATATTTCAGAGCAGACCATTCACCGCTTCTTATTTGGGGTTGACCGTCCACTTTCTACGTCGAGTGCTGAATATGATCATAGGATGGACACTGTCAGAGATAGGGTTAAGATGAGAGATGCGGAGCAGAAATTGGATTTACTTAAATGGATTACAGGGTACATAGCCAAAGATGGTGTGGCGGCTAGTTGGGTGATTGGGAAGCTGGACATCAAAAAGTCTACGCTTTATTTCGCTGGTAAATTCTGGTGGTCTGTGGTTCGGCATCGGTTGGGTCCAACCAATGCTGACAACTCACTCATGTTGGAGCGGGCTGTAGTAGTTGCTAGCAATTTAGCTGGTTATGAGATTCTTTTTGCTAGATACATAGTCCGGGAGATTCACGAGAGGGCTTTCATAGATCATACGAGTATCCCCTTTCCATGCTTGATCCAGGGGTTGTGTGATGGGGCAGGGGTGTCCAGGATACCTGCCCTAGACCATTATATCGAGGTGATCCGCATTGCGGACATTACGCTGATGCAGCATAGGGGTTCACACCCCCCGTGCTCCCACGAGAGTCACAGCCGTCTGAGTCAACGGGTGCAGCCCTGGATGAGCCAAGTAGTGCCCCGTTGCCTATTCCTGCACTAGTTAGGGTACCTGTACAGACTAAGGGCGCTGGCCCTATTGATGAGGGAGTACCCAGTACTAGTGCCCTTTCAAATCCTACTGGGATGGTTTCAGTATCACGAGACTTTCTGCAGCAGCTGATTGACAGGCAGACGGAGATGTTTGAGCGCCAAGTGCACACTGAGACTCAGATGGCTAAGTTGGTATCCCAGCTTAAGACTTGGGTTCGATCTACAGTAGAGGCTATGGAGACTAGGGTGGAGGCTCTGATGAATGCAGCTATGGACCAGTTTATGCGGGGCTTGCATGGGTGGATTGATAGTTTTGAGGCATGTATGGCCTCCCGATTGAGTGCTGCACTGAGCCTTGATATGGCCGGCTTGACCCAGGAGGTTGCTGCATTGAGAGAGGAGGTTCGAGCACTGGTATCGAGTAGTACTCCCATTATACCACCTATGCCTGCCCCGACCTCCGTGAGACCAGCCTTTGAGGTTGATTGGTTTGCTGATGAGGAGCCTCCGATGGATAGAGGAAAGAGACCCTGCAGTCCGGTGGATGGGGGTGCGAGTTATGCTGAGTACGAGAGTGATCTGAGGAGGGCTATTAAAGCCTCCCGGGTAGAGTCCCATGCGAACCAGATTGAGGCAGAGCAGAGTGCGCGTGGTGCATCTGCCAGTCAGGCTATCCCCCCACCGGATGCGACTACTGCACAGTCTGATGATCCCGCTGCTGGCGGGCCTATTTTCGGTGCTTAGAGCGCCACAGGTATGTCTTCACTCCCTTGTATTTAGTTGATATTAGTGCATTGAGGTAATTACACCATGTTTAGTTGGGGGTGGGGGTGTACCACTACTTGGGGGTTTTTGTTGCCGTGTTTCTTTTCCCCCGAGTGTGCTATCATAGTAAAACCGGCATGTTTAGGACGTTATTGTTGATGTTTTTATGTTTCTTGCTATATTAGGAGAAAAATAAGGGAACTTATGTGTTTGAGTTTTGACTGTTAAGGATACCTCTCCTGAAATTTTGAATTGTGTGAATAGCATGCTTGTGTGTGACAGTTGTTGGATCTTGTTATGGCACTAGAATTATAGGTAAATAACCGTAGCTAGCATTGCATGAACGGATAGGTAGTAGTTGGTAATACAACCATGTGCTATGTGTGTGAGGTCACTACTTAGTTAGCTCTGTGTGTGCGATCCAAAACTTGCCCGGTTGGTCTTGCCTAAGTTAAAGGATAGGGATTAGGAAAGGATCATAGGCCGTTGTTGAATAAAGTCCACTTTTATCCTAAATACCAAACCAAAGGAAGAAGTATCCCTTGATCCATACTTTGAGCCATAATTGTCCTATTTCTTTCATTAGCCTATTCACCTTCCCATTTTAATCACAATGAACCTATCTTGACCCTGGTCCCTCCTTGGACACTGTGTACCTCAACTCAGGCAAATCACCTTGAATTGGGTATGAAGAAGGGTTAATAAAAGAAAAAGAGAAAACAGATTTGGGTGTGAAAAAAAAAAAGAAAAAAAAATGTATATGCGTTTAAAGTTTGAGAACAAAAATCACACCCAAAAATCTGAAAATAAAAGAATGGAGAATAAAGGAGAGTAAAAATGAAAAAGGTTGGAAAGTGGAGCCAAAAATAGTGTAGTGTCAAGGAGGGTTGAGTCACTATACCCATATGCACCATACCTATCCCTAAGCCTACATTACAAGCCGAGTAAAGTCCTATAGTGATCCTAGTCCGACTGTCCGAAAATGAAGGCGTAGAAAATAAGGGTAGGCCTATGGTATTTAATGCACACTGTCTTAACTTCTTTGTGAGCGTGAGTGTTTTGACCTCGTCCCTATGTTGATATTCATTAGTATACTGAGAGTGCATGGGACTTCTTGATTGTGAGAGCACATGGGTTGCATAATTAGCTGCTAGTTGTTCGAGACGTACCAAATTGCATATTCGCTTAGTTGTTTGTGCATAATTTAGTGCCATCACTTGATCCCTTCTGTTTCATGATCCTATGTTGCTAACATACACACTTTGGTTTTACTTTGAAAATAGGAGGGGTCGAAAAGGTTTTGTGTCAAAAGCAACAAGTTGACTGCCATAGGTCCCTTAGGTTTCTCTTAGTTAAGCATTGTGTTGGTGTACTTTTATTTCTTTCACCTGAGGACATGCAAACATTCTAAGTTGAGGGTGTTGATTTGCCATGGTTACATGGCACTGTTGATGCTTAAAACGAGGAAAATATGCAATAACTTGGGTGTGTTTCGTTGGTATAATGTGGTTTCTGTCCTAATTTGCAGGAAAACAGGCTTTAAACGTAAAATAAGCAAAGGAGGAAGAATCAAGCCCGAGAATGAAGTGTCGGACGAAGAAAGAACAAGAGGCTGCAGAAGAGATCCACTCACGCCACGTGAGTGGCTATCGTGAGTGAAGCCCAGAGACTGAAAAATCAGCCTGATTTCCACGACAGGGGTCACGTGGCGTGACTGACACCCACGTGACGTGGAAACCTGCCGTGATCCAACTTTTGAAGACCACAAGTTGAGCCTGATTCCCACGACATCAACCTACATGGCGTGGCTTGGTTCCACGACACCAAGTCATGATACCGTGGAAGTTGCCGACTCTGTTCTCCTATTTGGGTTTGGATAGGACTAGTTTTGTATCTATAAATACCCCAATGTAGTCCTAAGTGCGAGAGTTGGATAATTTACTACTTTGAGAGTTATTTCATACTGTTTCAGACGTATATTTGGTTTTGTATTCACAAACCCTAATTTAAGGTTGATTGATAATTGAAATTTTGGTTTTCCTTCATTCTTGTGAGATCATAATTATGCTTTCATCTTTGAATTATTCTTGTGTTCTTACAATGATGAGCAACTAAACCCATCAACTAGGGTTGTGTGAACCATGAGGAATTAACGAAATCGGTTAAGTGCAAAGCAACTTTGTACTGCTGTGTATGTATGTATTGTTGTTTCCTTCATTGTGATTGCTTTTCTAACGGTTGCAAATGTTAGGAACTCGCCTGTATTCTAGACTTTCTCGAGATAGGGGTAGAGCTTGGGAAAAGGAGATAACAACAGAGATTTGAAGCTATCAACCTTCATCTAATAACTGGAGCCTTAGCGGGAAAGGTTATCTGAAATCTAGGACAAGGGTTAGTAGTGCGACACTCGGAGTCCGAGAGGAGAAGAGTGGCTCTCTTCTGCAGCCTCTTGTTCTTTCTTCGTCCGACACTTCGTTCTCCGGCTTGATTCTTTCTCCTTTGCTTATTTTGCCTTTAAAGACTGTTTTCCTGCAAATTAGGACAGAAACCACATCATACCAACAAAACACACCCAAGTTATTGCATATTTTCCTCGTTTTAAGTATCAACAGTGCCATGTAACTATGGCACATCAGTTACTTTATGGTTACTTGAGTTCGGGTGGTAGCTCAAAAGGGTGAAAGCCTAGCTAGAGATGATCTCAAGATTATTGGATCAAGGGGCAGCTCAATGGGGCGAAATACTAGCTCAAGACGAACCTGACAGGGGGCAGCTCAAAGGGGTGAAAACCTAGCTAGAGATGAACCTGCTTTATTAATTTATGGGTGGTAGCTCAAAGGGGTATAAGCCTAGCTGGAGATGATCCCAATGTTATGATTTCCCACTGATCAGTAGCGGCCTGGGCATTATATGATGGTAATGGTAATGATATGAACGTAAAAGCAAAGAAAGTAAAGAAAACAATGTACATGGATCCACACATATAAAATGGTGGTTTATCAATATTGTTCATTCACTTGTATTTGATTCCATTGAAGTCCTTATGTTTCATGCAGTTATTTATAGCCTTACATACTCAGTACATTCTTTCGTACTGACGTACCTTGGGGGACTTACCTTCCTTGTTACAGGCACAAGAGCTAGTAGACCTCCACAGTAGGATACAGATTATCTGCAGACTGTTGGTGAGCTCCAGATTAATTCGGGGCTTTTTGAGTCATGTGTACATAATCGTTTTGGTGTTGTGTGACAGTTGTATAAAGCGGGGAATTTTCCCGACTTTAGGCTTGGTCATGTATCTGTTAGAGGCTTTGTTGACGTTGTAAAACGAACGAAGGAAAGTATGTCCCTTTTGATGTGGTGGCCCTAATGGCCAAGTTTTATATCTATTTAAAGGTCTTTCTATGAATTTCGTCTTTGACATCTTATATCTATATTAAGAATAATGGTGTTCATTTGGTGACGTGCAGATGAATGTATATGAATGTATAGGTTGGTTTTCTCGGGCCTTAACAGCTTCGGGTACAAAAGTGGTATCAGAGCAGGTTGTCCTAGGGTGTCTACAAAGCCGTGTCCGAGTAGAGTCTTGCTTATGGATGTGTTGTGCACCACATTTATAAGCAGGAGGCTATAGGGCATTTAGGATTTGTTTCTGTTCTTTATTTCCTAGATCGTGCAATATAGCCAAAGTTGTAGGTGGAATCATATCTGACCATTGAAATTGTTTTTCTTTTGATTATAGTAAAATGCCGTTTACGAGGAGAAATAAGAGTAAAAGTAAGAAGCTAGACCGGATTGTCGGAGAAGGAACTAGTAGACTACCACCTGAACAAGTTAATCAAGGTGAAGCTGAAAATGAGTTTGCATCGTGGGCTTCTTTTATTTTTTCAGCGCCCGAAGAGCCGAGAAGGAGAAAAGTACCTGCAGAACCTCCTGTTAATGCCACTGAGCAGGATTTAAGGAATGTGGTGCATATGTTGACCCGTATAGTTACTGTACAAAGTCAAGGACAAGCAGGTCCAACTGCAAGTAATGACGGTGCAGATAGGGCGGCTAGTCGGAGGACACAGGATTTCCTTAAATTAGATCCTCCTATGTTCACCGGGTCGGATCTTAATGAGGACCCACAGGACTTCATTGACCAAATTCAAAGGGCTTTAGATGTTATGCATGTGTCTAGTATAGAAATGGTTGAACTTGCGGCATATAGATTGAAAGGGGAGGCTATATTATGGTATGAAGATTGGAAATGATCTAGGGGTATCGATGCACTTCCAGCTAGTTGGGAATAATTCAAAGTGGCATTCCTTGATCACTATCTTCCATATGAGATTCGAGAGGCTCGTGCAAATCAATTCTTGAATCTTCATCAAGGGAATATGAGTGTTCGAGAGTACAGTCTTCGATTTAACTCTTTGGCCAGATATGCTCCTAATGTGGTAACCACTATGGCTGATAGAGTTCATCGGTATGTGGACATATAGGATCCATATTTGGTAAGGGATTGTACTATTGCTGCTTTGAATAGGGATATGGATATAGCCAGGATACAAGTTTTTGCACAGAAAATGGAGGATCAGAGGCAAAGAAGAAGGATGCAAGAATTTGAAAGAGGACCGCCAAAAAGGGCTAGAACTATGAGACAGTTCATAGCGTCCCAAGGAGAATTTAGGCCTCGGGATTTTAATAGACCACCTAGGCCATCATTTTCTTATCCTACGACAGGTACTCCATCCCAGTTTCGAGGGTTTAGAGGCAGTCAGGTTGGGCAAAGTAGTGGGATTCGAGGTTAACAAGCATTGGGGTATCGAGAACAAGGAAGTATGACCCAATCGAGGTTTTCTCATCAGCTGTGTCAGCACTATGGGAAGCTTCATTTAGGTGAATTTCGATTTGGAACGAATATTTGCTTTTGGTGCGGTATGTCCGGGCACATGGTGAGAGACTGCCCAAGAAGGGACCTGGGTAGTATGGTGCGACCTACTGGGTCAACAGTTGCGTCGTCATCATCGGGTGCACAGCCTATGGGGCATGGTAGAGGTGCTAGAGGAGTAGCTAGTTCTAGTGGGGTCCAGAACCGTACCTATGCCTTAACAGATCAACAGAATTCGGAGGCTTCTCCTGATGTAGTTATAGGTACCTTACCCGTATTTTCACATAATGTATATGCATTGATTGATCCGGGCTCTACCCTATCACATGTTACTCCATTGATTGCTGAAAAATTTAATAGAACACCAGGATTTTTAGCTAAGCCATTTGAAGTATCTACACCCGTTGGTACGTCTATTATAGCTAAAAGAGTTTATCGTAATTGTATAGTAACTGTTTGTGATTATGATACATTGGCTGATCTTATTGAGTTGGAGATGGTAGATTTTGATGTTATAATGGGTATGGACTGGTTGGCTTCTTGTTATGCCACGGTAGATTGCCGAGCTAAGAAGGTACATTTCCATTTTCCATAAAGGACCGTCCTTGAATGGAGGGGTAATGTTGGAGCACCGAGAGGTAAATTTATTTCCTATCTTAAGGGAAGGAAAATGATATCCAAGGGGTATATATGTCACTTAGTAAGAGTGCAAGATACCGATGTGAAGCCACTGACTCTTCAATCGGTTCCGGTGGTAAATGAATTCTTTGATGTATTTCCTGAAGATCTTCCAGGTTTGACTCCAGAACAGGAAGTAGAGTTTGGTATTGATGTGATTCCAGGCACTCAGCCTATCTCTATTCCTCCGTATAGGATGGCCCCGGCAGAGTTACGGGAATTGAAGGAGCAATTGAAAGACTTGCTGGAAAAAGGATTCATAAGGCCTAGTATGTCCCCTTGGGGTGCACCAGTTCTATTTGTACGAAAGAAAGATGGCACGTTGAGAATGTGCATTGACTATCGGCAACTGAATAAGGTAACGGTCAAGAACAAATATCCCCTCCCTAGAATTGACGATTTGTTTGACCAATTACAGGGTGCCAAATGTTTCTCAAAGATTGAGTTAAGATCGGGTTATCATCAAGTAAGGGTTAGAGAACAAGATATATCCAAGACAGCTTTCCGAATACGGTATGGTCATTATCAATTTTTGGTTATGTCATTTGGGCTAACAAATGCACCCGCAGTTTTTATGGATTTGATGAATAGGGTGTTCAAGCCATTTTTAGATGTGTTTGTGACCGTGTTAATAGATGATATTCTGGTTTATTCAAGATCACAAGAGGACCATGTTAATCACTTACGGCAGGTGTTACAGATTCTTCGTTACCGTAAGTTATATGCAAAGTTCTCTAAATGTGAATTTTGGTTAAAATCTGTAGCATTCTTGGGTCATATTGTGTCAGCTGAAGGAATAAGGGTGGATACACAAAAGATAGAAGCTGTGAAAAATTGGCCAAGACCTACGACACCTACAGAAATTCATAGTTTTCTTGGGTTGACAGGTTATTATAGAAGATTTGTTGAAGGATTTTCTTCTATTGCTGCACCTTTAACGAAGCTGACACATAAGGCAACCAAGTTTCAGTGGAATGATGCATGTGAGAAGAGTTTCCAAAAGCTGAAGGATAAGCTGACTTCTACACCCGTGTTGGTACTTCCAAAAGGCACAGAAGGGTATGCGGTATATTGTAATGCTTCAGGAGTCAGCTTAGGATGTGTATTGATGCAACACGGTAATGTAATAGCCTATGCCTCAAGACAGTTGCGGCCACATGATAGAAATTATCCAACACATGATCTTGAGCTAGCAGCTGTGATATTTGCTTTAAAGATATGGCGCCAGTACTTGTATGGGGTTTATGTTGACATATATATCGATCATAAGAGTTTGCAGTATATGTTTAAGCAAAAGGATCTAAATTTGAGGCAACGGAGGTGGCTTGAACTATTAAAAGATTATGAAATTGATATCTTATACCATCCGGGAAAAGAAAATGTGGCAGCCGATGCATTAAGCCTCAAAGAAATAGGAAGCACGGATGGACAACTCACGAAAAAGCTAGGTATAGTTAAGGATCTGCATCAAGTAGCCAGTTTGGGGGTTCGTCTTCTTGAAACTCCAAGTAAAGGAATTATGGTACAAAATGCGGCAGCATCTTCATTAATAATTGAAGTGAAGGAAAAACAGTATGCGGACCCTATTTTATTGCAGCTGAAAGAGAATGTACAACAAGGATTGACAAAGGCATTTGATCTTACGCAAGAGGGAGTACTTCCGTGCCAAGGTAGATTGTGTGTGCCTGATGCAGGTGAGTTAAGGAGACGGATTATGACAGAGACACATAATTCACGGTATTCTATTCATCTGGGAGCCACCAAAATGTATAATAATTTGAAAGAAATGTATTAGTGGAGTAATATGAAGAACATTGCAGAATTAGTAGCTCAATGTCCAAATTGTCAACAAGTAAAAGTAGAGCATCAGAAGCCTGGAGGTTATATGCAATGTATAAATCTTCCAGTCTGGAAGTGGTACATGATTAACATGGATTTCATCACAGGTTTTCCTCGTACACTTCTGAAATTTGATTCCATATGGGTAATAGTTGACAGGCTTACCAAGTCAGCACACTTCCTACCGGTCAAGACCACCTACACAGTTGAGGATTATGCGCGGTTGTATATTAAAGAGATAGTTCGATTACATGGAATTCCAATCTCTATTATATCGGACAAGGGAGCTCAATTTACTACACACTTTTGGAAGTCTTTTCAGAAGAGTTTAGGTACGCAAGTGAATTTAAGTACAACTTTTCATCCTCAGACGGATGGACAAGCAGAACGTACTATCCAAACACTTGAAGATATGTTACGAGCTTGCACATTATATTTTAAAGGTAGTTGGGATGATCATTTATCTCTTATTGAATTTGCCTACAATAATAGCTATCATTCAAGTATCAAAATGGCACCTTATGAGGCTTTATATGGAAGAAAGTGTCGATCACCAATTGGATGGTTTGAAGCGGGTGAAACTGCTTTATTCGGGCCGGATATTGTTCATCAAGCTATGGAGAAGGTTAAGGTGATACAACAGCGGTTACAAATGGCCCAAAGTCGGTACAAGTCATATGCCGATGTTAGAAGAAGGGGGCTAGAATTTGCCATAGGCGACTGGGTATTCTTGAAAGTTTCACCAATGAAAGGAGTAATGAGATTTGGGAAGAAGGGAAAGCTGAGTCCACGTTATATAGGGCCATATCCGATTGTCCGCAGATTTGGTCAAGTTGCGTATGAACTGACACTACCCCAAGAACTCTCCACAGTTCATCCAGTGTTTTATGTTTCGATGCTTCGAAAGTGCATCGAAGATCCATCTCGTATTGCTCCCATTGAAGATGTGTAAGTTACGGAAGATATCACATATGAGGAAGTACCTATTGCTATTCTGGATCGACAGGTAAAGAGGTTAAGAAATAAAGATGTAGCTTCCGTAAAGGTACTTTGGAGGAATCATCAAGTAGAAGAAATCACATGGGAAGCCGAGGAAATGATGAAATCTAAGTACCTACATTTATTTCAAACGGAAGGGAAGGTTCAAGATGTGGAATTGGAGCAATAACAAGTAAGTATCTATAAGCATTCTGTGTTATGATAACATGAAAAAAAATGAACTTAGACTTGAATGTGTTAGATTGGATAATGTTACTAACATTCGAGGACGAATGTTCCTAAGGGGGGAAGGATGTAACGCCCCGTACATTTTCAAACCCATGTGACTACCTTAGCATTTATGGAATTATTTGAACTTGAGATGGTTGGGATATTACACACTACATTCGTTGGGCTGAATTAATTAGATGCTAATGGGCTCAAATGAGGCCCACAATTACATAATAAGGCATGGCCCAAATTGGAAAATGACCCATTCCAAAAAGTTGATCAAGTAAACACCTCATTTATGACCAAAGTTTGGCTAAGGATGACCATGAGGGACTATATAAGGTGAAAAATCAGATTTTATTCAACACAATACACTTGCCAATTCTAGACATTTCTAAAAGATATTTCTCTCTACTTTCAAACCCTAAGCTATCACTCACTTGGGACAAGATCATTCCTTTGCAAGCTTTGGTAAGTGTTTAATCTTATGGTTTAATATATTATATGCATAAGATGGTGTGTAAAGTATGTTGGTTATGTTGACAAAGTGTTGAGCAGTCCACTATGTGTGAAACAGTCTACTTTTGCTTAATCGATAAAGGGTTTTGCCTTCTAAACTTGAAAGGAGACTTGAGATCTTGAAGGAAGTGAATTTGATGGATTAAATGTCAACATATAATGTGTATTTATGTCCCTAACTTGTTTCCTTCTTGTGTATGACTTGTGGAAATATTGTTATGTGATGGTGTAATGAAAGGAGAATATAGTTTTGATGATGTTCATGTGCATGTTGAAACCACGATTGTTCCTTGGCATCAAGTTAACCTAAAATATGAAAAGAGAAGCTTACTTATGGCCATGGACCATTTATTGCAAAAAAAGACCTAAAAGTGACCCCTGACAGTCGAAACGGGCACCCGCCCTCACAGGTGAAGCACCTGCGGGCGCAGGTGGCACCGCAGGTGGCCCTGGACAGGGCCAAGGGAGCACCTGCGGCCGTACCTCACTACCTGCGGGAGAAGGTGGCTTCGCAAGTCCTTCCAGGACCCTGTTTCACTTATTTTTGTTTCTCTTTGACCCCCCCAAGGTCCCTCTACCCTTCTTGGATGCAATCACCAACTCATGGCACCTATTGGATAGCTATAATGAGGTAGTCTGGAGACATTTTGAATTGTATCAATGGTGGATTATTTGTAATGTGTTGAGGTGAAAGGTGTTTAGGTTATGTGGTGAAGTAAATGTGACAATGTATTGAGGATGAAGTGTAAAGCATAAACTTGGTGTGTAATCCTATCGTTTGGTAATGTAGTTGACTTCTAATGTAAGTTCCGTCATGTATTCCTATTATAGAATAGCACTTTAAGGAAGAGCTAAACTATTATAGTCATACGTTGGAAGGATAAGGTATGTAAGGTTTCTCTTTTCCGTATTTCTTGGCAGCTCCTATTATACTCATTGTTACCGAACTGATCTCTACTCCAAAATGTTCCAAAGTATCTCATTTCAGGTTGTTGGCAATTGTTATTCATATGTTTCTTATTTGTTGATTATTATTCCAAAGTTCCAATAATGTTATGACTACCAATGTATCAATCTCACAAAAGTAAAGGAAAGAAGTAATGCATATATTGTTACTTTATGGTTACTTGAGTCCGGGTGGTAGCTCAAAGGGGCGAAAGCCTAGCTAGAGACTATCCTGAGATTATTGGATCAGGGGGCAGCTCAATGGGGCGAAAGACTAGCTCAAGACGAACCTGACAGGGGGCATCTTAAAGGGGAGAAAGCCTAGCTAGAGACGAACCTGCTTCATTGATTTATGGGTGGTAGCTCAAAGGGGCATAAGCCTAGCTAGAGACGATCCCAATGTTATGATTTCCCACTGATCAGTAGGGGCCCGGGCATTATATGATGGTAATGGTAATGATATGAACGTAAAAGCAAAGAAAGTAATTAAAGCAATGTACATGGATCCACACATACAGAATGGTGGTTTATCAATATTATTCATTCACTTGTATTTGATTCCATTGAAGTTCTTATGTTTCATGCAGTTATTTATAGCCTTACATGCTCAGTACATTCTTTCGTACTGACGTCCCTTGGGGGACTTACCTTACTTGCTGCAGGCACAGGAGCTAGTAGACCTCCACAGTAGGATACGGATCATCTGCAGACTGTTGGTGAGCTCCAGATTAATTCGGGGCTTTCCGAGTCATGTGTACATATTGGTTTTGGTGTTGTGTGACAGTTGTATAAAGCGGGGACTTGTCCCGACTTTAGGCTTGGTTATGTATCTGTTAGAGGCTTTGTAGACGTTGTAAAAAGAACGAAGGAAAGTATGTCCCTTTTGATGTGGTGACCCTAACGGCCAAGTTTCATATCTATTTAAAGGTCTTTCTATGACTTTCGTCTTTGACATCTTATATCTATATTAAGCAGAATGGTGTTCATTTGGTGACGTGCATATGAATGTATACGAATGTATAGGTTGGTTCTCTTGGGCCTTAATGGCTTCGGGTGCGAGTCCGCCCCAATGGGATTTGAGGCGTGACAAGTACATACTCAGACCCCGCCAGGATAGCAGTACTGGTGGATAAATTAGTCGTCCTGTACAATAACGAACCTATTCTCCCTTACCCTGCCAGATTGAACAGAATCGTAAAAGCTCATAGTTGAACTTCTATAAGACATCCCTGCATACAATATTGCAAACAACAAATCAGAAGAAATCTTGCACCCTGAAACAAATCTTGATTCAACGGTATGGAAAAACGGGGGAAGTAACTAAAAGGAGAAGAAAGAGAACACGATATCAATGAAGCATATATATCATGTCCACTGATATTTTTGCATCTTCCTACTGTCATAAAGATGCTCATATAATGGGAACTGGTATCTATATAACTAGAATAAAAATAGAAGTTCCGAAACAAGAACGACGTTAATACATATAAAGAAGAATGAGGTGGCAAGGTACGAAGCCATTGTTATCATTGTTTACTCAAGTAATACCAATATGTAGTCACTTAAAAACATGAAACACAAAAGAAAGAAACTAACTGCGGGTATGAAATGCAATTAACATGACTTGACATCGGAGGCGAAACCAGGATTTGAAGTTTGGGGGTTCTGAATTATAAGACGGGATGACGATACTGAATATATATTCAAAAAAGAAAGGAACCACTTAAACACTGTACAAGTAAATTATTATCATTCCAATTGTACTGGGCGACTTATCATGTTTGGACTCTGGTAGAGAGTGGACAAGTTCCAAAGACTTTTGTAGTTTTTGTAAAAGGAGAGCGAATAGGTTTTAGGTCTCTGTAAAAACTGATTTTGGATATTGTTGTGAAAGAAATGGAGAGTTCCTTTTTTTTTTTTTAAGAGTGAAACTTCTTTTTATTTTTTACTTTTTCTAATTGTTAGTTTTATGTTTGCATTTCTTTTAAATAATTTTTCTTTTCGTAAATTTGCATATATAGCAAAAAGAGAAAAACATGTATTGCAAGTTGCAACATTTATGTTTCCTATATTTTTGTTTTGCTTTTTTCAATTATTAATCTTATGTCTTAAAAAAATTACCTTAAAAATCTGCATATATAGCCAATAGCCATGTAGGATAGGAGAAAGAGTTCACATGTACTTGTGGGAAAAGTTTGCAGGATTATGCTTTCTTAGAAAAGAGGAAAAAAAATATATAGATTGTTGGGTTCGAACCCACAACCAGAAAGCATTCCCACCCGCTTCCTTACCATTGTGCCACTAGATTACTTTTGTTTGGGGGGTTCGCAAGTTAATATGTACGTGTATTTACTGAATTTTCTAATACAAATATAGAATCTACGGAAAAGCTACTGGGTTCAACGGAACCCCCGTGTTGTACTGTAGCTCTGCCCCTACTTGACATGCCAAAGAACGAGGTAGTGTGTAAATCAAATTACATTAACATGGGAAAGTCAAATCTATCTTAACGAATAATGAGGAGCAATCTTTTGGAGTGAAATTGCATAAAAACATGTTTACTGATATATTAACACTCTAAAATAGGACATAGGAAACTCGAACTAACAAATCGAGATCTTTACCTTGAAACAATAGCGCACAAAAAGAAGAAAACAGTAAAGAGCAAAGCAAGGGAACTGCCATTCAACGCTGATGATGTTGACGATGCCTTGGCCGCTTTCATTTTCTTCAAAGTCTTCATTCTCTCAATCTGTGCACGTTTAATCTTAGAGAGTTCGGCAATCTCTTTAATCAATTTCTCGTCAGCAGCATCCAATGATAATCCCCTGGGAGGTCTAGGAGGTTTGGGAGGCTTCTTAGCACTCCTGGATTTTACGTTTTTTCTTTGCTTGTTTTTTTTCTCTACTAAACTTGCCTCGTCTATAAACACTCATCTCCGTTATTTATATTGCTATTCACATTCAATCCATTT
Source organism: Capsicum rhomboideum (assembly GCA_031232105.1). Taxonomy (NCBI): domain Eukaryota; kingdom Viridiplantae; phylum Streptophyta; class Magnoliopsida; order Solanales; family Solanaceae; genus Capsicum; species Capsicum rhomboideum. The sequence goes on from CP124711.1 coordinate 120,344,525, forward strand.
TCAGCTTTAGAAAGTTCTTCATCATCGCCATTACAAACATTAGTGAAAATTAAATCCCCTGCTATGGCATCCAAAGGAGAATTATTAGTACTTCCTGCTTCTCCACTCGTACTCCTACAACTCTCAAGATCAACCACAAAATCACTCTCTGGATAAGGTACGATCCATAAAAACTTCACTCAACAAATCTTAATCTCGTTACACTTAAAACTAATTCAAACTCGGAAAATCGTGGGATACAGCCAGCAAATATCCGCTATCTGCTTCAAAATATCATCTGAAGTAAAAAAACAATTGTGAAGCAATGTCAAATTCCAAAGGTTAATAACAAATGCAACAAATTTACGATTTGAACAATATCCTATATATGAGCTTCTACTGCTGAATTGGGGCAAGTGAATCAATTCTTTAATGTTATTTCCTTTTAGGCATAATACATAAACAGACACTCAAACTTGGTCTCAGCTGACAAGTAAGCACTCTAACTCTGAGAGTGCACATCTAGACACATCAAGGTCTCCATTCTGTCCGTTGAACACTCCAACTTAGAAAATGATAATCTAGATACCTCCAAAATTTATGTACCATGTCAGCATCGAGGGTCCACGAGACGCAATAACGACGAGTTAGAGTGTTTTGTTGCCAGTTGAGATCAATTTGAGGGGTCTAGATATGCACTTTCAAAGTTGGAGCGCTTACTTTTAAGTTGAGATCAAGTTTGAGTATCTGTTTATGTATTATACTTTTTTTTTTATTGAAGTGCAATCTACTTAATCTAGGTACTAGTTAGCGGCCTAGCAAGAAGTCCCAGTAGATTTAGTTCAAACTCTGTATTTATATAAGAGAAACACAAAATATGTAACCAAATCAAATTTAAAATCTAGAAAACCTGATATTGAAATTATAGAATTTAGAATCCATAAAGATCAAATTCTGGCTCCGCCTCTGTTACTAGTAAGGGACGTATCAAGAAGTTTAGTAAGTTTAGTTCGAACTCTGTATTAATATTACGAAAATTCACTAAATCTGAAAAAAATCAAATTCAGAATCTAGAGCTGTCAATATGAGTCAGGCAAGTTGGGCCCGCCTGGCTTGACCTGTAATTTGATAGGATTGGACTAAGACTTTTGTAACCTATTTAAGAACAGAGCTTTTTAGCCCGGTCCGGATTAGCCCACTGGCCCATGGGGCTTGAGCAATATGGGCTGGGCCGGCTTGTGGGCCAAATAAAAAATGGTTAAAAACTAGAATAAAATCAGAAAATTACATGGGATGGCTCCCATAGTGGGTGGCTTTATTTTTTTATCCCCCATAAAAAAAGTCTTTAAAACTAGTCTTCCTTCTTTTTTATGTATAGGGCAAGTACAATTTTGCCGCTCTACACCTCAAATACTTTTACGCTTTTCATGCTCATTTATCTCTCAACCTTTTCTTCTTCTTCTTTTTCTTCTTCTTCTTTTTTTACTCTTTTTTTATTTCTCCTTGACTTTTTTTCTTGTTTCAATTCATTTTTCTTAACCTTTATTTATTTATTTTTTGTTTTTTTCCTCAGACATTATTTATTTTTCATTTATCTTGTTTTTCTTTTTTAAATTCATTTGTCTCAACCTTTATTTTTTTATTTTTTTTATTTTCTCAAACTTCATTTTTATATTTTTCTTCTCATTTTTGTTTTTGTCAACCAATATTTTTTTTCTTTTTTTTATTCTTCTCTTTTTCTTTTTTTTAATCTTTATTTTTTTTTGAAGGAAATAAAATCACTCAAAGAAATAATAAAAGCACAAGTGAAAGACCCAACAATTACTACATAGAAGAAATTAATTAAACAAGAGACAAGAGGTAGGAGACTTTATTCAATGACTCAAAAACTCTTGAATTTTCACTCTTTATATCTGACTACCCCAGAACCTTAGAAAATATGTAGCAAGTACCCTTATTTATAATAGTGCATAACCAAATTAAACTAGGACTAGAAAACTTATTCCTATATGAACTAGGACAAACAAATCCTAATCCTAATTAGACATGAATTAAATAAATACCAAAAATATTAAATCCTAAACAACTAAGGATTCCTACTCCAACTTTGAATTATTATTTTCAACATTCTCCCGTAATTCAAAGTTGTATACTCTCGCCTTTTCTTGTTGTCATGGTTGTTGTATTGAACACTTCTCTCCAATCTTCAATTTCTTGTTTGTGTTGGAAAATTTCTCTCCAATCTTCAATTTCTTGGTTTAATTCCAATATAGCCTCCCTTAAACCAAGATCAAACTTGAGCATGTCTTGAATAATATCATGTCTTGGAGAAATAAAGTATCTTAGACTTTCCATCAATTTTCTAAAATACGTAGCATCAACAAAATTGCGGGTGCCATCTTTAGTCAACTTCAATTGTTCAACGCGATCCAAAGTCAATTTGAATTTCTTCATCTTCAAAATACCATCATCATATTTTTTCCTCTTCTTACAATCTTGAATAATTTTTCTTTTTGCATTAAAATCATCTGCTTCTCCAATTGCTTTGTACTTGGTCTTGCGTGCCCATTCAACTTCAATTTGCCTTTTTGTATGTGGTAGAGTAGTATCATCAACAATCAATTTTTCATACTTTTCAAAATCTACAACTTTGGTTAATAACTCAAAGTTGCTTGTATCTTCAATATCCATAATCATGCACTTCAATTGCGGGTCTAAACCCTTAATTATTTCTGCTTCAATTTCGTGTAGATCATCAAAAACTTGCTCTTGGTGAACACTTTTGCTTCTTTCATTACTAGCTTCATATTCAATATTTTCACACAATTTTTCTTGTGCAACAACGGTGGGTATTTCTTTTTCAATATCCTCACCTTGTATAGACCAATCACGTCTATTACACTTCTCATGACTTAAAATACTAGCTTCTATCGAAAGAGCATCAGTCTCAACTAAATCATCTTTTTTACTCATCTCAAGAATTTTTGGCAAATCAGTTTGGACATTATTGGAGTCCTCTTTGCACTCAAATATCTCAATACCACAAAAGTTACCTTTACCTTCACTTCTTTTCTCCATTATTTTTGAATTTTGATTTTCTTCCTCTATTTTAGCCAGATTTGTTAACTCTTCTTTTTCTTTTGGTTGATGATACTTTACTTACAATGTCTTCTCCACTCTCTTGATTTATGGACATCTCATATGTCACCAACTCAGCTTCTAGATCATCAAGTCTCAAAGTATTAAGATCTTGGATAGCCTCAACGATTGTCTTTTTGTCATGAAACTTCAAACTTAGAGATTCCAATATCTTTTTAACAACTTTGACTTCTTCTACTATTTCTCCATTGGCCTTCATATCATTAATAATTTCTCTAATTCTTGTAGAGAATTCTTTAACATATTCAGTTGGTTTAATTTGGATCAACTCATACTTTCTCCAAAGCTTTTGAATTTTCTCTCTCTTGACGTCAGCAGCACATCGATGTTATTTTAGTAAAATTTTCCAAGCCTCCTTTGCTGATTCAACGTATAAATTTTTGATGGATACATGCAATTCAACCTTGCAGTCAAGGTAGTGCTGTGCCTTATAATTCAATTGTCTATTTTTCTCCAATTGAGTAGCTGTTTCACCCATTAATGTTATGCCTTCCAGGGGCTCTACAAATCCATTCTCAATAATGGACCATAATTCATTAGCCTTGAAAAAATTCTTCATCTGTTGATACCAACTCTCAAAATTTTTCCCATCAAACCCTAAAATAGGACAATCAGGTAAATATGGAATATCCATATTCTTCTATATATGTTGGATATCACACGAGGCTCTAGCAGGATCTCACACTATCTCTGATACCAATTTGAAGAAAATAAATCACTCAAATAAATAATTTAAACACAAGTGAAAGACCCAACAATCACTAAATAGAAGAAATTAATTAAACAAGAGACAAGAGGTAGGAGGCTTTATTCAATGACTCAAAAACTCTTGAATTTCTACTCTCTATATTTGACTACCTCACAACCTTAGAAAATATGTAGCAAGCACCCCTATTTATAATAGTGCATAACCAAATTAAACTAGGACTAGAAAACTTATTCCTATATGAATTAGGACAAACAAATCCTAATCCTAATTAGACATGAATTAAATAAATACCAAAAATATTAAATCCTAAGCAACTAAGGTTCCTACTCCAACTTTGAATTATTATTTCCAACATTTTCTTCTCTTTTTGTCTTTTTACTCAATATTTATTTTTTTCTTCTCTCTTTTTTTTTTCCTCAACTTCTATTATTTTTTGCTAATGAATAGAAAGTTGGATAATCTGCAAAAAGAATCTTCTTTATTTAGCATCAAAGTAAACTTAAGGGCGTGACTTATTGTTTAAAAGTCTTTTGAGATAAGTCTTACCTCTAAGGTAAGAGTTATAAAACATCTCATAAATCAAGATACAATATGGTAGTGTCAAGTCTTGCTCGTGGGGCATAATTTGTTGTTTGAAAATTCTTGAGCGAAGTCTTGCCTCTAAGACAAGAGTTATAGAGTATATCTCATAAATTAAGACATAATGAAGTAGTGTTAACTCTTGCCCATGGGGAGTAACTTGTTGTTTGGGAGGTCCTTAGGCTAAGTCTTGCCTTAGAGGCAAGACTTATAGAGCATCTCGTAAATCAAGACACGATGCGGTAGTGTCAACTCTTACCCATATGACGTAACTTGTTGTTTGAAAGTCCTTGGGCTAAGTCTTGCCTCTAAGGCAAGAGTTGTAGAGCATCTCATAAATCAAGACAAAATGTGGTAGTGTCATCTCTTGCCCATGTGGCGTAAGTTGTTGTTTGAAAGTCCTTGGCCTAAGTCTTGCCTCTATGGCAAGAGTTATAGAATATATTATAAATCAAGACACAATGTGGTAGTGTCAACTCTTGCCCATGGGGCGTAACTTGTTGTTTGAAAGTCCTTGGGATAAGTCTTGTCTCTAAGACAAGGGTTATAAAGTATCTCATAAATCAAGTCACAATGTAGTAGCATCAACTCTTGCCCATGGGGTATAATCTACTGTTTGAAAGTCCTTGGGCTAAGTCTTGCCTTAAAGGCAAGACTTATAGAACATCGCATAAATCAAAACACAATGTTGTCGTGTCAACGCTTGCCCATGGAGCATATCTAAGGTATGAAAGTCCTTGGGCTACGTCTTTCCTTAAAGGTAAGACTTATAGAACATCGCATAAATCAAAACACAATGTTGTAGTGTCAACTCTTGCCCATGGGGCGTAACTTGTTGTTTGAAAGTTCTTGGGCTAAGTCTTGCATTTAAGGCAAGAGTTATAGAACATATCATAAATCAAGACACAATATTTTAGTGTCAACTCTTGCCCATGGGGAGTAACTTGTTGTTTGAAAGTCCTTGGGCCAAGTCTTGTCTCTAAGGCAAGAGTTATAGAACATCTCATAAATCAAGATACAATATGGTAGTGTCAACTCTTGCCCATAGGAAGTAACTTGTTGTTTGAAAGTCCTTGGGTTAAGTCTTGCCTTTAAGGTAAGAGTTCTAGAACATCTCATAAATCAAGACACAACGTGGTACTGTCAACTCTTTCCATGGGGTGTAACTATTTGTTTGAAAGTCCTTGGGCTAAGTCTTGCCTCTAAGTCCAGAGTTATAGAGCATCTCATAAATCACGACAGAATGTGGTAGTATCAACTCTTGCCCATGAGGCGTAACTTGTTGTTTGAAAGTCCTTGGAATAAGTCTTGCCTCTAAGACAAGGATTATAGAGTATCTCATAAATCAAGACACAATGTGGTAGTGTCAACTCTTGTCCATGGGGCATAACTTGTTGTTTGAAAGTCTTTGGGCTAAGTCTTGCTTCTACGGCAAGAGTTATAGAACATCTCATTAATTAAGACACAATGTGGTAGTGTCAATCTTGCCTATGAGGTGTAACTTGTTGTTTGAAGAAATCGAAGAAAAGACAAAAATAAGGTTTGAGTAAAAAGAAAAAAAATGAAGAAAAAATAAAAAAATAAAAGAAAACAAAGGTTGATAAAATTAAAAAGAAAAAATCAAAGAGAATAAAAAAGAGAAAAATAAAAAATAAAGTTGAGAGGAGAGTAGAAAAGTAATAAAAGAAAAAAAATAAAGGTTGAGAAAAAAGAAAAAAAAAACAAAGAAAAAAAGACAAAAGGAAAAAAAAAGAGAAAAATAAAATAAAATCAAAGAAAAAAAAAATAGAAGTTAAGAGGAGAAAAGGAAAAAAGTAAAGATTAAGAGTAATTTTTTAAAAATATCAAAGAAAAATAAATAAGAAAAAAAATAGAAGTTGAAAGACAAATAAGCATGGAGAGTTGTTTAAAAATATTTGAGATATAGAGAGGCAAATAGGTATTTGTTCTATACATAAAAAAAGAAGGAAGACTAGTTTTGTAGAATTTCTCTTGTGGGGGACAAAAAAATAAAGTCACTAAAAAAGAGGGTCATTTCTGTAGTTTACCTGAATAGAGTACTAAGAATACCAAAAGGAGTCCAAACTCAAAGTCTACTTAAACTATCATAGATATTTAAATATTAATTATGTTTATAAAATATACAAATAATTAAAATACTAATTTTTTTAAGGAATCAGATATGCTTGATGAAGATGATGTGGTGGTGTTGAATACGCTATAAGTGCCATGAAAGTTTTTTTTTTTTTTTTTTGAGGAGTTCATTTTCACTTTTAATAGATTACATCTTGATATTTTTTTTGTGTGTTTTATTGTGATCTATTGAAACAAAATTATGTTAATATTGCTATTTAGCTATACTATATTATTACTCATTAACTATTTAGTTTGCTTATAAATATCTCTATTTGGTTTGAACGGTATCATGTTAAAAATTATTTAGTTTCGTAGATTATTAGGATTTATTTTTTGTGAATTTGAGACTTGATTAACAAATAGTAACATCATGTAATATTATATTGTAAATGTTTTATCCCCTTTCGGATCTGTTAAAGGGAGGATAAATTATTTAAAAGAAAATGGTTTTTGACTTCTTAAATCATTTCAAAACTTGAAAAAAAATTCAAAATAACTCAAGAAAAATTACAGAGTCGCCACTTAATTTTTATTTGAAAAATTAAGAAAAAACTAAAAAGAATTTCAAAGGTTCAAAAACAGAAATAAACCTTTAAAATTAGAGAAAATGGGTAAGGGTTCAATTAACGCCCTAAGAAGGATTTTAAGGCACTTAGGAGCGTCCGTTTAAGAACGGTTGACCAAAAATAATTTGACTAACTTTAAAAGTGGCTAAGTTTGCAAAAGCTCAATTTTTATGAGAATATCAAACTTGATTTAAGAGATAACATTATTTCATTCAAATCCAAATAGTCCATTTTTTACTAGAAGAAATTAACTTAAGAGGAAAAATTTAAATAGAATTCTATTTTAACCCAAACTTTAAGGAAATTTTTTTTTTAGTTATTTTAAAGAAAAGTCTATTTTTTTATTTTTATTATTATTATTATTATTATTATTATTATTTTGATGTTAATAAAAATGTTGATTTTTTGCTTCATTCTTTAAACATGATAATTTAGATGAGGAAATCCGAATAAGAAAAGAAAATGAAGATAAAATAAAAATGGCAACATCTTAGGGAATTCATCTAAATTAATTAGTTAAATGTTAAGAGTTAATACACATAATTAAAACAATTACAAAAATAAAGAAGAAGGGTTGAGAAAGTGGGTTTTCAGGCCCATTTAGACTTTGAGGCCATTTTTGCCCTGTATATCAGCTGTATATCAGTAGCCCTTTTCTTTGCGTTTTTTGTATATCTCCATGTATACAATGTGTACCAGTGCGGAAACCTGCAATATTTGCCTTCCATTTTTGATATACACAACATAACAACTGCACAGCTGCCGCATCCCAGTGTCTATTCACTGTATATCAGTGTATATCAGCGTATACCAGCCCTTGTGTCTTGTACATCAGTCCATTTTTTGGACTTGGATGAGGATTGACTCGATGGAGGTTGGGTTTAACCCAACGGAATGCAAGGGATGGAAGTCCGATGGGCTCGATGAGGGAGTTTTATGCAAAGAAGAAAAAAAAGTTAGAAGAAAATCTAAATTAACTCAATTAATACACGTGGCAAACAATCTAAAGAAGGCACTTTAACTTAATCTAAGTGACAAGATGCTATCAAATAATCACATTAAAATATAAGTGAAACCAAGGCTCACACTTTTCAATTGCATAAAGAATAAACATTGAAAGAAAAAGGGTCATGGAATAAGCTTAATGTTTCAATACTCTTTGTTAATCTAATTAAAGCCTTTGCGAGATCTCAACTTCAAGAAAGAGGGTAAGACCCTCCAGTTCCAATAATAGTGAATAACAATTAACAATACATATCAAAGATAACTTTAATCAAGGTGCTATGAAACCACAAGAGGCTTTATCGGGGAAGGAGGAAAAAGAAAAAATTTAGTCTTAAAGAATCTTGACCCAATACATACTCTTTATATCAAAGGGATTCTTACAAGGACCTTCTAAAAAACCCAAAAAAAACAAACTTGAAAGCTAACCCCATGCTTAAAGTATGCATAGTTCATTCTCATATAGACAAACTTCCAGTGACATTTTTAATACGTTCATGGCGTGTTAAAAGAAAAGAAGGATCGGGATCATATCTACTTATCAAAAAGTAGATTTACTGCTTATAGAACTTACTAAGAGTTAATTAGAAAAGCTTGGCAATTGAGGTATAGAGACCACATTATTATCTTAATAAACAAAAGAGAATACTTTAAACAAAGATAAAGTTAAGTCCATTTTCAACAAACTAATGCAGACTAGGTATTGAGAACACGACTATTTAAAAATTGTTTATGGTAGCACACCAAAGAGGTAAAAACGAGTTTAAACACGTACTATGATACCAGGTTCACACATACTCGAAACTCATTTCCATTCGAAGAGAATATGCTTGACTAGTTTTCAACGTCTATCTAAAGTAAATCACTTCTGAAAATTAGGCGAGGATTACTATTCTGCTCATGGGCGTCTAATATCCAAACATAGAGTATAATTTCAAGCATTTCTCTTGGCCGAGAAAAGATTGTGTAGATGTAGTTTTCAAGTCCAAAGATCAATAAAGCAACACCTTTAGTAGCACAGACCCACACGAAAGAAAAACAATGAACAAGCAGTTGCGGATCTAACGTAGGCATTTCAAAGCTGATCCGACAAGTAGTCCTAATAATAACTCATCGCAAGCCAATCCTCAAATTGTTTCAGTTTTCACAATTAAAACAGAGTAGTCTCATCAAAGTATTTAATCAAAATTTAATAGAAATCACTTAATTATTCATATATTCGACAAGTAGACCCAACAATTCCTCTATATGGTGTTGGTCTTCATCAACCATTTATAAAAAAAAACTCAAGGACAGACACAGTAGCAAGCAACTCAAAATACACACAGATTCAGACAAAACTACGGGAATTATTGAACGCCTACATTTTCACTTCTAAAAATTAAAAAAAATTGAAAAGAAAAGATGGAGACGAGGGTAATGACTAACCTTTTTTGGGGCAGCGAACTAAGACGACGAGTTGTCGAGGATGAGTTTCCACACACTTGACACCTCTTCGAACAAATTTTCCAAAGAACGTCGGAGAGAATTTGAACAAAAGTAGCTAAGAATATTAGAAGTTCTAAACTTAAGGCTATAGAGATTATTTCAAAAGCTATGAGAATTTTTGTTAGTTAACAGTAGGGAATTCCAACTTCAAAATCCTCTCTAAGTTCTCCACCACTTTTTTCTTAATGGAAGCATCGATTCATCTTTATAGTCGAAAAAAAATCGATTTGAAAAGAGAGTCGTTTGAGTGTCAGAGAGTGGTTGGGGATTTGACAAAAAAACATTGAAAATGGATGAAAACATATCCCTATAAATCCGAATTTGATTATGGTGCCTCTGATTCGGATTGAATTTTAGGGAAAGAAACTCGCACCGTTTGAACCAAAGTCAAATATCACAGCTCAAGGTCTGCAAAATTCAGAGATAAGAAGGAGAGAGAGATGGGAGTGATGGGGCGGTGGCGTTGAAGTTGTAGTTGTTGCTGACTTTTGGTGTTGCTGTTCAATATTGCTGTTATCGGTGTTGTTTGTTGTTGTTGTGTTTGTTTAATGCTGAAGAAGAAAAGGGGTAAGTGGGTGGTGGGGCAAAGTTGTGGGCTGGTTTGGTTTGAGATTATTGGGCCTGGGTAGGAATGGGTAGTGGCTGATATTGTTGTAGAATGGGCTGGGGCGGTGGAATTTTTTTTTAAAGGAAATAGTTTGGGTTAGTTTTAGGGATTTTGGGATTTAAGAATTAGGTAGAAATTAGGTAAAGGGTAGAAATTAGGCTATTTGTTAAATAGCCTATTGTCGTGATTTTAGTCAATTACGTTTAAATTTTAACCTAATTGAAAAATCAATTGGCCAATTGCATTTTGGTCCATTTGATTTCAATTACGGCCAAATTTAATAGATTGACTAACTTGAATTGTAATCCGGCACGAATTAAGCACTGATCTAATTCCGACTTTCTTGATCTAATAAAATCAAACAAATACTTTTCAAATAAATTATTTTAAAATAAAGTTTATATTTAAATCAGGATTTTACCCGTTTGAATCAAAAAACAAGGTGAGTCTTAATTAAAATCTAATTTTCAGTAAAATAATTATTTAAGTAACAAAATTATACGATCTCGTATATACAAATATGAAAATATGTAATCGCTACTTAAAATGACAAAATTATCTAGTTAAATATTTCAGGAAAGTTTTTATCCGGATAAAATAAATGTTGTAATTTTATTTAAAGATCGAAGAAACTCAGAATTAAACTTAGTTGTGGAGGGCAAAAATTAGGTGTCAACAGTAAATATTTATGTTATGAACATTTTAAAATTTAACTTAAGATTATAAAAATAATATATTTTAAAAAGTAGGCTAGCCTGTGGAGGCCCGCAGCCCACAGAGTGATGGGTTGGGCTTGCTGTTTTCTGACCTGTCATCTCGATGGACTAGCCCGGCCTGGCTAGTCAAATTCCAAAGCCTGTGTGGGCTAGCCCAGATGGGCTAGGCCGACCCGTACTGACAACTCTATCAGAATCTAGTTAACACATGGTAGCGCTATTATAGAATTTAGAACCCATAAAATTCAAATCATGGCTCCGCCTCTAGTACTAGTCAGGGGCATAGCAAGAAGTTTAGTAGGTTTAGTTCAAACCCTGTATTTATATTAATAACAAAATTCAAATTCAGAATCTAGTTAACAGCACATGGTAGCACTATTATAGAATTTAGAACCCTTAAAGTTAAAATCCTGGCTTCGCCTCTGATACTAGGCAGGGGCGTAGCAAGAAGTTTAGTAGGTTTAGTTCAAACTCTGTATTTATATTAAGAAAATTCATTAAATGTGCACAAAAATCAAAGTCAAAATCTAGTTACTAACACCTGATATCGCAATTACAAAATTTAGAACCCATAAAGTTCAAATCCACCTCTAGTATTGGTTTGGGGTGTAGCAAGAGTTTAGTAGGTTTAGTTCAAACTATGTATTTATGTTTTAAAAAATCACTAAATGTGTACAAAAATCAAATCCAGAATCTAGTTACTAACACATGATATTGCTATTATTGAATTCAAAATCCATAAAATTCAAATCCTAGCTCTGCCTCTGGTACTAGTCAGAGGCATTGCAAGAAGTTTAATAGTTTTAGTTCAAATTTTGTATTTATGTTAAAAAAATTCACTAAATGTGTACAAAAATCAAATTCAGAATCTAATGATTAACATCTGATATCGCTATTATATAATTTAGAAACCATAAAATTCATATCCTGGCTCCGCCTCTGGTGCTAGTAATTCTGTACAATTAACAACTCATAATACTTATTGATAAAGAAGTACTGAATTGCAAACGAAACAGGTAAAGATTTAAACTTTAAACACAAATGAATCATACCATCTCAATAAAACCAACAAAAGTAGCTCAATATAAATAAATCATGAACAAAAAGAAAACCCCAACAGCTAAAGAATGAACAAAACAAACTTATTTATCAAATCAAATCAAATTATAATCATGCTAAATCCTCTTTAATTAATGAAAAAACAAAAAAGCTAGTGCTAAATTTCAGATGAAGTGATTGAATTTGTGTAAGCAAGAGAGTACCTTGAAAGAGAGAATGACAAAAAGAAGACAAGAACCAGATAGTGAACAAAGTTAATGGGCATGGAACAACTTTAAAATAGTTGGAGGAGCCTTTGTTGAATATTGAAATACGTGGATAATGCATAAACAAACACTCAAACTTTCGGATAATTTAAACTTATCTACATTTTAGCAGTTGAATGCTCTAACTTATAATTGATAATCTATCTTTAAAATATATGTACCATGTCAACATTGATCTACACTTTACTAGAAATAGAGAGACCGTTTTCATCGCAAATTAATGTAAAATTTGTGTTATAAAATATGATATTTTTTCACCTATTTTTTATTGAACCAACTCACTCAAAAAACCATAATGAAAAACAAATTCGCATTGAAACGCTGAGGAGGTTTCTAATTTTTTTCGTATGAAAATATTACTCCCTTTGTTCCAATTTATGTGACTCACTTTTCTTTTTAGTCAATCTCAAAAAGAATGTCACCTTTCTTTATTTAGTAACAATTTAAATTTGAAATGTCCATTACCCTTAATGAAATGATTTATAGCCACATAAACATCTAAGACTCATTTTGAATTACAAATTTCAAAAGTCTTTCTTTCTTTCTTAAACTCCGTGCCAAGTAAAACTAGTTCACATAAATTTAAACGGAGGATTTTTTTTTTTCTTCTTTCACTAATACAATCAAAATATCTGTGAAAACAATTATTAGGCATTTTTCAGTGAGAATTTTCAATAAGAAAAATAATAGTAATTCTTTAGTAATGCTACAAACACAACAAAAAATAGCTAAAGTACTTAAGTGACATTTAAAACCAAATTAAAATATCGTACACTCTCAAAATTAAAATATTCAGTTACCAACTAAGACCAATTTAAATCTGTTTATATATTTATGCATAAAATAAATATATGAGATCTCAAATAGCAGAAGTTGCATTAAACTAAGTGCCTGTACTTTTAAATTCTTTAATGAATGATAGCTGACACTTCTAGAATTTGCTTTCGAATTACTCTATCCGTCCATCTTTAATTGTCTATTTTTCTATTTTAAGATGTTTAATAATATTTAATTAGTTTGAAAAACCAATATATAATTTAATCTTTTTTTCTCATTTTGTCCTTGATATTAAATTCTATTCATCCCTCATTATATTTTTCAAAATAAAAAAATTATTATATTCAAAGTGTGATACAGTAAAATTATCTCTCTATTTATTATTTCTTAAGCTATTTGCCAAGTTAAAAGTAGATAAGTAAAGATGGATGGAGAGAGTAAATTATATGAGAGAGAGAAAAAGGCGCACTAGGGCTATATTAATTAATATGCGGGAATTAACCTCGAAACTATGGTCTTCTCAAATTATTTAGGATTGTTTGGTTGGAAACAAGTTATTTCGGGATTAGTTATTTCTGGAATAACTATTTCATCTTTAAGGCGGAATAAAAATTACAATATAATTTTGGAATAACTAATTTCAAGATGAGTTATCTCATATATTTTATCTTAATCAAATATGGAATAAACTTATCCTAAAATTGATCCCAAGATTATTTATCCCTTATCCCTTGTGTGGGTCTAAATTCTCTCTTCTCCCGTTAGAAAAAATAATTACTTTCTAAAAGTTTTTTTTTTTAAAATCTTTTGAGAAAATGTATATTGAAATATTTTTTTAAAAGTTTGGTCAAACACACATTATTACTTAAATATATTTTTAAATTGAATTTGTCAAACTCAAATGGCTTCTCAACAACTTTTGAAAATAATAATTTTCAAATAAGTTGATATTAGAAATTTAATCAAACATAGACAATTCTCTAAACTTATCTTTAAATTTCATTAAGACTATCGAATTATAATCTGTTTCAATTGATTATCATAATATATATATATATATATATATATATATATATATATAATAAAATGTTTTTATTAAGCAATTTCGCTTCAAATTTTACTAAAACAATTGTGTGCGTTCTCCGGCGTCTATCACATAGATGCATAAAATAATACTTGCTTTAATTATGCACATTAGCATCAAGTGGACACATGTTTGAGATTTGACGACTTATTAAAGTTAATGCGTATAATTAAAGAATATAATATATTTTAAGTGATTAACTTATCTACATAATGAGTGGTTGAAAATACACTCAAAAACTTAGTAAAATTTTAGTTGACAATATCTAATTGGAACACTTTATCATATGTTCAGATCATTAATTGAAATATATTGTGTTTGAATAAAATTCACTTGCAAATTTAAGACACTATCAATATATTCGACCATGTCATAAGGAAAAATTTCATAAGTACTGTTATTTAGCACTCGCTTTTGCAATATATGGGGAGATTTTGTTTTCCAAAATGTAGCAAGATTTTTCTTTCAAAATGTAGCAGAACACATTATATTCGTATGCATGTGATATCTAATCCTAACTGAAGTAGCACGAATACAATATGCATTTTTAAAGCAGAAACCGAATACATGTGTATGTATGTGAAGACATTAATTATTTATCTGGTCAACTAAATTCAATATATGTGTTATCAAACTGTATGCACAATCCAAACCAATTTTATAGGAAGCTAACTGTAAATGAAGGATATGTAAAATGTATGTTGTACATATGCAGAACTAGCACGAAAAATTCGTGTGTGTCAGATTGTGTTGCCATCCCGATTGAAAAAAATGATCAATATTAAGATTTCTAAATAAGTAAAAAATACGTATATCTTACATATTTGTTATAAGAATATATAATATGACTGTATTTTGTAATTTTGTGAAAGTACCAGTATAAAAATAATAAGATGACTAAAACCACCATATCAAATAATTTTCTTACTATATATCACATTCGGTGCATTATACATTTGGCATTGAGAATAGTACTAATGTCCACCGATGCTCGCTCCGTAAAATTGTCACGATCCAAAATTCGAATCGTGATAACACGTATCTCATCCTACCGTGATAGATAAACCAATCAACACACAAATCATGAAAAAAAAACTGAATACGCGGAAGGAGTGAAATAACAATAATTCTCACACCAAAACTCATAATCAATAGGTAATTAAGAAGTCAGAAAGAAGACAACATTCCCAAAACCCGGAAGTTACAAATTAAGCCTCTAGAAAAGTTAAATACAACCGAAATATTTGGAATACCCAATACAACGAAACCATATAAGAAAGACATAAGAAATATGAAGAAGCCATGAAGCCACTGTAGCTACCTTTAAGTCGCGAAAGTCTGAAAATCCTCGCATGAAAATGGGCTAAAATTAGTGCCCTGGAACGACCTACTCAGTACCTGCACGTTAAGTGCAGAAAATAAACAAGCGTGAGTACTAACTCACATGTACTCAGCAACATTGTCGACCAACTCAAATTCAAAGCTATTTCATGAATCTTCTAATACCAATCATCCAAAACAACCATAAAACCTGCACTTAGGAAGGCATCACCTAGTCTAATAGTCAATATCACCATCAAAATAATAGTTCATATTCAAATAACTCATGTTTCACAACTATCCAAGACAAGACATACGTATTCGACCTTACAGTCAATTTACCACACACCACATCGCGATCGAGGTGACATAATCAGGTGGATAAGATGTGTACGGTGTATGCCGTATAATCAAGTAACGATAATGTTGATGATGAGTATGGTGCAAGTCTGTCGTACCGGTATACACCCGCTACTCTATAAGGCTAGCTGCGATCCATGGAGAACTCGCGAGGTCTATATACCCCATTCAGATCCTGCTCCTTTGGGCCTTCATAGGAACTCAATCCGGATCCTACCCAAAGGCCATCAGAGAGTAACTCAATTTGAATCCTGCTCGAAAGCCATCAGAGAGTAATAAAAGGAAGTCTTGCGTCTCAACACCTCTGAATCCTTCCCGAAGGCCATAGAAGAAGAACCATATGATTCAACCAATAATATACATGTGAATTCATATGAAATATAAGGATAAATACTTCATATACAGGAGAATAGATAGCACTTACATCACATTTTTTCCTAGAAATTAGAAGTCGTACATCTTGCCTATCAACGAATCACACCATCAAGCAACATTTAGTCAATTCATTACTATGCTCCCAACATATACAGAGGCCATAATTAAGATGACGATTATTATCCGACTCTGTTTCTGCCATAACACATAGACTAGCTCTGAGGAGTCAATCTAGTCAAACAAATTCATTTCTTTGTCTTTTCACATTCACATAAACTCCCTTTTTGTAGCCTAAATAACCAAATTCTCAGTTTTATTTTATCAAATATTTTATACTTAGATCCAATTCCTCAGAATAAGAGTACAAATGTCAAATAACATACACAACAAGTCACTTTCAATTATATTACACAAATTCATGCTAGAAAGTAGAGGAAATAGTCCAAACAAATCAATTGATCAGTTTTAATCCTTTCTATAACACCGGTACCCATATAGATACTCGTCATCTCACCTATACAGTAACCCCATATCTCTATTATTCTCTATACAAACAACTAGCACATAAATACTTCGAAAAAGAGTCTACGAAAGTCTCAACTCGTCTTAAGAGAAGATCTGCAAAATCAAACTAAAGAATTTCCCTTCTGAATCTCCTTCCAATGAGCAAAATCTAGCCAAATATGGATTTTATATGAGAATATGAATTTAAGGATACCCATATTGCTATTATTTGAATTCGGGTCCAAAAAGTCAATACTGAGCCCACAAAGGAAAAACTGGAATTTTATTGAAAAACCATTTTACCCATAACCTAAGGAGTTTAATTCTGAAATTTCATAAAAAACGAAGTTGAAATCAATCTTGAAATCATCAAAATATTACTCTATAACTTTATTACGAAAACCCCAAAAGTTCAAGTTAAAAAATAAAGATTCAAAGGTAAAATCATGAAATAATTAGTAGGGAATGATTAAATATTGATTTAGAAACTTACACAATGGTTAAATCTTGGAAATCTCCTTTGAAATCTCTCAAAACCAAACTCTTATGCTTCAAAAATGGAGTTATGGGTTATTTGTTCAAAAAAGGGAATTAGATATCATTCCAGACATATTGCTCATCGCGATTGCAATCAGCACCCTTGAGATCACGAGATTAACCGACCCAAACCCATTGCGTTCACGAGGGTCCTATCATGGTCACGAAGACTAAAAAAGATCTAAACCTGACCACACTGTCTAAGCCTTCGCGATCACGATGCCCAAGACCTCAGCTTTTCATAATCGTGGCAAGAAGTCTCATGATTGCGATGTACAAAAGCCCTACACCAGAACAATTGAAAACCAGTTGTGGAAATGGATCAAAAACTCTACGAACGAACCTTCATAATGCGTTTGGAATCTTGTGAGCGCAATCCAACTGCACTACTAGGCTAAATTTGATATTCCAGAATCAATGGAATCATCAGATTCACCAACATATATTATTATCAAAGGTTATTGATCAAAGTCAACTCTAGGACAAAAACTCCAACTTCCCAACCTCAGGATTCTAGCCACCATGCTACCAATCCAAAATCAACTTTTGGGAGCTGATGGAACTGACAAAATTTTCATACGATGCCTAAATCTCTAACTGTTGACCAAAGTCAACTTTACCAGCTTCAAAATCTTCCAACACAAAAAAAAACTCACATAAAACACAACCAAATGCCTCGGAAACTATGCCACCCACTCCCACAGACCACAAGCACTAAAATACAACTACCAGGAAGGGTAAAATAATCAAAATGCACAAAAATTAAATTTCACAATACAGATTATTACAAAAATGATCCACATGATTTCCACTTTCATCACCTTGGACCTAATATTGATTCTTGGGGTTCCTACAACAATATGTTGCTTGTTGGGTTTGTATTATTCTTATTTTGAATTCCTTAATGGATACTTTGAACACTTAGACGTATGAGGTTTCAACACAATCTATGGAGCAACAAGATAACTATGAACAACAACTAATCTCTATAGGGAATGACCAAAATATGGATAAAATGATGGCCTCAACTCTAGTGCACTCAATCAACACCTTTGACACTGAGAATGTCCAAAATGGTAGTACGAGTGCGAAGAGTTGGGAAAACATGATGCAAGAAGAGAAGGTTACATCCCCTTTAGGCTTCAATAGCCCCTACATTTGTACCTAACCATGCCATGGTAGTTCCACCATTAGATGCGGGACATGTTATGACTTAAACGAGTACTCCAAATAATAATATTGAGAATAGCAATCTTCTTAATAAACTTGTAACTAATAAAGTTGGAAAGTTCGACTATCTTACATTTATTAACACTAGTAGGAATTACAAGTTGTTGGAGGTAGTTATTTTTCTCAACATATTACATTTATTAACACTAGTAGGAATTACAAGTTGTTGAAGGTAGTTATTTTTCTCAACATATTCTACAAGATGCAGATTCTTTTGAGGAAAGTGAGGAAGGTGAATTGTTAGATAACTATTTTTCTAATGCTGCTAGGGATGTGGACATCTCTCCTAGACAACAAAGAAGTAGAAAATGCTAAAATAAAAAAAAATTGGTGTACATCATAATTGGGATGATTAAGTGTACGAGGAGTTTATTCCAAAATAACTACTGATGAGAGTGTGCAAAGCAGAAGGTCACAAGGTTCAACAAATCTAAGAAGAACTAATGTATTTTCAAGAACTCTTGATTAAGTTGTAGGAAGGAGACAATGAGAAAAATCAAATTGATACAAGGCTACAGATTTTAGGCTTGTCACAATTACTAAAAAGAAAGGGTTTTGTTCTACTTTCTTTCTTGTTTTATTTTATCATTTTATATTAGTATATCCTCATTTATAATGCTAGTAGTAGTAAAGGTGTTTGACCTCCTAAAAATTTGTAAGATAAGACCTGGCTCCCCTGCGTATATTTATTCTTTTTTTGGTCCTTTTATTATTGATAAAAGGACACTAAGAGTGTAAAAGAAAACTATTAAATAGAATTTCCCGTAATAACATTTTCAGTAATCTGCTTGTGTACGAAACATGTCAAATATAATTAATCATTAGTGTAATCTAATATTGTTTATTATAAATTTTATTAAATAAAACTACTTGTAGTTACATTAAATAACTGTAACTATCCAAATCGTTGTTATGCTGAAGTAGAGAGTATGACCTTTGCTTAATTTTTCTTAGACAAATTTTAAAAAATTCAGGACTAGCCTAGTCTTAGGTGCGTTCTGAGAGTGTGATAGTTCAAGGAAATGTGGTAGTAGTTTTAGAATTGATGGGGTTGTATGACTTGATCTTGTGATAAAGGACTAGTTTAGAGAGTCATAACAACTTCTGATGTGTAAAACAAATTAATAGAACTTTGGTTATGGGGTTTTTCATGAAAGGGTTGGTTCGCGATGTCATATATCAAGGGGTTTGTTGTAAAGTAGCTGGAACTAAGAAGAGTCCCCGAGTTACTGCCTTAGGACTGCTGCAACGGTAAAAGTACCATCACAACGGTGACCTCAATAAGCCTACGAACCGCTGCAGCGATTTAAACGCAGAATTCTGGTTTTTAAAACCTGAAAACTCCTTTTTCATCTCACTTTTTTCAAAAATGAGTTGAGGCATAAAAAGAGGCGATTTTCTATACTCTTGGGGGTTTTCATCTTTGGAGGTAAAATTTCTCTACTTTATAAACTTGAATTACTTCCTATAATCTTTAGAAATAGCTAGAATCATGTTCATAGTAGAAATTAGGTTTTCGCCCTAAGTTAAGAACTGAATGTAAATTGATGGGAATTTGATTCGGTTTGTAATGATCCTAGGGTGCTACAAAACACTAGATTGAGTTAAATTATAGTTGTTCATGCTTAAATATGGGAAATTCATGTAGTATAAAAGGTAGAAAACCCTAAGATGACGAACTAGGGCAAGTTTATGGGTTAAATCGATAATTGTAGATTTCTAATAATTGATAAATATGAGATCATTAAAATGGGTGTATAAACTTGTTGTTTTAGATCAAGAACAGATCGAAAGAGAAATGAAAGGCAATCTTGTAGACTTAAAGTGATTCGAGCAGGGAATTGAGGAAGGTTATGGTTTATTTATAGCAATGAGACTTGCTTGACCCTGTATTTATATGAAAATTGAATATTTGTAATTGCTTTTGGACACTACTTGTGATTATTGAATACATTGCATTTTCATTGATAATGATTATGGATATGGTGTTGTTGTGGATATAAATTGATGTTATTGATGATGATAATTTGATTATGATGATGATGAGGTTGATATGATATTGATGATCATGATGACGAGACAATAATGATAATGATATCGAAATGAGAAAGAAATGATACATATATCTTGCATACATATATTCATCATATGCATTTAAAATGTACATTTATACCTATATGTTGTGATAAATCTCGTTGATGACTTGACTAAGTGCAAAAGCTGTAATTGTGAGCTTGTATTCATCTTAGATTGAAGTGTCATATTTGTGTTGGTTGTCATTATTTATAAGTTTTGTTGTGATCACTGTTACTTATGTTTGGTTTATATGTTTGTATAGTGTTGAGTTGAGTCGACCTATGATGCCTACCAGTACTTAGTTGATGTACTGATGCTAACTGTACTCTTCTTTTTGTTGAGTGCAGAGTGTGTTTCAGCATTTGAGATGAGACCTCAAATCTAGCTAGCAATAGTGAACTTCGATTCAAGGGTGAGCATCATGACCAACAACCATTGAATCTTCTGACTTGGGTTCATGTCCCTTGTTTCGGGACTAAGACATTCTTGTATTTTATTTCATGTTTTGGATAATCTTTTAGCCATAGCTTTTGGACGCTTCTAATTGTTCTTGTTTGGTGATTTCAGGTCTCGGGGGTTATAATAAATAGAGATATTCTGCACTCTGTTCACATTATTTATTATGTTGGATTAAGTGTTAGATTTTATTGAGGTAATGATGATTGTGTTAGTGACTTTATTAAGGATTTGATAAAAGTAAACCATGTAAATAGGGCGTGGTGGCCAGACTGCAAGAAGGGGTAGTTACCAAGCCTACTGAGGTAGAGGATAGGTAGGTAGTGCTGGTGCTCAGGCTGGAAGAGGTGGTGGTCAGGGTGGTGACAGGGCTCATCTTTATGCTGTTATGGCCAGTCCTAAAGTGAAAGCTTCTGATACTGCGATCATAGTTACTATTCTTATCTGTGATTGTATGGCTTCTGTATTGATTGATCTCAGGTCTACCTTATCTTATGTGTCTGTGAAGTTTACCTTGGGCTGGGATTTAGATTGTGAATATCTTGATATCCCTATGTATGTGACTATACTAGTTGGGGTGTCTATATGTGTTGATCAAGTTTATGCATGTCCTGTGATGTTTATAGGGTTTAAGACTTTGGCAGATTGATGATTTTAGATATGAAGGAATTTGATATTATTTTGGGGATGAGTTGGTTGTCTCCTTATCATGTCATTCTTGATTGTTATGCTAAGATAGTCACTGTAGCTATGCCTAGAATGGAAAAGTTAGAGTGGGAGGGTACTTTTAAGTTTACTCCTATGAGAACCATGTCAGTTATTCGTGCCTAGAAGTTAGTTAAGCGGGGGTGTACGACGTTTCTAGCTCATCTTTGGGAAGAAAGTTCAGTAGTTCCCCCTATAGTTTCAGTTCCACTTGTGTGTGAATTCTATGAGGTATTTCCTAACAATCTTCTAGGTATTGAATTTTGCATAGACTTAGAGCTAGGAACTCATCCCATATCTATCCCTCTTTATCTTATGGCACCCTCAGAGTTAAGAAAATTGAAGTCCCAGTTGCAAGAATTGTTAGAAAAGGGTTTTATTCATCTATGTGTTTCACCTTTGGGTGCTCTTGTTTTTTTTGTGAAAAAGAAGAATGGTAGTATGGGAATGTGCATAGACTGTCATTATTTGAATAAAGTGACTATTCGCAACAAGTATCCATTGCCTAGGATAGATGATCTGTTCAACCAGTTGCAGGGAGCTGCAGTGTTTTCTAAAATTGATTTGAGGCTAGGTTACCATTAACTCAAGATTAGGGCAGAGGACATCCCAAAGACTGTCTTTCGAACTCGTTATGGGCATTATGAGTTTTTGGTTATGTGTTTTGGTTTGACCAATGCCCCAACTACTTTTTTGAGTCTGATGAATGGGGGGTTTTAAGCTGTTTTTGGATTCCTTTGCTATTGGTTTCATTAATGACATTCTAGTTTACTCTAAGAATGATGAGGATCATGTAACTCACTTGCGTACAATATTGGGGTTGCTTAAAGAGAAGTAAGTATATGCTAAATACTCAAAGTCTGAATTCTGCTTGTCTTCAGTGTCCTTCTTGGGACACATGATATCCAAAGAAGGGGTAATGGTCGATCCGCAGAAAGTGGAAGCTGTTAAGAATTAGGCTAGACCGGCCAATGTCACCATGGTCCATAGTTTTGTGGGGTTGGCTAGTTACTTTCATTGGTTTGTTAAGGGGTTTGCTGCTATTGCTTCACATATGACCCACCTGACTCAGAAAGAGATTTCATTTGTGTGGGATGATAAGTGTGAGGAGAGCTTTCAAATGCTCAAAACTTTGTTAACATCAACCTTTATTCTGACTTTTCCTGTGGAAGGTAAGGACTTCATTATATATTATGATGTCTCACGGTTGGGTTTAAGTGCTATTTTGGTGTAGGGTCAGAGTGTGATCGTTTATGCTTCGATACAACTGAAGCCTTATGAGAAGAACTATCCTACTCATGACTTGAAATTGGCGGCTGTGGTCTTTGCTTTAAAGATTTGGCCACACTACTTCTATTGGGTGAAGTGTGAAGTGTTCACAGACCATCGCAATTTACAGTATGTGTTCACTTAAAGAGACCTAAATTTGAGATAGAGAAGGTGGATGGAGTTGATCAAAGACTATGACATCTCAATCCTATATCATCCGAGAAAGGCCAATGTGGTGGAAGATGTATTGAGCCAGAATCAGGTAAGCATGGGAATCTTGGCATGGTTGGAGGTGTCAAGACGCCCACTAGCTAGAGAGGTACATGCTTTGGCTAATGACTTTATGAGATTACATGTGACTAGCGAGGGAGAACTGTTAGCCCATATGGAGGATAAGTCTATGTTTTTCAAAAAGAGCAAGAGCAGACAGTTTGAGGACAAGAGGTTGAGCAACTATAGAGAAAAGTGTTATAAGGTGAGGCCAAGGAGTCCATTCTGGATGAAGAGGGAGTGTTAAGGATTCGGGGGCATGTATGTGTGCCTCGTGTGGGTGATTTAACTACTACTCTTCTTGCAGAGGCTCACTATTCCAAGTACTCTATATATCCAGGTGCAACCAAGATGTATAGAGATTTGAAACAACATTATTGGTGGAGAATGATGAAGCGCAACATTGTGGATTTTGTGACCAAGTGTCAGAATTGTCAAGAGCTCAAGTATTAGCATTGGAAACCTGGTGGCACATTTCAAAGAATGCCCATTCCAGAATGGAAGTGGGAAAGAATAACCATGGACTTTGTGGTGGGTCTCCCTAAGACTTTGAGAAAATGCGACTCTATATGGGTGATCATCGATCGATTGACCAAGTTGGATCATTTTATTCCTGTGAGGGTGGATTATAATATAACTAAGTTGGCCAAGATTTATGTGAAGGAAATTGTAAGGCTCTAATGGGTACCTATTTCCATTATGTCAGATAGAGGTTCTCAGTTCATCTCCAATTTTTGGGAGAAATTTTAGTCAGAATTAGGTTTTAGATTGGACCTAAGCTCAACTTTCCACCCATGGACCGACGGGCATTTAGAGCAAACAATCCAAATGCTTGAAAATATGCTTCGGGCTTGTGTAATAGACTTTGGGGGTCAATGGGACCAACACTTACTGTTATGTGAGTTTGCATATAACAATAGCTAACACTCTAGTATTGACATGGCTTCTTTTGAGGACTTGCATGGTAGACGATATAGGTCACTGATCGGATCGTTTGATGCATTTGAGGTGAGGCCTTGGGATACTGATATAATCAAGGATTCAATGGAGAAGGTAAGGTTCATTCAAGAAAAATTGGTAGCCGTTCAGAGCTAACAAAAAGAATATATGAATAACAAGGTAAGGAACGTAAAGTTTGAGAAAGGTTAGAAAGTACTATTGAAAGTGTCACGCATGATGGGTGTGATGTGTTTTGGTAAGAAGGGCAAGTTGAGTTCGAGGTACATCGAACCCTTGAGATCTTGAATAAGGTAGGGCCAGTGGCTTATAAGCTAGCTTTGCCTCCTATCTTGTCTGGGGTTCATTCGGTGTTCCATCCATCTATGCTTAATAAGTACCATGGTGATGGTGATTACATTGTTTATTGGGATTCTAAATTATTCAACAAAGAGCTATTTTACGAAGAGGATACAATTGCTATACTAGATAGGGATATAATGAAACTGAGGACCAAGATTATCCCATCCGTGAAAGTTTAGTGGAGGAATCATTCGGTTGAGGAAGCAATTGGGAGACAGAGGCGGATATACGCAAGCGATATCCACACTTGTTTACTCAGGTAAATTCCCTTATTAATTGTTGTACCATTTGGGGCTAGTTGTCATTTAAGAAAGAATAAGAGGTAAATTGGTATGTAATGTAACGACCCAAATTATCGTTACGCTGAAGTAGAGAGTATGACCTTCGCTTAATTTTTTGTAGACAAATTTTTAAAAATTTAGGGCTAGCCTAGTCTTAGGTGCATTTTGAGGGTGTGATAGTTTAACGAAATTTGGTAGTAATTTGAGCAACAGTGGGGTTGTATGACTTGATCTTGTGATAGAGGACGAGTTTAAGGAGCCGTAGAAACTTTCGATGTATAAAAAAATTTAATAGAACTCTGTTATGGGGTTTACCGTAAAAGGGCTAGTTCGCGGTGTCGTTTTTCAAGAGGTGTGTTGTAAAATAGCTAGAATTGAGAAGAGGCCCCAAGTTACTGCCTCAGGACTACTGCAGTGGTAAAAGAACCACTACAGCTATAAAAGAACCGCTGTAGTGGTAAAAGTACCGCCACTGTGTGGCCTCAATAAGCTTGTGAACCGCCGCAGCAGTAACTTTGCCGTCGTAGTGGTTAAAAAATAGAATTCTGAGTTTTAAAACCAGAAAATTCATTTTTCATCCCACTTTTTCTAAAAATGAGTTGAGGCATATCAAGAGGCAATTTTCTGCACTTCTAGGGGTTTTCATCTTTGGAGGTAAAATTTCTCTACTTTATAAACTTGAATTACTTCCTATAATCCTTAAAAATAAGAGTTTATCCCTAAATTATGAACTGAATGTAAATTGATGGGAATTTGAGTAAATTTGGATGGTAATGATCCTAGGGTACTGAAAACACTAGATGGAGTTGAATTATGGTTGTTCATGCTAAAATATGGGGAATTCATTTGGTATAAAAGGTAGAAAATACTAAGATGATGAACTAGGACATCTTTATGGGTTAAATTGATAATTGTAGGTTTCTAATGGTTGGGAATTATGAGATTACTGAAATGGCTGTAAACTTATTGTTATATATCAAGAACATACCGAAAGAGAGAAAAGGCAACCTTGTGGCCTTAAAGTGATTTGAGTAGGGAATTAAGGTAGGTTATGGTTTATGTGTAGCAATGAGACTTGCTTGACTCTGTACTTATATGAAAATTTAATATTTGTATTTGCTTTCGGGCACTACTTGTGATTATTGACTGTGTTGCATTTTTATTAATAATGATTGTGGATATGGTGTTGTTGTGGATATGAATTGATGTTATTGATGATGATAATGATGAGGTTGATAATGATATTGATGATGATGATTTTGATTAGACAATGATGATGATGATATTAAGATGAGAAAGTGATGATACGTACATCTTGCACACATACATTCATCGTATACATTTGAATGCACTTTTATACCTATATGTTGTGATGAATCTCATTGATGACTTGACTAAGTGTAAACGCTATAATTGTGAACTTGTATTCATCTTAGATTGAAGTTTCATATTTTGTTGGTTGTCATTATTTATAAGTTTTTTTGTGATCACTGTTACTTATGTTTGGTTTACATGTTTGTATAGTGTTGAGTTGATTTAGTCTATGATGCCTACCAATACTTAGTTGTTGTACTGATGCTAACTGTACTCTTCTTTTTATTGAGTGCAGAGCATGTTCCAGCATTTGAGATGAGACCTCAAATCTAGCTAGCAGTAGTGAACTTCGATTCAAGGGTGAGCATCATGACCAACAACCATTGAATCTTCTGACTTGGGTTCATGTCCCTTATTTTGGGACTAAGACATTCTTGTATTTTATTTCATGTTTTGGATAATCTTTTAGCCATAGCTTTTGGACGCTTCTAATTGTTCTTGTATTGTGACTCCAGGTTCCTGGGGTTGTAATAAATAGAGATATTCCGCACTCTATTTACATTGTTTATGTAATTAGATTAAGTGTTTCATTTTATTGAGGTAATGATGATTGTGTTAATGACTTGATTAAGAATTTGATAAAAGTAACTTGGAAAGTGGCCATACATAGTTGATATGGGTTAGGTTAGATGGCTCTCCCGCCATAGTGTTGTGGGGGGGGGGGGGTCAATCATGACCACTTGGGTAGTGACAATAACCAACTTGTGGACGGGATACATCAAATCAAGTGGTAGTAGCAGTAGGAAAGTCTAATCAAGTAGTAGTAGCAGTAGGAAAGTGACGAGAAAAATTTAAAATATGATTGTTCACAATTTGGAAAGACATTAAATTAATTTCTAATAATGTTTTGGTTTGCAAATTTATATCTTAATTATGTAATCCTATACAGATGCTTTATTTGAAATTTTTTTTATATTTTCATATACCTTTCAAATTTAATACAAAAACATCCCTATAAATTTCTATCCACTTTTGCTCAACACGGTAAAAATTCATCAAACACATTTTTCTATTATTATTATTATTATTAGAAAGAAAACTTTCATGGATGATTTCATCCCATTAAAAGCGAAAGAAATACGGGGCATCAACTCCGCCCTAGTCATGGATCTGAAAAACCTGTGGCAGATCAAGAAGGTTGTCATGGATTTTGAGCAGTCCATCCAGAGATTGGTGCTGTCGTCCGTGGACAGTTCCAAGCATGTTTTTGACTACTGTATGAAGGGAATGGTCAAACATGTAGAGAAAGGGAACACACAACATGTTGAGTTATGGGATGTTACTGAAGAGAACATTTCTAAAAATTATGGAAGGACTTAAGTTCAGATGTTATTACGAGTTTGAAGTTGTTATCATACCCACCCCATTCTTGAGACTGCCTAAAGAGCTAAGTCAAAGCATATGGAAGCATCAATCTGGTCCTCTCTTCTTTTTCCACAAGTTTAGTAACACAGTAACTCCTTCCTCTAAAGTAGCTTTCTTATTAAATACATAATTCCAGAGCTCTGAGATGATGTGTCTTCCACTCGGGTCGTAATAGTTAATCTCTGGGAAAGCTGCTATGATATCTTTATAAACTTTCTCACCATAATTTTTCTTCAAGTCTTTTAGCTTTTCATCTACATTATCTATCACGTTCTCAGGTTTCCCGTTAGCCATAACAACTTTGATGGGATACTATCCAGGGTCTCTAAGAAATTCCTCCCACAATGAGCATAACTCCGTAGCTCTTTCATCTGCTTCTGACTCATTATAGTTCCTCTTTATTGCTTCATGAAAGGGTCTGTTGTCGAGCTGACCATCCTCTTAACACCAATTAGACCAACTCTTGGTAGCTCCTTTAATACATTAACCAAAATTTTTTGAGTGTCTTGCAGCTCATCATTACAGTTTCTTTCCTTCACTATCAGAGTTTGATTTAGTGCTTCCAAACCATTGTATTCTTTTTCGTTCTCTCTTAAACTTTTTAGGAGTGTGCCTACCTTTTTCAAAACTTCTTGATCACCTTCATCTTTAATATGTTTCATCATATTCAAGTACTATGCACTTGTTTGCGAGGATTTGTTTACATATCATGGATTGAGTGTTGGTGATGAAATCCTCGCAAACAAGTGCATAGTACTTGAACGTGATGAAACATATTGAAGATGAAGGTGATCAAGATGTTTTGAAAAAGGTGGATGCACTCCTTAAAAGTTTAAGAGAGAAGGAAGAAGAATATGATGGTTTGGAATCATTAAATCAAACTCCGATAGTGAAGGAAAGAAACAGTAATGATGAGCTACAATACGCTCGAAAAGAGTTGGTGAATGTCTTAAAGGATCTACAAAGAGTTGGTCCAATTGGTGTTAAGAGGATGGGCGAGCTAGACAACAGACTATTCCATGAAGAAATAAAGAGGAACTATAATGAGTCAGAAGCATATGAAAGAGATACGAAGTTATGCTTATTGTAGGAGGAATACCTTAGGGACCCTAGATGGCATCCCATCAAAGTCATTATGGTTAACAAAAAACCTGAGAAAGTGATAGATGATTAAGATATAGATGATGAAGATGAAAAGCTGAAGGACATGAAGAAAAATTATGGTGAGGAAGTTTACAAAGCTATCACGGAAGCTTTGACAGAGATTAACGATTACAACCTTAGTGGAAGATACATCATCTCAGAGCTCTGGAATTATACAGTCAATAAGAAAGCTACTCTGGAGGAAGGAGTTACTGTGTTACTAAACCTGTGGAAAAAGAAGAGAGGACTGGATTGATACTTCCATGTGCTTTGCCTTAGCTCTTTAGGCAGCCCCAAGAATGGGATGGGTGTGATAACAACTCTTAACTCGTAATTACATTTGAAAAGAAGTTCTTCCACAATTTTTAGGAATGTTCTCTTCTGTAACATCCCATAACTCAACATGTTGTGTATTCCCTTTCTCTACATATTTGACCATGCCCTTCATACAGTAGTGAAAAACATGCTTGGAAATGTTTGCGGATGGAAGAACCAATCTCTAAAAAGATTGCTCAAAATTCGTGATGACCTTCTTGATCTGCCACGGGTTTTGCAGATCTATGACTAGGACAGAGTTTGTCCCGTATTTCTTTCGCTTTTGATGGGATGAAATTATCCATGAAAATCTTCTTTCTAATAATAATAAAGATAGAAAAATGTGTTTGATGAATTTTTACTGTGTTGAGTAAAAGTGGATAGAATTTTATAGGGATGTTTTGGTATTAAATTTGGAAGGTATATGACATTGTAAATTATTTTCCTAATAAAGCTTCTGTATAGGATTACATTATTAATATGTAAATTTGCAAAACAAAATAAACATATTTAGAAATTAATTTAATGACTTTCCAAATTGTGAGTAATCATATTTTAAATTTTTCTCGTCACTTTCCTACCACTACTACTACTACTATTACTTGATTTGATGTATACCATCCACAAGCAAGTAATTTAATGTAATTACAAGTAATTTTATTTAATATAATTTATAATAAATAATACTTAATCGGTTATAATAAACTAAATTACACTATTTATTAATTATATTTGACGTGTCTCGTACACAAGCAGGTTACTTAATATATAACTGTGGGTAATTCTATTTAATAGTATTCTTTTACACTCTTAGTTTCCTTTTACACTAATAGAAAAATAGAAAAATAGTTGTATTTATTTTGCATTTGTAAAGATTGTATTTTTATTGTTTCATCTAGACGGTTGAATCATTTTGAGGAAATAATTAACAGCTAATGATTTTTGTAGTTGTCTTCCACATGTTTTTGGTTGGGTGATATGGGTTCTCTTATCTGAGTAGAATAGAGTAGGTGTCTGCACAATTCGATTAGTTGGGTCGTGAGAGATCCATAAGGGATTTGTAGCCAATTCAATTATGGAGAACTGTCAAGATTTGTGGTTATAGTTCTGGCGGTTCATCAAAATTTGTGTTGAGCCAAGTGTTTCCAAAATCTGACAATTTATTAGGACTTAAGATTTGACAGTGAATATTCGTATTCCCTCAAAAAATTAGCTATTGATTTGGCTAGCATTTCTCTCGTTAAAACATAGCTAGGGATTAGCTATAAGTAACATTCCTAGTTAAACCATAATCCTTGGAGGAATAATTTAGCACCAATATTGGTTCTTCTCACAAAAACAATTAGCCTAAAATATCTCTAGAAAAAATCCCTTTATTTGACTAAATTCTTAGACGAAATATGTTTTAAGGGAATAGGACACTTTTAGTAAAATTTGTCGCTAACGATGTATATTAGAGAAATCTGAGTTCTCTAGCTAAAATTTATAGCATGTTCTCTTGTAGTGTTTGAGATCTTGACAATTCATTTAGATTTTGCTAATCTATTCTAGCAACTTTTTATAACAGAATCAAAGTCTGAATGATGATAATGAGCATTCTATTTGTGCAAACCACACACATATTACTGGTAGTAAATTTTATAATGCAGTGATTTGACACTATATACTAATATTCACTCAAAATTTTATTTTTTTTAGATTTCAATCTTATATTTATGTTTAAAACCATTAAAATTTAATGATATTTAGATATATTATACACATATTTACCACACGATTCAAAAGTATTCATTACTTTTTTAAATTTCATGTCCATTAAATTAAAACACATAAAATAAAACGGTGTTCAAACCACACAGATATTACTGGAAGCAAATTTTATAATATAGTGATTTGACACTACATTAATATTCACTCAAATTTTAATTTTTTTAGATTTCGATCTAGCAAGCCTAATCTTTTGCATTTTTTCTATATGTTTTTTATAATACTCAGAGTGGTTTTCTATTTTTTGTTTTAAGAATAAACAACAAATGCCCAATCCAAAAGCTGCATATTAATCATCAGACAACATATTAATGAGTAACATATGATATTTCATTGTAACAAGAATTTTTTTTATAAATTTAATGTTATTACTTGGTAGCACATACCAATCACCACTATATTTTAAATAAAAATATAACAATCTTTCGATCACCTTACAATTTGAAAACTAATGCAAACTCAACACAAGATTTCATCAAATATGACCCTTGTATACTTGAATAACAAATCTAATCACTAAGGAAAGCTAGCATAAGTCTTTCCACACAAGCAAAGTCTTGCCCCTAGCATAAGTCTTTCCACGGAACTGCACCCTTTCATCAAATATGACCCTAGCATAAGTCTTTCCATGCAAGCAAAGCAAATCACTAAGGAAGTAATAAATCGCAAGACCGGAACGCCTGAAAATCATCCTTTATCCTACTAGAATTCTTAAATTGCAATCTTTACAAGTTAGTCGTATCATAAGTCTGATCCATCACAAGGTCTTCTTTCCTAATCTTATTAGTATCGCTAGTCATCCCACGAAGTCGATCTCGTCATCAATGCACTAACCCAAGCCACATATATACCGATATGATTCTGTAAAACAAACTAACTTATGCACGCGCACTCCCGCTAACACTTGCAGATAATTCCACACAAGTCTACCAATTGTAAGCTTCCTTTATTCACAACTTGCCATCCCAATAATCAAATCACTTCCTCGATCCTAACTGATATCTCAACCCTCAAGCAAACCTCTAAATTACCTCCTATAATCTGAATATACCAATACCTACCACCGATCCACCACTATCCCACAACCTAGCCGTTGAGAAGATTATACTCAAATCCCACCAAAATTCATAATATCCAAAGAAGTCGAGTATAACCCATTGATATAATCTAAATGAGTCACAACACAGGATCTACACACCCGATCCATGGCTAAAAAATCATCTATAGGAATGGTAATATGAATAGATGCGGTAAGAAACTCATGAATCACATCAAGACCCAATGTAGAATAAGTAAGCCCATAGGAGAATATTGAACCACAATCAAACACTCATAAGCATCAACATTGAGACCCCTATTAAACTGTGGGAGATCTGTCCTCATGAATTCCATGAACCTATTCTATCCCTCTACATACATAGCGATAAACTTACTAGATGTGGGCTATTACCTGGCAATATCTCATCAACACTAGAAGGATCTATAGCAGCAGCTAATTATGTATCTGGGGTCTGAAGCGTCGAAGTAGTATGTTGAATGCAAGTAGGAGCCATCCTCTCGAGGAAACCCAATACCTGTACCAAACAATACTCAAGCATAGGTGTGGACATGAACATAAGTGGTGTCTATGTCGAGCTCAACCCCTCTATCTCAATAGGCCCATCATCATGAGTAACTCCTGAACCTAAGAAGGCAATTCCAACCTAACCTCTAGCTGGTCCGGATGTTCCAATCAGACCTCCGCCTCAACCTCTGCCCCTGCCGCATACTAAAGGCAAGAGTTCTAAATCTCTATCCAAAGAAGAATGGGTCCTCACTATCAGTGAGAGAGGGAATACAAGATTTTTGAATAACATTAAGCAATGAACGCACGAAACAAAGTGAAGAAGCGGATTTCTTCTAAAGTCCTGTATCCCTTCGAAGATAGATAACGGATGTCTCTGACACTGATCCACAGGACTCTACTAGACTCGGCTTGTCCTAATGAGACCAATGAACTTGGGGCTCTGATACCAATTTGTAATGACCCAAAATAGAGTACGTGATGGTACCTGTCACACCTTACGATACAGGTAAGCCTATCCCAACCCAAATTCAATACTCAAAAGTAAATCAGAAGTGGAAGAAGAAGAATAGAATAATCCCAAAATAATTAAAGATAAAATAATAATGCAAGATACATCCCAAGTCTGGTTGTCACTAGTACAATCCTCTAATACAGAATAATATCGATTAGTCTAAAACATCTTAAATATGAATAAAGCGCAAGATAAAAGATTAGATATCAGGGTAAGCTCTGAGGTTCGTGATCCACTACCTCGATCTCTACAACGTCAACGCTGAGGGAACATAATCTTTGATCTGCTACACGAACCAATTCCTGCTCAGGGTGTAGAAGAAACAAAAAGGAGAGAAATAGCAAGGTTGAGTACGAAACACATGTACTCAGCAAGCACCGTCGATAATCGATCCTAATCCAAAGCGATGGCAAGAACCACCACCCCAACTACCCAAATCACCTAAATAATCTACAACTGGTAGATACACCCTTCATCCTAATGGGGTAACCCAACACAAAAGTCATAGGAATATCAATATACAAGGTAGACAAATTAATTCTGATGAGTCAACACTAGTCATTTTTATGATCAAAAAGTAAAAAGAAGTCATTTATAAGGAAAACTCAATAACACAGTATATCAGGCTCAATTATCATGCTCAACCAATAATCTAGGATAAAGTAGTGAGAGTGTATAATTATGTGTATATCATGCTACCAATAGGTGCGATGCTACATGTCTCACTAATCAAGGTATAGCCATACCCCACATCTCATAATATCTCAACTCCTAAATCAACCAAGAGATAGTATAATATGATGTAATGTACTAAAATGAACGCAGAATGCACAATATCAAAAATAAGTTCAATCGCGGTAATTCAATACAAAAGTAAATACTCAAACACAATGTCAAACCATACCAAGGAATGCAATGCAAGTGATGCAATGAAATATAGTTTTGATGATGGGATGTTACTGATATAAGCCATCGTATGGATTTGTATACACCTCTCGATCCTTAGTACTTCAGGAAAGGAACCATAGGGGGTTCCCAACCCATATACTTTCACATTCTCAATCACCTTGCCTGCACATTCCTCGGTCAAGGGGTTTTGTAAAGTATCTCATTTTCTTTCAAAATAAGTGTTTCTTAGTGGTACCAATCTTATGAATATGTATGAATGTAATAAGGATGTAATGCTCACAACCAATCAGTATGAAGATAATGATCAATTCAATACAGGTATAAATGAGCTCAAAATCAACTCAATATGACAATAATTCATGATATACGCTATCGTATGGCACCACTGGAATAAATAGTAATGTAAAGCATCAAGAATATCAATCCAACCCTCTCTATAGGGAATCACTATAATGATAGAGACATAAAATGCTCAAGTAAGGCCTATAATATCAACCTAAGCCCCCACTCGGGAATCACAATAATAATAAGAAAATTAATGCACAAGTAAGGCCAATAATGTCAAGTCAAGTCCCCACACGGGCATCATAATAAACATAATCTCTCAAGTCAACAATAATATGCATATAAGCCCTCATACGGGCAACACAAAAATAGTAAACAATCCAAACAATACCAATATATATCCAAACTTTCCCGAACCTAGCTTTTTTTTCATACAATAAGTCCCATCTTTTCTAAATGTGACACCATTAGACTAAATTTACGAAGAGAAGAATTATGCTAGATAACTTCATGCTCTAAGAATCCTCTTCATTCGCTTATCTAATAATTAAACAAAGATTCCCATTCTTAACTACTTACTATACTAACATCCGCTACATCTTAAGAGATACTAAGCCCCAATAACTGTACTGACTATTTCAACAATAGTATAATTATCCCCTAAAGGGTCGCTAAACCTCAATTATAACAACACAATCCACTAAGCACGATTCAAGATGCTAAATAGATACCCACTATTAATTTACTCAAAATCAATAAGCTATCTATTTATACTCTGTTTGAAACATATTCACAAGTAACAAGACTAAATAAGATAAATTACTAATATGACTACAACTCATCAAAAGACTCCAGTACCCTTGGATATACTCACCATTTTATTTAAGTAGGACCCCCAATTCCTAAGAGATTCAAAAAATATAAGTTAATAAGCATACAATACATAAACACCTTAGAAAAGAGTCAAGGTACATCTCAACTTGCCTTTAGTGATGATCTGCAAGCCAAAACACAGTTTGAAGCATCAAACAGAAGCTCTACTCCCTCTAATCATCACCAAACAGGACCAATCTAATCAAATATGATATCTATGAGTCAAAAGGAGTCAATCGATACCATATTGATATATTTTGGTTCTGGGTCTAAAATCACATAAAAAATTGGTTCCAAAAATAAAAGAGTAAACTTGGGATTTTATTTAAGAATCATGTTTCCCATACTTTAAGGGTCCTAAATTTAAAAACCCAGTGAAAATTGAGTAGAAATCGAGGTGGAACTCACCAAAATATCAATATTTCACTTTATCGGTAAAACCCCAAATCTCCATTATCAAACACGTTTTAAAATGAGAAATTTTATAAAAATTTTGTTAAAATTAATTTATCCATGATGAAGGACCTTAAATCCCAAAAATTAATGAAAGCTCATTCCAAATCGACCTTCAAATCAAGAACTTTTGATTTCATAACTTTGGATTTTAAATCTCAATGTTATGAATCAAAATCACAAAAAACAAGATGGATAATCTTGGAAAATAAATAAAATGAAGGTAGAATCACATATCCAATGATTATATGAGAAAATTGTATCGAGAATTTCCTCAAATGGAGCTTTCTAGCTCCCAAAAGTCAAATTTTAGTGAAAAGACGAAGTCTAAAATTTATAAAATGTTCAGGTGCCATTTTCATTGCTAAAGTCCATTTTCCGTCGCTACAAGTTTATTTTTCTGTCGCTAAAGGTGTGCACCAGCAGCTTTTTGCACCAACAACTTTTGTTTTCACTAAAAAGGCCATAAATCCCTTATACGATAGCAAAATGCACCAATTCTTTTTCCTATAATTTTAAAATAATAATATGAATCTACTCATTCAATCGGAACCTAATTTTGATGCATATTTTCCCAGTCAGACATTATTTTTGCTCGTTAAAGAATTATTTCATGTTCCACAATAAAAACTCGATCTCAACTTATCAAAATTACACCAAACTTTTGAGATCAATCCTATAATTCATGCATGACATTTCAAAAGTTTTAGAATAATTTTTCGATGACATTTCAAAAGTTTTAGAATAATTTTTCGATCTTTAAAACTAATAATGAACCTTTTTATCGATTGATTTTATTTAAACAGGGCTAAAGCACCTAAAATTTTCAAAAACTCATCCAAAACTTATCCGAAACCTCCTGAACACAAACCAAATATGCTAACAGTTGAAAATGACATTCCAAACTTAACGGTGCAGTCATAATTTCCAACAAAGGCCGTTATCAACAAATTACTCCCAAAATCAACTTTAGGTAACTTAAAACCAACTTCTTGTCTAAAGACTCAAAATCAAACTGAAAATCTTGAAATCGAACCAACCACGCTACTAACCTAAAATTGACATTTCGGATCTAATGGAACTGACGAAACTCTCATTCGATGCTTGGATCACATAATGTTGACTAAAGTCACCTATACCACTTTAAAGGCTAATCAAAACCACAAACTCACATAAATCACTCTTAATTATTTTAGATATCATGCCAACTATCTCCATAACTCATAAATGATATGAAGCAACTAAGGGGAAGGGGAAAATAGTAAAAATACAGAAAAAGCTAAAAAAACCACAAGAATTTTTAATGATCTATTCCTTCATTAGTAAAAGTCACCTCATTATGGGTACGAGTTACAGGAATTTTTAAAAATATGGTCTCAAATTAGTATGGGACGACGCACCTAAAAAATTTGGAATTTGAAGTTTTGGATCGGGCATACGTCATCCTGCTATAGTGGAAATTTTCCCGCTATAGTAGCGTTGCCATAGAGGCCGATAGGCTGCTATAATGAGATAAAAAGACCAGAAACTCTGGTGTGATTTTAATAATTCCGTTTTCTCCTTTTCAGTTATGAAAAGGATGAGGTTGGATCTAAAAATCCTCCTAGGCTTACCTCATGGCCTTGGAGCAATAAAGAGGAGGGATTCACTCAAATGGGGTAAAACCATAGTTTTTCCATGGATTTCACTCCAGAATTCACTTTCACAGAGTCAAAAGCTCACGTTCATGCCTGCATAGCAACTGCTTGGCGTCGAAGTAGGCTAGGTTTAACTTAGTAGTTTAGACTAGGGTTAGAAAGCATAAGTATGATATAGATTGACAAGAGATTGCATGCTTAGGACTTTGGGCACTGTGTTTGGATGTAAAAAAGAGAAAAACTCAATTAATTAGGTGGGAGTTTACTTTATTTTTGCAATATTGAAATTGTACATTGAGTAATGTGTTTATCTTATTGTTTTTCATACTTTCATGGTTTAACAACAGTGTTGTACCCAAAAATTTGGTTAAACCTATTAAATGCTTAATTTAAAGGTGGTTAGTGTTGGTGGATTCCGAAGAATCTATGGTGGTAACCAGAGGAATGGGAAATTGGTAATGTTAGGATGAATGGTTGGGGTGAATTATGGCATGAGTTATATGTGTAAAATCATAGGTAATGGTTTTGTATAATTGGAATCCAACTTGAATTATATGTGTTACTAACTGCTCTTGTATTGTTTGTTACAATGTATGTTCAAGGAAAGTGAATGACTATTTGATATCCTAAGTGTTAATCACATGCAATGAACTTATATCCAAATCTTGGTTGTTGTGCAAATGTATTTGTTGAATACTCATTATCATTATTATTATGGTGATATCCTGATTATTTATGGGATGTAATGGTATTCGAGCATCTTTAAAGGCTTATATATTCATTATTGTGGGATGTACCGATATTTGGACATTTTCACAGGATTTGTTGGTATAAGGTTAGCAGGTACTTGGTGTCTAGTATTTGGTACGTGGACAAGAGCTTGTCTCCTATAGGTTATGGCTAGTGGGTAACCATAAGACTCTTATCATGTGTGTACAGGTATTGGTGAGAGTGATGATTTCTTAAGTGAACCAGGTTATTTATTTACTTTTCATAAACTATGTTATGTTGGTTCCTTGAGTGGACCAGGGATTATGTACTGATTTGTTATATTAGTTCCTTGAGTTTATGTGTTTATGTGTTTATGTGTTATATTGGTCCCTTGCATGGAACGGGTTTATATGATGACTTGTTCTATATTGTGTACTTACTTATGTAAATGAGTCAACATGCGGTATATTATGGTTGAGTCATGGTTTTTTACCCCGTTAATTACCTATGTTGACCACACTTGATTAAATTTATGAGGTTGCTAGTGGTGGGTTGACTTGAGCTACTGTCTATGTTAACTCCCACTAGATTAAACTCAATAGCAGGGTAGATAAAGGCTAAGTGTTATGATCTTAAGGTAAGGCTATCGATTAGGTGTTCATTTTTGTAACTGTGGCATATGTATAATCGGTGGTCTATTAGTTATTGCATTTGAGGCTGGGAAGGTGGGGTGTTACTGTCTTGTTATTGTTTTGCCTAGTCTCAAAATGAATCTAGAAATTCTAGGGTGTTAATGCATAACCGGATTTGTGGATCAAGGTTACGTTTTACGTAAGGGTCTTAATAGATGAATTGTTTAGGGTAAGAACCTTGAGGTTGAGGATTATTAAACTTTTTTGTAATTATGAAATAAGGTCGGACTGGATTCCGTAGTGAGAAGCCAGTGCATAAGACTGACCATGATAAGGATAACTGTTCATAAAATAGGAAGGCAAGTAAAAGCTAAGGGTGATAAGAAATTAAGGGTCAAAGGTTCTTTGACTAAAATAACTCTTAAGTTGCATGTTTATTTATGGATATTTATGTGATGTTTATGTGATTTAATTCAAGTCGATCGATGATGCTTACCAGTATGTGTTGTTTGTACTGATACTATTCTTGCTATACCCCTTTAGGGTATTGTCTAGTTGCAGAATCAGTAGGTGTTTCATGCTTGACACGGTAGATATCTCCAACAACTTTTGTTATTGTTCCTACGATAGAAACTTGGTCATGTGTATAGTTTTTATCTCCTCTTAGTAGCTCTTTTACCTGTAAGACTAGTTCCTTGGAAAAAGTTTTTCAGTTATATTAAGTTTTATAAACTGGTTGTAATAAATAAGGTATTTTATTATTTCTTATAGATTTATGCATGTATTTTCAACTGGGTGGTAAGATTTATCCTAACTAGGAGGGTTACAGTATGTGCCGGCACGACCCAGGTAGTTGGGTCATGACAGTTGGTATCAAAGACTAGGTTATCGGTTTCCCAGTACAAGAGAAAATATCGAGTAGAGTCCTGCAGATTGGTGTGTTGACATCCATATCTAATCTTTTGGGAGCTATGAGGCATTCTAAGAAATTGTTCCAACTCTTTCTCTACTTATGTATGGTTTGTGTGTTTGCTTGTATGAGTTGAGTCCAATTGGTATCTCTAGATTCCAATTGGTATCTCAACGAGGTAAATAGATGTCGTTTGAATCTATTTGGAGTGACACTAGCAAGGTAAATTGGAACTAGAAATGTTCCAATTGGTATCTGGCCATTGAGGTGGTGTAAGCTTATAGATAATCAGCTAATCGTCATCCATGAGGTGAATAAAGGATAATAAAAAAGGCTTATTTAATGATAAAACTTGATATTGATACTTATGTGTATTGGTGTTGTTAGAATGACTGTGAATATGTGTAATGACCCTTTTCAGTCATTACGGGTGAGTCAATCGTACAAGAAATTAGATTAAGTTTCTCCTCGAAATGAAAGTTAAAAATTTTAGGCTAGGCTAGTTTCGAATAAAATTGGAGCGAGGTATGGTCTAGAAAAATTCGGGAATGTATTGGGTAAATGTAATAAAGTTTATCTTGATTTTATGTTAGCTAACTCGATAAGGAATCCGTAAGACTTTTCAGAAGTGAATTCAGGTGGGTAGAACTCCTCATATCGAACTTGACACAAAGGTGTTAGACCGGGATGTCATGGTTTGAGGGTGTGTTACAAAAAAGACAAAACTGGAAGGATTTCCCAATTTCTACCTCGCTACTCCCACTATAGCGAGTGGCATATCTCTATAGCGGAGAAATTCTTGCTATAGCATAAGTCAACGTCGGTCAATCTTGTATAGTAGTCGATGCCGCTATAGCGGGATCAGGCTGCTATAGCATGATAAATTGTTGTAAATGCATAAATTTCTCCAAAAATGGTTTTGTTATTCTAAACTCATTTTTGGGAAAGGGCTTAGGCGATTTGGGCATATTTCATCAGTTTTCCATCAATTTTTATCATAAAGGTAAGTATTTCATCCCCATTAACTAGTGTTTGGGTTAATTAACCTTAGAATCACTAGTTTACGGGTGTTGGGGAGGTTTTAAACTTTAATTAGCGGATTTTCTAGTGCAAGGAGGTAAAATTGGTGTAAAACCTGTGGGTTTTAGTTATTAATCATTATTTTACTCTTACATATTAATAATTCACTATGGTAAC
Organism: Capsicum rhomboideum; assembly: GCA_031232105.1. Classification (NCBI taxonomy): domain Eukaryota; kingdom Viridiplantae; phylum Streptophyta; class Magnoliopsida; order Solanales; family Solanaceae; genus Capsicum; species Capsicum rhomboideum. The sequence goes on from CP124711.1 coordinate 120,384,983, forward strand.
CATGAAATTGGTAGGTTTAAGGTGAATTATGGTAGAAAAACCCTAAAACAGGGGGAATGATCATGAATTTGGCCTTAGGGGTTGGCGATTCGGTTTTAATCCTTGACATGGTAAGTCATTTGGTTGATTATTTATTGTCTTCATATTTTTAGACCACGACCAAGCTGAAATTGCTCGAAAAGGCAAGACTCAAGCTTAATTGAATGTTGCAAGCTTGAATTAAGGTAGGTGATGGTTTTAATGTAGTTGAAACCCAATTTGTGTTATGTGTGCATGATAAATAATTCTTAGTATTTCTTGTACAATGCATGTTGAAGGAAAGTGAATGACTGTTTGACATCTTAAGTGTTAAATTCATGCAATGAACTTATATGAAAGCTTGTTGGATTTTACAAGTGTTGTTCTGTTATCATTGTAGTTATGATTGTTGTGGTATCTATTATTATTATTATAGAATGTACCAGTATTTGGACATCTCTACGAGATTGGTGATATAAGGTTGGTAGATACTTAATGTTTGGGATTCGGTACATGGACAAGGACTAGTCTCCTACAGGTCATGACTAATGGGCACACACATAAGACCCTTAGCATGTATGTACAAGGTACAAGTGATTGTAATGGTTCCTTGAGTGAACTGGGGATTATGTATTCCTTGATTTTATTGGCTTTTTGAGTGAATTAGGTTTGTATGCTTAATTGTTAAGGTGGTTTCTTGTGTAAATCGGGATTCATGATATTTCTATTATTGTAGTTATTAAGGATCCTTGAGTGGTCCTTGTTGCTTGCAAGTTGTGACATGGACCTATGTTGTTTATTACTTGCATAAATGTAACATGGTTTTTATGATAGTTATGTCATGGTTGTGTACTTAGAGTATTGTTGTTGGTCTTGGTTGACTTAACTGGTTATCCTTGTTGACTTTTTTTGAATAAACTTCATGTTGTACTTGTTTACAAGGTTAAGTATTATGAACTTGAAAGATAGTTGCATGATAGGGTTCATGGTTGTCTTATTGTACTATGTTTTGGTTATGTGTTCATATTTCTCATTTTGGGTTGGCCGATGACCCTACCGGCACACTGTTGTTTCTTCTATGCTGATACAACATGTGATCTTCCTTTTGTTAAGTATAGAGCATATTCCAGGAACTATTTTGAGACCTCAGTTGTGATTTGGATCATATTCAAACTCAAGGGTGAGCTGCATCTTCTGGGCTGCCATGGGTTCTTCTATTATTTTCTGGTCCCTTTGTTTCAGACTCAGACACTACATTACTTTTGGGTTTGCATCACCTCTTTTTGACTTCTATTAGAGTTTTGGTATGATGACTTTCAATTCCTAGGGGATGATTTTTTGTATTTTCTATCATTACCTTTCATTATGTTATTGGATATTGATTTTCTTCAATGGAATTAGGTTTTAGTTGCCTATTTTTGGCTAAGTGTTGATTGGCTTATGGTGTTGGTTGGTACTCCCACTGGGGGGTTTAGTGTGGGTGCCACTCATGAGGGTTTAGGTCATGGCAAAGTTAGTTTCATATCCCCAGGTTTGTTTATCTCGTAGTACCAAAATGGGTCTAGGAGAGTCTTGCAAAACTGTGCAGAGATGTCAGTACTTTTATTCAAGAGGCTATAAGACCTTAGGAATACTGTCTTTTCTCTCTTTTTTTGTGCTATAACATGATTCCAATTGGTATATGGCGACCCAAATTGGTATCTGACCCTCTTCATTCTTTTGTATGCAAATGGTAAACACTAGGTTGAATGGAGCGAGAGAGTAGCAACCCCAGTAGTAAAACTGGTTGTTTGTGGATGAAAAAGAGGTTAGGGTAGGGGAAAGAGAAAGGAGAGAGCAATACCCGCTAGGGTGGAGCTCAGGCAGCAGCTGACCAGGCCCGTCAGAGGTCAATATCACCTTCTCTATTCCAGGATCATTTTGAGGACGTTGACATAGTGGATGAGGATTGTTTGGAGCCAGAGGTAGCTCCATCGGTTGGAGGTGTAGCCTTTCTTTTGGTGTCTTCCAATGTTATTCAGCAGGTTTTGGCTTTTTGTAGCTGGTTGGCTGGTAGTGGAGCCACCCCCATTGTGCCATCTTTTAAGGTTCTGGGTGCTCACCCCACTGCCATTTTAGCTTCCAGAATGGATGAGGCTTCAGGTATTGATGCGTTTCCCCGTCCTTTGTTAGGCACCATTACGACTGGTACCGAGAATGAGTTGTTGACCAAATTTCTAAAAGTGAAGCCTCCTTCATTTTATGGTACTGAGTCTAAAGATGCATTTGAGTTTATCATTGATTGTAATGAGAGGCTTCATATGTTGGGGATTGTGCAACAACATGGTGTTGAGTTCGTAACTTTCCAATTAGAAGTGGATACCAAGCAGTGGTGGAGAGCCTATATTGAGTGTCGGTCACTTATTTTTCCTCCATTGACTTGGGATCAATTTCATGCCCTATATTTGGAGAAATATGTGCCTCGTACCCTTTATGACCATAAGAAGGATGCGTTTTTGGCCCTTGAATAAGGAAGTATGTCAGTTGCAGCCTATGAGGCCAAGTTTCATGCTCTATCTCGCTATGCTACCCAACTGTTGGGCACTAAGGAGGAGAGGATCTGGTTATATGTTAAAGGTTTGAATACTGATCTTCAAGTTTTGTCTATTCACATGACTTCTACAAGAAAGATCTCCAATGATGTATCTGATTATGTGAAAAATCTTGAGGGAGTTCAACAGGCTGGTCAGGCTAAGGCATTAGCCAAGAAGTCTCGAAATGCGGGTAACTTCAGTGCTTCATATTCTAGGGGTCACAGTCAACAAGTTCATTTTACTTGCCCCATTCAGTCAGCTTTCCCAGCCTCTACAGGTGGCCATTCAGGGGCTATTTCAGCAGCCTATAGTTGCTAAAGTCCAAGGGGCTTCTTATTCTTCGACCAATAAGCCTTCTCTTGAGCGAGGTTGTTATTATTGTGGTGCTGTAGGGCACTTCAAGAAAGAATGTCCTTTGAGGCTAGCAGAAAATCAGGCATAATAGCAGACCAAGGCTATGGTTCCAGCAGGTAGAGGTGGAGGTGGCAACGATAAGGGTCGTCTATAGGTGGACGGGATAATAATCATGGAGGTTATGGTGGAAACAGAGATAATGGTAACACAGGAAAGGTGGAGCACAATCAGCTAAAGGGGTTTCCCAGCTTGATGATAAGGCTCACTTTTACGCCATCCTAGGCAAGATTGAGGCTGAGGCATCTGGCGCCTTTATTACAGGTACTATTCTTATTTATGATCGGATGGCCTCTGATTTGTTTAATCTTGGTTCCACTTACTATTATGTATGTGTTAGATCTTCTTTGGGTCTAGATTTGGTCTTTGATGTACTTAAATCTCTTGTGTATATTTCTACTCCGATTGGAGATTCTATAGCTGTGACCCATGTTTATCGTACATGTTTTGTATTGTTTATGAATTCTATAGAAACTCCTTGATAAGGGATTTATTTGTTCCAGTCCTTCACCTTGGGGTGCTCTAGTGTTGTTCGTTAAAAAGAAAGATGGTAGCATGAGCATGTACATTAATTATAGATAGTTGAACAAGGTTACCATCAGGAATAAGTATCACTTGCCTCGCATAGATGATCTCTTTGACCAGTTATTGGGTTCTTTGGTATTCTCCAAGATTGACTTGAGGTTGGGTTACCATGAGCCGAAACTTCAACCTAAGGATATAAGTAAGACAACTTCTAGGACTCGATATGGGCATTATGAGTTCCTAGTGATGTCTTTTGGGTTTACCAATGTGTTCTGTGTCCTTCATGAGCTTGATGAATGGTATTTTTAAGTCTTTCTTGGATTCTTTTATAATAGTTCTTATTGATGATATTTGATTTACTCCAAGAGCAAGGAGGAACATGTAGGTCATCTCCGCATTGTCTTGGGAATTTTAAAGGAGAAGCAGTTGTATCCAAAGTTCTCAAAATGTGAGTTTTGGTTGTCTTCGGTTGTCTTCTTAGGGCATGTGGTCTCAGAAAAAGGGGTGGATTAAGGCGGTTAAGATTTGGTTTGGCCTAGCTCTATGACTGAGGTTAGGAGCTTCATGGGTCTTGCTAGTTATTATTACAGGTTTTTCAGGAATTTTTCTTCTATTGCTATCCACTTTACAAGGTTGACTCAGAAAGAGGTACCATTTGTATTGTGGATAAGTGTGAGAAGAGCTTCCAAAAGCTCAAGACACTATTGACTACAACTCTTACTCTTTCATTGCCAGTTGAAGGTAAGGATTTTGTAGTATTTTATGATGCTTCACTCTTGGGTTCAGGTGTTGTGTTGATGCAGGATAGGAATGTCATTGCTTATGCTTCGAGGCAGCTGAAGCCTTATGAAAAGAATTACCCAACTCACTTTTAGCACAACTTTTCATCCTTAGACTAATGGATATTTGGAGAGGATGATTCAGGTGCTTGAGGACATGTTGAGGGCATGTGTGATCGACTTTGGTGGCCATTGGGACCAGTTCTTGCCGTAGTGTGAGTTTTCATACAACAAAAACTTTTACTCTAGCATTGACATGGCTCCATTTAAGGCACTCTATAGGAGGAGGTGTAGATCGCCCATAGGATGGTTTAAGGCTGGTGATGTGAAGCCTTTGGGCACTGATTTGGTGGCTGAAGCTCATGATAAGGTGAGATTCAACCAAACCAAGTTGTTGGCAACCTAGAGTAGTCAAAAGAAGTATGCAGACTGTAAGGGTAGGGACATGTCATTCAAGGTTGGTGAATAGTTTTGCTAAAGGTGTCTCCTATGAAGGGAGTTATGAGGTTTGGTAAGAAGGGCAAGCTTTTCCCTTGGTCTATCAATCCGTTTAAGGTTCTTGAGGATGTGGGTCCAGTTGCGTATAGGTTGGCATTGTCACCAAGCTTGTCGGGGGTCCATCCAATGTTCCATGTATAAGAGAAACTACAAGGATGGGGACTACATCATTAAGTGGGATTCAATTTTGTCGGATAAGGATCTTAATTATGAGGAGGAACCGGTTGCCATTCTTGATCGGGATGTCCAAAAGTTGAGGACAAAAGAAATTTGGTCGGTAAAGGTCGAATTAAAGCATCGGCCGATTGAATAAGCCACTTGGGAAACCGAGAAGGACATGTAGGACAAGTACCCTCACTTGTTTGAGGACACATGTATTCTCTCTCTTCTTGACTTGGCTTATTCTCTTGTTTGATCATTTGGGGATGAATAATGGGTATATTGGTATCTGTTGTAATGACCATTTTCCATCATTATGGGTGAGTCAATAGTTCAAAAATTCGGGTTAAGTTTCTCCCCGAAATGAAAATTAAAAATTTTAGGCTAGGCTAGTTTCGAACAAAATTGGAGCGAGGTATGGTATAGGAAAATATAGAAATGAATTGGGTAAATGTAATAAGTTTTAGCTTGATTTTATGTTAGGTAATTCGATAAGGAATCTGTAGGAATTTTCAGAAGTGAATTCAGGTGGGTAGAACTCCCGATATCAAACTTGACATAGAGGGGTAAATCTTGGATGTCATAGTTTGAGGGTGTATTATGAAAAAGGCAAAACTGGAAGGATTTCTTAGTTTATGCCTCTCCACTCCCACTGTAGTGGGTGGCATGTCGCTATTGCGGATAAATTCCTTCTATTGCGGAGGTCAACATCGATCAATCCATCTATAGCAGGCGATACCGCTATAGCGGGATAAATCACTGTCAATGCAGAAATTTCCCCAAAAATGATTTATTATTCTAAACTCATTTTTGGGAAAGGGCTTATTAACTAGTTGTTGGGTTAATTAATCTTAGAATCACTAGTTTACGGGTGATGGGGAGGTTTTAAGCTTGACTTAGCATATTTTCTGGTGCAAGGGGGTAAGATTGGTGTAAAAACTTTGGGTTTTAGTTATTAATCATTAATTTACTCATGCATATTAATAATTCACTATGGTAACCATGAAATTGGTAGGTTTAAGGTGAATTATGGTAGAAAAACCCTAGAACAAAGGGAATGATCTTGAATTTGGTCTTGGGGGTTAGGGATTAGGTTGTAATCCTTGACATGGTAAGTCATTTGATTGATTATTTGTTGTGTTCATGTTTTTAGATCATGACCAAGCGTAAATTATACGAAAAGGTAAGGCTCAGGCTTGATTGAGTGGTGCAAGCTTGGATTGAGGTAGGTAATGGTTTTAATGTAGTTGAAACCCAATTTGTGTTATGTGTGCATGATAACTAATTCTTAGTATTGCTTGAATAATGCATGTTCAAGGTAAGTGAATGACTGTTTGATATCCTAAGTATTAATCGCATGCAATGAACTTATATGAAAGCTTATTGAAATTTACAAGTCTTGTTCTATTATCATCGTGGTTGTGATTATTGTGATATCTGTAATTATTCTGGAATCTGAAATGATGAAAACGTAATTATGAACTCTCAATAAGAATAAAACTCTGAAATCTCAATATAAATTAAAACCCTAGAATCGATGTTTGAGATTACAAGATCAATGTGTTTATGAACCTCAAAACAATGTAATAGAATCCTCAAAAAATGTAATAACTAACTTCTAAACATAGGACAACCTAAGGGTATTTATAGATACAAAGTGAATCCTATCCTAAACAAAGTAGGAGAAAAAAGTCGCCAACTTTCCACAGACCCTGACTTGAGGTCGTGGGTTCAACCCACGGACTGTAGGAATCAGGCCTCACTGCACATTTGCAGAAGTTAACCCACGGTCATGGTTCACGGACCGTAGGTCACTTTCGTGGGTCACATGGTTAAATTCCAGCTCTGCTCTTTTGTCTTCAAAAACTTCATTCCAGTGCATGCTTCATCCTTTTTGTCCATTTTGCGTTTAAAACCTATTTTCTTGCAAGATAGAACAAAAAACACATCATACCTACCAAACATACCTAAGTTATTGCATATTTTCCTTGTTTTAAGCATTGAAAGTTCCATGAAATAATGGCACACCAATACCCTCAACTTAGAACATTTGCATGACCTCAGGCGAACAAAGTAAAACAAACATATTCGATGCTTAACTAAGAGAAACCTAAGAGCCCTACTAAAGTCAACTCATTTCTTCCGGTACCAAAAATTTTGACCCCCTACTTTTCACAAGTCAAAATCACTGTGCATATATATCCAGCATATTATCATGACACAGAAGGGATCAAGTGATGGCATCAGATTATTAACAAACAACTAAGCCTATATGCAAATGACATTATCCGAACAAATAGTAGCTAACAATGCAACCCATGTACTCTCACAACAAAGAAGTCCCATACACTCACAATATACTAATGAATGTCAAAGTAGGGACTGGATCAGAACACTCTCTATCACAAAGAAGTTCAAACAGTGTGCATGAAATACAATAGGCTTGCCCTTATTTTCTATGCCTTAGTTTTTTGGACAGTTGGACTAGGATCAGTATAGGACTTTCATCGTCTTGTAATATAGGCTTGGGGGCGGGTGTGGTACTTATGGATATGGTGACTCAACTCTCCTTGACACTACACTATTTTTGGCTCCACTTTCTAACCATTATCATCCTTCGTTTATTTTCAGATTTTGGGTGTAATTTTCTTTATAATTTCAATATTTTTTTTTCTTTTTGCACACTCTTGAGGGAAAAGAAACAAAGCAACAAAAACCCCAAGTGGTGGTATACGCCCACCCCCAACTAAATAATGGTGCACTACCCTCAATGGACAACTTATAAATATGATAAGTGCAAGGGAGTGAAGGACATACCTGTGGCGCCCTAGGCACTGGATGTGGGCCCTTCTACGGCTGGATCATCTGTATGCTCACTGGACTCCACGCTGGATGCTGACAGTAGAATGTGTGGCAAACTAGAGGATGCACCCAGGGCTCTCTGCTCATGGGCAATCTAACTGGCATGGTACTCTGCCTGGAAGGCCTTAGTCATCCTCCGCAGATAACTTTCAAACTCATCTTCACTCTCACCCTAGCCCTCGGGACTCTGTGGCCTCTTGCCTCTAGTAGTAGGAGGTTCCTCATCAGTAAACAAATCAACCACAAACGTCGGTGCTGTCGGGACCACTGTCAGCATAGGTGCAATGATAGAAGTGTGGCTAAATGCTAAAGCTCCAACCTATTCCCTCAGAGAAGCCACCTTATGTGTCAAACTCATAAAGTCTGGAATATGGGCCTCCCGCAGCTGGTTACCCATCCATTGCTCAAAGTTGTCAATCCGGCCATGAAACTTTCTTATAAATCTGTCTATTACAACAATCATGTGGCTCTCAAATCTTGCCTCAGAAGCCTCTATCGAAGTCCTAACCCATGGCTTAAGTTGAGTCACCAACTTAGCTATCTAGGCCTTTGTGTAAGTCTGCCGCTCAATTACCTATGTTTGTCTATCCACTAGCTGATGCAGAAAGTCTCTTAAGACTGAAACCATACCAAAAGGGGGTGGTGGTGCAGTGGTGGTTGCCTACCCCTCATCAATCATAGGGTATGTGCCCTCAGTAGTCTATCTCATAGCCTCGAGCTCACTAACTGGTGCTGGGGTGCTAACAGGTTTCTATCGATCCACATGCCCTTCAAAAAGAGTCGCTCCTAACAAAGTAGAGGGCTGAGACCTCCTCTGGGAAATCGGGTTGGCCTGATGCTGCATCAACCCCACGTCAGCCACTTGGGTCACCTCAATATAGTAATCAACCCCAGGTAGCATGACCATACTAGTAACATTACATAAACCCTGAATCATACATGGGAAAGGAATGCTGGTGAAATCTAGGAAAGTTAGCCCGTGAATCTCCTCAATAATGTAGCAGGCAAAGTTGATGTCATAACCTGCCATGATGCTCGCCACTAGAACTGCTCGATCAAGCATAAGAGAATTATCAGCACCTGTGGAACCGAGATAGTTCCGTACAACCGACCACCAAAATTTGCCCACAAAGTGAAGTGAGGATTTCTTAATGTCTGACCTCTCAGCTACCTATCTAGCATCTATCCCATCCTTAGTTATTTGACTCAAAATCTATCGCAATAGATCTAACCACTGATCTATATCCTTAATTTTGATCTTATTTTTGCCCATCTCCATGCAGTGATCAAACTCAGCTATATTTCTCGAAACCTCACTGCTGGCACTAAACAAGAATCTTTGTATCATCTGCTTTGATATATCACTCGTGTACTGCGAACCAAAGTGTAAGTCATTGGTTGTTGGTCCCGAGCTCGCTCCTCTAGAGGTGTGATCATATCAACTGAAGTAACATACGAGGAATAGAACTCGCATATCAACTCTGGGCTATAACTACCACAAGGCTCCATCATCCACCGAAAGCCATATCTATCAAATAGTGTCTTAATCTCGGGCATCAATTTTAAATCATCTATCCTAAACCAAGGCTCCTCTGTGATATTTCTCCGAAATGAACCCCACTCAGTAGGCTCTGCATCCGTATCATAGATGGACTTCATATCATGCACACACCACCTCATCTTCTCCCATCGTACTGCTGATGCAGCCCACTGTGCAACCAACTACCTCTGTGAGGAGGTCGTCGAATCCTGGACACCAGTACCTGAAACAGAAGCTATCTTTGCTTCTTCACCACTATCCCCCGACTCCAAAGCATATTTACCTTTGCCATTTTCATCGGTCGTAGGTGCATCCTCCCCACTGCGCGTCTCACCAATCTTAAAAACATCCTCTCCCTCTTCAAACTGGAGGGAAGAATCAGATAACTGAGTAGGAGTCACCGATGTGTCAGGTAGCAAGGGCTATGTAGTAGGCTGAGGTGTGGACCGACATACAGCTTGTGCCCTAGTTTGTTGCCTCGTGGTGTGAGGTACAATAGTAAAATCATCCCTCGTAAGCTTGTAAACCTCTTCAAATCCATTTTTCTCCAATTTTGAAGGCTCATCTCGCAGCCTTGTTGCGATATCTGGGTTTTTATTTCGAATTCTCGAAGAAGAACCCATATCACCACTCTTGGCATTCTCTTTTGGTGGCATTTTTTAAGTGGTATAGGTCTTTGGGAATGACTGTTCAGTTTAGATTTGGGTTTGGTCGGGTAGGTTTTTGGATTTTGGGGTAGTGGGTACGAGCGAATTTTGGGTTTAGGGTAGTTGGTAGTTTTAGATTTTTGGGTATTTTGTTGAAAATTGCTTCCTAATATTTGTTATAGAGAGAAGGAATTTCAAAATTTAGGGTGGTATAGGATGAAGATTGTGGAATTTGGATTGTATGTAGGATTTGGTATTTGAAAATAGGGTATTTGATTTGAATGTGATTAAGGTTTTAGGGGTATTGATGGATTTGGATTCGGTTTAATAGGATGTTAAATAGTTGGTAGGGTTAGGGTTTTTTATGGGTGGGTCGGGTTTGGCCTGTCTGAGTTCCACAAAACCTACCTAAGGTCCGTAGGTGTCGGGCGTGAGTTGAAATCCACAACTTGAAAATTTCATCTGATTTCCACAAAACAGACCCATGGTCCATAGGTTGACTTACGGTCCATAGATGTCAGGCGTGGGTTGGAATCCGCAAATTGAAAATTCTTTTTGATTACCACGGAGCAGACCCACGGTCTGTAGGTTGACCTAAGGTCTATAGGTCACCACCGTGGGTTGAGCTGTGTACTTAGATCACATTTTTATTCTCAATTCAACTGTCCTCTGCACCCTACTATGATCAGATCCAATATACTATCAGTCCTTGGGTTGCCTCCCATGCAGTGCTTGATTTAACGTTGCGGCACGACATTGCTAAGTTAGTTAATCAGACTTCACCAACCAGTCCATGGGTTCCCTCCCATGAAGCGCCTGATTTAAAGTCGCGGCACGATAAAAAACCCTTGACTAATTAGACTTCATCAAGGCTAAATTTCTCACACGACCTCATTTCTTCCGTAGTTCCCACATAGTGATTCACACACTGGCCATTGACCTTGAATAGGACATCGTCATCACCTTTTAGCTCAATTGTGCCATACGGGAACACCCAAACCACAGTAAATGGTCTAGACCATTTGAACCTTTGTTTTCTAGGAAACAAGCGAAGTCTAGAGTTATAGAGTAAAACCAGGTTTCTCGGGTGAAATTCTCTTATTTCAATCTTTCGATCATGATATAACTTCATCTTCTCTTTGTATAGTGATGAACTTTCATAAACCTGGAGACGAAATTCATCCATCTCATTCATCTGCTCTAATCTCAGTTTAGCCGTTTCACTTCATTTCAGATTCAACTTCTTCAGTGCCCATAATGCCTTATGTTCAAGTTCGACAGGCAAATGACACAATTTACCAAACACCAATTAATATGGAGATGCACCAATTGGCGTCTTAAATACAGTTTGATATGCCTATAATGCAACATCCAATCTTCTCGCGCAACCTGTCCTATTGACATTCACAGTCTTTGCCAAAATAGACTTAATCTCACGATTTGACACCTCAACTTACCCACTAGTTTGAGAATGATAAGGTGTCGCCACCTTGTGTTCGACACCAGATTTTTCAAGCAGTGTTTTGAATAGCCGATTACAGAAGTGGGATCCTCCATCACTAATGATAACTCGGGGTATTTCGAACTGTGAAAAAATATATTCTTTTTCAGAAATACCGTGACACTCCTTCCTTCATTATTGGGAAGCACAATTGCCTCCACCCATTTAGAAACATAGTCAACAACTACCAAAATGTATTTCATCCCATGCGAGCTCACAAATAGGCCCATAAATTCATTACCCCACACATCAAACAGCTCGTGATCAAGAATAGTTGTCATTAGAAGTTCGTTTCTATGTGAGATGTTCCTTTGTCTTTGACATTAGTGACAACCCCAAGCATAGTCATGAGCATCTTTATAGATAGTGGGCCAATAATACCCACATTGTAAGATTTTATGAGCAGTCCACGCACCTCCATGATGACCCCCAACTGGAGATGAATGACATGCTTCCAAAATACTCATCATCTCGACATCCAAAATATACCATCCGCACACATCCTAAATAAATAAGGCTCATCCCAGAAGAATTTTCTCACCTCATGCATGAATCTCTTCCTCTACTAATACGACATATCTTTCAGGACTAGATCACGTGCCAAAAAGTTGGCAAAATCTGCAAACCAAGGGATTAAATCTTATGATGCTTGATGTGCCATGGTTTCATGGTACTTTCGATGCCTAAAATAAAGAAAATATGCAATAACTTGGGTGTGTTTGGTTGGTATGGGTGTGTTTGGTTGGTATGATGTGCTTTCTATTCTATATTATAGGAGAATACGTTTTTGGAGGCAAAATGATCAACAAGGAAGAATCATGCTCGAAAACAGAGTATCTAAAGATGAAAGAACCAGGTCCTGCACCAGAGGAGTGACCCACGATAGGACCCACTTCACATGAGTCAACCTACATGGCATGATTCTGTGCTGTAGGTCAACTCCTTCAAGTTTAGATTTGGCCTGACTTCCACGATGGGACCCATATGATGTGACGTGGTTCCACGACACTAAGTTATGGTACCGTGGAAAGTTGCTGACTCTGTTTTCCTATTTTGAGTAGGATAGGATTCATCTTGTATCTTTAAATGCCCTTTTATTTTCCTATGTTCAGGGTTGGTCAGTACATTGTTTGGAGAGCTATTTCTTTTATTGTTTTTAAGTTCACAAACATATTATTGATTCTGCAATCTTGGAACATCGATTCTAGGGTTTTATTCATATTGAGATTTCAGAGTTTTCTTCTTATTATGAGTTTATAATTATGTTTTCATTATTGAATTCTTCTTATGTTCTTGCAATCATGAGTAGCTAAACCCATCAACTAGGGTTGTGTAAACCATGAGGAATTAATGAAACGAATTAACTGCAAAGCAATTCTGAACCGTTGGGAATGCATGTATTGTTATTACCTTTATTATAATTGATCTTCTAACGGTTGCAAACGTTAGAAACCCACCTGCATTCTAGACTTGCTCGAGAGAGAGGTAGAGATTGGGAAAAGGGAATAACAACAGAGATTTAAAGCTATCAACCTTCATCTAATAACTTGAGCCATAACAAAGATAGTTATGTGAGATCTAAGACAAGGGTTAGTAGTGCAACACTCGAAGACCGAGAGGAGAAGAGTGAAATTTTTCTAAGAGTGAAGTTTTTCTAATCAAGGTCGAGAGACATTTAAATGAACATATCTTGTTAGATTTTACATGTAACTCAGCGGGAAAGTTTTGCTAGCACACGTAACTAGTGGAGTTAAGGAATCATTGGGCATCACAGGCCTAGTGTATTTCTCATATTGTTTACAAATCCGAAAATCAGCAATCGTTACAGTTATCACTTATTCACAAAACTCCCCCTAGTTTTACTTACTTGCCAATTATTCAGTCTAGCATTCTACATAATTTTGTCCTATTTCCTGTGGGTTCGACCCCAACCTAGTTGGGTTCTATATTTGATACAACGACCGCATTATACTTTTCTAGAGGTATATTTTGGGCGATATAAAATTTTGGCACCTTTGCCTGGGAAAATGGTTACGGAGTTGAGTATTTTGCTTGTTGGAGTTGATTGATTTTTATTTTTCTATACTTTTAAGGGCACACACAGGTGTATGATCAATACTAGGAGTCAAGGCAATCCCCTGATTCTACTTGATCCTGAAATAGAAAAAACTTTGAGAGCTAATTGAAGAATGGTGAATACCGACAGAGTCCAGGATCCCGCAGCCGCGGGGGAAATTCATAACCAATAAATTCAGCCAGTTGGTCATGAAACAGCGGACCAAACTACCGCTCGATTGACATGGGAAGAGCAATCTAGGCAAGCTGCTCTTAGGCAATAAGATAGAGATAATCGAGCTATGCAAGAAGCAGCACAATGTCTGGCTGATGCTGAAGAAAGACAAAGAAGACTGAGGGCACACCAAACACCTCAAAGACCACATATGCCAGTTTTTGATGATCCAGAAGAAGAAGATGTGGCTTATTTTGAGTCGGTAGAGACTGGCACCATTGTCCCACCAGAATTACATCAGGGCACTAAATTTGACATTATAAGTGCCATGATCCACCTGCTTAACTTGAAAAGCATATTCACCGGACTTCCAATGGATGATTCGAACATGCATGTGATGAACTTTGTGGGGGTCTGTACTTCGTATAATTTGCCTGGAGTGGACCAAGAGGCTATTCGGCTAAGATTGTTTCCATTCTCTTTAACAAGAGAAGAAACTTTGTGGTTGGCCGAATTACCACAAGGCTCCATTACTACTTGGCAAGAGTTGAGAAATCAATTTTTGGAGGGATGTTTTCCACTATCCAAGATGCTACAGTTGAAGGATGATATTTACAACTTTCTACAATTACATTCTAAAGCACTTTAAGAGGCATGGCTAAGGTTTAACAAGAAGCTGCAGAATGTTCCAAATCATAGAATTAGTGGCAGGAGCTTACTTGAAATCTTCTGCAGGGATTTAAACACAAATACTAAGGATGTAGCAGATACTATCACTGGCGGAGCATTTATGATTCTGAGATGGGAACAAGCTTCAGAAATTTTAGATCGTATCATTAAGACCAATCGAGGATGGCATACTCAGGAGGCAGATACACCTGCTGGTACATATACTATTAGAGCATCAGTAGTACAACGGGTGCTGGATGAGTCTGTAGCTCAAGAGGTTGCACAACTGAGGACAAAAATTAGGTTGCTAGCCAAATAGATTTTGGCTAGAGGTGCTGAGAAGGTTCATGCCGTAAGTGCACAAAGTAAAGCACCTAAGCATGACGATTATGAATCTGATGAGAAATCTAAGTACTTGGATCGAGAAGTGGTGGGTTTTCGAGCCAAGGGTCTAATCAAGACTCTTGGAACTCGAGGCAAGGAAATCAAGGTCAAAACTATTATAGAGACAATTACAACAAATCAGGATATAGAGACAGAGAACGAGATTGTGATGGAGATTGGAGATGAAAATATGATTACAAGGAGAAGAGCGGTGCTTATGTCCCACTAGGGAAATAGTGATACTGACTACAAAAATTCTCGAATGGAAACCCTTCTTACCAAATTGGTTAAAGGATCAGGAAACCAAGAAAATTGCTTGAAGGAAATTAGGGCGGACATTTCAGGAATAAGTCAAAAAGTTGAATATCACTCAACTGCCATAAAATAGTTGGAGCAAAAGTTTGAGCAGATATCGGTGGCATTGAACCAATGCCAACCAGGCACTCTTCCAAGTAACACCATCCAAAATCTTAAAAATAACGGTCATTGTTTAGCCATTACCACAAGAAGAGGAAAGAGCACGACCAACCTATCTATTCCTGCGGATAATAATAAGAAAAATAAGCCAGTGGTGGATGATGAAGAGGGTGATATGGAGACAAAAAATTTAGTAGCGGAGAACAATATTAATAAGGAAGTTGAATCTGAAAAGAGACAGGAAAAGGAGGTTCCACAAATGTTGAAAACTATCCCACTACCTCATCCTCCCTTTTCTCAAAGGTTGAAAAGGAAGGCTGAGGAAGGTAAGTACCAAAAGTTTATTACTATGTTGAAAGAGCTATCGGTAAATATCCCTCTTTTTGAGGCATTAGAGCAGATGCCCGGTTATACAAAATTCATGAAAGACTTGGTGACGAAGAAGAGAACTGCTAGTTTTGAGCCAGAAGATAAATTGTATCATTATAGCGTAGTTGCTTTGCATTCCCTAGTAGAAAAGAAGGAAGATCCAGGAGCTTTCACAATTCCTTATACTATCGGGTCGTACAACTTTCCAAAAGCACTGTGTGATTTGGGTGCTAGCATTAACTTAATGCCGCTAGCCATTTTCAAGCAGTTGGGGTTGGGATCGCCATAACCAACTTCTATGAGGCCTCTTATGGCAGATAGAACTGTGAAAAAGCCGATGGGAATTCTGTATGATGTTTTGGTGAAAGTTGCATCTTTCATCTTTCCAACTGACTTTGTGATTTTAGATTGCGAAGTTGATTTTGAGGTTCCTATCATTCTGGGGAGACCATTCCTTGCCACTAGCCATGCGTTGGTTAACATGAAAACTGGGCAGATGAAATTCAGGTTAAACGATGAACATGTTACTTTTAATGTTTGTCGTTTCATGTAGTAACCAAAAGATATGCAGGTGATTTCTGTAATTGATAAGCTTGATGAGAGTGCCATAGTCGTTCCAATTGAAGAAAGGTTGGGGGTAGAAGCTCTTGCAGCTTTGGTTATGAATTTTGGCAGTGATGGTTTTGAAGAATACGATGAGATGGTAGGAGCACTTGCTGGTAGGGTATCCTACACTTACGCTCTGAAGAAACTTGATCTCTATTTAAAGAATAGGGTGACCCCACCGGCTCGCCCTTCTGTTGAGAAGCCTCCAGTCTTAGAGCTTAAGGCTCTTCCTTCTCACCTTCACTATGCATTTTTGGGAAACAATAACACCTTGCCCGTAATCATTTCTGTTGAGTTAGCAGGATGGTAGGTAGAAGCTCTGGTTTCAGTATTGAAGAAATTTAAAAGGGCCATTGGTTGGTCCATTACTGATATTATAGGGATTCCACCCGGCATTTGCACCCATAAGATCCAGCTTGTTCCTGAGTGTATACCGAGCATTGAGCACCAATGTCGCCTGAACCCACCTATGCAGTAAGTTAAGAAGAAAGAAATCATTAAGTGGTTAGATGCAGGTGTGGTTTACCCCATTGCTGATAGTAAATGGGTTATCCTAGTTCAATGTGTGCCAAAAAAGGGAGGAATCACTGTGGTTCCAAATGACAAGAATGAGTTAATCCCAATGAGGCCAGTCACCGGATGGAGAGTTTGCATGGAATATCAAAAGTTAAATTCTTGGACTGAAAAAGATCACTTTCCCATGCCTTTCATGGACCAGATGTTGGATCGGCTTGCTGGAAGAGGGTGGTACTACTTTCTTGATGGTTATTTGGGATATAATTAGATTTTCATTGCTCCCGAGGACCAAGAAAATACCATATTCACCTGCCCATATGAGACTTTCACATTCAAAAGGATGCCGTTCGGGTTTTGCAATGCACCAGCCACTTTTCAGCGTTGCATGGTATCTATTTTCTTCGATATGGTGGAAGACACTATTGAGGTATTCATGGATGATTTTTCTGTAGTGGGAGATTCATTTGACGACTATCTAGCCCACCTTACTAATGTGTTACAAAGATGTAAAGAGTGCAATTTGGTGCTAAATTAGGAGAAATATCATTTTATGGTCAAAGAAGGTATTGTGTTGGGTCATTGAATCTCAAAAAAGGGTATCGAAGTAGACAAAGCAAAGATTGAGGTGATTGAAAAATTACCCCCACCTATTTTTGTGAAAGGGATGCGAAGCGTTTTAGGTCATGCCGACTTTTATAGAAGATTCATCAAGGATTTCTCTAAGATTGAACATCCATTATGCAAACTTTTGGAGAAAGAAATGAATTTCATGCTTGATGGAGAGTTCCTAAAAGTGTTCGAATGTCTGAAAGAGAAGTTAGTTTCAACTCCTATCATTGTCACACCAGACTGGACGATGCCATTTGAGGTTATGTGTGATGCTAGTAGAGTAGCTTTGGGTGCAGTACTTGGCCAAAGATATGAAAAGATTATACATCCTATTTAATACTCTATCAAGGCACTTAATCCAGCCCAGAAGAATTACACTGTGACTGAATAAGAGCTTTTGGCGGTAGTTTTTGCTTTCTAAATTTTTTTATCTTACTTGATTAGTATGAAGTGATTGTACATACAAATAATTCCACACTTAGATATCTTATGTCAAATAAGGATTCCAAGCCAAGGCTGATTTGGTGGGTACTTCTACTATAAGAGTTTGATTTTGAGGTCAAGGATCGAAAGGGGATTGAGAATTAGGTTACAGACCACCTATCACGCCTTGAGTAGGAAGCCATTCTAACATTAAGGGATGATCGTGAGATTGATGATACTTTTACAGATGAGCAAGTGTTAGCAGCATCACAAGACTTAATCCCATGGTTTACAAATTTTGCCAACTTTCTGGCAAGTGATTTAGTCCTAGAAGATATGTCGTAGCAGCAACGGAGGAGATTTATGCATGAGGTGAGAAAATTCTTCTGGGATGAGCCTTACCTCCTTAGGGTATGTGCAGATGGTATGATTCGAAGGTGTATCCCAGAGGTCAAAATGATGAGTATTTTGGAAGCATGTCATTCATCTCTAGTTGGGGGTCATCATGGCGGTACGCGGATTGTGCACAAAATCTTACAATGTGGATATTATTGGCCTACCATCTATAAAGATGCTCATGACTATGCTCGGGCCTGTGATAAATGTCAAAGACAAGGGAATATCTCACGCTGACATGAACTACCTATGACAACTATACTTGAGCTCGAATTGTTTGATGTATGGGGAATTGATTTTATGAGTCTCTTTGTGAGCTCACGTGGGATGAAATACATTTTGGTAGCTGTTGACTATGTTTCTAAGTGGGTGGAGGCAATTGCGCTTCCCAATAATGAAGGAAAAAGTGTCACGACATTCTTGAAAAATAACATATTCTCATGATTTGGTACACCCCGAGTTATCATTAGTGATGGAGGATCCCACTTCTGTAATCGACTGTTCAAAACCTTACTTGAAAAATATGGTGTCAAACATAAGGTTGCAACACCTTACCATCCTCAGACGAGCGGGCAAGTTGAAGTGTCAAATCGTGAGATTAAGTCTATTTTGGCAAAGACAGTTAATACCAATAGGACTGATTGGGTAAGAAGATTGGATGATGCATTATGGGCATATTTAACTGCATTCAAAACACCGATTGGTGCCTCACCATATCAGTTAGTGTTTGGGAAATCCTGCCATTTGCCTGTCGAACTTGAATATAAGGCATTATGGCATTGAAGAGGTTAAATCTAAACTGGAGTGAAACGGCTAAATTGAGGTTAGACCAGATGAATGAGATGGATGAATTTCATATCGAGGCTTATGAAAGTTCAGCACATTATAAAGAAAAGATGAAACTGTATCATGACTGTAAGATTGAACGACGAGAGTTTCATCCGAGAGATTTGGTGATGCTCTATAACTCTAGGCTTCGCCCTTTTTCCTGGAAAACTGAGGTCTAAATGGTCTGGACCATTCACTATTAGTAGGGTATTCCTGCATGGAGCAATCGAGCTGAAAGGTGAAGATAATGTGTTATTCTAGGTCAATGCAGCGTGTAAAACACTATGTGGGAATCACGAAAGAGATAAGGACTTGTGAGGAGCTTAGTCTTAATGAAGTCTAAGTAGTCAAGATAGCCATGTCGTACCGTGATGTTAAATTAGGCGCTTAATGGGAGGAAAACCATGGGCTGGTTGGTGGAGTCTGAGTATCCAATTTAGCCATGTCGTTCCACGACGTTAAATCAGGCGCTTCATGGGAGACAAACCAAGTTCTGATTTGGTTGTGAGCTGATCATTGGAGGATAAGTTAGCTGGAATTTACAATATGGAACTGAATATGTTCAGTTTAACCCACGACAGGGACTTACATCACGTAGGTCAACCAACGTGTGGGTTGGTACCGTAGAAGTCATAGAAAATCTTACACCTGCAGAACTCAACCTATACCAGTAACCCACGTGATGTAAGTCAACCCACGTCACATGGGTAGGTACCGTGGAAATCAGAAAGAAATTTAACCTGCAGAACTCGACCTACGCCAGTGACCCACGTGACGTAGTTCAATCCACTCATGTGGGTAGATACCGTGAAAAGCAGAAACCCATTTAAAAACCAAGATTCAACCTGACCCAACCCTAATTTTGGCCTACCCATATAAATTTTGAAACCACCCGGTTACAAACTCAAAAATCCGATCCTCCAAGCCTCCATATACGTTATTTCTCTACCCAATTCACCCAATTGAACACCTTAAATCCTATAATCATTATAAAATCCAAGTACCAACCATTCAAATTCGTACCACCAACACTCCAATTTTAAGAAAATTAGACAATCCTCCACCCCAAAACCCCCAAAAATCCGACCCACCCGACCCAAAACCAAACCCAAACCCAACCCAATGCCTCTCAAATCAAACCCCAAGCATGGAGACATGGGTTCATCTTGAAGAATCCGCACTAAAAACCCTAAATTTATGACTAGGTTGCACGATGAACCTTTGGGGTCAAATAAAAGTAGGTTCGAAGAGGTATACGGGCTTACTACCACTGATTATACACTAGTACCTAATACCACGAGGCTCAAACTAGGGCAAAAACTGCTTTTTGGGCTGTACAATAGCCTACTTCACAGCCCCAACAACCTGTTGAACCGACTGCCCCTACTCAGTCTTCTAATTTTGCCTCAGTCTGATGAGGGGATGAAAAATTCTACAACCAGTGATAAATAGGAGGTTGATACATAGGGGTCTGAGGAGAATGTTGTGGGTATGGATGATGCCGAGGTTGATGCATCTGGGTCTAAGGAAAATGCGGAAGGTCCGGATGATTCTGCGGTTGATGCGTCAGCATCTATTTTTGGCATGGGTGGTCAAAACTCCATTACTTCCTCATAGAGACAGGTGGCTGCACAGCGGGCAATAGTTACTGTTCAAAGGGAAAACAAGCGATGGTGTGTTCAGGGTATGGGGTCCATTTATGATAGGGATGCCAAACTTATTAATCGGGGCATATATAGATGGAGTATCACCGAGGAGGCCCCATATCGACTAGATAAATTGAAGGCACTGCCTAAGATTAAGGCAGTATTTGATCATTATAGATTCGGGTGGATGACGAAGCCTCCTAGGCACTATAGCTCAGAGTTGGTCCATGAGTTTTATGCTTACTATGATGCTTCTATTGAATTGATCACACATAATGAGCAGCGATATAACCATTGACTCACACTTTGGTTTGGGATACCAGAGTGGACATCTCTGAGCAAACTATCCACAGGTTTTTGTTTGGTGCTGAACGTCCATTTCCAGCTAGCACTGCAGAATTTGATCACCGTATGGAGAGTGTGAGAAATAGGGATAAAATGAGGGACGCCGATCAGCAATTAGAGTTACTGCGGTGGATTTCAAATTATATAGTGGAGGATGATGCTGATGATAGTTAGGTTACTGGGAAGCTAGATATTAAGAATTCCTCGCTTCATTTTGCAGGACGGTTTTGGAGTTCGATTGTCAGGCACCGTTTGAGGTCAACTAATGCTAATAATTCACACACACTTGATTGGGCAGTATTGGCAGCAAGCATTCTGGAAGGTTATGATATTACCTTCGCTTGCTACATCATTGAGGAGATACATGAGCATGTTTTTCGCGACTTCACCAACATCCCTTTCCCCTGTCTGATTCTTGGCTTATGTGTTAGTGCTGGTGTGTTCACAACTCCTATAGTATATCATCATATTGAGGTGACCCGTATTGCTGATATAGGGTTGATGCAGCAGCGGGGAGCTCACCCAGTGTTTTCGTGGAGGTCTCAACCTTTTATGTCCTCAAGAGCAACCTTTTTTGAAGGGCATGGAGATAGAGAGGAGTCGGTTAGTACTACAGCACCGATGAGTGTACCTGAAACTGTTCGTGTACCTTCTAAGGGTATAAGCCCGATGATTAATGATGAGGTAGTAGGCACTACAACACCTCCACCCCCCTCTAGTATGGTTTCAATTTCGAAGGACTTTCTGCAGCAGTTGGTTGATAGACGCAGATGTTTGAGAGGCAGGCTCACACTGAAGCCCAGATGGCTAAGTTGGTATCCCAGCTTAAGCCATGGGTTCGGACCACAGTAGAGGCTTCATAGGCTAGAGTGGAGGCACGGATGACTACGACTATGGATAGATTTATGAGAGAGCTGCATGGGCAAATAGATAGTTTTGAAGCACAGATGGCTACCCAGATGAGTACGACCCAGATTCCTGATATGGCAGGATTGACACAGAAGGTGGTTGCATTAAGAGAGGAAGTTAGAGCTTTGGCATCGAGTAGCACTCCTGTCATTCCACCGATGCCCATTCCGACCCTGATAAGGTAGGCTTTTGAGGTGGATTTATTTGCTGACGAGGAGCCTCCTATTGATAGAGGTAAGCGGCCACGTAGTCTGGAGGATCAGACTGATAGTGGTGATGAGTTCGAGGGTGATTCCAAAAAGTGGTTAAGGCTTTCAGAGTAGAGTACTATGCCATTCATATTGCTCAGGAGCAGAGGGCACGAGGTGTATCCTCTAATTAGGTACCCCCTACGCAGGACGCACCTAGCGAAGAACCCAGAGAGTATGCAGATGATCCTGCTGTGGACGGGCCCATATCTGTTGCCTAGGGCATCGTAGGTATGTCTTCACTCCCTTACACTTACACTATTGGTAGTTGTGCACTAGGGACAGTGCACCATTATTTAGTTAGGGGTGGGGGTATACCACCACTTAGTTTTTTTTATTGTTGTGTTTCTTTTCCTCCAAGTGTGCTATCATAGTAGCATCAACATGTTTAGGTTTTATTTATATTATTATGTGTATTCGTGTTTAATTAGGAGGAAAATAAGGGAACCTTAGTACAGTCTAGTTTTGAACATATTTTTAATGTTGTTTGAGATTGTCCAAAGGATACCCCTCCTGAAAATTTTTGTTTTGAATTGTGTGTGTAGTATGTTAGTTTGTGACAGCTGTTGGATCTTGTTATGGCGTTAGCATTATAGGCAACATAACTGTAGCTAGCAATGCATGAACTGGATAGGTAGTAGTTGATAGTACAACCCTGTGCTATGTGTGCGTGAGGTTATTACCTAGTTCACTTTGTGTGTTCAATCCAGAACTTGCCTGGTTAGTCTTGCCTAGGTTATGGGATAGTGGTTAGGAAAGGATCATTGGCCGTTCTTGAATGAGTCCACTTTTTAGCCTAAATGCCCGACCAAATGAAGTTAATATCCCTTGATCCCGAGTTTGAGCCGTAATTGCCTTGTTCTTTCATTGGCCCTGGTCCCTCTTTGGACATTTTATACCTCAACTCAGGCAAATCGCCTAAGTTGAGGGTGGCTATTATAGGGGTGCGTAGCGTAACTTGGGTATGAAGAAGGGGATAGTAAAAGAAAAAGAGAACAAATTTGGGTGTGAAGAAAAAAAAAGAGAAAAAAATGAGTGAAATAAATATAAATTACAAAAAAAGAGAAAAAAAAATGTGTTTTCAAAGTATGAAGAGAATCACATCCAAAATCTGAAATTAAATGAAGGAGAATAAGGGAAAATAAAAGCAGAATGGTTGGAAAGTGGAGCTAAAAATAGTGTAGTTTCAAAGAGGGTGATTCACCATATCCATATGTACCATACCTGTCCCCAAGCATACATTACAAGCTGATGAAAGTCCTAATGTGATCCTTGTCCAACTATCCGAAAAACTAAGGCATAGAAAATAAGAGCAAGCCTATGGTATTTCACGCACATTGTTTGAACTTCTTTGTGAGAGAGAGTGTTTTGACCCAGTCCCTACTTTGATATTCATTAGTATATTGTGAGTGTATGGGACTTCTTTGTTGTGAGAGTACATGGGTTGCATTGTTAGCTGCTAGTTGTTCAGATAATGTCATTTACATATATGCTTTGCTGTGTGTTCATAATCTGATGCCATCACTTGATCCCTTCTGTGTCATTGATAATATGCTGCATCTATACACACGGTGGTTTTTATTTGCAAATAGGAGGGGTAGCTAAAGTTTTGGTGCCAAAAGTAATAAGTCGACTACCGTAGGTCTCTTAGGTTTCTCATAGTTAAGCATTGATTATGTTTGTTTTATTTTGTTTGGGTGAGGACATGCAAACATGCTAAGTTGAGGGTGTTGATGTGCCATGGTTTCATGGTACTTTCGATGCCTAAAACAAGGAAAATATGCAATAACTTGGTTGTGTTTGGTTGGTATGATGTGTTTTCTGTTCTATATTATAGGAGAATAGGTTTTTGGAGGCAAAATAATCAACAAGGAAGAATCATGCTCGAAAATGGAGTATCTGAAGATGAAAGAACCAGGTCCTGCACCAGAGGAGTAACCCACCGTAGGACCCACGTCACGTGAGTCAACCTACGTGGGCTGAGTCTGTGTCGTAGGTCGACTCCTGCAAGTTTATATTTGGCTTGACTTCTACGATGGGACCCACATGAAGTGACCTGGTTCGACGACACCAAGTCATGGTACCGTGGAAAGTTGCCGACTCTGTTTTCCTATTTTGAGTAGGATAGGATTCATCTTGTATATATAAATACCCTTTTATTTTCCTATGTTCAGGGTTGGTCAGTACATTGTTTTGAGAGCTATTTTTTTTTTTATTGTTTTTAAGTTCACAAATATATTCTTAATTCTATAATCTTGGAACATCGATTCTAGGCTTTTATTCAAATTGAGATTTCAGAGTTTTCTTCTTATTGTGAGTTTACAATTATGTTTTCATTATTGAATTCTTCTTGTGTTCTTGCAATCATGAGTAGCTAAACCTATCAACTAGATTTGTGTGAACCATGAGGAATTAACAAAATGGGTTAAGTGCAAAGCAAATATGAACCGTTGGGAATGCATGCATTGTTATTACCTTCATTATAATTGATTTTCTAATGGTTGCAAATGTTAGAAACCCGTTTGTATTCTAGACTTGCTCGAGAGAGAGGTAGAGATTGGGAAAAGGGAATAACAACAAAGATTTGAAACTATCAACCTTTATCTAATAACTTGAGCCGTAATAGAGATATCTATCTAAGATCATGGACAATGGTTAGTAGTGCAACACTTGGAGACCGAGAGGAGAAGAGTGAAATTTGTCTAATCAAGGTTGAGACATATTTAGATGAACATATCTTGTTAGATTTTGCATGTAACTCCGCAGGATAGTTTTGCTAGCACACGTAACCGGTGGAGTTAAGGAATCACTGGGGATCACAGGACTAGTGTAATTCTCATATTTTTTACAAATCCGAAAACCAGCAATCATTACAGTTATCACTTATTCACAAAACCCCCCAGTTTTACCTACTTGCCAATTATTCAATCTAGTATTCTACATAATTTTGTCCTATTTCCTATGGGATCGACCCCAACCTAGTTGGGTTCTATATTTGATACAACGACTGCATTATACTTTTCTGGAGGTATATTTTGGGTGATATCAATGCTGCCAACACTTGATCGTCAGGAAAAGTATCATCAATATCAAGATCATCCCTCAACTTAAACATGGACTTCTCCTCAAGGTGTGATAGATGGTCTGCAACCTGATTCTCAGATTCCTTTCGGTCCTTGACCTCAAAGTCAAAGTCTTGCAATAGAAGCACCTACCAAATCACTCTTGGCTTGGCGTCCTTTTTTGACATAAGATATCTAAATGTTGCGTGGTCTGTGTTCATAATCACCTTTGCGCCAATCAAGTAAGATCAAAATTTCTCTAAAGCAAAGACCATTGCTAACAACTCTTGCTCGGTCACAGTATAAGTCTTCTAGGATGGGTTAAGTGTTTTTCTAGCATAATAAATTGGATGTAGAATCTTCTCACGCCTTTGGCCAATGACTGCACCCAAGGCCACTCCTCTAGCATCACACCTAACTTCAAATGGCATCGTCCAATCTGGTGAGAAAATGATCGGGGCTAAAATCAACTTCTCTTTCATACACTCGAATGCCTTTAGGCATGCCTCATCAAAGACAAACTTCACCTCCTTCTCTAAAATCTTGCATAATGGATGTACAATCTTAGAGAAATCCCTTATGAATCTTCTATAGAAACCTGCATGACCTAAGAAACTTCGAATCCCTTTCACAGAAATAGGTGGAGGTAACTTTTCAATCACCTCAATCTTTGCTTTGTTGACTTCAATGCCCTCTTTTGAGATCCGATGCCCCAACATGATACCCTCTTTCACCATAAAGTGACACTTTTCCTAATTCAGCACTAAGTTGCACTCTTTACATCTTTGCAACACATTAGCGAGGTGGGCCAAGCAGTCATCAAAAGAGTCTCCCACTATAGAAAAATCATTCATAAAACCTCAATAGTATCTTACAACATGTCGAAGAAAATGGACATCATGCAACGCTGAAAAGTGGCCTGAGCATTACATAAATCAGAGAGCATTCTTTTGAACACGAACGTCCAATATGGACAAGTGAAAGTGGTTTTATCTTGGTCCTCGGGGGTAGTGAAAATCTGATTATACCCCAAATAACCATCAAGAAAACAATACCATCCTCTGCCAACAAGGCGGTCTAGCATCTGGCCCATGAAGGGCATAGAAAAGTGATCCTTTTCGGACCAAGAGTTTATCTTTCGATAATCCATGCAAACTCTCCATCTTGTTACCGGCCTCATTGGGATCAACTCATTCTTCTCATTGGGAACCACCGTGATTCCACCCTTTCTTGGCAGACACTGAATCAGGCTCACCTACTTACTATGAGCAATGGGGTAAACCACACCTGCATCTAACCACTTGATAATTTCTTTCTTCACAACTTTTTGCATTGGTGGGTTCAGACGACGTTGATGCGCAATGCTTGGTATGCACTTAGGATCAAGCTAAATTTTGTGAGTGCAAATATCGGGTGGAATCCCAATAATGTCAGCAATGGACCAATCAATGGCCCTCTTAAACCTTTTTTATACCAAAACAAGAGCCTCTACTTGCTATTTCACCAACTTAGCAGAAATAATCACAGAAAAGGTGTTGTTTGGATCCCAAGAAAGCATAGCGAAGGTTAGACGGGCTTCAAAATTGGAGGCTCCGGTCACCCTATTCTTTAAATCAAGATCAAGATTCTTCGGAGCATAAGTGTATGATCCCCTACCAGTAAGTGTACCAACCATCTCATCGTACTCATCAATACCATCGCTATCAAAGTTCATAATCACGGCAGCAGGGGCTTCAACCCCCAGCCTTTTTTCGATAGGAACAACCAAATCTGCTTTTTCAGCTATGTCAATCACCAAAATTACACGCATGTATTTTGGTTGCTTCATGGAATGGAAAACATTGAAGGTAACCTTCTCTTCATTCAACCAATGGTAAGAAATGGTCTCCCCAAGATTATGGGAACCTCGAAATCAACCTCACAGTCTAGAATTACAAATTCAGTTGGAAAGATAAAAGATTCCACCTTTACCAAAACATCATATAAAATGCCAACCGACCTTTTTACAGTTTTATCTGCCATAAGAAGTCTCATCGAAGTCAGTTTTGGTGCTCCCAGTCCTAAGTGTTTAAACACGATTAGCGGCATCAAGCTAATGCTAGCACACAAATCACAAAGCGCCTTTGCAAAGTTGTAAGACCCGATAGTACAAGGAATTGTGAAGGCTATTGGATCTTCCTTTTTCTTCACAAGTGAACTAGAAGCAATTGCACTACAACGGTGTAAATTATAGGCCGGCTCAAAACTGACAGTTCTCTTCTTCATCACCAAATCTTTCATAAACTTCACGTAATTTGGCATCTACTCTAAAGCCTCAAAAAGAGGGATATTTACCAATAACTCCTTTAATATTAAAATAAATTTTTGGTATTTACCCTCTTCAGCTTTCTTTTTGAACCTTTGAAAAATGGGATGAGGAGGTCGTGGTAAGGATTTCAGAACTTGAGTAACCTCTTTCTCCTTTCTCTTTTCAGACTTTGCTTTCTTATCAATATTTTGGGGCTTGTGAGCTACTTCGCCAGCAACCTCTGAATTCTCTAGCTCTATCTTAGCCTCTTTATCAACTACCACTGACTTATCTTTCTTACCACTATCCACATGAATAGATGGGTTAGTTGTGTAATGTCACCCAAAATATACCTCCTAAAAAGTATAATGCGGTCGCTTGTCAAATATAGAACCCAACTAGGTTGGGGTCGATCCCACAGGGAATAGGTCAAAGTTATTTAGAATACTAGATGGAGTAATTGGAAAGTAAGTAAAACTTGTGGGGTTTTGTGAATAAAAAGTGACAATAACAATTGCTGGTCGTATCGAGTTTGTAGACAATAAGAGAAATACACTAGGACTGTGATCCCCAATGATTCCTTAACTCCACCAGTTACTTGTGCTAACAAGATTGTCCCGCTGCGTTACATGCAAAATCTAACAAGTTATGTTCATCTAACTGTCTCTCGACCTTCATTAGACGAATTTCACTCTTTCCCTCTCGGTCTCTGAGTGTCGCACTACTAACCCTTGTCCTGGATCTCAGATAACCATTCCCGCTAAGGCTCTAGTTATTAGATGAACGTTGATCGCTTCAAATCTCTGTTGTTATCTCCTTTTCCCAATCTCTACCTCTCTCTCAAGCAAGTCTAGAATACAGGCGAATTTCTAACGTTTGCAACCGTTAGAAGAGCAATCACAACGAAGGAAACAATAATACATGCATTCACAGCGGTACAAAATTTCTTTGCACTTAACCGGTTTCGTTAATTCCTCATGGTTGACACAACCCTAGTTGATGGGTTTAGCTGTTCATAATTGTAAGAACACAAGAAGAATTCAGAGATGAAAGCATAATTATGATCTCACGATAATGTAAAAAAACCGAAATCTCAATTATTAATAAAACTCAAATTAGGGTTTGTAACTACAAAACCAAGAATATGTTTGAAACAGTATGAAATAACTCTCAAAATAATGTAATGTCTAACTCTCGCACCTAGGACTATACAGGGGTATTTATAGATACAAAACTAATCCCATCCAAACCAAAATAGGAGAACAGAGTCGGCAACTTCCACGGTATCGTGACTTGGTGTCGTGGAACCAAGTCACTCCACGTAGGTTGGTGTCGTGGGAATCAGGCTTAATTAGACATCTTTAGAAGTTGGGTCACAGTATGCTTCCACATCACATGGGTGGTAGTCATGCCACGTGACTCCTGGTGTGGAAATCAGATATTCTCCTGAATCTCTGTAGTGGACCCACGCCAGCCACTCACGTCACGTGAGTGGCAGTCACGCCACATGACTTGTGTCGTGGGTCCTTGTCTTGTGAAGGTTCTTGTTCTTTCTTCTTCTGACAGTTTGTTCTCGGGATTAACTCTTCCTTTTTGATCATTTTACCTTTAAAACCTGTTTTCCTACAAAGAAGGACAGAAACCACATCATACCATCAAAACACACCCAAGTTATTGCATATTTTCCTTATTTTAAGCATCAAAAGTGTCATGTAACCATGACACATCAACACCCTCAACTTAGAACATTTGCATGTCCTCAGGCGAACAAAACAAAAATACACATACACGATGCTTAACAAAGAGAAACCTAAGGGACCTATGGCAGTCTACTTATTGCCTTTGGCACAAAACTTTTTCCGACCCCTCCTTTTTGCAAATCAAAACCAAAGTGTGTATACAAGCAGCATAGTATCATGACATGGAAGGGATCAAGTGATGTCACCAGATTATGCACAAACAACTTAGCATATATGCAATTGACATTTCTCGAACAACTAGCAGCTAATAATGCAACCCATATGCCCTCACAATCAAAGAAGTCCCATGCACTCACAGTATACAAATGAATATCAACGTAGGGACGAGGTCAAAACACTCACGCTCACAAAGAAGTTAAAACAGTGTGCATGAAATACCATAGGCTTGCCCTTATTTTCTACGCCTTCGTTTTCAGACAGTAGGACTAGGATCACTATAGGACTTTACTTGGATTATAATGTACGCTTAGGGATGGGTATGGTACATATGGGTATGGTGACTCAACCCTACTTGACACTACACTATTTTTGGCTCCAACTTCCAACCTTTCTCATTTTTATTCTCCTTTATTCACCTTTCTTTTATTTTCAGATTTTGGGTGTGATTTTTCTCAAACTTCACAACACAACTCTTTTTTTTTCTTTTTTCTTTGCCATTTCTCTTCTTTTCACTTTATATTTTTTTCTTTTTCTTCACACCCAATCTGCTTTCCCTTTTTCTTTTCTTACTTCTTGTTCATACCCAACTCAATCTACGTACCCCTATAATAGCCACCCTCAACTTAGACAATTTGCTTGAGTTGAGGTACACAATGTCCAAGGAGGGACCAGGGCCAAGACAGGTTCATTGTAATTAAAATGGGAAGGTGAATAGGCTTAATGAAAAAAATAGGTCAAATACGGCTTAAAGTCGGGATCAAAGGATACTTTTTCATTTGGTTTGGCATTTAGGCTAAAAGTAGACTTTATTTTAAGACGGACTATGATCATTTCCTAATCCCTATCCTCTAACCTAGGCAAGACTAATCGGGTAAGTTCTAGATCGCACACACACAGTTAACTAAGTAGTGACCTCACACACACATAGCACAGGGTCGTATTATCAACTACTACCTATCCGGTTCATGCAATGCTAACTACAGTTATTTGCCTATAATCCTAGTGCCATAACAAGATCCAACAGCTCCCACACACAAGCATGCTATTCATACAATTCAAAACCAAAATTTTCAGGAGGGGTATCCTTAACCTTCAAAAAGCATAATTTTCAAACTAGACTGCATTACTGTTCCCTTATTTTTCTCCTAATTTAGTAAGAAACACATAATAATGTAAATATAAACCTAAACATGTCGGTTCTACTATGATAGCACACTCGGGGGAAAATAAACACGGCAACAAAAACCCCCAAGTGGTGGTACACCCCCACCCCCAACTAAACATGGTGCAATGCCCTCAATGCACCAATATCAATCAAATACAAATGAGTGAAGACATACCTGTGGCACCCTAAGCGCCGAAAGTGGGCCCGCCTACAACGGGATCATCAACCTGCTCAGTCGTAGGTGCATCCGATGGAGGGACAGCCTGGCTAGCAGATGCGCCACGCGCCCTCTGCTCTGCCTCAATCTGGCTCGCATGGTACTCCACCCGGGAGGCTTTAGCGCCCTCCACAGATCACTCTCGTACTCAGCATCACTATCACCCTGATCCCCCAGACTGCGGGGTCTCTTTTCTCTATCCATTGGAGGCTCCTCGTCAGAGAACAAATCTACCTCAAATACTGGTCGCACGGATAGGTGGTATAATAGGACTGCTACTCGATGCCAATGCCCTAACCTCCTCTCTCAAAGAGGCTACCTCCTGGGTCAAGCTGGTCATATCAGGGCCCGGTGCAGCACTCAATTGGGAGGCCATACGTGCCTCAAAACTATCAATCCTCCTATGCAAACCCTGCATGAACTGATCCATCGCTGCAGTCATCCTGGCCTCCACCCTAGCCTCCGCAGCCTCTACAGTCGTCCTAACCCAAGGTTTAAGCTGGGATACCAACTTAGCCATCTGGGTCTCAGTGTGGGTCTGCCGCTTGAACATCTGCGTCTGTCTGTCAATCAACTGCTGCAGAAAGTCCCTAGACACTGAAACCATCCCAGAAGGAGGTGGTGGAGCACTAGTATCGGGTACCTCATCATCAATAGGGCCAGCGCCCTCAGTCTGTATAGGTAAAGTCACAAGTACCCTAACCGGTACGGGAATAGGCATAGGGGCACTACTCGGCTCATCCAGGGCTGTGCCCGACGAATTAGACGACTGTGACCCTCGTGGAAGAATGGGGTGTGAACCCCTTTGCTGCATCAGTCCAATATCTGCAATGCGGGTCACCTCGATATAATGGTCGAGGACAGGTATCCTAGCCACCCCCTCCCTATCACACAACCCCTGGATCAGGCATGGGAAGGGTACACTCGTGTGATCTCTGAAAGCCCGCTCGTTGATCTCTCGGATGATGTACCTCATAAAATGAATCTCATAACCAGCCAAGATGTTGGCTACTACCACAGCCCGATCCAATGTGAGTGAGTTGTCAGCATTGGTTGTACCCAACCGATCCCAAACCACAGACCACCAGAATCTACCAGCAAAATGAAGTGTGGACTTTTTGATGTCCAGCTTTCCAGTCATCCAACTAGCCGCCACACCATCTTCGGCTATGTACCCCGCAATCCATTTAAGCAACTCTAATTTCTGCTCTGCATCTCGCATCTTAACTCTATCTCTAACAGTGTCCATCCTATGATCAAATTCAGCAGTCAAAGCCGAAAGTGGACGGTCAGCCCCAAATAAGAAGTGGTGAATACTCTGCTCCGAAATATCCATGCGGGTACCACGAACCACGACGTGAGTCAATAATGGATGCACAAGGTATCTCTACCCAACAGGAGTGCTCAAGTCAACCGACGTAGCATAAAAGGCATAAAAATCTCAGACTAACTCTGAGCTATAGCGACCAGAAGGCTGTGCCATCCAACCCAATCCATATCTTTCAAAGACTGGCCAAATATCAGGTAGTGTCCTCAACTCCTCCACCCAATATCGTGTCTCCTCCTACACACACCCCTCTTAGTCAACTCAACATCTCTATCATAAAAGGCACACTTGCCCTGCACACACCATCGCTGAATCTCCCTACTCTGCGCGGGAGTCGGAGCACTCTGGGCACCAGAACCGGAAATAGAGGTTATAGCCTCCGACGCAAAAGTACCCTGACCTATAGCATCATCTGCAGATCCTGACGCAGAAGCATCCTCCCCCTATTCAAACTGGGGGGCGGACTTAGAGGATTCAGCCGAAACAACTGGCTCGACAGGTGGTGGGGCCGGCTGAAGTGCTGCTCGGGCAGCCGCTCGGGCTCGCGTTTGTAACCTCGTAGCCCGAGGTACCAAAGCAGTATCATCATGGATAATATGAAACTCCTCCACGGAACCACTTTTCTCAGACTCAGTTGGTTCATCACGCAGACGGGTCAATAAATCTGGATTTTTGGTGCGAATTCGGAATGAAGAATCAAGATAGTCACTTTTGGGGTTTGATTTGGGAGGCATGTTAATGGGTCTGGGTCGGACTTTGGGTATATGGGTTGGGTTTGGATCAGATTTGGGTGTGGGGGTCGGGTTTTCAAACTTTGTAGGTAACAAGGTTCGGATTTCGGGTGTATGAGGATTTGGGGGTCGAATTTTAGGTTGGGTTTTGTGAATTAGGGGATGGGGGCCAGATTGAGAAAGATTGGAAATTAGGGTTTAATTATATGAATTGAAAGAGGGAAAATAATGGAGTGGGTCGGAGTTATATCGGGTGAAGAAGAAAGGACCCAATTTTATTTTGGGAAAATGGGTTCGGGTCGGGTCGGATTTGGTCTATCTGAAAACTTCAAAAATCATGGTACAACCCATGTGACGTGGGTTGGACTCACGTCACGTGGGTCCTTTCATAGGTAGGTCCTGAGTCTGAACAAATATGTTCTGATTTCCACGATACAACCCATATCACGTGGGTTAGACTCACGTTATGTGGGTCCTGCCATAGGTAAGATCCTGAAACCTGAAAATTATCTCTGATTTTCACGGCACCATCCACGTGTCATGAATGGACTCACGAGATGTGAATAGTGGCATAATTTGTACTGAACCAAAGCAGGTAGATTTTGTGACGTTGCTAACTGATCTTCCAACGCTCAGATCTCCACATAACAAAACCTTGGGGGGTCTCCCAATCAGCGCTTGATTTAATGTCGCGGCATGACATGGCTAACTCGGATACTTAGACTTTACCAACTAGCCCATGGGTTGCCTCCCATGAAGTGCCTGATTTAATGTTGCGGCACGACATGGCTAGCTTGACTACTTAGACTTCATCAAGCTCAAGTTCCTCAGCTGTCCTTATCTCTTCCGTAATTCCCACATAATGCTTAACACGCTGTCCATTGACTTTGAATAGAACATTATCTACTCCTTTTAGCTCAATAGCACCATGTGAGAATATCCTAACCACCATGAATGGGCCAGACCATTTGGACATTAATTTCCTAGCAAACAAGCGAAGCTTGGAATTATACAGTAAAGCCAAATCTCCCTGGTGAAACTCGCGGTTCTTAATTCGACGATCATGATACAATTTCATCTTCTCTTTATATAATACCGAACTTTCATAAGCCCAAATATGAAATTCATTCATCTCATTCATCTTCTCAAGTCTCAATTGAGCCGCTTCACTCCAGTCTAAATTCAACCTTTTCAATGCCCACAAAGCTTTATGTTCCAGTTCAACGAGCAAATGGCAAGATTTTCCAAAAACCAACTGATATGGTGATGCACCAATTGGTGTTTTGAAAGCAGTCTGATATGCCCATAACGTATCATCCAATCTTCGAGCCCAATCAGTCCTATTTTCATTAACTGTTTTTGCCAAAATGGACTTGATCTCGCGATTTGACACCTCAACCTGCCCGCTTGTCTGAGGATGGTAAGGTGTTGACACCTTATGTTTGACACCATATTTTTCAAGCAGGGCCTTGAACAGACGGTTGCAAAAGTGGGATCCTCCATCACTAATAATAACTCGGGGTGTCCTGAATCGTGAGAATATGTTCTTTTTCAAGATTGCTGTGACACTTCTCCCTTCGTTATTAGGAAGCGTAATTGCCTCCATCCACTTAGAAACATAATCAATGGCTACTAAAATGTATTTCATTCCATGCGAGCTCACAAAAGGACCCATAAAATCAACTCCCCACACATCGAACAATTCAAGCTCAAGTATAGTTGTCATGGGAAGTTCGTGTCTGCATGAAATTTTCCCTTGCCTTTGACATTGGTCACAAGCGCGATCATAATCGTGATCATCTTTGTAAATACTGGGCCAGTAGTACCCACATTGCAAGATTTTATAGGCAGTACGCGCACCTCCATGATGAGCCCCAACTGGAGATGAGTGACATGCTTCCAAAATAATCATCATCTCGGCCTCTGGGACACATCTTCGAATTATGCCATCAGCACATACCCTGAACAGATATGTCTCATCCCAGAGGAATTTTCTTACCTCATGCATGAATTTCCTTCTCTGCTGATATGACATATCTTTCGAGACTAGATCACTTGCCAAGAAGTTGACAAAATCAGCAAACCACGGGATTAAGTCTTGGGATGCTACCAGTACTTGCTCATCTAGAAAAGTATCATCAATCTAAAGATCAACTGTCAATTTAAGCATGGCTTCCTCCTCAAGACATGATAGATGGTCAACCACTTGATTTTCGGTCCCCTTACGATCTTTGACTTCAAAGTCAAATTCTTGCAACAGAAGTACCCATCGAATCAGTCTTGGCTTAGCATCTTTTTTCGACATAAGATACCGAAGAGCTGCATGGTCTGTATGCACAATCACTTTCGTACCTATCAAGTAAGATATAAATTTCTCAAAAGCAAATACTACGGCCAACAATTCCTACTCAGTCACAGTGTAATTCTTTTGAGCTGGATTAAGCACTTTGCTAGTGTAGTAAATCGGATGTAATATCTTCTCACGTCTTTGGCCAAGGACTGCACCCAAAGCCACTCCACTAGCATCACACATAACCTCAAAAGGCTTAGTCCAATTCGGTGACACAATAATAGGGGTTGAAACCAACTTCTCCTTAAGACACTCAATTGCTTTAAGACATGCTTCATCAAACCCAAACTTCACCTCTTTATCTAAAAGTTTGCACAAGGGATGTGCAATCTTGGAGAAATCCTTGATGAATCTTCTATAAAAACCAGCATGGCTTAAGAAACTTCGAATACCTTTTACAGAGATAGGTGGGGGTAGCTTCTCAATTACTTCAATCTTCGTCTTATCCACCTCAATGCCATTCTTTGAAATCTGATGCCCCAATACGATACCCTCATTGACCATAAAGTGACATTTTTCCCAGTTTAGCACTAGGTTGCACTCCTCGCATCTTTGTAGAACATTGGCAAGGTGTGCCAAACAACCATCAAACGAGTCTCCCACAACAGAAAAGTCATCCATAAAAACCTCGATAGTGTCTTCCACCATGTCGGAGAAAATAGACATCATGCAGCATTGGAAGGTGGCCGGTGCATTACACAAACCGAAAGGCATCCTCTTGAATGCAAACATCCCGTATGGACAAGTGAAAGTGGTCTTCTCTTGGTCTTCGGGGGCAGTAAAAATCTGATTATACCCCGAATAGCCATCAAGAAAACAATACCATCCTCTACCAGCAAGACGGTCTAACATCTGGTCCATGAAGGGCATAGGAAAATGATCTTTCTCAGTCCAAGAATTCAGCTTTCGATAATCTATGTAAACTCTTCATCCAGTCACCGGCCTCATTGGAATCAAATCGTTTTTGTCATTTGGAACCACAATGATTCCTCCCTTCTTCGGTACATACTGAACTGGGTTCACCCACTTACAATCATCAATAAGGTAAACCACTCCTGCATCTAACCACTTGATGATCTCTTTCTTCACAACCTCTTGCATTGGTGGGTTCAGACGACGCTGGTGCTCAATGCTAGGTTTGCACTCAGGAACCAGCTGGATCTTATGAGTGCAAATGCCGGGTGGGATACCTATGATATTAGAAATGGACCAACTCATGGCCCTTTTAAATCTTCTCAATACTGAAACCAAAGCCTCTACTTACCAATCCACCAATTTAGCAAAAATAATCACTGGCAAGGTATTGTTGGCTCCTAAGAATGTGTAGCGAAGGTGGGTCGAAAGAGCCTTAAGCTCTAAAATTGGAGGCTCCTCAATAGACGGACGAGCTAGTGGAGTTACCCTATTCTTCAAATTGAGATCCAGTTTCTTTGGAGCATAAGTGTATGCTCTTTTACCAGCGAGTGCACCCACCATCTCATCATAGTCTTCAATACAATTGTCATCAAAATTCATGATCACGGCAGCCAGAGGTTCTACTCCCAACCTTTCAAGAGACACAACAACCTCACTATCATCAACCGCATCTATCACTGAAATCACCCGCTTATCTCTTGGCTGCTTTATTGAACGATAGACGTTGAAAGTAACCTGTTCATCATTCAATCTAAATTTCAGCTGCCCTATTTCCATATCAACCAAAGCACGACCAGTCACAAGGAATGGTCTTCCTAATATGAAGGGAACCTCAAAGTCAACTTCACAATCGAGAATCACAAAATCGGCTGGAAAGATGAAAGATGCAACCTTCACCAAAACATCATACAGAATGTCCACTGGCTTTTTAACAGTCCTATCGGCCATGAGAAGTCTCATAGAGGTTGGTTTTGGTACTCCCAACGCCAATTGATTGAAAATGGCTAATGGCATTAGGTTGATGCTAGCACCCAAATCACACAGTGCTTTAGCAAAGTCGTAGGCCCCGATAGTACAAGGAATTGTAAAAGCTCCTGGATCCTCCTTCTTTTCAACTAGGGAATGCGAAACAACTGCACTATAGTGATGTATGTTATCTGCTGGATCAAAATTAACAGTTCTCTTCTTTGTCACCAAGTCTTTCATGAACTTTGCATAACCTGGCATCTACTCCAATGCCTCTATAAGAAGGATGTTTACTGACAGCTCCTTTAACATGGTGATGAACTTCTGATATTTTCCTTCCTCGGCCTTCTTCTTCAATCTTTAAGGATAGGGAGGAGGAGGTCGTGGGATAGTTTTGAGCACTTGTGGTACCTATTTTTCCTTCCTATTTTCAGATTTTGCATTATCGCTATCATCATGATGATTTGGAACTGTGTAATCCTTTGAATTATCCGACTCTAACTCAGCTTCTACATCAATAACCACTAGTTCATTAGTCACACCACTGTCAGCATGAATAGGTGGATTTGTCATGCATTTCCCACTTCTAGTAGTAATGGCGAGACAATGACTGTCATTTTTTGGATTTTGGACGGTACTGCTTGGAAGGGTGCCTGGCTGACGTTGATTTAGTACCAATGAAATCTGCCCGAATTGTTGCTCCAACTATTTAATGGCAGTTGAATGAGACTCCACTTTTTGACTTATGCCCGAAATGTCAGTCCTAATCTCCTTCAAGCAATTTTCCTGGCTTTCTTCTCCTTTGACCAGTTTATTAAGAAGGGCCTCCATCCTTGAATTTCCAGACTCCTCATCACATCTTCTTGGTGGTACATAAAGGTCATTCTTCTCTCTATAATCCTATTTTCACCTCCAATCACAGTCATGGTCTCATTCTCGATCTCTGTATCCCGATTTGTTGTAGTTGTCTCCATAATAATTTCGACCTTGATTCCCTTGCCTTGAGTTCCAAGAATCTTGATTAGACCCTTGGACCTTGTCTCAAAAACCCACCACTTCTCAATCTAGGTACTTCGCCTCTTCATCAGACTCACTATCATCATGTCTAGCCGATTTACTTTGTGCACCTACAGCATGCACCTTTTTTGCATCTCTGCCCGCTATCTGTTTAGCCAGAAGACCAATTTCTGTCCTCAACTGAGCGACCTCTTGAGCCACAGATTCATCCAAAGCTCTTTGGGCTGTTGAAGCTCCAATAGCATATGTGCCAGTTGGCGTATTTGCCTCCCGAGTATGCCATCCTCGGTTGGTCTTAGTGATACTATCTAATATCTCAGAAGTTTGGTCCCATCTAAGACTCATGAATGCTCCAACAGTGATAGTATCTTCTACCACCTTTGTGTTGACATTCAACGCCCTGTAGAAGATTTCAACTAAATTCCTACCACTTATCCTGTGATTTGGCACATTTTGCAGCTTCTTTTTGAACCTCAGCCATGTCTCATAGAGTGCTTCAGAATGAAGCTGTCTGAAATTATAAATATCGTCTTGCAACTGCAGTATCTTGGAAGGTGGGAAAAATCTTTCCAAAAAATTGATTTCTCAATTCTTGCCAAGTAGTGGTGGAACCTCATGGCAGCTCAGCCAACCATAAAGTGGCTTCTCCTGTAAGGGAGAATGGGAACAACCTCAACTTAATCGCCTCTTGGTTAACTCCAGGCAGATTGTACGATGTGCAGACCCCCACAAAATTCATTATGTGCATGTTTGGATCATCAGTAGGAAGACTCGCGAACACACCCTTCAAGTTTAGCAGATGGATCATGGCACTAGCAATGTCAAACTTAGTTCCCGGAGGTAACTCTGGTGGAATGATGGCACCAGTCTCTATTGGCTCAAAATAGGCCATATCTTTTTCTTCAGGATCATCATAAACAGGCATATATGGTCTCGGTTGTTCTCTTAGTCGTCTTTGTCACTCTTCAGCATCAGCCAACCATTGTACTGCATCCTGTATAGCTCAATTATCTCAGCTTGTCTAAGAGCAGCTTGTCTAGCATGCTTTTCTCATGTCAATCGAGCAGTAGTTTGATCCGCTGTTTCCTGACCAACCGAATGAATTGGCTGGTTGTGAATGTCTCCCACAGCTACGGGATTCTGAACTCCTTCAGTATTCACCATTCTTCGATTAGCTCTTAGAGTCCTTTCGATTTCAAGATCAAGTGGAATCAGGGGAATGCCTTGACTCCTAGTATTTGGCATACACTGGCTTATGCCCTCAAAAGTATGTAAAAACACAACCAATCAACTTCAACCATTAATAATAAACTCCGTAACCGTATTCCCCGGCAACGGCACCAAAATTTGATGTCGCACAAAATATACCTCCTAAAAAGTATAATGCGGTCGCTTGTCAAATATAGAACCCAACTAGGTTGGGGTCGATCCCACAGGGAATAGGTCGAAGTTGTTTAGAATACTACATGGAGTAATTGAAAAGTAAGTAAAACTGGTGTTTTTTGTGAATAAAAAGTGATAGTAACAATTGTTGGTCGTATCGAGTTTGTAGACAATAAGAGAAATACACTAGGACTTTGATCCCCAATGATTCCTTAACTCCACCGGTTACTTGTGCTAACAAGACTGTCCCACTGCGTTGCATGCAAAATCTAACAAGTTAGGTTCATCTAACTGTCTCTCGACCTTCATTAGAAAAATTTCACTCTTTCCCTCTCGGTCTTCGAGTGTCGCACTACTAACCCTTGTCCTGGATCTCAGATAACCATTCCCTCTAAGGCTCCAATTATTAGATGAAGGTTGATAGCTTTAAATCTCTGTTGTTATCTCCTTTTCCCAATCTCTACCTCTCTCTCGAGCAATTCTAGAATACAGGTGAGTTTCTAACATTTGCAGCTGTTAGAAGAGCAATCACAACGAAGGAAACAACAATACATGCATTCATAGCGGTACAAAATTGCTTTGCACTTAACCGGTTTCGTTAATTCCTCACGGTTCACACAACCCTAGTTAATGGGTTTAGCTGCTCATAATTGTAAGAACACAAAAAGAATTCAGAGATAAAAACATAACTATGATCTCACGATAATGAAAAAAAACCGAAATCTCAATTATCAATGGTTTGTAACTACAAAACCAAGAATATGTTTGAAACAATATGAAATAACTCTCAAAATAATGTAATGTCTAACTCTCGCAACTAGGACTATACAAGGGTATTTATAGATACAAAACTAATCCTATCCAAAACAAAATAGGAGAACAGAGTCGGCAACTTCCACGATATCGTGACTTGGTGTCGTGGAACCAAATCACGCCACGTAGGTTGGTGTCGTGGGAATCAGGATCAATTAGACATCTTCAGAAGTTGGGTCACGACATGCTTCCACGTCACGAGGGTGGTAGTCACGCCACGTGACTCCTGGCATGGAAATCAGACTTTCTCCTGAATCTCTGTAGTGGACCCACGCCAGCCACTCACGTCACGTGAGTGGCAGTCACACCACGTGACTTGTGTCATGGGTCCTTTTCTTGTGCAGGTTCTTGTTCTTTCTTCTTTTGACACTTCGTTCTCGGGCTTGATTCTTCCTTTTTGATCATTTTGCCTTTAAAACCTGTTTTCCTGCAAAGTAGGATATAAACCACATCATACCAACAAAACACACCGAAGTTATTGCATATTTTCCTTGTTTTAAGCATCAAAAGTGTCATGTAACCATGACACATCATTGTGCTCTTCCCACTTCTAGTAGTAATGGCTAAGCAATGACCATCATTCTTCAAATTCTGGATGGTGTTGCTTGGAAGAGTGCCTGTTTGACGCAGGTTCAATGCCTTCGATATCTGTCTGAACTGTTGCTCCAACTATTTTATGGCAGTTGAGTGAGATTCTACCTTCTGACTTATTCCTGAAATGTCCGTCCTCATCTCCTTCTAGCAATTCTCCTTGATCTCTGACGTCTTAAACAGTTTATTAAGAAGGGCTTCCATTCATGAACTTTTGGAATCAGCGTCACGGTTTCCTGGTGGAACATATGCACCACTCTTCTCTTTATAATCATCCTTTCGCCACCAATCACCATCACGATCCCATTCTCTGTCTCTGTATCGTGACTTATTGTAATTATCTCTATAGTAGTTCTGACCTTAATTCCCTTGCCTCGAGTTCCTAGGGTCTTGATTAGACCCTTGGCTCTTGGCTCAAAAACCTACCACCTCTCAATCCAAGTACTTAACCTCCTTATCAGATTCATAATAGTCATGCCTAGATGTTTTGCCTTGTGAACCTACGACATGCACCTTCTTAGCACATTCAACCGTAATCTATTTGTCTAGCAAGCTAATTTCTGTCCTCAACTATGTGACCTCTTGACCTACAGATTCATCCAAAGCCCATTGTACAGCAGAGGCTCCAATAGCTTATGTTCCAGCAGTGTATCTACCTCCCGAGTATGCCATCCTTGGTTGGTCTTAGTGATACGATTTAAAGTCTCTGAAGCTTGTTACTATCTCAGAGTCATAAATCTCCACCATTGATAGTATCTGCTATAGCCTTGGTATTGGAATTTAATGCTCTATAGAAGATCTCAAGTAAATTTTGACCATTCATCCTATGGTTTGGAACATTTCTCAACTTTTTCTTGAACTGTAGCCAAGTCTCATAAAGTGCTTTGGAATGTAGTTGTCTGAAAGTATAAATCTCATCCTTCAACTATAGCATCTTGTAGGGTGGGAAAAATCTCTCCAATAACTGATTTCTCAACTCTTGCCAAGTAGCAATGGAACCTCGTGGTAACTCGGCCAACCATAAATTTGCTTCTCCTGTTAGGGAGAATGGAAATAATCTCAATCGAATAGCCTCTTTGTCAACTCCAGGTAAATTATATGAAGTACAGACCCCCACAAAGTTCATCACATGCATATTTGGATCATCTGTAGGAAGATCAGCCAATACGCTTTTCAAGTTTAGCAGGTGGATCATGGCACTTGTAATGTTGAACTTAGTGCCCTGAGGTAACTCTGGTGAAATAGTGGAACCATTCTCAACTGGCTCAAAATAAGCCATATCCTCTTTTTCGGGATCATTATAAACTGACACATAAGGTCTTTATAGTGATTGTTGCACCCTCAGTCTTCTTTATCTCTCTTCAAGTGCAGCAAGATGTTGTGCTACCTCTTGCATTCCTTAATGATCTCTATCTGCTTGTCTAAGAGTTGTTTGTCTCGCATTCTCCTCAACCGTTAATTGAGCAGTGATTTGCTCTGCAGTTTTATGACCAGCCAAATGAATTGGTGGCTGGTTATGAATATCTGAAATGGTTGCGGGGTCCTGAACTTTATCGGTAGTCACCATTCTTCAATTATTCCTTAGGGTTCTTTCTATTTTCGTATCAAGTGGAATCAAGGGATTGCCTTGACTCCTAGTTTTGGGCATACACCGGTGTGTGCCCTCAAAAAGACAAAAAAGTAAGACAAATCAACTCTAATAATTTAAAATCAACAAACTCCATAACCATATTCCACAACAATGATGTCAAAATTTGATGTCGCCAAAACTATACCTCCAGAAAAGTATAACGCAATCGTTGAATCAAATATAGAACCCAACTAGGTTGGGGACGATCCCACATGGAATAGGACGAAATTCTATCGAGTGTTTGTCTGAGTAATTGGTACATAAGGTAAAAAAAGGGTTTTTGTAAACAAAACAACAATAGTAGTAGTTGTTGATTGTCGGATTTATTATCAATATGTGAAAGTCACTAGGACTGTGATCCCCAAGATTCCTTAATTCCACCGATTACTTGTGTTGACAAACTATCCCGCTGTGTTACATGCAAAACCTAACAAGATAGGTTCATCTAAACGTCTCTCGACCTTGTTTAGATGAATTTCAATCTTCTCCTCTCAGTCTTCGAGTATCTCACTGCTAACCCTTGTTCTTGATATCAGATTAACTATCCCTTTTACGGCTTAAGTTATTAGATGAAGGTTGATAGCTTCAAATCTCTATTGTTATTCCTTTTTCCCAATCTCTACTTCTCTCTCGAGCAAGTTTAGAATACAGGTGAGTTTCCAACTTTTGCTACCGTTAAAAGTCAATTATAACGAAGAAAATAACAATACATGTAGTCACACCAATTCAGAATTGCTTCGTACTGAGCCCATTTCATTAGTTCCTCATGGTTCACCTAACCCTAGTTATAAGGTTTAGCTACTCATGATTGCAAGAACACAAGAAGAATTCAATGATGAAAATATAATTATGAACTCACAATAAGAATAAAACTCTGAAATCTCAATATAAATTAAAACCCTAGAATCGATGTTTGAGATTATAAGATCAATGTGTTTATGAACCTCAAAACAATGTAATAGAATCCTTAAAAAATGTAATAACTAACATCTAAACATAGGACAACCTAAGGGTATTTATAGATACAAAGTGAATCCTATCCTAAACAAATTAGGAGAAAAAAGTTGGCAACTTTCCACAGATCATGACTTGAGGTCGTGGGTTCAACCCACGGACCATAGGAATTAGGCCTCACTACACATTTGCAAAAGTTGACCCACGGTCATGACTCACGGACTGTAGGTCACTTCCGTAGGTCACATGATGAAATTCCAGCTCTGCTTTTTTGTCTTCAATAACTTCATTCCAGTGCATGCTTCATCGTTTTTGTCCATTTTGCTTTCAAAACCTATTTTCCTGCAAGACAGAACAGAAAAAAAATCATACCTACCAATCATATCCAAGTTATTGCATATTTTCCTTTTTTTAAGCATCGAAAGTGCCATGAAATCATGGCACATCAATGATTTTCCGCGTTTTCTATCATTACCTTTCATGATGTTATTGGATATTGATTTTCTTCAATGGAATTGGGTTTTAGTTGCCTATTTTTGACTAACTATTGATTGGCTTATGGTGTTGGTTGTTTCTCCCACTGAGGGGTTTAGTCTGAGTGACACTCATGGTGGATTTAGGTCGTGACAATATATAAATATGATTATTTGAATTACTTTAGAGTTTGTAATTGGTTATGTGATGATGGTTAAAGTAATAAATTACCATGTGTTTAATTGGAAACTGTAAGCTAAAATGCAAGGCATGAGCTTATCAATTGTGAAATAAAAAGGGGGAAAATGGGTTATAACTGTGGGAACTCTTGTTACAATCAGTCGGTGATTAGTTAAGGACCATGGGAAAAGGGTTACTGTTGTATAATAGCGGGATTCATTGTAATGAAAAGTTGCTCGTTGTGATTCATAACTGATTTAAAGTAATATGATGACAAGTTGTTATTTCATGCATTGCTTGGCTCAATGTTCGAATTATATTAAAGGCTTATCATATAGCGATTTTATGCATTATTTTTGGAAACAGGGAAGGGGAATAAGGGAGTTTGCAAAAAATATAAAAAAGGGCTGCTACTGTTGGGCCCGCCATAGCAGTACTAAACAATGATCCCATTATAGCAGCGTGCAAGCCGCTACAGTGGGGTGGGCGGGGACAGAATCCCTGCCCTATTTTCCCTTGCTTTGTTTTTCAATTTTGGCCTCTATTAATTGTTAAATTAAGCTACGAG
The DNA here is from genome assembly GCA_031232105.1 of Capsicum rhomboideum. Classification (NCBI taxonomy): domain Eukaryota; kingdom Viridiplantae; phylum Streptophyta; class Magnoliopsida; order Solanales; family Solanaceae; genus Capsicum; species Capsicum rhomboideum. Next base: position 120,429,640 of record CP124711.1, read on the forward strand.
TTACTGCATGAATTATAAAAATCTCTTATATAAGGTTAAAAGCATGCATTCAATATAAAAAATGTTAAAACTAGTATCCATGTGCAAAAATAAAAGGAAAAGAAAGGGAGAAATATTATTTGTTACATGCCCCAAATGGGGGCAACCCAAATCAATGATAATGCATAAAGGGGGGAGGGAGACTAAAATAGCATGCACCAAGGGGCCTAGCTAGATGCCCTGTCACCATCATGGACTGGCGGGGTAGGGCCTTCTCCCTTTGTATCACTCAGGAAGGAGAACTCTTGCATATCCTCTGGTTTCAGCTGGGGAAGCTCGTGGTCAAGGACTGCACACCTAAACATAACCTTCACGGTCTTCCAGATCCATGTGAGCATGAGGTCTCGGGAGCTTCTCCTTCTCTTCTTCTCGTCATGCTCTCTGTGGAGCGCTGCATAGTCTTAGGCAGTGGGAGGTGGGGCAGGGGAGCCAAAAGGGGTGTGCTCCATGTATTTCCTAACCGTAGCGAAGTCTGCCTCCAGGCGACTGCTAGAAATCTGGGGCAGGGGCTGGGACTGGGAGGTAGGGGCATCAACATCATCATCATAATCATCCTCCTCTACAGCCTGGCTTCTCTCAGCCTTACCTACCTTTCTGTTCTTCTTCCCCTTGGATGTGACAACCTTAACCTTGAGCGGGTTAAAGGGGATGTCCATCTCTAGCTCGGTGTCAGAATCCTTCTCAGGCACCCTGTCGCGCCTACATAGCACAGAGACCAGACCAAAAAGGTAGGGGGCCTTCTTGTTTCCCCAGTAGAAGTCCTTCCACTCCATCACTATTTAAGCTTCCACATTTAGCAGTATGCTCCATATAGCATAGGCCACTACCAGAGCTTGCGGGTAGGTCACGTCGGAGGTGTTATCGAATGGATGAATCCTCTAGGACACAAGGTTCAACCATCTCCTAGTATCGGCTATGAAGTATGTTCTCCAAATTCCCTCAGTAGTGGGCCAGTAGATCTAGTCACTCTTCTCCTCTACGATCACAGTGTCCCATTGCCACTTTATATCTATCTCTAAACTTTAGTCGTGTACCCGGCATTAGAGATGTTTAGCACCCCGAGTACCTCATTAATAGTACTAATATCCATAGGGACAATCACTCCCTTGATGTGGATGGTGGGGGTGGGGTCACCCCAAAGCATGGTAGGAAGTATGGCATAAAATACCCTAACCTAGCATGAGATCCCAAACGGAGGAGCCTCCACCATTAGCAGCCGGTTATAGAATTCTGGCGCCTTAGTTGTCACCCCCTTTATCATGAAACCCCGCTCATAGTAGAATCCCATCCACTGATACTCTAAAAATTTCTCCCAAAAGTTTTAATTGGGAAACCTTACGAAGGCTAGGGAATCCTCTTGATTTTCTGCCATTGGGGTATTAAATCTGCAAAACCATGGTACGTGTTAGAACTCATAAAAGTGTCAAGGGAATGGAATTTCAGAAAAAGGCCAAGTCTGGGCCTGATTGGGAGGCTACTGCTTGCAGGCTCCCGCTATAGCGAGCTATGCCCCACTATGGAATTACCGCTATAGTGGGAATTTTTTGCTACAACAAGGTCACCATAGCGGGACAAGGCCGTTATAGCGGCCTTCATTGTCACCTAGCTTCAAGAGGTGCGTCAATGGAACCCCTTGGAGAAAAGTTCTTTTTTTAGCATTCCAACCCCAGATCAATGTTCATAAATTACCCTAACAATAGTTTATGCAAAAAATTAGGCATGACAACTCCATGCTTTAATATTTTGGCCAAATCAATTCCAATTTTAAACTTTCAAAAACAACCCCAAAACCTTTTCTATTCTACAAATTAAAGCATACAACAAGTATAAATGCGAGTAATGAAGTAAAGAGGTGAAGTATATACATGATTACCTTGTATCCGATGGCGGGACCAAAGTGATCAGGGAGGAGAGGGAACTTTTTTGAGTGAAAGAGGGAGAAATAAGTGGGAAACTCATTTATCACCCCTTTAAGCTGGTAATCCCAGCTATAGCGGCCCTCTCCTACTATAGTGATGCCGCTATAGCGAGAACATTCCTGCTATAGAGGGATTTATTCTCTCGAAGTGCGGAAAATTTTTCACCCATTATGTTTTGAACTCTTTTTATTTCGATATATTGATTAGGCCTCAGATAACTTGGGCGCTCTGGAAACAGTGTGCTCTAATTAGTCCCGTATGACTCATAAGAAAAAAAGATTCCTTGATGGAGTGGAGTAGTAATAAAATTTGGTTTTAATATTTTAAAGCACTGGGGGAAAACAAAAATTTGGTGTTCACTTAAGTTTATAAATATGTTATCGTGGTAAGGGCGTTAAGGTTCAATTTAGACGCGTACCGTTCTTTCCTTATCATGATCGTTTGAAAACAAATGATAGATAAATTGGTATCTGTTGTAATGGCATGTCCTTCATTATTAAAAGTCACCTTGTTATGGGTACGAATTATAGGTATTTTTGAAAATACGATCTCAAATTAGTATGGGATGATGTTGCTAAAAATTTTAAAATTTAAAGGTTTGGATCAGGCTGACGTCATCCCACTATAGTGGAAATTTTCCCACTATAGCAGCGCCACAATAGCGACTGGCAGGTCGCCATAGTGGGATGATGGGACCAGAAACTCTGGTGTAATTTTAATAATTCCTTTTTTTTCTCTTCAGTTGTGAAAAGGATGAGGTTTGTTGTAAAAACCCTCATAGAGTTACCTCATGGCCTTGGAGCAATGGAGAGGAGGGAGTTCGCTCGAATGGGTAAAACCCATGGTTTTCCTATGGATTTCACGTCAGAATTCACTTTAACAGAGTCAAAAGATCGCATTTACGGCTCCGTAGTAGCTGTTTGGTTTCCAGGTAGGCTAGGTTTGACTAATAGTAGACCTTGGTTAGAAAGCACAACATAATGTAGATTGATGGGAGATTGCATGCTTAGGCCTTCAGGCACGATATTGGTATGGTAAAATAGAGAAAAACCAAGCTAATTGGGTGGGAATTTGTTGTTATTTTTGCGATATCGAAATGGTCTGTTAAGTAATGTGTTTACCTTGCTATTGTTCATCCTTGTGTGGTTTTAAAATGGTGTTGTACCCTAAAATGGGTTAAACCTATTAAATGTCTAATTTAGAGGTGTGTTGGTAGATTCCGAAGAATCTATGGTGGTAACCAGAGGAATGGGAAATTAGTAAGGTATTAATATTAGGATGAATGGTTGGGGTGTATTATGGCACGGGTTATATGTGTAAAACCGTAGGTGATGGTCTTGCGTAATTGCCATCCAACTTGAATTATATGTGTTGCTAACTGCTCTTGTATTGTGTGTTACAATGTATGTTTAAGAAAAGTGAATGATTGTTTGATATCCTAAGTGTTAATCACATGCAATGAACTTACATACAAATCTTATTGGTTGTGCAAATATATTTTTTGAATACTCATTGTTGTTGTGATTATGGTGATATCTCGATTATTTGTGGGATGTATCGATATTCAAGCATCTTCACGGGATTATATATTCATTATTGTTGGATGTAAAGGTATTTGTACATCTTCATGGGATTGGTTAGTATAAGGTTGGCAGACACTTGCTGTCTAGGATTTGGTATATGAAAGCGAGATCGTCCCTTGCAGGTCATGGCTAGTGGGCGACCATAAGACCCTTAGTATGTTTTTGCAGGTATTGGTGAGAGTGAAGGTTTCTTAAGTGAACCAGGTTATTTGTTTACTGTCATAAACTGTGTTATGTTAGTTCCTTGAGTGGACCAAGTATTATGTACTGATCTGTTCTATTAGTTCCTTGAGTGAACCGGACTTATGTGTTGATTGATATATTGGTTTCTTGTGGGGACTGAATTTATATGTTTATGTGTTATATTGGTACCTTACGTGGATCGAGCTTATGTGATGACTTGTAGATTGGTTTTTTCTATGAACCGAGACTTATGATTATGTCTATTTCCACTATTGGAAGGAAACCTTGAGAGGTCCTGACTAGGTCTATAAAAACAAGGGTATATGTTATATATCATCTACTTACTTATGTGAATGAGTCAAGAGGTGGTATATTGTGGTTGAGTCATGGTTGTTGACCTTGTTTATTGCCTATGTTGACCACACTTGAATGGACTTTTGAGGTTGGATGTGGTAGGTTGACTTGAGAAACTATCTATGTTAACTCCCACTAGATTAAACTCAGTAGCGGGGTAGATAAAGGCTAAGTGTTATGATCTTGAGGTAAGGCTACCTGGTAGGTGTTCATGTTTGTAACTGTAGTATGTGTATGGTTGGTAGTCTATTGGTTATTGCATTTGAGGCTGGAAAGGCGGGGTGTTACTGTCTTATTATTGCTTCTTCTAGTCTCAAAATTAATCTAGAGATGCTAGGGTGTTAATGCATAATCAGATTTATGGATCAAGGTTACATGTTACGTAAGGGTCTTAATAGATGAGATAAGAAACCTTGAGGTTGAATATTATTGAACTTCTTTGTAATTACGAAATAAGGTCAGACTGGGTGACACTGTGAGAAACCGGTGCTATAGTTGCTCATAAAACGGGAAGGCGAGTAAAAGCTAAGGGTGATAAGAAATTAAGGTATGTAGAATCTTTGACTAAAATAGATCTTAAGTTGCAAGTTTCTTTACAAATATTTATGCAATAATTATGTGATTTAATCAGGGTCAACTGATGATGCTTACTAGTACGTGTTGTTTGTACTGATACTACTCTTGCTATACCCTTTTTGGATTATAGTTTGGTTGCAAGATTAGTAGGTGTTTCATCCTTGACACGATAGAGATCTCTAATAGCTTTTATTATTGTTCCTACGGTAGAAGCTGGGTCATGTGTACAGTTTGTATCTTATCTTAGTAGGTCTTGTGCCTGTTAGACTAGTTTCTTGGGAAAAGTTTTTCAGTTGTATTAAATTTTATAAACTAGTTGTAATAAATACGGTATTTCCGCTTCTTATGGACTTCCGCAAGTATTTTGAAATGGGTGGTAAGGGTTCTCCTATCTAGGAGAGTTAGAGTAGGTGCCCACATGACCCGAGTAGTTGGCTCTTGATAGAATTGTTACGACACATGACCCATCTTCCATCGGAGAGACAATGATAGAAGCTGTTGGAGATCTCTACCTCATCACATATGAAATATCTACTAATCCTGCAACTAGACTATACCCTGAAAAAGGGTATTGCAAGAGCAGTATCAGTAAAAATAAAATGTACCGGTAAGCATCATTGGTCTACCCGCATTAAATCACATAAACACCACATAAATATCTAAAGAAAAACATACACCTTAAAAGTTTTATTAGTCAATAACCTGTCTTCCCTTAGTTCTTTGCCTCCCTTATCTTTTTACCACTATCACTAAATCGTAAGCCAACTTCCATGCCACATTCTACTCTAACGCACTACCCTCCAACGGTCTTGTCAATCCTGATTACATATTTAATACTTACCTTATTATGAATACAACTATACCAGGTGGAAATTAATTCCAACTCTTAAAAATAAGCGGTCCTGGCTCTAAAGTAATCATGCTTTTAGGACTATTCACAATTAGAGGTAACACCTGCATAATGTAATCATATAGCCAGGTAATAGTAAACCATTACGATTGTGAAGACCACCATGCAACAGTAGTTCAATTATGTTACACTTAGCCCTTTTAACAACACCACATGATTTAATCAAGTACAAGTCAATATAGGCAACAACTCAAGTCAAGACCATGACTACTAGCATCACTCCAAGTCAACAAACCATGACTTAACAACAATATCGTACACCTTGTCTCAAATTCATAAGCAAATAGAAAGATAAATAGATATGTCAATCATTTGCAATTTTACCCAAGCCACTCAATTCTCCATTCCAACAACAATAATGATAAAAATCATAAATCTCGATCCACTCAACGAACTAAATATAACAAGTCAACAAATAAACCCAGTTCACCTAGGGAACCGTCACACTCACCAATACCTTGTACACACATGCTAAAGGTCTTATGGTCGCCCACTAGCCATGACATGCAAGGGATGATCTCTTGTCCATGTACCGAAATTCCAGACATCTAGTCCTTTCCAACCTTATATCAACTAATTCTGTGAAGATGTTCAAATACCGATACATCCCACAATAATGATAAATATCATAACAACCACAATCATAATGAGAAGATAAAAAAAAACACTTGCACAATCAACAAGTCATTTAATACAACCTCATTAGATGTGATTAACATTCAGGATATCAGTCAACAATTGATTCTTGAACATGTATTATAACAAGTATACGAAGAAACAATTAACATGCACACATAACTAAAGTTGTGTTTCAATTATGTTAAACCATCACCTACCATTCGTAAATTATTTGAAGGCTTAACTAGGACCAGCACGGTCTAAGGTATACATCCACACCTACAGTTCACACCCTAACACGCCTAACCGTCTATCTTAACACTAATACCAAGTCAACAACTACCATTCCTCTAGTTACTACCATAGATTCTTAAGAATTCACCAACACTAACTACCATAGATTACTCGGAATCCACCAACACCAACCATCATAGATTCCCTGAAATCCACCAACACTAACCACTATAGAGTCCTTAGAATCCACCAACACTAACAACCATAGAGTCCTCAGAATCCACCAAAACCAACCACCACAGATTTCTCAAAATCCACCAACACCAACCACCCCTAATTAGGCATTCATTATATTCTAACATAATTTATAGATATACTACCATTACAATCATTCATAATTGGTTAACATCAACAAACAATACACAATAGTTCATACCATAAACTAAAAATCATACAGACATCAATTTTCATCAGGAACCATACGTTTTCATTTTTATCCATTCCAACACCGTTCCCAAAACCTAAGCATGAAATCTCTCATCAATATATGTCATGCCTATATTTTCTAACACAGGTTCAAACTGCTTAGTTAAACCTAGCCTACCTAGATGCTAAGAGCTGCTATGGAGGCATGACCGCGAGCTTCTGATTCCGTGATAGTGATTTCTAGCATGAAATTTATAAGAAAACCATGGGTTTTACCCCATTCAAGAGTATTTCCCCCACTCTATTGCTCCAAGGCCATGAGGCAACCCTGGGGGGGATTTTAGAAGCCTTTCTCATCCTATTTGCAACTGAAGAAGAGAAGAAAATAAAATAAAATGGAGGACTGGTTACTATCCTCGACGTCCCTCACACGCTAGTTGGCGCACCCCTCTACTGTCCATCTGAGCAAAATTTCTATCAAAAGCGGCCCGGCATGCCCTTTGCCCTTAAACTCCAATGTTTTTCTTTCTTCGACTTTTCTTTGCGGATTTGGTTGGATTCTTCAATTTCAAATATTTGGCTTGCCTATTCTCTTCAATATCCTTCGCTCGTAAGTCCTCCAAGCCTCGCTTTCCATGCCAAAAATGCTCCAAAAAGTCACAAATTTCTCCTACAAGGGTCCAATCACATTTATTAGCACAAAATCAAATATTCCATTAAAACAATACAAAATACGCACTTATTGCTCTCAAAACTAAGGGAAACATGGGTCAAAGTCGGCAATAGGGCGCATAAATACGCCTTAGATCACCACCCCACACTTAAACCTTTGTTCATCCTCGAACAATAACCACAATCAACCCAAGGAGACTTTAGACAACTAACAACCAATAGGCATTCAAGCATAGCTACACAACTACCTTCATCAAATTATGCAACTAACATGCTAATATCACCAACAAGTGAATAGCAAATTGAAATGACGTACCCTCACAAAACAACTCTACTAGTTGCGAATTCATGCATGACACATTATTAATGGATCACCACACTTTGCTAAACATGCTCCCTCATCACAAGAGAATCACCCAACATCTCACTCAATTCATTCAAAGTAATGATTGAATGGGTGCATGAATAAAAGTCCTCTCACTCTCGAAAAGAATTCACATTCAACACAAGATGAACCATAAGCTTGCGCTTAGTGTAGTACTCCACTAATATTAGAATGTCAAAGCTCAAGATCAAGTAGGACTTTAAGGGTTGTACTGTAGGTTAAGGGATGGGTAGGAACTATTTCGTTAAAAATAGTGACTATCTTCCATAAGCGCTTTAATACACTACAATTCACTTTAAGATCACCTCCAACTAGCCTATTTTACACCACTTTTGTCTTCCCAATTCTCTTTTGTTTTGCCCCCTCAATTTAAGCTAGCTTACACGTATTAGGCATAGAGTATTTGCTATTAGCATATGATTCACTTCTTTTGGTTAATTTTTCTTTTCATTACATTGCTCCCTACCAACAACACAAACTTTTTCACACACCAAAAGCTATTTACTTGGAGCTTCAACTTCACTTTTTCCTTCTTCAAATTTTTTTCTTCTCTTACTCTTTAACATCTTAGTTTCTCAACTAAAGCGCTTATGAGTTTTGGATCAAATTATGGTTAATTGAAAGAAAAAGATTAAGCTACATATAAAGCTACCAAAGAATAGGCTAAAGGCTCAACGGGGCTAACTAAGATCATGCAAAAAGGGTAGATAAAGTAGGTATAAAACATGGCAATCAAAGAAATGCCTATATCATATCCTAAACTCAACACCCTTTATTTTGCTTTGCAAACACACCGGGCAAGTTCTAGACATCAATATGCACATGGAATATCACAAAAACCTCACTCACACATGGCATATGTTTTGACTCAAGCAGGCTCACCATACAGTTTATATGAAGTCATGCATGAGTTCAACATTAAGCTACTTATCAAATCGACTAAGTGAGCATTAGATGTTTCAACACTTGTTATTGTATAACTTAGCATGTTCTATAATTATACCGGATGTGTATGCATAATTACATAGCAAGCAAGACAATAACATGACTAATTTATTCTTAAGACGGTCGTCATCCATCCATCATAAAGCAAAACTCCTAATACTATGACTAAAAGACTCAATCTAAAAAAAAAAAAATCTTTTTGTGCTTTTCTATGGTTCAAAGGGACTATCCTCATTAAAGAATCGAAAACAAAGGCTAAGGAACCCAAAATAAAATAATTAAAAACACATATATATACATATAAACATATAAAAAGAATCCCATAATACCCCACCCCACACTTAAAATATTAGCATTGTAACCAATGCTACATAAATTAAACAAGTCAAGAGTAGGGTGTAAGGAGCTCCCTGGTCACTCGAGGAAGTCGTCATTCTCTGGGCCACATACTGCTAAAGGTGTATCACCCACTTCCACCTCGTCCTCATCGAATTCAAGGTAGCGGTCATTCTCGTCTGTGGGGACATCATCATCCACGGGCTCAACAAAATCTGGCCCAATCTGTAATAATTCCATGGTATGCTCATTTAGAGGATAATCCCTCTCAACTTGGCTCAGCTCATCTGCCGTAAAAGGCCTACCCCCAGTTCTATGGCGTAGCATCTCCAAACCATACATACGGGCTAAGATCCCGTCATCACGAGCGTGACGCTCTGCTAACGTGAGAGTGCGACCTACCGTATCAAGTGCTTTAGTTTGGGTAATATCAACAGGTGTCATCACCAAAGGAGGATGATAATCAAATGCTTCTTCAGCCGAGTCGAATGCTCTCATTAATTTGGTCAACACGCCTCCAAAAGCAAATCGAAGGCCTCCCTCTAGACGAGCTCGGCGAATAGCCGACAGTACCACAGAACCCACATCAATTTTGACATCAGTCATTAAAGCATAAACCAAAAAAACTCAGTCCCTAGTGACCTCCGTCATATGGCTACCCAAAATCAAGCAACAACAAACAATCTTCAACCAAATCCGTGCTTCTTTATTTAAATGAGCATAGGGTAAACTCATGTGTTACCCTCTTTTATGGTGTCGAATCCACCTTATCGTCGAACATTGGCCACAAAGTGTGTGGCGAATTTGCGTATAGGGAGGCCAAACATTCAGCTTATGCAGGTCATGGGGACTAGCGCGAGTATGTGCGCCCAATAACCCATTTTGGCTTAGAGAATCCAATATAACATCTGACCCTCACACAACTACTGAGCTGGTAGGTGCATTTGGGTTCCAATTTATATATAATTCCCTCACAAGATGAAGGTTGCAATCAGTTGGTTTTGCAAAGATGAAACCCATACCTAATTTCATAATGTGATTCAGTATTTTTGGGTAAGTCCGGGCTAGACTGTCTCGATCAATACACTCGTATGCAAAGTATTTCACCTCGGTGTGATTCTTGTACCAATTCTTTCTGGCACTAGAGACAGCATTTAACCCATATTTTTTTTTCTGGCCTTTAGGGATCGGGGGAGCCGCTGGAACCTTATTTTTGGATCATCTTCGCTTGTGTGAACTTGAAGCTGCCACGTTAGATGCCGACATGGTACCTGTAACAAAGTTCCAACAAGTATGTCAATTTCCCATCTAAAGATAGCTAAAAAACTCAATGTGTGTTGGCTTTCAGGGCCACCCCACACTCAGTTGATTAGCATCAATTCAAAATCTATGGGTGTAAGGGTAATTAGACTTCCCCTTTTCACTTAACGCCCAATCAAGAATTTCAACCCATAGTCAATTTCACCATCCCCAACACAAGTTCCCCATTCCCATGAATATCATTATAATGGATTACTTGTTTTACTCAAGAATTCAAACAAGTTCCATGCAAATTCAACAATACATGGGTTATATCAAGTGACTTCACCAAGCAATTTTTCTCAATTACCACCATTTAAGCTAAACCCACTTGCAAGTTGTTCAACTAAAAACATGATTAATTAGAAAACTTTCACTTGCACTTCAAGTTCTTATTCATGACACCTCATAAATTCCAACTCTAGCACAATAATCAAGTCAAACTACAAAGAAAATAAAGGGCACCAAAAATTCAAAATGCATAATCCCCAAATTTTTCCAACATTCTCATAGCAATCTAGAAAGAGAAAGCTTAAAGAAAACATACCTTGGTAGCTCTAATGGAGTCTTGCAATCACAATCTAAGGATGAGAAGGGGAGAGGCGTGATTTGTAGTGGAAGGAGAAGAGAAAATTGAATTTGTAGGGAGAAAATTGGGTAAGTGTATAGGTTTTGTGATGAATTAAAAGAGAATTGGGGATTTTAATAGATGGGTGGGTCGGGTTGTGTAGGAGGGTATGGGTTCCCTCTTTTTAAAAATTCAGCCCAAAAAAATTCAAGGGGTAGCAGCCCGGCACGCTAGGTGTCGCGCTACCCCACTGCCATGGTAAAGGAAAATTTGGATAGGAGCGGCCTAGCACTCTGCCTGGTGCGTTTGCTCACTGCCCATGCCCCAAAAATTTTGGGCGAAGGTGGCCTGGTATGATGCCTGACGCGCCTTATACTTTAATTCATACCTGAGTGGTGTTTTACATGTTTTGACATATCTCGGAGCTTTTTCAAGTCCCAATACTCAAAAACTTCATCTCAATGCATTTCTTACCTTACGGTACCTTCAAAAGATCATCAATCCTCCAATTTACCTTTTCCTCTTGGATTTCCTTGGCAAAACACTTCGTGTACCTCTGCATAAACAATAAATCCTAGAACTAAGTTAGAAAAGAAAAATTTTAAAAGAGATGGGTTGCCTCCAATCAAGTGCCTTAGTTTTGGTCGTGGCACGACTCTTCTTTTTGTATTGTTCACTTGATAATTCCTCACTATTACAATACATTCATGGGTTGCCTCCCATGCAGCACCTCATTTAATGTCGCGGCTCAACCAAGCTTGGCTCAATTATCATCAAGGTGAAGTACTTCCTCCTTATGCTTTGCATCTTCCCCAAAATAGTGCTTCAACCTTTGGCCATTCACAAGAAATTTAGTACCATCACCTTTATTCATAATTTCCACCTCAACATGAGGAGTTGTGCAACTTACCTCAAAAGGACCACTCTACTTAGATCTTAGCTTGCCTGGAAACAACCTAAGTCTAGAATTAAACAGTCGTACCAATTGGCCTAGTTTGAAAGCACGTTGGAGAATGTGCTTGTCGTGCCATCATTTCATTTTCTCCTTATAAATCTTCGTATTTTCATACACATGGAAACAAAACTCTTCCAAGTCATGTAGTTGCAACAATCTCCTTTGACCAGCCAATTTCGGATCTAGGTTCAATTTCTTCACCGCCAATATGCTCGGTGCTTAAGCTCAACCGGGAAGTGACATGCTTTCCCAACGACAAGATGATATGGAGAAGTCCCTATAGGTATTTTATATGCAGTTCTATAAGCTCAAAGATCATGATCTAGCTTAAGCGACCAATCTTTTCTCTGAGTATTCACAGTCTTTTGCAAGATTTGTTTTATCTCGGGATTTGACACTTCAACTTGGCCACTTGTTTGGGGATGATACACTATTGAAACCTTGTGTCTAACACCATATTTAGCCAACACCATATTCACCAAATAGTTTATAAAGCATGAACCTCCATCGCTAATAATAGCTCTTGGAGTTCCAAACCTTGTGAAGATGTGTTTTTGAAGGAACTTCACTACAACCTTAGAATCATTTGTAGGAAGAGCAGCAACCTGTACCCACTTAGACACGTAATCCACCGCTACAAGTATGTATTGATTCCCATTTGACTTTGGAAAAGGGCCTATAAAATCTATCCCCCACACATAAAAAATTTAAACTTCAAGGATGTTAGTTAAAGACATCTCATGTCTTCTTGAAATCGTCCCCATACGTTGGCACCGGTCACAACTTTTCACAAACTCATGTCCATCTTTAAATAGAGAAGGCCAAAAGAAACTTGATTGTAGAATTTTGCGGGCTATATGTTCACTACCATGATGACCACCATAAGGTCATACGTGGCAACTCTCCAACACATGTTTCACCTCCATATTCGGAATACATCTTCTTACCACTTGATCGGGCCTCTGCTTGAATAAATAAGTCTCTTCCCGAATATAAGAACGTGCCTCATACGATAGCTTCTTCTTTTCTTGAGGACTCGAATTAGGAGGAAATAGCCCACTCACCAATAGATTCACAATGTACGCATACCATGGAAACTTATCAACCTCTAATACTAGAAATTGCTCATCTGGAAATTCCTTACAGATATGCCCATCATCAGCTACATGTGTCGAGGTCTCAAGTCTAGAAAGATGGTCGGCAATCTAATTTTATGACCCCTTCCTATCTTTAATCTCCAAATCAAACTCTTATAATAATAAAATCCATCGAATCAATTGCGGTTTAGCATCTTTTTTTTGAACAAATAATGTATGGCAGCATGATCTGGGTATACAATGACGCTAGTGTCCACCAAATATGATCTAAATTTATCAAAGGCGTACACCAAAGCTAGCATCTCCTTTTTCAGTCACCGTGTAATTCACTTGGGCTGCATCAAGGGTCTTACTCACATAATAAATAGAGTGAAATAACTTGGTCTTTCGCTGTCCAAGAACCGCACCTACTGCAACATCACTCGTATCACACATGAGCTCAAATGGTAAATCCCAATCCGGAGCAATAAGGATGGATGTTTCTACCAACTTCTTCTTCAAGATCTCAAATGCCTTCACATATGACTCATAAAATACAAAGTTAACATCTTTCTCTAAGAGCGTGCACATGGGGCGTGCAATCTTGGAAAAATCTTTAATGAACCGTCTGTAAAAACCAACATGTCCTAAGAAACTATGCACCCCTTTAACCGACATTGGTGGAGGCAATTTCTCGATAACTTCAATCTTTGCTCTATCAACTTTGAGCCCATGCTTTGACACTTTATGTCCAAGAACTATACCTTCCATCACAAGAAAATGACATTTTTCCCAATTGAGAACAAGATTAGTTTTTTCACACCGAGCAAGGACTCTATCTAGGTTTTGCAAACATACCTCAAAAGAGTTACCGAAGACCAAAAAATCATCCATAAAAACCTCCACAAACTCCTCCACCATGTCATAGAAAACTGCCATCATGCAATGCTGAAAGGTAGCCGGTGCATTGCACAATCCAAAGGGCATATGCTTGAAAGCATAAGTGTCCTGAGAACATGTAAATGTAGTCTTTTCTTGATCTTGAGGATCTATATAAATTTGATTATACCCAAAATATCCATCAAGAAAGCAATAATATTCCTGCCCGGCTAATCGATCCAACATCTGATCAATAAAAGGGATCGAATAATGATCTTTCCTCGTGGCATCTTTTAATTTTTGATAATCCATGAAAATACGCCACCCAGTCACAGTTCTTGTAGGAATCAACTCATTATTTTCATTCGTGATTATCGTCATACCACTCTTTTTGGGACACACTGTACTGGACTAACCCATGTACTGTCAGAGATAGGGTAAACAATGCCTGAATCTAACCACTTAATTACCTCTTTCCTTTCCACTTATTTCATTACTGGATTCAAGCATCGTTGGTGCTGTATACTCGGCTTATTCCCTTTCTCCATGTAAATTTTATGCATACACAAACCAGGATTAATACCATGGTTGTCAGACATTTTCCATCCAATAGCCTTCTTCCTTCGTTTGTGTATTACTAATGCTGCATCGACTTGTTGCCTCGATAAATTTGCTGCAAGAATAATGGGAAGGGTATTATTATCACGTAAGAAAGCATATTGAAGATGAGATGGAAGTTCTTTCAATTCAAGCTTCGGGACCTTCTTAATTGATGGCTTGGGTGGAGGTCCGAGTGAACGATTTAAGGTTCCCATCCACCCTCTTTGGCATAGATGCCCATAAAATCAAGAAACTCCACCATTTCATTAGCTTTCGCATCACCAAAAATATTTTGCCCCATAAAAACTCTTTCCAAGGGATCTGTTGACAAAGTGTGGATGCTTTCAGCCGCCAAATCTATAGCCATGATAGCTGACAAGTTCTCATAAATTTCTGGTAGCTTCAAAGTCCTATATACATCAAAGACCTCAACCTTATCATGAGCTCGCATAGTCAATTTCCCTATTGCTACATCAATGATCGCACCCTTTGTGGCCAGAAATGGATGCCCCAAAATAAATGGGACTTTCGAGTCAAGCTCAAAATTAAGCACCACAAAATCAACCGAAAAGATCAACGAATCCACTTGAGCCAAAACATTCTTAATAACCGGTCTAGTCACGAATCGGTCTGCAAGCTACAAAATAATAGTTGCAGGTTTATGACTACCCAAACCCAACTCCTTGAAAATCAAAGTGGGCATCAGATTAATACTAGCCCCCAAATCGCACAACCCACGAGCACAAACACGATCTCCCAGAGTAATTTTTACAGTGAAGCTTTCAAGATCCTTCATCTTGGTGGGTAAATGGTTTTGAATGCGAGAGATGCACACCTCAGTAAGTGCAACTGTGGCATACTCAGTCAATCTACTCTTGTTTGCCAATATCCTTCACAAACTTAGCATACTTTGGAATACCCTGCAAGAAATCCACTAGTGGCAAATTAATATGCACTTGTTTAAGTAATTCAATGAACTTACCAAATCATTCATCCTCCTTCTTCTTCTTGAACTTTTGGGGAAAAGGAGGAGGCAACTTTACACTTTGGACCACTTTCTCATCTTTGGAGCTTTTTTTAGACTCAACTTGTTCATTTTTAACCACAACTTCTTTCGAATTCAATTCTTTTGTTGGTGGAACCGTATCCTCTAACTTCTTACCACTATGAGTAACAATAGCACTCACCTACTTCGGGTTAGGATTAGTATCACTTGGAAGACCTCCTTGAGGCCTTGTATTCTGTGCATTTGCAAACTGACCAATTTTCTTGTCCAAATTTTGAGTAGTCAACTGATTGTTCCTCACATCTGCTGCCAGCTTAGCTTGCTCCACCATAATCTACTGCAACATATCTTTCATGCTCATATTACCGGGCTTAGCACCCATTTGATTACCTTGACCCTGTTGTTGGTTGTATTATGGTGGATATCCTTGAGGCCTATACTGATTTTGATTACTTCCTCAAGATAAGTTCGGGTGATTTTTCCACCCAGCATTGTAAGTATTTCAATATATTTGTGCTCCACCTCCTCTTTGGGCATTACCCACAAAGTTCACGGAATCCGACTTTACATTGTACAACTCACTGGTATGGTCCCCGTTCCCGCATACATCACACCATACAGACCCATGTTGTTGTACAACATTTACGGGGGCTTGTTGTTGCCCCAAATTTAAACTGCTGAAGTGACTGTTCATCATGTTTTGCATGGATGAAATTTGGGCAGATAATGTCGTGATTGCATCCACCTCTAGTTTCCCAGCAACCTTCTTTGTGGAACTTTTAGAATTATTACCATGCCAATATGGATTTCCCTATGAAATATGATTCAACAAAGCATACAATTCATCGTAAGTCTTCTCTAAATCTTGTCCACCTGTAGCTGAATCAAGTAGAATTTTAGTGTTAGGGTCGAGAGCCTAAATAAAAGTATGCACCAACACTTCATTTGCTTGGTGGTGATGAGGACGACCCCTCAACATGGATTTGAATCTGTTCCAAGTTTGGTACAAATTTTCGTCATCTCTCTGTCTGAAACTCAATATCTCACTCCTCAGCTTTGCTGTCTTTTAGAAAGGAAAGAACCTTATTAAGAATTTACGAGCAAGATCATCCCAAGTCGTGATAGAATTTATCGGCTCTGCATCTAACCACCTCCTTGCTTCCCCCAACAGAGATAAGGGGAACAAATTTAGTCTCACATAATCCGAAGACACACCCACAGGAATATATCTGTCACTGATCTCCAAAAAAATTTGGATATGCCTCTACGGGTCCTCATGAGCAAGACCTATAAACTGTCCACTTGAGTGCAAGAGTTGCATCATATTCTGTTTAAGCTCAAATCTACCTCCAGCTGCCGATTTTTGAATACTGGAGGTAACATTAGTAGTGAGTGGGATTGCCACGTCGCGAACTGTCCTAGCTGCCATAACTATTGGATCACGTCTATTTCCCACTGGGTCCACAAGATCAACTGGATTTGCTGGATTCCTTAGGTATTCCTCTAGATCCTCAATTCTTACGGGATCATCCCGTATGCCTTCATCAGCCAGTTCAAACTGCGGGATTGGGTAATCTACATCATGTCTCCTCAATCTATGAAAGTATTTCTCATATTAAGACTACAGGGTTACCAAATCTTTGTTCCTTGCCAGCGTTCAAATGAAGTAAACCTGGAAAATAGAACAGCTAAGATCAAGTTGTCAACACTTAGCTAAAAATTAAAGTAAAAACGTCAATAATTGAAATCTATTTATTTAAAAGTCCCCGACAACGGCGCCCTACACGCAAGTGCACGTGATCGTTCAAGTAATATAATGGCTCCTTTAAATGAGCCAAATATCAAACCCAAGAGAATTTTGTCAACAGAAGTCAATTTTAGACGTCAAACAATAATTTAAAACTATTGTAACGAAAAGGACAAGGGATTTGTTACTAAAAATTAAATGATTGCGGAATATAACATATTATATGAATGGGAGATTATGTATATCATGATATTCATGTTGGCAAGGTGGTGAATAGTATATTTTTGCTTTTGGGTGAAAGATGTGCTATCTTGGTGATTTGAACTTGAAAAGAGACTTGATGTCTTAATGAAAGAGCATGGTATGGATAAAATATGAACATGTATGGTGTGATTTTTTTATTAAACTTGTTATTTTTTCTAAAAGTGTAAATTGTGGGATTTTGGCCGATATGTGTTATGAGGTGTATTAAGGTAATTTGATGGATTATTTGTGATGTGATATGGATAAGAAAGTTTAAAGGAGAAGTGTTGTGGTGAAATGTATTGATTCTCATGTATTGGTCAATGTATGGAATATTGGGGGATTTTTGGAATAATAATTTTATCAATGGTTTTGTCAAGGGAAAATGGCATGTTTAAGGGCAAACATGTGACTCATTGATGTTATATGCATTTGTAGAGTAGTTGATGGTTAATGTGAATCCCATCATATATTTGTGTTGTAGAGTGACACATAAAGAAGGAGCGGGACTATTCTATGCACCTCTAGGATTATATATTCGTATTGCGAATCCAAGGTATGTAAGGTTACTCTTTCCATATCCTTCTGCAGCACATAGTATCACATAGTCATTATACTTATTCGATTCTGAAATGCTCTAAGGTATTCTATTTTCGGTTGTTGCCTAGTGTTACTCACATGTTCCTTATTCATTGGTCAATGGTGATTGTCGTGATTCATATTCATTGGTTAATGTTCCGAAATTCCAATAATGTACCATCTCCATTGTATCACTCTCAAACAAAAGTAAAAGAATTAAGTAATGCTTAATTGGTTATTGTTGAGCACAGGGGGCAATCCATAGGGGTGAACACCCTGGTCGGAACGAACCTATTTTATTCGAATGGATCGCAATCTAAGGGTCATAAGCCTGGCTGGAACGATCCTATTGATATATCATTTATGGGTGGCACTCTAAGGGGTGTAAGCCTGGCTGGAACGATCCCAATGATATGTTATAACCCACTGATCAGTCGGGGCCCGGGCATGATATGAATAGATGATGGTTAATGGATGTAAATGCAACCAACGAAATGAATGTAATGTACATACGTCTATATATACAAAATGATGGCCTATCCATATTGGTTACTCACTTACAGTCGATTCCATTGAAGTATTTGTGTACTGTACTATTTATTATGGCCTTACATACTCAGTACATTCTTCGTACTGACCCCTCTTGAGGAATTTACCTTACATGGTGCAGGCGTAGGTACTAGTAGGCCTCCATAGTAGGTTGCCAGTGTTGCAGATCTTTGGTGAGCTCCAGTTAGTTTGGGGCTTCTCCGAGTCACAGTTGTACATATGTTTTGGTGTTGTACATATTGTATAAAGCGGGGACTTGTCCCGATTTTTAGTTCATTTTGGTCAATGCTCTTTTTAGAGGCTTTTGTGGACGAATGTGGGTGTATTAGTGTAAAAGGCATATGTTGTGTTGACTGGATGGCCTCAATGGCCAAGTTTCATATGTATATATATGTCCCATATTTTCTGTTATTCATCTTTCAAGTTCTTACGTAATGGTGGTGATGCTTAGGTTATGCATATGATTGAACATAGGCAAAGGTTGGTTCTCCCGGGCTTTCTCGGCTACGGGTACCAATCATGTCTCGATGGGATTCGGGGTATGACAATAACCTTCTATTAGAAATTGGAAACCTAACTACATCATTGAGCGGAGATAAATTTAACCAACTCTAACGCCATTAAGTTGTCTTCCCGTATTTGAACAAGCGCGGTGAATTAGGTACCTCTCGGTCCTAACCACATATCAATCTCTTGGAATGTCTTCCTCTAGTAAAGATTGTGCTCCTTATATTCCCCATTCTATCTCTCAGTTTCTCTCTCGAGCTGACCTCAAGACAAGTGATTTATTCCAATGGTGATCAAGCATTAAAATAGTATAAACCAGAATATAAGAATAACCATAAATTGATAAACTTCAGTAAAAACCAATAATATTCAACTCACGAGATTCAAGTTTGTAGCCTCAACCCCAAGAATGAGGGATTCTAGCCACTCATAGCTTGATTTAACATCATAAATTGATAAACAAACATAAAAAGAAATAAAAAATGAAAAGAAGAAGTATGAAACCTAATTTCAATGTCAAAAATGCCCCAAAGTAGTCTAACACTGATGGAATATCGATACAATAACCCAAGAGCCCTATTTATAGACTAGACTTTTAGCCCCAAAGTACATATGTTTTGGTGTTGTACATGTTGTATAAAGCGGGAACTTGTCTCGACTTTTAATTCATTTTGGTCAATGCTCTTGTTAGAGGCTTTTGTAGACGGATGTGGGGTGTATCAGTTTAAAAGGCATATGTTGTGTTGACTGGATGGCCTCAATGGCCAAGTTGCATATGTATATATATGTCCCATGTTTTATGTTAATCGTCTTTCAATTTCTTACGTAATGGTGGTGATGCTTAGGTTATGCATATGATTGAACATAGGCAAAGGTTGGTTCTCTCGGGCCTTCTCGGCTACGGGTGCCAATCATGTCTCGATGGGATTCGGGGCGTGACAAAAGTGATGTCAGAGCAGGTCATTCTAAGGGTGTCTACAAAGCCGTGTCTGAGTAGAGTCTTACTTATCGATGTGTTGTGCAACACATGTATAATTATGAGGCTACGGGACATTTAGGATGTTATTTCATTTCTTTATTTCTAGATCGTGCAGTAGAGCCGAAGTTATAGGTGTACTTGATTCTGATCATAACCATTGTTGTTCTTGTATATTATACAAAAATGTCGATGACAAGAAGAGGTCGAGGTAAATGTAAGAGAATAAACAGAATTGCTGGAGAGGGAACAAGTAGACCACCACCTGAACAAGATGATCAAGGTGGGGATAAAACTGAGTTTGCAACGCGAGCTTCTTCTACTTCTTCAGCTCCAGAAGAGCCGAGAAGAAGAGAAGTACCTGTAGAACCACCAGTAAACACTACTGACCAGGACTTAAAGAATGCAGTACAGATGTTGACCAGAATAGTTGCTGCACAGGTTCAGGGACAAGGTGGTCCGATGATAGGTGATGATAGTGCATCGAGAGCAGCTAGCCGACGGACCCAGGATTTCTTGAAACTAGATCCTCCCACATTTACTAGATCAGATCTGTATGAAGATCCACAAGACTTTATAGATCAGATTCAAAGGGCCTTGGATGTTATGCATAAAACTGGGGTAGAAACAGTCGAACTTGCTGTGTATAGGCTGAAAGGTGAAGCGATATTGTGGTATGAAGATTTGAAAAAGTCTCGTGGTATTGGTGCAATGCCACTAAATTGTGAGGAATTTAAAATAGCCTTCCTTGATCATTACATGCCTTATGAGATCCGTGAAGCTCGGGCCGATCAATTCTTGAATCTGCGTTAAGGACATTTAAGTGTCAGGGAATACAGTCTGCAATTTAATTCATTGGCCCGTTATACTCCCAATGTTGTGGCTACGATGACAGATAGAGTCTATAGATATGTGGACAGGTTGGAGCCGTATTTGGTACGAGATTGCACTATCGCTGCCCTAAACAAAGATATGGATATAACGAGAATTTAGGCCTTCGCCCAAAAAATGGAGGACCAAAGACAGAGAAGGAGGGAACATGAAGCTGAGCGAGGACAGTCCAAAAGAGCTAACTATGGGACAGTCTATGGTGTCCCAAGGAGAATCGAGACCTCGAATGTTTCCTAGGCCGCCGAGACCATCATTTTCTTATTCTGCGGCAGGCACTCAAGCTCAGTTTCAAGGATTTAGAGGTAGTAATGTGGGGCAGAGTAGTGGGATTCGTGGATCACAGACAACAGGATCTTCTAGTCAGCCATGTCAGTGTTGCGGGAAGTATCATGTAGGTGCATGCCGTATTGGGAGGAATGTCTGCTTTTGGTGTGGTATGCTGGGGTATATAGCGAGAGATTGTCCACAGCGGAGCATTAGTGGTATAGCACGACCGGCTGAGTCGGCAGTTGTGTCATCAGCATCGGTTCCTTCACTGGGCCGAGGTGTACAGCCTATTAGCCGTGGTAGAGGTGCCAGAGGAGCAGCCAGTACTAGTGGGGTCCAGAATCGCACTTATGCTTTAGTGGACCGACAGAATTCAGAGGCTTCTCCAGATGTCGTCACAGGTACATTATCCATATGTTCATATAATGTATATGCACTGATTGACCCAGGTTCTACATTTTCCTATGTTACCCCATTGGTTGCTGCGAAATTTGAAAAGGCACCAGAATTATTAATTAAATCAATTGAAGTGTCTACACCGGTTGGTGAATATATTGTTGCCAAGAGAGTATATCGTAATTGTGTGGTAACTGTGTGTGGTCATGATACATTGGCCAATCTCATTGAACTAGACATGGTGGATTTTGATATGATCATGGGAATGGATTGGTTGGCCTCTTGTTATGCTACGGTATATTGCCGGGCCAAGAAGGTGCATTTTTATTTTTCGCAGGAAAATGCTCTTGAATGGCAGGGTAAGGTGGGGGCACCAAGAGGAAAATTTATTTCCTATTTGAAAGCAAGAAAAATGATTGCCAAGGGGTGCATATGTCATTTAGTACGAGTAAAAGATAATGGTGTGGAACCACGAACTCCGCAGTCGGTTCCAGTGGTCAATGAATTTTTAGATGTTTTTACAGAGGATCTCCCAGGCTTACCCCCAGAACGGGAAGTAAAATTTGGCATTGATGTAATTCCAGGCACTTAGCCTATTTCTATTCCTCCGTATAGAATGGCTCCAGCAGAAATGCGTGAATTGAAGGAGCAGTTGAAAGATTTGTTGGACAAAGGCTTCATTAGGCCCAGTATGTCCCCGTGGGGTGCGCCGGTATTATTTGTACAGAAGAAAGATGGAACATTGAGAATGTGCATCGACTATCGGCAATTGAATAAGGTAACGATCAAGAACAAATATCCCCTCCCTCAAATTGATGATTTGTTTGATCAGTTACAGGATGCTAAGTGTTTTTCAAAGATCGACTTGAGGTCGGGTTACCATCAAGTCAGAGTTAGAGAAGAAGATGTACCCAAGACAGCTTTCCGAACACGGTATGGCAATTATGAATTTTTAGTTATGTCATTTGGACTAACAAATGCTCCAGTTGTGTTCATGGATTTGATGAATAGGGTGTTTAATCCATTTCTGGACGTGTTCGTCATGGTGTTTATAGATGACATCCTAGTTTATTCAAGATCACTAGAGGACCATGCTAATCACTTACGACAAGTGTTACAGATTCTCTGTGAGCGTAAGTTGTATGCAAAGTTCTCCAAATGTGAGTTTTGGCTGAAATCAGTCGTGTTCTTGGGTCACATTATGTCAGATAAAGGCATACAGGTTGATACACAAAAGATTAAAGTAGTGAAAAATTGGCCAAGACCTACGACACCCATAGAAATTCATAGTTTTCTTGGACTGGCAGGTTATTACAGAGATTTGTGGAAGGTTTTTCCTCTATTGCTGCACCGTTAACAAAGCTTACATATAAGGCAGTAAAATTTCAATGGAATGAAGCATGTGAGAAAGGCTTCCAAAGGTTGAAAGATAAATTAACCTCCACACCAGTTTTAGTGCTTCCCGAAGGTACCAAAGGTTATGTAGTGTATTGTGATGCTTCCGGGGTTGGCCTCGGCTATGTATTAATGCAAAACAGTAATGTCATAGCCTATGCCTCACGACAGTTGCGGCCACATGAGAACAACTATCCCACACATGATCTTGAATTGGCAGCGGTAGTTTTTGCTTTAAAGATAAGGCGTCATTATTTATATGGGGTTCATGTTGACATCTATACGGATCAAAAAAGCTTGAAATATATTTTTAAGCAGAAGGAACTCAATTTGAGGCAACGAAGGTGGTTAGAGCTTTTAAAAGACTATGACATTGATATTCTTTATCACCCGGGCAAAGCAAATGTAGTAGCTGATGCATTGAGTCGTAAGGCAGTAGAAAGCACTAGTGGTCAGTTGAATGAAAAGCATGATATAATTAAAGATTTGAATCAATTAGCCAGCTTGGGAGTTCGCCTTATTGAATCCTCAGATGATAGAGTTATTGTGCAGAATGCAGCAGAATCCTCCTTAATAACTGAAGTGAAAGAGAAGCAGTTTGCGGATTCTATGTTATTGCAGCTAAAGGAGAATGTGCAGCAGAATTTGACCAAGGAATTTGATATTACACCGGAAGGGTGCTTCAATGTCAAGGGAGATTATGTGTACCGGACGTAGATGAGCTGAGTTCACGAATTATGACAGAGGCGCACCATTCGCGCTATTCTATTCATCCGGGTGCTACTAAAATGTACCATGAATTGAAAGAGGTGTATTGGTGGGGAAATATGAAAAAGAACATTGCAGAATTTATCGCGCAATGCCCGAATTGTCAACAAGTGAAAGTGGAACATCAGAAATCGGAAGGTTACATGCAATGTATCAATCTTCCAGTCTGAAAATGGGATATGATTAATATGGATTTCATTACGGGTTTGCCTCGTACATTGTGGAAGTTTGATTCTATATGGGTCATACTGGACAGGCTTACCAAGTCAGCGCATTTTCTACCGGTCAAGACGACCTATACAGCTGAGGATTATGCAAAGTTGTACATGAAGGAGATAGTACGATTGCATGGTATTCCACTTTATATTATATCAGATAGAGGAGCACAGTTTACAGCGTACTTTTGGAAATCTTTTCAGCAGAGTTTGGATACACAGGTGAATTTGAGTACGGCTTTCCATCCTCAAACTGACGGACAAGCAGAACGTACTATTCAGACACTTTAAGATATGCTACGAGCATGTACATTAGATTTTCAAGGCAGTTGGGATGACCATTTGCCTCTTATTGAATTTGCGTATAACAATAGCTATAATTCAAGTATTAAAATGGCACCTTATGAAGCTTTGTATGGAAGGAAATGTAGATCATCAATCGGATGGTTTGAAGCGGGTGAAACTGCTATACTTGGGCCAGATATTGTTCATCAGGCTATGGATAAAGTTAAAGTGATCCAGCAGCGGTTACAAATGGCTCAAAGTCGTCAAAAGTCATATGCCGACGTTAGAAGAAGAGGGCTTGAATTTGCCATAGGTGATTGGGTGTTTTTAAAGGTGTCACCGATGAAAGGGTTAATGCGGTTCGAAAAGAAAGGTAAATTGAGTCCACGTTACATAGGCCCATATGAAATCATTAGAAGATTTGGGCAAGTTGCGTATGAGTTGGCACTACCCCAGGAATTTTCCTCAGTCCATCCGGTATTTCATGTTTTGATATTTTAAAAATGCATAGGAGATCTTTCTCGTATTGTTCCCGTAAAGGATGTTCAAGTTATGGAGGATCTTACTTATGAAGAGGTACCCATTGCTATTCTAGATCAACAAGTAAAGAGATTGAGGAATAAAGATTTCACATCCGTAAAAGTCCTTTGGAGAAATCAACAAATAGAGGAGGTCACATGGGAAGCGGAAGAAATGATGAAATCCAAGTATCCCCATCTATTTCAAATGGACCAAGAAGTTCACAGTGCAGAGGTGTAACAATAACAAGTAAGTATTTAAGAGCGTTATGTGTATGTGTATACGTAAAGTAAAGATGCAATTGTTGTATATAAGACGATGTTGTTCACATTCGAGGACGAATGTTTCTAAGGGGGGAAGAATGTAACACCCCGTACTTTTCTAACCTCACTTGATACCTTGGGGTCATATCTACCTAGGTGTTGAGATGCCATGAGTATGTGTTTTATGGTGTCATTGGTGAAACATTTGATATCGGACCTAATATGTGCGATTAGACTTTCGTAGGAGGTGTTTTGTGATTTCGTGGAGCATTTAGGTAATACCCCGTACACATTCTAACCTCATTTGGTGACTTGGAGTCATGTTTACTTGATGATTAAGATCACTAAGTAAGTATTTTGTAGTGTTTTGATAAGGTATTAGACGATATGCAAGTATTGAAGAAGTGGCCGAAAAATTCAGCAAGGTGCTGAAAATTCCGCCACTACCCTGTTACAGGGGGTGTGGCGCAAGCCACTAATTCAGATAGGGTGCAATTCTTGCGCCACTGCCTTGCTTTGTAGCAGTGTCGCAAGGCACAAAAATTATGCCTTTCCGGACTCGTTTTGTAACGCAATTCTACGACGATTCTTGGATGGTTTCTTTTGGTTCTTTGGAGTTCTTAGAGCATTGTTAAAGCTCAAACACTTCAATACACTCCTACATACTCCTATATGATCAAATCATGAAACATAAATAGTTATCCAAAATGTCTAATGAAGCCATGGGCGACTAGAATTCCTATTTTTGCGATCGAGACGACGAAAGAGAATCTCGTAAGAAAATATTGTCGTGAAATTATGGAATTATTTAAATATGAGATATATGATAAATTATACATGAAAGTTGATGGGTTAAATGGATATGTGTTATTGGGCCCAAATTGAGGCCCAAAACAAGGCCAAAATGAGAAGCCCAAAGGAAAATGACCCATTCTTATCTTAATTAAGGGACCATGACATTTAATGCCAAAGAAGTGGATAAGGATTGACTTGGGGGTCTATATAAAGGAACAAAAAATCAGATTTTAGTCATTACAAAGTCTCATAACTTTTTGGATATTTTCACAAACATTTCTCTCATTTCCAAACCCTAAGGCAAATAATTTCTTTGGACTCTTTGGACAAGATCATCCTATTCCAAGCCTTGGTAAGTATTTATTCTCATGGATTAACATATTATATGCATGGGAGATTATGTATATCATGATAGTCATGTTGGCAAGGTGGTGAATAGTGTATTTTTGCTTTTGGGTGAAAGATGGCTATCTTAGTGATTTGAACTTGAAAAGAGACTTGATGTCTTAATGAAAGAGCATGGTATGGATAAAATATGAACATGTATGGCGTGATTTTGTTATTAAACTTGTTATTTTTTATAAAAGTGTAAATTGCGAGATTTTGGCCGATATGTGCTATGAGGTGTATTAAGGTAATTTGATGGATTATTTGTGATGTGATATGGATAAGAAAGTTTAAAGGAGAAGTGTTGTGGTGAAATGTATTGATTCTCATGTATTGGTCAATGTATGGAATATTGGGGGATTTTTGGAATAATAATTTTATCAATGGTTTTGTCAAGGGGAAATGGCATGTTTAAGGGCAAACATGTGACTCATTGATGTTATATGCATTTGTAGAGTAGTTGATGGTTAATGTGAATCCCATCATATATTTGTGTTGTAGAGTGACACATAAAGAAGGAGAGGGACTATTGTATGCACCTCTAGGATTATATATTCGTATTGCGAATCCAAGGTATGTAAGGTTACTCTTTCCATATCCTTCTGCAGCACATAGTATCACATAGTCATTATACTTATTCGATTCCGAAATGCTCTAAGGTATTCTATTTTTGGTTATTGCCTAGTGTTACTCACATGTTCCTTATTCATTGGTCAATGGTGATTGTCGTGATTCCTATTCATTAGTTAATGTTCCAAAATTCCAATAATGTACCACTCTCAAACAAAAGTAAAAGAATTAAGTAATGCTTAATTGGTTATTGTTGAGCACAGGGGGCAATCCAGAGGGGTGAACACCCTGGTCGGAACGAACCTGTTTTATTGGAATGGATCGCAATCTAAGGGGCATAAGCCTGGCTGGAACGATCCTATTGATATATCATTTATGGGTGGCACTCTAAGGGGCGTAAGCCTGGCTGGAACGATCCCAATGATATGTTATAACCCACTGATCAGTCGGGGTCCGGGCATGATATGAATAGATGATGGTTAATGGATGTAAATGCAACCAACAAAATGAATGTAATGTACATATGTCTATATATACAAAATGACGACTTATCCACATTGGTTACTCACTTACAGTCGATTCCATTGAAGTATTTGTGTACTGTACTATTTCTTATGGCCTTACATACTCAGTACATTCTTCGTACTGACCCCTCTTGGGGAATTTACCTTACTTGCTGCAGGCGCAGGTACTAGTAGGCCTCCACAATAGGTTGCCAGTATTGCGGATCTTTGGTGAGCTCCAGTTAGTTTGGGGCTTCTCTGAGTCACAATTGTACATATGTTTTGGTGTTGTACATATTGTATAAAGAGGGGACTTGTCCCGACTTTTAGTTCATTTTGGTCAATGCTCTTGTTAGAGGCTTTTGTAGACAGATGTGGGTGTATCAGTGTAAAAGGCATATGTTGTGTTGACTGGATGACCTCAATGGCCAAGTTTCATATGTATATATATGTCCCATGTTTTCTGTTATTCGTCTTTCAAGTTCTTACGTAATGGTGATGATGCTTAGGTTATGCATATGATTGAACATAGGCAAAGGTTAGTTCTCTCGGTCCTTCTCGGCTACGGGTGCCAATCATGTCTCGATGGGATTCGGGGCGTGACAATAACCTTCTATTAGAAATTGGAAACCCAACTACATCATTGAGCGGGGATAAATTTAACCAACTCTAACGCCATTAAGTTGTCTTCCCGTATTTGAACAAGCGCGGTGAATTAGGTACCTCTCGGTCCTAACCACATATCAATCTCTTGGAATATCTTCCTCTAGTAAAGATTGTGCTCCTTATATTCCCCATTCTATCTCTCAGTTTCTCTCTCGAGCTGACCTCAAGACAAGTGATTTATTCCAATGGTGATCAAGCATTAAAATAGTATAAACAAGAATATAAGAATAATCATAAATTGATAAACTTCAGTAAAAACCAATAATATTCAACTCACGAGATTCAAGTTTGTAGCCTCAACCCCAAGAATGAGGGATTCTAGCCACTCATAGCTTGATTTAACATCATAAATTGATAAACAAACATAAAAAGAAATAAAAGATGAAAAGAAGAAGTATGAAACGTAATTTCAATGTCAAAAATGCCCCAAAGTAGTCTAACACTGATGGAATATCGATACAATAACCCAAGAGCTCTATTTATAGACTAAAATTCGGAGTCAAAATTTGACAAAAAGTGGCCCGACACGCCACCTAACGCACCAGAAACTTAGCCAAATTTTTGCCTTTGAAAATTTGGGCAATAGCGGCCCGGCACGCTAGTTGGTGTGCCCCTCTGCTGTCCATCTGAGCAAAATTTCTGTCAAAAGCGGTCCGGCACGCCCCTGGGTGCGCCTGACCCTTAAACTCCGATTTTTTTCTTTCTTCGACTTTTCTTTGCGGATTTGGTTGGATTCTTCAATTTTAAATCTTTGGCTTGCCTCTTATCTTCAATATCCTTCGCTCGTAAGTCCTCCAAGCCTCGCTTTCCATTCCAAAAATGCTCCAAAAAGTCACAAATTTCACCTATAAGGGTCCAATCACATTTATTAGCACAACATCAAATATTCCATCAAAACAGTACAAAATACGCACTTATTGCTCTCAAAACTAAGGTAAACATGGGTCGAAGTCGGCAATAGGACATATAAATACTCCTTAGATCATCCCTCTATAGCGGCCGGTAGGCCTCTACCACAGCACCGCTATAGCGGAAAAATTTTCGCTCTAGATGGATGACATTAGCCCGACCCAAATTTCAAAATCCACAATTTTTTAACAAAGTCCTTTTGTACTAGTTCTAGACTGTATTTTTTAAAAATCTCCATACCCCGTGCCCATAGATGAGGAGCCTTTAGTAATGACAGAACATGTTGTTAAATCCAAGAATTATGGTTTAACTAGGAATGTAACTTATAGCTAATCTCTAGATATGTTTTAACAAGAGAAGTGCCTATCCAAATAAATAGCTATTTTTTTGAGGGAATACAACTATTTATCGTCAAATTTGAAGTCCTAACAAATTGTTAGTTTTGGAAACACTTGGCTCGTCACAAATTTTGATGGACCACCAGAATTATAACCACAAATCTTGACATATATCCATAATTGAATTGTCTACAAATCTCTTATGGATCACTATAACTTGTTGCATAAAAATTTTATCAACACATTTTTTCTTAAAATTTGCTCCATATCAACTTCAAATGACTCCAAATATGCTTTATAATATTTTCATGCCAATAAAAATAATTTTTAATGATTATATCTAGCCTAAACCTTCAATAATCAATAGGTATACTTTATCTTCTTCAGCAATTTTTCAAGCCCACCAAAATAGCCTGTAGTATTCTTTAATTTTCTCCAACCAAATCAATACAAACTATTAAGGATATATACAATATAAGCTCAATAAAACATTGATCATTCATTTTCAACCACAATAAGCAATTGAATGAGGGAGGAGGAGGGGCAAAGAATGGAAAAGGTAGAAGAAAAATTGAATAAATAGTGAGACCCCGAACAATTCAGAATGAAATTTTTTAATGTATTCTGATAATAAAAATCGAAGGATATACAAGGTATTTATACAAAAAAAAAAAAAAGAGTCATGATTATCTCTTGATTACTAGCCTAATGATTGTTAGCCATAAAAGGAGATCCATGAAATTAGGTTGCTAAATTAATTAAGTATAGTTAATAGTCAACACTGTCTCTCAAAGTAATGTTGTGTATTATAAATCATGAGTTTGGATAGAAGATAATTGTGTCGACTTCTTGAAATGATCTTTGCGAACAAATTAACTAGTTGATCTTTAGATGGTATATACCTCAAGCTAATGCTTTGATCTTCAACTATAGTTCTATGATATAGTGACAATCTACATCTATATATTTGGTATTTTCATGATGAATTGGTTGATTACTACTCGGATTGTAATGTTGTTATCTCTATACAATGTGATTGATTCGTTCATTTCAATTACAAGTTGTGATTCACAGTACCATGTTCAGAGATGAAAATGATTTAAATAAGATACTTTGATTTACCATACCTCTTACGTATCTAATAACCTTGAGCAAAGCTGAGTAATAGAACTTGTATGTCTTAGTAACGAATTGACTTAACACATGTACTACATAAGATATATTGGGATGATTTGTAGTAAGAAATACAAGTGATCCAACAAGACTATTATACAGAGCCTGATCTCCAAAAAGCTATCCTTCCTATTTTTTGTATTTTGTTATCGATTCCGTTGAAGTTTATGATTTCTAAGATCGCTTAACTGAACTACATCTTCTATATAATTTTTTTAACTCAATCTTATCCCTCATTTTTCATAACTTACCTCCAAAACTCAAAAAATATGTTAGATTTCGTAGGTTCTTCATCTTGAATATATGAGGAATGTAACATGTTTTTTAAATGAGAGATTTCAACTTCATCTTATAAATAAGTACTTTGCTAGAATATGTTTAATATCATTAGTTAACTATTTAATTAACTTTAACTGAATAATTAGGCAACTTCTTAATTATATACTATTCAAGAATTATTTAATTAAGGAAAATTTGGTGTCAACGTTAATTAGGAACAGATTCATTAGTATGTTCCTTAAACTTTTAAGTTCCATTTACAATCACATAATTAGCATTAATATATTTTAACACAATTTACGTAAGTGCATAAACTTTATTTTCAACATTAACAACTTTTCAGTCTCAAATTTCATATAGATTTTCAAAGAGTAACTTAAATTTTCATTGAATAATATGATTCACACGATGAACACTATATATTAGCGTCAATTAGAAGTTAAAGTTACATCAACTGAATGTCAAGAATGCTTTCATGCATGGAGACCTGCAAGAAGTGGTTTATAGGAACCCACCTCCAGGTTACTAACATTCTAGTCCGAATTAGGTGTGTCGTCTTACGAAAACCATCAATGGATTAAAGCAGACTCCTCACTCTTAGTTTGAAAAATTTTGAACTACAATCCTAGGTACGTACTGGTTTTACTCAGAGTAGCTCAGATTTTTCATCATTCCTACACTGGTCTAGCGTGGGAATTACTATTCTCCTTATTTCCATTAGATGAAATAATTATCATTGGAAACGATGAAGTTGGAATCTCTCATTTCTTTGACCAAGACCATGTACAAGCCTGTGAACTGTATTGTTGTTACTTTGATTCCCAAGGTTAAACACCCTGGATCGATCAAAGAATATAGGCCAATATCTTGTTGCAATGTTTTGTACAAGATTATTTTCAATGTTATTACAGAGGCTAAGTGCACTTATGAATGACCTTAGATAGTAGCCAATCTACTTTTATTCCTAGAAGTCTCATCTCGGATAATACCATTTTGAGTCATGAACAAGTTAAATGATACTCTAGAAAGGGCATTTCACCTAGATAGGTGTTGAAAGTTGATTTACAAAAAGGTTATCTGTTGTCCATAATGCCAACCCTTGTTGGAGAATACTCTGGTAAAGTAACTTCTTGGAATACTAATTTTTTTTTTTAATGTATGAAGGTTGCAACTCTAAAAGCTGTTCTTTTCTCACTACACGAACAAAAAAAGGTTTTTAGCGGCAATAAGTATGCACTTTAACAAAGAGTGTTAAAGCTTTTATCGAAATTAGTTAATTATCATTGAATCCTATGTCGCTATAGGCTTTAGGGCATTTACAAAGAGTGCTAAAATATAATTGCCACTAATAATTGCATCTGCAAACGTAATTTAGAGATAACTAAGCTATTGTCATTAACTAATTGTCGCTAAAGATTTTTCTGCTGTAGTGTCTCTATCAGGACTTATTGGTCACAATTGTTCCGCTCCGCCCAAGAAGATCATGTCAACAATGAAAATAATTTGCAAGATCTTCCTTTGGACTAGTGGAGTTAACATCTCTAAGAAAGCACTTATGGAACAAAGCAGTTCTCTATGCAAACTTCTCTGGAATTTGTGTAGGAAAAAATGTTATGTGTATCCAATGGGTCTAAATCTACTATGGGAAGGGTGATTCTATGGGGTAAATGGCCTAATAAGGCATGTTGGATTATTCAGAAGATAGTGAAGGCTCAAAAGTATATTAAGGAGGCAAGCCTATGTGAAAATTGATGTAAAATGATACAACAAAGAAGAACACAACAAATAAAATAGAGATGAAATTGAAAGATCGCAAGTAAAGAAAGAAATTAGATTAGAGAGAATAGAAATTAGAAGAAAGAAAAGTCAATCCAATAATTAAATATACATTTAATTACTAGATTAGACCATGGAAGAAGAGAATGAACTCATACAATGGAATTTTTACCAAGAATCAAAGCAGAGATTCATGAAGAGATAAAATGTCATAACCCTAAGCTTATAAAGGAGTCACTCGATATTCAGAAACTTATAACTAAGCCTAATATGGAAGACTTAGGACTATTTATATTAGTCTTGCAAAAATAGTCATGTTGCAAGAATGACCAAATTACAAAAATGCTCAAATTGTGACCTCCTTGGTTATCACCACTTTCCTTATAAATTCATTTGAGCATGTTATGGACTTTGAAAGATCTTTTGATGATCCTTCCATGACACTTTAAATTCTTTGTGTGTGATTGAAAGGTTCCATATTTAAGATATAATGTCACTTTTGCTAACAATCTTGCTATCTCGATTAATTTGCATCAATGAATTGCTTAATATGCAAACTTTCTCGAATCTTTGAAAATGACTTGGTCGTTCGGAAGAGTAATTAATTCGATTAGAATAGTGGAATGGAAGGCTGTAAAAGAATGAAATGCTCCTTTCTTTTCCAATCGCCCCGGAGCTTGCTGGGTAGTGAAGTGGTCCGTGAAGGTTAAATAAGACTTGTGTTAAGCAAGCAGAGTAGTCAAGCGTCAACTCATTCAATGAATGTTCTTTCATTCACCACACGGATGAATCCTACTCTGTATTTTCTAGCGGACAGTCATTTGTCTAAAGAGAATAGATGTATAGCAGCTCTCTCTCATTCCTGCTATCGGTATTGGAAACGTCCTTATTTCCTCGATTCATTCCGTGGCGTGTCTTCCTTTCATAAGAAAGAAAATACTTACTGTCTTTGGGATCTAATCCTACACCGTTGATCAAGACTTTAGTGGATCGACTCTATTACATATGTTAATTCCTAATTTTTATCTCACTTCATGAGATAAGTACTCAAATATTATATAATCGGCCAAAAACCTCACTAATTGATCTTTATGGTGCTTCCTCTATCTCTATCAACTAAAGCCTTGTAGTCATAGCTCAAATTGTTAGGAAATCACCCTAAAGTGCCTTGGAGGAGATTGGCATGTAATAACCTCCGCTCATCTAAATGACTTTTCATTCTATTATTGGAAATCCATGGGAGACTTTACACTAAGGATAGACCGTTAAGCTGGAGGTTGTGGCATAGCCACCTTTTGCAAAGGGGTTTCAAATGATATTGCTTCGTCGAAAAATTACATTGTTTAGCTGAGTTAATTTTTTTTGTATATATGTGATATGTTGACTCTCCTTACTTTTTTACATGTCTACTTATTTGTTCTTTGATACCCCTTAAAAAAATTTGTATTTCGTCAAGGGTCGAGGAATGTAGATTTTCCACTTGAGCCCACTGTGTGAGGAAGCTACTTATTTGTTCTTTGATACCCCTTATTGTTTTAGTGTATTCTTGTGTCAAGAGGAAGCTACTAAACTTGCAAGAATATCTAGGATATGTTGGAATCTGCACAATAGAACTATTCTAGAAACATATTGCTTATATGAATAATAGTTCAATTTTTTTGAATCCTATCCATAATGCGAGCTTAGTGCATTGGACAATCCTTTTTTCACATACAATCACATAGAACATGCAAACGTGCTAAGATTTTTAGAAATAATTAATGTGAGGTCAAAATTACATATATTTAGTCCTTATTTAACTTACATATAGTATTTTTATAGCCACTTTTTGAGAATTGATTTTTCGGATTGTACTTAATATTATATATTTATGTGTAGGATTAAAATGTGGAATGTTGAAGATATTTGGAGCGAAGGTGAATTAAAACGAGAGGAAAAGAAAAAGAAAAGGAAATAAAACGAACAAGAAAAATGGGGACAAGCTGTAGTGGCCTTTATGATTGAAAACATCATTGCTAATTATTGGGCACATCATTGTGTAATGATTGAAAAGGAAAATGGAATAAAGAAAGTTGTTGAAAAAATTGAAGTTTGCCTTCTGTTAGCAACAATTACATGAAGTGAAAAAGAAGAGATTGAACACGTGGCCAATGTTGAAGATCCCAACGCTACTGCCAATTTTCCTTGAAGAAGCAGCGGCGACTTTGCACATGTAAGGCGGCTTAAACAGAATGGGTACGCGATTTGGGCGTGGCACGGAGGAAGCAGCAGTCTCATTTAATTTTTTCTAATTTATTTTGGATTCAGTTATTTTATTTGGGACTTTTTTCTACACCTATAAATATTACATAAATCAATTTTTACAAAAAATTTTGACCGAGAGAGAGCAAGGAGCCGTCGTGGAGGCCGGAAAAATTAGTTTCATCTTTTCCTCTCCATATTTATCTATTTATACGTTAATTCTTTGGTTGATTGGTTGTAATTGCTCCATGTCTATGAGGAGTTAAACTTCTCGTTCTAGGATTATGGTAGCTAATAAAATGATTGTTTAGTAAATCTTGATTTAATATGTTTGATTAGCTTAATAGTTGTTCTTATATTCTTGCATTTACCTTTTTAAAGATTCGCGACCTTTAAAATAAATCTTTGAGTCCGAAGTGAACTGACCAAGGGAACGGAGGGTTAGAACGAAGAACATTGGGAGTAAGATCTCTTCTTTAGTAAAATAAGGAATTGATTTGTGGCTAGGATAGGAATATACCTAGATCACCTTACTTTGATTACAAAACGGGAAGATAAATAAATGCGTTTGAATTAGCTTCTCACATCCCCGCTCAAAGATGTAGTTGTGAGACTAGTTTGAATAGACGATTAGAAGATGACCATTCCCGAATCATAAAATCAACCCCGTAAATCGACAACTAGATAATCGAATAAGTTGATGAAATTGACACTAAACATGATTGTTAGCTAAACCATAATCCTAGATCGATTCATCCATTGATTGTGCAAGAATCCGCTCTTTTCTTGGTTAATTGTTCATTAGTTATTTTATTTTTATTTTTAGTTTAGTTAATTTATAAATATATCTTGAAATCCATTTCTTGAATAAATAATTAGCATTAGTCTAATTCAGTAAAATAGTTAATCGACAAGTCCCTTTGGGTACGATATTCAGACTTAAAAATCCTATATTACTTGTACGATCGAGTACACTTGCGTGTGCGCTTGGACGCAACAAGTTTTTGGCTACGTTGCCTGGGACTTAGAGATTAATTGTTTAGTTAGGTTATACTTTTTATTTATTTATTTATGTTTTTTGTATATATTTTATTATTACTACTTTTTTTATTATTATGTTTCTGTATAAATATTTTTTTAAAAAAGTATTTTACTACTCTTCTTGAGATGACATCTAAAAAAGTGTGGAGTGACAGTTACTCATCTTTTATTGATTCTTGTCTTATTTGTGGATATCACGACCCGAGACTACCCCCTAGTTGTAACATGGTGCTTAGAGCCACAAATGACCCCAAGCTAACCCATGGTCTGGCATGACACTATAAATACTGAAATAATCTGGATATCACTTATGCGAAAGTTAATAATCTGAATAATAAGTTTGGCAATACGCCGAAGTGAAACTATCTGAATAAAACTCATAAAGTTGAAAACATAATCTAACTGACTATCTGAGAGCCTCTAAATAAGATGAGTTGTTGGGACAAGCCCCCAACTAACTCCAACTGCCTGAAATTGAAATAGCATAAAATGAAATACTGATAACTAGTCCTCGAATGATGAGGACTAACCAATGTACTGCTGCTGATGTGGTAGGAGATCGATCATACTAGGCGCGATCTGGATGATGAACGTCGAAACCTATATTATAAGACAATATAGTGCAAAGAAGAGTATGCGATCAGTACTTTGAATGTACTGAGTATATGGGATAGAAAAATAACTGAAGTAGGCTGAACATAATGCATGTGACATGAATAAACTAATGCAAGACCAAGTAATAAACATGTACTGATAGATAAGCTGAAATACGGAATACATGGTCAAGCAAGGTCTCAGACTAAACTGTGGGAGGTTTCTATAACCGACATAGACCATGTGAGCAATATGGAATCCAACCTGTAACCAAAGTTGGGAGGGTGTTTTATACCTTGCCAAGGGTACGAACCATGATTGGCACAAATTCACTCATGATCCCATTAAGGACAAGGGAGACACTCTCAACTAGCGAGGACCTTTTTTACCTATGGTGGCACGTATTTTAGGACTAGAGTTATCTAAACCCTTGTCCTTTCGGTGCTAAGTACTACTCCCAACTGAAAGAAAATTGATATACTGAAATGCTAAACAATAATAATTTTCTCTAACTTAAATATAAATGTTTTATCTGAAAGCATTCTAAATCATGAAAACTGAATGATTGAGTACTCAACTAAAAATGCATGATATCCTAAGTCATCGGGTGTTCATAGCCTGCCATCTCAGAAGAATGCAACTACAAATGGCAATTCTATAAACTGGCCAGAATATGGAATTTCATAACTCAAGTCCAAACAAGAATTTATCAATATTATGAGAATTCATATCCATGAGTATGTAAGGAGGCTCAAATTTATGGGAAAACATATATTCATGGTTTATTCAAAGCAAGAAACTGAAAAATAAAGGAATTCACACTTTCCATGTAAACTCTAAGTTTGAAAGACAAATTAAACTTGAGGAATTTGAGTTAACTTTGAGACTCAATGGGTGAAAGGAACCCATTGATGAAATCCCACATACCTGGAGAAGACAACCTTGGTGAAACATTTGAATTTGGAGTCTGAAGTTGAAGAACCCTAATTTGCCTTGGGAGAAGAAAATCGCCTCTTTCTCTGTATTTGGCTAAGTGTTGAGTAAATTTCTATTTAATAAGGGATTAGGGTAATATTAGGCTTAATAATCAACCTTGGGAAGGCTTAAACAACATATTTTTGATGTTAAAAGAGTGGGAAAAGATCGAGGTGCCCTTATAAAAACGTACTGGAAAAATTGTTGGGAGGAACTCACGAGACCTTCTCATGATCGTAGGTCCTACCTACAATGGTGAGTTGTGATCGTGGTGTGGGCTGGACTTTTGGGTTCTCTGAACATGATCAGACGGGCATGGTATGATTGTGGGACCCTCTCACGATTGTTCCTTGGTACGTAGCTTGAAAGTTCAAGCCGGATCAAGTTTCAAAGTCACGATCGTACCTAAGAACGTGGTTTCTAACCACAGTCATGCTTTCCTTTTGTGCTTGGAAAGTATACATGTCAACCTTAAGGGTTTCGAGGATGTTTCGATCAGACGGGAGCATTGTATGATCATACAATATAACCAGGATCGTACCTACGATCGTGGGTTCTCACTGCTGGACAGTGCTTTACTATAATGACATAACTCTTAGCTCTGACATTGGATTAAGGCGAATCTAGATACGTTGGAAAGATAATTAAAATATATATAATTTAGTGGGTCTTGAGATCAAAAATTCATCAGAATCTAGGAGTTATGATCGTTTGAAGTTGACTATGGTAAGATTTTTCACAAGAAAACCACCGGTAAGGAAGATTTCAACTTGGCTATGAGCTAGGAGTTACTTAAGGCCTTAATACATTTCTAAATCACTTCTAATGCAGCTAAAATATGAAGTTTAATTGTACATGTACTGGAAGCATGGTTCTAATCTTAGCTTGGTATTTTCAGGGTGTTACAATATCTCCCCCTTGGGGTCATTCGTCCTCGAATGAAAACTAGTTAAGTTGAAAAGTTAGGGAAAGAACTGCAATCCCAATACTGAATTTCTAAGGGCCAAATACTGACATGATAACTGAAACATGGACTAAATTTGAATTCGTAAATGTATGACATGACATAAGAGTAACTAGGTGACATGAAATAGAAAGAATTAATTAAGGGGAAACTATTACCTTGAGCTGGAGTAGAGTTCGAAGAGAAAAGATGAGGGTACTTGGTCATCATATCCGCCTCTTCTTCCCAAGTAGCTCCCTCAACTAGCTGATTTCTCCAAAGAACATTTACTGAAGCGACCTCTTTATTCCTCAACTTACGAACCTGACGCTCAAGGATATTGGTTGGTACCTCCTCATAGGAAAGAATATCTTCACCCCCACACTGTCTAGAGGAAAGACCGATGTGGGATATCTAATGCATTTTATTAACTGAGACACATGAAAAAATGGATGCACTGATGCTAATTTTGCTGGTAGGTCTAACCCATAGGCTACATTGCCAAAATGACCCACAATCTTATAAGGACAAACATAGTGGGGACTGAGTTTCCCTTTTTTGCCAAATCTCTTCACCCCTTTCATGGGTGAAACCTTCAAGTAAACCAAACCACCAATAGCAAACTCGAGTTCCCTTCTCTTCACATCTGCATAAGACTTTTGACGACTCTGAGATATTTTCAGTCTTTCTATAATCAACTGAACTTTCTTCATTGCCTCATGGACTAAATCTAGCCTTATGAAGGTAGTCTCACCAACTTTGAACCACCCAATAAGAGACCTACACCTCCGACTATAAAGTGCTTCGAACGAGACCATATGAATACTAGAATGATAACTGTTATTATAAGCAAACTCAATCAAAGGAAAATGGTCATCCCAACTACCTTTGAAATCGATCACGCATTCCCTCAACATATCCTCTAAATTCTGAATGGTCTGCTCTGCCTCACCATCTATCTGCAGGTGAAAAGTTGTATTGAGGTGAAATTGAGTACCAAGACCCTTCTGGAATGCCTTCCAGAATTGAGAGGTAAACTGAGTACCCCTATCTGAGATGATGGTCAAAGGGACACTATGTAACTTCACTAACTCCCGAAGATAGAGTTTAGCATAATCCGCAGCTGAGTCTAAAATGTTAACTGATAGAAAATGGGATGACTTAGTTATTCGGTCTATGATAACCCAAATAAAATCATGCTGATGCCGAGTATGAGGCAACCCTGTAATGAATCCATATTCACCACTTCCCACTTCCAAGTAGGAATACTGATATCCTGAAGCTTACCACCAGGTCTCTGGTACTCAACCTTAACCTGCTAGCAATTTGGATAATTAATCACAAATTTCGCAATATCTTTCTTCATGCCATTCCACCAATAGACTTTTCGTAGGTCACGGTACATCTTAGTAGCTTCTGGATGAATAAAATATCAAGAACTATGAGCCTCTGTTAGCATCCGCTGTCTCAATTCATCCACATTCGGAACACATAGTCTGCCTTGACAATGAAGAGCACCATCTCCCCCTTGGGAGGAAACCTTAACCTTCTGACGCTGGACCGCTTCTTTCAACTTAAGCAAAATGGGATCACTATCTTGTTTTTCCTTCACTTCAGCTATCAATGAAGATTCTGAACCATTCTGAATCTTGGTATTACCTTTGGCTGAATCAACCTATTGAAATCCTAATCTAGCAAGTTGGTGAACCTCACAAACTAACTCTTTCTTCTTGTCATTAATATGAGCAACACTACCCATAGAGAATCTAATAAGAGCGTCAACCACAACATTGGCTTTACCCAGATGGTACAAGACACTCATATCATAATTCTTCAACAACGCTAACCACCTTCTCTGACGAAGATTTAGATCCTTCTAGTTGAATTAATACTGAAGGCTCTTGTGATCAGTGAACACATCAACATGAACCCCATAAAGATATTTCCTCCAAATCTTTAAGGCAAAAACGACTGCTGCCAACTCAAGATCATGAGTCGGGTAATTCTTCTCATGAGGCTTGAGCTGTCTAGAGGCATATGTTATAACCTTGCCATGCTGCATCAGCACACACCCAAGTACAACTCTGGATGCATCACAATAAACCACAAACCTATCAAAAACCTCTGGCAATGGAGCAGAGGTGAGTCAAGTCTTCAACTCCTGAAAACTCTTCTTACAAGAATCAAACCATTGAAATTTGACTTTCTTCTGAGTCAATCCAGACATGGGGGAAGCAATAGAGGAAAATCCCTCAACGAACCATCTGTAGTAACCAACTAAACCCAAGAAACTCCTGATATCTGATAGAGAGATGAGTCTAGGCCAATTCCTAAGTGCTTCAGTCTTTTGAGAATCAACCCGAATGCCTTCACTGAAAATGATATGACCAAGGAATGCTACTGATCTCAACCAGAATTCACACTTACTAAACTTAGTGAATAACTGGTGATCTTTGAGAGTCTACAAGACAATTCTCAAATGGTCCGCATGTTCATCCTCACTCCGAGAATAAATGAGGATGTCATCTATGAAGATTACAACGAACATGTCCAAGTACTGCTTGAACATCCTGTTCATCAAGTCCATAAAAGTTGCAGGAGAATTCGTTAGTCCAAAAGACATAACAACAAATTCAAAGTGACCATACCAAGTTTTGAAAGTTGTCTTCGAAATGTCACGTTCTCTGACTCTGAGGTGATGATAGTCAGATCTGAGGTTTATCTTAGAGAAACAATTTGCACCTTGAAGATGGTAAACAAAATCATCAATACTGGGGATGGGATACTTATTCTTGACTGTGACTTTGTTCAATTGACGGTAGTCGATACACATTCTGAGAGAACCATCTTTTTTTTGCACGAAAAGAACTGGAGTACCCCATGAAAAGATAATGAGCCTGATGATACCTTTGTCTAGAAGATCCTTTAACTGCTTCTTTAATTATTTAAGCTGAGCTCGAGCCATTCGATATGGTGGAATTGAGATCGGCTGGGTATCTGGAAGGAGATTTATTCAGAAGTCAATTTCCTGCTTGAGAGGAACTCTGGGCAGATATTCAGGAAACACTTCTGGGAATTCATTAACCACTAGAACTGACTCAAGATTTGGGGTCTTAGACTTTGAATCCTTAACCAAAATAAGATGATAGATGCACCCTTTTGAAATTATTTTTCTAGGCTTAAGGTAAGAGACAAACCGACCTATAGGCACTGAAGTATTACCCATCCACTCTATGACTGGTTCATTTGGAAACTAAAATTGGACTACTCTATTTCTACAATAAATAGAGGCATAACAAGAGTGGAGCCAATCCATGCCAAGAATGACATCGAAACCTATCATGTCTAACTCTACAAGATCAACTGAGGTGACTTTCTGAGAAACTGTGACTGGGCAATTTCTATATACCCGTCTAGCAATAAATGACTCACCAACTAGAGTATAGACTGTGAATGGTTCTGAAAGAGTTTCAGGACTGACACCGAAGTCTACTGCTATATAGGCCACAAAGGAAAGTGTGGATCCGGGATCTAACAATGCATAGACATGAATATGAAAGATCTGTAACGTACCAGTGACCACATCAGGAGAACCCTCTTGATCCTGTTGAGTCTAAAGGGCATATAACATGTTCTGACGTTGTCCTCCAGTTTCGCTAGATGAGGCACCCTGCTGAGTCGGGCAACCTGCCGGAGCTGCTGATGAAGTACCCTAAGTGTGCCTACTAGTATCACCTCTCTTGGCTGATGGACAATCTTGAAGTTTGTGGCCTAGCATTTCATAACCAAAACACCCATCCTTACCTATCAAACATTCTCTTGGATGGTTTTTTCCATATTTCTTACAAATTGGGAAAGTACGATCATTGGAAGGGATAAAGTGAGACTTAAAGCCTGACGCTCTACCTTTCTGATCTTGCCTGGTCCTGGGAGATGGAACACTGGCAGATGCTGCTGCTGGGGCTAAAGATCTCAACTAAAATTAAGAGCGATTACCACCACCGAACTTTTACTGAAAATAATCAAAGTTCCCTGTTCTTGCTCTCTTATTCATATTCTCCCTTTCCTTCTCCTTAACCTTCTCTTTCTCAATCAGCTGAGCATGAACCATCAACCTGGAGATGTCCATGTCTTTAACCAACATAACAGTCCTACACTCTTTGACTATATCTTCAGAAACACCAAAAATAAACTTACTCATACGGGCCCTGGAGTCAGCAACCATGGCTGGAGCAAACTTTGCAAGCGGAGTAAACTTAAGAGAATACTCCTTCACACTCATGCTACCCTGTTTTAGGTTAATGAACTCCTGAACCTTGGCCTCCTCAACTCAAGTGGGAAGAACCTATCCAGAAAAGCAGCAACAAACTCATCCCATTCTATCGGTCCTACTTCTGCACCCCTATCCTTTTTCCACTTCTTGCACCAAGTGTGAGCTAATCCTTTCAACTGATAAGTAGCCAAGTCAGCACTCTCAACTGGAGTGAGATCCATAATTTCTGTAACCTTCTAAATATAATCAAGAAACTCTTGCGGATCTTCCTCAGTCTTAGAACCATGGAACTCAGGAGGATTCATTCTAGTGAAGTCCCTGACTCTAGCCACTACCGTGGTACCACTGGGTTTGACTGGGGCAACACCCTGCTGATTAGTCTGGGCGGTCATGGCCTGAGTTAGCACCGTAAAAGAAGCCCGAAATTCAGCATGTGAGACTTGTTCATTCAAAGGGTCTGCGGGAATTGGTGGTGCTTGTAGATTCCCATTCATGTTACCATCTATATTTCTATTCCTCCTTTTGTTGGCTTTTTTGGGAGGCATTTTTTGTAAACGCATAGAGCACGATTTAGAAGAAGATTTTAATAGAGTTTAGACTCTATCGCACAATATGAATCATGAAAGAAGTAAAACTTTTTCCTAAAATATTTCATAGCCTCTCACTCATAAGTGTGGTGCACTTCACACCCATAAACAAAACTCTATTAAACGCGGCTTTAAGAAACCCTAGGACACTTTAAACCTAATACTCTGATACCAAGTTTGTCATGACTAGAGACTACCCCCTAGTCGTAACACAGTGCTTAGAGCCACAACTGACCCCAAGCTAACCCATGGCTTGGCATGACACTATAACTACTGAAATAATCTGGAAATCACTTATGTGGAAGTTAATAATCTAGATAATAAATTTGGCAATACACCCAAGTGACAATATCTGAATAAAACTCATAGAGCTGAAAATATAATCTAACTGACTGTCTCAGAGCCTCTAAATAAGATGAGTTGTTGGGACAAGCCCCCAACTACCTACAACTGCCTAGAACTGAAATAACATAAAATGAAATACTGATAACTAGTCCTCAAATGATGAGGACTCACCAATGTACTACTGTTGATGTGGTAGGAGATCGTACTAGGCGCGATACTGATGTAGAATGTTGGAACCTATATTATAAGACAATATAGCGCAAAGAAAAGTATGCGATCAATACTTTGAATGTATTGAGTATATGGGATAGGAAAATAACTGAAGTAGGCTGAACATAATGCATGTGACATGAATAAACTAATGCAAGACCAAGTAATAAACATGTACTAATAGATAAGCTGAAATACTGAATACATGGTCAAGCAAGGTCTCAGACTAAACTGTGGGAGGTTTCTGTAACCAACAAATACTATGTAAGCAACATGGAATCCAACCTGTAACCCAAGTTGGGAGGGTGTTCTATACCATGCCAAGGGTACGAACCATGATTGGCATGAATTCACTCATGAGCCTATTAAGGACAAGGGAGACACTCTCAACTAGCGAGGACCCCTTTTACCTACAGTGGAACGTAGTTTAGGACTTGGGTTATCTGAACCTTTTTCCTCTCGGTGCTAAGTTCTACTCGCAACTGAAAGCAAACTGATATACTGAAATGCTCAACAATAATGATTCTCTCAAACTGAAAGATAAGTGCTTTATCTGAAAGCCTTCTAAATCATGAAAACTGAATGATTGAGTACTCAACTGAAAATGCATGATATCTTAGGTCATCAGGTGTTCATAACCCACCATCTCAGAAGAATGCAACTACAAATGGCAATTCTATAAATTGGCCACAATATGGAATTTCATAACTCAAATCCAAAATCAAGAATTTATCAATATTATGAAAATTCATATCCATGAGTATGTAAGGAGACTCAAGTTTATGGTAAAATATATATTCATGGTTTAGTCAAAGCATGAAACTGAAAACTAAATGAATTCACACTTTCCATGGAAATCCTAAGCTTGAAAGGTGAATTAAACTTGAGGAATTTGAGTTAACTTTGGAACTCAATGGGTGAAAGGAACCCATTAATAAAATCTCACATACTTGGAGAAGACAACCTTAGTGAAACCTTTGAATTTGGAGTCTGAAGTTGAAGAACCTTAATTCTTCCTTGGGAGAAGAAAATCACCTCTTTCTTTGTATTTGGCTAAGGAAGATTTCAACTTGGCTATGAGCTAAGAGTTACTTGAGGCCTTAATACATGTATAAATCACTTCTAATTCAGATGAAACATCAAGTTTAATTTTACATGTACTGGAAGCATGGTTCTAATCTTAGCTTGAAATTTTTGG
Organism: Capsicum rhomboideum; assembly: GCA_031232105.1. NCBI lineage: Eukaryota > Viridiplantae > Streptophyta > Magnoliopsida > Solanales > Solanaceae > Capsicum > Capsicum rhomboideum. The sequence goes on from CP124711.1 coordinate 120,474,606, forward strand.
GGTGTTACAGTAGAGGACCCCACCTATGGGAACATTGATCAAATCTTCCTATCTTACGGAATGGGTTGTATAACCCTTCTAAATTCTATGATTGGTAATTTTGTAAATGGTGTGGTGGTCAATAAAAGATGTTCTAAGTGTTCGAACTTTTTTTGAAGCCCTAATTATGATGATTCTAATAATGTTTATGCTTTTAAGAGTATGGATTCTTGCAGAAAATTATTAGAGGAATATGAGGATTGTCTTAAGACAATATATTGTAAATGAGATGATATAATTCATGAAATAAAGAGTTGAGCTTATACAAGATGTTGACGAGTTTGGTTTCGATATTCACAACTTAAAAGTTGAGTTGAGTGTCAAGATTGATGCGTCTAACACACAATAAATTAGTGATGAGTTGTGTGAGGATGAAAAGATGCTTAACCATATTTTTATTGATGTTGTCACCATTGAGAAGAGTACATATAAGGATGTAAATAGTAATACAATTCGTGAGTTAGGGCGTATTGGACCTCATTCCTATCATTTTTCAACATTGTGCTTAGATAGTGAGATATTAATCAAGTTATCTGAGCCTATGAAAGAGTGTAAGGAGAAGGAACAATGTGTATATATTCTTGAATTTGTTGTGCTAAACTAAGAGAATTACATTCCTCAATTTAGGGCCAAGAAAGTCAAAATACGACATCTATTATTTGGTCCCTTTATATTTATACCACCGCCCCTTGAGCCGGAGCAGAAAAATCGATGCAAAGTTAGGGATGCAATTCATATCCTCAGCATAGAAGGAGAAGTGGTGAGATTGATGGCGTCGTTCCGCGACATTAAATTAGGCGCTTATTGGGAGGAAACCCAATTTATTAGTGTAATTTCTTATTTTTTAATTTAATTTAATTTTTTTTAGTGTCACTTTTTGTGTTGTTTTTATTTTTACAGATTTAGCGGAAGTTTGAGTACCCAAAATTTGAAGTTAAAGAGCATGTTTGAGCTTAAGTGTGGGGCGCGCGTGACCCTTGATGGAAATTGAAGAAACATGCTGCTAGAAAGAACCTAGAGGGCCTCAAGAAGTATCTTTAACCCTCGTTTTATTTTGTGTATTGCTTTGGGAACAAAGCATGATTTTAAGTGTGTGGTGGGATATCTTCCGATATTTGCTTAGGGTGAAGTATGCTGTAGGATTTTTTTTCCTATTATTATTATTTAATTATTTTTTTTAGTTGCTTGCTTAGATTTTAATTTTTTTTTGAAAAAGTCCAAAAATATAAAAAGATTTTTCTTTTATTCTTTAGATTAGAATAATTTTTCTTAGCTTTTAGATTTTTAGTATTTAGTAGAGCATACTTCGCCCACCCCTTAATTTTTCTTTTTGATTCTTTTTCGAGGGGAAGCCCGTTGAACCGAGTGATTTTTTATTTTTTAGAGTACTTTTTTTTAGGAGTAATTTTTTCAGGAGAGAAAAGAAAAGACATTTTTGATTTGTTTGATACTAGCAATTTAGGCCTGAGCTTGAGTAGTACTTTTCTGTGAGTGTTTGAGCGTAAATAAAATAACAAACTTTTCGACACCTAGGCTCATGGTTGGACTATGTAGATAGCTTATTTTTATTTTGTAGTTAGTCGTGACCCTATCTGTCTTAGAAGTGGAATTGATCCATCTTGAGTGATACTTGTGCCAGGTGTGGTGAGGTTTTCTTGCATATTCCATGTGTTACAACTTAGTCAAGAACTTGCCCTGCATGTTATTAAAATGAAATAAAAAGTGTTGCTCTGTTTAGAAGATGATATAGGCTTTCTTAGATTTATTTTGTGGAATTTTAGTCTTTTCAAATATTATATCACTAGTTAGCCCCTTTGATCCTGTGGCCGTTTGTTTGGTAGCCGTATATTTGCCTTGACTTTTTTGTTGAATCCCTAGTTTTTGCACCCTGCTGCCTTGAGCACTGTAGCATAGACTGGTTAAAATTGTTAAATCTAAAAAAAGATATGGTTGAGTGAAAAAGGTGAGAAATAATAGCTTCAAAGTGATGAAAATGCCCTCTTAGAAAGAATGTGACCTGAGAAAAAAAAAAGAAAAAAAAAATATTTGAAAAAAAAATGATTGAAGTGTTCTTGATATGATGTGATTACTAGTGAAATAACTGATGAAGAGAGGGCTGAAAATAAAAAGAAAAAATAATGAGTGATGAAGTCTAAAAGTGCAAAGTGCTTAGGAAAGTGTATGTCACTATTATATATTTTTTCTATCCATTCCCTAGCCAACATTACAACCCATTAAAGTCTTTTTTTGATTCTATTCGAACAAGGTTAATTAGTGTAGATGTACATAATGGGCAAACATATGGTTCTTTGTGCATACATTGAATTCTTTTGTGAGTGTGAGAGTTGTCCTTTGATGTTAAGTCCTTAATTTATATTCAATCTTTTGAATTGAGTGTGTGGACATTTTTTTCTTGTGAGGGCACTTGTTTCATGATAGATAAGTGATGTTATTAGCTTTTATTGACAAGAATATGTGAGCAAACTTAAATTTGATGAGTTAGAGTCCGTCTTTGAGGTTGGAAGGTTAGAGGTTTGTTGTTTGTTTGTGTGTCTTGCCTAATGATCGGGAGGTATACTTGATGTTGCAAATTTTGTATGGTATAATTATTTGTATCAACCAAAGTGGTGGCGTTCCTAGCTTGATTTATTGAGATGAACTTTAATGCTTGCTCGAGGACGAGCAAGAGTTTAAGTGTGGGGTGGTGATTTGAGGTCAAAATTACATATATTTAGTCATTATTTACCTTATATTTAGTATTTTTATAACCACTTTTTGAGAATTGAATTTTTAGATTGTACTTAATATTATATTTTTATGTGTAGGATTAAAAGGTGGAATGTTGAAGAGATTTTGGAGCAAGAGTGAATTAAAACGAGAGGAAAAAAAATAAAGAAAAGGAAATAAAACGAACAAGAAAAATGGGGACAAGCTTTAGTGGCCTTTATGATTGAGAACATCATTTCTAATTATTGGGCACATCATTGTATAATGAATGAAAAGGAAAATGGAATAAAGAAACTTGTTGAGAAAAATGAAGTTTACCTTCGGTTAGCAACAATTACAAGAAGTGAAAAAGAAGAGATTGAACACGTGGCCAATGTTGAATACCCCAACGCTACTGCCAATTTTCCTTGAAGAAGCAGCGGCGACTTTGCACATGTAAGGCGGCTTAAACAGAATGGGTACGTGGGCGTGGCACGAAGGAAGCAGCAGTCTCATTTAATTTTCCTAATTCATTTTGGACTCAGTTATTTTATTTGAGACTTTTTTCTACACCTATAAATATTTCATAAAATCAATTTTTACAAAAAAAATTGACCGAGAGAGAGCAAGGAGCCGTCGTGGAGGCTGGAAAAAATTTGTTTCATCTTTTCCTCTCTATATTTATTTATTTTTACGTTAATTCTTTGGTTGATTGGTTGTAATTGCTCCATGTATATGTGGAGTTAAACTTCTCGTTCTAGGATTATGGTAACTAATAAAATAATTGTTTAGTAAATCTTGATTTGATTTGTTTGATTAACATAATAGTTGTTCTTATATTCTTGCTTTTACTTTTTTAAAGATTCGCGACCTTTAAAATAAATCTTTGAGCTAGAAGTGAACTGACCAAGGGAACGGAGGGTTAGAACGAAGAATATAGGGAGTAAGATCTCTTCTTTAGATAAGGAATTGATTTGTGGCTAGGATTGGAATATACCTAGATCACCTTACTTGATTACAAAATGGGAAGATAAATAAATGCGTTTGAATTAGCTTCTCACATTCCCGCTCAATGATGTAGTTGTGAGACTAGTTTGAATAGACGATTAGAGGATGATCATTCCCGATTCATAAAATTAACCCCTAAATCAACAACTAGATAATCGAATAAGTTGATGAAATTGACGCTAAACATGATTGTTAGCTAAACAATAATCTTAGATCGATTCATGCATTGATTGTGTAAGAATCCGCTCTTTTCTTGGTTAATTGTTCATTAAATTTTATTTTTATTTTTAGTTTAGTTAATTTATAAATATATCTTGAAATTCACTGCTTGAATAAATAATTAGCATTAGTCTAATTTAGTAAAATAGTTAATCGACAAGCCCCGTAGGTATGATATTTGGACTTAAAAATTCTATATTACTTGCACGATCGCGTACAGTTGCGTGTGCACTTGGACACAATAATAATCTGGAAGAGTGAACAAATATCTTTCAACAACTCGGACAACAGTTATGTGTCTTCGATATTAATCCCAAATTAATCTCCAAAATTCTTTTAATACTTGGATGGGCAAGTATTATGGAAAACTTATCTATTTTCTTGGTTATAAAGAGCCTTATGTATAAATCATGTTTTCTCACTCCAAAATCTAGACAAAAATGACTCCGTTCTTTCTCTATCAAGAACTAACATTTCGAGTCCTAATTAAATATGGGTAAAGTAGTGATCACAAAATTAATTACTGAGGCTTTCTACTATGGAAATAATTCAAAATCTGATTTGAATTATTCTTACCATAATAAGTCATGAATTATTCCACTAAAAATTGTAACTGCACTACACCATTTATTTCAAAAATTCTCCATCAAACACTTATTTAACTATCCATGTTAAGATAATATATATTAGGGGTGACAATTGGGCGGGTTGAGTAAAATTTGGACGGATCAAAATGGGTCAAGATAACAAACGGGTCAACACCCAACCCGATCCAAATTTGCTTGGGTAAAAATGAGTTGGGTCAAAATGGGTCAAGTAACGGGTCATAACCCAATCTATCCAATTTTTAATAAGTTTTAATTGCTTTATTTGTCATTTTATAAATTTTTAGTACCTAATAAAATTATTTTTTTCTTTATTATGTCTATATATAACATATATGATGTCGCCCAAATTACAGCTCACAATGAAGTATAACACAGTCTCTTTCAAATATAGAACCCAACCAAGATTGGGATCGATTTCACAGGAAATATGTCTAGGAGCTTGATCGATGCAGTTATTTAATCTATTAGTCGATTATTTCTATAAAGGGTTTTGTTTTGGAAATTCATGTTTAGAGACAAAACTCAATTTGTCTGGTAAACTACTCAGGGCTCCCCATGGTTTAGTAAAAGGGGGGGGGGGATATTTATGTAACCAAGTAGCAATTGTTGAATTGTTGTATGTTGTGATCAAGACCCCATGATTTCATAACTCCGAAGGTTCTACGTACTAGAGATCTATCCTAATGCTTAACATGCAGAATCGATAAGTTAAGTTTACCTAAACCACTGGCTTGCCCCTATTAGGTAACTATCCTCAATTACTCGTCCAAGTTTCATGAGTTTTATAATATAACCCTTATCATTGATCCCAGATTAGCTTTTTGGCGTCCACGGCTCAAGCTATTAAGTGAAGGTTGATAGCTCTAAGTCTCCGCTATTTATTCTCTTTTCTTATCCGTTACCCCGTTAGTCAGGCAAGTTCTAACATTTTCAACCATTAGAAAGTAATCAATACGAAAGGAATAACAATATATGCATGCACATTGGTGTGGAATCACAATGTACTTCGAACCCTACTTCGTTATTCCATCAGGGTTCCCACAACCCTAGTTGTGGGTTTAGCTGCTCATGACTTGAAAATCACAATAAGAAATAATTGACAAAATCATAATTATGAAGTTACAAATTGAGTAGAATAAATCCGGAATCTTGAATTCTCAAAGAAAAATTAACTAATATGGGGAAGAAAAGAATAAATCAATTTTCTCCACCTTTCACAGCCGCTCCTCTCTCTCTCTAAATCAAAAGTTTTATAAAAAATATTTTTATGAAATATTTATAAGTGTAGGAAAAAAATCTCAAATAAAATAATTGATTTCAAAATAGACTGGGAAAATCAAACTTGAATTGGATTGGAAGTACACACCGTGTGGTACAGTGGTGGCCTCAACTGTTCATGGGAGAACAACATAAATAGCCCTCAAAGAGGGTGGCTTTCCATTTTTGCCCCCCCCCCCCATTAAAAAGGTTTAATAAAATAACCTTCACTTATTGAGGCTTTTTTGGACAAAATTTTCCTTGAATGCTATATACGCGGTATCTCACGTTTAAGCTTTATTATCGTTCCAAAGCTGCAAAGCGGCGTCCATAACTGAGTGTTGTCTAAATTCTCTACTAACATCGATAATCGCGGATAAGAAGGTAACATCTTCATCATCAAAATTCTGTAAAAAATTACCATTCGATCTCATTGTGTTGTTGATTTTTTGGCGTTGGTTGGGAAAATTATAGCTGATTATGTGTTAAGTAAATTGGGGATCTAATTTGTAGTAAATTGATGTGTTGTTGAAGTCCACATCTTAACTCCCAGCCTCACAGTCACCGAATAATAGAGAATCATCACTTATTGATGATATATGCTCTAAATTACACTGTTAATAAGTTTTTGTTGTTTCATTTTTTATCAGGTTCATGATCGGAATGAATGCAAATTGCATCTAAAAAGAAGTAAGTATTCAGCAACATAATGCAGGGCTGACAATTGACGGTATAGACAGAATAGAGAACTCATGGTCATTGAACCGATAATGGATATTGAAAGAGTTAAAGAAATAGGGCAGCCATATAAGATTAAGAGCATACGGAAAAGAAAAAGGAAAATGATTGATATTGAAATTGGTTTTCTGAGAGACAATGCATCTATGAATGAGATAAATGTTAAATTGATTTTTCTTGACAAAGAAAATATGAAGAAGTGTATTCGAACATTGCGATTACACACAACATTCAATACAAGGTTGTCAAATCATGCAAAATGAGATATTGACTGAGATGTTTGGATAACAATTGCACATGACATTTTCATGCTTCAAGGATAAAGGGGTCTTTGCTTTTCCAGGTTCATACATATAAGAAGAGTCACAGTTGCTCTATTGACTTCATAACACCTGATCATAGGAATACGACATCAAAGGTCATATGCAACTATATATTAGAGCTTGTTCAGGATTCTACCAATGTTATCACACCAAAATTTGTGGTAGAGGAAATGATAAGGAGATACGGAATAATCATATCTTACAACAAAGGATGGCGAGCAATACAACATGCTTATAGGGTGATAAAAGGAACTCCTAAATAGAACTACACTATTTTGCCATCGTATCTTCATATGATGAAAGAAAAGAATCCCGGTATGTACACAAACATCAAGAGGGATGATAAGAATAGGTACACATGCCACAACTGTTAAAAAACTAAAAAAAATATATTAGAACTTGCAAACATGTCTTAAAACTGAAACTCTTGCCCAAGAGGCAAACAATTATTCTTTCATTGTAGTGCTTCGCTTTTTAAATTATACACAACTCTTGCCTCATGGGGAAGACTTATAAAAAATTGAAAAATACTATTAAAACTACAACATATCTTAAAACTGAAACTCTTGCCCAAGGGGCAAATATTTATTCTTTCATTTAGTGCATAGCTTGTTAGAATATACACAACTCTTGCGTCATGGGCAAGACTTAATTTAAGAAATTATTGTAATGATTATAAACATCAAATGCAAAATGTCACTAACGTTATTTTGCTCAACATAGGTTTAAGTACGCGTTTTTTGCTTATGATGCTTCAATCACCGGGTGGATCAACTGTAGGCCAGTAATACTGGTAGATGCAATATTTTTGAAGTCAAAATATCGTGGCGTCCTCATGATAGCAGTCTCAAAGGATGAAAACAACAACAAATTTCCTTTGGTTTTTGGAATTGCAAACTCAAAAAAATAATGAGTGCTATAACTGGTTCTTCAATCAATTAAGAAATGCAATTGGGGTACGTGAACAGCTGTCTATTCTATCAGAAGGCAACCCGGCCATTGCAAATACAATGGATAATGTCTACCCAGAGTGTCAGCATGGAATTTGCATTTATCACATGGAGAAAAATTTAAGACAAAGATTTATCTCAGATGTAGTTTTGTCAGTCTTCTACAATGCAGCAACAACAAATAAACGTATTGAATTTGCTTGTTTCATGATTGAGATAGAAAAAATTGACAAAGTTGCTATAGACTACTTAAAAAAAGAACCACCAGAAAGATGGACACTTTCATTTCATACCAACAGAAGGTACAATATGCTCACAACAAACAATGTAGAGTCCATTAATGTCGTACTGAGAAAAGCAAGGCAACTGTCAATAATGGGCCTAATTGATTACATTCAGAACAAGTTACAAAGTTGATTTTATGATAGAAAAATGGATGCACAAGGCATGTTCCATGACATAACACATTGGGCGGAACTATAGGTGAATGACAAGATTCAAGCTACCTTGAAATTGAAAGTACGTAATTTCTACAGAAATTTTTTGTCTTACAAGCACACATGTCTGTCTTTAAATATTCCAGAAGAAGAATTGTTTGTTGTAGTTGAATGATTTATTTATCCACATGAAATACAAATTTCATTTTTAAATTGGTGTATTATTCTGTTGCCAGGTTATTCTAAGTCTACATCTTAGCTCTTAACCTCACAATCATTGAACAATAGGAGATCATCACTTCTAGTTTATTCTTGTATTTTCTTGAAGAAATTTAAGTGAAAGAAGAATATTGAGATAGTGCTGGAATTAAAACTAAACTGTTAATAAGTCTCTAATATGCTAAGTCGTTAAAAAGTTGTGTGTTCATATGTGTGATTTTATTGCCACTTATTTTTGTTCTTGAGATTTAATGCAAGATGTTGAATGACAAGCAAATATTACTCAAATCAACATATATCTGTTAATTGTGTTTAATGTCATCATCCTTTGTTCATCAAAAGAGAAAAGAAAAGGCAAAACTATCATCTCTAGTCGCTAAGAAATATGCATGACTTCCATCATTTTGTCCCTTCATTCATATCAGATTGAAGATACTCCATTTAGAAAGTAATCACTTGATCTGTAATGATAATTAATAGAGTATGTCAGTCTAATTTTTATTTTTGGAAACTTAATTCCAAGCTTGTCAAGAGTACAACAAATATTAATTGTCATTTATTTATCATTTTGATGCAACAAGATTTATTATACGAGAAGAAAGATTTGAATGTGCTGTAGATCTGAAGAATAGGACTTGTGAATGCTTGGTGTTTCAAAAAGATGAGATACCATACATCCATGCCATTGCAGTTATAGACAGTAGAAATATGAACAAGTCTAGTTATTGTTCTCATTGTTTCACAAGAGAAGCTTGGATAAAAATGTACCAGGGAGAAAGTCTACCGGTTGGAAGCACAACATCATGGATTATTTCAGATAGTATAAAGGATCTAATAACAAATCCCCCTATGTGAAGGTTCTGCTAAAGAGAAGACAAACAACCAGATATCCTTGCAGGACAGAATCTTTAAGAAACAATTTCAGATGTTCGAAATGCAAAAGAATTTCTTACTAAAGCTGAGATCAAGAAAGTGGTGTTTGAACATAATGGGGACAGTGCTAGTGGCTCTGATGGGTTTATAGGACATTTTCATCAAACATACTGGGACATAGTTAGGGGAGATATGATTAATGTGGTAAATGCTTTCTTTGCTGGTTCTACCTTACCTAAATCTATACTCCTGCTAATTTTGTCTTATTGCCTAAAAAAGAACGGGTGGTATACTTTTTCGGTTTAAGACCTATTAGCTTGAGTAATTAGGTGTTTTGCCTAACCTTATTTCATAAAATTAATCTGAATTTGTGAAGGGCAGGAGCATTACTGAGAATGTATTGCTCGCACAAGAGATAATCACTGATATTAGAAAAAGAGGAAATCATACTAATATGGTTATCAAACTTGACATAGCTAAAGCATATGATAGGGTGGAGTGGATCTTTCTCATCAGGGTGCTGGAAAAGATGGGACTACTAATATTAGTTGCTAATAGTTGGTACTCTGTACTAATTAATGGGCAAACCCATGATTTCTTTCACTCTTCTAGAGGATTAAAGCAAGGAGACCCTTTATCACCAGCCCTTTTTATTTTATCTACTGAAGTGTTGTTTAGAGCTCTCAATAATTTATTTTGTTACAATGATTTTAGAGGATATGAATTGCCAAAGTGGAGTGAAAATATTAATCATCTGGCATGGAGTGAAAACATTAATCATCTGGCATATGCAGATGATACAATTATATTTGCAGCTGCTAATAGGGTGTCTTCACAATTGATCATGAAAGCTCTTGGTGATTATGAGATGCAGTCTGGAAAAAAATCAATAAAGAAAAAAGTATCTTTCTTGTCTATTCCAAAGCTGCCATTGCTGATATTCAGACAATTAAAGATTATACTGCTTTGCTAGAGGTAAATTCCCCTTAACATATCTAGGTTGTCCTATTGAACATGATAGAAAGAGGAAAAATAACTTTTCAGAGATTATGAAGAAGGTCCAGAACAAATTACAGGCTTGAAAAGGTAAACTTTTATCTTATGAAGGTAAGGTTGTATTGATAAATAGTGTTCTACAGAGTATCCCCATTTATCAGTTATTAGCTATTATTCCACCTAAATGTGTTATTCATGATTTACACAAAAATTTTGCTAGATTTCAATGGAATTTTAAAGAGGTTGGCATGAATAAACATTCGGTGGCTCGGCCAGAGGTTTGTTTACCCAAAAATGAAGGGGGCTTAGGATTTAGGTCTTTATTTGATGTTGCAAAAGCCTTATATGCTAAGTTATGGTGAATCTTTTGAACTCATAAGTCCATGTGGACTAATTCCATGTGGAATAAGTATTGCAAAAAATATAGTCCTCAGGTGGTAGAATGGAGAGGGAGTTTACAACTATGGAAGCATATGCTTCAGGCTAGGGATGAAATTGACCAACAAATTTAGTGGGAATCCAAGTGTGGAAACTCAATCATTTGGTTTGACAATTGGTCTAAGATAGGGGCTTTGTATTATTATTTGCCTGTGTACTACCCTATTAGTTTGTCTTTTTTTTTTTTTTTTATAATTAGAATTACCCCATTAATTTGTCTCTTGAAGATGTCTTACAATTGAGAATAAATGGAGCATGGAATAAGGATCTTCTACAATAGAATTTTCCTGAAGAAGTGTGCAATCATATCATCAGGGAGGTAGGAATAAGAGAAGAGATAGAAGAGTGGGACAATCCTTGGTGGATTTACAGAGCTCTGGAAACTTCTCAGTAAGTAGTGCTTGGGAGTTACTTGGAAGAACTAGCAATCCCAAAGAGGAGTACAACTTTATCTGGGAAAAAGGGATTCCTTTCAAAGTGTCTTTCTTCTTATGGAGATTAGGGAAAAAAAGATTACCTATTGGAGATTTCCTAGTTAGAGTTGGTCTGAAGGATGAGGTTAGATGTTATAGTTATGATACTTTGGCTCATGAAGATTTCAATCACTCGTTTATTAATTGTCCAGTAGCTGCTAGATTATGGTCATATTTTGTAGCAGCAGCAGGGGTGCAGGGTCCTTTTTTACAATTAAAGGACACAAATTTTAAGTGGTGGAAGGCTCTTTGTGTTAAAAGGCTAAAGCCTATGTTCAGGGCTATACCTGTTTTCATCTTATGGCAAATTTGGAAGAGAATGAATATTTTAAAACATGAAGGGAGGATGTCTTTTACTGTATGAGCATGGAGATTAACAGAAATTTGTACTACTTGGCAACTACTACATATCCATTATTGAAAAACCTTCCTAGTAGTTGGCCTATGATAGTCAAGTTTTTTGAAACCTAAACTCCCTCTATTGAGTTTAAAATTGGTAGGTGGAAGCTCCCTTCTGAGAGTGTTTTTAAATGTAACTCTGATGGAGCCTCAAAAGGGAATCCAGGTCCTAGTGCATGTGCTTTTTACATTAGGATGACATAGGAGAATTCATATATGCAAAATTTAGTGGATGTGGGACAATCACAAGCTTAGAAACAGAAATAATTGCATTGAGAAGAGGATTGGAATACTGAATTTCTCAGAAATTGATGCCTGTAATATTAGAGGCTGATTGTCTTACCCTCAAAAAAGTGTTGGATGGTATTTGGGAAGTGCCCTGGGGAATTAGTATTGATGTCGGGAAGATAAATAATTTAAGGGCAAGCATGTACTTTGTAACACCCCGTACCTTCCACGTGGCGCCACGTCAGTAGTCAAGTCAGAGCCAAATTAGCGCTAACTCAGCAGTCAACTCTAGTCAATAGCTTCCACTTCAAAAAAAAAAATTAAAAAATTCAGTGCCATAGGAAGGGACAGGCGCTTGTTTTGGCACCCAAACCAGCAAGATTCTAAAGCTCAGTGCCCTGGGAAGGGCCAGACATTTGCTGGAACGGCCAAACTAGTAAGCTTCCAAAATTTGTTCTAAGTGTCCAAGGGTGCCCGGGGACGTACCGGGCCAATTTTTTCCACGTTTCTTCTTCAACCACGAGCATATACATGGAATGATCTAAGTATTATATTGGTATGGTAAAATTACTCGTGAACGAATTTGGCATCAAAATGATGATTTTAGCCTTTTGGTCAAAATAGGCCATACGTGGCTAGAATCGCTTGTTTTTGGGATTGAGGCTACGAATATAAATCCCGTGAGTGGAAATATCTTCGTAACGCTTATGAAATGATTTAAACATGAGAAATTATTGATTTTATTGGGTTAAGTGAATTGGTCTCAATAAAAGGCCCAAAATGAGAAAGAAGACATGGGCCAAAAATGGGTCAAATGACCCATTCTTGCCTTGACCTTCTAGACTTAGCATTAAATGCTATAAGAGTGGATAAGGATGGAATTGAAGGCTTATATAAAGGACCAAAAAATCTGATTTTATTCACTTGAAACTCTCATGCTTTCTAGATATTTCTCAACTATTTTTCTCTCAAACCCTAAGCTAACTTTTGGAGCAAGAACATCATTTCTCAGGCTTGGGTAAGTGATTATTCTTATGGATTAATCTATTATATGCATGGGAGAGTATGTAGATCATGTTGGTTATGCTTAGAAGTGTTGAACATGGTACTTTGTGTTTTTGTAAAAGATGTGTTATAAATGGGATTTAAACTTGAAATATGACTTGTGATTTTGATGAAAGAGCATGGTATGGATGAAATATCAACATGTATGGTGTGATTATGTTTCTAAACTTGTTATTTTTCCATACATGTAATTTATGGAATTTTGGCCGATTTGTTGTTGTGAGGTGTATTGAGGTGAATTGGTGGAATCATTGTGATGTTGTGGTGATGGAGAAGTGTAAAGTATGAATTTGGTATGACATGCTAGTGGTTTATGATATTGTGGTAAATGTTGGGAATTTGTGGTATTATTGGTATGATAATTTCATAAATAGTATTGTCAAGGGGCAAATGACATGTTAAAGCCAAGTATGTAACTCATTATCGTTATATGCCATTGTAAGGTAGTTGGTGGTTAATGTAAACTCCGCTATGTATTTGTATTGTAGAGTGAAACATAAGGAAGGAGCTGGATTATTGTGTTCATATATAGGCTTGTGTATTCATACTTGGAAGTGAAGGTATGTAAGGTTACTCTTTCCGTATCTTTCTGCAACATATAGTGAGCACCTTGTTGTGGTACTTACTCATTTCCAAAATGTCCTAAGGCATCTCGTTTCAGGTTATCATCTATTGTTAATTATATATACGTTACTCTTGGTCTATTGTCATTCATGGATCACATAATTATGAACATGGTTCCAAGTTCCAATAATGATTGTAACTACTAAAAGAACCTGTTTCAAGGAAAGTGACGACGTAAGGAGAATCTATTCGTTCTTAAGTCACATATTCCTCATTCATTAGTCGTTGTTGTTCATGGGTTACATAATTATGGACATGTTCCAAAAGTTCCAATAATGTTATGTTCTTAAGCTTCCAATAATGTTGTGACGGTATATTAATCTCTCATAACTGATTGTATCAATCTTTCATAAGAGGATGACTCAATCTCTTGCAAGTACATCTCTCAAAAGTAAGAAATAAAGTAATTCATAATTGTTGGTGGTTAATGATTGAGTATGGGTGGTAGCTTTGGGGGCAAAATGCCTAGCTCAAGCCGATCCCGAGATTATTAGATCAGGGGGTAGTCCTAGAGGTATAAGCCTAGCTCGAACCGATCCTGACAGGGGGTAGCTCTAGAGGTAAAAACCTAGCTCAAGCCGAACCTGATGAGTTGATTTATGGGTGGTTGATTTATGGGTGGCAGCTCTAGAGGTAATAACCTAGCTCGAGCCGAACCCGATGCTTTGATTTATGGGTGGTAGCTCTAGAGGCAAAGTCCTAGCTCGAGCCGATCCCAACATAACGTTATGTTATGTTAAGACCCACTGATCAGTTGGGGCCCGGGTACGATATGATATGAGCGATGAGGAATAAACAATAACGAGAAGAACTTAACTTATGTAAGGTACATGGTTCCACATATGCAGATTGATGGGTTATTCATATAGACTATCCTATTACATTTTGATTCTATTGATGTATTTATGACAGTTTCATATGGCCTTACATACTCAGTACATTCTCCGTACTGACCCCTCTTGGGGGATTTACCTTACTTGCTGCAGGGGCAGGTACTAGTAGACCTCCATAGTAGGTTGCGGATCTTTTGCGGACTTTTTGGTGAGCTCCAGTTGGTTCGGGGCTTCCTAAGTTGCTATGTACATTTATTTTGGTATTGTATATGAGTATAGAGCGGGTGTTGTCCCGACTCTAGGATTGTCATAGTCATGTATCTGTAGAGGCTTTGTAGACTTATGTGGGAACAGAATGTAAGATATGTAGGTTCATTTTGACTTGATGGCCCTAACGGCCAAGTCTCTTATATATATATAATGCTCCATGATTTCCGCACGTAGCATCTTATGTCTTTACGAGGTGGTGATGATTCTTACGGTATGCATATGATTGGGCATGAGTAAAGATTGGTTCTCTCGGACCTTATCAGCTTCGGGTGCCAGTCCGTCCTCATGGGATTCGGGGCGTGACAGACTTGGAGGTTGAACACACATTGAGGTAAGGCAACAAGTTGGTACATTATTTTTCTAACCAATTTTTCTGTTTTGCATGTATACACAGAATCACATATAATTCATCACAGATGTTCCAAATGAAGGGAAAACAATTATAAATCAGGATAAAGAGCAAATTCCTAATATCGTAATAACAAAATGCCAAAATGGAGATTTCAATGTGTAGTAAACATGCTTAAAACATACAACAGCAGACTACAAGACAGAGGTCTACAAAAGCACGGAAAAAAAGGCACAACATGCTCGATTAGAGGCCAAAACAGAACAAAACAGTAATTGAGTGTTGTCAAGAGTTACACACTCGATTTAGCTGGAATTTTGTTGATGTTTCTTAATCTTGGGTAGTGGTATTAGCTCCTTGAGGGCTCAACCTGCTGAGCTAAAGAAATGTTAAGAGTGTTTCGCTAATTTTGAGGTCAATTACCAAAAAGAAAAGGGAGAAAGAGGGCTTATCTAAGTTTAAATAACCAGATCTGATTTTGTGAAGTTGAAGACGTCTTATGTGGGATTGGATTTCATGGCATCCGTGAGACTTGTGAATGTCTAAGGTGAAATCTACCCAAACTCAACATAAATCGGATTTGGCTATGAACACATGAACAATGGTGGAGCCAGAAATTTTACGAAGGGTGTTCAAACATTACAAAAGTAATTATTTATTTTTTTTTGACGAATGGATGCATTGAAAATTTTAAAATCAAGCATAATATTTAGGTTGAAAGAGTTCACGTTCAATTAATAGAAAGTGCGATGCTTGTTGACGTTTCCATTTCTCAGCTTTTTCCGTTCTTTCTTTCTTTCCTTTTCCTTTGTCTTAGCTTTCTAGAATTTTCTTTTGCTTTTAGCTGTAAATTTTTGTTGGACATGGACCGTGTCTTGTACATATGCTGCTTTTGTTTTTCTTTTAAAAAATATGGAATCTTACGATGGATTTTCATTAGTTTTCAAATAAAATTGTAAGGAGATTGTGGGTTATCATGTGTGATTCACTAACATTTTATCTAATCATTAATATGAGTTGAAAAAAACAATATCATTAATATGAAGCTTTTGGGTTAGACAATTGTTGTTCATTCTTAACAAAAAAATAGAAAACCACCCGGAGAATTGTCAGAAACATATAGAAAGAACACAAAAAATTGAGGTTTACAAGATCAAAATCTCAAAGAAAATTACAATTTGAAAGAATTCTGATGATATTGTCAAGTCACTATATTATAAAATATGCTACCAATCATGTGTGTGATTTACACAAGTAGAATATCTAGTGTCATCGTCCATATTTTGACTCCGTTATAAAAAAATTACAAGAATAGATTTGCAAAATTTCGATTTCAAATTTAAGAAAAAGGCATGTGGTCAAGATTGACAATATAAGTACTTGTAGCAATTTAGAGAACATTTTTTTTTTGCTTATCAGTCTAAAAGATTTATCTGTACTCGGTCATATTCAATACATTCAAAATGCACTAGCATAAAAGGTCAAAACAACATTGTTTCCATAATCAAGATAAATCATATTTAATCTTGTGCTACAATCATACTAATGACTTGTCCAATTTTTATAAGAATCAATGATTCAACCCTCTATGTATAATCTAGAACTCTATACACTAAATTATCTATTATATAAGTAAATAGAGACATAAATGAATATATGATAAATTTAATTTTTGTTTAAATAATATAAATAATTATATTATAATAAATTCATAGTTAAATAGCATATATCCCGTGAGGATAGTCATAACATGGACTAGATAAGAACATTAGTGTAAAACTAGGAAAGTGGTGGTAAAAATTAAAATATGATTAATCACATATAGAGAAGACATAAAATTAATTTCTAATAATGTTTTTTTTGGATAATTTAGTCAAAAGATAAATGATTCTAATTATGTACTACTTCTATACTTAATATAAATGGAAAACCAAGCTTTATTAGGAAAATAATCTATAGTGTCATATAACTTAATTACGTACTAATTATATACTCGGTAAATGAAAAATCAAGCTTCATTAGAAAAATAATCTATAGTGTCATATATATAACTTTTCAAATTTAATACCAAAACATCCCTATAAATTCCTACCTATTTTTATTCAACATTGTAAAAATTATTAAACACATTTTTTATTAATATTATTATTTTTATTGTGCTATGAAGAGGTCTTTCATGTCCAATTTCATCCCATCAAAAGGGGAAGAAGAAGCATGCAAAGACAGGACACCCCATGGGTAGTTATTAGTAAAAAATGAGTTAAATGTTTCATGAGGCAGGTTTTGATCAAATTCTCCAAAGGATATTATTTATCCTAACTTTGTTTATGCCCTTTAAATTAGAGCGGAACATCATCCTTGTCTGGGAAGTCCTAAACTTATGCTGTACATCGGTAATAGATTAACATGCTAATGCAACAACATGTTGCTTATTTGGTTTGTCCTATCTCAATTTTGAAGTCCTTAACGAATACTTTGAACACTTCGTTGTATGTGGTGTTAACACAATCTATGGAGTCCTTTGGTAAGAAATAAGATGACTTTGGAACAACTAATCTCTATAAGAAATAACAAAATTGTAGATACAATAATGACCTCAACTTCAATGCACTCAACCAAGAACTTTAAGCTAAGAGTGGCCAAAAAGTTAGTACAAGTCCGAAGAGTTGGGAAGGCATGACATAGGATGAGGTTGAAATCTTATTAATGAACTTGTAACTAATAAAGTTAGAAAGTTGCACTCTCTTACTCATATTAACACTAGTAAAAAGAAATTACAAGTTATTGGAAGTAGTTATTTTTCTCAACATATTCTTCATGATGCGGATTCTTCTAAGGAAAGATATAGCTGTTTTTCTAATGCCACTAACGATGCCAAAATCTCCTAGACAACAAAGAAGTGAAAAATGCGAAAATAAAAAAAACAAAACTCGTTATAGACATCATAGTTGGGATGATAAAGTGTTTGAGGAGTTTGTCACAAGACAACCACCAATGAAGTACTAGGCAAAGCTTCAACAGATCAAAGAGGAATTAATATTTTTTCAAGAACTCTAAACAGGTTGGAGGAAAGAGACAAGGAGAAGAACTAAATTGAAACAAAGCTACAGATTTTAGATTTGTCACAAGTACAAAAACAAAGGAGAATCTGTTCTGCTTTCTTTCTTGTTTTATTTTATCATTTAATTAGTACCCTCATTTGTAATATCATCATATAGTATACTAAAATATTGTGATGACCGTAGAGTATTTGGTTTCTCCAGTCTTATTTCTTACATGCATGCTTGTTAGTAGCAGTAGAGATGCTTGACCTCATTAAGATTTGTAAGGTAAAGCTTAGCACCCACACCCACCCATCTATACTTATTATATTTAGGTTCTTTTATTATTAATAAAAAAATCATTAAAAGTAAATATATATATATATATTATTAAATAGAATTATCTGCAATTACATTTTAAGTAACCTGCTTGTGTATGAGATACTTCAAATAATAATTAACCATTAGTGTAATTTAATTTATCATAACCAATTAATTGTTATTTTTTATAAATTATTTTATATAAAATTACTATAATTACATTAAATAACCTGCTTGTGAACGTGGTACAGCAAATCTAGTAGTAGTGGGAATGGGACGAGAAAAATTTGAAATATGACTGATCACAAATTGGAAAAACATTAAATTAATTTCTAAGAATGTTTATCTAATTTGATGTACAAATTTACACAAAGAAAGAATTTGATTTTAATTATGTAATTCAATATAGAAGCTTTATTAGGAAAAATAATTTATAGTGTCACATACCTTTCAAATTTGATACCAAAACATTCCTATAAATTTCTATCCACTTTTGCTCAACATTGTAAAAATTCATCAAGCGCATTTTTTTCTCTTATTATTATTATTATTATTATTAGAAAGAAGATTTTCATGGACTATTCCATCCCACCAAAAGCGGAAGAAGAAGCATGCAATGACAGTAACACCCAAAGGGTAATGCCTCATTGTGTAGAAGAAATACGGGACATCAACCCCACCCCGATCATAGATCTGTAGAATCCGTGGCAGATCAAGAAGATCATCACAATTTTTGATTAGTTTGCCAGGAGCCTAGTGCTGCCGTCCACAAATATTCGCAAGCACGTTTTTGAGCACTGGATGGATGGCATGGTCCAACATGTAGAGAAAGGAAACACACAGAGCGTTGAGTTATTGGATATTACTGAAGAGAACAATCCAATAAATTATAGATGGGCTTATCTTCAGAAGATGATGCCTTGTAAGGACTATGCACTTGTTTGTGGAGATTTGTTTACAAATCATTGATTGAGTGTTGGTGATGAGATTTGACTATATTGGGATACTAAATCTAACAATTTTAAATTCAAGTTGATTAAAAAGTGTCCTTTTTGACAAAATCTTGGGATGATTTTTGTAAGGAGATTGAGAATTAGTTATATTTAAATTTCAAATAGGTCATGTTTGATGAAATCTTGTGATGATCTTTGTAAGGAGCTAGATTGAAAGGTTGTTATAATTATATTTGAAAGAAGACTGATATTAAGTAATAATATTAAATTTAGTGTTTTCTTTTCATATTTCTTAAACTATCATGTTAATTTGTTGTTTTATTTTATGTGTTTTAATTTGACATGACATGAAGTTAAAAAGTTATAAATACTTTTGAATTATGTGGTAAAAATTTGTATAATATATCTAAATATCGTCGAATTTTATGAGTTTAAACAGATTATATAAGTTATTAGAGTTATAGAAACTAATATTTATTTTGAAGCATTGTAATGATGAAAATATGCAAGGGTCATATTTAATGAAATGTGGGTTTCCTTTAGTTTTCAAATTGTAAGAAGATTGAAAGATTATTATACTTTTAGTTTAAAAAAAATATAATGGTAATTGGCCTGTCCTATCAGGTAATAATATTAAATTTAGAAAATTTTTTTTGCTACAATGGAATGTCATGTGAGACTCACTAATATGTTGTCTGACAATTAATATGAAGCTATTGAATTGGGCATTTGTTATTTATTCTAAAAAAAAATTAGACAACCACCTCGAGGATTTTCAAAAGCATAAAGAAAAAGCATATGAAAATCTGGCTTACTAGACTGAATCTAAAAAAAAAGTAGATATCAATATAGAGGCAAACCACTATTGTAACACCCTGAATTTCCTAAGCTAAGATCCGACCCATTTATCGAAGGTGTATAGACCCCAATCTAATGATTTCTAATGGTATATAGGTGTTAAGATCGATTCCTTAGTGTGTGAAGAGCTTTAGATATGAATTAAGATCCTAAGGAACTTCTTGTACAAAGTTAAGTTGAAAGTCTCTTTATCGATTGAATTTCCATATATGATTTTACTAGGGTCAACTTCAAAGGATTATAACTCATAAAATATAAATATTTTTGTATCACAAGACCCACCAAATGAAATATCTTTGAGTCTTATTTCCAACGCAACCGATTTCGCCTTAGTCTAATATTGGAGTAGAAAGTTATGCTCACTTTACTGAAGGGTGTCTGTCTGCCAAAATGTGACAGCTCGGAGTGACGAACCGTCACACTTGTAACGGCCTGGTAAGGCAATCCATTACGCTCAACCATCAAGGCCAAATTTCGTCCATGTTTTGAAGGTTCGGGCTGACGGTTCGCCAGGGGTCTGACGGTCCATCACCTGAACAGTCAGATGGGAATTTTCTACACTTTTAAAATGTGTTCTAAGGGATATTTTGGTATTTTCCCTTGATTAAAAACCATGCCCCACTTATACTAAACGACACCAAACCTCTAATTACGAAATTCATTCTCCGAAAATACATTCTACCCTTCCCCAAAACACCAAGAGAGAATTCAATTAGGGTTCAAGCTTCAAGGCTAAGGATTCAAGTTTTTCTTAATCTCTTTCCATCAAAAAGGCATGTTAAACACTCCCTACTTAAATTACTGTATAAATTATGAATTTAATTTATTATATAGGTCTATTATGTTGGTAATTTGAAATTAGGGTTAAGGATTCTATTATGAAAGCATATGTCAATTCTTCCCTTTTCTCTATGGGTGGATTTTTAAACATGTGTTTGGGTTATTTGAAAACGATGAACCCATATGTTTTGAAATTGAATGTTGAAAGTATAAATTATTTAAGCCATGAATATTGAGTCTCTTGAAAGCTTGGAGTTTAACAAGAAATAATATTGTTTCCCGTCCTTTGTTTCATTGAAGGTTTTATATATATGAAAAAAGTTTTGAAGTTGTTATGAAGAATTCAATTATGATTATACTCACGTTTTCAAACGATGGGATAAAGAGTCTATATTGTTTTATGATAACGATCTTGGCATGAAAGGTATGGCTTACAATTCTTGGTATGACGATACCAAAAATGTTAATGCCTTTATGAAATGACTCTATGAATAAATATTTATGAATGATATTTTAATTTGGGCTTAAAGGGACATATGTAGTTCAACGAGAAGGGTTAGGCTCGAAAGGGAGCCTAACACCTAAAACCTATGTTTTGCCGACGTAGGGGTGGTTCACTCCCAAATGGTACGACGTTATGATATTATCCTCAATGAGGATTTTATGATGGCCAAACTATTTTGATCTCAGTTCATGCGGCAAACATGGATTGGGGGCCCCATCGGACCCATATAGCCCATGGGTTACTAAATATCAGTGCAAACTACACAATTTAGACTTAATGTTTCAAATGGTCATGTCTTTACATTTTTTGTTGCTTGCCCCATATGATATGAATGTTATGAACTTCCTTATAAACTGTTTGGTTCCTATTTCCTGGGTAGCATGCCAGTACTCGTCGTACTTACTGTCCCCGAATGCTACATCTTTTCATGATGTAGGTTCGGAGGTATTTTCTCGTGATACTGTGCAACACTAGGATTCTTTCGAGACAGCAGTTGGCAAGTAGTGAGCCCTCAACCCTCCGGAAGGCATATGTTTTCATTTAGTAGACTTTGAGTATTTAATTTTTATGGTATTGTCGGGGTCATGTTCCGACGTAGGATATTTTTACTCATGTTGTTAGAGGCTTCGTGGACTGATTTAGTTAAACATTTTTATGTTACACTTTCAGACTTGGAGTTTTCAAATTTTCCTTCCAGTTGGTTTAATAAATTATGGGGCCTATTTCCACACTTTGTTTATAACTATGTTTATCATGTTATGCTAAGGGGTCTTCTCGAGCCACCATTGGTTCAGGATGCCCTTCATGGCCAGGGCCTGGGCTAGGGTTATGACAAACTTGGTATCAGAGCACGGTTCAGGGTCCCAGGGTTTCTACGAAGTCGTGTCGAGTAGAGTCCTTTTTATGGGTGTGTTACAGGCCACACTTATAAACGGGAGGCTACAAGACATTTAGGAAATATTTTCCATTCTTTCATACTCCAGATCGTGCAATAGAGCTGTTCATAAGAAATCTTATCCAAATTCATGTGTTGCTTCAATTTCACCGGCTATGCCTTATCATTAGGGTGATAGAAGTACAAAAGCTAAGATTTCTAACGATATGATCTTTTCATATAGAGTCACCAAAAATTTACAAAATTGCACAAAGACTTGAGAAGAGTTCATTAGTGCATTCAAGTCTATTGATTCTAAGTGTATACCTCTATCTTCATGAATCGTGCTTTTGAGCTGAGGTAAGACATGTATTCAGACCCTTTTCAAAAACCATTCAGATGGCACACTTAAAGGGAGAGGTATGTAGTTGAATAATAAGGTAATGTTACCACCCGAGTGATAGTGTAAATTAGAGGTGTTATAAGCTATAAGTAGTATAATGATCCCAGAGCCAGAAATATGCAGTCCAAAGCTTAGAAACTAACGATTTGGAGGTAGTGATTAATCACAAAATGTAGCTAGAGTCAAGTACCCATTAAGTGAGCGCTGGGGTGGTTTGCTCTTATGGTGTTGGCTGAAGTGTAGCAAAATTTGCAGATTTTATGGTGAATAGTAGAGAAAGAGTGATTAGTTAAAATGATTTAGAATATATATGTGAACTAGGGAAGATCTCGTGATGTCCTATTATGGTTGATGTTAAAATGATTTAGAATATATATGTAAAATTATATTTTATGTATATATAGTTGATGTTGAACCCTCTTCTGATAGTTCGTGTGCTTACTTATTTCGATTTTGAACCCCTTATTAAAAATTCTGGCTCCGCCACTACATGCAATGTTGTAAACTGACCTTTATTCTCTTAGGCAACCTAAATTTTACCTTCACCATTGATTCACGTTGCCACTGCTTATGGTGTTTCACGCTTTCATGTACTGAAGTTTCTAAATTTTTTTCTTGAACTCTTCACTAAGAGAAATGTTAGCAGCCAAGCTATGAACGTACATTCTTTAACCATGGATGTAGTCTCTCATTGAATTTCCTAATTATAGTACTATCGGTAATTAGAACCAGGAAAACCACTCAAGCCGTCATTATCATCTTCTTACCACCTTTTCTCTAATCAGACAAAGCCAAAACAGAAGAAAAATCCAAGCTAATATATCATTAAACTGATACAAAATTCAATCATAAAATAGATGGTCCTTCACACTTTTTCAATTCATTCAAATCATAGCTTTGCCTGCTTTTAATAACCTCATCCTCAGACAATCCTAAATTTATATTCTTCTAGTGACTCCTTCAAATCTTTAGACCGTTCTAGCAACTCAACCATATCAGGCACACTCTTAGGCCCCAAGTTTTTCATTTTCCTTGCCCGTTTATTATCTCGAGAATCAACAAAATTTAGTAAAAGTCTAGCCAAATTGCTGGGGAAAATACAAATTCTCCTGAAATTCAAATTGAATAAGCAGACGTATATGTCATGATCGGCTAAGTTGCAAGAATCTTTACTTTTGATGCTGCACCCATATCAGATTCTCTAAAACTTCACTACTTTTGAAGAATCTGACATGCACCCGCTGACATTTTTGAAGAATCCGAGCAACATAGAAGATCGGAAGGGTTATTCTCAAAGTTCAAAAGAGAAATAAAAAGATAAAGCTGAGAAAAATCTAGAACAATTACCAGTACAATGGAAATTTAATTAATTTCTTGATGAGTAATTATACAAATACGTATACAAACAGATATGTGAATGAAACGTAACTCTTAGCACTTGTGGGTTCATCTAATAACAACAAATAGGAAGAAGATGAAGATAAACGGGAAAATTATTAGAACAAGGTTAAAAAAATAGGAGACAGAAGACTTTCAATTTCTCAATTCCAAAACACCATGGAGCACGGAAGGTCAATGAAGTTTGGTTTAGATTCACTTGCTAGACGGAAAATTAGTCTAAGAGAGTTTAGTACATCAAGAATTTGGTAAACAACATAATTTTAACTTCAGTATAAAGTTATAACTAATGGAAGAAGTACTCCAACACTGCAAAAGTATCAACCTTGTTTCTTCGGTTTGGTATGATGGTGAATGTTCGTTGATGATATTATTTTTGTACTAGAATATGCCAAAAACAACCCAAACATGTATAAACCAGCTATTTTTGGGCAAAATGAGTTCCAATAACCAATATAACGCAAAGGCCAATTCTGTGTTCCACTTTGTAACCCTGATACACATACCAAGGTTACACATGTCCAAGATCACCGTGGGAAATATTGAACAATAAAAAGTAAACAACAAACATATACATAAAATCTATCTAAAACACTAAGAAGTACAGTAAGGCAATAAATAAGACAGTTGTTTCAAGACTCCATTTTTGTTGTTACAACCACTTCGTATCCACAAAAAATATTGTCTATCATCCGATCCCAATCCATTTTCATGATATAGTCTCTATTCACTTTGTTTACCAGTCTCTTGTCAAGATTTGATGATCATATTTTCTTTTTAAAAACAATTAAAGGGTTAAAATAGTTATCTAAAAAAATTCAAAAATTATTTGTATTCTTTACCCAAAAATTAATCTTCCTTTCTCTTACAAGTAAGCCCATTTCTAACTTGCAAGGAGATAAACTAATATCTTAAACTCAATGTAATAATATGGGTGAATATTTTGCTCGTGTTAAACTTTTGAAGTATAAGAAGCAACTACCAGTTATACTGTCTATCCTAGGGCATGCTTCTTTTTCAACATGTTTATTAGATCATTTGTGTTGACTACTCTAGTTAACATTGCAGATAATTGTATGTGAATTAATTATTACTGATCAATTTTAAAAACAGAGAACTGAGTAGAAATTGTGTAAATTAAAATACAGAGGGAAAAAAGTGATGATGATGCTACTTACAAAATATCCTAGTGCCACCATGGTTAGTATAGTGAATGAAGATATGGAGATTGGGACCCCTGTGCAAAACTTTCCGACTTATCCCATGTGCAAAATTTTTTGACTTATCCCAACAATAGTTTTTTTTTTTTTGGTAGAATGACATTGTACAAGTTTTCATCATTAACGTTTTAACCTAGATAATCCTGCCTTAAAAAAGTGAACCCTCATAAGCATAGCACACACTGTAATCTTGACAATATTCAAGGGATTCGATCCAGAAAGGAGGAAACCTAACCTTGGGTTAACCTTCAAAAACGTCTGTAAGAGAGAAAAACAAATTTCACCGAAGGAGAAGATGAAGCAACCGTTGTAGTTTGCATTGTTTTTATCGGTAGCATCGAAGGGACGTGTAAGTTGAGATACACGTTTATTGATAAATATTGGGTTTTGAAAATTAAATTAAAAAGGGTAAAAGAAAAAATAGGAGAAAATGGTAAAAAATGAAGGAAAAATAAAGTGAATCCCGCTGAGTGCGCCATGTCACTGGACCTTTGTCCTTCTTTTATATATATATACTAGGTAATTTACCCGCGCTTCGTACGGTCATAAATAACCTCATTAAACTCGTAAATGATTTTTCTTATTATCCGAATACGAAGAGTTACTTAAAGAGTTATCCTTAAAATTTTACCTAATTAATTTTGAATCATGTTCTTCTTTTAAGAAATGGGCATAAGGGCCTAAATTCATTAGGTAATCAGAGATAAAATTAATGATAAAAATAAAAACACTATAAGAAATAAGAGTTTTTTGTGGAGAACAAAGTCTCTAAACAAACTCCTAAAGTCGCCACAAAAAAACCTTAGTGGCAACTAAAGGGTAGCTGACGAAACATCTGAAGCTAAACATGTTATATTGGTGAGCTGAGACAGTCGCCATAAAAATGTTGTTTTAATGGCGAACATAGTCACCACACACAGTTTCAAAATGCTGGCAGGAAAATTCCAACCAATGTATCTAGAAAGGTGGTTATAATTGGAAAAATAGGCTTTGGCGGCAACAAAAGCCGCTACAGAAATCCATTATCGACACACAGGCAGTACCAGAAACCTTTATTTTATTTTATTATGTAACATAATATAAAGTAAACATGTCATAATACACCATAATTATATTTATACATGAAAAATAAAGCCACAAAATATTTTCAAACTTCTCCTAGAAAAAGAACATAGGTAAGCCTAAGCTAGGCTCCAAAATGAAAAACATTAAACGTCATATATGCACTAAAGAGGTGGATACTGTGCACGTTAAAGATGGATCTATTTTCTGCTCATAATATCTTAAAAATTTACTCCTCACTTTTTTCTTTTCTTAAAATTTCAGCAAAATAGGTTTGCACCAAAGCTCCTATATAATTGTAAATTAGAAAGCTTTGTACATTGTTATAAAACCTCTTTCGATCATGTCAAGAAAATGTATCATCTGTAAGAAAGCATGAACTTTCAACAGCTTATTGAATCTATGAGTTTAAGAAACAATTTTTTTATTTTTTCTGAATAACGGTAGGACTTGTCTTTAGCGACAAACGAATGTCTGATATTTTTATCTCAATCCAACTATAAGTTTCTTCTTTTACCATTCCTTTGTTACTGATATTTTTATCTCAATCCAACTATAAGTTGCTTCTTTTACCATTCCTTTGTTATTCATGTACCTCCGCAGACTACAAGTATAATCCCACCTTCCTGCTGCTACATAGATGTTGGATAACATAATATACCTGGTAGCATTATTCGGTTTTAGCTCAAATTGAGTTTATGCTTCCCTTCTAGCAAGTTTGAAGTTCCCATGTACCCTGCAAGGATCAAAAAGTGTGCCCCACATTCTAATATTATTTGTCCGCCAAGGAGCTTTGTTGATCAACTCTATAGCTTCGTGAAGCCGGTTCGTCCGTTCTAGTAAATCAATAAAGATCGCAAAATTATCTAATAAACCACATTGGCAAAAGGCAGACACAATCCCAGTAAAAGGTGCATAATTTTGTTTTGTATCTGCTTCAATTATTTTTTCAAACATGAAGTCAAGAACCAATGAAACATGAAACTTTGTACCTTGAGTATAATCTGAATTGAGCATTTGCTTTGAAACGCTAGACAATCATACCCACAACTAATTGTTTATATATATAGACGAACATACTCACCCTAATATAGTAACATACTACCCATCCACTCAAATAAAAAATTGTTGCTGCTCTCTCATATAAAAACTGTTGCTGCTTTCGACACAATTCTTCTCTTTTAGTTGCACAAAAGTTTGACCAATTGACTTGATAAACATTTATAGTCATAGAGCATTTCCATATGGTGATAATAGTAATACTACATGTGGATCTTAGAGCATTTTCATATGGTGACAATATTACAGTAGCAAGGACATGATAACGAAATCAATATAAAAGAATAGTTGCTTCTTTAGTACCATTATAGTCTTTTAACTTTACAAAAGGGGGTTAATCCCAACACGTTGACTTACATAGCATATCCTTCTTTTGTTGGTTATCTAATTTACACTACAGCTGTAGGATTTTAGAAATACGATAATAGACTTTTACCATAACATACTTGAATAAATTAAAATTTAGTATGAAACTAAGGGAAGAAGAGTTCTACTATGTTTACGAAAAGGATAAATGATGTTTATTTAGTTGAAGAATAACATATAATAGACTTAACTCACATTGAACATGATATTAACATGAAAACTAAATTATTAGACATTAATACACCAAAAATGCACAACTCTTCAGCACAGTTAGTTTTTCAACTTTTTTTTTTTTAGTGAATTACTATTTTTGTTTATCATGAGTAGAGTTTTAAATCTCTTGGTATAACAACCAGTCACAAGATTAATTACAATAGTAGCAGCAATGACTACAAATCAAATTCAAGGATCAGATATTCTACAATGATAACTTTTCTAGAAACGAAACAACATAACCATAATATTCATGGTCACTTTGACTGTCGCACTTTATAAACACCAAATAATTGATTAATAACACATTAGTTTCTCATAAAATAATTACTAACATATTATATATTCTCTCGCATTATGAAGCTTGGATAAATGATATTATGATATTTTTGTAAATATCAAATTCTAGTTCTTCACACTCTTTTTCAACAGAAGAAGCCTAAAATGGACTGTGTTTGCTCAAGAAAGATGATACTAATCAAAGTGCAAGCAGTCCATCAAGGTAATTTAGGTTATTTGAAGTTATAGAAAATCTGACGTTATAATTAAAGCAACCTAACTATTTGTAGGGAATAAAATAGTATAACAGAAGACACACAGTCTCATTGATTAGTAGTACCTATTTTCTTTGATAATTCAAATCCAAACTATCTAGTTTATTAATTGTTTAAAATATTACCAAAATTGTGACAGAAACGAATGCTAGCAACATCACTACTGCAGTTGGTGAGACAGCAATGCTTTTAGAATAGTAGTGAATGACCTCATTGAATTGTTTCTGCTAAAGCACTCTTTCAGCAAAACATCATACATATAAAGCACCGAAATAGCATACAAGTAAAAGCACCATAAGGACCTAGCATTGCATTTCATAAATTGACAATCAAAGTCGAAAACTAAAAGAGCATACTTGTAAAAGCATCACATAAAGATAATTCAAATCCATGACTACAATTTACCACTTGTGGGACAACACTGAATATGTTGTTGTTGTTATCTCTGAATGGGTATCAATTGTATGCTTACCTGTCAGCAAACAATTTGATAATTGGCTAATTGGATTGTAAATTTCTAGAAAAGCAAAATGAGCAACATCCCTTGGATTAGTCAAAAGTTTGTGTACCATTAGCATGAGAAATACCAGACAATCACTGTTATTTTATTGTTTGATGGCCTTTGTATGCATACATATTGGTTAACCAAAACCTCTTAGGTTCACAATAAAGAAAAGAAAATCTCAATGCATATCCTACTTAACCATTACAGAATACCAAAACAGACACATCCTGAAATAGAGTGAAGTGTAGTATTTAATACACTATTATAGATTTTAGTATATTCATTACCAAAGACACCAACTCATATAACATACTTAAAAATATATCAAAGATATATACAGAGTTTTTTTGTGATTTTTCTTGAAAGCTACAAACTTCAAATAGGATTAATAACGTGATTTACTCCATGGGTAAACATACAGGATTAATTTACATGGACAAAAGAGAGTTATATTGTATGAAGAAGGAAAAAGGAAACGAAATCATCACAAATCTGACCTGCATGTAACTGAGTAGGAACTGAGAAACTCTCCCTATTTTCGGACAGTGTTACCCTGTGGATCGGAGAATACAATAGACCATTTGTCGATGGCTGCATAAATTTGCACAGAAGTTTCTGTTAAAACAAATTTATGTGGTATTTGAGACAACTAATGTTATTGCATCCAGTTTAGTGCTATATACAGTCGAAAGCATCTTTTTAATAAAAAGTTGCATATGGAGTAACTAAATTCGTATCTACTAACTCAACATAATAGCGCAGTGCTACTCTACACCCTCTTGATTTAAATTCAGATATTTGCTTAATTTGCATATATGTACTAACGCGTAACTTAATTACTACATAGCGACACAAAACATATATCCATGATCGAGGATGAAAGGCGACAACAAATGTCTGGAGAATGAGGATGTCCATACCTTTGCCAATTGTGAATATGATTCTTATTAAGTCTATTTCGGGTTGTAAAGCCACCGACAACATTCAATTGGTTGTGTGCCGCCAATGAGAATTGTCGGAGTAAAATTTATGTGTATACTATCAATATCACAAAAATATTAGCACTTCAGAATCTCCGAAGGGCAATACATAGGAATTGTGGAAAAGAAGTCTTACCTTTGCCGAGGTGAAGATGATTTTGGATAAGTGCATTTCGATTTAAAATTGTACCAGTGGCATTCAAAGTAAAATTAGCACACCAAGGGAACATGGGTGTATACAGAAAACTTTTTAGTCTGATTTTGTGTGCCGATTATTAGAATATTGTCGGACTGTAGTCTATGGACGGTAGTGTTGTGCAGGAGTTAAAGGATATCAAGGAATTAAGGAGGTTATATAACTGGATGGGATGCGTCGTTTGGTATCCCGTCGTTTGGTGGCTGTAGAATACCTTTTTTTAAAGTTTTTTTGTTTTTGAACTAATTTTTTTAAAAAAAATGTGGAAATTGATAAATGTAATTCCTGATCTGTGAGGGCGCCATGTAGGCGGGGCTATGACCCTCTTATATATATATATATATAGATATAGATATATAGATTTTATAATAGTTTTATAACTTTTTAATATTTTAAACGGAGATAGTGAATCTAGATATGTTAAAATATTATTATTATATAATAGATGCTTTATTCAAAATAATTTTCTATTAATTATGGTATATTCAAAATGTTATATTTATTTCACCACAAACCTATGCAATACCCGAGCACACATATAACGAGATAAGATTAATTGTAATGTGTCATCTCCACTACCACGTGGGAAGTGGAGGGAAGACTCATCACCAATTAAGGTTAAAGATGGCAGCAAATTAGATGGATTACATATATGAGTCATTATAGTTCATTCAATTAACTTTTCATTATTAACTATATCTATATATTCTTCTTCCTATACGGGCAGATGAATTGCCCAATAAAACTATTTTGTTTCATTCATTATTGTTCCTATACAAATTGAGTTATCAATTATTCCAAACATGTACACATAACCACATTGAAGGAGTCACACTTCAAAAAATACTATGATATCATATTTTATCCCAAAGTAAAATTAATTATCTACATCTAGTTATTTAAGCCCAGATTCTAGTATAAAGCTCAAACCTAGGATGATTTTTCATTAGTCTTGGAGGTTCTTGACATGACAGATTTCTGAGGTCAAGTAGAGGGGACGAGTAGCTCGTGGTCGATTAAGGCTGTTGTCTAGTGTGCAGGTAGGCTAGGCTTATCCTATCTTTAGATTGAGCTTATGTATGTTATTAGTCTAGTTTTGGGCAGGTAGTTGTAGCCCGGGTATCATTGGAAATATTTATGCCTTATTTATTCGGTTAGGGCCCCATTTTGGTAGATTTTGGACTTGTTATCCGTTAGTATGGTGTTGTATTTATGAGCTTAGGGCATGGTATTACGCTGGAAAACCTTGAATTCCTTTCTTTTAGCTAGTTATGCATATGCTAATATAAATAGATTTCAATTCCGGTTCGGGACCAATATATATTTTTTTCTGTTATTTATTATGAGTTTTGGTACAGCTTTGGCATCGATTATGGTATGTTCTGGGTTTCAATTTTACAATTGAGTTGGTTACTTATGGGTTAACAAGATTCTGGTTATGTTATGGTTACTATGAGTTCCAGTTTGAGTCCAGCATCTGGTTATGATTTGATTAGGGTGTTCTGGTGTTGATTATGGTTGTTCTGGGAGTATTGACAGTGGAATTGAGTTTTGTTATACATGATTTATGTGGCCTCTCGTTATTACCCACTATTTTCTATTCAAGTTCGGCATATGGCCTCTTGTTATTATTCATTATTATCGGTTCGAGCCCGGCATATGGCCTCTCATTATTATCTATTAGTGTCGGTTCAAGCCCGGTGTATGCCTGGATGGTTTTATCACAGATTTGAGGATCAGATGGTTACTTGGATCAGTTTAGTTACTAGTTATTTATACTTTTGCTTTAGTTCTTCTTGTGTGCACCCACAGGCTTATGGGGGCTCTGTAGGGTTAATTATCTTCTTCTTTGTGCCTTCTGGGCTTATGGGGGGCCAATTAGGTTATAGTTAGCTTGCTTTTCTTACCGTTGGGTTGTTTATTTCCTGTATTGCCATTATTCATTTATTTATTTATTTATTTATTTTCTTTGCTGCCCTTGCATAGTTCAGTAGCTATTTACTTTTCTACCCCTATCACTGCTGACTTAACCTATACTTTTGCATTTTAGTTATGCTTTTACTATATCTTAGATCAGTTGGTCGATAATGCCTACTGAGTACCCATTGCTTTGGTACTCATACTGCACTTCTGCATATTTTCCTTGATGCAGATTCGAGTACGAGCCACCGACATTAACGTGTTTCTCTGACCCAGTACTGATTCAAAGTAGGGTGAGCTTTCTAGAGTCTGAGGTTGATTCTCCTCCATCTGTTCTAGTATAGTTTTTGCCTTAGAGACTACTATGTATATAATAAGTATATTTTGGATACTTTCTAGTACTCTTCTTTTTGTTAGTAGTGGCTCTAGTACTGACCTTACCAGGTCTTGGGAGGGATTATCTTCTATATTTTATCCTCTACCTTCCTCTGTTCAATATATTTTATATATATATATTTCTTCGCTGCTGCTATGTTATTATTGTTGTTGGTTTTACTCCTATCTTTCCTTGATTCCCACTTGTTTGTCCGTTACTCGCTGTTTTGGGCTATGACTTGGCTTGCTTACTGGTGGGATTGATTAGGCATTATCATGACTGAGAAATTGGGTAGTGACAACTTGGTATCAGAGCCTTGGTTTCACCGATATTGTTGGTACAAGAGCCAATGTTTACTAGAGAACTATGGATCGGTACGGAGACGTCTGTAACCTATCTTCGGGAGGCTACAGAACATTTTTTGGAAAAATCCTATTTCACTTTTTTGCAGATGGCTAGGATGAGAGGTGCGGAAGCCAGGGATCAAGACCCTGATCCTGTTGCTAGATCTCCTGTTAGGGGAAGAGGTCGACCCCGAGTTCGAGGGCATGCTAGAGTAGCAGCCCCAGTTTGAGATCAGGCTAGGGAGCCCTTGTCGGACCCTATTATAGCTTTTGAGCTTGAGATAAATCTAGGTATTTTTCCACCATAGTAGTAGGCGGGCCAGGGGGTATCCCAGACCCCACCAGAGTTTATATCACCTTCGATTCTCTAGGATGCATTGGTACAGTTGTTGTGGTTAGTTGGCGTTCCACTGATTTGATGGAGCTCTGCCAGCAGTACAGAGTAGCATTGATTTAGGGGTGCAACCTACAGCTGGGGCTCCCAGAGCAGAGGTTCCACCAGCACTTGTAGCCCCACAGTCTATAGTAGCCCAGCCCGTTATGTCTACAGAAGAGCAGAAAATGCTGGGCCAAGTTTTGAGATTGACTCCACCCAGGTTTATGGGGACCCCAGGAGAGGATGCTTATGAGTTATTGTCTAGTTGTGAGAAGAGGTTATAGAATTTGGTATTGGTTGAGTCTCGTGGAGTGAATTCATTACTTATTAGCTAGACGCAGTAGACAAGAGGTGGTGGAGAGGTTATCTTGATTCTAGGCCAGCTGGATCTGCACCTGTGACTTGGATTTAATTCTCTAAGGTTTTCTTAGGAAGTATATGCCTTGCAGCATGCGTGAGCATCTTCAGGATGAGTATTATGGATTGAGATAGGGTTCTATGTCGGTGGTCGAGTATAAGGCAAGATTTTATGAGTTAGCCAGACATGCCACTATGATTCTGCCTATGGAGTATGAGCGGATTCGATGCTCTGTTAGGGGATTGAGACTATCGCTTTGTCGGGCTACTCAAAATTTGGTGACTTCGGGAAAGTCTTTTTCTGATATTGCTAAGCACGTTTATTCTATAGAGGAGATGGATTGCGAGGAACAAAGGGGAAGTGATAAGAGACCTCATTATTATGGAATTATAGTGAGAGCCATAACGACTCATAATCTGGAGGTCACATATTTCAGCGTAGGTACCCCCAACAACAGCCTTATCAGCGTCAGGGTCAGCCAGTTCAGGTAGCGCTTAAGATAGAGGACAAAGGTTAGCCTGGTTATAGTGGTTCCAGTGGTCAAAGTAGTAGTCAGTCTCAGAGGGGTGTTCAATCTTGGTTGTCGAGTCGAGGTGGTCATTCCGGATCAGCTGGACCTTCTAGATAGAGCAGAGTGCCAGGGGTATGTTATGACTGTAGGGTTATTGGTCACTTTTCTCGTGCGTGTCCCCGGCGTGGGATGATTAAGCTTTCGATTCAGACTGCATGGCCGATCAGATCAGTATCGCCGCTTGTTAGGGGTGGTCCCCAGGGTTCTCTAGGTATTCCTCAGGTAGGTAGGACAGGTGGTTGGACAGGCACCCAGTCCTATAGCAGACAGGACCATCTGTATGCTGTATCGGGTAGGCCGGAGGCTAAGGCTTTGGATGTTGTGATCACAGTTACGATTTCCATACGATATCCATATGCCATCAGCCACCTACTACTTTGTTTGATCTCGGTTCCACATTTTCATACGTTTTTGCTTATTATACAATGCGGTTGGGTTTGTATTAGGAGTCTTTATCTGTACCATTGCGTGTAGCTACCCCCGTGGGTGATTCTTTCATAATGGATCGGGTATATAGATCTTATTTGGTAACTGTTTGGGAGTTTGATACTCGGGTTTATCTCATTGTGTTGGATATGATAGATTTTGATAAGATTCTAGGCATGGACTGGTTTTCCCTTTATCATGCGGTCTTGGATTACTTTGCTAAGACCGTTACCTTAGCCATGCCTGGCATACCCTCAATTGTATGGCAGGGTTCTTTTAGTCGCGCGCCAACGGGGATTATTTCTTACATTCGGGCTAGTAGATTGATATCGAGGGGTTGTGAGTAATTCCTTGCTTATGTTTGGAATGTTAGTGCTAAGAGTCCTTCGCTTGACTTTGCGCCACGTCACTGGGCCTTTGTCCTTCTTTTATATATATATAAAGATTTTATAATAGTTTTATAACTTATTAATATTTTAAGCGGAGATAGTGAATCTAGATATGTTAAAATATTATTATTATTATATAATAGAGGCTTTATTCAAAATAATTTTCTATTAATTATGGTATATTCAAAATGTTATATTTATTTTACTAAGAACCTATGCAATACCCTAGCACATATATAACGAGATAAGATTAATTGTAATGTGCCATCTCCACTAGCACGTGGGAAGTTTAGGGAAGACTCATCACCAATTAAGGTTAAAGATGGAAGCAAATTAGGTGGATTACATGTATGAGTCATTATAGTTTATTCAATTAAATTTTCATTATTAACTAAATCTTTATATTCTTCTTCCTATACGAGAAGATGTATTGCCTAATAAAAATATTTTGTTTCATTCATTGTTGTTCCTATACAAATTGAGTTATCAATTGTTCCAAACATGTATACATAACCACGTTGAAGAAGTAATTCTTTAGAAAATATTGTGATGTCATATTTTATCCCAAAGGAAAATTAATTATCTACATCTAGTTATTTAAGTCCGGATTCTAGTATAAAGCTCAAACCTAGGAAGATTTTTCCTTACTCTTGGAGGTTATTGACATGACAGATTTCTGAGGTCGAGTAGAGGGGACGAGCATCTCGTGGTCGATCTAAGGCTGCTTTCTGGTGTCCAGGTAGGCTAGTCTTACCTTATCTTTAGATTGAGCTTATGTATGGTATTAGTGTACTATTATGCTAGTTTTGAGTAGGTAGTTGTAGCCCAGGTATAGTTTGAAATATTATGCCTTATTTATTCAGTTAGGGCCCCATTTTGGTAGAGTTTGGAATTATGCTGGGAAACCTTGGATTCCTTCCTTTTAGCTAGTTATGCGTATGTTTATATAAATAAATTTCAGTTTCGATTCAGGACCAACATATACTTTATTTCTGTTATTTATTATGAGTGTTGGCACAGTATTGGCATCGGTTACGGTATGGTCTGGGTTTTAGTTTTATAGTTGAGTTGGTTACTTATGGGTTCATTGGATTCTGGTTATGTTATGGTTACTATGAGTTCCGATTCGAGTCCGGCATCTTGTTTATGATACGATTGGGGTGTTCTGGTGTTCATTATGATTGTTTTGGGAGTATTGATAGTGGTACTGAGTTCTGTTGTACATGATTTATGTGTCCTCTCATTATTATCCACTATTTCCTATTCGAATCAGGCGTATGGCCTCTCTTTATTATCCATTGGTGTCGGTTCAAGCCCAGTGCACACCTGGATGGTTTTATCACGGATTTGGGATCAGATGGTTACTTGGATCAGTTCAATTATGGATTATTTATGCTTTTGCTTTAGTTTTTCTTGTGTGCACCAACAGGCTTATGGGGGCTTGGTAGGGTTAATTGTCTTCTTCTGTGTGACTTCTGGGCTTATGGGGCCCAGTTAGGTTATAGTTAGCTTGCTTTTCTTACCGTTAGGTTATTTATTTCCTGTATTGCCCTTATTTACTTATTTATTTATTTATTTTCTTTGTTGCCCTTGCATAGTTCTATAGCTATTTACTTTTCTATCCCTATCACTGCTGACTTAGCTTATACTCTCATATTTTAGTTATGCGTTTACTATATCTTAGCTCTATAGACCGATGATGCCTATTGAGTACCTGTTGCTTTGGTAAGCATACTGCGCTTCTGCATCTTTTCCCTGATGCAGATCTGAGTATGAGCAGCCAACATTAATGTGTTTCTCTGACCCAGTACTAATCCAGAGTAGGGTGAGCTTTCTAGAATCCAAGGCTGATCCTCCTCTATCTATTCTAGTATAGTATTTGCATTCGAGACTACTGTGTATATAATATGTATATTTTGGATACTGTCTAGTACTTTTCTTTTTGTTGGTAGTGGATCTAGTACCGACCTTGCCAGGTCTTGGGAGGGATTATCTTGTATATTTTGTCCTCTACCTTCCCCTATTCGATATATTTTATATGTATATTTCTTCGCTTCTGCTTATGTTATTGTTGTTGTTGGTTTTACTACTATCTTTCCTTAATTTCCGCCTGTTAGTCTGTTACTCGCCGTTCCGGGCTATGTCTTGGATTACTTACTGGTGGGATAGAGTAGGCGCCATCATGACTTAAGAAATTGGGTCGTGACTGAAGGCAATCAAAGACAACCAAAACTCACATTTTGAGAACTTAGCATACAACTACTTCTTCTTCAAAATCCCCAAAACAATGCGAAGATGACTTGCATGTTCCTCCTTACTCTTGGCGTAAACTAGGATGCCATCAATAAAAATAGTCACAAAAGAATCCAAGAATGACTTAAAGATACTGTTCATCAAGCTCATGAAAGCTGCCGGTGCATTAGTCAACCCAAACGACATCACTAGAAACTCATAATGCCCATACCTAATCTTGAAACCTGTCTTGGGTATATCCTCAGGACGAATCTTTAACTGATGATAACCCAATCTCAAGTCTATCTTGGAGAAAATGGAAGCACCCTTCAACTGGTCAAAAAGATCATCTATCCGAGACAAGGGGTACTTATTCTTAATGGTAACCTTATTTAACCGTCTGTAGTCAATTCACTTTCCCATGCTACCATTTTTTTTCTTAACGAATAACACCGAGGAACCCTAAAGAGAAGCATTGGGATGAATGAATCCCTTATCAAGTATCTCCTGCAATTGAGTTTTGAGTTCTATCAACTCAGCCGAAGCCATTCGATATGGAGGGATAGAAATAGGGCGAGTGCCCAACTCCAAATTGATACAAAAGTCAATGTCCCAGTCTGGAGGCAAACCAGACAAAACTGTGTGAAACCCCTCCTAAAATTTTGACACTATAGGGACTGACTCAATAGAAGGAGATTCTGCATTAACATCCCGGAGATGTGCTAGAAAGGATAAATACCCTCTCCCAACTAACTTCTTAGCCTGAGCAAAAGATATAATTTTCACTGGTTTAGACTTATGCATACCTTCCCACTCTGACTTATCCATCCCCGACATCTCTTAAGTCATAGTCTAAGCATTACAATTTAAAACAACATGATACGGAGATAGCCAAGTCATACCCAATATAATTTCAAAGTTAAGAATATCCAATATTATTAAATCTACCTAGGTCTGAAAACCCATGAACAATACATAACAAGCACGGTACACATGAGTCAATACAACAGAGTCTCCAACCGGAGTAAACACATAAGCAGGAGAGTCAAGTATATTGATAATGATCAATTACACCCAAGAAAAATATGTACACGGTCATTAGTAATATATTTACTTAACTTAGAGTCGGGGTCGATCCTACAAGGAATAATGTGACTAGCGATTGAGAAAGTACGGAATAAAAGTAACTCACTAAAATTCAAACAAAGGATACAAATGTTTTTGGGGGTTTTAATATAGAAACGTAACACGGATAAAACCAATTATAATGTGAACAAGTTAATCAAAGGTTTTCAAAATAAGTGGCAAAATCTCCACTTATCAACACCCCCAACTTAAAGACTTTGCTTCTCCTCAAGCAACACAAAATCAAAACTCAATGAGACTATCAATTTAAGCTCAAACACCAATATCAACACTTTCACTTCACATTTATCAATTAGCCACCATGACTATGACTTTGGTTGGTTACCCAAGCAACTCTCTCAAAATCAAATACACCTCCAAGGACACAATGGAATTTCAAGAATGATCAAGTAACAATAATTAATTCTCAATAAGTAACTCAAAACCACTAGTCAATCAACATGCTCCCTTGACTCATTTTCAGAATTTATCAACTTCACCAATCTATCCTAGTTCACATGCCCTTACAAGAAAGAAAGTCCCAAAACTCACAATATTTACAACGCTTATATAAGGGACAATTGCACAAATGCTCACACTCATAAAAGAATTTCCAATGAAAACAAGTATCATACCATAGGCTTTCCCTTATTTTCAATCGCCACTAACTCAAAAGCATCGGTTGGAGATTCCGAAGGACTTTTTCTAGCTTGTAATATAGGCTTGATGAAGGGTAGGATAAGTATTTAGGATAACAGAAACTACACCCTCCTTAAACTCTACAAAACACAATACTATCCAAACTTTGATCAATTTCCTCTTCCTTTCCATACAACACAAGTGCCTTTTCTTTTCATTCTAGTTCACCCACTTATTCACTTCTTTCCCTTTCTATTTTCTTTTCACAATTTCTTTTCTTTTCTCTTTTTATTTTCTTTCCTTTGGTTTATTCAATCTTCTTATTCAACCATTGATTTTCTCATAAACCACTCACTCACAAAACCACGACGCATGATCACCTCTTCCATGTTCAACCACCCCCAACTTAGGCTTTTAGCCTCAAGTTGGAATTTTCAAGTTTAAGGAGGGTAGGGTTCAAGAGAGGGAAAACTTCAAAAAGGGTCAAGGCTTGTAATGTTGTTGCCAAAGAAAGGATATTAAGCTAAAATGGGGTAACTAGTCATAGAATTTGTGCACGGGTAGGCTTTTAAGGCTAAAGAGGTTTTCAAAAGTCACAAAGAAGGCCTAAGCTCATTTCTCCAACCAAACACAATCAAGATTAGCATTGAAAGACCAGCCGAGCAAGTTCTAGATGACATAAGTAAGCACAAGAATTATTTAAAAAAAACTCATCACACATGACATACAAACTATTCTAGAAGGATCGATTTCATTTCATAAACATTAACAAAAGGAGTCATTTTTCACATTATCACCGCCTAATGAGTAAATTGTCACAAAAAGAGTCAAAGTGTTGTAACAAACATCATTCACTTCCATATACTCATTTTCACAAAAAATTTAGGAGGGGTATGCTTATTTCAACATTTCACAATGCATGACTAACTCTATTAGAGCCAAGCAAGTCACAATCCCACATTTTGACTCCAACAAGGGAAATAATGCCATGGCTACTCAAACCTCACCATAGCAATTGGTTACTAGGACTTCACCATAACATTACTCACAATTTGAATTCACAATGGCTATGGGTACTCAGACTTTCACTACACAAATGACACCAACACCCAAAAACAATAATTTTCCATTAAGTGTATCGTCACTCAATCTATCATTGGGAAAAGGTTGCCCGAAGCAACTATCAAATGAAAAACTACAAAAAGCTAAAATGATAAAGAAACTAAAATGAAAATAAGAGAAATGACTAGTACAATAAAATCAAAATTAAGCTCAAGCCCGAAAAGGGCGCACAACATCCATATCCAAATAGAAAAAGCTTGGCAAGGGCACACAAAAATCCATATAATAAATAAAAGCTCGGCAAGGGCACAATAATGTCAAGCCCGGCGATGGCACACAATAAAGCATAAAAATAATGTCAAGCCCGACAAGGGCACAAATGTATCAAAATAAAACAAAATACGAATCAAAGCCTGACAAGGGCATAAGTATCAATATCAACACAAGCCACCCCAAACTAAAAGATGTTGCGTTATCCCTAAAGCAAGCAAAATGAAGTAGAGGAGGAGGTAGTGGCCTCCCTGAAACTGTATCAATCACTCCCGACACTTTCGATCTCATCATTATTAGCAGCACCCTCCTCCTCCTCATCATCATCATCAGACCACTATGCCG
The DNA here is from genome assembly GCA_031232105.1 of Capsicum rhomboideum. Classification (NCBI taxonomy): domain Eukaryota; kingdom Viridiplantae; phylum Streptophyta; class Magnoliopsida; order Solanales; family Solanaceae; genus Capsicum; species Capsicum rhomboideum. The sequence goes on from CP124711.1 coordinate 120,515,379, forward strand.
ACACATCATCATCCTCATCTGGCCTCGATGAAGGAAATGGATCTTTAGGCTTTAGAACCTTCCACAACCTTTTCACACCCTTGCATATCCATATGAAAAACTTATCTCTATTCTTCTCGCTTTTCTTTATCTTAGTGTGGGAATCACTCAACTCTTTATGTGACTTGGTAAACTCAGTGTAGGCCTTCTCTAATCTAGAAAGATGGACTCACTGCCTTCTTTGATCTTCCAAGAACTTATCAAAGTCCTTCTTTGGGACAAATGTAGTAGGCCCCTCAGATGTCTCACCTGGCCATGTGGGGAGTCTAAACACTAAATCTCAGATGATCCTCAGCTTACCAGTCAATATCTCAAATGGTCATGCGGTCGATGACCTATAAGAATGAGCCTCAACCTAAATCGACTTCCATGTTTTAATCTTTCTCTTTTTGCTTTTGGTGACAGTGCCTTCACCATGCTTTTTCAATGGATAGATCGGTGCCGTTGGTTCTACCCAATTATCTTCTAGGTACTCATCAACCCCAGCCTGCTTACATAATTCAGTAATTAATGAAAGGAATATAAGAGTGGGGTTATCTTTCAACTTGAACTCATGGAGCTCCAAGATGACAAAATGACCAATATTCATTAGAATGTTGCCTAAAATACAAGCAACAATCTAGGCCCTCGTCACTGGGATGTTAGTCACATTACTACATGGAGAGACTCGGGTACAAATGATTGACATCTAATTCTTTACTTTGGCCGTGACCTCTTTGAAAGTGATCCCAGCTTTTGAGGTAGCCCAAGGCACATTGTTTCCCTGACAAAGCTTAGACACTAACTAACTGCCCGGGTAGCTAGCTTTACGATATTGAGATTAGCATAAAATTCTCTCAGCCATTGCTTATTTTATTTGCAAGGTTCAGGAGAAAATCAAATCCACTTTATAGTCTCCAACCTTTGATAAAATGAAGGGAAAGTCATAGGGACCCGATCAAGTGAAATTTCTCTCTCAGGGAACAACTTCTTCCTGGCCAAGTCAGAGTAGGTGGTCTGATACTCAAGAGAGAGAAAGTGAGTCTGATTATACTCTCTCCTAACCTCTAATTTATTAATGAGGTGGTGTTCCATTCTTGGTTTTTTGAAAACCTAAAAACATCACACAAGCATAAACGTGCAAGGTTAACATGTACCACGATGCAATGTGAGTGATACAAGCCAAAGAAATGAGTTAAAACTCAATGCAGGACTTATACACAAAGTTTCACTTTTTTTAGAAACTGCAGAAATCAACCTCAGGTACAGCAAAAGCAGTAAGAGGCCTATTTTGCAAACATCGCTTTAGCGGTACGAGGCCGTATTAGCGGTTCTCACTTTTGCACCCAGAGGTCGTGTTAGCGATCTTCGCTTTAGCAAAAGAACGGGTGCTTAAGCTGACCCTATGTCCCCATCAACACCAAAGAAGATTTTCAACCATTGTTTATACAAAATACCCACAACACAATGTCTAAACTCACTAGACATGATATATAATCAAGATCCATTATCAGTTCATGGAAAAATTAAGAACAATTCACAAAAAAAAATTTCAAACAAATTGTCAAACACTTGGTGAACAATAATATTGTCCAAACATTTTAAACAACCAATGAGTACTCAAGACTTCCCCATGGCTTTATCACCAAGATGTACCTTCCAAATCCAAGTTTTACATAGAAGCCACACCATTCTAGCACTTTAAATCAAAAATCGCACCCAATTTCTACTCTAAACAATGAGAATAGAAGAAAGAGATCACCATGAATACCAACCTAGGAGTAAAGGAGAGGAAATATACCTTGACTTGTGCAAAGAGAATTGAAGGGAAGAAAAATCTTGAGAGCAATGTAAAAAAAAATTGAGTCGAGTTTTTGAACATTACCCATTATTTTGCACCTTTTTTCCCTTTACCCAGGGGTATGTTGAACATCAAGAGCCGCTAAAGCGGACACTTGAATGCTTAAGCGGTCCTTGACTACTTTTGACAGTCTGCATTAGTGGACAAGATGGCTGCTTTAGTGTCTTGACTGATTCTTTAACTTCCACTCAAGCGGAGAGAGTGTCACATTAGTGGACGTTTGACTGCTTTAGTGGTATCTGAGGCTGTTCAAGCCTGGGTAGATTCTTTCATTTTTGGCGATGCCTAAGCTAATTTTTGCAATACGCCGCTAAGTTTGGCGATCCGAACGCTCCCAAAAATTGTTCAAACTCTAATTTTTAAGGTAGTACAACCCCGAACTTCATTTCACTCAAATTTATGCATCCAAACCTGTTCAAATCACTTCCAAAGACACTAATATTTTATGGATTAGTCAAAAATAAAATCCTAAGCCATTCTAAAAATTGAAATTTCAAAAGTAAATGTAATTTTTTTGAGAACGATAGGGTACTTCCCATTAAGTGCTTGATTTAACATCGCAGCACGATGCAAGCAATCTTATCATTTGTGTTTCCACTTTGAGGATTTGAATCTTCGGTCCAAGTTTACATCAAGATCTCATTGAGGCACATGGAACAAAGGTAAGGAAGCAATGACACCAACTCTATCTCACCATTTGGAAGACTTGAATCATTTACCCAACTTCACATCAAAATTTCATTTAGGCTCATTGGACACTGGTGAGAAGAACAATAGGCCACTTATTAGACACCGCATTTTGCATTTCTTGGCCTTTGAGTGAGGGATGTTATTTTTCCCTCTTTGAATGACAAACTCCAAAATGTAGGGACTTTGTCCTTCATCTCTAAAGTTCTCTATTTGCCCAGTTATTTCAATTTTCATCCTATCCATAAAGCACAACATCAAAAAATGGTTGGCATGAGGTTTAACCCTTTCGATTTCTGAATTTGCATCTTTCTTGACTGTCACGCCCTAAATCCCATTGGGACGGATTGGCACCAGTAGCCGACATGGCCCGAGAGAACCAAGCTCTGCTTCTGTTCATTCATATACATGTCATAAGCAACACCACCATTACATAAGAACATGAAAGGAAAAATACGTAAGACATGGAACATGGGACATATAGATACACATGAAACTTGGCTGTTGAGGCCATCCAGTCAAAACAACATGTATCATCTTACATCCATACACCCACAAACGTCTACAAAAGCCTCTAACATAGACATTTACCAAAACCAACTGAAAGTCGGGACAAATCCCCGCTTTATACAATATGTACAACACTAAAATCAATGTACAACTCGGACACGAAAAGCCCCGAACCAACTGGAGCTCACCAAATATCAGCAGAAGTCCTGTAGCCTACTGGGAGGTCTACTAGTACCTGTGCCTGCAGTAAGTAAGGTAAATTCCCCAAGATGGGTCAGTACGAATAAAGTACTGAGTATGTAAGGCCAGAAGAAACAGTATGTTACACCGATACTTCAATGGAATCAACTGTAAGTGAGTAACCAATGTGGATAAGTCATCATTTTATAGCTATAGGCGTATGTACATTACGTTCATTGCGTTGGTTGCATTTACATCCATTAACCATCATCTATTCGTATCAAGCCCGGTCCCCGACTGATCAGTGGGAAAATAACATACTATTGGGATCGTTCCAGCCAGGCTTATGCCCCTTCGATTGCGATCCACCATAGCATAATTTTTGGGATCGTTCCAGCCAGGCTTATGCTCTTTAGATTGCGATCCATTCCAATAAAACAGGTTCATTCCAACCAGGGTGTTCACCCCTCTGGATTGCCCCCTGTGCTCAACAATAATCAATTAAGCATTACTTAATTCTTTTACTTTTGTTTGAGAGTAATACATTGGAGATGGTACATTATTGGAATTTTGGAACATTAACCAATGAATATGAATTATGAGAATCACCATTGACCAATGAATAAGGACCATGAGAGTAACACTAATTAACAACCGGAAATAAAAGACCTTAGAGCATTTCAGAATCGAATAAGTATAATGACTATGTGATACTATGTACTGCAGAAAGATGTGAAAAGAGTAACCTTACATACCTCTTATTCTCAATATGATGATACAATTCTATACGGGAACCCAATAGTTCAGCTCCTTCCTTACGTCTTACTCTACAACAAAAATACATACCGGACTTACATTATCAAATGGTCTCTTTACATGCGTACAAAACGACAATAAGCTATATGACCGCCGTATAATGTCATTTAGTCCCTTACAATACCATTTACGGCATGGTCATACCAACAATCCCACAACATGCCCAACATTGACCAATATATCACAAACCCATAACATGTCACACCAAGTTCATACTTTCCACTCTTCATCACCATAGCATCACAATTATTCAATTAAATCACTTCAATACACCTCACAACAACAAATCGACCAAAATCCCATAATCTACACTTATAGAAAAATAACAAGTTTAGGACTTTAATCATACCATACATGTTGTTATTTCATCCATACCATGCACTTTCATCAAGACAACAAGTTATCTTTCAAGTTTAAATCTCATGGATTTCACATCTTTTATAAAAACACAAGGTGCCATATCCAACACTTCCAAGCATAACCAACATGATTTACATGCTTTCCCATGCATATAATATATTATTCCATAAGAATAATTACTTACCTAAGCTTGAAAATTGATGATTTTGCTCCAAGAAGTTGGCTTAGGGTTCTTGAGAGTTGAGAGAAATTTTGGAGCTCCAAGAAGTTGGCTTAGGGTTCTTGAGAGTTGAGAGAAATTTTGGGAAATTTCTAGAGATATGTTGGGTTTTAATTTGAATAAAATAAGATTTTTACATGTATATATAGTTCCTCAAGTCTCCTTGGCATTAAATGCCATGTACAAATGGTCAAAGGTGAAGAATAGGTCATTTTTGGCCTAATTGGGCCATATCTTTTGTCTCATTTTGGGCTTGTATTGAGCCCAATTCAATCGACCCAATAATTTCTCATGTTTAAATCATTTAATACTCATTAAAACAATATTCCCACTCACGATATTCATACCCGTAGCCTCAATGCCAAAAACAAGTGATTCTAGCCACGCATGACCTATTTTGACCAAAAGGGTAAAATCGTCCTTTTGACGCCAAATTCGTTCTCGAGTAATTTTATCATACCAATACAATACTTGAATCATTTCATGTATATACTCATGGTTGTATAAGAAACGTGGCAAAAATCGGCTCAATACGACCCCGGATACCCTTGGGACTTAGAAATTTCCAACTTTCGAAAAAGTGGAAAACCCAAGGTGGCACACCCCTGGGCGTGCCAACTTACTGCCTATGGACTAAAAATTTTAGTCCAGAGCGGTGTGTCATGTTCCCAAATGCGCCCCTTACTTAGTTTTTTCAAAAATTTTATTTTTCGACTCTTTTTCGCGGGTTTGGTTAGATACTTCAAGTCCTATTCTTTAACTCACTTCTTAACCTTAATATACTTTGTTTAGAGGTCCTCTTAGCCTCATTTTGAACCCCACAAATGTGCCATGAAAATTGCAAAACACCTTCTATGCAAGTTTAATCACACAACAAGAGCCAAATTCAATTATCTCACCAATAGCATTACCAAATGCATACTTATAGCTCTCGATACCTAAGTACATATTATTTAATGTCGTCAAGCAGGGTTAGGAACGTACGGGGTGTTACATTCTTCCCCCCTTAGGAACATTCATCCTTAAATGTTAACAATATCTCTTCAATTACAACAATTGCATCTCTATATTAGCATACATGTACATAAACACTTAAGGCTCATGAATACTTACTTGTCATTGTTCCATTTCCGCACTTTGAACTTCCTCATTCATTTGAAATAGATAGGGATATTTGGATCTCATCATTTCTTCCGCTTCCCATGTGATCTCCTCTACTTGTTGATTTCGCCAAAGGACTTTCACGGAAGCTATATTTTTATTCCTCAATCTTTTCACTTGTCGGTCTAGGATAGCAATGGGTACCTCTTCATAAGTAAGATCCTCCGTAACTTGAACATCTTCAATGGGAACAATACGGGATGGATCTCCTATGCATTTTCGAAGCATCGAAACATGAAATACCGGATGGACTGAGGAAGTTCTTGAGGTAGGTCTAATTCATATGCAACTTGCCCAAATCTTCTAATAATTTTATATGGGCCTATGTAGCGTGGACTCAATTTCCCTTTCTTTCCGAATCGCATTACCTCTTTTATCGGTGACACCTTTAAAAACACCCAATCACCTATGGAAAATTCAAGACCTCTTCTCCTAACATCGGCATATGACTTATGACGACTTTGAGCCGTTTGTAACCGCTGTTGGATCACCTTAACCTTTTCCATAGCCTGATGAATGATATCTGGCCCAAGTAAAGCAGTTTCACCTGCTTCAAACCATCCTATTGGTGATCTACATTTCCTTCCGTACAAAGCTTCATAAGGTGTCATTTTAATACTTGAATGATAGCTATTGTTATACGCAAATTCAATAAGAGGCAAATGGTCATCCCAACTTCCTTGAAAATCTAACGTACAATCTTGCAGCATATCTTCAAGTGTCTGAATAGTACGTTCTGCTTGTCCATCAGTCTGAGTATGGAAAGCCGTACTCAAATTCACCCGTGTACCCAACCTCTGCTGAAAATACCTCCAAAAGTGTGCTGTGAACTGTGCTCCTCTGTCTGATATAATGGAAAGTGGAATACCATGAAATCGTACTATCTCTTTCACATACAACTTCGCATAATCCTCAGCTGTATAGGTCGTCTGAACCGGTAGAAAATGCGCTGACTTGGTAAGCCTGTCCACTATAACCCATATAGAATCAAACTTCTGCAATGTACGAGGCAAACCTGTAATGAAATCCATGTTAATTATATCCCATTTCCAGACTGGAAGATTGATACATTGTATATAACCTCCTGGTTTCTGATGCTCTACTTTCACTTGTTGACAATTCGGACATTGAGCAACAAACTCTGCAATGTTCTTCTTCATATTTCCCCACCAATACAGTTTTTTCAATTCATGATACATTTTAGTAGCACCCGGATGAATAGAATAGCGCGAATGATGTGCCTCTGTCATAATTCGTGTCCTCAGCTCGTCTACATCCGGTACACATAATCTCCCTTGACATTGAAGTACCCCTTCCTGTGTAAGATCAAATGCCTTTGTTAAATCCTGCAGTACATTTTCCTTTAGCTGCAATAACATAGAATCCGCAAACTGCTTCTCTTTCACTTCAGTTATTAAGGAGGATTCTGCTGCATTCTGCACAATAACTCTATCATCTGAGGATTCAATAAGGCGAACTCCCAAGCTGGCTAATTGATTCAAATCTTTGATTATCTCACGCTTTTCTTTCAACTGACCACTAGTGCTTTCTACTGCCTTACGGCTCAATGCATCCGCTACTACATTTGCTTTGCCTGGGTGATAAAGAATATCAATGTCATAATCTTTCAAAAGCTCTAACCACCTTCGTTGCCTCAAATTGAGTTCCTTCTACTTAAAAAGATATTGCAAGCTTTTGTGATCCGTATAGATATCAACATGAACCCCATATAAATAATGACGCCATATCTTTAAAGCAAAAACTACCGCTGCCAATTCAAGATCATGTGTGGGATAGTTTTTCTCCTGTGGCCACAACTGGCGTGATGCATAGGCTATGAAATTTCCTTGTTGCATTAATACACATCCGAGGCCAACCCCGAAAGTATCACAATACACCACATAACCTTCGGTAACTTAGGGAAGCACTAAAACTGGTGTGGAGGTTAATTTATCTTTCAACTTTTGGAAGCTTTTCTCACATGCGTCATTCCACTGAAATTTCACTGTCTTATGTGTAAGCTTTGTTAATGGTGCTGCAATAGAGGAAAAACCTTCCACAAATCTCCGATAATAACCTGCCAATGCAAGAAAACTACGAATCTCTGTGGGTGTCGTAGGTCTTGGCCAATTTTTCACTACTTCAATCTTTTGTGTATCAACCTGTATGCCTTCATCTGATACAATGTGACCCAAAAATGCAACTAATTTTAACCAAAACTCACACTTGGAGAACTTGGCAAATAATTGACGTTCATGGAGAATTTGCAACACTTGCCGTAAGTGATTAGCATGATCTTCTGGTGATCTTGAATAAACCAGGATGTCATCTATAAATACTGTCATGAACACATCTAGGAATGGCTTAAACACCCTATTCATCAAATCCATGAACACGACCAGTGCATTTGTTAGTCCAAATGACATGACTAAAAATTCATAGTGACCATACCGTGTTCGGAAAGCGGTCTTGGGCACATCTTCTTCTCTAACTCTGACTTGATGGTAACCCGACCTCAAGTCAATATTTGAAAAACACTTGGCACCCTGTAACTGATCAAACAAATCATCAATGCAAGGGAGGGGATATTTATTCTTAATTGTTACCTTATTCAACTATCGATAGTCAATGAACATTCTCAATGTGCCATCTTTCTTCCGTACAAATAAGACCGGTGCACCCCACGGGGACATGCTAGGCCTGATGAAGCCTTTGTCCAGCAAATCTTTTAATTGCTCCTTCAATTCCCTCAATTCTGTTGGAGCCATTCTATACGGAGGAATAGAAATAGGCTGAGTGCCTGGAATTATATCAATGACAAATTCTACTTCCCGTTCTGGGGGCAAGCCTGGAAGATCCTCTGGAAATACATCAAGAAATTATTGACTACTGGGACCGACTGTGGAATTAGTGATTCCACATCATTATCTTTCACTTGTACCAAATAGCATACGTATCCCTTGGCAATCATTTTCCTAGCTTTCAAATAGGAAATAAATCTCCCTCGTAGTGCCCCTACATTGCCCTGCCATTCTAGAACATTTTCCTGCGGAAAACAAAATTGTACCTTCTTGGCCCGGCAATCCACTGTAGCATAACAAGAAGCTAACCAATCCATTCCCATGATCACATCAAAATCCACCATGTCTAATTCAATGAGATCGGCCAATGTATCATAACCACACGCGATTACCACACAGTTACGATATACTCTCTTTGCCACAATATATTCACCAACCGGTGTAGACACTTCAATTGATTTAATTAATAATTCTGTCTCCTTTATAAATTTCGCAGCAACCAATGGAGTAACATAGGAAAATGTAGAACCTGGGTCAATCAGTGCATATACATTATGTGAAAATATATATAATGTACCTGTGACGACATCTGGAGAAGCCTCCGAATTCTGTTGGTCTACTAAAGCATAAGTGTGGTTCTGGACCCCACTAGTACTGGCTGCTCCTCTGGCACCTCTACCACGACCGGCGGTCTATACACCCCTACCTAGGGAGGGGACCGATGATGATGATGCAACAGCTGACCCCGTAGGTCATGCTACACCAGCTGTGCCCCTTTGTGGGCAGTCCCTCATTATGTGCCCTGATAAACTGCACCAGAAGCAAACATTCATCCCAATACGGCATGCATCTAAATGATACTTCCCGCAATGCTGACATGGCTGACGAGAAGATCCCGCTGTCTGTGATCCATGAATCCCAATACTCTGCCCCACATTACTTCCTCTAAATCCTCGAAACTGAGCTTGAGTGCCTGTCGCAGAATAAGAAAATGATGGTCTCGGTGATCTAGGAAACATTCAAGGTCTCGATTCTCCTTGGGACACCATAGACTGTCCCATAGGTCTAGCTCTTTTGGACTGTCCTCGCTCAGCTTCATGTGCCCTCCTTCTCTGTCTTTGGTCCTCCATTTTCTGGGCGAAGGCCTGAATTCTCGCTATATCCATATCTTTGTTTAGAGCAGCGATAGTCCAATCTCGTACCAAATATGGTTCTAACTTGTCCAAATATATATGGACTCTATCTATCATCGTAGCCACAACATTGGGAGCATAACGGGCCAATGAATTAAATTACAGACTGTATTCCCTGACACTTAAATGTCTTTGATGCAGATTTAAGAATTGATCCGCCCGAGCCTCACGGATCTCATAAGGTAGGTAATGATCAAGGAAGGCTATTTTAAATTCCTCCCAACTCAGTGGCATTGCACCAATACCCCGAGACTTTTTCAAATCTTCATACCACAATATCGCTTCACCTTTCAGCCTATACGCAACAAGTTCGACTGTTTCAACCCCAGTTATATGCATGACATCCAAGGCCCTTTGAATCTGATCCATAAAGTCTTGTGGATCTTCATTCGGATCTGATACAGTAAATGTGGGAGGATCTAGTTTCAAGAAATCCTGGGTTCGTCGGCTAGCTGCTCTTGATGCACTATCATCACCTGTCATCGGACCACCTTGTCTCTGAACCTGTGCCGTAACTATTCTGGTCAACATCTGTACTGCATCCTTTAAGTCCTGGTTAGTAGTGTTTACTGGTGGTTCTACAGGTACTTCTCTTTTTCTCGGCTCTTCTGGAGCTGAATAAGTGGAAGAAGCTCGCGTTGCAAACTCAGTTTTAGCCCCACCTTGATCAGCTTGTTCAGATGGTGGTCTACTTGTTCCCTCTCCATCAATTCTGTCTATTCTCTTACCTTTACCCTGACCTCTTCTTGTCATCGGCATTTTTCTATAATATACAAGAACACCAATGGTTATAATCAGAATCAAGTACACCTATAACCTCGGCTCTACTACACGATCTAGAAATGAAGGAATGATACAACATCCTAAATGTCCCGTAGCCTCCTACTTATAAATGTGGTGCACAACACATTGATAAGTAAGACTCTACTCAGACACGGCTTTGTAGACACCCGTAGAATGACCTGCTCTGATACCACTTTTGTCACGCCCTAAATCCCATTGGGACAGATTGGCACCCGTAGCCGACATGGACAGAGAGAACCAAACTCTGCTTCTGTTCATTCATATGCATGTCATAAGCAACACCACCATTACGTAAGAACATGAAAGGAAAAATATGGAAGACATGGAACATGGGACATATAGATACACATGAAACTTGGCCGTTGAGTCCATCCAGTCAAAACAACATGTATCATCTTACATCCATACACCCACAAACGTCTACAAAAGCCTCTAACATAGACATTTACCAAAACAAACTGAAAGTCGGGACAAATCCCCGCTTTATACAATATGTACAACACCAAAATCAATGTACAACTCCGACACGGAAAGCCCCGAACCAACTGGAGCTCAGCAAAGATCAGCAGAAGTCCTGTAGCCTACTGGGGAGGTCTACTAGTACCTGTGCCTGTAGTAAGTAAGGTAAATTCCCCAAGAGGGGTCAGTACGAATAAAGTACTGAGTATGTAAGGCCAGAAGAAACAGTACGTTACACCGATACTTCAATGGAATCAACTGTAAGTGAGTAACCAATGTGGATAAGTCATTATTTTGTAGCTATAGGTGTATGTACATGACGTTCATTGCGTTGGTTGCATTTACATCCATTAACCATTATCTATTTGTATCAAGCCCGGGCCCCGACTGATCAGTGGGAAAATAACATACTATTGGGATCGTTCCAGCTAGGCTTATGCCCCTTAGATTGCGATCCACCATAGCATAATTTTTGGGATCGTTCCAGCCAGGCTTATACCCCTTAGATTGCGATCCATTCCAATAAAACAGGTTCGTTCCGACCATGGTGTTCACCCCTCTGGATTGCCCCCTATGCTCAACAATAATCAATTAAGCATTACTTAATTCTTTTACTTTTGTTTGAGAGTAATACATTGGAGATGGTACATTATTGGAATTTTGGAACATTAACCAATGAATATGAATCATGAGAATCACCATTGACCAATAGTTCAGCTCCTTCCTTACGTCTTACTCTACAACAAAAATACATACCGGACTTACATTATCAAATGGTCTCTTTACAAGTGTACAAAAGGACAATAAGCTATATGACCGCCGTATAATGTCATTTAGTCCCTTACAATACCATTTACGGCATGGTCATACCAACAATCCCACAACATGCCCAACATTGACCAATATATCACAAACCCATAACATGTCACACCAAGTTCATACTTTCCACTCTTCATCACCATAACATCACAATTATTCAATTAGATCACTTCAATACACCTCACAACAACAAATCGACCAAAATCCCATAATCTACACTTATAGAAAAATAACAAGTTTAGGACTTTAATCATACCATACATGTTATTTCATCCATACCATGCACTTTCATCAAGACAACAAGTTATCTTTCAAGTTTAAATCTCATGGATTTCACATCTTTTATAAAAACACAAGGTGCCATATCCAACACTTCCAAGCATAACTAACATGATTTACATGCTTTCCCATGCATATAATATATTATTCCATAAGAATAATTACTTACCTAAGCTTGAAAATTGATGATTTTGCTCCAAGAAGTTGGCTTAGGGTTCTTGAGAGTTGAGAGAAATTTTGGGAAATTTATAGAGATATGTTGGGTGTTACTTTGAATAAAATCAGATTTTTACATGTATATATAGTCCCTCAAGTCTCCTTGGCATTAAATGCCATGTACAAATGGTCAAAGGTGAAGAATGGGTCATTTTTGGCCTAATTGGGCCATACCTTTTGTCTCATTTTGGGCTTGTATTGAGCCCAATTCAATCGAACCAATAATTCCTCATGTTTAAATCATTTAATACTCATTAAAACAATATTACCACTCACGCTATTCATATCTGTAGCCTCAATGCCAAAAACAAGTGATTCTAGCCACGTATGACCTATTTTGACCAAAAGGGTAAAATCGTCATTTTGATGCCAAATTCGTTCTCGAGTAATTTTATCATACCAATACAATACTTGACTCATTTCATGTATATACTCATGGTTGTAGAATAAACGTGGCAAAAATCGGCTCAATACGACCCCGGATACCCTTGGGACTTAGAAATTTCCAACTTTCGAAAAAGTGAAAAACCCAAGGTGGTACGCCCCTGGGCGCACCAACTTACTGCCTTTGTACTAAAAATTTTAGAGTGGCATGGCACGGTCCCAAACGTGCCCCTTACTTAGTTTTTTCGAAAATTTCATTTTTCGACTCCTCTTCGCGGGTTTGGTTAGATACTTCAAGTCCTATTCTTTAACTCACTTCTTAACCTTAATATACTTTGTTTAGAGGTCCTCTTAGCCTCGTTTTGAACCCCACAAATGTGTCATGAAAATTGCAAAACACCTTCTATGCAAGTTTAATCACACAACAAGAGCCAAATTCAATTATCTCACCAATAGCATTACCAAATGCATACTTATAGCTCTCGATACCTAAGTACATATTATTTAATGTCTTCAAGCAGGGTTAGGAACGTACGGGGTGTTACATTGACAATCTCACCCCGAAATGAACTAGAGTCTTTACAAAGGATACGCTTGACTTTTTCTTGCAACTCTAGTGTCACTTTTTCAATTTCGACATCCTTCATTATTTTTGGCTTGGTTGTTTGGCAATTCACCAAGAGTTCTTTAAAATAAATCTCTCCCACATCTTCATTGGAAACCATCTCAACAACATTATTCATAACTATTTGACGTTGAACACCACATGCCTCAATTTTTGCATTCAATTCGTGTTTCTAATTTTTGGGTAGACATTTCAATTTGAATCCATAATTTACATCGCTCAACATGCAATTTGAAAGATTCATCTATCATTAGTAACATTCTATCAAGTTTATCCTCATTGACTCTAAGTAGTTGATCTTGTTTCAATAGCCACTCTTGGCTCATAATTTGTTTCTTGTCAAGTTTTTCCTCATTTTGGGACTCAATCATTGCTTGCAAAAGTCCACCCATGGAAAATCAATGTTTTGGAACACTTCATCATTACCATGTTGGACTAGGTCCCACCATTTAGCCAAGATTTTCCCATATTTTTCACTCTTCTCCATTGTGCTTTTCAATATCTCCACAATTTGTTTCCTTGGAGAATTCGAGATTTCTTCATCACAACTTTGCTCTTCTTCTTCTTCTTATTCAATTTGAGCCACTTCTTCACTTTGGTGATTTTCATTTTAGTCATCACACATTTTTGACTCAACCACAAAACTTGAAATCTCTTCTTCAACAACTTCGTTTTGAGGATTAGGCAAACCCACGACATTTGAGAGATTGACATTTTCACAAGGGTCTTCTTCTTTTTCACATTCCTTTCTAAATGCCTCCATGGATTGGTGCATGAGATGCATATCCTCACCCATTGTAGTCTCCCGGTCTAAGATAGTTTGAAGCATTGCTTCAATACCTTTGTGTCCGGCACGTTGCTCTTCCTTTGCCTTATCATAATACCTATCAAACTCAAAAGAACAACTAGCCTTTTAGTTAGCATAACTAAGGGGAACAATAGTTAGGATAATAACTCCAATGACCATCTCGACCACCATATAAATAACAATTCTATTCCCTATAGGATTGAGATGGTGCACACACCTCTCTCCCGGGAGCATTTCTACAATCTTGTCAAAAGTGGGGTCCTTCATAATAAGGACACGGATCATTAAGATAAGATTTACAACCACCGAACTTATTTTCATTCCATGATGCCATAGTAACAAATATAACAAAAACAAAAATCTACATAACACAAGAAACAAAAGAAAATCACGAACACATATTCACAAGTTCGAATCAAAGCAGGTAAGTTAAAATTCCAAACTAACTTAATACGCCAAATTGTTCCCCGACAATGGATCCATTTTTGCTAACACTCAATTACACGTAAGAAAAGGATGTACATGGCCGTTAGCAATATATTTATCTAACTTAGAGTCGGGGTCAATCCTACGAGGAACAATGTGACTAGCAATCGAGAAAGTATGGAATAAAAGCAACTCACTAAAATCCAAACCAAGGATACAATTATTTTTGGGGGTTTTAATATAGAAGCATAACATAAATAAAACCAATTATCAATGGACAAGTTGATCAATGGCTTTCAGAAACGATGAGAAACAAGGGATAAGACTACGGGGAATCAATTCTATCAATTATCCAATATATTAACTAATTACTCACGGATTAGAAAATTAGCCTTGAAACCTCAAGTATCCGCCACATTTTTCGATTGATTAAAGATATTTTTTGCCTAAATTCCATCGAATATTAGCCAAGTGTCAACATGAATAGTTCCAATCTATGGCTATACTAGAATTTGACTATGTCTACTAACAAAATCCATAAGATGGGTCATACGTCCCAAATTGTACTAAATTAATCTATCCCAAGCTCATTAGCTCTTTCAAGCATTAATCAAAGTAGAAGGGAAATTCCCACTCTAATATCCTATTTCAAGCTCAACTAGAGTAGAAATCGATAGAGCACAAGGTTAATTTGAACAAGCAGAACCCATTTATAAATCAAGAGTAATCAACTAATATAAAAGCATGAGATAAAATCAAAACCCAAATCCAAAAAATAAACATTGCATTATGTCTAACAGCAATATTCATGTATGAATCTATCTACACCCAAATATTCTATACAAAGCAAGGAAACAAAGAAAAGTTCGAGAATTTGATACTACAATGCTTCCCGATCTTCACTGCAAGGGTGTTGGGTCAAGAACCCTAGCCTCCAAGGTTGAGAAATATGCCAAAGATGTGCTTGGAATAGCTTGGGATTGATTTTATGTGTTTTGGGAACGAAAATAATGAAAATCTAGACTTGCCCCTGAAAAGTGCCCGATGACCTAAAGCCGTCTGAATGGTTGCTTAAGCGGCAGTGTTGACTTTGACCAGACCACCTAAGCGGTCAAATTAGCCGCTAATGTGTTTGTTGACTGATATTGACTGGGTTACTTAATCGACTCTTAAGCCACTAAAGTGGTGTAGACCTGACCTTGACCAGTCACTTAAGCGCTCCTCAGTTTTTATTTCCACTTCTTTCCATCAAATCTCCTCATAAACTCAAAATAATTGAAATGAAGAACATTCAACGGAAAATTAGCCTTATATTATAGGTTCACGATACAAAATCATAAGAAAAGATATACAAACAGTGGCAAAATTGCCATTTATTATATATCACAAAGCAAGTCTAATCCTAAGGTTAATCTTACAGATAAATAAGAATAAGTGGAACTTGGATCAAAAAAAACACTAACCATCCGATCACAGACGAGAATAGTACCTGTAGTGATTACATCAGATGCCTCAACCATAATTTTTCCTTGAAAGGTATAAAAATAAGCTCTATCATCAAGCTGGGCAACATCCCTAGCAGGATCCGCTCTTCCCTTCCCTGCATTCCCACTCCCTCGGTTCCCACAACGACCTCCCTGATTATTACTCTGCCCACCCTGTGGATGACCCTTACCCTTACCATTTCCTCCACCACCTCTACTAATAGGAACCACAACTCTAGCCTACTGTTGGCCCTTTAATCCATCTTGTCTCTAAGGACACTCTCTCTTAAAGTGCCCCACAGCACCACAAGTATAATAACCTCGCTCAAGAAAAGGCATGTTGGCCAAAGAATATGATGCCTATTGTCTTTTAGAAACTAAGGGCTGCTGAATTTCCCCTGACTAACCCCTCTATAAAATCTTACAGAGCTAACTAAATAGGGTGAGCTGGATAGGCCTAACAGCTATAACCCTTAGAATAAGAACTACCAAAGTTACCCACATTCTGGGACTTCTTGGCTAAAACCTTTTTCTAACCTACTTGCTTGACCCCTTCCACCTTCTTCACCTAATCAGAAACCTCATTAAAGGTCTTCCCAAAAAAATTCATATGTATAGTCAAAACCTTTAAGTTAGTGTTAAATCCCTTTACAAACAACTGAATCCTCTTATCCTTTGTACCAAATAACCAAGCAGCATAACGGGACAAGGCATGAAACTTAACCTCATAGGTTGCAACAAAAATATTGCCCTGCTCAAAGGATAGAAACTCATCCTTCTTGCAATCACGAAGAGTACAGGGTACATACTTTTCCAAAAATAAGGTATAAAATTGAGCCCATGTCAATGGAGGCAAAGCTAGTGACCGACACTCCATATATGTCCTCCACAACTACTTAGTGATGTCACCCAAAATATACCTCCTAAAAAGTTTAATGCGGTCAATGTATCAAATATAGAACCCAACTAAGTTGGGGTCGATCCCATAGGGAATAGGACGAAATTATGTCGAATGCTTGTCCGAGTAATTGGCAAGTAAGTAAAACTGGGGGGGATTTTTGTGAGAAAATAATAACAGTAACGATTGTTGATTTTTGGATTTGTAATCAATATGAGAAATACTCTAGGATTGTGATCCCCAATGATTCCTTAACTCCACCGGTTACTTGTGCTGGCAAAACTTTCCCACTGTGTTGCATGCAAAATCTAACAAGATATGTCCACCTACACGTCTCTATACCTTGGTTAGATGAATTTCACTCTTTTCCTCTCGGTCTTCAAGTGTCGCACTACTAACCCTTGTCCTAGATCTCAGATAACTATCCCTATTACGGCTCAAGTTATTAGATGAAGGTTGATAGCTTCAAATCTCTGTTGTTATTTTTTTTTCCTAATCTCTACTTCACTCTTGAGCAAGTCTAGAATACATGCGAGTTTCTAATGTTTTCAACCATTAGAAGATCAATTATAATGAAGGTAATAACAATACATGCATGCACAACGGTTCAGAATTGCTTTGCACTTAACCCATTTCGTTAATTCTTCATGGTTCACACAACCCTAGTTGATGGGTTTAGCTACTCATGACTGTAAGAACATAAGAAGAATTCAATAAAGAAAACATAGTTGTAGACTCACAATAAGAAGAAAACTCTGAAATCTCAATATCAATAAAACCTTAGAATTTGTGTTCCAAGATTACAAAACCAATAATGTAATGATTAACTCAAAATAATGAAAATATATCACAAAACAATGTAATGACCAACCCCTAAACACAGGAAAATATAGGGGTATTTATAGATATAAGGTGAATCCTATCCTAAATAAAATAGGAAAACATAGTTGGCACTTTTCCACAGTACCGTGACTTGGTGTCGTGGAACCAAGTCACACGACGTAGGCCCTGTCGTGGAAATCAGGCTGCTTTACATAATTGCAGGAGTCGGCCTACAGCACCGACCTAAGTCACGTAGGTCGACTCACGTGATGTGGGTCCTGCCGTGAGTCACTCCTCTGGTGCAAGACTAGGTTCTTTCATCTTCAGATACTTCATTCTCAAGCATGATTCTTCATTTTAGTTCATTTTGCCTCCAAAAATCTATTCTCCTACAATATAGAACAGAAAACACATCATACCAACCAAACATACCCAAGTTATTGCATATTTTCTTTGTTTAAAGCATCAAAAATGCCATGAAACCATGGCACATCAACACCCTCAACTTAGAATGTTTGCATGTCCTCAGGCAAACAAAACAACATAAACACATACGATGCTTAACTAAGAGAAACCTAAGAGACCTATGGCAGTCTACTCATTGCCTTTGACAAAACTTTTTCGACTCCTCCTATTTGAAAATCAATACCATAGTGTGTATACATGCAGCATATTATCATGACACAGAAGGGATCAAAAGATGGCATCAGATTATGAACAAACAACTAAGCATATATGCAAATGACATTATCTGAACAAATAACAACTAACAATGCAACCCATGTTCTCTTTCGAAGTCCCATACACTCACAGTACACCAATGAATATCAAAGTAGGGACTGGGTCAGAACACTCTCGCTCACAAAGAAGTTCAAATAATGTCATAAAATACCATAGGCTTGCCCTTATTTTCTATACCTTAGTTTTTTGGATAGTTGGACTAGGATCACTATAGGACTTTCATCGGCTTGTAATGTAGGCTTGAGGAAGGGTGTGGTACATATGGATATGGTGACCCAACCCTCCTTGACATTACACTATTTTCTTCATACTTTCAAAACACTTTTTTTTTTCTTTTTTTTTCTCTTTTCTTTTCTTTTTGCAATTTCTATTTATTTCACTCAATTTTTTTTCTTCTTCACACCCAAATCTGTTTTCTTTTTCTTTTACTAACCCCTTCTTCATACCCAAGTTAAACAATGCACCCCTATAATAGCCACCCTCAACTTAGGTAATTTGGCTGAGTTGAGGTACATAATATCCAATGAGGGACTAGGGCCAAGACAGGTTCATTGTAAGTCAAAATGGGAAGGTGAATAGGTTAATGAAAGAAATAGGTCAATTAACGCTCAAAATCAGGATCAAGGGATATTTACTTCATTTGGTCAGGCATTTAGGCTAAAAGTGGACTTATTCAAAAATGGTCTATGATCCTTTCCTAACCACTATCCTATAACCTAGGCAAGACTAACTGGGTAAGTTCTGGATTACAAACACAAAGTGAACTCGGTAATGACCTCACACACACATAGCATAGGGTTATACTATCAACTACTACCTATACAGTTCATGTATTACTAGATACAGTCATGTTGTAATGCCATAACAAGATCTAACAGCCGTCACAAACTAACATACTACATACACAGTTCAAAACCAAATTTTCAGGAGGGGTGTCCTTTAAATAATCAAAAAGCATCATTATCAAAAACTTGTTCAAAACTTGAATGCACTAAGGTTCCACTATTTTTCTCCTAATTAAACATGATAACACATAAATAATGTAAATAACCATATAAACATGCCGATTCTACTATAATAGCACACTTGGGGGAAAAGAAAACACGGTAACAAAAACCCCCAATTGGTGGTATACCTCCACCCCCAACAAAATAATGGTGCATGCCCTTAGTGCACAACTATAAATATGATAATTTTACGGGAGTAAAGACATATCTGCGATACGCTAGGCCCCAAATTTGGGACCTTCCACAGCTGGATCATCTATATGCTCTCTAAGCTCCATGCTAGGTGCGTTCGGTGGAGGGGGTGGCTAACTAGAAGATGCACCCCATGCTCTCTGCTCATGGGCAATCTGACTGATATGGTACTCTACCCAGGAGGCCTTAGTCACCCTCCATAGATCACTCTCAAACTCATCTTCAGTCTGACCCTCAGGACTCCATGGTTGCTTGCCTGTAGTAATAGAAGGCTCCTCGTCAGCAAATAAATCCACCTCAAAAATTGGTGTTGAGGGTACCGGTGTAGGTATGGGTTGAATGATAGGAGTATGGCTAATTTCTAAATCTCAAACCTCTGCCCTCAATGCAGCCAGCTCCTTGGTCAACCCCGTCAAATCCAGGATATGGGCCTCTTTCAATCGGCTACCCACACGGTGCTCAAAATTATCAATCTTCCCATGCAGCTCACACATAAACTTCTTCATATCAGAAGTCATGCGAGCCTCAACTTTCACCTCAGACACCTCGATCGATGTCCTAACCTATTGTTTAAGCTGAGATACCAACTTAGCCATCTAGGCCTCTGTGTGAACCTGTCGCTCAATAACCTACGTTTGTCTATCCACTAACTGTTGTAAAAACTCTCATGAAAATGCAATCATGCCAGACGTAGGTGATGGTGCAATGGGGCCAACTGCCCTTCAAAAAGGGTGGCACCTGACAAAGTAGAGGGCTGAGACACCCTCTAGGAGACCGAAATATCACCTAGCTCTGCCTCTCAAAACCGCTGCTCAATTCGTGTGATTAATTCAATAGAAGCAGCATATGAAACATAAAACCCATAGAAAAACTCTGGGCTATCGCTACCCGAAGGCTATGTCATCCACCCAAATCCATAGCGATCAAATACTGCCTTAATATCGGGTAGCGCCTTTAAATCATCCAACTGATATCGGGTCTCCTCAATGATACTTCATCTAAACACACCCCACTCAGTAGGCTCTGTATCCCTATCATAAATGGCCTACATACCCTGAACACACCACCTCTTATTTTCCCTTCGTACTGCAGCTACGACAGACTGTGCAGCCACCTGTCTCTGTGATGAAGTCGTGGAATTTGGAACACCAGTGCCTGAAATAGAAGTTATTTCATCAGCCTCACCACTACTCGTGAACTCAGAATCATATGCACCCTCGGTAATATCATTGGTCCTAGGTACATCATCCTCATCTTCAGTATCACTGGTTGCAGAAGCATCCACCTCCTCTTTAGATAGGGGGAGGAAGCTGAAGACTAAATAAGATTCACCAATAAAGGCTGAGTAGTGGCCTGGGCTACAGCCTTTACCCTAGTTCATTGTCTTATGGTGCGAGGCACAAGAGCAGAATCATTTAGAGTGATTTCATAAACCTCTTCGAACCCACTTTTCTCCAGCTCTGAAGGCTCATCTCGCAGCCTTATTGTGACTTCTGGGTTCTTGGTGCGGATTTACAAAGAGGAACCCATATCTTTGCATTTGGGGTTTCCTTTAGGTGGAATTATTTAAAATAGTCAGGTCTTAGGTAGGGCTTGTTTTGGTTCGGGTATGGGTTTGGTCGGGTTGGGTATGCTCGGGTTGGGTATGGGTTGCGGGTTAGGGTTTGGTGGTAGAAGGTCGAGTCGAGTTTGGGGATTTTAGGGTTATGGGACTCAAAATTTCTTGCAATTGGAATGGTGGGGGTACGAATTTGAGTGTTTGGTACTTGGGAATTATAGTGATTATAGGTTTGGAGGTGTTGATTTGGATTAATTTTTGAAAGAACTAGGGTATTTGGAGGCTTGGAAAATTGGGTTTAGGGTTTTCAAATGGGTAGTGTCGGGTTTTATTGAGAGTAGTTTGAAATTAGGGTTGGGTCGGGTCGGATTTTAAGTTTTATTGTGGGTCTGATTTTCACGGTACCAACCCACACCACGTGGGTTGACCCACATCATGTGGGTCACCACCGTGGTTTAAGTTGGACACTTTTTAGTTCACATCTTTACTTTCAACTCACGACTGGTAACAATCCTTGGGTTGCCTCCCAAGCTGCGCTTGATTTAACGTCGTGGCACGATGTAGCTAGGTTGGTTACTCAGACTTCACCAACCAGCCCATGGGTTACCACCCATAAACACCTAATTTGATGTCATGGCCTAACCCAACTTACTTGAATACTCAGACTTCTTCAAGACTAAACTTCTCACATGTCCTTATGTCTTACGTAGTTCCCACATAGTGCTTTACATGCTGACCATTGACCTTGAATAGAATATTTTCATCTTCTTTCAGCTCAATTGCTCCATGCGGGAATACCCTAACCACTGTGAATGGTCCAGACCATTTGGACCTTAGTTTTCCAAGAAACAAGCGAAGCCTGGAGTTATAAAGCAGTACCAAGTCTCCCGGATGAAACTTTCATCGTTCAATCTTCCGATTATGATATAATTTCATCATCTCTTCATACAGTGTTGAACTTTCATATGCTCGGAGATAAAATGCATCCATCTCATTCATCTGCTCTAGTCTCAATTTAGCCGCATCACTCCATTCCAAATTCAACCTCTTCAATGCCCATAATGCCTTATGTTTAAGTTCAACTGGCAAATGGAATGATTTACCAAACACCAGTTGATATAGAGATGCACCAATCGGTGTCTTGAATGCAGTTCGATATGCCCGTAATGCATCATCCAATCTTCTTGCCCAATCAGTCTTGTTGGCATTTACCGTCTCTGCTAAAATAGACTTAATCTCATGATTTGACACCTCCACTTGTCCGCTCGTTTGAGGATGGTAAGGTGTTGCCATCTTATGTTTGACACCATATTTTTTTAGCAAGGCTGTGAACAGTCGATTACAGAAATGGGATCCTCCATCACTAATGATGACTCGGGGTGTATCGAATCGTGAAAAGATGTTCTTTTTCAAGAATGTTGTGAAACTTCTTCCTTTATTATTGGGAGGCGATACCACCCACTTAGAAACATAGTCAACAGCTACCAGAATGTATTTCATCCTATGTGAGCTCACAAATGGGCCCATAAAATCAATTCCCCATACTTCAAACAATTCGAGCTCAAGTATAGTGGTCATAGAAAGTTTGTGTCTGCGCGAGATGTTCCATTGTATTTGACATTGGTCACAAGCTCGAGCATAGTCATGAGCATCTTTATAGATGGTGGGCCAGTAATACCTGCATTGTAAGATCTTATGAGCAGTCCATGCACCTCTATGATGACCCCCAACTGGAGATAAATGACATGTTTCCAAAATACTCATCACCTCGACTTCCGGAATACACCTTCAAATTATGACATCCACACACACCCTAAATAAATAAGGCTCATACCAGAAGAATTTTCTCACTTCCTGCATGAATCTCTTCCTTTGTTGATACGACATATCTTCCAAGACTAGATCACTTGCCAAAAAGTTGGCAAAATCTTCAAACCAAGGGATAAATTCTTGTGATGTTGCCAACACTTGTTTGTATGGAAAAGTATCATCAATATCAAGATCATCCCTCAATATAAGCATGGACTCCTTCTCAAGGAGTGATAGATGGCCTGCGACTTGATTCTCAGTCCCCTTTCCTTCCTTGACCTCAAAATCAAATTCTTGCAGTAGAAGTACCCACTGAATCAGTTTTGGCTTGACGTCCTTCTTTGAAATAAGATCTCTAAGTGCTACTTGGTCTGTATGCACAACCACTTTCGTACCAATCAAGTATGATCACAATTTCTCTAAAGGAAAGACCACTGCCAATAATTCTTGCTTGGTTACAGTATAATTTTTCTGAGCTGAATTAAGCACTTTGCTAGCATAATAAATCGGATGTAGAATCTTTTCATGTCTTTGGCCAAGGACTGCACCCAAGGCTAAACCACTAGCATCACACATAACCTCAAATGGCATCGTCCAATCTGGTGAAACAATGATAGGGGCTGAAATCAACTTCTCTTTCAGACACTCAAACGCTTTTAGACAAGCCTCATCAAATACAAACTTCACCTCCTTCTTTAAAAACTTGCATAATGGTTGTGCAATCTTAGAGAAATCCTTGATGAATCTTCCATAGAAACCTGCATGCCCCAAGAAACTTTGAATTCCTTTAACCAAAATAGGTGGAGGTAACTTTTCAATTACCTCTATCTTGGCTTTGTCAACTTTAATACCTTTCTTTGAGATTTGATGCCCCAATACGACACCCTTATTAACCATAAAGTGATATTTTCCCAAATTAGAACTAAGTTGCACTCCTCGCATCTTTGTAACACATTAGTAAAGTGGGCCAAGCAATCATCAAATGAGTCTCCTACAACAGAGAAATCATCCATAAAAACCTCAATAGTGTCTTCCACCATGTCGGAGAAAATGGACATCATGCAACGCTGGAAAGTGGTTGGTGCATTGAATAAATCGAAGGTAATCCTTTTGAACGCGAACGTCCCATATGGACAAGTGAAAGTGGTATTCTCTTGATCCTCGAGTGAAATGAAAATCTTATTATACCCCGAATAACCATCAACAAAATAATACCATCCTCTATCAGCAAGACAATATAACATCTGATCCATGAAGGGCATAGAAAAGTGATCTTTTTTGATCCAAGAATTTAGCTTTCGATAATCCATGTAAAATCTCCATCCAGTAACCAGACTCATTGGGATTAACCCATACTTATCGTTTGGAATCACAGTGATCCTTCTTTGGCACACACTGAATTGGGCTCACCCGCTTACTATCAGGAATGGGGTAAACCACACCGGCATCTAACTACTTGATGATTTCTTTATTCACAACCTCTTTCATAGGTTGGTTCAGACGATGTTGGTTCTCGATGCTTCTTATGCACTCAGGATCAAGCTAGATTTTGTGAGTGTAAATATCGGGTGGAATCCCGATAATGTCAGCGATGGACCAACTAATGGCTCTCTTAAACATTTTCAACATCGAAACAAGAGCTTCCACTTTCCACTCCACTAACTTAGTAGAGATAATCATTGGTAAGGTGTTGTTAGTTCCCAAGAATGCATAGCTAAGGTGAGACAGGAGAGCCTTAAGCTCCAAAAATGGAGGCTCCTCAATAGAAGGTCAAGCTGGTAGGGTCACCCTATTCTTTAAATCAAGATCCAGTTTCTTAGGAGCATAAGTGTATGATCCCCTACTAGCTAGTGCACCAACTATCTCATTGTATTCCTTAATACCATCGCTGTCCAAATTCATAATCACTGCCACAAGAGCTTCTACCCCCAACCTTTCTTTAATAGGCACGACAATATAGCTCTCATCAACTGTATCTATTACAAAAATCACCCGCATATCTTTTGATTGCTTCATGGAATGGCAAACATTAAAAGTGACATGTTCATCATTCAACCTGAATTTCATCTGTCCAGTTTCCATGTTGACCAATGCACGGCCAGTGGCAAGTAAAGGTCTTTCTAAGATGATGGGAACCTTGAAATCAACTTCACAATCTAGAATCACAAGGTCATCCCATAATATGAAAGATGCAACCTTCACCAAAACATCATACAGAATGCCCACCGACTTTTTCAAAGTTCTATCCGCCATAAGGAGTCTTATAAAAGTTGGTTTTGGTGCTCCCAATCCTAACTGCTTGAAAACGGCTAGAGGTATCAAGTTAATGCTAGCACCCAAGTCACACAGAGCTTTTGCAAAATTATAGGACCAATGGTATATGGAATTGTGAAGGCTCCCAGATCTTCCTTTTTCTTGACAAGGAAGTGAGAAGCAATTGTACTACAATGGTGTAAATTATCTGCTGGCTCAAAACTAATAGTTCTCTTCTTCATCACGAAATCTTTCATGAATTTCGCATAAGATGGTATCTGTTCTAAAGCCTCGATAAGTGGAATATTTACCGATAAATCCTTTAACACTGAGATAAATTTATGATATTTATGCTCTTCAGCTTTCTTTTTCAACCTTTGAAGAAAGGGAGGGGGAGGTCGAGGAATTTGTTTGTAGACTTGAGGGACCTCTTTTTTCTTTCCGTTATCAGATTTTGCCTTTTTGTCAGCATCCTGAGGCTTTCTAACTGCATCACCCTTTGAATTATCTGTCTCTGCCTCAGTTTCTATATCAACTATCACCGGCTCATCTTTCTTACCACTATCCACAGGTATGGATGGGTCAGTCGTGCACTTCCTACTTCTAGTAGTAATGGCTAAATAATGACTATCATTCTTCAAATTCTGGACGGTGTTGCTTGAAAGGGTACCTGGTTGACGCTGGTTCAATGCCATCAATATTTGCCCGAACTATTGCTCCAACTGTTTAATGGCAGTCGAATGGGATTCTACTTTCTAACTTATTCCCAAAATGTCTGATCTAATCTCCTTCAAGTAAATCTTCTGAATCCATGACCCTTTAACCAGTTTATTGAGAAGGGCTTCCATTCTTGAATTTCCATAGTCAGCATTACAGTTCCCAGATGGAACATATGCGCCACTCTTGTATTTATAATCATCCTTTCACCTCCAATCACCAATCACTGGCACGATCTCGTTGTCTGTATTTATATCCCAGCTTGTTATAACTATCTTCATAGTAGTTCCGACCTTGATTCTCTTGCCTTGAGTTCTAAGAGTCTTAATTAAACCCTTGACCCTAGGCTCAAAAACCTACTACCTCTCTATCCAAGTACTTAGATTCCTCATTAGACTCATAATCATCATGCCTAGGTGTTTTGCCTTGTGAACCTATGGCATGCACCTTTTCAGCACCTCCATCTGTAATTTGTTTGGCTAGCAAGCCAATTTCTGTCCTCAACTGTGCGAACTCTTGAGCTACAAATTCATCCAAAGCCCATTGTGATGCCGAGGCTCTAATAGCATACGCCCCAGTAGGTGTCTCTGCCTCCCGAGTATGCCATCCTTGGTTGGTCCTAATGATACGATCTAAAATCTCTGAAGCTTGATCCTACCTCAGACTTATAAATGTTTTGCCAATGATAGTATCCTTTGTATTAGCGTTCAAAGCCCTATAGAAGATTTTAAGTAAATTCCTACCACTCATCCTATAATTTGGCACATTCTGCAGCTTCTTCTTAAACCTTATCCATGTCTCGTAAAGTTCTTCATAATGTAGTTATCTGAAGTTGTAAATCTCATCCTTCAACTATAGCATCTTGGAGGGTGGAAAAAATCACTCCAAAAATTGATTTCTCAACTCTTGACAAGTAGTGATGGAACCCCGTGGTAACTCATCCAACCATAGAGGTCAACTCCAGGCAAATTATATAAAGTACATACCCCTAAAAAATTCATCACGTGCATGTTCAGATCATCTGTAGGAAGACCAGTGAGCACACCTTTCAAGTTTAGCCGATGGATCATGGAACTTGTAATGTCAAACTTAGTGCCCTAAGGTAACTCTAGTGGAATAATAGCGCCAGTATCAATGGGCTCAAAATAAGCCACATCCTCTTCTTCGGGATCATCATAAACCGACACATATGGTCTTTAAGGGGGCTGTTGTACCCTTAGTCTTCTTTGTCTCTCTTCAAGTACAGCGAAACAATGTGCTGCTTCTTGTATTCCTTGATAATCTCTATCCTCTTGTCTAAGAGCTGCTTGTCTGGCATTTTCCTCAGCAGTCAATCGATCAATGATTTGTTTCGCAGTTTTATGGCCAACTAGCTGAATTGGCTGGTTATGAATATCTCCCGCGGCTGCGGGATTCTGAACTCCGTAGTATTTACCATTCTTCAATTTGCTCTCAATGTTTGTTCTATCTCAGTATCAAGTGAAATCAGGGGATTGCCTTGACTCCTAGTGTTGGGAATACACTTAAAAGTATAGAAAAATAAAACCAATCAACTCCAACAAGCAAACTAATCAACTCCGTAACTGTACTCCCCAGCAACAGCACCAAAATTTGATATCACCCAAAATATATCTCTAGAAAAGTATAATGCGGTCGATGTACCAAATATAGAATCCAACTAGGTTGGGGTCGATCCCACAGGGAATAGGAATAAATTATGTTGAATGCTTGTCCGAGTAATTGGCAAGTAAGTAAAACTAGGGGGGATTTTTATGAGCAAATAATAACAGTAACGATTGTTGATTTTTGGATTTGTAATCAATATGAGAAATACACTAAGACTGTGATCCCCAATAATTCCTTGACTCCACTGGTTAATTGTGCTGGCAAAACTGTCCCACTATGTTGCATGCAAAATCTAATTCATCTAAATGTCTCTCGACCTTGGTTAGATGAATTTCACTCTTCTCCTCTTGGTCTCTAAGTGTCGCACTACTAACCCTTGTCCTGGATCTCTGATAAATATTCCTGTTACTGCTCAAGTTATTAGATGAAGGTTGATAGCTTCAAATCTCTGTTGTTATTTCCTTTTGCCAATCTCTACCTCTCTCTCGAGCAAGTTCAAAATACAGACAAGTTTCTAACGTTTGCAACTATTAGAAGCTCAATTATAATAAAGGTAATAACAATACATACATTCACAACGGTTCAGAATTACTTTGCACTTAACCCATTTCGTTAATTCTTCATGGTTCACACAACTCTAGTTGATGGGTTTAGCTACTTATGATTGTAAGAACACAAGAAGAATTCAATGAAGAAAATGTAGTTTTAGACTCACAATAAGAAGAAAACTCTGAAATCTAAATATCAATAAAACCCTAGAATTTGTGTTCCAAGATTACAAAACCAATAATGTAATGATGAATTCAAAATAATGAAAATATATCTCAAAATAATGTAATGACCAACCCCTAAACATAGGACAATATAGGGGTATTTATAGATACAAGGTGAATCCTATCCTAAACAAAACAGGAAAACAGAGTCGACACTTTTTCATGGTACCGTAACTTGGCGTCGTAGAACCAAGTCACTCCATATGGGTCCTGCCGTGGAAATCAGGCTACTTCACATAATTGCAGGAGTCGATCTACGGCACCGACCTACGTCATGTAGGTCGACTCATGTGGCGTGGGTCCTGCCATGAGTCACTCCTCTGGTGTAGGACTTGGCTCTTTCATCTTTAGATACTTCGTTCTCGAGCATGATTCTTTATTTTAGTCCATTTTGCCTCCAAAAACCTATTCTCTTGTAATATAAAACAGAAAACACATCATACCAACCAAACATACCCAAGTTATTGCATATTTTCTTTGTTTTAAGCATCGAAAGTGCCATGAAACCACGGTACATCATTTGGCATCACCTTGCAACTGGAAGGTAAGAAACTCAACACCGTGCTGCTCAACAATACCCATTTTATGCAGCCTTTCGTAACAATCAACAATGAACTCAAACACATCCTCAGTCTCAGAGCCAACAAAAGTAGGAGGTTTCATCTTTAGGAACTTGGTTAGCATGTCATTCTTAGTCCCAGTCATGACAGGTTCTAACACTAGGCGAGGAAAAATCTCATTCCTTAAGGCCATACCCATTCTAGGAGCAATTATGGTAGTCGACTGAACACTTGGAAATTGGTAAGCAGGCATGGAAGGAGTGGTCTTTACACCAGCCAATCCACTTAGATAAGAAAGCACATGCTAATCATTTCAGCAGACACCGGGGGAAGAGCTGCACCCCAAACTGGCGTCACCTTCTCCTGGTTTACAACATCCTCATTCAACTCCTCAACCTCCTCATAATGATCCTGGGGTGGGGGGTTTCACATACCTTTGACGATCCTGATTAGCTGCTGCTTGAGCTCCACCAATAGTGGGAGTTGCTCTCCCTCTTTCCCTTCCCTTGCCCCTTCCTCATCCTCATCCCTGAAGAGCTAATTTTGAAATTGGAGCTGCTAGAACAGGTATTGTGTGTCTGGCTCCATTCGCTCTAGTGTTCACCATCTGCGGACAAAAGAATAAAGAGGGTCAGATACCAATTTGGATTACCAGATACAAATTGGAATCAAGTTACAACACGAAAGAAGAAACAAATGATAGCTTCCTAAAGTCATATAACCTCTTGAAAAAAAATATAGATATCTCCATTTTGGTAAAATGAGATTAATAAACCTAGAGATTTGATACCAACTTTGTCACGTCCCAAACCCATCGTGAGTGGCACTCACACTAACCCTCCGGTGGGAGTACCATCTTACCCCAATCATCAACCCAGCACTTAGCCAAAATAAGGCAACTAACAGTCCTTCATCAAATAAAACAACAATCTCCAATAATCTAACAAAAACAAATGTGAAATTAATGAAAACTACACAATCCCCTAGAACCTGAAAGTCATTGTACCAAAATATTATAAATATTAAAAAAAGGGTTTAAACCCAAAACAATTGAAAATATCCAAGTTTGAAACAATAGACCAGAAACTAATTGAAGAACTCATAGCAGCCCGAAAGATGTAGCTCACCCTTAAGTTTGAATGTTATCTGCTCTACAACTAAATTCTTGAAATAGTCTCCAGAAGATACTCTGCACTCAACAAAAAGAAGAGCACGTGTAGTATTAGTACACAAGAAAAAATGGTGTACTGGTAGGGTCATCGGCCAATCCAAAATGAGAAATATGAAAAAGTAACCATACCTTAATAAATCAAGAACAACCATGAATACCTACCATGTAACCTTACCTCAAACTTATGACACTTAACCTTGTTCACAACACCATAGAATTCAGTCAAATACAAGTCAAGATGGACAATAACTCAAGTCAAACAATGACTACTAATAAGACTCCAAGTTAAAAAACCATGATTCACAATACTATATTATCCACGTCTCAATTACACAAGTAAGTAGACATTGAATAGAGTATCAAATCATTGTAATCTAACCCAGACCACTCAAGGATCTATTCCAACAACAACAATATCAACAATTATGAATCCCGGTTAGTCAATAAATCAAATATAACAAGTAAACACATAAGCTTGGTAAACTCAAGGAACCAATATAACAAATCAACAAATATCCCTGATTCACTCAAGGAACTATCACACTCACCTGTACCTTGTACACACATGCTAAGGGTCTTATGGTCTCCCATTAACCATGACCTGCAGGGGACGAGCTCCTGTCTATGTACCAAATCCACGACATCAAATGTCTATCAACTTTATACCAACCAATTTCATAAAGATGTCTTTTCTATTATCATTCCACCTTAATCCTACCAATTTCATGGTTACAATGGTGAATTAAGGTCATGGAAGAGAAATTATCAACTTTTAACCAAAACCTAAGGGTTTTCTACCCAATTCACTCTATTGCACCAAAAAAATTAGTTAGGTTAAGATACAACCTCCCCAAAACCCATAAACTAGAAATTCTAAGGTTTAGAGATCAAAAAATAAGTTAATGGGAGCGATTAACTTACCTTTACGAAGAATTTTGATGGAAAACAAGTGGAAATCATCTGAAATTGCCTCTCCCAACCCTTAGATGAATAAAAGATGTTGATAACATTTTGGGGGTGTTTTCTGCATTAATCAGTGTGTATCCCACTATAGCAGCCCTATTCCACTCTAGGGGCCTTGCTATAGTGGGATCCGCCTGCTATGGCGGGATTGACCAAAGCTGACTCCCGCTATAGCGGGAAAATTCCTGCTATAGAAGCATAGTATTAGCATCCTTCCACCCACTATAGCAGGGTAGGCTAGGTAGAAACTCGGGATTGCTCCCAATTTTGCCTTTTTCGCAACACACCCTTAGATTTCAGCATCCCAAACCAACCCATTTACATTAAGTTCGATATCGGGAGTTCTACATACCTGAATTCACTTCCAAAAGATTCTACAAATTCCTTATCAAGTTGACTAACACAAAATTACCTGAAATTAACCTTTAACTAATCTATTCTCAGATTTCCCTAAACTATACCACACTCAGATTTCATCCAAGAATAGCCTAGCCTGAATTTTCTAACTCCTAATTTGGGAAAAATCTTAATCTCAATTTTGGTACGCTAGACTTACCCATAATGATGGAAAAAGGGTCATTACATAATTTTCCCCCTCTTTTTCCATAACTGTAATAACTCTCATAGTTATTTTTAGATGTTTTTGAGTTTTGACCATTTTTTCATTCTGTGTAGTTTCTTTATATCATTTATGAGTTGCGGAAATGTTTTGCTCACTCCTCAAAATATTCAAGAGTGATTTATATGAGTTTGTGGTTTTGAATAGCCTTTAAAGTGATATAGGGGACTCTGGTCAATATTTTTTGATCCAAGCATAAGATAGTGATTTTGTCAGTTCCATTAGATGCGAAACTTCCATTTTGCTTTATGAGCATGGTTTGTTTGGGTCTCGAGCCCCATTTGTGATTTTTGAGTGTTTGGTCAAAAATCTAGTTTTAATTGCCTAAAGTTGGTTTTGTATGTAACTTGGTGATAACGACATTGTTTGGAGAATTCGATGGTTCCGTTGAGCCCAAAACATTAAAATTATCCTAGTAGCATTATTGATTTATTTCTGTAGGTTCCCAAATAAATCCCAAAGTTCCGTTCGGAGAGTTTTTAGACATGGAGTTTTCTAAAGTTGTTGTTTCTGGTGCAAGTGTGTTTCCTTCATTGCATTCGTGGCCTTAGCCTCGCATTCACAATGAAGGAATTCCTTATACATCATGTTCATGCGGGGTAGGATGCATTTGAAATAAAGGATAAGATCGGGCCAGGTTTTGGGATAATTTCCCCTTCGCGTTCGCGACCTTGGGCTCGCATTCGTAAATGTTTGAGTCTTTCCCTCTTCACATTTGTAGCCAGGAGCTCGCGTTCACAAAGGTTCTGGTTGGGGAAGACCCACATTCGCGATGAGGGGTTCACGTCACAAAAGGCATTTGACCCCTTGGCAGAATTTAAATTCGTTTTGGTCCCACACCTTATTTTCCCAATTTTTTGAGCTTAGGAGCTCGGATTTGGGCGATTCCAAATGGGTTTTTGAGATTTCTTTCATGGATATGTTTCCAAACCCTGTATTTACCATTTCCCACTGATTTTGTTATAAATTCATCTTCAAATCTTTGATTTTAAACATGATTTTGGGTTTTTTACCCAGTAGAGTATAAAATGGGTTTTTCTTCAATTTCAAGTCTTATTTCTACTCGGTTTTCTTTGGTTTTTCAGATTTAGAACTCTAAAGGTATGGGGAATATGTTTCTTAAATAATATTCTAATTTTACCTTTTTATTTTCAGAGTCGATTTTTGAAGTGCTTTTAGACCCGAAACCAAAATGCCTTGATATGGGTATTATTTAACTCCTTTTGACTTGTAGATGTCATATTTAATTAGATTAGATGTGTTTGGTAATGATACATTGGAGTAGAGCATTCGGTTGATGCTTTGGATTGTGTTTTGGCTTTGCGGATCTTCTTTATGTTTTAGTTGAGATGTACCTTGACTCTTTTCTGAGGTATTTGTGTGTAAAGTACTTATTTTCTTGTGTTTTATGAATCACTAAGGGTTTTGGGTCCCTCTTAGTTGAAATAGAGAGCATTTCCATGGGTACCAGAGTCTAGTGATGGGTTGTAGTAATATAATTGTTTATTCTTGCTACTTGTGAATACTCTTAGAGTAGTTTGTAGATAGGTAACTTATTGATCTTGAGTAAATTAATAGTGGGTATCTATTTAAGAGCTTGAATTATGTTTAGTGGATTTTTACGTGATGATCTGGGTTTAGCAACCATTTAGGGGATAATCATGTTATTATGTTATTTGATGGAATGATTGGGATTTAGTAAACACTAAGAGTATGACTAGGTCATAGTAGTTGATGTAATTACTGGAGTTAGTGATTTCTTAGGATATAACTGATGATATTATAGTTAAGCAATTAAGAAAGAAATCTTGGCTTAGTTATAGTTAAGCAAATAAAGATGAACCTTGGGTATATTGTTAACTAGTGTAGTCCTCATTTTAGTAATTTAGTCTAATGGTATCATCCTTGGGAAATGTAGGACTTATTGTATGAAACAAACTTTGTTTTGGGTAATTTCACTAAATTTTCGTTATTTGGATTGTTTACTATTTTTGTGTTATCCCTGTAGGGGCTTATGTGAATATTATTATTGAGTTGAGAGATTATTATATTGTGATACCCGTGTTGGGGTTATTATTAGACTTATTTATGCATTATTTGCCTTATTATTGTGATGACCCAGTGAAGGCTTGAATTGATATTATTGGCCTTATTTGTACATTA
Organism: Capsicum rhomboideum; assembly: GCA_031232105.1. NCBI lineage: Eukaryota > Viridiplantae > Streptophyta > Magnoliopsida > Solanales > Solanaceae > Capsicum > Capsicum rhomboideum. The sequence goes on from CP124711.1 coordinate 120,549,362, forward strand.
TTTGCCCTATTATTATTGTTATGCCCAAGTGGGGCCTTGAGTAGATATTCTAGGCCTTATTTGAACATTATTTGCTTCTATCATTAATGTGACGCCCTAGAGAGGGGTTAGATTGATATTATTGATGTCTTACATGAATTTTATTCCAGTAGTTCCATGAGATGGCTTATATCATGAATTACTGACTTATTGAGTTGAGTTTTGAGATCATTTATACCATTATTGAATTGATTATTATCATTTTATTGATTTGGTACTAGTGAGAAACTCTGATTTTTAAAGAAAAGGAAACATTTTATAAAACCCTTGACCGAGGTCTTTGCTGGCAAGGTTGATTAAGATATTTTGTAATACCCTTAGCAGAGGTCTTTGCCAGCAACGTGATTGAAACACTTTATAAAACCCTTGACCAAGGTCTTTACCAGCAAGGTTGATTGAGATACTAGATTGTGTTAGTATATGGGCTGCTCCCCCATAATGTCCTATCCTGGAAGCTTTAGGTAGGAAGATGTATATGGTATGTATATCGCTCCCCCTATGGGTCGTGTCCTGGAAGCTTTAGCTAGGAAGGTGTATACGAGGCCATGCAATGGCTTACATTATCCTCATCCTACCATTAGCTCATTGCATCCCTTTGTATGGTTGATTTTGCATTTGATTACTTCCTTTCATATTGTATTATCGTGATTGCACCTTGTTTGTGACATTGTCTATTTTACATTCATTTCAATACATTATATCATATTGTACCATCTCTTAGGTAATTTGGAGGTTGAGATATTATGAGATGTGGGGTATGACTATGGCTTGATAAGTGAGACTGTTGTATCACACCAATTGGTCGCTTGATATATACATAAATATACACTCTCAGTGCCTTATCCTAGATTATAGGCTGAACAAGATGATTGATTATATTATATTGTGTTGGTGAGTCTCCCTCTTAGAATTACTTTCTTTACTTTGTCGATCATAAAATGATGTGTGTTGACTCACCTAGACTAATTTGCCTACCCTATTTAGTGAAATTTCTCTTGCTATTTTGGTTGGGTTGCTTTGTTAGGTTGGGGTGGCGTATTAGCTGGTTGCAGGTTTATTTGGGGTAAGTTAGATAGTTGGGGTGGTCCTTGCCATCACTTTGGATTAGGGTTGGTTATTGTTGATGTTGCTGAGTACACATGTTTGATCATCACCTTTGCTTTTTCTTTCTTTTTTCTTTTTTTAGAGCCCGTGTAGGTATAGATTGGAGTAGCAGAGTGTAGATCGTATTCCTTTAGGGCTGGCATTGTAGAGTTTGAGGTAGTGGCTGACAGATCTCAGAGCCTACTCGAATCCCTCTTCTTTTATCTTGTGCTTTATCCGCATTTAAGAAAATTTAGTTTATTTGATATTATTTTATACTAGAGGCTTGTACTAGTGACAACTAGACCTGAGATGTATCTTTGAAATTTGTATTTTATTTTTTATAACATTTGGGATTATTTATATTCTTTTTCTTGTTCTGCTTCTATTTTAGTTGATTATTGAGTTTTGGTTAGGTTAGGCTTACTTGTGTAACGACCCATTCTATTGTTACTGAAAATATTTGTGGTAAAGTTATAATAACCTCATTCATCAAAAGTTATAGGATCAATTCTTTAGTATGGGAGTACATTATATATTAACTAAGTTCATACAATACCCCTAGCTTAAAATTAAGTTGGAAGTGTTCTTACCAAATGAGTTTCGAGCAAAGTTTAAACTAGGGTCAACTTTAAATGAGCACTCCTCCTAGAATATAAAAATTTATGAGGCCCAATACCCACCAAATGAAAGATCTATGAGTCTTCTTTCCAACGCATCCCGCTGTTTGTTAATCCACCTCTATAGTAATAGGTTATGGCTGTTTTACTGAAGTCTGTCAAGGTTGAAAAGTTGGCCACCGCAGCGGCACCTCTGCAGCGTCAATCGACATCTCTGCAGCGGTAATCGGGATGTTGTAGCAGCAACTGGACAATATTTAATGTTAGTTTTGATGTTTTAGGGGTTTTTAACTCAAAAACTTCATCCCGAATCCCTAGGGTGGCGATTTTCCAAGTCCTTGGGTGAAAATTCTTCATTGAGGTAAGTTCTTCCATCATCTTCTTTATTTTTCAATCCAATAACATCCTAGTATCATTAGAATGATCTTTAATGGTAAAATCCTTAAGGATTAGAACCCTCAGTTCATGAGATTTGGGGATAAACCTATGTGTTGGGGTAGTATCACCTAGAATTACTTCTAGATTGTTAACTAACAATTTTTAGCATGAATTAGTGATTCTAAAATATGAAAATAGTGGTTGGGGACCTTTAATTCTTAAAAATGGAATCTTTAGCTTTGAAACTCCATTAATGGAGATAGGATGAGTATGATAGAACTAGTTAATGGTTAATTGACCCTTGGGTAGTGTTTTAGACCATGATTAAGAATAGAATTAGTGGATTGAATTTCTAAAGAAGTTATTCAAAAAGTAATTGATTAATTACTCATGTAATTATTTAATTTCTAGATGATTGGGCTAATGGAGGCATGAAAGGAAGGAAAGAGCAAACTTGGTGTGGCTTTCTTGTTCCAAGATCTTCAGTCGAGCTAGGTTATGGTTTAATGTGTACTAGACTTGGATTAGTTGCATGTAATAACTATAGTTGACAAGATATTTTATGTCTAGGTCTACGGGCACAGAGTTGAGATGGATAAAACATAGAACTAATGTAATAATGATATAGTTGTGTTTTGTGTGGATCCCTTGATGGGTGTTTGTATTTGTATGACTTACTTGATGATTTACAAGGTTTAATATGTGAATGTGGGTAACAATAGAAGGAGTAGAAGAACTTGTAATCTATAGAACTAGTCTTTACTACCTTAAAAAGGGTGAATCCAATATTGTGTATCTTTGGAGTATGAGATATTTTTGCTAGAAGATAGTTAAGAGAATTGATTGTGATAAGAGGATGTGATGTTATAACTTAAGAACCTAAAGTCAAGTTTGGCTAAGTTCTAGAAAGTAAGATGTGTAAAGGTGTATGACTCTAGCTAGAATTGTATGTTGAATAGAGCTGAGTGGTTGAATGATCGACTAAAGGGAATAGTGTCTTGAACTTAGTGATGACTTGAGTGTAAGGGTTACTAAGTTAGTGACTAAATTTATGGATTTTAAGGTGAATAAAAGAGGGTTAGATTGGTTAATGAAATAGGTATTTCAAATTTGAGTATAGTCATCAATTTTAGTGAAATGCGCACTCCTAAAATGGATACTTGATTAATTGGTAGTGGGACATGTTTATGATTGATGGTTGGTTTTAACTGTTGAATATGATAGTCTTTGATTATTATTGATTGAATTTTCTAAGTGTAAGTGATGTACAAAATAACTTGAAATGGATTGATATGAAGAGCATTGTTGCAGGTTTTGTGAGTTGAAGTGTTATGAATATACATTTAACTGTCAGTTGATTATGAGTTGTTTCTTAATTGCTTCTTGCTTTCATTTAACTCATTTATTTTTATAGTGTTGGGTTAAGTCGGTTATAGACTTGATTTACTTTGTGCTTATATTTTAGTTGGTCATTTGTGACTAGTCTTTAGGCATACTTGTGATTATTGACTGCATCTTGCATTTGCATGGGTGTTAATGATAGTGTTGAGATGATGTCGAGATGATATTGATGATATAATGAGATCATGATGAGATGATGTTGAGATGACATTGATATATTGTTGATGTTGAGATAGTGATGAGATGATGCGTACATCTTATATGCATACATTCATCATATGCATTTGAATGTACATTTATATATATACATTTATACATATATATATATTGTGGTGAACCTTGTTGAAGAATCTCCTTAAGTACATGTGGTGTACTTCATGTATTCCTGATGAAATGAAGTGTTATATCTATATTTAGTTGTCATTAATTATAAGTTGATGGTTGTGATTGTTCATTGCATCAAAGTTTGAATAAAAGGTATGTCATGAATTTTATATAAATCTTATTCTCTTATGTGTATAGTCATATACGTAATATGTATTATAGTGTCCCTCCTTGCGAAGTTGTTGATTTTTTATAATTATATTGTTTGTTAAAATTTCTATGGTTAATGATAGTAGAGTAGGGAGTGGAGGTTGTCATCAAAGAGGATTCATGAGAGAGAGAGAGAGAGAGAGAGAGGTGTGTAGAGTTGTTGTAACAAGGTAAGGGTGTAAGAGATATGGGTTACGTTGATTCATGGAATTGTGTTAGTTAGTCCCACTCTGAGGTTAAATTAATAAAGCTATACTAAAAGAAAGGCAGTAAGGTTGGAATTTGTAGTAAGTTAAGTATGTTTAGTTATTAAACATGTATGCTTGTCATGATTTCTTTTTGTTTGCTATATGTTGTTTTATGTTTCTAACCCTGGTCGATCAATGATACCTACCAGTACATGTGGTTGTACTGATATTACACTTATTATATCTCCATTTGGGGATATATCCATGTTGCAATTCAGTTGGAGTTTCTATAGGTACAACGATGATTATTCTTCAGCAGCTCCTGTCATCCTTTTCATACGTGGATGTTGTGTCTCGGGTCATCCTTCCATTTGTTTAGTACTCTTGTACCAATTTAGATTAGGTTCTGTGGAGTTGTGTAATATATTTTCCATAATGTACTTCATAATAAGTTTTGTTTTAAAATAAAGAGTTGTTATTTACTAATGCTTAAGGTTTATCAATGTTTTCCATAATGATTAAAAGTTGGTATGGTAAGTGTTCTCCTATCTAGGGTAGAGTTGGGTTGGTGCCCACATGATCCGTGACTAGGGTCATGATAACCTGTATTGAAAGGTGTGACAGGCGTCACCACTGACTCTATTTTGGGTTGTGACAAATTTGTATCAGAGCCTCAGGTTCATTGGTCTCATTAGTACAAGCCGAATCTAGTAGAGTCTTGTGGATCGGTGCGGAGATGTCTATTATCTATCTTTGAGAGGCTACATAACTTTAGGAGAAATCTATTTCTTCATTCTTTTTCATGCATTCATAGCCTTATATAACTCAAAAACCTCTTATTCACTCTCTCACAGATAATGAGGATGCATTCTTCTTCGGTTAAAGGTTCAGAGCCCATATCTTTGATACGCAGCAGGGGAAGAGGTCAAATTAGAACATCCAGACTAGCTAGAGGTCAGGTTGGGATTGCCTATTCAGGTTCTAGAGTTGCTAGTGATGATGGGTCTATGTAGATAGAGAGGTTGAGGCCATTGCCGATACCATCTATGATTATGTCGATACCTAAGCTTGAGGATTGCTTGGTACGAGTGTTTGGGGTTGCCTCAAGAGGATGGTTCCTACTTTCATTCGACATGCTACTTTGGGGCTTCAGACTCCAGATACACATATGACTACAGATTCTCCTAGTTTTGATGAGGTATTATCGGGGATTGCTCCACATCCAGTGACCTTACTCTTTATATCCATAAAGGGAAAGAGTAGGTTTGTAGATTTCATGAGGACAGATCTTCCTCAGTTCGATGAAGATCCTGGGTTTGATGCTTATATATTCTTGCTTGGTTGTCGCGAAAGGTTGCGCTTGATAGAATCTGCTTGAGTAGATTTCACAGCCTTTCAATTACTTGGACCAGCCAGGTTGCGGTGGAGGACTTTTGTATAGAGTAGACCAGTTGGGTCACTTTCTCTTTCATGGGATCAGTTTGCTTGAGAGTTTCTAGATAAGTTTATATGGAGACATGAGAGACTTGTGGGTAAGAATCCCCCTGGGCTTGATGAAAGTAGCAACATGTATGGTAGAGGCTAGGATCTTTATGGATATTTTTGGAGAGGGTTAGGTTATGGATGCCATGTAGGTTCTTTAGGTCCAGTTCATCAGACTCCTACTACTTCGCGTTGCTTCATATGTGGAGAACTCGGTCACTATAGAAGGGATTGCCCACAGTGTAGACAGAGAGATGCTCAGGGAGATGGTAATTCTTTGTATTATATTCCTTAGGATGGACTCGAGGCAGGAGCTTCTGGTACAGTAGTCACAGGTATGGTTTTAGTATGCCTTTGATCTATCTTGGTATTGGTCCACTGTGGTTCTACATTCTTCTATATATATGTGTTTACTCATTCTGCATTGGATCTTGATATGATTTGTGAGCTCCTTGCTGTGTCTACTGATATTGCTACCCCATAGGTGATTCTTTAGTGGTGGATCGGTTGTGTCAGTCCTATGTTATGACTTATTTAGAGTATGTCATTGTGGTAGATTTGATTTCCTTGAGTAATATAGAGTTTAGTGTGTTTGGATATGATCTTCTCGATGGTTATGTTGTGGAATAGTGATAAATCAATTATAGGTTTTGGTATATTAAGATTGTGGGGTGTCTAGTGGTACTTATCAATTTTGGGTAGAAAGGACCTTGTGTTGGATTAGATTTGTGATGTGACTGGCCTGAAAGGATTGTAAGTAAAGGATTCTAGTGGGATAAGGAAAGATTTTCAGGCATTCATGCCTTGCGGTTTTTTATTTCCTTAGCGATTAGCTTTGCTTGCATGGAAAGACTTATAGTGTTGAAAAACTTCTTGGTTAGACTTAAAGGAATTCAGCTTATAAGGATTCTCGCTTTTGATGTGGAAGGATTTGTAAAGAAAAAGAACCTAGTTTGTAGCATTTATTACTTTAGAAATTAAATGGACTAATGAAATATTTTGCTCATAAGTTTTGATTTAGAGTATGTTATTATTTCATGGTTCTTGTGTTAAAGGATTCGGAATGGGGAATGAGTTAAGGAAAATATAAGAAACTTGTACATAAGGAATTTTGATATATTCAAAATTTAGCTATGGGTTCGAGTTGGGAACTTGAAGTCCTAACAGTATGGTTCATCAGTGACTCATTAGGAGATTAGTCGTGACTTTCCAAACATCGAATTTATGGTTTGGGTGACCATCGGTGAGATATAGTGATTGTTGCACTTCCTCTATGGGTTGCATGAGAATTTGGGTGCCATTTAGAGTGTTCATGTCTATGGTATGTAGAGTTTTATGATGATTCTCAGTTTTCTCAAAGGTTTGAGCACGAGGATATGACTATTAAATAGTGATCTAAGTGGGCTAAGTGTTACTTTTTGAGGTTTTGTGTGGTATCAATATTGATTTCTAGCCTAGTTGCTTCAGCTTGAGGAAATAGTGTTGTCTGATTTGACAGTTATGGTATTAGCCTTGAGTAGGTTGATTTAGTACTATGGAGATTTGCTATGTACCTCCATAGGTCTCCCGCAGTATTTTGTAGGTTCGGGACTAATAATGATTTTGTGGTATAGTCATTAACTTGTAGTACCTTTGACAGCTTCAGGTGAACTGGGTATGTTCACAACTTTTATTATGATCAACTCAGTTTTTAGGTATAGAGGAAGCTTGAAAATAAAGGAACTCAGTTTCAGTGAGAATTTTGGCTTTAGATGCTAGTGAGGTGACCTTGTGAGTCATTGGGCAGAAGATTTCTGGTTCTATAGTGAGACCGGTAGTTCTATTTATATGACTCCTCTAGTGAGTGCTTACATGAGGTTTACGAGGGTATTTTCTATCCTTTGTCTGTTTTGGCACTTTTCTTACTTGTACGTTCGAGGGCGAATATGAGTCTCAGTAGAGGACAATGTAATAACCCTCATAGTGATTTTTAGAATTTTCTGTGTTTTAACTATTTTACCCTTCCCCGTTGTTGCTTTATATCATTTATGAGTTGTGGGAATGGTTTTCATGGTCCCCGAAGTATTCGGGAGTAATTTATATGAGTTTGTAGTTTTAAATAGCCTTTAAAGTGATATTGTGGACTTCGGTCAATATTTTATTATTCGAGCATTGGATGGTGATTCCGTCAGTTTTATTAGATCTGGAAAGTCTATTTTGGGTTAGTAGCAGAGCCTGTTGGGGTTTCGAGGCCCATTTGTAATTTTTAAGTATTTGGTTGAAAATCTAGTTTTAATTGCCTAAAGTTGATTTTGTATGTAACTTAGTCATAACGACCTCTTTTGGTAAATTCGATGGTTCCATTGAATCCGAAACGTTTACATTAGCCTACTAGCATTATTGGTTTATTTCTGTGGGGCCTCGAACGAATCCCGATGGTCCGTTCGGAGAGTTTTTGGACTTGGGAGTTTGCTAAAGTTGTTGTTTCTGGTGCAGGTATTTTTCCTTCATTGAGTTCGCAGCCTTAGCCTCGCGTTCATGATGAAGGAGTTCCTTAAGCATCTCATTTGCGGGGGTTAGGATGCATTCACGAGGAAGGATAAGATCGGTTTGGGGTCCAGGTCGATTTCCTCATTGCATTCGCGACCTAGGGCTCGCTTTGGTGAAGGTTTGATTCTTTTCCTCTTCATGTTCGTGGCTAGTAGCTCATGATCGGGATGTTTTGGGTAGGGGTAGTCCCGTGTTTCCGACGAGGGGATCGCATTTGCAAAGGGCATTTTACCCCTAGGCAGAATTCAAATCCCTTTCGGCCCCAAACCTTATTTTCTCCATTTTTGGAGCATGGGAGCTCGTATTTGAGAGATTCCAAAGGGGTTTACAAGATTTCATTCGTGGGTATGTTTCTAAAACTTGTATTTATCATTTCCTACTGATTTCATTACCAATTCATCTTCAAATCTTTGATTTTAAACATGATTTTGGGGGTTTTACCAGGTAGAGTATAAAATGGGTTTTTCTTCAATTTCAAGTCTGATTTCTACTCGATTTTCTTTTGTTTTTCAGATTTAGAACTCTAAAGGTATGGGGAATATAATTCTTAAATAAAATTCTGATTTTACCTTTTTATTTTCTGAGCTGATTTTCGAAGTGATTTTAGACCCAGAACCAAAATGCAACAATGTTGGTATTGTTGGACTTCTTTTGACTTGTAGATGTCATATTTTATTAGGTTGGATTTTTTTGGTGATGATTCATGGGAGTAGAGCTTTCAATTGAGGTTTTGGACTGTGTTTTGACTTTGCAAATCTTCTTTAAGGCAAGTTGAGTTGTACCTTGACTCTTTTTGAGGTGTTTATGTGTTAAGTGATTATTTTCTTGTGTTTTATGAATCTCTAAGGGTTTGGGGATCCCACTTAGATTAAATGGTTAGTATATCCGCTGGTACCGTAGTCTATTGATGGGTTGTAGTAATATAATTGTTTATCTTATTTATTCTTGCTACTTGCTAATACACTTAGAGTAGTTTGTAGATAGGTAACTTATTGATCTTGAGTAAATTGATAGTGGGTATCTATTTAAGAGCTTGAATTATGTTTAGTAGATATTGATGTGATGATCGGGGTTTAACAACCATTTAGGGGATAATCATGTTATTATGTTATTTGATGGAACGATTGGGATTTAGTAAACACTTAGAGTATTAATAGCTCATAGTAGTTGATGTAATTACTGGAGTTAGTGATCTCTTAGGATATAAACGAAGATAGTATAGTAAAGAAATTAAGAAAAGAACTTGGCTTAGTCATAGGTAACGAACGAAGATGAACCTTGGGGTATATTGTTAACTAGGGCATTTCTCCTTTAAGTAATTTAGCCTGATGGTGTCATCCTTGAGAAATATGGGACTTATTGTATGAAACAAGCTTGATTTTGGGTAAGTTTGCTATATTATTGGCGTTATTTGGATTGTTTACTATTTTCGTGTTATCGTGTAGGAGCTTATGTTAATATTATTATTGACTTGAGAGATTAATATATTGCGATGTCCATGAGGGGCTATTATTGGAATTATTTGTGTATTATTTGCCTTATTAATATTATGATGCCCGAGTAGGGGCTTGAATTGATATTATTGGCCTTATTTATGCATTATTTACCTTATTATTATCATGATGCCTGAGGGGGGCTTGAGTAGATATTACAGGACTTATTTGAGTATTATTTGCCTCTATCATTATCGTGAAGCCTGACAGAGGGGCTTGGATTGATATTATTGATTTCTTACATGACTTTTATACCATTTGTGCCATGCGATGGCTTATATTATGAATTTTTAACTTATTAAGTTGATTTCTGAGCTCATTTATACCATTATTGAATTGATTATTATCTTCATACTGATTGTGAGCATTATATCATCATTTCATCCATATATATTCAGGAGATTGGTACTACTGAGAAACTCTGATTTTGAAAAAAAAAGAAACATTTTGTACAACCCTTGGCCGAGGTATTTGCCGAGAAGGTTGATTGAGACATTTTGTAAAACCCTTGGCCGAGTTCTTTACCAACAAGATAGATTGAAACACATTATAAAACCCTTGACCGAGGTCTTTACCGACAAGGTTGATTGAGATACGAGATTGTGTTAGTATATGGGTCGCTCCCCACATGGTGTCCTGTCCTGGAAGCTTTAGCTCGGAAGGTGTATGTGATAAATGGGTCGCTCCACCCATGGGTCCTGTGCTGGAAGCTTTAGCTGGGAAGGTGTATACGAGGCTATGCGATGGCTTACATTATCATCATCCCATTGCATTGCATTGCATCCCTTTGTATGGTTGATTTTGCATTTGATTACTTCCTTCGTATTGTATTACCGCGATTACACCTTGTTTGTGATATTGTGTATTTTTCATTCATTTCACTACATTACATCATATTGTACCATCTCTTGGATGATTTAGAGGTTGAGATATTATGAGACGTGGGGTATGGCTATGGCCTGATCAGTGAGACTTTTGTGTCACACCTATTGGTTGCTAAATATACACATAAATAAACACCCTCACTACCTTATCCTAGATTATAGGTTGGACATGATGATTGATCATATTGTACTGTGTTAGTGAGTCTCCCTCTTAGAATGACTCTTTACTTTGTCGATCATAAAATGATGTGTGTTGACTCACCTAGACTAATTTGCCTACCCTATTTAGTGATATTCCTTTAGCTATTTTGGTTGGGTTGCCCTGTTAGATGGGGTGGCGTATTGATTTTTTACAGGTTTATTTGGGGTTAGTTGGATAGTTGGGGTGGTGGTCCTCGCCATCACTTTGGATTAAGGTCGGTTATCAATGATGCTTGTTGAGTACACATATTTCGTACTCACCTTTGCTTTTTCTTTCTTTTTCCTTTTTCTACACCCCGTGTAGGCGTTGATTCTAGTAGCGAGTGTAGATCATATTCCTTCAGTGTTGGAATTGCGGAGATCGAGGTAGAGGCTGACGGGTCTCAGAGCTTACTCAAATTTTTCTTCTTTTATCTCGTGCTTTATCCACATTTAAGATACTTTAGTTTATTTTATATTGTCACGCCCCGAATTCCAACGAGGCGGAATGGTACCCGAAGCCGATATGGCCCAAGAGAACCAATCCTTGCTCATGTACATTCATATGTCTAACCCCGTATGAACGTCGTTATGTCTCATGCAACTATGCGGAAGTCATGGAAAACATGTTATATATGAAACTTGGCTGTTAGGGCCATCAAGTCAAAATGATCATACATACCTTACACTCACATTCCCACATACGTTTACAAAGCCTCTAAGGATACATATACATGACCAACCTACTGTCGGGACAAGTCCCCACTTTATACAACATATATACAATGCCAAAACCAAAACCAAAGTACACATATGACTCGAAAATCCCCGAACCAACTGGAGCTCACCAATGATCTGTAGATGACCTGCAACCTACTGAGGAGGTCTACTAGCACCTGCGCCTGCAGCAAGTAAAGTAAGTCCCCATAGGAGGTCAGTACGAAGAATGTACTGAGTATGTAAGGCTCACAAGAAACTGCATTATACATGATAACAACAATGGAGTCAATATAAAAGAAACAGCCAATGCGGATAACCCTCATTTTATATGTGGAACCATGTACATTTCTTCTGTTATTGTCATTTATGGTTATTCTTTCATATCCTTATTATTCATATACTATCCTCCATATACCCCTTTATTCAAGAGAGCGTTACCTTCACTCAAGAGACTTGCCTCCAAGAGATTCTTCTATTCAAGAGATTCTTCGTTGCTTTTACGCTCATCATCATTATTATTCATCTACTTGGTTAGTAGGTTGTAAAATAACATTCATCCACCTTATCGGTGGGTTAATAATATAACATACATCCACTCTATTAGTGGGTTAATAATATAACATACATCCACTCTATTGGTGGGTTAATGATATAGCATACATCCACTCTATTGGTGGGTTAATAATATAACATACATCCACTCTATTGGTGGGTTAATGATATAGCATACATCCACTCTATTGGTGGGTTAATAATATAACATTTATCCACTCTATTGGTGGGTTAATAATATAGCATACATCCACTCTATTGGTGGGTTAATAATATAACATACATCCACTCTATTGGTGGGTTAATAATATAACATAAACACGCCTTTCTTCGTTTCTTACTTGGGGGAGATTGATATTTTACTTGTGAGAGATTGATACATTGAGGATCGTGATATTATTGGAAACACACATATATGTTTTACCTCATTTCTTTACTTTCAAGAGATTGATACGCTCACTTATGAGAGATTGATATATTTGTAATCATAACCTTATTGGAAGCTTTGGAACATACTATTATTGGGACTTTGGAACCATGTCCATAATTATGTAACACATGAGCAACAACGACAAATGAGGAATATGTGACTTAACAATAGATAACAACCTGAAATGAGATACCTTGGGACATTTCGGAATGAACTAGTACAACATCAATGGAATACTATGAACTGCAGAAGGATACGGAAAGAGTAACCTTACATACCTTATCTTCTCAATACGAATATACAATCCTATACGTGCTCCTTCCTTATGTTTCACTCTGCAACACAAGTACATAACGGAGTTTCCATTAACCATCAACTACCTTACAAATGCATATAACGACAATGAGTTACATGTTTGGCTTTAAAATGTTATTTCCCCCTTGACAATACCATTTATGAAATTATCATACCAACAATCCCACAATATTCCATACATTGACCAATACATGATAAACCAATAACATGTCACACCAAGTTCATACTTTCCACTTCTCCATCAACACAACATCACAATTACTTCATCAAGTCACCTCAATACGTCTCATAACAACATATCGGCCAAAATCCCATAATTTACACTTATAGAAAAATAACAAGTTTAAAAACATAATCACACCATACATGTAGATATTTCATCCATACCATGCACTTTCATCAAAACCACACGTCACCTTTCAAGTTTAATTCACAAAGATGACACATCTTTTCCAAAAACACAAAAGTGCACTACTCACACTTTTAGACATAACCATCATGATATACATACTCTACCATACATATAATATGTTAAACCATAAGATTAAACACTTACCCAAGCTTGAAAAATGATGATCTTGCTCCAAGAGATGACTTAGGGTTTTGAGAGCTAAATGGGTTTTCTTGGAATTGTCTAGAAAAGCATGTGTGTTTGTAATGAATAAAATCAGATTTTTGACCCTTTATATAAGCCCTCAATTCATTCTTATCCACTCTTTATAGCATTAAATTCCATGTCTAGAAGGTCAATGGAAGAATGGGTTATTTGGCCCATTTGGGCCATGTTTTTTGCCTCATTTGGCCTTCATTTCATTGAGCCCAATTCATAAATTCAATGTACAATCCACCAAATTTCTCATGTTTAAATCATTTCATATGTGTTACGATAATATTCCAACTCACGAGACTCACATTCGTCACCTCATTCCCAAGAGCAAGTGATTCTAGTCAATCATGGCTCATTTCGAACATAAAGGGTAAAAACATAATTTAGATGCCAACTTCATCCACGAATAATTTTACCAAATTGGAATACCAATATAATACTTCAATCATTCCGTTTATAGGCTCGTGGTTGGAGAAGAAATATGGCAAAAAGCGGCCCGGTACGTCCCCGGGCACCCTTGGCCTATTTTTTTTTTTGAAAATTTTCATTCTTCGACTTTTCTTTGCGGATTTGGTTAGATACTTCAAGTTCTATTCTTTAAATTACTTCTTACCTTTAATATCCTTTGTTTGGAGGTCCTCCAAGCCTCATTTTTAACCCCACAAATTCTCCACGAAGTTACAAGACACCTCCTACGAAGGTCTAATCACATGCACTATGCCCAATATCAATTATCTCATCAATAACATTACAAAATACATACTTATGGCTCTCGACACCTAAGTAAACATTGTTCAACGTTGTCAAGTAGGGTTGGGAAGTTACGGGGTGTTACACATATTATTTTGTATTAGAGGCTTGTACTAGTGACAACCAGACCTGGGATGTATCTTTGAGATTTGTATTTCATTTTTTATAACATTTGGGATTATTTATATTTTTTCTTCTTCCACTTCTATTTTATTTGATTATTGAGTTTGGGTTGGGTTAGGCTTACCTGTACTGGAGGGTGTGATAGGCGCCATCACGGACTCTACTTTGGGTTGTGACAACAACTTATCTCCAAAACTCAAAAAATATGTTAGATTTTCTAGATTCTTCATCTTGAACAAGGAGTGTAACAGGTTTTTAAAATGAGATATTCCAACTTCATTGTTTTCTTCGATAGTTATTTCATCTACATAAATAAGGAGAGTAGTAATAAATTCCTGAGCTAGACCAATGTAGGAATAATGAAAAATCTGAGTTGCTCCAAGTAAAACCAGTACCTAGGTTTCTAGTTCAAAATTTTTTAAACAAAGATTGAGGAGTCTAGAGTATCATTTAACTTGTTCATGAGTCAAAATGGTATTGTCCGAGATGAGGCTTATAGGAATAAAGGTAGATTGGATACTATATAAGGTCATTCATAAGTGCACTTAACCTCTGTAATAACCTTGAAAATAATCTTGTACAAAACATTGCAACAAGATAGTGGCCTATATTCTTTGATCGATCCAGGGTGTTTAACCTTGAGAATCAAAGTAACAACAATATAGTTCACGGGCTTGTACATGGTCTTGGTCAAAGAAATGAGAGATTCTAACTTCATCGTTTCCTATGATAATTATTTCATCTAATGTAAATAAGGAGAATAGTAATTCCCGTGCTAGACCAGTGTAGGAATGATAAAAAAATCTGAGCTGCTCCGAGTAAAACCAGTACCTAGGATTGTAGTTCAAAAATTTTCAAACCAAAAGTGAGGAGTCTGCTTTAATCCATGGATGATTTTCTTAAGATGACATACCTAATTCGGAATAGAATGTTAGTAACCTGGAGGTGGGTTCCTATAAACCACTTCGTGCAGGTCTCCGTGCATGAAAGTGTAACACCCCATAAATTTTCAAACGTATGCGACTAGGTGACGGAAGTAATTGAACATGAAATAAAAGGTATATTATGTATGCAAAGTGTTGGACTTAATTCATTTTGGCTAATGGGCTCAAAACTGGCCCAAAATTACAAGAAAGACATGGCCCAAAAAGGGAAAACTTGACCCATTCATCTTTGACTCTTAAACAATCATTAATGACCAAGTGTATGGTTAAGAGGGACTTTTAAGAGGCTATATAAGGCTCAAAAATCAGATTTTAGTCATTCATAACACCTAGCCGTTTCTTGAAATTTCTAGACATTCCAAGATACCAAAAGAAACCCTTTTCAAGCCAAGGCAACCACACTTGTTTTTCCAAGATCATCACCTTGTAAGTGTTGGTAAGTGTTTATTCTTGTAGTTTAATATATTATATGAATAAGAGGTTGTGTAAATCATGTTGTATATGTTTAATAAGTGTTGAGCAGTCCACTTTTGCTTAATCGGTACAAGATTTGCCTTCTATGTGGTTTAAACTTGAAAGGGGACTTAAGGTCTTGAAGGAATTGAATTATATGGACTAAATTTCAGTATATTTAAAGTGTGGTGTTGTACCCAATTCGTTACTTTTGTGTATGGCTTTATGGAAATGGTTTTACGCAATTGTGCATGCATGGAACGTTTGGTGTAGTGAAAAGAAAATATTTTCTTGTTATGTTAAAGTGAATTCTAAAATTGTGTGGGCTAGTTTTGGTATATTTTTTTGAAAGGTATTTAGGTGAATTGATAGGATAAATATGTGGAGTTGTATTGAGGCGGAAATGTAAAGTAGAAACTTAGTGTAAAATCCTATCGGTTTGTGATATCTACGGTGATATGTGGACTATTTTGGTGGTGTGTGGACTGATTTGGTGTTGTTGTTTTGCTAAAGCAGTAAGTTATAGTGTAATGTGGTGGAATAATGTTATTTGGTAGTATAATAAAGGGGGGAGTGATGCACCATGTGTTTTGGAGGTTGGACGGTTTTTACTTTCCGTTAAGCACCTACTTACCGTCTTGTGAACTTGTAATGTAGTTAGTGGTTAATATAAGCTTCGTTATGTACTTGTGTGTAGAGTAGAGTAAAGAGAAAGCTGGAGTGTTGTATTCACGAATAAGATTGTGTATCCATATTGGGGAATTACGGTATGTAAGGTTACTCTTTCCATATCCTTCTGCAGCACATAGTATCACATTGTCATTATACTTGTCCCATTCCGAAATGTTCAAAGGTATTCCATTTCCGGTTATTAATCCTTGTTACTCACATGTTCCTTATTCATTGACCAATTGTAATTCACATGACTCATGTTCATTGGTTAATGTTCCAATAATGCTCCAAAGTTCCAATAACATTATAACCACTAATGTACCAATCTCATAACAAAAGAATTGAAGTAATGAACACTTGTTGAGTACGGGTGGCAACTCGAAGGGGCGTAAGCCTAGCTAGAGGCGATCCTGAATGGATATTGAGTACGGGTGGAAACTCGAAGGGGAGAAATCCTAGCTAGAGGTGATCCCGAAAGTTCATTGGAAACGGGTGGCAACTCAAAGGGGCGAAAGCCTAGCTAGAGGCGATCCCGATTATTATATTATTTCCCACTGATCAGTTGGGCCCGGGCATTACATGATTGATGATTATATGATTGATGATGAAGTAAAGTAAAGTAAAGTAAAGTAAAGAAAGCAATGCACATGATCCCACATGTATACCTTATGGTAGTTTATCTACATGATGCGTTCACTTGTACTTGATTCCATTAAAATTCCTATATCTCATACAATTACTTATAGCCTTACATACTCAGTACATTCTTCGTACTGACGTCCCTTGTGGGACTTACCTTACTTGCTGCAGGCACAGGTACTAGTAGGCCCCCACAATAGGACTTGGATTTTCTGCAGATTTGTTGGTGAGCTCCAGGTTGCTTCGGGGTTTTCCGAGTCCTATGTATATGTTGGTTTTTGGTATTGTATCACAGTTATGTAAAGCAGGGACTTGTCTCGATTGTAGGCTTGGTTTTGTATCTGTTAGAGTCTTTGTAGACGTTGTACAGTTAAAGGGAGAAATGTCTTATCATGTTGACGATATGGCCCTAAAGGCCAAGTTTCATATATGTATATATATCACATGTTTTGCCATGATTTCCGCCATTAGTATCTTGCATCTACGATAGTAATGATCATTGCGTGACATGGGTATGAATGTACAGGATTAAAGGTTGGTTCTCTCGGGGCCTCAACGGCTTCCGGTGCCATGTCCGCCCCAACGGGGTTTGAGGCATGACAGAAAGCATTCTTGACATCTAGTTGATGTAACTTCCAACTTCTAATTGACACTAATATCTATAGTGTTCATCGTCCAAATTATATTATTCAATAACAATTTAAGTTCTTTGCGAATCTATCTGAAATTTGAGACTGAAAACTTGTTAATATTGAAAGTAAAGTTAATGAGCACTTATGCAAATTGTGTTAAAAGAAAGAAATGCTAATTATGTGATTGTAAATGAAACTTCAAAGTTTAAGGAACATATTAATGAATCTAGTCCTAATTAACATTGAAAACAATTTTTTCTTAATTAAATAATTCTCGAATAGTATTTAAGAAGCTGCCTAATTATACTACTAAAAATGGCAAAAAAACGACGGACAAAAAAGCGACGGACTGCGTCGCTCCAAAAAAGCTACGGAAAAAGCGACGCTGTCCGTCGTTTTTTTAATTTATTTTAAATTTTTATTTATTTTTATTAAAATCGACGGAAAGCGTCTCAATGTCCGTCGCTTATTTTCGCGGATTATTGTGCGAAACAATTAATAAATAATTTATAGTTTTTTTTTAATAAAAGCGACGGATAGCGTCGATATTAATTTTATTTTAAAAAAAATAAAATTAGAAAGGCGACAGATAGCGTCGCTATTAATTTTATTTTAAAAAAAATAAAATTAGAAAAGCGACGCTGTCCGTCATTTTTTTAATTTAAATTAAATTTTTATTTATTTTTACAAACATCGACAGACAGTGTCGCTATTATTTTTTAAAAAAAGAAAATTAAGTTTTAGCAAAAACGACGTTGTCCGTCGCTTTTTTAATTTATTTTTAATTTTTCTTTATTTTTTAATAAAAGCGACGGACCGAGTCGGTTTCGTTTAAAAAAAAAGTTTATGAAAATGACACTGTCCGTCGCTTTTTTAATTTTTATTTATTTTTTACTAAAAGCGACGGACAGAGACGGTTTCGTTAAAAAAAAATAAAAAATAAGTTTATGAAAATGACACTGTCCGTCACTTTTTTAATTTATTTTTAATTTTTATTTATTTTTTACTAAAAGCGACGGACAGAGTCGGTTTCGTTAAAAAAAAAAAAAGTTTATGAAAATGACACTGTCCGTCGCTTTTTTAATTTTTCTTTATTTTTTACTAAAAGCGACGGACAGAGTCGGTTTTGTTAAAAAAAATAAAAAATAAGTTTATGAAAACGACACTGTCCGTCGCTTTTTTAATTTATTTTTAATTTTTCTTTAGTTTTTACTAAAAGCGACGGACAGAGTCGGTTTCGTTAAAAAAAAAATAAGTTTATGAAAATGACACCGTCTGTCGCTTTTTAAATTTATTTTAATTTTTATTTATTTTTTACTAAAAGCGACGGACAGAGTCGATTTCGTTAAAAAAAATAAAAAATAAGTTTATGAAAACGAGTATATACTTACGTTTAAATAAAATAAATATATTGTCCATCGAGTATATATTTTTATACGTTTATATCTCGTGAAGTTATTTATGTAATAGTCAAAAGCTAATTGAATGTATACAAGTATATTGAATACGTTCAGGGGCGGATCTATATAGGCCCGTGGGGGTACCACGCCACCCGCAAGCTTCGGGTGAAACCCTATATATATAGGTGTATATATATATATAAGATGTAGATAAATAATTAATGTGGCACCCAAAACTATCAAGAGGTGTTGTGATGCCATTGGCGATGACTGAAACTACCACCCAAGGGATGCAGGATCGAATCTTTCTGGCAACATTTTTATTAATAAAATCTAACTTGCAGCTTCAAATAGAGAGCAAATTCAGTTTCAGGGCAAGTTTTAATGATTATATTTTCTTTCTAATTCTAGTGCACTTGGTTTTAATTAATTTATTAATCTTTGAACTTTTTTTATTTTTTTCATAGTTATTAGCTACGAGTTTGACCCAAATAAATGTCCCTACTATTATACACATTCTTTTCCTAGTAAAAATTATTATTCTCAAAGAACCTCCTTTCGTGTTTCAATTCTTCCAACATCCTGTTAACTAAAAAAAAAGTGGGAAGTTATGTTTTTTTTTCTTCTTCATCTCATTTTATAAATTAAATTAGAATAACTTCATGTACTTTTTGACTGATTATATATGTCATATATATAAGATCATAGTAACCCCAATCATTAATTTTCATTTAGATAACAATACAATTTATTTTCCTAATAAAATTGAAAATATTCTTATTTTTTAATTTCTTGGAATTGATTAAGAAAATTTTTACGTTGCCGCAACTGTGGAGATAACATTCTCATTTATAAACTGATAGAAAATGAAATGCGAAATAGCATTGGTGATCAAAATTTATATGATAGTTTAATTTGTTACATAAAGCATGATGTATTTACAAATTTAAGTAATGATGCCCTCATTGGTCGTTTTCAAAATATGAAAACTGTTCGAGGATAATTATAAATAAATGATGTATATTTATAGTATTAGCAATATTGTTGAAAATTTTATACTTTGTGTACCTTGTGAGGAATCGAAACCCAAGGTTGATGTAATGAACTAATTGATATGTCTGCTTGGCACCCGGAAGCTCCAAATCATGTATCCGCCTCTGAATACGTTGATATTATACGATCGAGGTAATAATATACTGTTGGATTTATAATAATGTAAGGTAAATAATCGATAATTAATTAGAGTATAAGGAATACGTTGTATTATGGGGTAATATACTCGTGCATGTGATCTATATGTATATTTCGGTTAGTGATGTATGTAGTAGTCAAAAGCTAACTAAATGGTTAAGTATTCTGAATACGTTGATATCATACGACCAAGGTAATAATATAATGTTGAACTTATAATAACGTAAGCTAAACTAACCGATAATTCATCAGAGTATATATGAAATACGTTATATTACGGGGTAATATACTCGTGTATGTGATGTATATATATAGTATGTATTTAGAACCTGTCCGTCGCTTTTTTAATTTATTTTTAATTTTTCTTTATTTTTTACTAAAAGCGACGGACAGAGTCGGTTTCGTTAAAAATAAATAAAAAATAAGTTTATGTAAATGACACTGTCCGTCGATTTTTGATATTTTTAATTTATTAATAAATAAATAATTTTTATATTTTACAAAATTAATTCAATTTTTAAAAAAAAAAAAAAATCGACGGACAGCGTCGATTTTGTCCGTTGATTTTTTAGTCAACTTTTTAGTCTTCATCTAATTAGGGCAAGACCCAAACTCCTCTCTATCTCTTTCATTTATTTTTTATTTTCTCAAATATCAAAACTCTCTCTCTTTCACGCGAATCTACTCCCGTAACGCCGTCGACGGACAGCAGCAGCCACCGCAACCGACGGACAGCAGCAGCTGCCGCCACTGACAGCAGCAGCAGCAGCAGCCGTGCGTGACAGCAGCAGCAGCAGTAGCCGCGCGTGACAGCAGCAGCAGCAGCAGCCGCGCGGACCAGCCACCGCCGCAGGACAGCCACCGGAGCCGCCGCCGACCAGCAGTAGACGCCTCCGACCAGCAGCAGCATCTCTCTCCACTCATCTCTGTCCACTCCTTCTCTCACCAACGACAACAACAATAACCAAGTAAAGGTAAGTTGATATCTCTCTATTTTCTTATATTAAAGTCCCTAAATGTAGTGTTATGCTGGGATTATTTGTTGTAGAAGGCTTTGAAAGTCATAGGTTTTGTGATGATTATATGGTGTGAGATGGACATACGACGCCTCTACTTATTTGCTTTATTGAATTTATTAAATTGTTTATATACTAGAATTGAAAATTTGAAGTAGTGACTTGAAATGTGAAATTGTGAAATTATTTTTTGAAAATGGTTAAGTGTAGTGACTTGAAATGTGAAATTATTTTTTGAAAATGGTTAAGTGTAGTGACTAGAAATGTGAGCTTGTTTCTTGAAATGGTTAAGTGTAGTGACTTGAAATGTGAAATTGTTTTTTGAAAATGGTTAAGTGTAGTGACTTGAAATGTGAATTTGTTACTTGAAAATGGTTAAGTGTAGAGATTTGGGCATTTGAATTAGTTGCTTGAAAATGGTAATGGCTTGAAAATGTGTATTTGTTACTTGAAAATGGTTAAGTGTAGAGACTTGGGCATTTGAATTAGTTGCTTGAAAATGGTAGTGGCTTGAAATGTGAAATTATTTTTTGAAAATGGTTAAGTGTAGTGACTTGAAATTGTGAGCTTGTTTCTTGAAATGGTTAAGTGTAGTGACTTGAAATTGTGAACTTGTTTCTTCAAATGGTTAAGTGTAGTGACTTGAAATGTGAAATTATTTTTTGAAAATGGTTAAGTGTAGTGACTTGAAATGTGAAATTATTTTTTGAAAATGGTTAAGTGTAGTGACTTGAAATGTGAGCTTGTTTCTTGAAATGGTTAAGTGTAGTGACTTGAAATGTGAAATTGTTTTTCGAAACTGGTTAAGTGTAGTGACTTGAAATGTGAACTTGTTTTTGAAAATGGTCAGGTGTAGTGACTTGAAATGTGAAATTATTTTTTGAAAATGGTTAAGTGTAGTGACTTGAAATGTGAGCTTGTTTGTTGAAATGGTTAAGTGTAGTGACTTGAAATGTGAAATTTTTTTTTGAAAATGGTTAAGTGTAGTGACTTGAAATGTGAACTTGTTTTTGAAAATGGTTAAGTGTAGTGACTTGAAATTATGAACTTTTTTGTTGAAATGGTTAAGTGTAGTGACTTGAAATTGTGAACTTGTTTCTTGAAATGGTTAAGTGCAGTGACTTGAAATGTGAAATTGTTTTTGGAAAATGGTTAAGTGTAGTGACTTGAAATGTGAAATTATTTTTTGAAAATGGTTAAGTGTAGAGACTTGGGCATTTGAATTAGTTGCTTGAAAATGGTAATGGCTTGAAAATGTGTTTAGAGACTTGGGCATTTGAATTAGTTGCTTGAAAATGGTAGTGGCTTGAAAATGTGAAATTGTTTTTTGAAAATGGTTAAGTGTAGAGACTTGGGCATTTGAATTAGTTGCTTGAAAATGTTAGTGGCTTGAAAATGTGAATTAGTTAATTGAAAATGGTTAAGTCTACAGACTTGGGCATTTGAATTAGTTACTTGAAAATGGTTAATGGTAGAGTCTTGAAATGTGAATTAGCTACTTGAAAATGGTAATGACTTGAAAATGTGAATTAGTTACTCGAAAATGGTTAAGTGTAGTAACTTGAAAATGTGAATTAGTTACTTGAAAATGGTTAATGGTAGAGACTTGAAAATGGTTAAGTGTAGAGACTTGAAAATGTGAATTAGTTACTTGAAAATGGTTAAGTGTAGAGACTTGAACTGTAAATTAGCTACTTGAAAATGTTTAAGTGTAGTAACTTGAAAATGTGAATTAGTTACATGAAAATGGTTAAGTGTAGAGAATTGAAATATGAATTAGTTACTTCAAAATGGTAGAGACTTGAAAATGTGAATTAGTTACTTGAAAATGGTTAAGTGTAGAGAATTGAAATGTGAAGTAGTACTTGAAAATGGTAGTGACTTGAAAATGTGTATTTGTTACTTGAAATTGGTTAAGTGTAGTGACTTCAAATGTGTATTTGTGACTAGAAAATGGTTAAGTGTAGTAACCTGAAAATGTGAATTAGTTACTTGAAAATGGTTAAGTGTAGAGAATTGAAATGTGAATTAGTTTTTTCAAAATGGTAGAGACTTGAAATGTAAACATGTGACTTGAAATGTGAAGTAGTACTTGAAAATGGTAGTGACTTGAAAATGTGTATTTGTTACTTGAAATTGGTTAAGTGTAGTGACTTCAAATGTGTATTTGTGACTAGAAAATGGTTAAGTGTAGTGACTTGAAATGTGTTTTAGTTACTTAAAAATGGTTAAGTGTAGTAACTTGAAATGTGTATTAGTTACTTGAAAATGGTAGTGACTTGAAATGTAAACATGTGACTTGAAATGTGAAGTAGTACTTGAAAATGGTAGTGACTTGAAAATGTGTATTTGTTACTTGAAAATGGTTAAGTGTAGAGACTTGAAATGTGTTTTAGTTACTTAAAAATGGTTAAGTGTAGTAACTTGAAATGTGTATTAGTTACTTAAAAATGGTTAAGTGTAGTAACTTTAAATGTGTATTAGTTACTTAAAAATGGTTAAATGTAGTAACTTGAAATGTGTATTATTACTTGAAAATGGTAGTGACTTGAAATGTAAACATGTGACTTGAAATGTGAAGTAGTACCTGAAAATGGTAGTGACTTAAAAATGTGTATTTGTTACTTGAAATTGGTTAAGTGTAGTGACTTCAAATGTGTATTTGTGACTAGAAAATGGTTAAGTGTAGTAACTTGAAATGTGTTTTAGTTACTTAAAAATGGTTAAGTGTAGTAACTTGAAATGTGTATTAGTTACTTGAAAATGGTAGTGACTTGAAATGTAAACATGTGACTTGAAATGTGAAGTAGTACTTGAAAATGGTAGTGACTTGAAAATGTGTATTTGTTACTTGAAAATGGTTAAGTGTAGAGACTTGAAATGTGTTTTAGTTACTTAAAAATGGTTAAGTGTAGTAACTTGAAATGTGTATTAGTTACTTAAAAATGGTTAAGTGTAGTAACTTGAAATGTGTATTAGTTACTTAAAAATGGTTAAGTGTAGTAACTTGAAATGTGTATTATTACTTGAAAATGGTAGTGACTTGAAATGTAAACATGTGACTTGAAATGTGAAGTAGTACTTGAAAATGGTAGTGACTTGAAAATGTGTATTTGTTACTTGAAAATGGTTAAGTGTAGTGACTTGAAATTGTGAACTTTTTTCTTGAAATGGTTCTTGAAATTGTGAACTTGTTTCTTGAAATGGTTAAGTGTAGTGACTTGAAATGTGAAATTATTTTTTGAAAATGGTTAGATGTAGTGACTTGAAATTGTGAACTTTTTTGTTGAAATGGTTAAGTGTAGTGACATGAAATTGTGAACTTGTTTCTAGAAATGGTTAAGTGTAGTGACTTGAAATGTGAAGTTGTTTCTTGAAAATGGTTAAGTGTGGTGACTTGAAATGTGAAATTATTTTTTGAAAATGGTTAAGTGTAGAGACTTGGGCATTTGAATTAGTTGCTTGAAAATGGTAATGGCTTGAAAATGTGTATTTGTTACTTGAAAATGGTTAAGTGTAGAGACTTGGGCATTTGAATTAGTTGCTTGAAAATGGTAGTTGCTTGAAAATGTGAAATTGTTTTTTGAAAATGGTTAAGTGTAGAGACTTGGGCATTTGAATTAGTTGCTTGAAAATGGTTGTGGCTTGAAAATGTGAATTAGTTAATTGAAAATGGTTAAGTCTACAGACTTGGGCATTTGAATTAGTTACTTGAAAATGGTTAATGATAGAGACTTGAAATGTGAATTAGCTACTTGAAATTGGTAATGACTTGAAAATGTGAATTAGTTACTCGAAAATGGTTAAGTGTAGTAACTTGAAAATGTGAATTAGTTACTTGAAAATAGTTAATGATAGAGACTTGAAAATGGTTAAGTGTAGAGACTTGAAAATGTGAATTAGTTACTTGAAAATGGTTAAGTGTAGAGACTTGAACTGTAAATTAGCTACTTGAAAATGTTTAAGTGTAGTAACTTGAAAATGTGAATTAGTTACTTGAAAATGGTTAAGTGTAGAGAATTGAAATGTGAATTAGTTACTTCAAAATGGTAGAGACTTGAAAATGTGAATTAGTTACTTGAAAATGGTTAAGTGTAAAGAATTGAAATGTGAAGTAGTACTTGAAAATGGTAGTGACTTGAAAATGTGTATTTGTTACTTGAAATTGGTTAAGTGTAGTGACTTCAAATGTGTATTTGTGACTAGAAAATGGTTAAGTGTAGTAACCTGAAAATGTAAATTAGTTACTTGAAAATGGTTAAGTGTAGAGAATTGAAATGTGAATTAGTTGCTTCAAAATGGTAGAGACTTGAAATGTGAAGTAGTACTTGAAAATGGTAGTGACTTGAAAATGTGTATTTGTTACTTGAAATTGGTTAAGTGTAGTGACTTCAAATGTTTATTTGTGACTAGAAAATGGTTAAGTGTAGTGACTTGAAATGTGTTTTAGTTACTTAAAAATGGTTAAGTGTAGTAACTTGAAATGTGTTTTAGTTACTTAAAAATGGTAGTGACTTGAAATGTAAACATGTGACTTGAAATGTGAAGTAGTACTTGAAAATGGTAGTGACTTGAAAATGTGTATTTGTTACTTGAAAATGGTTAAGTGTAGAGACTTGAAATGTGTTTTAGTTACTTAAAATTGATTAAGTGTAGTAACTTGAAATGTGTATTAGTTACTTAAAAATGGTTAAGTGTAGTAACTTGAAATGTGTATTAGTTACTTGTAAATGGTAGTGACTTGAAATGTGAATTAGTTACTTGTAAATGTGAATTAGTTACTTAAAAATGGTTGTGTAGTGACTTGAAATGTGTTTTAGTTACTTAAAAATGGTTAAGTGTAGTAACTTGAAATGTATTTTAGTTACTTGAAAATGGTTAAGTGTAGCAACTTGAAATGCAAATTTATAATTGAATATCTATATTTTTGTAGATGGATCATCGTTTGTGGATGTATGATATGGATTATGAAACTGGTGGGGGTTTAAAACCTCAATATCTTAATGGTGTTAGAGGTTTTATCGTTCATGCAATGTCACTAGACTTCTTTCAAAAAAGTGGGGTGGTTAGGTGTCCTTGTAGTTCATGTAGGTGCATGAATTTTTTTCAACCAGATATAGTTATGACTCATCTCTATCGTAATGGATTTAAGCCAAGATATTTTGTGTGGGTCGATCACGGAGAGAGAGAGATGGTTTGAATGGTATATTTTATAATTCGTTGCCTGAGGATGAATATGACATGCTTGTACATGGTCAACATGCTAGGATTCAACATGCGAGGGTTCAACATAGGGTACAACATGAAGATAGAGTTCATGAAATGGTCAATGATGCCTTTGGGATTGGGGATGGGATGGAACTAGAACAGAATTTAGAAGAAACTCCCAATGAAGAAGCAAGACGCTTCTATCAACAATTAGAAGAGGCTAGTCGCCCACTATGTGAAGGGAGTCGTCATTCTGCTTTGTCTGTTGCAGTTAGACTAATGAGTATCAAATCCGATTGGAATGTTGCTCAATCTGCTATGGACTCTATGGTTGGTCTTTTGGGTGAACTAGTTAACCCAGAGTTGAATATACCTCAAAATTTTTATCAGGCAAAGAAATTGATTTCCAAGTTGGGATTGTCGTATAATAGAATCCATTGTTGTATGAATGGTTGTATGTTGTTGACTAGCATTATGTCTTATATGCGTAATGTGTGTTGCCTGGGGCTGAATTGCATTTTCATTTGACAGGAGGGATACAGAAAATGCAATTTTCTACATCCAAAAAATATGCAGAAAAGCGACGGACAGTGTCGCTTTTGTTCGTCACTTTACTGGAATTTTTTTAAAAAATATTCCATAAATGCGACGCTGTCCGTCGCTTTTTTAATTTTAATTTTTTTTTAAAAAAAAAATATCGACGCTGTCCGTCACTTTTTTTCTTCATTGTTCTTCATATGAAGAACAAAAAGCGACGGACAACGTCGCAATTTTTGAAATTTTTTTTAAAAAAAATTTCTAAAAAACGATGCTGTCCGTCGCTTTTTGTTCAACATTTGTTCTTCACATGAAGAACAAAAAACGACGGACAGCGTCGCAATTTCTGAAAAAAAAATTAAATTTTTTTTCTAAAAAACGACGCTGTCCGTCGCTTTTTGTTCAACATTTGTTCTTCATATGAAGAACAAAAAACGACGGACAACGTCGCAATTTTTGGAATTTCTAAAAAACGACGCTTTTTGTTCATCATTTGTTCTTCATATGAAGCACAAAAAACGACGGATAGCGTCGCATTTCCTGAAAAAAAAAAAAAAAAATCTTCGAAAAACGACGCTGTCCGTCGTAAAAAAAGCAACGCTGTCCGTCGTTTTTAAAAATCGTCGGGCCTTTTTACGACGCAAGTGACTGCATCGCTTTTCCGTCGATTTTGACCAAAAAAATGACGCGGTCCATCGCTTTCAGCCGTCACTTTTTGGTTTTTTCTAGTAGTGTTATTCAGTTTATTAATTAAATAGTTGCCTAATGATATTAATCATGTTCTAGCAAAGTAATTATTTATACGGGTAACCATTACATATACGTTCTATGAAAGAAAAGGCCAAATTGATCAACTGGCTTAGGCTAGGAGACTCCAATATTTTATTCTTTCATGCTTGCATATGAGGAATAGACCTGCTCAAAACCAAATCAGTAGCCAAGCACGATAGAAGTGTCCGATTATAGCATGGTGTGTTGCATCAATGGCTCAATATGAACATTTGTAGATGGAAGACTGTTGGGAAAGAATGAGGACATATAGGCTGAAAACATAGGCTTCTATAAGCATCTAGGGGTGGCAACAAATCATCAACTACCCAACATTAGTGGTGATATAGTGCAAGGGAGGGTTTTTACAAAAGAACAGCAACTTCTCTTGGTGTCTCCCGTTACTATAGAGGAGGTGGTGGAAGCTATAAAAGACATTGATAACAACATAGCCCAGACAGTGATAAATATAATACATTCTTGCAGCCCTTCGCAGAAAAATTATGTGGTGTACAAAGGTTAATGTTAGCTATTATGAGTGTACATTTAATTTTCCTCACCCTTAACACAATTGAGAAAAAAATTTGTACACCCTTCACAAAATTTCTGACTCCGCCACTGCCTGGGACATTGTAGGTGAGAAGATTTTCATGGTTGTTCTAGATTTCTTTGACCAAGACCATGTACAGGCCTATGAACTGTAGTGTTGTTACTTTGATTTCCAAGGTTAAACACCCTGGATCGATCAAAGAATATAGGCCAATATTTTGATGCACTTATGAATGACCTTAGATAGTAGCCAATCTGCTTTTATTCTTTGAAGTCTCATCTCAGACAATACCATCTTGAGTCATTAACTGGCTACATGATACTATAGAAAGGACATTTTGTTAGTTCACATTTAAAATAAAAGTGTGAAAATGGTCCTTTGTTTTAGGATCAGTTTAAACTCCCAAATCCGAAACTACCCAAAAGAAACTGCTTGCCTTTATCTGATAAGAACTGCCCAAAAACTGTTTTGATGGATGAACAGATATATATATATAGGTATAATCCGATGGTCCCTAAGTACAACTTCTTTTACAAAAAATTTCCACACCATCTAAGAATAGAAGTTGAGTACTTAGAAGATTCACCGAAAGTAAAGCGAAGTCGACGTCAATGTCAACTACAGACCTGCAATAATGGCTGGAGGTATGTCGATCTACATTTCCGCTGCGCTATTGCTCTGTATTTCTAACATTTGGTATCAGAACAATTGAAATTGCCTCCGCCTTGTTGATTTTAGGAATTTACAGAAATCCTTCGAAATGGGTTTTAATTTTCAGATCTGTTTTTGAAACTTTTAAAGCAATCTGATGGTAGAAATCATGTGGAAATAAAATTTCGAACATTTCTATGTTTCTTAATAAAAATTTCATGCTAAATTGGTGAATATGACAGTATCTGAAAAATTATTCTGAAATCGGGTCGAATTGAACCCGGTTAAGGTTGAAGATGACTCATTTTTCTAGGTAAGTTTCATAATGAGTTCCTACTCTGGGCATGTGTAGAAAGCAAGCTTTTCGTTTCACTTTGTTGGGCCCATAGTAAACTATAGCAGTGATATCTGTAGTAAGCAATATACTGCATCTTTTCACATGTGAAAGATATTATCAATGGGACCCATCCTATACTTGCTATTAATGGCTATTTGTCAGTAGCATCTTTTGTTTTATCTTGTTGGGTAAATTTTTACAGAAACTTCTTTGGAAAAACAAATTTTGATATTTGTTTATATTATTCTATTAAATTCCTTAGTTGGCTCACTTATCTGGAAAATTCTTACAAATGTGTGCTCATGATTGAATTTTCAATATATGATGCTAAATTTTGACAATATTTTAGTAATGTTAATATCAAAATGTTTATATGCTTGAATTGTTATATTCGTTGTATGTATAATGGTTATTAACCTTTTACGTACAAATATCGAGGACAATATTTAAGCACATGATATTTAATTTTATTGCATAATGTTTAGTAATAAAATATTATATTTAATGTCTAGTGATTCATATAATTTTATTGAATTAAAATTTAGCCACAACAATCTTGATTTAATAAAATTATATATTATGTTTAAGGATCACATAAGAAAATTATAGACATTAAATAAGGACTAATATCTAAGTGATCTATAATTTTGTTTAATTAAGATTAGCCACAGCATCTTTAATTGAATAAAATTCTAAAATTAAAGATCACATAGACATTAGTATTGTGATTAGTTGTGCACGATATGATAACTTAAGAACCTTTATTATTGGGTTGCATAATTAATTAGGATAAAATATTAAATACTTTTCATAATTACCCACAGGAATTATGAATGAGAATTTAATAGTTTTATCGTAAAGATAGAATATCATGCTAGTAACGGATAATTCTATCGTAAAGAATGAGTCTAATTGAATTAAAAATTTAGCCCACAGGCAATTTTTATGTCAATAGATTCAATTTTATATTATTTGCCTCAAATTTATTAAGCATGTATGTATATTTTAGCAGTTATACAACCTGCGAATTTCTCTGATATTTGTGATATCCCTGAATTGAATGGTGAGAACTATAAGATTTGGAAAGAGAGAATTCTCCTTCACTTAGGGTGCATGGACATTGATTATGCTATCAGGAAAGACGAACCACCTATTGATGAAATTAGCACTCAAGCTGAGATTGCTCTTCATGAACAATGGGAGCGCTCTAACCGTTTGAGTGTTATGTTCATTAAGACCAAAATCTCTGCTGGTATTCGTGGTTCTGTCGAATAGTATAACAATATCAAGGCATTACTGAAGGCTATTGATGAACAATTTGAGACTTCAGATAAAGCACTTGCCAGCACCTTAATCATGAAATTCTCATCAATGAGGCTCACCTGTGTGAGAGGTGTGCATGAACACATCATGAAAATGCGAGACTTAGCGGCTCAACTAAAAACTCTTGAGGTCGAAATGTCTGAAACTTTTCTGGTGCACTATATTTTGACTACTCTACCTGCACAGTACGGTCCCTTTAAGATCTCTTATAACACACATAAGGATAAATGGTCTATCAATGAACTTATGGCCATGTGTGTTCAAGAGGAGGGTCGATTGCTGATGGAAACGTGAGAAAGTGCACTCATGACTACTCAAGGACAGAAGTTTCATCATGCCAATAAAAAGTTGAAAGGAAAGGCTCCACTTGACTCTGACATCAAGAAAGAATCCAAGTGTCGCTTCTGTAGAAAGAAGGGACACATAAGGAAGGATTGTGTCAAGTTTCAACGATGGCTTGAGAAGAAAGGTACTTCAATATCTCTTGTTTGTTATGAAGCTAATATGATTGATTTTAATCATAACACGTGGTGGATTGATTCTGCTTCTACAATCCATATTACGAATTTCTTGCAAGATTTAACAAACCTGCGGAAGCCAGTGGGAGCTGAGCGAAGCATCTATTCAGGAAACAAGATGCAGTCGCATGTAGAAGCTATTGGAACATGCACTTTAGTTCTTAGTAGTGGTTTTATTTTAGAGTTGGAAAAGACCTTTTATGTTCCTAACTTTTCTAGGAATTTAATTTCAGTATCAAGACTTGTACCTTGGGATACTCCTTCTTTCTAGAAGGTTATTCTAATCTATTTTATAAATCTAAACTTATTGGATATGGTACATTGTCTGATGGTCTTTTCTCTCTTGATTTATAAAATGATTCCACTCATAATGTTATGCATGTTCAAGCTGGCACTAACCGATGTGTTATGAATGAAGATTCCTCTATATTATGGCATCGGAGATTGGGACATATCTCCATAGATAGAATTAAGAGATTAGTAAATGATGGAGTACTTAGTACTTTAGATTTTACTGATTTCGATACTTGTGTTGACTATATTAAAGGCAAGCAGACAAACAAGTCAAAGAAAGGTGCCAAGAGGAGGTCAACCATATTAGAAATCATACATTCAGATATATATTGTCCAGATATGGATGCATATGGTCAGAAATACTTTATCACCTTTATAGATGATTACTCACGATATATGTATCTCTACATGCTTCATAATAAAAGCGAAGCATTAGAATCCTTTAAAGTTTTTAAGGCTGAAGTAGAGAAACAATGTGGAAAGCAAATTAAAATTGTGAGGAATTGTGAGGACTGATAGAGGTGGTGAGTACTACGGTAGATACACTGAGAATGGACAAGCACAAGGTCCGTTTGCAAAATTTCTTCAAGAAAATGGGATTGTTGCCCAATACACCATGCCTGGTTCTCCTGATCAAAATGGTGTAGCAGAAAGAAGAAATCGAACATTATTGGACATGGTGCGTAGTATGTTAAGTAGCTCTAAGCTACCTAAGTCTTTATGGATTGAAGCTCTTAAGACGGCAGTGTATATATTAAATCGAGTTCCAACCAAAGCTGTCCCAAGGACACCTTTTGAGTTGTTCAAAGGTTGGAAACCGAGTTTAACACATATTCGTGTATGGGGATGCCCGTCTGAAGTAAGAATCTACAACCCACAAGAAAAGAAACTGGATCCTAGAACCATTAGTGGATATTTCATTGGATATGCCGAAAGGTCTAAAGGATACAAATTTTATTGTCCATCTAACAACACTAGGATTGTGGAATCAAGAAATGCAAAATTTCTTGAGAATGACTTAATTAGTGGGAGTAATCAATTTCAGAATACAATTTCTGTAAGAGATCGACCTTCCACTTCAAGTCAACGATTGATTGTCGTACATAACACCCCTCAAGTACAATTGGGCATTGCACAACAAATCAATGAGATTCCACAAGCTGCTGAAAATGTTCAAGTAGATCAAGTTCAAGAAATTATCGAACAACCAGTTGAACAACATGGTCCTCAGGAAAATGTTGGTGCAACATTAAGAAGATCTACTAGAGAAAGAAAATCAGCAATTCCTAGTGATTTTGTTGTGTATTTACAGGAATCTGACAATGGAGTTGAAAATGATCCTGAGTCTTTTTCATAAGCCATGAATTGCAAAGAGTCAGAATTGTGGTACAATGCCATGAAAAAAGAGATGAATTCCATGAAAAGTAAAGAAGTCTGGGATCTTGTCGAGTTGTCAAATGGTCTAAAAGCCATTGGATGTAGGTGGGTCTTTAAAACTAAAAAGGACTCATCAGGCAACATTGAAAGATATAAAGCAAGACTTGTTGCTAAAGGATTCACTCAAAAGGAAGGAATTGACTACATAGAGACCTTTTCTCCTATGTCTAAAAAGGATTCCTTGCGCATAATATTGGCATTAGTAGCCTATTTTGACTTAGAATTACAACAGATGGATGTGAAAACCGCATCTCTCAATGGTGATCTAGAGGAAGATGTTTATATGAAACAACCTGAAGGTTTCTCCTCTAGTGATGGTGAACACTTGGTATGTAAGTTAAAGAAATCCATATACGAACTAAAACAAGCCTCTCGTCAATGGTATTTGAAATTCCACAATGTTGTCTCTTCATTTAACTTTGTTGAGAACATTATGGATCAATGTATATACCAGAAGGTCAGTGGGAGTAAAATATGTTTCTTAGTTCTATATGTGGATGATATCTTACTTGCATCCAATGATAAGGGAATGATACATGAGGTGAAACAATTTCTCTCTAAAAGTTTTGATATGAAAGACATGGGTGATGCGTCTTATGTAATTGGCATTAAGATTCATAGAGATAGACATCAAGGTACCTTAGGTCTATCTCAAGAAGCCTATATCAATAAAATTTTAGAGAGGTTTCGAATGAAAGATTGTTCACCAAGTGTAGCTCCTATTGTGAAGGGTGAAAATTTCAACTTGAATCAGTGCCCAAAGAACGATCTTGAAAGAGAGCAAATGAAGGACATTCCATACACTTCTGCTGTTGGAAGCTTAATGTATGCTCAGGTTTGTACAAGACCTGACATAGCATTTGTTGTTGGAATGTTAGGAAGGTATTAGAGTAATCCAGGTCTTGACCACTGGAGAGCTGCAAAGAAAGTCTTAAGATATCTTTAAGGGACGAAAGACTACATGCTTATGTACAAACAATCAGATGACTTGGATGTCATTGGCTACTCTGATTCAGATTTTTCTGGCAGTGTTGATTCACGAAAATCAACTTCTGGATATATTTTTATGTTAGCTGGTGGAGCTATATCTTGGAGGAGTGCCAAACAGACTTTGATTACTACTTCCACTATGGAAGCTGAATTCGTTTCTTGTTTTGAGGCTACCTCACATGGTGTATGGTTGAAGAGTTTCATTTCTGGGCTGAGAATTGTTGACTCTATCTCTAAGCCATTAAAGTTATATTGTGACAATTCAGCTGCTGTCTTTATGGCTAAAAATAACAAAAGTGGTAGTCGAAGCAAGCATATCGACATCAATTATCTAGCCATAAGAGAACGTGTTAAAGAAAAGAAAGTGGTCATTGAACACGTTAGCACTGAAGTGATGTTAGCTGATCCTTTAACTAAAGGCATGCCACCGCAGAAATTTAAGGATCATATAGTCACAATGGGACTTAGTTCCACTATGTAAATTTTCGTTGTAACAACGAATGTTGATGAAACTCTATTTTATATGATATTTCTCGTATTTTAAACTGTGTGCACATTCAATTTTATTTTAAGAAATGTCACTAAAGTATGGACCTAGAATAAACATTGGGTTTATTCGTTAAGTAATAAAGGATAAAACTTAGAGGCATGATACATTGTAATACATGGAAGATACTACTCACTACTGGAGAAACTATCGCCATGATTCATGTATTATGTTTCTTTTATACTTTGGGTTTTGTGTAATCGGACCAAGTGGGAGAATGTTAGTTCACATTTAAAATAAACGTGTGAAAATGGTCCTTTGTTTTAGGATCAGTTTAAACTCCCAAATCCGAAACTACCCAAAAGAAACTGCTTGCCTTTATCTGATAAGAACTGCCCAAAAAATGTTTTGATGGATGAACAGATATATATATATAGGCATAATCCGATGGTCCCTAAGTACAACTTCTTTTACAAAAAATTTCCACACCATCTAAGAATAGAGGTTGAGTACTTAGAAGATTCACCGGAAGTAAAGCAAAGTCGACGTCAATGTCAACTACAGACCTGCAATAATGGCTGGAGGTATGTCGATCTACATTTCCGCTGTGCTATTGCTCTGTATTTCTAACACATTTCACCTAGATGTATGTTGAAAATGAATTTACTAAAAGCATATGATTCGTTTGAGTTGGAGTTTCATGACAAATTTAAGTCTTGATTAGCTTGTAGTTCCTTAGCTTTTCTTGTGAGGTGGATCATGTGTTGATATCTCCACGGTTACTTATTCTATAGTGATTAATGGAGTGTCTGCCCCTCCCTTTGATGCTAAGAAGGGCTTAATATAATGGTGACCCTATTGAAAATAAACTAGCACTTAATAATCACAGCAATATCGTTTAAGATTATTGATCAGATTGAGGGCCCAGGTACCTTAAATGAGACTGTACAGCAATGTAAATGACACAAGTTTACCGTGGAAAACCTCCTTACTTGAGGAGTAAAAATCATGACCTACGATGAGTAGGATGTCCAACCAAAACTTCATTATTTTCAAAGAGCGGTTATAGATTACAACTCTATAATCTAAGGGTCTATCTCTAGTATCTCAACTCCTATAGTTACTCCAGCTGTATATTACCTTCAAAGACGGCAAACTCTAGTCTTTACAATGAAGTCAACCTAACATTCTTACAAATGTAGGGAGAATATTACAGCCCAATAATCTCCTAAATTACAGACTAAATCTCAACAACCTAAACTCTAATAACTAGTTCTTGGCTTGATGTAACTTGACTCTGAATCTTCCCTTCTACGGCAATTTCTTGAGAGAGAATTTCTTTCCTGTATCGAAATAGCTGTCATTCATGCTTTATAGGTTTCCTTTTATATGTGAAGGACGCGGAGAGTAACTTAGGTTTTTGCAGCCTAGAATTACTCGGGTAAGGAAGCCAAATCCCAATAGGATATGCTTTCCTTTTTGACAATCTGTTTTACGAGTCCTTCCTTAATTTGTGGGATACCACTATCAGCTCCAAAATACCTTCCATATCTTCTCTTTCTATAAGTGACTTGCTGCAGATTATTGAACCAGAGATCTGGTTCACGTGTAGGCAAATGAGTAGTCATGATAACACAGTAAGTGAACCTAGCTCACTCAAGCAATTTATTAGTCATCAAAATAATACATAAAGCATATATGTCCCAAAACAATACACATAGGCTCCAAAAACACCTATGTCACCTTAGCTATTTTTTCTTATTCAGAAAGGTTGCAACTACTAAAAGTTGTTCTTTTCCCTTTCCAGACTTATAGTTTACAATTGTTCTCTTTCCAAAGAATATCATGTCAACTGTGGAACCTCTGGACTAGCTAGTAGAGTTAACATCAGCAAAAAAGCACTCATTGCCTGGGAGAAATTATGCATTAACAGATTGTAAGAAGTATAAACTTGCTGAACTTTCATTTATGGAACAAAGCAGCTCTATGCAAATTTCTCTGGAATTTGTGTAGGGAAAAAAATGTTGTGTATTCAATGGGTCTAAATCTACTATGGTAAAGGTGAGTCTCGGGTAAATGGCCTAATGAGGCATGTTGGATTATTCAGAAGATTGTGAAGGCTCAAAAGTTATATTAACGAGTCAGCCCTATGTGAAAATGTAAGGTAAGGCTGCGTATAATAGACCCTTGTGGTCCTGCCCTTCCCCAAACCCCGTGCATAGCGGGAGATTTAGTGCACCAGGCTTCCCTTTAGGCATAGGTGAAAATGAACTATACTTAATAAGCACACTTTCTCGATTAAGAAGTTGTATCTGAAATTGTTAGGAAATCACCCTAAAGTGCCTTGGAGGAGATTGACATGTAATACCTTCGCTCGCCTAAATGAATTTTCATTCTATTACATGAAATCCATGGGAGACTTTACACTAAGGATAGACTGCTAAGCTAGAGACTGTGGCGGAGACACCTTTTGCAAAGGGGTTTCAAATGACATCCCTTCACTAAAAAGTTACACTATTTAGCTAAGTTAAATTTGTTGACTTCCCTTACTTTATACGTGTCTATTTTTTTATATTTTGATAACCCTAAGTAAAATTTCTGACTTTGTCATGGGTTGGAGAAAGTAGATTTTCCACTTGAGTACATTGTGTGACACTGAACTAGAAATCATTGATCATTTCTTTTTCATTGTTTCAGTGTATTCTTGTGTTTAGAGGAAGCTACGAACTGGCAAGGAATATCTAGGATATTTTGGAATTCTGCACAACAAAAGTATTCTAGAAACATACGACTTATGTGAATAATAGCCCGATCTTTCCAAACCCAATGCATAGTGAGAGCTTAGTGAATTGGAATGCCCTTTTTTCACATACGATCATGTAAAACATTCAAACATGCTAAAAACATGAGAAATACCTCTTGGCGAGTGAAAAATATCTTCCAGCTGATCGGACAACAGTTTTTGGTCTTTTGTGGTGATCCCAAACTAATCGCCAAACTCTTTCAATACTTGGGTGGGCAAGTATTGTGAAAAAAAAAAACTTATTTATTTTTAGGTTATATAAAATGCCCTATATAGACCCTGTTTTCCTACTCCAAAATCTAGACAAAGAAAAGTTCTTTCACGCTCTACCAAGAAATAAGATTTCGAGTCCTAATTAAATATGGGCAAATTAGGGACTAATTTGAAAATCTTTTTTGAATTAGTCTTACCAAAATATGTCATGAATCATTCCATGTTAAGATTATAGATACTAATTAATAAATTAAATTACTGACGAATTTAATTCAAGGATTAATTTTCTCTAGAGAATTACTTAGCTTATTTCATGTACCAAATTCATAAATCCACTTGCAAGATTTGACATAGTGAAAACTTAGAAGCTTCTCAAAAAGGCATATCATCAACCTATATCGAGATATGAATTTTATTAATTAACTTATTATTTCACCAATGTATATTATTATCATTCAATCTACCATGCATAATGGTTCATCTTAGCATCTCACAAATAACTCATAATAGTTTTATCAAGATTGAGAGTATATAAGTAATTATAATAATTTATATTATACGTTTTTGCTAGTCAGTCTAAAACATCTATCTCTACTCGCTCTTGTTTAATACATACAACATGCACTAACAAAAGAAGTCAAAACAACACTGCTCATATAATCAAGATAATTTATATTTAATCTTGTGTTGCAATCATACCGATGGTTTGTTCAATTATTTTCATTTTATATTGTGAACAAAATTGTTATACTTATAAAAACCAATGATTCAGTCATTTCTGTATAAACTAAAATTCTACACATTAAATTATCTACCATAAAGGTAAAAATGGACACATAAATAAATATATGATCTAATTTATATTAAAATAAATAAATAATTGGTTCTATAATAAATAATATGCCTAAATATATAGTTAATAGTGTATATCCCATGGTTAATTGTATATATCCTATCAGAATAGTCATGACATAGACCGTATAAGTACATTAGTTAAAATATGAATAATCACATATTGAGAAGACATTAAATTAATTCCTAATAATGTTCATGGGTAGTGACTTGTCGCATAGTAGAAATATGGGACATCTACTCTGCCTCGATCATAGACCTGAATAATCCGTGGAAGATCAAGAAGGTCATCACGTATTTTGAGGAGTCTGGCAAGATGTTGATGTTGTTGTTCAAGGATATTTTTGATCATGTTTTTCGTTTTTGGACGTTGGACACCGCCAAATCTGCAACGTTAAGAAATAAGATATATGTTTATTTATGGGATGCTACTAAAGAGAACACCCCTAATAATTGTGAAGGGTCTTATATTGAGATGATAGATGATGAGAATTATGCCCTCATTTCTGTGGAGTTATTTATCGAATGTGGTTTGGCTATCGATGATGATATTGGACTGTATTGGGATCCAAGGTCTTCAAATTTTAAATTCATGTTGATTAAGAAGGGTCATGTTTGATGAATTATTGTAATGATATTTGTAAGGAGATTGAA
Source organism: Capsicum rhomboideum (assembly GCA_031232105.1). Taxonomy (NCBI): domain Eukaryota; kingdom Viridiplantae; phylum Streptophyta; class Magnoliopsida; order Solanales; family Solanaceae; genus Capsicum; species Capsicum rhomboideum. The sequence goes on from CP124711.1 coordinate 120,588,239, forward strand.
ATAATATTATACTTATTTTTAAAGAATAGTGTTGTTGCTAACGATGCAAGAGCTCTTTTCCCCTTATACGCTCTAAAGAAAAGATATGACGGGTTTTTGGACCCTATGTTGAGTAAGGGTTCCAAACTTTCCAAAAGCGATAGATAAACAATAATATTATTGGAGTTCTCTTCTTATTGTTGTGGTATATCACGTTATTTTGTCGTTTTATTTTATGTGTCTTAGTTTAACAAAACATAAAGTTTTGAAAAAAAATAATGAATCATATGGTAAATATGTGTATAATATATCCAAATATCCTTGAATTTTATGATTTTAAATGTATCATATTAATTATTAGTTTAAAAAGTTACATAGAAGGTAATATTCATCTTGAAACAATGTAAAAATGTAAGTTTGCAAGTATTTAATGAAAACTTGTGATGGATTTTGATTAGTTTTCAAATGAAATTGTAAGGAGCTTTGAAAGGTTATACTTTTGTTTACAAGAATGTTGATGTCACGACTCAAACCCATCATGAGTGGCGCACCCACACTAACTCCCGGTGGTAGAACCATCTTACCCCAAACATCAATCCAACACTTAGCCAAAAATTAGGAAACTAATTCTTTTTTCATTAAGAAAACCAACAATTCGATAACTAAACCAAAATAATGGAAATACGAAATCTAAACAATCCCCTAGAATCTGAAAGTCATTGTACCAAAACACTAATAAATGTTAACAAAGGGTACAACCCCAAAACAAGAGCAATGTCTATGTCCAAAACAATGGACCAGAAAATTGAATGAAGAACTCATGGCAACCCGAAATATGTAGCTCACCCTTGAATTCGAACACTATTTGAATCACAGCTGAGGTTTTAAAATAGTCACCAAAATATACTCTGCACTCAATAAAAAGAAGAGCACATGTAGTATCAGTACACAAGAAACATCAGTGTACTGGTAGGATCATCGGCCAACCCACAATGAGAAATGGGAACACATAACCATAACTTGATAAAGCAAGACAACCATGAAGACCTACCATGTAACCTTACCTCAAACTTATAACACTTAACCTTGTTCAATGATATAATAGAGTTCAGCCAATACAAGTCAACATGGACAACAATTCAAGTCAGGGTCGTGACTACCAATAAGACTCCAAGTCAATAACCATGACTAAATCAACTATAGCAACCATGTCTCAATTACTCAAGTAAATAGACAGTATAAAGTTATGCCAACCTTGCAATTATGCCCGAACCACTCAAGGATCCATTCAACAACAACAATAGCATGATTATGAATATCGGTTTACATCAAGAAACCAAATATAGCAAATAAGAACGTAAGCCCGGTTCACTCAAGGAACCATCACACTTACATGTACCTGTACACACATGCTAAGGGTCTTATGGTCACTCACTAGACATGACCTGCAGGGGATGAGCTCTTGTCTATGTACCGAATCCCAGACATCAAGTGTCTGCCAACCTTATATCAACCAATTCCCTAAAGATGTCCAAATATTAGTACATCCCATAATAATAACAAATATCACGACAATCACAACCACAATGATAACAGAATAACATTTATAAGAACCAACAAGCTTTTCATATAAGTCCATTCCATGTGATTAACACTCAGGATATCAAATAATCATTCACATTCCTTGAACATGTATTGTAACAAGCAATACGAAAGAACAGTTAGTATGCACACATAAAACAAGTTGGGTTTCAACTACATTAAACCATCACCTACCTCAATCCAACCTGAAATTCTCTAATGAACTTGAGCCTTCCCATTTCTCACAACCTCAGCTTGATTGTGGTCTAAAAATAGGAATATAACACATAATCAACCAAATGACCTACAATATCGAGGATTATAACCTAACCTCGAACCCCAAGGCCAATTTCATGATCATTCCTCCTATTTAGAGTTTTTATACCATAATTTCATCTTAATCCTACCAATTTCAAGGTTATAATATTAAATTATGGTCATGCAAGAGTAAATTAATCACTTTTAACCAAAACTCAAAGGTTTTACACCCAATTTACCTCATTTCACCAGAAAAATCGGCTAGGTTAAGCTAAATCATCCCCAAAACTTGTAAACTAATGGTTTCTAGTAGTTTACAATCGAACAACGAGTTAACGGAAGGAATTACTTATCTTTACGAAGAATTTAGATGGAAAACAGGTGAAAATAGCCCAAAATCGCTTAAGCCCTTCCCAAAATATATTTAGAAATAATTAACCATTTTTGGATAATTTTTTGCATAAATCCGCTTATATCTCGCTATAGCTGCCTCATTATTGTAGAATCCACCTGCTATGGCGGGATTAGCCGACTTTGACTCCTACTATAGTGGGAATTTCTCCGCTATAGTAGCACAGTCATCCTACCACCCGCTATAGCGAGTGTGGCGAGGAAGAAACTTAGGATTTCTCCTAGTTTTACATTTTTCACAATGCACCCTCAAACCATGACATTCTAAACTAACCCATTTACGTCAAGTTTGATATCGGGATTTCTACTTATCAGAATTCACTTTAGAAAGTTCCTACGAATTTTTATCATCTTAGCTAACATAAAATCATACTAAATCATTTTACATTTACCCAATCCTTTCCCGGGTTTCCCTAGACCATACCTTGTTCGGAATTCATCCAAGACTAGCCTAGTTTGAAATTTCTAACTCCCAACCTAAATTTTTGTACGCCAGACTTACCCGTAAAGACTGAATGGGTCATTACAATAGATACCAATTTACCCATCGTTCATCCCCGAATGATCAAATAAGAAAAATGAGCCAAGTCAAAAGACTGGACGATACCTTGTCCCGCATGACCTTTTTTGTTTCCCAAGTAGCTTCCTCGACAGGACGATGCTTCCATTAAACCTTTACCGATGAAATTTCCTTTGTCCTCAACTTTTGAATGTCTCGATCAATAACAACAACTGGATCTTCCTCATAAAAAAAATCCTCATCTAGAAAAATCGAATCCCATTTGATAATGTAATCCCCATTCATATGATATCTCTTAAGCATGGATACATGGAACAGTGGATGGACCCTAGAAAAGCTTGGTGGCAATGTCAACATGTACACTACCGGACCCACGTCTTTAAGAACCTCAAATGGACCTGTATATCAAGGGCTAAGCTCGCCCTTCTTGCCAAACCTCATGACTCCCATCATTAGAGATACAAAATTTGTTCAACAACCTAAAATGACATATACCTTACCTTACGGTCTGCTTACTCCTTTTGCCTACTCTGGGCTGCCAATAACTTAGTCTGAATAAACCTCCCCTTTTCATAATCTTCCTTCACCAAGTCTATGGCCAATGGTTTCACATCAACAACTTTAAATTATCCTATGGGTGATCTACATCTTCTCCCATATAGTGCTTCAAATGGAGCCATATCAATGCTAGAGTGATAGCTATTGTTGTACGAAAACTCACACAACAACAAAAAATTATCCCAATGACCACCAAAGACAATCACACAGGCCCTTAACATATCCTCAACCACTTCCATAGTCCTCTCTGATTGCCCGTCAGTCTGAGGATGGAAAGCGGTTCAGAAGTCGAGCTTAGTGCCCAACTTTTCATGTAGCCTGTCCCAAAACTTAGAGGTGAACTTCGTACCTCTATCAGAAATGTTGGAAATTTACACCCCATATAGCTTCAATATCTCTTTGACATAAATCTTGGCTAACTGCTTTGAATTGTAATCTATGCTAACCAAAATAAAATGAACTGACTTGGTTAGCTTATCCACTATGACCCAAATCGAGTCATGCTACTCCATGGTCTTACGAAGACCTACCAATAAGGCCATAGCTATCCTCTCCTGGTTCTACTCGAGAATGGGCATCTTCTGAAGTAAACTTGTAGGCCTTTTATGTTCGTACTTCACCTGCTGACAATTATGGCATTTAGACACATACTTAACTATATCCCTCTTCATCCTAGGCCATTAATAGAGCTATCTCAAGCCGGGTTACATCTTTGTTGTACCCAGATGAATAGAATATCGAGAACCATGAGCTTCAGCAAGCAAATCAAGAATCAATCACCAACCTGGGGCACGCACGTGCATTCCATCACCATCAACACCCCAGCACATCAAGTGTGGCATTAGAAGCTTCACCACATACTACCTTGTTCCAAAGTTTGTTCAACTTCTCATCTTCAATTTGTTTGGCCTTGATCCTATCAAGGAATGTTGACCTTACCTCAACACTGGCCAACACTCAACCCTTTTCAGAAACACCAAACTTCATAGTCTGAGATGCTAGAGTCTAAATCTCTCTAGCCAGGGGTCGCCTTAACACCCCAAACAAACCAAACTACCCATGCTTCTTGTTTTTTGACTCAATGAGTCTGCCACCACATTAGCCTTACACGGATGGTATTGGATGGTCATATCATAATCCTTCAACAAATCCATCCACCTCTTCTGCCTCAAATTCAAATCTTTTTGAGTGAAAACATGTTGTAAAATTGTAAATACCTCACACTTGATACTGTAAAGATAGTGTCTCCAAATCTTAAATGCAAAGACCACTGCCGCCAACTCCAAGCCATGGGTTGGGTAATTCTTCTCATGAGGCTTAAATTGCCTTGAAGCATACGCAATTACATTTTTGTCCTGCATTAACACAACACCTAAACCAGAGAGTGAAGCATCACAAAATACAATGAAATTTTACCTTCAATTGGGAGTGAAAGAATAGGAGTTGTAGTTAAAATTGTCTTGAGCTTTTGGAAGCTCTCCTCACACTTATCCGACCAAACAAATGACACCTCTTTCTGGGTCAACCTTGTCAAGTGAGTAGCAATAGATGTAAAATTCTTGACAAACCTGCAATAGTAACCAGCAAGATCCATAAAACTTCTAACCTCAGTCACAGAGCTAGGTTGAACCCAACTCTTAACAGCCTCAATTTTCTAGGGATCTACCATCCTTTTTTTTTTTCCTGAAACCGCATTCCCTAAAAAGGAAACAAAAGACAACTAGAACTCACATTTGGAGAACTTAGCATACAACTGCTTTTTCTTCAAAATTCCCAAAACAATGTGAAGATGACCTGCATGTTCTTTTTTACTCTTGGAGTAAACCCGAATGTCATCAATAAAAACAATCACAAAATAATCCAAGAATGACTTAAAGATACCGTTCATCAAGCTCATGAAAGATGTCGATGCATTAGTCAACTTGAATGACATTAGTAAGAATTCATAATGCCCATATCGAGTCCTGAAGGCTGTCTTGGGTATATCCTCAGGCCGAATCTTTAACTGATGGTAACCCGATCTTAAGTCTATCTTGGAGAAAATGAAAGCACCCTATAACTGGCCAGAAAGATCATCTATCCGGGGTAAAGGATACTTATTCCTGATGGTAACTTTATTCAACTGCCTATAGTTAATGCCCATTCTCAGGCTACCATTTTTTTTTTAACGAACAACACTGGAGAACCCCAAGGAGAAGCACTAGCATGAATAAATTCCTTATCAAGTAACTCCAGCAAAATGAGTCTTAAGTTCTCTCAACTCAGTCGGAGCCATCTGATAAGGAAGAATAGAAATGGGGTGAGTTCCTAGTTCTAAATCAATACAGAAGTCATTGTCCCAGTTTGGAGGCATACTAGGTGAATCTATGGGAAACACCTCCTAAAATTCTGACACCAGGGGACTGACTCAATAGAAGGAGATGTTGTACTAACATGCCAGAGATGTGCTAGAAAAGACAAACACCCTCTCCCAACTAATTTCTTAGCCTGAACAAAAGATATAATTTTCACAGACTTAGGCTTATACACAGCTTCCCACTCTAGCTTATCCATTTTGGGCATCTCTAAGGCCATTGTCTTAGAATTATAATTTAAAACAACATGATATAGAGATAGCTAAGTCATACCCAGGATAATGTCAAAGTCAAGCATGTCTAAGATTATAAAATCTACCCATGAATGAAACAGAACATGCACGATACGCACGGGTCACTATCATAGAGTCTCCAAATGGAGTGGACACATAAACAGGAGAGTCAAGTATATCACCAATCAATTCTAATCCTAAGGTAAATCTAATAGATACATAAGAATAAGTGGAACCCAGATTAAACAAAATAGTAGCCATCCGATCACAGACTAGAATAGTACCTATAATGACGGCATCAGATGCCTCGACCTCAGTTTTGCCTGGGAAGGCATAACAATGAGCTCTATTACAAAGATTGACAATCTCTTTAGCAGGTTGTGCTCCACCCTTCCCTGTATTACCATTACCTCAGTTTCCACCATGACCTCTCTGATGATTACCCCGCCCACCATGTGGATGACCCTTACCATTACCTCAACTACCTCTACCAGTCGAAACCACAACCTTAGCCTGCTGCTGACCCTATAACCCAGCCTATCTCTGAGGACACTCTCTCTTGAAGTGCCCCATAACTCTATAAGTATAACAACTTCACTCAAGAGAAGACCTGTTGGCTAAAGAATAAGAAGCCCCTTGGCCTCTAGCAACTGAGGGCTGCTGAATAGCCCCTGACTGACCACTTATAGAAGCTGGTAGAGCTGACTGAATTGGGAGAGCCAGATAGTACTACTAGCTATGACCCCTGGAATAAGAACCACCAAAGTTACCCTCATTTCGAGACTTCTTTGCTAAAGCCTTTGCCTGACCAACTTGCTTGACCCCTTCAACCTTCTTCATATAATCAAAAACCTCATTAAAGGTCTTTTCAGTAGAAGTCATATGAATAGTCAAAACTTGCAAGTCAGTGTTCAGGCCCTTCACAAACAACTGAATCCACTCCTCCTATGTACCAAGTAGCTCAGTAGCATAATGGGATAGGGCATGAAACTTGTCCTCATAGGCCGCAATAGACATATTGCCCAACTCAAGGGCTAGAAACTCATCCTTCTTGTGATCATAAAGAGTACGAGGTACATACTTCTCCAAATACATGCTATAAAACTGAACCCATGCCACTAAAGGCAAAGTTGGTGACCGACACTCCATAGACGCACTCCACTACTGCTTGGCATCACCTTGCAGCTGGAAAGTAACAAATGCAACACCCTGATGCTCAACAATACCCATCTTATGCACCCTTTTTTAACAATCAACAATGAACTCAAATGCATTCTCAGTCTTAGAACCAACAAAAGTAGGAGGTTTCATCTTTAAGAACTTAGTCAGCATGTCATGTTTAGTCTTATAAGACCTAACACCGAGTGAGGGAAAATCTCAGTCTCTAAAGCCTCACCTATTCTAGGAGCAACTGTAGTTGTCGGCCGAACACTTAGAAACTGATAGGCAGGCATAGCTGGAGTGACCCTAATACCGACCAATCCACTTACAAAAAAAAGCACCTACTGAATCATCTCAGAAGACATAGGGCGAAAAGCTACACCTCCAACTAGTCCCACTTCCTCGTGCTCACCAATATCCTCATTTATATTCTCAACCTCTTCATAATGATCCTGGGGTAGGAGAGGTGTCACTGATCTCTAATGGGCCTAACCAGCTGCTGCCCGAGCTTTACCCTTAGAGGGTGTTGCTCTCTTTCTTCCCTTTCCCCTACCCCTACCATGTCCATGTTCTATAGCTGGAGCTATTGGTGTAGGGGTTGCGGCTCTAGCTCCATTCACTCTAGTATTCACCATCTGCGGACAAAAGAATAAAGAAGGTCAAATACCAATTTGTATCACTAAATAAAAATTTGAATCAAGTTATAGCACGAAAAAATAACGAAATGATAATTCTTTGAAGTCCTATAGCCTCTCAAAGAAAAGTACAGACGTCTCTGTACCATTCTGGAAGACTCTACTGGACCCATTTTGGTATAATGAGATCAACAAACCTAGCTCTGATACCAATTTTGTCACAACCCAACTCCGTTATGAGTGGCACCCATACTAACCCCCAGTAGGAGAACCATATAACACTAAACATTAAATCCAACACTTAGCTAAAAGTAAGGCAACTAATACCTTTTTCATTAGGAAACCAACAATTTGATAACTAAAACAAAATAATAATGCGAAAATAAGAAATCTAAACAATCCCCTAAACTATGAAAGTCATTGTACCAAAATACTAATAATTGTCCACTAAGGGTACAACCCCAAAACAAAAGTAATGTCTATGTTTGAAACAATAGACCAGAAAATTGGATGAAGAACTCATGGTAGCCTGGAATATATAGCTCACTCTTGAGTTCGAACACTAGCTGAATCACAGTTGAGGTCTTGAAACAGTCACCAGAATATGCTTTGCACTCAACAAAAAAAAGAACATGTGTAGTATCAATACACAAGAAACAACAGTGTACTGGTAGGTTCATTGGCCAATCCAAAATGAGAAATATGAACACATAACCATAACTTAGTAACGCAGGACAACAATGAACATCTACCATGTAACCTTACCTCAATCTTATAACACTTAACCTTGTTCAATGACATCATAGAGTTCAGTTAATACAAGTCAAGGCCATGACTACCAACAAGACTACAAGTGAACAACGATGACTAAATCAACTATAACAACCATCTCTCAATCACTTAAGTAAATAGACAATATAAAGTTATGCCAAGATTACAATTAAACCCGAACCACTTTAGGATCTATTCAACAACAATAATAACAAGGTTATGAATTTCGATTTACATCAAGAAACCAAATATTGTAAATAAGCATGTAAGCCCTGTTCACTCAAGGAACCAACATCACAAGTAAACACATAATCCTTGGTTGGCTCAAGGAACCATCACACTCACTTGTACCTTATACACACATGCTAAGGGTCTTATGGTCGCCCATTATCTATGACCTGCAGGGGACGAGCGCTTTTCGATGTACTAAATCCTAGGCATCATGTGTCTGTCAACCTTATATTAACCAATTCCGTGAAGATGTCCAAATATAGGTACATCCCATAATAATAACAAATATCACAATAATCACAACTACAATGATAACAAAACTACACTTGTAAAAACCAACAAGCTTTTTATATAAGTCCATTGCATGTGATTAACACTCAAGATATCAAATAATCATTCACATTCCTCGAACATGCATTGTAACAAGTAATATGAAGGAACAATTATCATGACCACTTAAAACAAGTTGGGTTTCAACTATATTAAACCATCACCTATCTCAATCCAAGACTGAAATGCTATATTGAACTTGAGTCTTCCCTTTTCTCGCAACCTAGACTTGATTGTGGTCTAAAAATAGGAATATAAATATAATCAACCAAATGACCTACAATATCCAGGATTATAACCTAATCCCTAACCCCAAGGTTAATTTCATGATCATTTATCCTGCTCTATGGTTTTTCTAGCATAATTTCAACTTAATCCTATACATTTCATGGTTACAATAGTGAATTATGGTCATGCAAGAGTAAATTAACCACTTTTAATCAAAACCCAATAGTTTTACACCTAATTTACCCTATTGCACTCAAAAATTCAGTTAGGTTAAGCTAAATCATCTCCAAAACTCGTAAACTAATGACTTCTAGCAGTTTACAATCAAACTACAAGTTAACGGAAGGAATTACTTACCTTTACGAAGAATTTAGATGAAAAACTGGTGAAAATCGTCCAAAATTTCCTAAGATCTTCCCACGTATATCCTAGTATAGCGGCCTCGCTATAGCAGAATCAACCCGCTATGGAGGGATTGACCAACTTTGACTCCTGCTATAGCTGGAATTTCTCTGCTATAGCGGTGCAGTCATAGCTGCCGCCCACTCGCTATAGCGGGTGCGGTGAGGCAGAAACTTGAGATTGCTCCCAATTTTGCTTTTTTTGCAACGCACCCTCAAACCATGACATTCCGGACTAACTCCTTTACGTCAAGTTCGATATCGGGAGTTCTACTTACCCGAATTCACTTCCGAAAGATCCTACGGATTTCTTATCGTCTTAGCTAATATAAAATAATGCTAAATCATTTTACATTTACCCAATCCTTTTTCTGGATTTTCCTACACCATACCTCGCTCGGAATTCGTGCACGGCTAGCCTAGCCTGAAATTTCTAACTCCCAATTCAGAGAAAATCTTAACCCAAATTTTGTACGTTAAACTTACCCGTAACGATGAAAAGGGTCATTAAAATTGATGATTGGTTGTGCTATAAAGCAATAACATAAATTTTTTCTGTTGTGGAATATCATGTTTGACTCACTAACATGCCATCCAATCATTAAATATGAAGCTTTAGATTAGTAAATTGTTGTCTATTCTTAAAAAAAAAAAAATCGAAAACCAGCTGGAGGATCCTTAGAAACATATAGAAAGAACACAAAAAATTGAGGCTTACAAGACCAAAATCTCAACGAAAATTAAAATTTGAGAGAATTTTGATTATATCGTCAAGTCAGTATACTATAAAATATGCTACTAATAATGTGTGTGATTTGAACGAAATAAAATGTTCAGTGCATCATTCAAATTTGGACTCCGTTATAAAAAGCTGCAAGAATAGATTTGTAAAATCTGGATGAATTGTCAAGATTTTATATTTACAGAAAAGACTTGTGGTCAAGACTGAGAATATAAGTACTTGTAGGAATTTAGAGAATATATTTTTGCTAGTTAGTCTAAAACATCTATCTCTACTCGATCATGTTCAATACATACAAAATGCACTAGAATAAAAAGTCAAAACAACACAACGCCCATAATTAAGATATATTATATTTAATCTTGTTCTGCAATCATACTGATAACTTGTCCAATTTCTATATATTATGGATAAAATCGTTATACTTATAAGAACCAATGATACATTCCTCTCTCTATACACTAAATTATTTATTATATAAGTAAATGGATACATAAATAAATATATGATCAATTAAATTTTTATTTAAATTAAATAAACAATTATTCTACAATAAATATTATGTCTAAATACATAGTTAAAGTGTATATCTCATGAGGATAGTCATGACATGGACTAAATAAGTACATTAGTGTGAAACTAGGAAAGTGATGATAAAGTTTTAAAATATGAATAACCACATATTGAGAAAACATTAAATTAATTTCTAATAATGTTTATTTTTGTGTACAAATTTGCACAAAGAAAGAATCATAAATGACTTTAATTATGTACTAATCATATACACACTATAAATGGAAAAACAAGATTTATTAGGAAAATAATCTATAGTGTCATATGGTTTTCCAAATTTAATACCAATTTATTAGGAAAATAATCTATAGTTTCATATAACTTTCCAAATTTAATACCAATTTATTAGGAAAATAATCTATAGTGTCATATATTCCAAATTTATTAGAAAGAGTACTCATTAATTATATGTCTTCACTTTTTAAAAGCCATATATAAAATTGGATTATGTAAGTTCAAGCAAATATACCAATTTATTAGGAAAATAATCTATAGTGTCATATATTCCAAATTTATTAGAAAGAGTACTCATTAATTATATGTCTTCACTTTTTAAAAGCCATATATAAAATTGGATTGTGTAAGTTCAAGCAAATATATTTTAAACAAAAAAAAAACACAGCACATAGCTCACCAAAAGTAAAAAGCTGGATAGAAAGGGGAAAATTAAACTTAGTTAAACAAACAAATAAACATTTTCTTAAGTGAAAAGCAATTATTTCATATGACATGAAAAAACAAATAACTTCACCAAATTTAAAATATTATTTTTTAAAAGAATATTCATCCTTCTTTGTAGAATTGCAATTTATGCACATTTATGTGTTTTCTAAAATAGTATTTTTACAATTTGCTTACTTTTTAAATTGTCACACCTCTTATAGAAAGTTCATCGTATGGTACTGGTTATAGAAACCCTCGGAGTGAGACTATTGTCACACCGCTTATAGAAAGTTCATCGTACGGTACTAGTTATATAAACCCTCGGAGTGAGACTATCCAGCAGTTGTTTGTTGATGGGGCTATAGCCAGAAAAAATATGAAATACTTTGCAAGTCCAATGGTAATTAGACTCAACAACAAAACCATTAGATAAAGCATGTGGAAATGAGTAACAATCGAAGTTGTGATTTTTAGTTTTTTTGGTTGTGGTTTGACCCTTTTCCCCTTTCCCCCTTCCGCATAGTTGTTATTGGTTGTGGTTTGACCTTTTTTCCTTCCTCATAGTTGTTATATGCTATTTATGAGTTGTGAGGTTGGTTGGCAGGGTCCCCGATGCGTTCGGGGGTGATTTGAGTGAATTTGAGGTCCTTAGAGGCTTTAAATATGGTTGGTTTGACTTTGGTCAATATTTTGTAATTCAAATGTCGGATGGTGATTTGGTTAGTTCTATTAGATCCAAAATATCAATTTTGGGTTAGTAGAGTAGTTAGTTCGGGCTTCGAGCCTTTACATTGCGTTTTGACCTTTTAGACGAAACTAGTAAAACAAGCTTGAAAAGGTGTCTCGGGGGCTAATTCGTTGTAAATGATCTCTTTTCTAAAATCTGATGGTTCCACTAAGTCCAAAACGTCGAAATTAGCCTAGTAGTATGTAATGACCGGATATGTGAGTTTTTTTTAATGTGATTTGACCATTTTGCCTTTTCTCATAGTTGCTACATGTTGATTTTGAGGTGTGGGGATGATTGACACGGTTCCCAATGCCTTTGGGAGGCTTTTGGGAGAGTTTGTATTTTTTAGCGGTTTTGAATGTTCTATAATTGACTTCGGTCAACATTTGATGTTTTGAATGCCGGATGACAATTTGGACAGTTCCATTGGATCCGAAATATCAAATTTGGGTTAGTAGCGAGGTTGGTTCAGGTTCGGGACCTTTATGTTACTTTTTAACCCTCGTTATGGAATTCAGTTAAAATAAGCTTTGGGGGGGGGGGGAGGGGGGGGGGGGTTAATGATCCTTTTTTTAATAAAATCCGACGTTGTCATTGGGTCCGTAACATCGAAAATAGTGTGGTAGCATATATGGTTCATTTCTGTGGGATCCTGAACGAATCCTAAGGGTCCGTTCTGAGATATTGTAACATGCAAAGTCAACTGGTGCACAGATGATATCTGGAGCATGGAGCCTTCTTTGCGAACGCGAGCCACTGCCGCAAACGTGGAGATGGAATCGTTCCTTCATCTCAATCGAGAGGGTGGCGGTTGCGATCGCGAAGGATAGTTGGGTCCGGGTCGGTCCATCCTTCTTCGTGGATGCGATGAGGCTGTCGCGAATGCGAAGGACTGATTCATCAGCCTTTACGAACATGAGGGCCAAACTTTTGGCCGAGTCAATGTTGACCCTCGTGATCGAGATGTGGTGTCCGCGATCGTGAGTTACTGTTCACAGAATAATATAAATACCTCATTTTTGTGAATTCCACCACTTGTGGACCTCAAGGCTTCGAATTTTGGGCGATTTGTAGGGTTTATTCACCATTGGTTAAGCTCTAAACTCATATTTTCACTATTTCCTATTGCTTAGGGCTTCGATAACACCTTTTAATCTTGATTTTGAAATGGATTTTTGAGGTTTTTGCCGGTAAAGCTGAAAAATGGATTTTCTTCGATTCAGATCTTGTTTTTAACTCATTTTCGCGTGGTTTTTCAACTGTAGACTCCTATAACCTTGGGGAATGTGTTTGTAAAATAAAATTTTGATTTTACCCCTTTCGTTTTCAAACTCATTTTTTGAGTCCGTTTTGGACCCGTCTTAAAAGTAGTCGATATGGGTATCATTGGCTTCCCTTTACACGTAGATATTGTATTTGTATATTTTAGTTGATTCCAAGGCCATTCGAAAGGGGAAGACTAAATTGTAATGGAAAATTCGAAATTCATAAATAATAATTATAATATATTTATATTAAAAATATTTTAGTTATATATATTCACCACATATATTGAAAATACATCTATAATACGTATAGTATATTGAATTCAAAATTTATTACAATTGTAGTTTATTTTTTCTCTTATTAATAATGTTAAAAACATATTATAGCTGAATTTCAACCAATTAAATAGTATTCAAATTAGTTTTGTGTTACTATATATAGTAAAGTTGTATTATATTAGAAATGTATTATACTAGAAATGTATTATACATGTAATTGACTACATATGGTAAGAAAAGTTAGGCTATAATCTATAAAAATAAAGATGTACTATAATTCATAAATAAGGCTATATATTATACCATTTATATAAATTGGCTCATCTTTAAATGGAACTAAATCCCAGAAAGTAATTTACATAATCAGATGATAATTTGGCACCATGTATCATCTAAGATTTTGCCTAGCATGATTTTAGGGACTGAATATAAAATTAGCTACACAATATCAATATTTTTAGGCATGTTTTTGCTAAGTACATTTGGATTTTAAAAAATTACTGTCCATTTCAATTTGTTTCACCTAGTTTTTTCTTTTAATCCGTTTGAAAAAGAATTCACCCTTTCACTTTTTAGCAACTCTTTAATTAAAACTTTCCTCGTGACATGCTTAAGATCACAAGATTAAAGGATATTTTGACACATTTGACGTATACTCCCTCCACCCAATTTATGTGGCATAATTTGACCAGACACGGAGTTTATGAAATAAGAGAAGACTTTGTAATATTTACTAATATAGCCTTATTAAAGTTACTTTAGTGCTACTTTTTGGTTGGATTTTTTTTGTTAAATAGGACTCAATGAGGATAAAATGGGAATTGTGCCATTAAATAGTTATCAAATAAAGAAATAAGACATTCTTTTTGGGCGGACTATAAAGAAAAGTACATCACATAAATTGGAACGGAGGGAATATCTATATCTATATCTATATAAGCGCAAAAGTAGAAGCACCAGAAGAAGCCAAGTGGCAAGCTATTGAGAAGCCACGTGGTAGTTTTAGGACAAAGCTTAATAGGGTTGTAATAAAATTTTGAATTAAAGGATATTAAATATTTGAATTAGAAAATAATAATGCTTTAGAAGAATTTTTTTTTTCATTAACTTAAACCTAGGAACCATAGTTGAAGAGTCCTAAATAAACTCTAACTATTTCAAAATAATAATAATATATTAATAAATAATAGTAGAAGTCATAATATTAGGTTTAGGATGATATATTTAACAAAAAAATTATTTTTTTAATCTGAATAGTAAACACTTTATCATAAACCTATCCCTCTCAATATTATAAAATATATTTAAATATTAAATAAAAGATAATAATATTACTAATAATAACAATAAACAATAATAATTATAGTAGTAGTAGTACTTTCTTAATTTAGAAAAAAAAACGTTGTGTTAGTAGTAGTAGTACTACTACTACTAATAATAATAATAATAGGTTATTGAAGAGAAAATATTATTATTAATATGATAATAATTTTTAAAAAATTATTTGAATGTGAAAATATTAGGGTTTTAGAAGAGAAAAAACAGATTTTCATTAGCTTAAAACTAGAAAATCATGATTGGAGAGTAGTAAATAAACTTTAACTATTCGTAAATTTATCCATTTTAAATGTTATAAAATATATTTATATATTAAACATATAATAATAATTATTTAAAAATTATTATTATTATCTCATTGATTTCAAATATTTATCTCAATTCAAATATATAGATAAGATAAATATATATTACATTTGAGAAAAGTAGGGATAAGGAAAAATAATAAACTAATCTTCTTTTAACAAATTAATAGGATAGTATTTGAATTTGAATTTAAATGGAATTTGCATTGGAATAGGATTATAGCTTCCTAGGCTCTCTTATATATACTCCTACATCATTAGTTTTATTCATGAATTTGTTTACTGCATTCTTTGATTCTTCATCTTTTAAAAACTATTTTTGATTTAACATTTTTCTTTTTTATATGCAGGAAGAGTATGTCATTTTTATCTTCATCTTCCTCCATTAATGTTCAAGGTTCACCAATTTAATCATTCTATTTTTTCTTAAATTGGTAAAAGTCAACCTTTTGCTGTTTTGAACAATGTATATGCATGCATTACATATTTTGTTGTGTACTAAACTATCTAAAAATTACAACATGTGGATATTCATGATTCTATCACAAATATATAATATTTTGTATAATAGTTGTATGTAGTACTTTTCATCTATTTATACATTCTAGATTCAGGGATTCTAATTATTTTAAGTTATAAAACAAACATATTTTTGATTTTACAAAATAGTATTGCTGATATTTTATTTTTGTTTGATAAATATTATTTTTACAAAAGTACTATCACTTATATATCATATTTCCTATTAACCCCCCAAAAAAATTTCAAGATTTTGTGTACCATCATTCTTATCTTTTATCACTGGGTTTCTTCAGTGGTTTTATGGGTGTGTTCAATATAGAGGAATATAATTTTCATGGATAATATTTTTTAAGAAAACAAACTGTTTCTTACTTGTTTTTTTATGTTCGCTACACCAATAAAAGATATTTTCATAAAAACATTTGTTTATTACTAATACTAAGCAATAAAAACGAACAGGGACAAAGTGATGAATATGACCGGGGTGGGGTGGGATAGGTTAGGTGGGGGAGGGGTAAGGGGGTGGTCTAGGTGGGTGGTGGTGGTGGTGGTGGTGAATGTAGGTGAGAGTTGGGGTGGTGGTAGGAAAAAAGATTCTTAAAAAATATAAATTAAAAAGTTTTAAAAAAATTTGGGTTAGAAAAAAAGATTTTAAAAAAGGTTTTCTAAAAATAAAAATAAAATAAATTTTTTTGGGGGGAGGGGGGGTTTCATGGTGGGGTGGGTGGTGTAAAGAATTTTTTTTTAAAAAATAAAATAAAATAAAATAATTTTTATCTTTTGGGGGAGCTGGGAGGGCGAGTTTGGGGTTAGGGATTAAAATTTATTTAGAAGATATGATAAAAAGTATAAATAAAATACTTGAAAATATTAATGATAAAATCAAACAATGAAAAAATTATGAACAATTGAACTTTGTTTGAAAATTTAAAAAAATAATGAATTGTATGTGCTTTTTTTATTGAATTGAGAGTGGTGAAATTAAATTTTGAAATTAGAGGTTTTGTAATGACACAATTAATTACTTTTAGTGTTTTTGAAATGAAATTGAAAGATAAAACTATTTTATGAAAAAGTGTAGTTAGATGTTGAAGTTGAATTGACAGATAAAAATAAAATTGAAATTTGAAATGAAGATATGGAATGTAATTACATGTCTTAATTTATTGAGAAATAACATGATACTTAAATATTTTAAAGATAATATGATTTAACATGCTCGAACGAGATATTCAATATAAAATAATTAAAAATAACATTTTAATATTATTCGTGCATCGCACGGGCATGTATACTAGTTTAATTTAAGACCACAAGATTCGAAAGTTTTATTTATTTTCTTTAACTCCATATCAAGTCAAAACAGATCAATCAATATGAATACAAGGTAGTACTAATTTTATGTGGACTTGTACCTATATGTCAATCACCCAATCAGATGATGCATACATATATGTCAGAAACCCATAAAACCAGGCTTCGTTTGAAGATTTGTTAGTCAAAGGTATTGAAAATATAATTAAGAAAAAAATATGCTTTCTTAACATTTAAGCATTTAGTTAAGTTGGTCATATAGAGCCTGTTTGAATTAATTTATTTTAGGTATTTTTCAGCTAAAACAATTTTTAATTATTTTTATAGTATTACATAAAATAAAAAATACTTTTAGGTTTTTATGTCAAAATTACAAAAATAAGTCAAAAATCATAAGTTTTTCTTAATAAACATAAGTCATAAGTTATAAATTCATTCAAACAAGCTCGTAGTTCAATCTCCTATTTTAAATCTACTGCACATTTCATAAAAAAAATATATTAATTTTTTTTTACTAAGTATTAAAAATATGCGCTCGCATGTCACCTTTCCGTCATTCAAATAGTGAACTGAAGGATCGCGACCCTTCAATGTGCGTTGTGACATGCGTTCGCACATGCTCGTGTGCATCCATAAATGGAAAAAAAATTCAGATCAGATTTTTGAATTAAAAAGCCATTAAACAATTAAGTTTCAAATGAATTTTATCCAAAAAGATAATATCTCGATTAATCATTTGATAAATCTGAATCCGAATTCGAAGTCGACGTCGAAGCCGAAGCCGAGGCGAGCGAGCGACGATGACGATGACGCGAGGCTTGTCTTCTTCTTGCCTCACTAATAACACGAAAGAGTACTTCAATACTTAAGCACAAGAATATCTCTTTCTCCCACCAATGTGGGAGAACACTTTCTCCTTAAAATGAAAACATAGTTCACTATTTTCCCTGCATTTTCTTTTTACATTTCACTAGAACCCAACAATCCCCTACATGAATGGGGAATAGCTATATGATTAAAAAATATACGGACAAGTGTGTGATTTATAAGCAAAGACTAATTGCATCAGATAAGTGGATTTTCCTTTGAATTTTTCGTAGTGAACTTATATCGGATGCACTCGGCCAGTCGGTAGATGTGATATCTTTAAATCGTCGGACTTTGTTGTACACCTATACAATACAAGTCATACAACTAGCCTTTTACCATTTATTGTCTCACAGTTTAGTTCTTTTCAGCCATGAACACTACCTGATTTCATAAGATCTTAGAGAATTGGCCTTCACTATCATTCTCCTTGAAGCTGCTTCCACTTCACACTCACATAGGTGATTCCTAAACGTTTGATCCTAAAGATAAACAATTTGGTCATACCTACCAAACTTAGAAACCATTGAAAAAGCTTCAAACCTTAAGCGTTATCCTTGTTTCTGAGCATTGTCTTCACCATGAAAATGGATTGAGTTATTTGACAATGTTGAACTATCAGTCACATCTTTGTTTGATCTCCTTGAACTTAGATCTTGGAATCTCCAGTCCGCTAGGTAGAGTTACCGCTGTGATGACTTGTCCTAGGCCTTAAACCCATTCAGTTTGATGACCTTTCAACTCCCTCTCTAGTTAGGCCTTTTGTAAGTGGATATGACATATTATCTTTTGACTTCACATAATCAATCATGATAATTCCACTAGAGAGTAGTTCTCTAACGGTATTTTGTCTTCGTCTTATATGACGAGATTTCCCGTTATACATCATGTTTCCTGCCATACCTATTGCAGCTTGACTATCACAGGTATACATACTGGTGCCAAAGGTTTGGGCTAAAAAGGAATATCTTCCAGGAAATTCCAAAGCCATTCAACTTCTTCACAGGCCTTATCTAAAGCAGTAGATTCAGATTCCATTGTAGAGAGAGGAATACATGTCTATTGGGATGATTTCCAAGAGACTGCTCCTCCATCGAGAGTAAAATACATACCCACTTGTGGATTTTACTTCATTTGACCCAGTGATCTAATTTACATCACTATATCCTTCAATTATAGTTGGATATTTATTATAATGTAAAGCATAGTTTTGAGTATGTTTTAGATACCCCAAAAGACTTTTCATTGTCATCCAATGAGTTTGATTGAGATTACTTGTGAACCGACTCAGTTTACTACTGTTATCTGGTCTCATATAATTCATGATATATCTGGTCTCATATAATTCATGATATACATCAAACTCCCCAACACTCTTGCATAATCCATTTGTGAGTCATTTTCATCTTATTCTTTTGAAGTGCAAAGCTCATATCTATTGGTATCTTGACAATATTGAAATCCAAATGCTTGAACTTATCAAGTAACTTTTTAATTTAATGAGACTGTGACAATGCTAAGCCTTGTGAATTTTTATGAATTCTTATTCCTAAGATCACATCGGCAACTCCAAAGTCTTTTATTTCAAATTTGCTTTCTAGCATTCGCTTAGTAGCATTTATGTCAGAAAAATCTCAACTGATGATCAACGTGTTATCAACATATAAACAAACAATGACTTTATGATTTGGAGTGTCTTTAATGCAAATACTTTTGTCACACGCATTAATCTTAAATCCATTTGCCAACATGGTTTGGTCAAATTTTGTATACCACTGTTTAAGTTCTTGTTTTAGTCCATAAAGTGACTTAACATGTTTGCACACTTTTCTTTCTTTACCAGGAACTACAAAATTCTTAGGTTGTTTCATGTAAATTTCTTCCTCCAATTCTCCATTTAAGAAAGCTGTTTTCACATCTATTTGATGGATTTCAAGACCATATACTGCATCTAGTGCAACCAACATCTAAATAGATGTAATCCTTGTTACTGATGAGTATGTGTCGAAATAATAAAGACTTTGTTTTTGTCTAAAACTTTTAACGACAAGTCTTGCCTTTTATTTAGCAATAGTTCTATCATCTTTCATTTTCCTTTTAAAGATCCATTTTGAAACTAAAGGTTTATTTCCTGGAGGAAGATCAAACAAATCTCAAGTATGGTTATTCAAGATTGAGTCATTCTCACTATTGGCAACTCTTTCCAAAAGGATGAGTTCGAAGAAGACATGACTTCTTTGAATGTTTAAGGCTTATTTTCAAGAAGAAATGTTACAAAATCTGATCCGAAGGAAGTAGATGTCCTTTTACGTTTACTACACCTTGGATTCTCTTCATTAAGTACATTCTCCTTTGGATCTCCCCGAGATCATTTAGACCCTTTAGTAAACAATTCATATCTAGTTTTATATGGATAAATGTGTTCAAAGAACTCAACATTATCTGATTCAATTACCATATTGTCATAAATATCCGGATGTTCGGATTTGTAAACTATAAATCTACATGCTTTACTATTTGTAGCATATCCAATGAAAATACAATCCACAATCTTTGGTCCTATTTTGATCCTTTTGGGCATAGGAACTTGGACTTTGGCTTGACACCCCCAATATTTCAAGTCGGATTTTCTTCCTTTCCATTTTTTATATGGAATTAATTGTGTCTTGCTATGGGTCACTCTATTGAGTATTCAATTTGCTGTATGGATAACTTCCCCCATAAGTTTTACAGTAAATCTGAATTTATAAATAAGGCATTCATCATTTCCTTCAACGTTCGGTCTTTCCTTTTTGCAATTTCATTTGATTGAGGTGTGTAAGGGGCAGTAGTATGATGGATAATTCTATTTTCCAAATATATCTCTGCAAAAGGAGATTCATACTCTCCACCCTATCACTTCTTATTATTTTAATCTTTTTATCCAAACAATTTTCATCTTTAGTTTTATATTGCCTAAAGGCTTCTATTGCTTCATCCTTACTATTGAGCAAATAAACATAACAATATCTAGTGTAATCATCAATAAAAGTTATGAAATACTTTTTTCCACCACGAGATGGTGTTGATTTCATATCACAAATATTAGTGTGAATTAATTCTAAGGGATTGAAATTCCTTTTAACAGATTTATAAGGATGCTTAGCATACTTAGACTCAACACATGTTTGACAGTGTGATTTGTTGCACTCAAAGTTAGGTAAAACTTCTAAGCTAATCAGTTTTTGCAAGGTCTTGTAATTAAGATGTTCTAAACGTTCATGACATAATTCATTTGACTCAAGTAAGTAAGAAGAACAAAAACTTTTATTCATATCAATAGTTATTACATTGATCTTAAAAAGGACTTCGATTTGTAACCTTTACCTACATATACTTCATTCATACTTATTACAACTTTATCAACAACAAAGACACATTTGAATTCTTTCTTAGTCAGAAGTGACGTTAAAACTAAGTTCTTTCGCAACTCCGAAACATGAAGAAAATTATTTAGTGTCACCACCTTGCCAGATGTCATCTTCAAGAAAATCTTGTATGTTCCTTCAATTTATGCAGTAACGAAGTTTGTCATGAATATCTTCTCATCAGGTTGAGCTGGAGCATATGATGGCAAAAGTTCTTTGTTGGCACAAATGTGGCGTGAGACACCAGAATCCATCCACCATTCTCTTGGATTACCAACTAGATAGTATTCTGAAAGCATGGCACAAAGATTGTCCTTTTCTTCTTTGGATTCAACCATGTTCGCTTGATCTTTTTTTTTTTTGCCCTTCTTAGAAGTACGAAAATCAGGAACCTTGTGACCAACTTTTCCACAATTGAAATTTTCTTTGAATTTATTTTTAGGTGGATTGCTTTGTTGTCCAGATACTTTCTTTTTCTTCTTTGACTTTGTGGGATCATCCTTAACAATATTTGCTCTAGATATTGCTGAATTTCCTTGTGACCTCTTTTTCACAGCCTTGTTATCCTCCTTGATCCTCAAATGTACAATGAAATCTTTGAGTGTCATCTCCTTGAGCTTGTGTGTTAAGTAATTTTTGAAGTCCTTCCATAAAGGAGACAACTTCTCAATTATGACAACCATTTGAAATACATCATTCACAACCAAACCCACATCAAAGGTTAAGTGAATATTAAAAACATTCTTAAAATATTTAATAAAGGTATTATATAATATTCTACTCCCAGCAAGGAGATCGTGGATTATGAGTTGCAACTCCTGAACTTGGATAACAACATCTTTACTATCTACCATTTTAAAATCCAGAAACTTTGCATCAATGAATTTCTTTATTCTGGCATCCTCTGTTTTGTACTTCTTTTCCAAAGCATCCCAAAGTTCCTTTGAGGTCTTCATGTTGTTGTACACATTATACAAATTATCTTGTAGTCCACTCAGAATGAAGTTTTTACACAAAAATCTGAGTGTTTCCAAGCTTCAGTCACTAAGAGGGGTTCTTTATCCGGAGTTGATTCCAGCAAGATGGAAACACTTTAATTGATGAACTTCTATAGACTTAGATTAGTCAAGTAGAAGAACATATTTTTTTGCCACCACTTGAAATCTACACCAGAATTTTTTTCTGGTTTTTCAGCCGTACCATGGCAGGAGCAACTCTTGAATGACTTGAAGATGCAGTAGTTGTTGCTGCAACATTCACCGTTCCATCATTGACTTCATTTTCATTAGTCATTTTGCTGTCAAAATTAGACAAACAACTTAGTATTTAGAACACTAATAATAAAGCTTAATCTTTATACAACTTGTTTCTAGTTAACTATGAAGTTTTTATGTTCTTCAAGTCACCAACTAAATAAACTTTGAATTCTGACGAAGTTTTTATACCTTCAAATCAGTATCAAATTTAAACGTAATAGAAAACCAAAAGGTTTTAATCTCCAAAAACAAAAATACAGAAATATAATTTTCTTAAGATTGTTATTTCGGATATAAAATCTGTATTTTAAACATAAACTTCAACAACAAGTTCAAGAATAAATCAAAAACAACAAAGAAATTCAAACTATTTTTTGGAAATTAGCAAAACCAATCGTTTAGAAAGAGATGAAGATTAGAAGATTCAAGTCCACTAAATTCATAGTGTGTCCTCAAGGAAATTATTCCCCACAAGTATCTGAGGTTATGGAATATATCCTTCAAGGATAAAATGAATCACTTCAGCCGAATACCGGTAACTCAAGTTCGCTGAATTTTGAAGGCACTCAACGATAACAAATCACACTTGAGTTTTTCAAGAAGAGGGGTTTTTTTAACTTCAAAATTCCGTGCCAATATCTGAGGTAAAATCACATATTTATAGCCAAAAGGTGTTGTTTCAGAAAAGAAGCAATGGTTTATGAAGAGCTGTACTATTTCAAAACATCGGATTCACATATAGACCCATGTCCATCTGCACATGGTGAGATGCGGCCGCACATCACATTTTACCCAAAAACAGAAAGTTGAGGCTGACATGCGTTGGCATGTGTGCTGGTATCTTCGTCCGTAGATGTCCATATGTGCCCACATGTCACTTTTTTGTTATTCCAACAGTGAAATGAAGGATTGCATCCCTTCAATGTGTGTTGTGACATACATCCGCACATGTTCGTGTGCATCCACAAATGGAAAAAAATTCAGATCAGATTTTTGGATTAAAAAGTCATTAAACAATTAAGTTTCAATTGAATTTTGTCCAAAAAGATAATCTCTTGATCATTTGAAAAATCCAAATCCAAATCCGAAGCCGAGCCAAGCGAGCGACGATGACGATGGCACGAGTCTTGTCTTCTTCTTGCCTCACTAACAACAAGGAGGAGTGGTTCTATACTTAAGCACAAGAATATCTCTTTCTCCTACCAATGTGGGAGAACACTTCTTCCTTAAAATGAAAACACAATTCAATTTTTCCTCTCCATTTGTTCCCTCCATTTTCCATTCACATTTCACTAGACCCCAACAAAGATAAATATAGTGCAAATCAAAATTGCTGAACTCTATCTAATAGATAGTCTATACTGTAATTAGCTCAGACCCCGTTTCATACATTTATTATTCTTTGTTATGTCAAAATAAACAAGTTAAAGAAAAAGATACTTCCTCCGTTTCATTTTAGTGAGCCAGCCCTTATTGAATTGGCACTCCCCTTAAGAAAAATATCAATTAGGAGTTTATTTTACTAAACAAGCCTTATTGATTATGCTTTGAAAATATAAAATTGAGATTTACGTAGTTTATGTAGTCATTAATGATAGGGATAGTATTGGAAAAACATGATAAATTTCTCTTGATTTTATAAATTGGACAACTAAATTGAAATAACTATATTTAGTAAGAAGGCCAACTAAAATGAAACGGAGGGAGTATTACAAAAAGGGAAAAGAGCGCATGTTTCTGAAACCAAAACAACTTTTACACCCTCCATCCATAGTTACTTATCAAGTATACTAAGAATAGATGTCAAATAATAATTATCTAGTTAGAAATCAATAGATAATTTATCATTTTCTATCCATTTTACTCTTGCTATTAAATACTCCCTTTATCCCAATTTATATAACTCACTTTCCTTTTTAGTCAGTCCAAAAAAAATGATACATTTCTACCTTTAGTAACATTTTAGCTTTAAAATGTCTATTTTATCCTTAATGAAATGATTTATAGCCACACAAATATGTATGACTTATTTTAGACCACAAGTTTCTAAAGTCTTTCTTTCTTTCTTAAACTTTGTACCTAGTCAAACTACCTCACATATTTTAGACCAAAAAGAATGACACTGTCAGGACCCAAACCACGGATCGTGCGGGCACCTACCTAACATCTACCCTAGATAGGAGAACTCTTACTATCCAATTATTCATTCCATGTGGAGTTAAAACAATACTTATTTCAATCCCTTTTAATCCAGTTGATACACAGTAATCACTTTGATACATTTGATAAGTAAAACTAATGCGAAAAATAATCAAAAGTGAATCCCTAGAAACTAGCCTAAATTTCTACAAGAGCACTAGACAAGGAATAGGGAATCCATGACACAACATCCATGTAGAATAGAATGGGCGGGAGCTATTGGAGAATGATTACCATCACTGTTATAGTAACTCCAACTAACCTACAACATGGCTATATCCCCAGAAGGAGATATAGAAAGTGTAGTATCAGTACAACCACACGCACTGGTAGGCATCATTGAACAACCAAGGTTAGAAAACACATAATAATGATAGCAAATAGGAAGGAAAGCCATGACCTTAATTAAATTTCTGGTTACTAACCCTCGACTATACTCTTACAGCCTATCACCTTTAGTATCTCTGTGACCTACCTACCACTTAACATTTTCGTACATCTTTGTCCTTTACTAACCCATAATTATCACATGCTTAATTCCAATTCCATGAAACCTTATTTTCTAACTTAATACCGATAGACTTACAGTTTTTCCCAGTATAACCACTTCAAAATTTGTAACAACCAAGACAATTAGGATATCAACATCCTTACAAGAAAAGCCAACTACAATATACATCACATATATACCATATACATAAGGGAGAAAAAACTTATACATAATTCCAGACATATGTTATATTCACACTTGGCTATAATCCCAATCACAACCATCAACATAACCGATCCACTCAAGAAACCCCAATATCTCATCAACATAACTCGGTCTACGCAAGGAACCACTAACAACATATAATTATAAGTGCACATTCAAATGCATGTGAATGAATGTATGAATGCAAAATGTGCACATCATCTCTTTCTCTTCTCAACCCTATTAATAACACCAGTAGCATCATAAACATCATAATTTCAATACCATCGACATCATCATCATTATCACCATCAACACCATGAATATCATGGTTTCAATACCATCATCATCTCATCATCATCAATATGTATGAATATGCAAATACAGTCAGTAATTATAAGCAGTGCATGAAGGAGAATCACAAACACCCAATTGAAATCAGATGCAAGCAACAGTGATCTAAACAGAACTTACAATCAATGACAACTAAGTAATTTCAGTCAACAATCACAAGTATACTTGAAGGCTAACTCACCATCTACTCAATTGAGCATTATTAAACCTAATCATAAATCAAAGACATGTCTGAAGACCAACTCATCAGGTGTCCATTTTAGGAGTGCACATCCTACCAAGATTGGTATCTATACTCTAATTCATTATCCTATTTCATTCTCCAATCTAAATCTCTTTTTTTCAAATCTAATCGGTAATTTAGTTACTATCTAGTAACCCTTACATTAAAGTAATAACTAAGTTTAAGATACTATACCCTTTAGCTGACTATTCAACCATTCGACTATATTCAACCTATAATTTGAACTAGAGTCCTCCACCTTTACACATAGTACGTTCCAACACTTAGCAAAACTTAACTTTAGGTTCTTAAGTTAAGCGTCACATCCTCTTATCACAATCAATCCTCCTAACTATCCTCTAGCAGAATATTTCTTACTTTAGACATACACAATATGGGGTTCACCCCTTTTTAAGATATTAGAGACTAGTTTTATAGATTAGAAGGTCACTTAATTCTTCTGTTATTATGCACGTTCACATATTAAACTCTATAAATTATCAATCAAGTCATACAAACACAAACACCCATTAAGGGATCCACACAAAAGACAATAGCAAATGATCATACTATTATTGCGTTATTTTCATATTTATCCACATAACCTCTACTAATCCACAGTTATTCAATTTGGGTGACCGCGCTAACCCTCTAATTCTGTCGCCTGTTCATACCTTCCATCCTTTCTCAGCCCTTTTACTGATATCCCAATCTGAACCAGTAAGGCTTGGCCATTCTACTCCTGCCGTAAGAGTTCTATCAACCCCCTTTAGATATACATTACCTTCTCACATACCTTGCTATAAGGCTTTCCGG
Organism: Capsicum rhomboideum; assembly: GCA_031232105.1. Classification (NCBI taxonomy): domain Eukaryota; kingdom Viridiplantae; phylum Streptophyta; class Magnoliopsida; order Solanales; family Solanaceae; genus Capsicum; species Capsicum rhomboideum. The sequence continues at coordinate 120,615,437 of CP124711.1, forward strand.
CAAGCTGTCCCATTTACTTAACCAAACCTTACAACACTCAACTTGAGTAACATTACTAACATAGCCTTCTCTTCATACTTACACCTTATTTCCACTTTTTAACTCAAGTACGGGTTATCTTGAATTACTATGAACAACCTACTTGAACCTCAATTAGCTCATTTTCTCCCTTTTTACCGTCCATACTATACTTAAAAGCAATTATATTATTCAACTAATTATAATTCTCGGCATATTTACACCAAAATTCATGCCACAAATATCACACCAGATGAGTATAACAAATATCCACTATAATATTAAAACCTAACTGTATTTTTATCAATTCCATCCATCCAAACACTATGTCCGAAGGACTACGACATGAAATCTCCCGACATTACTATCAAAATTAAGTGGATCTAGCCCAAGTCTACTATAATTTAACCATAACCTAACTTATAGATTAAACATGCTTCTAGTGATAGGGGAGAGTTGTCTCGCACGTGCTATGCATCTTTCTATGTCGGGTTCCCGCTGGGTGTGCCTCAAAACTGCTCTTATAAAGCTAGGCCTTTGAAATCTCATGACAATAGTAGTGGGGTTTATCTAGGGTGTTTTTTGGGGAAAAAGAATACCTAGAAGAGTTTAGCAAGATAGGGTTTTTAAAATAACTCGGGTTGGCTACTACCAGGTTACAGCTGCAGCGGTTAGCTTACCGCTGCAATGGTAAGGACAGATCAGCCTAATTCCTTTTTAATCTTGGCCCAATTACGTTGGGACCCATTTTTCCCCATGAAATAAATTCCCTCAGGTCCATTAGGAGCATTTTATTCTTCTAAAAAAATTTTTGAGGCATTTTTGCACATGACAACGTTTTGGGTCATCACATTAGGTACTAATTTACCCACCGTTTGTCCCCGAATTGTCATTGGCGAAGATGACAGTTTTCAGCATGATTCTCAGAGTTCAGCATACACAATAGTTATGAGACTAACACAACCTCTCATAAATACCGCTAAAATAGCTATCCAGCTAACCTACTCTCCACGATCATTAAGCCTTAGGCACAACTCATGACCACTATAACTCAAGGAATACGATTCATAATAAAATTTATGTAATGGGTCATCTACAATACCTAGGACACCACACGATATTACAGTGCAAAAATATCTGGGGGCAACAATGGAAATAACAGGGGATGAATCTATGTACCACTGCAGCGACACTTTTACCACTACAGCGGTACTGATGCAGCGGTGAATCTTCCGCTGTAGTGGTCCAAGGCAGTAACTTGGGACTTGGTCCCAATTAGGTCCATTTCACAACACAGTTTTAGAAGTTCAACATTACAAACTAACCCTTTCACGGTAATCTCTCTAAACAGAGTTCTACCAACTCGTTTTACACACCAGGAGTTTCTATGAGTTCCTAAACTTTTACTCTAACACATTAACCACTTAAATCCACCAATCAACACACTATGATCCACTATTAAACACTAATTCACACAAAGGTAGATTTTTAACAAAAACCTTACTACACTGAAGTTGTCATCCTTATACTAGGAAAAAGTTTAGTGGGGTACTTACACCCTAACCAATTCTATAGCATCACAACACCACCAATCACATCACTATGGGTTTTCACTATCACATATAATGTCCACAATAACTCATATTAGTTTATTAGACCCTACAACATACCTCAACCACTCAAGGGGCAACACCAACCAAGTATTATCTTGTATCGACGAGAGGGATATGACTACTCCCCCAGTTGACCCTACAACTAACGATCATCAACCATAGCCAAGCTAACTCATTTCACCAACCTTATCAACTTAACTACACCACATTCAAGGAATACTATTAACTAATATTTATTCCCATATATTAAGCATATACTCAATATCAAGTCATAACGAGCCAACTACATGGTATGTCTAGTATCCCTACCTCCTGACTAAGCCTATGAATATTAGCCTACTATCACTTTATTCATATCCTTAAAACTTAATCCATTATGTTCATTCATAGACACCATGGGTTTTGTACAACCGTTTTTGGACATCAACGCCCTAATTCTCATTAGATCATTCAAGTCACTTAACTAATTAAACTAGATAATTGTCAATAACACAGTTAAGGTTCAACTTACCAATATCAAGTAAAGCCATTATTATCATCTCCCATTATCATATTACAGGAAGCAACCAATTTTATATACCTAATCCATTTACCTTGCACTATTGACATCAACTACACAACTAACCTTACGTTCAAGTCACCAAGGTTGTGCAAGACAACTAAATTCATCTCAGTATAACTAATTACTTATTAAGACACCATTAGCAAGTCAATTCATTAACTTAGATTATTCTCACAAGGAAAACCCAATAGCACTTCAGGCTCAAATATAATCATTAAAGATTGGAGAGCACAAGGATCCCCACTGTCATTATCATTAATCAAACCGTAAAAGGATGCCAAATACCATTGTCATTAATCGAACCACACAAGGATCCCAAATATCATTATCCAAACCAAACCCACAGGGATCCCAAATATTTTTATCATCAACAATCAGACCATACATTGATATCCAAGTATATCATTAAGAACCAAATAGAAATCAAGGCATATTTCAAATTATGGAAAATAAATTACAAAAATGAAGACATACCTCAAAATCATACCCAAACTTTACAATTCCCAGATATTCTAATGCAACCCCTCATCTCATATGACTTTTAATAATAATTTACAGGTAATAGTATGATCAAACAATAACCATCCATATAAGTAATACACGTCGCATTCTATCATAGTATAATCCAAAAAATTTAAAGCAAAATTATTTTAACACAATAACAAGTGAATTTCACAACATAAAAATTCAACTCCTATGTTTCTTAGGGACCTCTACTGGTTGGAATACCCTATTCCAACCTTTCAAATTTAGTGAGATACCAATTGGGACCAACCAGTCCCAATTGTGATGGTTGAGATACCAATTAGAATCTGCTAGATACCAATTAGACTCAACTTAGGGAGACAACACTAAGATGGTGCGATAGAAGAGAAGAAAGTGAGGTAGATTCCTAGACGCCTTGTAGTTTTCTACAGATTTGATGTGCATGTCAACACTCCAATCTGTAGGACTCTACTCGACATTTGGTCTTATACTGGGAGATCGAAAACCTGGGCTCTGATACCATCTTGTCATAACCCAAACCACAAATTGTACGGACACTTACCTAACACCTACCCCAGAAATGAGAACCCTTACTATCCAATTATTCATTTTATGTGAAAGTTCAAAACAATACTTATTTCAAACACTTTTAATCTAGTAGATACACAGTAGTCACTTTGATACATTTGATAAGTAAAACTAATACGAAAAATAATTAAAAATGAATCCCCAGAAACTAGCCTAAAATGGTACAAGAGCACTAGACAAGGAATAGGGTATCCATGACATAACATCCATGCAGAATAGAACGAGCAATAGCTGTTGAAGAATTATCACCATCACTGCTATAGAAACTCCAACTAACCTTCAATATGGCTATATCCTAGGAAGGAGATATAGAAAGTGAAATATCAGTATAACCACATGTATTGATAGGCATCATCAGCCGACCAGGATTAGAAAACATATAATAATGATGCAAATACAAAAGAAACCATGACCTTTGTTAAAGTTCTAATTACTAACCCTCAACTATACTCTTACAATGTATCACCCTTAGCATCTCTATGACCTACTTGCCACTTATCATTTTCATATATCTTTGTCCTTTACTAACCCATAATTATCACACAGTTAATTTCAACTCTATGAAACCTTATTTTCTAACTTAATACGGATAGACTTACAGTTTTCCCCTATATAACTACTTTGGGAATTACAACAACCAAGACAATTAGAATATCAACATCCTTACAAGAAAAGGGCACTACACTATATATCACATATATACCATTTATATAGGGGAGATAAGACATATGCATAATTCCAGAAGTACCTTATATTCGCACTTGGCTACAATGCCCAATCACAACTATAAACATAACTGATCCACTCAAGGGACCCCAATATCTCATCAATATAACTCGATCCATGTAAGGAACTACCAACAACATGGAATTATAGATGTACATTCAAATGCATATGAATGCATGCATGAATGCAAAATGTGCACATCATCTGTTTCTCTTCTCAACCCCATCAATAACATCAACAACATTATGAATATCATGATTTCAATACCATAGCAATCATCATCAAATCATCATCATTATTATCACCATCAATACCATAAGCATCATGGTTTCAATACCATCATCATCATAATCATCATTTTATCATCATCAATATGTATGAATATGCAAATGCAGTCAATAATTATAAGTAGTACATGAAGGCTAATTGCAAACACCTAACTGAATCAGATACAAACAACATCAATCAAAATAGAACTTACAATCAATGATAACCAAGTAATTTCAGTCAACAATCACAAGTATGCCCGAAGGCCTATTCACTACTAGCTCAATTGGGCATTATCAAATCAAATCATAAATTAAAGATATGTCTGAAGACCAACTCATCAAGTATTTATTTCATGAGTGAACATCCTTTTAGGATTGGTATTTATACTCTAATTCATCATTTTATTTCATTCGCCAATATAAATCTCTTTTATTCATATCGAACTGATAATTCATTTACTATAGTAATCCTTACATTCAAGATATAACTAAGTTCAATATACTATCCTCTTTAACCGATTATTCAACCATTCTACTATATTTAACCTACAATTTGAACTATAGTCCTCTACCTTTACACATAGTACTTTCTAGTACTTAGGAAAACATAACTCTAGGTTCTTAAGTTAAGCATCACATCCTCTTATCACAACCAATCCTCCTTACTATCCTCTAGAAGAATATTTCTTACTTTATACATACACAATATGGGTTTCACCCCTTTTAAGATATTAGAGACTAGTTTTATAGATTAGAAGGTCACTTAATTCTTCTGTTACTATCCACTCTCATATATTAAACTCTATAATTTATCAATCAAGTCATACAAACACAAACACCCATCAAGGGATCCATACACAAGACAATAGCACACAATCATATTATTATTACGTCATTTTCATATTTATCCACATAACCTCTACTAATACATAATTATTCATTTTGGGTGACCGTGCTAACCCCCTAATTCTATCGCCTATTCGTATCTTCCAGTATTTCTCATCCCCTTTACTGATATCCTAACCTGAACCACTAAGGCTTGGACCTTATACTCCTACACTTAGAGTTCTATCAACACCTTTTCTAGATATATTACCTTCCCACATACCTTGCTATTAGGTTGCCTGGAAAGTTGTCCCTTTTACTTAACCAACCCTAACAACACTCAACTTGAGTAACTTTACTAACATAGCCCTCCCTTTATACTTACGCCTCATTACCATTTCTTAATGCAAGTATCGGTTATCTTGAATTACTATGAACAACTTACTTGAACCTCAACTAGCTTATTACCTCTCCCCCCTCCCTTTTTACCATCCTTACTCCATACTATTGTAACACCCCGTACCTACTAACATCCTATGAGACGACGCTGAACAATGGTTTTTCAAGTGTTAAGAGGCAAAAGTATTCACTTTGTAAGGTTATTGATGAAATAAATGCTACTGGGCCTAATGCATGAGATTAGACCTTTATAGGAGGTGAAATACCCGTATGTTGTCAAACCTATATGACTACATGTACGTTTATAGAAAATTTGGCAACATGAGAGATTTGATTAATTATGTATTAAATTGTGGGCTTGATGTATTAAATATTGGACATGTAAAAATCTTGTGCAAATTGGGCCTTAAAGGAAGCCCAAATTTATGAGGAAGACATGGCCCAAAAGAGAATTTTGATCCATTCTTGTTTAGTCTTCCATTGACCAATTTAAAATAAGAGGATTGGACCAAGTGGGTGGTTAATAGGCACCATTAGGAGGCTATATAATGGGGGAAAAATCAGATTTATTGGCATTGAACTCTCATAACTTTTCTAGAATTTTCCAACAAAAACTCCTTTGCTCTCAAGAACCCTCATCACTCCTTTGGCCAAGATCATCAAGTGGTAAGACTTGAGTGAGACGTAAAGAAAGATATGGACTGTTGTGTTCATATTTCGGCTTGTGTACTTGTACTTGGAAGTAAAGGTATGTAAGGTTATTCTTCTATTTCCTTCTGCAACATATGGTGTTCACATTGTCATGGTACTCATTTGATTCCGAAATACCCTAAGGTATTCTGTATTCGAGAATTGGCTAGAGTTACTCATATGTTCCTTATTCATTGGTCAATGGTGAATCATATGACTCAGGACCATTGGTTGAATTGTGTTCACTGGCTAACATGTCAAAAGTTCCAAATGTTCTAAGCTATCCTCTTTCCGGTTACCAAGGGTAATGGTCTCATATTTCTTCCACATTGCTCACTTGTGAATCACATGTCTCATATGCATTGATAAGGTTCCAAAAGCTCAATAGTGGTTATGTTCATGTGTCTTATTTAGTACTCATTGTCCTAAGGTTCCAAAAGTGTTCTATTCCAAGGGGGTTCTATAGTATTCCAGCTAAGGTTGATGTAATGTTATTCATATGTGTTTTACTCCTAGACGAATCATGACCCACTTAGTCCTTATTCATGGATGGAAGTTCTTCAGTTGTCATATGATTGTAAAGTTTAAGAGAACTATCGCAACGAGAGTAAGGAGGTCAAGAGAGCTTGTTTAGTTGAATAACCTTGTTCCCATCATGTCATGGTCTAAGTTCCAATAGATTTATATACATGTATCATATTCATTAGCAATATTCCAAAAGTCCAATGAGGTATGTTCCAAGGTTTCAATTATGGTTATACTCATGTATCTTGTTCATTGATCATTGTCCAATGGTTCCAACAGTGTTATGTTTTCATGAAGGCTATGTTTCCAATTGATCATTCTCACTCATTGATTAATGTTCCAATCATGTTCCAAAGTTCTATCACATTGTAACTACTAAAATACCAATCTCTCACAAGTAGTGAAAGAAGTAATGAACAATCAATGTACCTATCCATCACGACTTGAGATGTCAGTCTTACAAGTGTAAAGATGTGACGTAATGTATATTTGTGTTTCAAGTTTCAAGAATGTTTCTATCATCAAGGTATCACTCATTGTACGAAAGAAAAGAAATGAAGTAATGAATAATGAAAGAAAATGAAGCAATGTTATGTAATGTTAACCCTACCCATGGAGTAGATGTATGTTATTGCCCACCATAGAGTGGATGTATGTTGGCCTACCCATGGAGTAGATGCATGTCATTGCCCACCAAAGAGTGGATGTATGTCATTGCCCACCAAAGAGTGGATGTATGTTATTGCCCACCATAGAGTGGATGTATGTTGGCCTACCCATGGAGTAGATGTATGTTAACCCACCATAGAGTGGATGTATGTTGGCCTACCCATGGAGTAGATGTATGTTAACCCACCCGAAGAGTGGATGTATGTTGAATGATTAATCATATTGATCATGATCATTGTAAAAGTAATGTAAGTAAAGGCAAAGGAAAGAAAGAACGTCATGTACATGGTATCCCACCTACAGAAAGAGAAATTATTCACATTGCTTTAATTCTTTTATGTTGAATTCAGTATTGTTGTTGTTATGTATGACTCATTGGAGATGATAACAAAGAAAGAAAGGTACATGGTTCCATAAATGAAATTTTCTCTTATAATCATTTCCATTGAAATTCTTGTGCATTGATACAGTTTGTTTACGACCTTACATACTCAGTACATTCTTCGTACTGACCCCTTTTGGGGACTTACCTTACATGTTGCAGGTGCAGGCATTAGTAGACCTCCACAGTAGGCTGCGGATTTTATATAGGTCTCTGGTGAGCTCCAGTTGCTTCGAGGCTTCCCAAGTCACATGTGAACACTAGGTTTTTGGTATTATGTAAATATTGTATAGACATGGTCATGTATCTGTAGAGGCTTTGTAGACAGTTGTGGGAAGACAAATGTAAGAGGTGTACGTCCATGCTGACTTGATGGCCCTGTCGGCCAAGTTTCACATATGTATATATATTTAGCACATGTTTCATGAATGTTGTTATTAGCATGGTAAATTCTCACGGGGTAATGATATTTCTTATGGCATGCATATGAACGAACATAAGCAAAGATTGGTTCTCTCGGGCTTTATCGGCTTCGGGTGCCAATCACTCCTCGTTGGGATTAGGGGTGTGACAACTATACTTAAAAGCAATTACATTCATACAACTAATTATAATTCTCACCATATTCCACCAAATTTATGCCACAAATATCGTACCAGATAAGTATAACAACAATCCACTATAATATTAAAGCCTAACTGGATTTTCATAGATTCCATCCATCTAAATACCATGCCTGAAGGCTTAAGACATGAAATCTCCTAGCATTATGAATAAAATTAAGTGGATCTAGCCCAAGTCTACTACAAATTAATGGATCTAGCCCAAGTCTACTACAAATTAACCATAACCTACCTCATAGACAAAATATATTGCTAGTAAGAAGGAAGAGTTGTTCCGCACGTGCTAAGCATCTTCCCATGTCGGGTTCCCATTGAGTGTACCTCAAAAATTTCCTCATGAAGTTAGGCCTTTGAAATCTCATGACAATAGAAGTGGGGTTTATCCAGGGTGTTTTATAAGGAAAAAGATAACCTAGAAGAGTTGAACAAGAAAAGGTTTTAAAAATAAGTTGAGCTGGCTACTATCGGGTTACCATTGTAGTGGTAAGCGAAAGGATGGCCCAATTCCTTTTTAATTCTTTTCTCAATTACATTGGGACCTATTTTTCCCCACGAAGTAAATTCCCTCAGGTCCATTAGGAGCATTTTATTCATCAAAAAAAAATTTCCAAGGCATTTTCACACGTAATAACATTTTGGGTCGTTACAGACACCTTTATAGTTTTAAAATATCCATTTTATCCTTATTGAAATAATTTATAGCCACACAAACATCTATGACTTATTTTAGACCACAAGTTTCTAAAGTCTTTCTCTTTCTTAAACTCCATGACTAGTCAAACTACCTCACATAAATTGAGACAGAAGGAGTTCTATTAATTATTCAATGCATTTTCCCGAAAATTAAATTTATTACACACAAAGAATGATATAGTAACACCATGATTTTTTAGAGACAGAGAGACCATATTGACTATCGCTATCATGTTGTTTTAGTGGGCGAGTGTTTCTCAATTTTTATCTAGTAGCTGCTAAGCCAGGATAGTATGTGAAGTTGTGTTGTTATGCATGTTTAGTGCTCGACACTAAATTTGAAATGTGAATGATCATCAAGGTGGAAGTAAATGATAGTTTGGGGTTAGTGAAACTAGTTTTCTAGAATGGATCTAGTAGGCTTGAAATAGCGTATGTAAGAATTTAAGTTCATTAATTTTCAATAAGTATGATGGTGCAAGGATGATATAAATATTATCCCTAGGTGAGAAAATGAATGGTGACTAAGCCATTAGGTAAAGGAGATCCTTAAGAATTAGGGAGATAGATGTAAACCCAAGGTAGTATGTGGTTGCATAATATTCTATGATTATTAAGTGTTGTGTGTTCCTAGTTAGTATTGGTATCTTTAAGTTGCTAGATGTGGAGAATGCTAAGTATAAGTATAGTATGGTGTTCTTAAGAGCTGAATGGAGGAATTAGAGATAGACAGTGATGAGTCTCTTAGTAAAGCTTTACTCCCTATTAATTCGAAGGGATATGAACCTATAGGTGTAATGTTAGTATAATTAAAAGAAAGATCAGGTTATGAGGTGCTTATGGAATTAATTATGTTATCTAGCAAGAGTTTTAGTGTAACAACCCTCTTCATCTTAACGTATAAGTCCTTGGTTTAAAACCTCGTAAATCCTTTCGGTTTGAAAGTTACAAATTTTAGGCTAGGCTAGTTTAGAACAAAATCGGAGAGAGGTGTGATCTAGGGAAATTCGAGAAGGATTTGGGAAGGTTTGGAGGTGTCTGATTTGATTTCTAGTTAGCTAAGATGATAAAGAACATGTAGGAATTTATGGAACCAGATTTGGGTAAGTAAAACTCCCAAAATTGATCTTAGCATGAATGACATTGATTAGAATGTCCTAAATTTAAGGTGTGTTGTCAATAGTAAGATTTTTGGGAGAAGACTGACTTTTTGTCCCGTCGATACCGCTATAGCGGTCAGCATACTGCTATAGCGGAATAATTTCTGCTATAGCTATTTTCAAAGGCGGTCAACGACCGCTATAGCGGTCTTGGCCACTATAGCGGTGAAAATTGCAGTTTAATTAATATCCTCCCCCAAAATAGTTTATTATTTCAAACTCATTTTGGGGCAAAGGAAGGACGATTTAGGGCAAAATACACTAGAAATTCTTGTTTGTCCTTGTAAAGGTAAGTAGTTCATTCCCGTTAACTTGTAGTTGATGATTAAGCCTTAGAATCACTAATTTACAGAGTTTGGGGAGGGTTTTAGGGCAGATTTTGGTTATTTTCTGGTGCAAGGGGTAATTTTTGTAATAAGTTAATGTGTTTTTGATTATTAACGGATAATTTGCCCTTGCATTTCATTAATTCACTAATTTATCCATGGAATTGGTAGTTTTTGGTGAATTACAGTAGAAAAGCCCTATAATGGGAAGAGAATGATCATGAACTTGACCTTAGGGGTTGGGGGTGAGTTATAAGTCCCAACATGATAGGTTATTTCATTAATTAAGTTTTATTATGCATGTTCTAGACCACGAGCAAGCATAAATTGCATGGAAGAGAAAAACCTCGGCTTAGAGGAGTTGTGCAAGCTTGGTTCGAGGTAGGTGATGGTATAGTAGTTTAATCCAACATGTATTTTATGTGCATGTTAACTAATTTGTAGTGTGGCTGGTTAATACATGTTGTTTGGTTTGGTCAATGCAATGATTTTACTTGCTTATTGATCTGACGTGCCTTATGTCTAAAATGTGGAATGTTTCGGTATTTAGGACGTTCTCACTGGTTATTAGTGAAATAAGGTTGGCAGACACTTATGTCTGGCGTTTAGTACATGGACAAAATCTATCCTCTGCAGGTCATGGCTAGAGGGTGAATGTATTACCCATAGAGTGTATGTACGAGGTTCAGGCGAGTTTGAAGGTTCCATGGGTGAACCAGGGAATATATTTATCTATGTTTGATAGTTGCTTAAGTTGTCTTGACTTGTTGACTCAGCTTGACTGAACTTGATTGTTGTTTAAAATCCTAAACTACTATTTGGTGTTATGTGTTAAGTGTATAATTCTTTTGAGCATGGATTAACTTGTTGTACTATTATTTAGTGAAGTGTTCATATTTTTATCTTGGGTTGGCCAAATGACCCTACCAGTACACTGTTGTTCTTGTGTACTGATACTAAACTTGCATTTACTTTTATGAGTGCAACGTATATTCCAGTAAGCAACCTCACTTGTGAACCCAACGATTGACTTCTGATTTCAGGGTGAGCAACTTATTCGGGCTACCATGGAATCTCTCATCATCAGCATAGTTTCTTATTCTGAACTTATGTTTTTCATTTTGTTTTTGGGGTTGCATCCCCTTCTTAACATTCTCTAGTAGTTTTGATACAGACGACTTTCCGGTCCTAGGGATGATTTGTTAAGTACAACATTCTGCTTTTAGTTGTACTTATGGTTTTATTTATGTTGATGGCTATTTACTGTTAGATTAGTTTAAATTATTTTCTTCTAAGTGTTGATTTAAGTTTGTATTTTGGGGTAGATGGTTCTTCCATCGGGTGAGTAGTGTGGGTACCACTCACGACTAGTTTGGGTCATGAAAAAGTTGATATCAGAGCCTAGGTTTGTCAATCTCATTGTACCAAAATAGGTCTAGTAGAGTCTAGAAAAATGGTACGGAGAGGTCAGTACTTTTCTTCGAGAGGCTATGGGACTCTACGAAATTCTGTCATTCTTGTTTCTTTCGTGCTATAACTTGATTTCAATTGGTATCTGGAAATCTAAATTGGTATATGATTCTCTTCACTCTTTTGTCCACAAATGGTAAATACTAGTCCAATGGAACCCGAGCAGCAGCCCTTGCACTGGCTGCTCCAGCTGAGGAGCTAGCCGTAAAAGGGAGAAGATGAGTGAGATGGAGGGGTAGGAGAGGAAGGGGGCAAGCCATACCCTCCAGGGGTGGAGCTCAAGCAACTTCTGGCCATGCTCATTGATGGTCAGTATCCCCTCCCCCATCTCAAGATCATTTTGAGGAGGGCGAAGCAGTAGAAGAGCAGGAAGTGGAGACTGAGGTGGGGGAACCATCTGGGGTTGCAGCCTTACCTTAAATATCTGCTGAGGTTTGTTCAACATGTGTTAGCATTTCTGAGTGGATTGGCAGGGACTGGAGCAACTCCTACAGTACTGGCTTTCCAGGCTCTGATAGTCCTCCTACTATTGCTATGGCTCAAGGATGGATGAGGCTTCAGGGACTGATGCTTTTCCTCGTCCGATGTTGGGTTCTATGATTACAGGTATAGAGCATGATCTACTGACTAAGTTTCTGAAGATGAAACCACCTACCTTCCAAGGTACTGAGTATGAGAATGCTTTTAAGTTTATCATTGATTGCTATGAGAGGTTACATAAAATGGGTATTGTTCAATAGCATAGGGTTGGGTTTGCGAATTTTCTATTGGAGAAGGATGCTAAGCAATGGTGGAGGGCGTATATTGAATGTCGATCACCGGTTTTACCTCCTTGATTTGGGAGAATTTTCATGCCTTGTTCTAGAAAAAATATGTGCCATGGGTCCTCCGTGATAGCAAGAAGGAAAAGTTTTTGGCAATTGAGTAGGGTGACATGTCAGTTGCAGCCTATGAGGCTAAGTTCTATGCTTTGTATCACTATGCCACTCAGTTGTTGACTTCTGAGGAGTAGAGGATTCGACTGTATGTCATAGGTTTGAACTATGATCTTCAAGTTTTGACTGTTCATATGACTTCTGCAAGGAAAGGGTTCAATGAAGTTGCAGATAATGTGAAGAAGTTGGAGAGGGTTATGCAAGCATTTCAGGCTAAGATGTTAGCCAAGAAGTCCCACAATGTTGGGAATTTTAGTGGATCTTACACTAAGGGCCACGGATAGTATGCCTATTTAGCCCGTCCTATTCAGTCAGCCTTGCCTGCTTCTACCGTGGTTCCAGCTAAGGTTTTTTCTCAGACCCAGGTTGTTAGGGGCCAAGAGGCTTCTTACTCTTCTGCCAGTCGTCCTTCTTTTAAGAATGGATGTTACTATTATGGTGTTGTTGGTCTTTTTTAGAAAGAGTATCCCTTGAGAAAGGCAAATGGCTAGGCACATCAGCAGACTTGAGCTACTGTTCCAGCGGGTAGAAGAGGAGGAGGTAATAGCAAAGGTCGTCCACAGGGTGGATGGGGAAATCAGGCAGGTGCTCGGGGAAATTGAGAAAATAGAAGCACTGGGGGAAGAGCACAGCCAAGAAGGGAGTTAGCTCAGATTGATGACCTGGCTCACTGTTATTCATTTTCTGGAAAGACTGATGTCGAGGCTTCTGATGCGGTGATCACAGGTACTATTTCTATTTGTGATCGAATGAATTTTGTTCTATTTTATCCGGGGTCTACTTATTCTTATGTATTTGTTCAGTTTGCAGTGGGTCTAAATCTGGCTTGTAATGTACTTGATAATCCTATTTATGTGTCTTCTCCGGTTTGTGAGTTTGTGGTAGTAACCCATGTTTTTCATTCTTGTTCTGTGCTAATTATGGGTTTTTAGACGGGGGTAGACTTGATTATTCTGGATATATTGGACTTTGATGTAATTCTGGGTATGACCAGGTTATCTCCATAACAAGCTATTTTAAACTGTAATGCTAAGATAGTGACTCTAGCGATACTGAGATTGGATAAACTAGAGTGGGAGGGAGTGTATAAGGCCAAGCCAGTGAAAATTATATCATTTTTCTGCTCCAGAAGGTTAGTGGGGAAGGGGATTTTAGCGTGTCTAGCTCATCTTTGGGATGTAGATGCAGGGTACCCTTCTATAGAGTTAGTTTTGGTAGTTTTTGAATTTCAGGATATGTTTCCCTTAAACCTACCGAGTATACCTCCAGATAGAGATATTAATTTTTGCATTGACTTAGAGCTGGGCACTCTCCCTATATCTATTCCCCCTATTGAATGTCTCTAGAGTAATTGAGGGAGCTAAAAACTCAGCTGCAGGAGCTACTTGATAAGGGTTTTATTCGTCTAAGTGCTTCACCTTGGGGTGCTTAGAAGGATGGTAGTTAGAAGATGTGCATTAACTATAGGCAGCTGGATAAGGTTATAATTAGGAAAAAATATCCGTTGCCTCGCATAGACGATTTGTGTGATCAGTTATAGAGTGCATCAGTGTTTTCAAAGATTGATTTGCAGTTGGGTTATCATCAATTGAAAATTAGACTGAGGGATATACTAAAAATAGCTTTTAGAGCTCAGTGTGGTCATTATGAGTTTCTAGTGATGTCTTTAGGGTTGACTACTGCACCTGCATCCTTTATGAGTTTGATAAACGGGATCTTTAAGTTGTTCTTTGATTCTTTTGTTACTATATTTATTAATGATATTTTAGTTTATTCCAAGAGTAAGGAAGAACATACAGGCCATCTTCGCAATGTTTTGGAGATTCTAAGGGAGAAACGATTATTTTCTAAGTTTTTAAAGTGTGAATTCTGGTTGTCTTCAGTCGCCTTCTTGGGGCATGTGGTTTCTAAAAGAGGGGTGATGGTGGATCCCTAGAAGATTGAGGCAGTAAAGAATTGGACTCGACCTAGTTCAGTGACCAAGGTAAGGATCTTTGTAGGTCTTGCTTGTTATTACCCTAGGTTTTTCAAGAACTTTGCATCCATTGCAATGCACTTGACAAGGTTGACTCAGAAGGAAGTGCCATTTGTTTGGTTAGACTAATGTTAAGAGAGCTTCCAAAAGCTCAAGACACTTTTGACTACAGTGCCTATTCTTTCGTAGTTGGTTGAAGGTAAGGACTATATAGTGTTTTGCGATGCCTCACTTTTGGGCTTAGGACTTGTGTTGATGCAAGATAGAAATGTCATTGCTTATACTTCGAGGCAGTTAAAGCCTCATGTGAGGAATTACCCAACCCATGACCTGCAGTTGGCAACGATGGTGTTTACATTAAAGATTTGGAGACACTATCTTTATGGTGTCAAGTGTGAGGTCTTCACAGAACACCGTAGTCTGCAGCATGTAATAAAAGGGATTTGAACTTAAGGCAGTGAAGATGGATAGAATTGTTAAAGGATTATGATCTGAGTATTCAATATAATCCGGGTAAGACTAATGCGGTGGCAGACGCATTGATTCAAAAAGCTATAAGTATGGGTAGTTTTTCATTCTTGAGGGTGTCCAGATGACCTTTAGCTAGTGAGTTTCAAACTCTAGCATCTTAGAGCATGCAGTTTGGTGTCTCGAACAGGGGTGGAATGCTGGCTAGTGTTGAGGTGAAGTCAATATTTTGGGATTAGATTAAAGCCAAACAATTTGAGGATAAGAAGTTGAATGCACTCTGAAATAAAGTGGTACATGGGGAGGTAGCGGACGCCACTCTTGATGCGGGTAAGGTGTTGAGGTTTAAGGGAAGATTGTGTGCTCCTCGAGTTGGTGATTTGATTCGTGATGTACTTTTAGAGGCCCATGGTTTGCATTATTCTATTCATTCGGGTACGACCAAGATGTACCATGACTTGAGACAACTTTATTGGTGGCTTGAGATAAAGAGGGACATAGTGGATTATGTGTCCAAGTGTCACAATTGTCAGCAGGTGAAGTATGAACACCAAAGGCCTGCAAGTTTACTTAAAAAGATGCTTATACCCATGTGGAAATGGGAGAACATTTTCATGGATTTTGTGGTGGGTCTACCTAAGACCTTGGGTAAGTATGACTCCATTTGGGTGATAGTATATCAGTTGACGAAGTCAGCTCACTTCTTATCGGTTCAGGTAGACTACAGCTCTCAGCTGTTAGCTAAACTTTACGTCAAAGAGATTGTCAGAATTCATGGGGTTCCACTTACTATTATTTTTGATAGGGATGCAAAGTACACTTCTAAGTTTTGGGATAGGTTGCATGAGGATTTGGGCACCAAGATCGCTTTTAGCATAACTTTTCATCCTCAAACTAATAGGTAGTCGGAGAGGACAATTCAGGTGTTAGAAGACATGTTGATGGCCTTTATAATTGATTTTGGTGGTTACTGGGACCAGTTTCTTTCGTTGTGTGAGTTTTCATACAATAACAATTATCATCCCGGCATTAATATGGACCATTTGAGGCACTTTATGGAATAAAGTATAGGTCACCTATTCGATGGTTTGAGGTGGGAAATATCAAACCTTTAGGCATAAACTTGGTAAAGGAGGCTGAAGAAAAGGAAAGGTTTACTCAAACCAAGTTGTTGGCTGCTCAAAGTAGGCAGAAAGAGTATGTGGACCATAAGGTAAGAGACATGGACTTCAAGGTTGGTGAGCAAGTTTTGCTTAAGGTGTCTCCCATGGAGGGGGTCATGAGATTTGGCAAGAAGGGCAAGCTCAGTCCTCAATATATTTGTCTCGTCGAGGTTCTTGAAGATGTGGGTTCGATTGCATACAGGTTAGCTCTACCACTGGGATTTTCGAAAGTCCATTTGGTATTTTTTATTTCTATGCTTAACGATACTATGGGGGATGGAGACTACATCATTCAATGGGATTCAGTGCTTTTGGATAAGGATTTGGCTTACGAGGAGGAACCAGTAGAAATTCTAGATTGAGATGTTTGGAAATTGAGGAAGAAGGAAATTTGTTCGATTAAGGTACAATGGAAGCATAATTCGGTTAAGGAAGCCACTTGGTAAACTGAGAAGGACATGCGGGATAAGTACCCTCAATTGTTTGAGGCTACAAGTACCCTTTTTCTCCTCACGTTAGCCTATTTTTTGTCGTTTGATCATTCGGGGATGAATGATGGGTAAATTGGTATCTTTTGTAACGACCCTTTTCGTTGTTACATATAAGTCCTTGTTTTAAAACCTCGTGTCCAAAATCCTTCAGGTTTGAAAGTTACTAATTTTGGGCTAGGCTAATTTCTAATAAAATCAGAGCGAGGTGTGGTCTAGGGAAATTTGGGAAGGATTTGCACAGGTTTGTAGATGTCTGATTTGATTTTTAGTTAGCTAAGATAATAAGGAACCTGTAGGAATTTACGAATCAGATTTACGTAAGTAGAACTCCCAAAATTGATCTTAGCATTTATGGCGCTGATTGGAATATCTTGAGTTTAAGGTGTGTTGTAAAAAGTAGAATTTTTGGGTGAAGATGGACTTTCTATCCCGTTGACACCTCTATAGCGGCCGACACACTCTATAGCGGTGGGTGGTATAGCAGAATAATTCCTATTATAGTAGTGGTCAAAGGCGGTCAGCAACCGCTATAGCGGTGAAAATTGCAGTTTAGTTAATATTTTTTCCCAAAATAGTTTATTATTTCAAAACTCATTTGGGGGCAAAGGAAGGGCGATTTATGGCAAAATACACCAGACATTCTTCGTTTGGCCTTATAAGGTTAAGTAATTCATCCCCGTTAACTTATATTTGATGATTAAGCCTTAGAATCACTAATTTACAAAATTTAGGAAGGGATTTTGCTTATTTTATGGTGCAAGGGATAAATTTAAGTAATAAATTAATGGGTTTTGATTATTAACGGTTAATTACCCTTGCATTTCATTAATTCACTAATTTATCCAGGGAATTGGTAGTTTTAGGTGAATTATAGTAGAAAAGCCCTAAAATGGGAAGGGAATGATCATGAAATTGACCTTAGAGGTTGGGGTGAGTTATAAGTCCCAACATAATAGGTCATTTCATTACTTATGTGTTATTATGCATGTTCTAGACCACGAGCAAGCGAAAATTGCACGGAAGGGCAAAACCTCAGCTTAGAGGAGTTGTGCAAGCTTGGTTCGAGGTAGGTGATCGTATTGTAGTTTAATCCAACTTGTATTATATGTGCATATTAACTAATTTGTTGTGTGGCTGGTTAATGCATGTTGTTTGGTGTGGTCAATGCAATGATTTTACTTGCTTATTGATTTGACCTACCTTATGTCTAAAATATGGAATGTTTTAGTATTTGGGACGTTCTTATGAGTTATTGGTAAAATAAGGTTGGCAGAAACTTATGTCTAGGGTTTAGTACATAGACCAAATTTTCCCCCTGCAGGTCATGGTAGAGGGTGGATGTATTACCCATAGCGTGTATGTACGAGGTTCAGGTGAGTTTGACGGTTTCATGAGTGAATCGGAGAATATATTTATCTATGCTTGATAGTTGCTTAAGTTGTCTTGACTTGTTGACTCGGCTTGATTGAACTTGACTATTGTTTAAAATCCTAAAATGCTATTTGGTGTTATGTGCTAAGTGTATAAATGTTTTGAACATGAATTAACTTGTTGTACTATTATTTAGTGAAGTTTTCATATTTTCATCTTACGTTGGCCAAATGACCCTACCAGTATACTGTTGTTCTTGTGTGCTGATACTACACTTGCATTTAGTTTTGCGAGTGCAGCTCATATTCCAGCGACTCCTATGAGACTTCACTTGTGAACCCAACGATTGACTTTTGATTTCAGGGTGAACAGCTTATTCGGGCTACTATGGAATCTGTCATCATCAGCATAGTTCCTTGTTCTGAACTTATGTTATTTATTCAGTTTTTGGGGTTGCATCCCCTTCTTGACATTCTTTGGTAGTTTTGGTACAGAAAACTTTTGGGTCATCGGGATGGTTTGTTAAGTACAATGTTCCGCTTTTAGTTGTACTTATGGTTTTATTCAAGTTGATGGCTATTTATTGATGGATTTGTTTTAATTATTTTCCTAAGTGTTGATTTGAGTTGGTATTTTGGGCTAGATGGTTCTCCCATTGGGTGAGTTGTGAGGGTGCCACTCACGATGGGTTTGGGTTATGACATTAAGTTATTGTATGATGACTGTAGAGGCTAGAGAAAGTTAAGAGTAGTATCTCAAGAAGAAGTACCAGCAGGGGTTCTATATATGCAAATATAGTCTATCAGGGGGGAGTTTAATATCTATGTGTATTATTATACCCCGATGTAAGAATAAGTTATTATTGTTCAGCTTAGAGAATATTAAGGAGGTTTACAGACTAAGAATGTTGGATTTGATCTAAAGGGAAGATGTTAGGATGAAGAACCAAGTCAGAACATGAAAACCAGATAGTAATGTGTTTCAAAAAGAGTTATGATGAGATATAAATTCATTCTTACTCTAGCGTATTCCTCAGATTGTATTTGTTATGGCACCTTACATAGGTTGCGCACATCGGCATTATGCCCATGACACAATTTCACATCCAATTTCAATTCCTGGTATAAGAAGTAATAACTTCACTTCGTGGTCCTAACCATAGTCCATGAATCTATATATTCTAGCCTTACGTTATACAGCTTGTGAGATGTACACTCATATTTCATAGTATGGTCAGTCCTACAAACTCATGATATCCCCCTAATGACTAGTGTAAACCACACTACATCTTGTATGTTCTCAGATTAGATTTGTTGAATAATTCATGCTTATGATCGCTTGCTTTAAGCCCTATATGTGTCAACCTATGAAAGTGATGGATGATTATGTCATGTACATACTCAGAACAACTTTCTACTCTCACTCTAAGAGTTAATATTTGAAGTATTCGTGCCTATGATACCTTACCTCATAGGTTCTATGTTTGCATACCAAGGTTCCAACAAATACAAGTCATAGTTGAAAAATATCCCTCTTATTACAGATCCTCATACTCTAATCCGTTAGTGACCCTCCTTACGTTAAGATAGTGGCGATGAAAGTGAATAAATAATGGTTTATATGGGAGTGAGTAGATGCTCCCTATCATGGAAAATTATGGTGTGCTTGTTCTATCCAAGGTTATAAGTATGGAGGAAGATCAAGGTAAGTATTTGCTATATTAATAGTTAGATGAGAAGTTTTCGTGTGTATTCTTGTGGTAGTTCATGAATATATAGTTCGCAGAGATGTTAGGAAGACGGAAAAATTCTTAGATAGTTCGGTTGCTTAGAAGAAGCCATGAAGTAGATATTATGATAGGCTTAAATATTATGTTGTCATATGTATGGGTGAATGTATTATGCACTAGTTACTTCTTGACTAGAACTTGAGGTGAGTTGAATTGGGTGGTAAGAAGAAGTAGTATTCTTGGAATGGAAGTCCCTATAGAGATAAAGAGCATAAATCATGTGGTTTAGGTTAGTATGATCAACTTATGTGTAGCATATTGTGACTCCAAGTTAGGTTTGAACATTGTAAGAGAATGAACTTAGATTCAGACTCTGGTAGAAGTAGTCACATGTACCCTTTGAAGGTCATAGGTTGCAGTTGATGAAGTGTAGTATTCAGGAGAGGAAAGCATAGTCGAGAAGTGTTGCTACGCTTAAAATCCATCAGCCGTATCACTTAAGGAATAGTAGCTCTATTCTTACTTCATGCCCAAGGTACCCACGTTTCATGTTAAGTCGCTTCTGATAGAGTGTGACTTATGTTGAAGTCTACACCATTCCTACTCTATGGGCCCATATCAGATGACTAGGATGCTTAGACCATGTTAGCTTTTTATATTCAGATGTCTCACACAAATCATGCCTAGAACCCTGAACCCTATTCTTTCCCAGAATGTTATGAGAAATTCTGGTGAGAACATTTGAGGTTATAACCTTTTTCCTATAGCAACTCCTAGAAGCTTTCATGCCTTGATTTGGTATATTGTAGTTTCATGCTTATTCTCATGCTCACGTACTCTCTATTTGGGTCCCAATCTTAGCATAATTAAGTTTGGTTTAAGATAGTAAGCGGAAGTTTAGATTGCCAAAAGAAGGCTTTTATAATTCATCTTTTCACTCTATGTTTTAGTCTTCATTTGAGGACGAATGATCCCAACAGGCAAATATTATAAAACCCTAAATTTTCTGAACTACAATCTGAACTGTTCTTCAAATATGTATGGAATCGAACCCGATGATTTATAATTGTACATAAATGTTAAGATCAATTTATTGGATATTAGTTAAGGTCATAAGGGACTTCTAGCTCAAAGTTCAGTTGAAAGCTTCTTTATCAATTGAATTTTCATAAAGATTTTTACTAGGGCCAACTTCAAACGAGCATAACTCTTTGAATATGAAGAGTTTTGTAGCTCAAGACCCATGAAATTAAAGGTCTTTGAGTTTTCTTTCCAACGCCACCAACCATTTGTCAATTCAATATTGAAATAAAAAGTTATGATCATTTTACCATAGGGTGTTTGTCTGCTAGCAACCGACAAACGAAGTTGATGACAAGGTTGACTATTCATCAAGTGGGTGATGAATCATCAAGTGAGGCATCAAGCCCAAACAGTAAGCTCAAAAGTTGGTCAAAATTTGATGGTTTGGATGATGGTCCGTCATCTGGACTGTCAGATGGGATTTTTCTGTAGTTTTAAAGAGTTTTCTGAGGAACAGTTTGGTCCTTTCCTTACCCCAAAACCTCTCCCCCACATCTTAAAATACCCAATAAGGGTTACATTCTCAGAATAAACATCACTAATCTTTCCCAAATTCCTTTCTCCTTTAAAGAAATACAAGAACAGATAAAAAA
Organism: Capsicum rhomboideum; assembly: GCA_031232105.1. Lineage (NCBI taxonomy): Eukaryota > Viridiplantae > Streptophyta > Magnoliopsida > Solanales > Solanaceae > Capsicum > Capsicum rhomboideum. Next base: position 120,637,269 of record CP124711.1, read on the forward strand.
GGGGGTTTCCAAGTCCAAAGCTCCAATGGTTTAAAATTTAAGATTTTCTCTCCACAAATTAGTCTAATCTCAGATATGTAGGACTTCAATGGGGTTTTACATTCATTCCCATGTCCAAAACTTTAGAGTTTATTTATGAATTTCAAAACCCTAGTTAGGGTTACAAACCCATGTTTAATCCTTATGTTATTTGAATAAAATTCTTGATTTTTAAAGTATTTATTGATGGTTTTAGCCTTTATGAACAACAAAATGATTTCTATGAATAGAAAATCTTTAGTTATCATCTTTTTCAATTATGATATGAACTTCGTATGATTCTCGAGATTTATGTGTAAAACATGAAATTAGAGCTATAACGTTATTACAGATGTTCAAGAAAAATAGATTCAAACCCATAGAAGGGTAAATTTTGATAGTTTTCAAGATATGATTTTTATTAAAGTTTTGACCTTTACAGTAGATAGTTTAGTGATTTTATATCATTATTAAGCTTATGATTATCACAATAGTTTTGGGAGTAGTGTTTAGCACATAGAGAACGAGGGTTCTAGATAGCCCAAGTTCCAGAACTATGTGCCACCTTAAGATTATGTTCTACCACAATGTCGGTTGATCATTTGGCCCTGAGAGGCTCAGATTAATGTTTCCACATATAGATAGATAGGGCCTATACCTTGTAAAAGTATAGGGCAACCCTGCCAACTGGGTTAGATGTTGGACATCATTAGGTCAAGTGATGTATGTCGGTTATAAGAAACTCCCACCTATAAGATTTTTCTACATTTTTAACTTAACTTCATATGAATATGATATAATTTCAGATAACATGATTTCATATATGCATCCTTTCAGATATGTAGATTTAGATACAGTTTAATTTCAATTATTACGGATTTATGACTTCATATGAATGAGCTTTTACTCAAATTTCAGCTATTATGATTTTCTTTAGATTTTCACCATCTAAAAGTATCTACTTTGTTTAACCATTTTTAATATGGTCATCTTAATGTTTCCAGTTAGTATGATTTTAGACATGTATTTCTTTAGAAAGTTTTAGTATGATTTTATTTAAACTATTTTATGTTATTTATTATTATTCCTGCACACTCAGTACATTCAGACATACGAATATCATACTTTTTGCCTACATTTTTCATGGGATGTAGATTCTGGTAATCAAGCTCAGACTCATGGCTAGTTTATATCAGTTCAAATTCTAATATTGGTGAGTCCTTATCATTCTCGGACCTGGATAATTGTTTCTTTCCATTCTACTTTAGATATTGTTTTACAGTTAATCGGGGGCCTTGTCCCGACAGACTATGTTATTCAGTTATTAGTGGTTTGCAGACATAAAGTATGGTTTTATGTTGGCCCTTCAGGCTTGAAACTTGTCCATTTATGACTTTCAGAGAGGTTTTAGAACTTATCTACGATCTCATTACAACTTCCACTTAAATCTCTTATATTATGCTTAGTATGTTATGCCAAGGATTAACTTAGGATCACTTGTGGTTCCAGGCACCGTGTATCGACTAGGGGGTAGTCTCGGGTCATGATAATTATGACGCACAAAATTTTGAGGTGAAAATGGAAATAATGGGGAAAGACAAATGATGTTTTATGATATTTAAAAACTGAAACCTGCGTTTTTACCGCTGCAGTGGCTCGTATGCCAAGTTGGGTTGCCGCTACGGTGACACCTTTACCACTACAGTGACTCTGCTTTAGTGGAACTTCTGTCTGATGTAGTGGCCCTAAGGCAGTTACTTGGGACTTGGTCCCTGTTCAGTCTATTTCAAAACATATCTCTCGAGATCCAACATCACGAACTAACCCTTTTCACGATAATGCTATAACTGGAGTTCTATTAACCCATTTTACATACCAGAAATTTCTACAACTTCCTAAACTAATCCTCTAACACATTAAACACTCAAATCCACAAATCAACAAACCATGACCCATTCAACACTAAACCATTCAACATCAGATTTCTAGCCAAAACCACACTACTCCGAGGTCTATCATTTCTATACTTGGAAAACGTTTAGTGGGATACTTACACCCTAACCAATGCCATAACTAACACAACACCACCAACATACCACTATGGGTTTCTATTAATACATAAATTCTCCACCTCACTCACATTAGTCTATTCGATCTGCAACATACCTCCACCCCTCAAGGTGTAATACTAACCAAGTATTATCATGAAACAATAAGAGGGATATGAATAGGCCAAAACACATCTAATAACTCTACTCCCTCGATCAACCCTATACTAAAGGCCATCAACCAAAATCAAGCAAACTTATTTCACCAACTTTATCAACTCAATTACACCACATTCAAAGGATACTATTAAACAATAATTATTCCCATACAATAAGTATATACACAATATCAAATCATAAAAAGTCAACTACAAGGTCTGTCTTTTAGCCCTACCTCCTCAGTAAGCCTATGAAAACTATACACTTATCATTTTACTAATATCCTTAAAAATAAAGCAATTTTATTCTTTTATACCCACCATGGGCTTTGTTTAACCGATTATTCTACCTTTAGGACATCAATGTTTTTGCCTTCCTAAAATCATTGAAGTCGCTAACCAAATAATCTACATAATTGTCGATCACACAGTTAAGATTCATTTTACAGATATCAAGTAAAACTATTATTATCATCTCTACCTATCAAACTACAGAAAACAACCAATTTTATATACCTAGTCAATTTACCTTGCATTAGTGACATCAACTACGCAACTCACCTTACGTTCAAGTCACCAAGGATGTGCAAAATAATTACGTTCATCTCAGTTTAACCAATTACTTATTAAGGCATTATTAGCAAGTCTACCCATTAACAGGATTATACACACAAGGATGACCCAATAGCACTTCAGGCCAGGGTATAGTCTCCAAAGGTCGGACCACACAAGGATCCCAACCATAATCATAAATATTCAAACCACACAAGGATCCCAAGTATATCGTTAAGGGAAAAATAGAACTAAATACATACCTCAAATCATGGAAGTAAAGACATACCTCCAATCACAGAATTCAAGACATACCTCAAAATCATACCTAGCCTTTACTATTCATTGATGTTCTTTTGTAACAAATCATCTCATATAACTCATAATGATCACTAACACTTATGAAATTCATCCATCAAACAGTAAAACAATAATATATTCAATGCAATAATAATCCATATAAGGAATACATGTAGCATTCTATCATAACATAACCAAAAATATTTAAAACACAAATATATTTCCAGTAAGAATAATCGATCAATTAATGAAAGAGTTATGCTTACCAATGGCACTAACAAATCTAAAATGTGTATATATCACTCATTCAAAATATAATTCCCAATATTAGTATACAAGTCCTACGCCTCTTATTGACAGAATAACACGATTCCAACCTTTTGAATATTACCGAGATACCAATTTGGACCAACTAATCCCAGTTGTGATTATTGAGATACCAATTGGAATCTGCTAGATACAAATTGGGCTCAACTCAGGGAGAAAACACTGAAATAGTATGACAGGAGAGAAGAAATTGAGATAGATTCATAGATTCCTTGTAGCCTCCTAAGGATTTAATATGGACGTCAACAAACCAATCCACGGGACTCTACTCGACATTTGCTCTTGTACTGGGAGACTGGTAACCTAGTCCCTGATACCATCTTGTCCTGAACCAAATCACGTATCGTGCTGGCACCTACCCAACTCTACAATAGATAGGAGAATCCTTGCCATCCCACCTTAAATCATTGCAAAAAACATTATTAAACCTTAAGCATTAATAAATAATAAACCTTCTATTCCAGGAAAAACTTTATTACAAAAATAAATTACGAAATTCTACTAAACAACTTCCCAGAACCTGATCAGAATCGGTGTAAGAGCACTAAACAATTAGAAGGATGACTCGAGACATTACATCCATATATGAGTAGGATGATAGGAGCTGCTAAAGAATAATCACCATTGTACCTATAGAAATTCCAACTAACCCGCAACATGGCTATATCCCCCAAATGGAGATATAGTAAGTAGAGTATCAGTACAACCACATGTACTGGCAGGTATCATTAGCCGACCAGGGTTAGACACATATAACAACAGATAACAAACAAGAAGAAATCATGACAGACATACATGTTTAATAGCTGAACACACTTAACTTACTTCAACTTCAAACCTTATCGCCTTTTCTTTATTTAAACAATATTAATTTACCCTCAGGGCATGACTAACTAACTATATTCCATAAATTAATCTTACCCACAATTCTTATGCACTTACCTTATTACAACAACTCTATATACTTCTCTCTCTCTCTCTCTCTCTTATTAAACCTCTTTTGTGACAACCCTTGCTCCATATTATACTACCATTCACCATCGGGATTACAACAACTAAGATAATTAATAATATCAACAACTTTACAAGAAGGGATACTCCAATATACATCATGTATATAATTATATACGTAGGGAAATAAGATTTACACAATCCAGAACATACCTTGGACTCATACTTTGCTGCAATGCACAATCACAACCATCAACATAACTAGTCCACTCAAGAAACCATAATATCTCATCTAATAACTATATATATATATAATATGTACATTCAAATGCATATGATGAATGTATGTATGCAAGATGTACGTATCATCTCTTTTTTATCTCAATATCATCATCATCTATCATTTCATCATGATCTCAATATCATCATTAATTTTATCTCAACATCATCATCAATATCCTTCTCAATATCAATATAAATGCAAATACAGGATGTAGTCAATAATTACAAGTAATGTCTGAAAGTGAATCACAAACATCTAATTCAAATCAAATGCAAGTAACAACGATCCAAACATAAATTACAATTAATGAAAACCAAGTAAATATAGTCAAAAGTCAAACAAGTTCATCATTTCAAGTAAACAACGAATGTCCACTAACATATGAAATCACAAGTATGCCTGAAGGCCAATTCACCACTTATTTAAGTGAGCATTATCAACCCCAATCATCATCATAAACATGTACAAAGACCAATCAATCAATTATCCATTTTAGGAGTGCACATTCCTCCAAGATTGATATATACACTCTAATTCATCATCCTGTTTCGTTCACCAATCTAACCCCCTTTTATTTCTATTGAAATTGGTAAATTCAATTACTAACTAGTAACCCTTACACTCAATTCATCACGTTCAAGGCACTATCCCTTTTAGTCTATCATTCAACTACTCAGATCTATTGAACTTATAGTTCTAGCTATATTCATACACCGTTACACATCTTACTTCCTAGCACTTAGCCAAACTTGAATTTAGGTTCTTAAGTTCTAACATCACATCCTCTTATCACAATCAATCCTCTGAACTAGCTTCTAGCAACAATATCTCATACTCTAAAGATACAAAATATTGGGTTCACCCTTTTTAAGGTATTAATGACTAGTTCTATGGATTGCAGGTTCACTTAATCCTTCTATTGTTACCCATATTCACATATTAAACTTTGTAAGTCATCAAGTAAGGCATACAAATACAAACACCCATCAAGAGATCCATACAAAACACAACAACACATAATTATATCTATAATGACCCAAATTGTTGTTACGTTGAAAGAGGGGGTAAAACTCGCACTTAGTCTTCCCTTAGCCAAATTTTGAGAAATTCAGGGCTAGTCTAAGCTTGGATGATTTTTGAGGTTTATTAGTAAAATTAAATCTGGTACAAATGTGGTAGTTGTTAGTAATGTTTGATGAAACAATTGGAAAGGCAACGAGTCTAGAAAGCCGTAGCAACTTTCGTCACTTGAAACGGAGTTATAGAACTTCGGTTATAGAATTTACCGTGGAGGGGTTGGTTCGTGATATTATGATTCATGTTGTGTGTTGTAAAATAAGAAAAAACTGAGGAGATGTCTTGAGTTTCTACCTCAGACTGCTACACCAAAAAAGCTAATCACTGCAGCGGTACCGCTGCAATGGTAATGGGAACCGCAATTGCGACCTCCGTGTAAAAGCCACAAACTGCTGCATATCTGCTGCAGTGGTAACGCACAGTAAAATTACAATTTTGAAAACCAAAAAATACTTTCATTCCCCACTTTTTCATAAATCACAAGGGAGCTCTATGGAAGGTAATTTTCAGAAGGTTTTTGGAGTTTTTCATCTTTGGAGGTGAGAAATTACATTCTAGACTTAAATTTACTTCGTTTAACCTTAGAAAATCACTAGAAACAGACTAAAGGTGGAAATTGGGGATTAACCCTAATTAAAGAAAGTTGATAAAAAGTGGTGGGAATGTGTATAAATTCGATATATAATGATCCTGGGGCGTTAGAAAACACTAATGGGACTAGAATTATAATTGTTCATACTTATCCAAGTGAAATTAATGTGGTTTAAGAGAGAGAAAATCCTAAGAGGATGAAATAGGGTGAAATTATGATTAAAATTAGTGGTTTTGATTCCTAGTAATTAAAAAGTGGATGAATTATTGAAATGGGTACATATTCTTGTTGTTTTAGATCAAAAACTGACTGTACGAGATTGAAAGGGCAAAAGTGTGACTTAAAGGTGACTTTGAGCAATGGAATTGAGGTAGGCTATGGTTTGGTTATAGCACTTAGACTTTCTTGGCTTTGTGCTTGTTTTTAAACTGAACATCTATGATTGCATTCTAGCATAACTTATGATTTATGAACTACATTTTATTTCATATGCATTGTGATGGTGTTGGATGATAAAAAGGGTCGGGTACCACACTAGTACAGTATGATATGATTATGATAAAGGATCGGGTACCATGCCGGTACAACATGATGTGTTGATGAAGAGAAATAAGAGATGATGAACATATCTTGCATGCATGCACTCATTCATATGCATTGAGTGCCTCTATAATGATTATATGTGATGATGAGTTGTTGTTGAAAATGACTAAGTGTTAAAGCTTGTGAAAGTGAAGTTGTGAATTTTCCTTATATGATGCCTTTAGTTGTTGATGTGTTGATTATGATTCCTGTTATGATCGCTTTTATACTTGTATGTCTTGCTTACTTGTATATTGTTGAGTTATTCAACCTATGATGCATACCAGTACTTGTGGTTGTACTGATGCTACCTGCACTCTTCTTTTTTTGAGTGTAGAAAATCTTTCAGTGGTTGACACGTGACCTCAAATCTAGATAGTAGTTCAGATTAAATTTTAAGGGTGAGCACCATGATCGGGAAACCTTCGAATCTTCTAATTGATATTGACGTCGCTTGTTTTGGGATTAAGATGATTTCCATATTTCTTATGTTTTGGATATATTTCTTACTGTTCAAGACTTAGTTTACTCTTAGATGTTATTGTATGGTGACTTCAGGTCCTGGGAATGTAATAAGTAGAGGTTTTGGCACTCTATTGTTAAAAATTGATGTTAGTTGGCGAGTGGTTTAAACTTATTGAATAAATTTGATTTTTGCATTTGAATACAACTGAAAATTGATATGAGTGAATACAAGAGTAACACTCGAGATGGTAAGAGTGAGATTAGCATGTTTCACCCTCCATAGGTGAGAGTGGGCGCCAATCATGACCGGTTGGGTCGTGATAATATTATTATTATATTAATTCCATATTTATCCATCCAAACTCCGTGCCCGTAGGCCTAGACATGAAATCTCCTGTCAACTATAGTTATTACACACAACTAATCCAAGTCTACTACACATTAAACTATAACCTACCTCAACCGAAGATCTTGGAATAAGCAAGCCACACCAAGGTTGCTTCTTTCTTTCCTTCATACCTCTATTAGTCCAATCATCTAGAAATCAAATAATTATAGGAGTAATTAATCAATCAGTCATCAAATAACTACTTTGGGAATTCAACCCACTAATTCTATCCTAATTCATGGCCTAAAACATTACCCAAGGATAAATTAACCATTAACTAGTTCAATCATATTCAACCCATCTCCATTAATGGAGTTTCAAAGCTAAAGATTCCATTTTTATTAAATTCAAGGTCCCTAACCATAAAGTTCATGTTTTAAAATCACTAACTCATGCTACGAATAGTTGATTAACAATCTAGAAGTAATTCTAGGTGATATTACCTCAACAATTTGGTTTCTCCTAAATTATCATGAAGTTAAGGTTCAAATCCCTAAGAATTCCACCATTAAAGATCGTTCTAATGATTCTAAGATATTATTTTATGGAAATACAAAGAAGATGATGGAAGGACTTACCTTAATAAAGAATTGCCACCCAAATACATGGAAAATCGCTCCTCTATGTCTTTGGAACGAAGCTTTTGAGTTAAAATCCCCAAAAATGTCAAAAATCAGCTCATGTACTGCCTAGTTGCCACTGTAGTGGCACTCTATTGTTAAAAATTGATGGGTGTTGATCAAACCCACATATCCCATAGTGTATATATGATATCGTGATAATATTAGTTTAGAAGTAAAGTAAATTTTGTTAATAAGTCCTTTTATTAGTTAATGTTTTATGTATTCCTATTCAGTATAGTTTCAGTTTCATAAACTTGTTTTATGTTATGTTTCCTTCCCCTATTTTCCATACCAATATATTATATTGTCTTGACCATCTTGTATGCTACATCGTCTCATGATGTAGGTTCCGAGGTGTACGTTTGTGATTTTGTGTAGTGTTAGGGCTTGATGTATCATCTATGAGTGAGCCTCCATCTTTTTGAAAGGCGCATTTCATTGTAGTGTTGGTCTATATTTTTAGTTTCATAGTACAGCTAGGGCCTTGTCCCGGCCTAGTTATTGACTCACATCATGGCTTTGTAGACCTATGATGATATGTTTTCAAATATTTTGGGTTTTACCTAGTCGTTTTGGAATTCTTTTATATTGTTGATTTGAGACTTAAGCATTTATGAATGAATTTCATTTCTGCAATTATGTTCATGATTTAAAAAAATATTTTCTTCTGCCCTTTTGGTTAGATGCTGATGATGTAAGTTAAGTGGTTATCTCGGGTCAGCGATGGTTCAGGTGCCCGTTACGTCTAGGATGTAGTCTCGGTTCGTGACAAATATACTTTTAAAAATCATGACATAAGTCAATTGAATACTAAATAAAACTGAGCTAACTACCTATTGAAGCCCTTATTGGCATAGGGATTTCTGTATATTGGGATAGGGACCTGGCCTACCTTATTTAGCAAAATGAAGATACTAAACAAATATGCTGACTAAACCCTCTGAAAGTAAAGAGGGATCACCCATAGCTGAGAAGATGGAGCCTACTGGAGTGTCTAATGATGAACTTGAGTACCTAGATCTGCATACTAAAATGATGAAGCACCACATGGCTTAGTACAGGAAATATATGGTATGTAATAAAGTTGAGGTGAAAAAACATAATATCTAATAAATTGAACAACTGAGGCATGAATATGCTATGTAATCAAGATCATGAAATAACTGAGTAATGACATAAAAAAGCATCATAATCATAATCATCTCAATCATAACTCTAATTAGATAACTGGATCATAAGCTAAACTGAATATCTAAAATTATAGGTTAAACAAAATACTGAATCATAAGGAATCATAAGTAAAACAATGCAAAATTTTTCTTAAAACTGAAGGATTTATGCCAAAATCATCTTTCTTGAAAATACTAAGTTATCTGATTGGGGAGCTTCATATAACCGACATACACCATGCTGAGCTCATGATGTCTAGACTCTGACCTAGTTGGGAGAGATTCCCTATACGTTACTAGAATATAGAACCTATCTATACTATGGATTTAAACTAAGCATCTTTAGCCTAAAAAAGGAGTTGCCCAAACTTGCGGTACTATCCTATCCTATGCTAGCATACATAGTTTTGGAGCATGTTTTTTCTCAACTCATACCCTTTTTAGTATTAAATAATCCTCTCAAAACATATATATGCTTATATTATACTCTGTAAAATAAGTTGCAAATCATAATGTAGAGCCATTGGCGTGAAATGATTCATGAATCAAGTTAGGGTTTTAGAATTTGAATCCTCCATAAAAATAGTAGAATTAAATTCCATAAATTGAAGTCATTCCTTGAATTCTCATTCCTATTCAATGTCCATGGATTTCGGGTTAAATATTATGAACTTGTCTCAACATCTTGAAGTCTATCTCATGTTCTATAGAAGTTATCTCTTTTTTTTTTTGAAACCTAGCTTATGATTATGAAAGATTACTTTATGAAAGTATACAAATTACTCTCATAAATATAGATATATTTTCAAAGAAAATTTGCAGCTTATTTTACAAAGTACAGTATGAGAATATATATATATATATATATATATGTACTATGTTCTGTATCTTGAAATATTCTCATATTGTACTTTATAAAATTTATTTTTCAAGAACAAGGTTCCCACACTAAAGGTTGGTCTTACATACCTTAAATGCTCCAAATCTTGAAGGAGGGTTTGCGTTTTTTGTTCTTGGGACTTAGAGAAAAGTGTTTCTGAAATATCCTAAGATTTCATAGTGAGGAATCTTGTTAGGATCCCTAATTGTCACAACCCAAAAATCAAGGTCATGATGACACCTACCTCAGAACTAGCCTTAGTAGGTAAGACAATTCCCACACAAGATAGGACAATAGGAATGTGAAAGAAAACCCACAAATGCGAGACTTCTAGAACGAAGACAAGCTATAATGTATAAACATAGTGAAAGTCGGTATAAAATACATAAATCCCCAGAAATGGTGTCATAAGTAGAAAGAGCATCTAATACATAGTCTGGAAACTAAAATACAAAAGTTTATATTCGACCATAAGTAAAAACAAGATAAGGTAGAGAAGGTCCAAAATTAGCACCAAACTCCGGAGTGCACCAGTACCACAAAAAATCCAGCTACAGGGAAGGGCAAAATGGTCAAAACATTAAAAAAGGGAAAATCACAACTATGGTTGGTACATTATCCACCATTAATACACTAGTTCATCCTTGAACTAAAACATAATAAAGTACCTAAAGCGGTAAGGAGCAGGACGTATCTACGCTGCATATCAGACTTGACCTCCTAAGTAGCCTCCTCAATAGGGTGATGTCTCCGCTGGACCTTCACTGAGTCAATATTCTTAAACCTCAACCTCCCAGTCTTCCTATCTAGGATAGTAATGGGCTCCTCCTCAAAGGATAAATCATGGTCTAATACAATAGAATCCCACTGAATTACATGTGTATCATCTGAACGATATCTCTTCAACATGGAAACATGAAATACCGGATGGACAACTGACAGATGTGGAGGCTACCACCTTACAATACTTCTCAAGTACCTCAAAAGGGCTAATGAACCTTAGACTAAGCTTCTCTTTCTTCTCAAACTTCATTACACCTTTTATGGGTAAAACCTCCAATAGAACTCAATCTCCAACCATGAAAACAATATCACTGGCCCGACAGTCAGTATAACACTTGTGTCTACTCTGGGCAGCCACTAGCCTCTACTGAATCAGTCTCACAAGATTCATCGAATCCCTCAACAAATTTGTGCCCTAAGGTCTCACCTCAAAAGAGTCAAACCATCCCACGGGGGATCTATATCTTCGCCCATATAAAGCCTCAAAAGGAGCCATCTGAATGCTGGAGTGGTAACTATTATTGTAGGTGAACTTTGCTAGGGGCAAGTACTAGTCCCAATGACCACTAAAATCAATAACACATGCTCGAAGCATGTCCTCTAGCACCTGAATAGTCCTCTCAGACTGACCAATTTTCTGGGGATGAAAAGCGGTGTTAGTAATCCAAAAACTTGAGGTAAACTGAGTACTTCTATCATAAATAATAGATATAGAGACACCATGCAATCAAAAAATCTCTCTAATGTAGATATTGGCCAACTTCTCCATATTATAATTCACTCTCACAGGTACAAAATATGTTGATTTGGTCAATCTATCAACAATCACCAAAATCAAGTTAAACTTCCCCAAGGTCGGGGTAGGCCAATAATGAAATCCATGGTGATCCACTCCCACTTCCACTCGAAAATGGGCATCCTCTTCATCGTACCACCTGGTCGCTAATGCTCGTACTTCACCTACTAGCAATTTAGGAACTTAGCCACGAACTCCACAATATTCTTCTTTATACCACCCCACCAATAATGCTACTTTAGGTCATGATACATCTTGGTCGAGCCTCCTACAAGATAAGTCTAACCCATCACCAACCCTCGATACACATACCTAGCCACTAATCCTCAAAATGACATCAAAATTAAGAGATATCGCCTTTGCCTTGCCACTCAACACCCTATCACGAATGACCCTCAATCTATCATCATCAAACTGATGACCCTAAATTTTCTCCATCAAAGAAGACCTAGCCTCAACAAAGGGTAACACATGCCCGGTGATGAAATATCAAGCCTAACCAACTAGTTACCTAAAGACTAAACCTCTAAGGCCAAAGGTTGATTTTAGGTCAAGATATGAGCTAAACTCCCCATACTCACTACCTTCTGACTCAAGGCATCCACTACCACATTGGCCTTGCCCCGATGATAAGGAATAGTTAATTCATAGTCCTTAAGCAACTCAAGCCAACGTCATTGTCTATTAAGATCTCGCTGGATGAAGAAGTACTGAAAGCTACGATGATCGGAGAAAATATCACAATGGATTCAATTTAAGTAATGTTGCCTCAACTCAACACAAAAATAACTGTGGCCAACTCTAAGTCATGGGTAGGTTGATTCTTCTCGTGAGGCTTCAAGTGTCGAGAAGAGCATCAACACACCACCCAAGCTAACTCTGGAAGCGTAAAAAAACATGGTAAATCCCACGCCTTCCTTGGGAAAGGTCAAGATAGAAGTTGAAGTCAACAGCTTCTTGAGCTTTTAAAAGCTCTCCTCACATGCATCCGACAACTGAAATACAATCTTCTTCTGAGTCAACATGGTCAAAGTAGCCGCAACAGAAGAGAAATCCTGAATGAAGCACCAGTAATAACCCACTAACCTAATAAAACTATGAATCTCGGTAGAAGAACTGGGTCTAGGCTAATCAGAAATTGCAGCTATCTTGGCCGGATCGACCATAATACTAACCTTGGTCACCACATGACCCAAGAAGGATATAGAATCCAATCAAAACTCAAACTTAGAGAACTTAGCATATAACTTCTCATCTCTCAATCTCTAAAGTACAGTCCTCAAGTGTCTCATATGGTCTGCCTCATTCTTGGAATAAACCAAGATATCATCTATGAATACAATCTGGAAGGAATCAAGATATGGTCAAAATAATTAGTTCATCAACTCTATAAATGTTGTTGGGGCATTAGTCAACCCAAAGGACATGAACAAAAACTCATTATGACCATACTGAGTCTGAAAAGCAGTCTAGAAAATCATCAATGTAAGGAAAAGGATACTTATTCTTGATCGTCACCTTGTTCAATTACCGATAGTCAATACACATGTGCATAGATCTATCTTTCTTCTTCAAAAACAGGATCAGGGCACCCCAAGGAGACATACTAGGTCTAATGAAACCCTTACCCAAAATATCTTATAATTGCTCCTTCAATTCCTTCAACTCAGCCTGGGCAATCCTATAAAAAGGAATGGAAATAGGCTTGGTACCCAGCTCAACATCAATAGCAAAGTTAATATCACGGTCTAGAGGAATACTAGGTAAATCCATAGGAAACACATCTTGGAACTCTCTAACTACTCGAACAGAATCCAACGGGGGCGGTAAAGCAATACTAGTGTCGTGAACATAAGCCAAATAAGACGACACCCCTTTTATACCATACAACGAGCATGTAGAAAAGATATAACTCCCTTTAGAACCAAATGAGGTGTACCATCCCATGTAAACTTTGGCACACCCGAAGTAGATAAAGTTACAGTCCTGGAAAAATAATCAAAAATCACATGATAGGGAGCTAACCAATCCATACCCAAGATAATATCAAAATCCACCATATCTAGGATAATCAAGTCTACCCAGGTATCACGTCCCGCAAAGGTCACTGCACAAGATCGGTACACCTGATCTAATACTAAAGAATCTTCTACTGGGGTAGAAACACGAATAGGCACAATAAGAGACTCATATGCAGGATAAAACTAGTAGAAAGTATGTAGACACATAGGAGAATGTAGACCTAGGTTCAAATAACATTGAAGCAGAATGATGGAAAACTGAGATGCTACATGTGATAACTGCATCAGAGGCCTCTGCCTCAAATCTCCCAGGTATAGCATAGCACTAACCACGCCTGCTCCCAGACTGAGCATCCTTGTATCCATTAACATGAGCTCCTCGAGCTCTATCTCAATCACCTCTAGTACTACTTCAGCCACTCTGTGAACCACCTCTAACCACAAAAGTAGAAGTAAGGCAAAGCTGAAGCTGATAACCCAGTTGGGCAGGACCCAATACACGTCGAGGATAGCTCCTTACAATATGACCAGCTTATCACAAACATAACATCCTATGCTACTCGATTCATAGTAAGAAGGTCTAGAAGAGCCAAGAGCCAAAATGACCTCCTTGCCTAGAAGAATCGAGATTAGAGCCTCTACCTGCATGACCTGATCCTTGGCTAACTGAAGCTGTAAAAACCACAGACCTACTGTCTGAACCCTGTAAAGCTGCCTAAACTAGTCTACCATGTTAACTGTGAGAACCTCTGCTGGAGAAATCCCTACCTCGAGATGCATGTCCACTGAACTCACCCTGTAGGTGCATCTTCTTAGCACCACCCAGAGAACCCTGATAAATCAACTCAATCAACATAGTATGATCCATAATAATCTAGAAAGAACCACTTAAAACTATAAATTGAGCCTTCGTCAACTGATAAGAGCCTGTTAAACCCTTTAACAAATTTCCTAATCCTCTCAGACTCGGTGGAGATACAAGCAGTGAAATATCCAAATAATGAATAAAATTGTACCACATACTTAGGAATGGTCATGGAGCCTTGCTTCAGGTGATCAAACTCATCTCTTATATGATCCCTTAAATTGTAGGTCATGAACCTCTCTAGAAAAGTCTCAGAAAACTGAGTCTATGTCATAGCAGGTGAACCCAATGGTCTACAACTAGTAAGAGAACTCCACCACTGTCTTGCCACATCAGTCAACTGATAAGTCGTATAAGTAACACCATAGGACTTAAGGGATCCGAGGTTTTATAACCTCTCTTAACAGTCAACCAAGAACTCATAGGCGTTCTCTCCAATGGCACCACTAAACTTGGTAGGAGCCAAGCGAATGAACCTCACAAACCTCTTCTTATAATTAGAAAACATCACAAGACCCAAAGTAACAGGAGGAACAACAAGTCTAGTAGGCAGTGAATCAACACATGGGGGTACCACAGAAGATGTTTGTACCCTTAAAGTAAAAAAACCATAAGTAAGAGCAAGCCCTAGTGGCTGAATACCTCCTAGAGTCTGAGAAATACCTAGCACACTAAGTGGAACACCTATCTGGGGGACGTCATCCAAATAATCCAACAGATGAATCAATAGATCCTGTAACACAAGGGTAGCAACTAAACTCAGTAGGACCTGAGCTGGTCCCACATTCTCTGTCTGATAATCATCCTTAGCATAGTCAATCTCAGGGTTAGTATAGGCCGCCCTAGCACATCCTCTAGCCAGATTAGCTCTTCGTGCCCGACCTCTACCTCTAGGCCTGCTGCGAACCCTGCCTCACCTCCCGATTGGGGTTCTAATAGTAGGTACTGTCTCAGCATCCTCAATATATCTTGATCTGGTCCTCACTATCTGTGTAGAAAAGAATGGAATACAAGTTTAGAATTGGTAAGGAACAACCTTCATGATAAGGAATTAAATTAGCAAAGTTTCTCCTAAAGATATCTTATAGCCTCTTGATTTACCGGCTTATGACGGCATATTTAGCGTCTTTAACTAAGGATAATTGTGAGTTTTCAACAACATATGGTGTCTTTAATATGGTTTAGGTTTAGTTTCAGGTAATAAGTCCAATCTCTTGAAAGATAGAAGAATCATCTGAAAAAAGGATTTGATGGTGTTACTGACGGACCGTCAAGAGCTTGGGGGACCACTGCTCTGTCCGTCAGTCCTTAACTAGAATGTTCTGTTCAATGGAGATTGGTGATGGATTCCCTGATGGTCCATCAAGGCCTCGACGGACCGTCATCACTACCATCATAGGCTAACCAAAATAGAGGCTAAAAAGAAATCCAGCAACGGCTCAAGCAATGAACTGTCGTTCTTACGGTGGGCAGTCACTCGGTTCGCCAAACCTTAAACAGATTACACTATTTTGGATATTTTAGCGATGGCCTAGGTGATGGACCATCACCCCTCTAACGGGCCGTATTACTTACCGTTCGTGTTGACGCGGCAGACCAGATTTCAAATTGTAAACTTTGTTTTATTTGGAGCCAATAAATATCGAGTTTAAGGTTTAGACTTGAGGCCGACATACTTGGGTATTTTTACAATTACTTTCTCTGGAGATACATTTTGGAACTACTGTTTTGGGTTTTGAATATCAAGGATCAAGATTTGTGATTATTTGATTGTAAGGTTTTATCTTTATCTTAAGAAAATAATCTTCTTCATCTTATTTTCCACCATGAGTGGCTAAAGCCCCGCATCTAGGGTTATGTAATCCATTGTGTAAAATCACCATTAGGGTTCATGGGTGTTGAGATTGTGTTGTTTGGGTGATTGTATTATGAATCCGTTCAATTTTAATTCATTCTTGATGGTTGCAAACATTGGGAAAATGTCTTTTGTTAAGCTGCTTGCTTAAAGATTTTAACTATAAAGATAAGGGATTCATAACAAGAGTTTGGAATTGCTAACCTCCAAACTAACGATTAACGCTTTAACAAGGTTATTCAATTGAAGCTGAACTCAAATCATATATTTGGCATTTTAAGTCTGAAAAAATTAAAGTGCAAACTTATCTAAAGTGGTTGAAAAACAATTTAGATAGGTTAAAGAATCAATTGTCTGATCTTAACACAATTTCATAATTCACTCATGACCTAGTGGTGATTGGAAAGCTAGGTGAACATGATCCTAGTTTATACCTCTCCAGTAAATTAAGTGTTGAAAAAATTACCATTGTTACAAAATTTGATTTACAATTATTAACCCACCCCCCTACCCCCCATTTCTCAAAAATTGTTGGCTAATTATCATCATAACTACATAACATTTGTTTAACACCATATTCCCTGTGGGATTCGACCCCAACCGATGTTGGGTTCTTTATTTGACAATGACCACTACACTTTTGTAAAAGGGAGTTGTAATTTGGGTGTATCACCTCTCAAAGATAGATATGTATGTCAATATGCTCTGATAATAATTTGTCACGACCTAAAAATCAAGGTCATAATGGCACCTACGTTGAAACTAGCCTTAGTAGGTAAGTCAATTCCCACACATAAAAGGACAATCACAATACGAAAGAAAACCCATAAATATGAGACTTCTAGAATGGAGTCAAACTATAATGTGTAAACCTAGTAAAAGTCGGTACAAAATACATAAATCCCCAGAAATGGTGTCATTAGTAGAAAGAGTATCTAATACATAGTCTGGAAACTGAAATACAAGAGTCTATCTTCGAACATAAGTAAAGAAAAGATAAGGTAGAGGAGGTCAAAAATAAGCCCCGAACTCAGGAGTGCACCAGTACCTCACAAAATCAAACTACTACGACACAAAATAAGCCACCGTAGGTCATACTCGAGTTGGGATCGGCCGATAGAGTAAAGTAGAAAATAAAACAAACAAAAGATTCTATGAGCACATCACCTGCATACAGAAAAGTTCTCAAACGGCATCTCACACCATCTCTACTAACAGTTCTACAATATAATATGGCAAAAATAAAAACTACACACGAAATATATATAGGGAAACTAAGTACATGTCAAAGAATACATAAAAGAAACACATAAGATACAGATGCAATGATGGTGGGACATTTTTATATACACCTTCCAAGCCTCATCTCTTTAGGACAGGACCCATGGGGGGTTTGCAACCCATATAGTTTTATAATCTAACTCTGATATCTCAATCAACCTTATCGGCGCATACCTCGATATAGGCATTTTATAAAATGTCTTATTTCTTACAAAAATTAGTGTTTCTCAATAAACCTTATCGGAACATCCCATATTCCGAGCGAAACATCATAAAACAAAACCCCTCATTTCTTAGAAATTATTGGCTAGTTGTCATCGAAACTACATAACATTTGTTTAACACCATATTCCCTGTGGGATTCGACCCCAACCTCTGTTGCATTCTTTATTTGACAATGACCACTACACTCCTGTAAAAGGGAGTTGTAATTTGGACTATCGAATTTTACTGCCTTTGCCAGGGAATAAGGCTGTCAAATAAGTTTTATGTGTGTGATTTGACCCTTAGTCCAGTTTCCTAATTTTACTTCTATTTGTTGTTTAGTACAGTTTCCTAATTTTACTTTTATTTGTTGTTTCTGTACTTGCAGGCAAATAGTGGTGTATGCCAAGTACCCGACGTTCAGGTGAACCATTGTTTCCTTACAATCTTGAATTGAATAGAACACTATGGGAAATATAGAGGGTCAACAACATAATCTCAGGCATGCAATTCCACCTGATGATGTACCACATGCAGATGATAAGGACCTGGGTGATGAGGAATTAAACAATGCAGTTGATGGGTCACATGCTGATAATGCTGCACCATTTAATTAAAACTAGTGACAAAGGGGTAGAGGACACCAACAACAGGGGGTGAACTTTGCTTTGGATAATGATGAGGATGACATTGATTTAGATAGAGTGGGGCCAATGGAGCCATTGTCCCACCTCCAGTTGCTCTTTGAACTAAGTTCAACACCACCAGCACCATAATCCAACTGCTGAACTTGAAGGGTCTATTTGGGGTTCTTCCTTGTGACGATCCAAATTTGCACTTAATGAACTTTATTAACATTTGCAGATTATTTGATAATCCAGGATTGTCACAGAATGCTATTCGGCTGAGATTGTTTTCATTGTCTCTGACTGGGGAGGCAACCTTGTGGTTGAATGAACTACCTCCCACTTCTATAACACACTAGAGGCAATTGAAAAGAGCTTTCCTAAAAAGGTTCTTTTCGCCTTTCAAAATGTTATAGTTATGGGATGAGATAGGCAATTTCGGACAACTATCACATGAGCCATTGCATAATACATGGCTTAGGTTCAAGAAAAAATTAACTCAATGCCCAAATCACCATCTCACAGATGAACATCTGATGCAAACATTTTATAGATCACTGAACTCTGTCATAAAATTAGTGGTGTGTAATGCAGCTGGGGGTGTTTTTATGGTGCATACTTATACGGAGGCCACCGAGATACTTGACCGATTGACAAAAACTAGTAGAGCTTGGCATACCAGAGAGTCTGAGGTAGGAAGTAATACTTATGCAGTTGGTAAGTCAAATGGACTTATTGACTAAACATCTGTTGTCTGGTGGTGTTGAGAAGGTGAAAGCTGTGAAATCTCATAATAAAGCAGTAGACTCTGACTCTAAGGAAGAGGTAAATTACTTGAATAACCAGGGGGTTTCTGGGCCAATGGCCAGGAAAATCAAGGTCGAAACTATCAATGAGATAATTATTATGATAAATCTGGGTATAAAGACTGTGATCAGGGTAATTGGAAGAGCAAAGGTGCTTGAACCAGGCTATATGTACTACTAGGGAATCGTGATAATGTTTCTAATAATTTAGGTAAGCCTTTTATGGAGACTATGATGGCCAAATTATTAAAAGGAGTGGAATCAACTGATGCGGGTATTAAAGAGATGAAATCTGACTTATCTTCAATGAGTCAATGGGTGGAAACTCACTCAACTTTAATTAAGTAGTTAGAGTTTCAAATGGGCTAATTATTCACAGCCTTGAATCAACAGAAGAGTGGTATGCTTCCAAGTGACACAGTACAGAAACCGAGGAATGACGAAACTTGCTTAGCCATTACCTCTAGAAGTGGAAAGGTATTACTCGAATTGCATCAAGTAGTTCAGACATATGTGGAATATGTTATTTCTGATGATGAGATATAACTAGCTGATGGTGACATAAATGATATTCCTGCTGAGTCTGATAAGCAGGAAAATATTATTAAGAGGGATTTGATGACTGAACAATCTACAAATAAAAAGGCTGAATGAGGTTGTGAGCAAGGAGAAGGGTGAAGAGGTCACAAAACCTCTAACCCAAATTCCTCGACCGCCTCCTCTATTTCCTCATCGAGTGAAAAAAATGTAGAGGATGGAAAATTTACAAATTTCTTATCTATGCTGAAGTAGCTATCAGTGAACATTCCATTAGTTGAAGCCCTTGAGCAGATGTAGGGATATGCTAAGTTCATGAAAGACTTCTTTACCAATAAGAGAATAGTAAGTTTTGGGCCAACAGACAACAATCATCACTGCAGTGCAATCGATTTAAGGTCTTTGGTTTATAAGAGAGCCGATCCAGGAGCATTTACCATCCCTTGTACAATTGGCACAGTTAGTTTTGCTAAGGCACTATATGACCTTTGCACAAGCATAAATCTAATGCCCCTAGCGATTTACCGACAGTTGTGCTTAGGAGCCCCTAAACCGACATCCATGTGACTATTGATGGACGATCGTTTGATCAAGAGACCTGAAGGGATCTTGTATGACGTTTTGGTAAAGATAGCTAATTTTATATTTCCCACTAATTCTATTATTCTAGATTGAGAGGTAGACTTTGAAGTGCCCATTATCTTGGGTAGGCTATTCATAGCTATTGGGCGAGTTTTGGTTGATATGGAATGCAATGAACTAACATTCAGGTTGAATGATGAGGAAGTTAAGTTCAACATATATAAATCAATGAAGTAACCAAGAGAGATGAATATTGTCTCGATAATAGATATGATTGATGAGTCTAAGGTGGAGGCTCTTATTGAGGAACAGTTTGCGGTTGAAACTCTAGCTGCCATGTTGATGAATTTTGATAGAGATGGCATTGAAAAATATGATGAGACCATTTTTTCACTTACAGGAATGGGTTCATACTCTTATACACATAAAGAGTTGGACCTGGACTTGAAAAACAGACCAACTCTTCCGACAAAACCATCTATCTAAGAGCCACCGATATTAGAATTGAAGAAATTACCCGGACACTTAAGATACATATTTTTAGGCGAGGATAACACATTTCCAGTAATCATTGCTATAGATTTAGTTAAATGGTAGATGGTAGCTCTTGTATCAGTATTGCAGAGGTACGGAAGAGCTATAGGGTAGACCATAACGGATATCATTAGTATTTTGCCAGGTATCTATACACAAACGATACAATTAGAAGATGAGTGTATTCCAACTATTGAGCATCAGCGTAGACTTAACCCATCAATACAAGTGGTGGTCAAGAAATATATTATCAAATCTCTTAACACAGGTGTTGTATATCCTATTTCTAATAGTAAGTGGGTGAGCCCGGCGTAGTATGTCCCAAAAAAGGGAGGAATGAATGTGGTAGTGAATGAAAAGAATGAATTGATTCCTCTTCGACCTGTCATAGGTTGGAGGGTATGTATGGATTACAGGAAGTTAAATTCGTGGACTTTACGACACCATTTTTCGATGCCATTCATGGATCAAATGCTTGATTGGTTGGCAGGAAGGGGTTGCTATTTTTTTTAAATGGGTATTTTGGCTACAACCTAATATCTATAGCGCCTGAGGACCAAGAGAAGATGACCTTCACCTGCCCCTATGCTACTTTTGTATTCAAACGGATGTCATTTGGATTATACAATGCACAGTCCATAGTCCAAAGATGTATGATGTCCATATTCTCGGACCTTGTAGAATATACGTTAGAAGTTTTCATGGATGATTTCTCCGTGGTGGGAGATTACTTTGATGATTGCTTGAGAAATCATAGCAATGCTTTACAGAGGTGCGAAGAGGCTAGTCTTGTGCTTAATTTGTAGAAATACCATTTTATGGTTAAGGAAGGAATTGTTTTGGAGTACAAAATTTTGGTAAAAGATATTGAAGTTGATCGAGCTAAAATTGAAGTGATTGAGAAATTACCTCCACCAATCTCGGTGAAGGGAGTTCAAAGTTTTCTCAGCCATGCGGTATTTTATAGGAGATTTATCAAAGACTTCTCCAAAATTGCTAACCCCTTGTGCAAGCTTTTGGAAAACAAAGTGAAGTTTGAGTTTGGTAACTAATGTTAGAAGGCATTTCTGTACCTTAAATAAAAATTGGTAGCTGCCCCTATTATCATTGCCCCGAATTGGTCCAAACCATTCGAGGTAATGTGCGATGTGAGTGAAGTATCACTTGGAGTGGTTCTTGGTCAAAAGAGGGAGAAAATTTTTCACCCTATCTATTATGCCAGTAAAGCTTTAAATAGAGTGAAGATAAACTACACGGTGATTGAGCCAGAGCTTCTTACTGTGGTCTACATCTTTGAAAAATTTAAGGCGTACTTGCTTGGTACCAAAGTAGTGGTACATACGGATTACTCAGCATTACGGTATTTGATGGCTAAGAAGAATGCTAAAACTCGACTGATTAGGTGGGTACTATTGCTCCTAGAATTTTTCATTAAAGTCAAAAACAGGAAAGGGTGTGAGAATCAGGTATCAGACCACCTATCCTGATTAGGGAACGATGGAAAGCAAGTGAATGCCATAGATATTGATGATTCCTTTCCTGATGAGCAGGTACTAGCATCATCTCATGATCTTGTTCCTTGGTTTGTGGACTTTGCAAATTATGTGGTGAGTGAGGAGATTCTGAAAGACTTGAGTTACCACCAAAGAAAGAAATTTCTATATGATGTAACTAAGTACTTCTGGGATGAGCCTTATCTATTCAGGTTGTGTGCTGATAACATCATCTAGAGATGTGTTTTGAAAGTAGAGATGTTGAGCATTCATCTGGCTTGTCATCTTTCCCTATAGGAGGACACCATGAGGGTCACCATACTGCTAGAAAGGTGATGCAGAGTGTCTACTATTGGCCTACTATCTTCAAGGATGCGTATGAGTTTTTCAAAACTTATGACCAATGCCAGTGTCAAGGGTCAATCTCAAAATATCATGGAATGCTCATGACTAAAATTCTAGAAGTAGAGTTGTTTGATGTTTGGGGCATCATTTTCATGGGTCCACTTGTAAGTTCTTATGGTCACAAGTACATATTGGTTGCAGTGGATTATGTGTCTAAGTGGGTAGAAGCGGTGGCCTTGGCTGAAAATGAAGGAAAAGGTATGGTGACGTTCTTGAAAAAGAACATCTTCTCTTGGTTTGGAACCCCTCGAATAATTATAAGTTATAGGGGGTCATATTTCTGCAACAAGGTTTTTAGAGATATATTGGCAAAATATGGGGTGAAATAACACAAGGTGGTAACCGTATATCATTCTCAAACAAGTGGACAGGTAGAGGCGTCAAACCAAGAGATAAAGATGATTTTGGAAAAGCCAGTGAATGCAAATAGAAGTGATTGGTCAAGAAAATTGAATGATGCTTTGTGGGCTTACCGCACTGCCTTCAAGACCCCAATCGGTATGTCGCCTTATTAATTAGTCTTTGGTAAAGATTGTCACTTACCAGTAGAGCTTGAGCACAAAGCCTTATGGGCGCTCAAGAAGATTAATTTGAGTTGAAGAGAGGCTGCTAAGTTGAGGCTGGATCAATTAAATGAGATCGATGAGTTTAGGCTTCGTGCCTATGCGAGAGTTGACTTGTACAAAGATAAAATGAGGAGGTACCATGATCGAAAGATCAAAAAGAGAGATTTCCATGTGGGGGATTTGGTGTTGCTCTTCAACTCAAGGTTCAAACTATTTCCTGGTAAGCAAAAATCCAAATGGTCAGGGCCTTTCAAAGTCACTCAAGTTTTTCCATCCGAAGTAGTGGAATTGGAGAACAAAGAGGGAAAGTTGTTAGAGGTTAATGGACAAAGAGTCAAGCAGTATGTGGGTCCATAGGAAAAGGTAAAAGTTTTTTCTTTGTATAGCTTGATGAAGTCTGAGTAGTCAAGATAATCGGGTTATGCCGCGACGTTAAATTAGGCTCTAGTGGGAGGCAATTCACAATCTGTTGTACCATAGCATAATTTAATGTTTTATATTTGAGCATAGTTAATGTGGGTGTTAAGTGTACAGGAATCTAGGTGACAAATAGGGAGAGAAACTGAAACTGGTTGAGCTTGATGGTCCTAGTGGTGGACCGCCACAGGCCTGGCTGGTCGTCATAGTGAGTTGTCAACAAAAGACCAAAATGAGTGCATTTTGGATAAGCACTGACGGCCAGGCTGATGGACCATCGGTCCCTCGACGGACCATTGAGATTATTGTCCTAGGAATAATGTACACATGTTATTCTAGATAAGAGTGACAGGCACACTGACGGACCATCGTTCAGTTGACGGACCATCGTGTACTCCATCACACGATCTACACAAGAAACATGTTCTGGTTAAGCTTGACAAATAGGTTGACGAACCGTCACCCCAATGACGGACCGTCACCTATGCCGTCCCGGGTACCATGCCTCCCAAGCTGCCATCTACACATGGAAGATCCTCAGTAAAGTAAACACGAAACATCACAGTGTTAAAGCTCAGGGATGAACTCGAGCCAGAGGGTGGTGAAAATTAGGCCCCGTACCAAAACACTAGGATAAGTGAAAAGAGATGATACATACCCTTCTAGTCTGAAGAGAAGGGTAGTTCGTCTGGTAGTAAACCTATTGAAGTGGAGGAAAGTGATGACAGTTCTGACTCGACCCCAATTGTCGAGGGTGCAAAAGAGAGCTCTTCCAGCTCAGACCCAGACCTAGTAAAAGGTTAGAAGCTGGACCAGTTGAGGTGATTCAAAGCAAGCTCCTCGGGGTTCAGGAGAATATCAGATGGGCAATTGAAGGATCTAAGACAATATATCATGAGGGGTTGCAGTCAATGAAGGCTCGAGATTTGAACAGACCTATTGCTGAAGAATACCAAATTGTGACCATAGAATTATCTGAGTATCCAGAACCTGAGAGAAGGTTCAATGACTATGGACTACACCCTTTCGGCACTTCCCTAGGAATATATTATCCAATGATGGTCCATAAATTCTTTGCCAACTACTTGGAAACTATCAAGAATGATTTTCCCAAGGGGAAAAAGGCTTCGGATATGCAGAACAGGATGATGATTCGGGTTTACAGAGTGCCAGTTGACATTTCAGGGCACACTATTAACCGGATTCTACTTGGTCAGACTTAAACTACTCCAGCTGTGACTCCTGAAATAGACCATAAGATGAGTACAGCATGTTCCCAGCATACATGGTTGGCACGCACACTGACAGACTCTAGTGAGCCTTCTTGGTTGAAAAATAAGGAAAGAATAGCCAAGTCATCCTTGAGTTTTAAAGCCAAGTTATGGTGGGCTGTGGTTAGGCTTCAATTGATGCCTACTAGTGGAGACGTAAACCTTGACCCATAGAGTGCGATATTGGTAGCAAGCTTGATAGAGGGGAATAAGATTAATTTTGGGGAGATAATAGCTGATGAGTTATTTGTACGGGCACACAAGACTGCTAGTGCTTTACCTTTATCATGTCTCATCACGAAGATGTCCAAGCAAGCTAAAGTACCTATCTTGAGTGGGATTGATGATAAAGTTTGGGCTACTCATAAGCAAGACATTGAGAGGACAAAAAAAGAATCAAAGTTTAAGTTGAAGGTTCAAAAGCAATCATCGCAAGAAAATCAGTCTCAATCAATCCTAGAGTCATCATAGGTTCCCATAGATACTGACTTACCCCTTTCTATTTATGATTCATAGGTTGGCTCGGGCACATCATGGGTTGCTCCTCTGCCCACTTTTACTGAGACTGCAGATACAACAACCATGCCCCTATCCTTTAGAGTACTGATTCACCCTGGAAAACTTTACCAAAATGGTTAACAAGCAGAAGAGGTTTAAAAAGTAGACAGTTCAATACTTTCATGGATGAAATTGCGAAAGACGCTTAGAAGTTGTATGAAAATCTGCATACTCGTATAGACCACATGGAGGAAAGAGTGAACAAAAGGTTGAATAAGTTAGCATTCCTGACTTGGCCAAGTTTTATGTTAAACTAAAATAGGCCCAAGAAGACATATCCAATTTGAAGAAGAATCCTCCCACCGGCTGTTGGGAACCTAGGATTGTGGAGGTCGAAGAGGAAGAGGAAGAGATTGTGGATCTCATAGGCTGAAAAATGACTGACAAGGGAAAGGCTATTAGTACTGACTCCAAAAAGAAGACAAAGTCTAAGAAAAGGAAGCATGTAAATGAGACATATGAAGAGAGGGCAATCAAAAAATCCCTCAAAAGATATGTGAATGATGAAAATGCGAGAAATATAAAAGTTGTTGATGAAGAGGCGGGAGTCTCCACTAGTGGACCTTCTCCCGTAGGTGAATTTGTTATTGATGATTTTACTGCCCCGGCCAATACCGGGGCCACTGTTGTTGCTACCGAGGTCACTCGAACCTTCAATGACGATGACTCCCACGCTTAAAGGTTGTACAAGTATACCACCCCCCTGTACTTTTAATTTTTTTTATTCATTTGAGGACAAAACATGTTTGTTTTGGTAGGGTGGGAGTACTTGTGAGTTTATTGTCACCATGAGGGTTTTATTGCTTGTGTTCTTTTTCCTCATACGCTATCTAGTAGAACCAACATGTTTAGGTTGTCATTTAAATTATGTTATTGTATCGTGTTTATTGATTTATGTATTATGCCTTCAGGGAAATTAAATGAATGAAAAGTTGTGTGGTGTCGTATCAAATGAAATGAAGATTATTGTGCAATTAATTTTAGCTTGATTATGGACTATGGTGGATCTCTACTTGGCATTAGTATTCTATAATGAGTTGCAAATAACTTAAGCTAGAGTATGAATTTGAACATTGGCAAGGTCACTGTCAGTTTGTGCTATGTGTGTGTGACTTCTTGCTTTGTTTTCTTACTTTGTGCATGCATCTAGAACTTGCCTAGTCCATTTTGTTAGGTGATAGGTGGATGACATAGGATGTGATCATAGGCCTAGTTTTATTTAAAGTCCACTTTCCTAAATGAAGCCATCCAAATGATGTATGAATCCCTTGATCCCTATATTGGGCCTTAATGATCCTCTTTTATTTTAGCACTTACTAACCTCCCTTAGTCTATCATTTATCTTCTATTTTGGTCATGGTCCTTCCTTGGACATCGTGCACTTCAACCCAAGAAATTTACCTAAATTGAGGTTGGCTACTGTAGAAAGGTGATGAGTGAAGTCAGGTATGAAAAGAGTGAGTAAGGAGGTAAGGAACCCTAAAAATGTACAAAATGATACAGAAAGCAATGAGCTGGTCAAGTGAAAAAAAAGAGTGATTTGAAATAAATCCTTGAAAAGAATGTTTTCAAAAAGGGGAAAAGTGTTGTTGGTAATGGAGAATAAGGATGAAATAATGCTTGTGATTACAAGAAATAGTGGTGTTGTGAACCAATGCACGTCAAGGAAGGCTATGTTACTAATCCTAAATATACCATACCAACACTCAAGCCTACGTTACAATCTGAATAAAGTCCTGTAGTGATCCATACAACCAACCAATAAACCTTGTGAAATGGTAAGGGAAAGCCTATGGTATTGCATGAGCATTGTTCAAATTTTATTGTGAGAGTGAGAGTTCGTTTATAAGTCCCTAACTGCTATATTACTTCACTTATGTTTGAGGGACTTTTTTCCGTAAGAGCATGAGATTGATATGTGAACTTGCTGACTATTAGATTTTACATCTTGAGTACTTCTAGATCAACGAGTTGTAGTGTAATGCCAAGTACAGATCCCTACTAGTTGTGATTAAATTGAGTTGTTGCACCTGTTATGAGTCATAGAGTGAAGTCCATATGAACGATACACCAGTTGCTTGTTCTTTTGAGGTCATCATTGTTGGCATGATACTGTGTTGTTTAAGTTGCTTGAGGATAACCAATCAGTCTAAGTTGAGGGTGTTGATGTGTCGGCTTATGACGACATATTTAGCATCTTTAACTAAGGATAATTGCAAATTTTCAAGCAACATGTGGTGTCTTTAATGTGGTTTATGTTAAGTTTTAGGTAATAAGTCCAATCCCTTAAAAAATAGAAGAATCAGTTGAAAAAGAGAATTTGACAGTGTTATTGATGGACCTTCAAGAGCTTGGCGGACCGCCGCTCTGTCCATCAGTCCTTAACCAGAATATACTCTTCAATGGAGATTGGTGATGGATTCCCTGACGGGCCGTCAAGGCCTAGACGGGCGATCATCACTACCAACATAGGCTAACCAGAATAGAGGCCAAAGAGGAATCCAGCGAAGGCTCAAGCGATGAACCGTCGGTCTTGCGGTGGGCTATTACTTGATCCGCCATGCCTTAAGTAGACTACACTATTTTGGATATTTTGGAGATGGTCCAGGTGATGGGTCGTCACCCCTCTGACGGGTCGTCGGACTTACCATCTGCGTTGACGTGACAGAACAGATTTCAAATTTTAAACTTTATTTTATTTAGAGCCTATAAATATCCAGTTTAGGGTTTAGATTTGAGGCCAACATACTTGGGTATTTTTACGATTACTTTGTCTGGAGAAATATTTTGGAACTACTGTCTTTGGGTTTTGAATATCAAGGATCAAGATTTGTGATTATTTGATTGTAAGGTTTTCTATTTATCTTATGAAAATAATCTTCTTCATCTTATTTTCCACCATGAGTGGCTAAAAACCACGCATCTAGGTTTATGTAATCCATGGTGGAAAATCTCCATTAGGGTTCATGGATGTTGAGATTGTGTTATTTGGGTGACTGTATTATGAATCCCTTCAATTTTAATTCATCCTTGATGATTGCAAACATTGGGAAAACATTTTTAGTTAAATTGCTTGATTAAAGATTTTAACTGTAAAGATAAGGGATTCATAACAAGAGTTTGGAATTGCTAACCTCCAAACTAACAATTAACGCTTTAAGTTAAATAATTAAAGTGCAAACTTATCTAAAGTGGTTGAAAAACAATTTAGATAGACTAAAGAATCGATTGTCTAATAATCACTCATCTCAACACAATTTAATAATTCACTCATGACCTAGTGATGATTAGAAACCTAGGTGAACATGATCCTAGTTTGTACTTCTCCAGTAAATTAAGTGTTGAAAAATTTATCATTGTTATGAAATTTGATTTACAATTATTAAAACGAAACCCAACCCCCCAATTCTCGAAAATTGTTGGCTAATTGTTATCGAAACTACCTAACATTTGCTTAACAGCATATTCCCTGTGGGATTCGACCCCAATCTCTGTTGGCTTCTTTATTTGACAACGACTGCTACGCTTTTGTAAAAGGGACTCTACTAGTCATCCTGCTCTTACACTTATGAGATCGATTAACCTAGTACTCTGATAAAAATTTGTCACGACCTAAAAATCAAGGTCATGATGGCACCTACCTCGAAACTAGCCTTAGTAGGTAAGTCAATTCCCACACCAAAAGGACAATCAGAATATGAAAGAAAACCATAAATACGAGACTTCTAGAATATGTGTAAACCTAGGAAAAGTCGGTACAAAATACATAAATCCCCAGAAATGGTGTCATTAGTAGAAAGAGTATCTAATACATAGTCTTGAAACTGTATTTCTAATACATAGTCTTGAAACTAAAATACAAGAGTCTGTCTCCGAACATAAGTAAAGACAAGATAGGGTAGAGGAGGTCAAAAATCATCCCCGAACTCAGGAGTGCACCAATACCTCACAAAATCCAACTACTACGACTCGAAAACAGCCACCGCGGGTCATATTCGAACTGGGATCTGCACTGAAAGGGCATAGAAGTAGGAGTGAGTATGGTCTACTTGTAATTAGTAGGTATCATAGGCCGACCATGTAAAGTAGAAAATAAAACAAGTAAAAGCTATTGTGAGCTCGTCACCTGCATACAGAAAAGTTCTCAAACGGTAGCTCATACCATCTCTACTAACAGTTCTACAATATAATATGGCTAAAAGGAAAACTACACATGAAATATATATATAAGGAAACTAAGTACACATCAATGAATACATAAACAAACACAGAAGATACAGATGCAATGATGGTGGGACATGTTTGTATACACCTTCCAAGCCTCATCGCTTTAGGACAAGACCCATGGGGGGTTTGCAACACATATACTTTTATAATCTAAATCTCATAACTCAATCATCCTTACCAGAACATCCCTCGGTATATGTATTTTATAAAATGTATTGCTTTCTTAGAAAAATCAGTATTTCTCAATCAACCTTATCGGCACATCCCACGGTATAGGCGTTCTATAAAGTGTCTCATTTTCTGTCAAAAATAAGTGTTTCTCTGTAGTACCAATTCTATGAATATGTATAGATAAAATAAGGATGTGATGCTCATAACTAATCAGTATGAAGATAATGATCTATTCCATACAGGTATGAATGAGCTTAGAATCAACTCAAAATGACAATATTTCATGATAAAATCCATCACATGTCACCACCGCTAAAAATAGTCATGTAAGACATCAATAATATTATTTTAAAACTTCTCACTCTAGTATACTATTGTAATAAAGGCAAATAATGTTCAAGTAAGGACTATATTAACAAGTCAAGCTCCCACTTGAGTGACACAATAATAAATAAGGCAATTTAATGCACATATAATGCCTACAATATCATACAAAGCCCCCACCCAGGAATCACTGCAATTATATTCTCTCAAGTCAACAATAATATACAAATAAGCCTCCACACGAGCACACAATAAGAATAATGATCCCAAAATACAACTCCCATGACAAATTCCCTAACCTATAGCATGATTTACATGATCGTTAACTACCCAGCCTTGTCTGAAGGAAGATAAGCCAGAACTACCTCGATATGCCAAAATCCAAGCCTAGACCCTACAACACAGAGCCTTTCCTTTATGAACGATCTCAGAACAACCTAAATCTAATAAAAACATAATCTACACATCAAAATGAAGTAAATGATACCCATATTAGCTATACTTAAAATGGGTCAAAAAATAGTTCAAAATTGAAAAAGGTAAGACCAGAATTTCATTTAAAAACATGTCCTTCATATCACAAGGATTCTACAACTGAAAACCCATATGAAAACGAGCTCAAATTGATGAAAATCCAATTTAAGAGTTCACCATAAAAATCTCCAAATTCAAGTTTGAAAATAAGATTAAACGGTGTTTTTAAAGATATAATCAATAAGAATTAATGGAAATAAGAGTTTAGAGCTTACCCAAGCATGAATGATGAAGAAAACCCAAGAAATTTCCGTTTCCTAAAGCTCCCATGTCTAAAAATGGTGAAAATTAAAAAAATGGAGCATTTATACTATTCTGTGAACAGTACCTCACGAACGTGGTCAATCCTTCTCATTCGCGAGGTTCAACGACGAAAAGGACAATTAAATAACCTTCTCATTCACGATCATCCCTTCACGTTCGCGAGGGCTGATGACCTAGACCACTCGCATTCTCGATGGTCCTATCGCATTCGCGAAGAGGAAAAACCCGACCCAATCCCCTATTACCCTTTGTGATCATGGCCACCACCTCACAATCATGAAGAAGGACATTTTTCTTCTCCGTGTTCCCAAACCAAGGCCCATATTCATGAAGAAAGAAACCAGATGCACCAGATATCAGCAACTTAGCTGATTTTGTATGTTCTCAAAATCTCTAAACGGACCATCGGGATTCATTTGGGACCCCATCAAAGTAAACCATATATGCTACTAGGCTATTTTTGACGTTCTAGATTCAATGGCACCATTAAATTTTTGAAAATAGGTCGTTTACAACATATTAGCCCCAGGGACAATTAAAAGGTTTTTTTAACTAGTTTTCAAAAAAAGGGTTGAAATGCAAAATAAAGGCTTAGAACTCGAACTAACGATGCTCCCAGACCAAAATTGACATTTCGGATCTAATGGAACTATCCAAATATCCATTCGGCGCTCGAAACGTAACATGTTGACTGAAGTCAAACCCATGGCTTTTAAAGCTTCTAAGAGTCTCAAACTCTCCCAAATCACTCCTGAATTCATCAGGGACCGTGTAAACCATCCCCACAACTGACAAGTAGTATACAACAACTATAAGGAAGGTTAAAATGGTCAAAATAAATAAAAAGGGGAAAATCACTACTACCGTTGTTAAACTAATTTAGGAGTAGGATTCACAAAATTTACTTGGAGAATGATGAAGAAGACTTAATAGACTTGGGAAGGTTGAAATGATCTCTTGGGGGCTGTTTGGGATAACCAAATTGTGAAAAATGGGAAGAGAAACTCCAAATTGTGTTTTATAAAATCTGAAAAAATTGATATACAGGTCGTCAAACTGTTGCACGAACCATTAAAATGATGCACGGACCTATATATGGTTCGTACTAAACCTTGGGAAGTTCCCACCCACTGCCCGCTAAGAAGGTTCATGGTATGGGTTGTGAAACTCCATGATGAACCGTCAACTGAATTGTGAGTTCACTTGTGGCCCAGTTTGGTCCTGACTGTTTGATAGCGCTTCACTAAAATGACCATAACTTCTTACTTCGGACTTCGATTGACGAGC
This sequence comes from Capsicum rhomboideum, assembly GCA_031232105.1. NCBI lineage: Eukaryota > Viridiplantae > Streptophyta > Magnoliopsida > Solanales > Solanaceae > Capsicum > Capsicum rhomboideum. The sequence continues at coordinate 120,670,089 of CP124711.1, forward strand.
GGTTGATGGATTTTGAAAGAAGACTCAAAAATATTTAATTTAGTGAGTAATGAGTCATGTAACTCTTTATGATTTGAGGATTACCCTAGTAAAACTTATACGAGAACTTGATCGGTAGGAAGATTTTCAACTTAACTTTGTGCTAAAGTTTTTTTATAACCTTAATTCACATCTAATATACTTTCCAAACTTAAGAATTGACATTTACACCTCAGATGCAATAAATATTCATTGAGTTCGGGCCTAACGACATGTGTAGAATAGTTCATCTGCAAGACTCTACTAGTCTTCCTACTCTTACACTTATGAGATGGATAAACCTAGCGCTCTAATAACAATTTGTCACGACCTAAAAATGAAGGTCATGATGTCACCTACCTAGAAACTAGCCTTAGTAGGTAAGTCAATTCCTACACAAAAAAGGACAATCAAAATATGAAAGAAAACCCATAAATACGAGACTTCTAGAATGGAGTCAAGCAATAATGTGTAAACCTAGTAAAAGTTGGTAAAAAATACATAAATCCCTAGAAATGGTGTCATTAGTACAAAGAGTATCTAATTCATAGTCTGGAAACTGAAATACACGAGTCTGTCTCCGAACATAAGTAAAGACAAGATAAGGTAGAGGAGGTCAAAAATCAGCCCTGAACTCAGGAGTGCACCAGTACCTCACAAAATCAAACTACTACGACTCAAAATCAGCCACCGTGGGTCATACTCGAACTGGGATCTGCACTAAAAGGGCATAGAAGTAGGAGTGAGTACGGTCTACTTATATTTAGTAGGTATCATAGGCAGACCGAGTAAAGTAGAAAATAAAATAAATAAAAGATATTATGTGCTCGTCACCTGCATACAGAAAAGTTCTCAAACGGTAGCTCATACCATCTCTACTAACAGTTCTACAATATAATATGTCTAAAAGGAAAACTACACACGAAATATATATAAGGACACTAAGTACTCATCAACGAATACATAAAAGAAACAAAAAAGATACAGATGCAATGATGGTGGGACATTTTTGTATACACCTTCCAAGCCTCATCGCTTTAGGACAAGACCCATGGGGCGTTTGCAACACATATACTTTTATAATCTAAATCTCATAACTCAATCATCCTTACCAGAACATCCCTCGGTATATGTATTTTATAAAATGTATTGCTTTCTTAGAAAAATCAGTATTTCTCAATCAACCTTATCGGCACATCCCACGGTATAGGCGTTCTATAAAGTGTCTCATTTTCTGTCAAAAATAAGTGTTTCTCTGTAGTACCAATTCTATGAATATGTATAGATAAAATAAGGATGTGATGCTCATTCATACCTGTATGAAATAGATCATTATCAAGCTCCCACTTGAGTGACACAATAATAAATAAGGCAATTTAATGCACATATAATGCCTACAATATCATACAAAGCCCCCACCCAGGAATCACTGCAATTATATTCTCTCAAGTCAACAATAATATACAAATAAGCCTCCACACGAGCAAACAATAAGAATAACGATCCCAAAATACAACTCCCATGACAAATTCCCTAACCTATAGCATGATTTACATGATCGTTAACTACCTAGCCTTGTCTGAAGGAAGTTAAGCCAGAACCTACCTCGATATGCCAAAATCCAAGCCTAGACCCTTCAACGCAGAGCCTTTCCTTTATGAACGATCTTAGAACAACCTAAATCTAATAAAAACATAATCTACACATTAAAATGAAGCAAATGATACCCATATTAGCTATACTTAAAATGGGTAAAATATAGTTCAAAAAATAGGTTCAAAATTGAAAAGGGTGAGACCAGAATTTCATTTAAAAACATGTTCTTCATACAACAAGGATTCTACAACTGAAAACCCATATGAAAACGAGCTAAAATTGATGAAAAACCAATTTAAGAGTTCACCATAAAAATCTCCAAATTCAAGTTTGAAAACAAGATTAAAAGGTGTTTTTAAAGATATAATCAATAAGAATTAATGGAAATAAGAGTTTAGAGCTTACCCAAGCATGAATGATGAACAAAGCCCAAGAAATTGCCTTTTCTTGAAGCTCCCATGTCTATAAATTGTGAAAATTAAAAAAATGGAGCATTTATATAGTTCTGTGAACAGTACCTCACGAATGCGGTCAATCCTTCACATTCGCGAGGGTCAACGATGAACAGGCCAATTAAATAGCCTTCGCATTCATGATCAGTCCTTCGCGTTCATGAGGGATGCTGACCTAGACCACTTACTTTCACGATGGTCCTATCTCATTCGCGAAGAGGAAAAATCGACCCAATCCCTTATTACCCTTCGTGATCGTGGAAACTACCTCACGATTATGAAGAAAGACATATTCCTTCTCTGTGTTCACAACCCAAGGCCCACATTCATGAAGAAGGAAACCATATGTACTAGATATCAGCAACTTTGCTGATTTAGCATGTTCTCAAAATCTCTTAAAGGACCATCGGGATTTATATGGGACCCCACCAAAGTAAACCACATATACTACTAGGATAATTTTTACATTCTAAACTCAATGGCACCATTAGATTTTTGAAAATAGGTCATTTACAACATATTTGCCCCTGGGACCGTTAAAAGTTTTTTTTAATTAGTTTTCAAAGGAAGGGTCGAAATGCAAAATAAAGGCTTGGAACCCAAACTAATGATGCTCCTAGCCCAAAATTGACATTTTGGATCTAATGGAACTGTCCAAATAGCCATCCGACGCTCCAAACATAACATGTTGACTGAAGTCAAACTCATTGCTTTTAAAGCCTCTAAAAATCTCAAACTCTCCCAAATCACTCCTGAATGCATCAGGGACCGTGTCAACCATCCCCACAACTCACAAGTAGTATAAAACAACTATGGGGAAGGGTAAAATGATCAAAACAAATACAAAGGGGAAAATCACAACTACGATTGCTGCACTAATTTAGGAGTACAATTCATAAAATTTACTTGGAGAATGATGGAGAAGACTTACTAGCCTTGGGAAGGTTGAAATGAGCTCTTGGGGGCTGTTTGGGATAACCAAATTATGATAAATGGGAAGAGAAACTACAAATTGTGTTTTATAAAATCTGAAAAAATTGATATACAAGCCTTCAAACTGATGCACAAACCATTAAAATAATGCACGGACCTATATATGGTTTGTGCTAAACCTTAGGAAGTTCCCACACACTACCTACTAAGCAGGTTTGTGGTATGGGTTGTGAAACCCCATGATGAACCATCAAGTGAATTGTGAGTTCACTTGTGGCCCAGTTTGGTCCTGACTGTTCGATAGTGCTTTACTAAAATAACCATAACTTCTTACTTAGGACTTCGATTGACGAATGGTTGATGGATTTTGAAAGAATACTCAAAAATATTTTATTTAGTGGTAATGAGTCATGTAATCTTTATGATTTGAGGTTTACCATAGTAGAAACTTATACGAGAACTTGATCGGTAGGAAGATTTTCAACTCAACTTTGTGCTAAAGTTTTTTATGACCTAAATTCACATGTAATATACTTTCCACACTTAAGAATTGACATTTACACCTTTGATGCAATAAATATTAATTGAGTTCGGGCCTAACTACATATGCAGAATGGTTCAAATCTTAGCCCAAATGTTTGAGGTGTTACCTGACTCCTCATAAAAGAACTGAAAACAAAAATCAAGGAGTATGACACACTAAAAATTTAAAATTCAAGACCAAACTGCAACTAATTACCACTAACAATAGTGAGAATAAAAAAACTGCTTAAACTAAAAGTCATGAGTTACTAACTATTACATCCTAAAAAAAAAAAAAAGTGATAGTCTAGCAAAACATCCCAAAATACTACAACTCCATAAGAACAATGATACAAGGAAAATAGAGGACTAATGACTCAAGAGACTACAAGCCCACATAAATCATCTAGCAAAGACAACACAATGAAATTCAATTCCTCACCCCAACCCACATTTAAAAGTTGGTACTATCGTAGTGCTTAAAATAGTAGAAATCAAAAAGGGTTGTAAGAGAAAAGAACTTCATGGGCCACTATTCATCATTCTTATCTTCATTGTAATCATGGTCCTTATCATCGTCCCTATCATCATTTGCCTCCATAGAAATCCATGTTTCCTCCTCCTCATTCTCATCTGCTAATATAATTGGCCCATCATCATCCAAGGGCTTCGCAAAAGTTTGTCCTATCTTGCACAATAGCTTTACACTGATCTATCAGTCAATAGGTATCTCACCTCTAGCCCTATTATCTCCTCTTATGTGTTTGATCTCCTACCAATGCAAGGCATCAAGTCAAACACGAAAAACATTTGGCACTTATAACTATAACCACGCATATGACACTCAGCAACTATGAGTGTGAGACCACTAATTGTGTCTAGCGCTTTGGTCTTAGTAACCTCCGTTAGACGACTATCTTGGGGTGGGCAATTATCTGTCAGATCCTTAGGAATATAAATACAACAACCATGTCAACATGCTGCTAAAGTAAAACCTTAACCTCAGGTTTAACCTCAACTTCCTCATCACCTCTAAATAATTTCCCCAACATTAATAGTCTGCCGTATCATCAACATATAAACCAAAACTACCTAATCTCTAGTGACCTATATGGTGTGCTTGGCTGGAATAAGGTGACTGCAAAAAATATTTAGCCACACCCTAGATACCCTCATAAGATGTGCATATGGTAGTGTAATATGGGTCCCGTTATCCATCCTAGTCTACCTAGCTAGCTGTGAATTTTAGTTCATATATAGTTTGCCAAATTGCTTGTTATAAGGGATCATGCCTCATAGTATAATAGGGCTCAGGATCCAAAATAGGGGTGTGGAGGAATTTGTAAATGTGGTAGCAGTGAAGTTAACATTGTCACCCTAACATTAACTAAATTACTCCGATGCGAGGTTTTCCAATTAGCATAGAACTCTCGAACTGTGGTGAGGTTGTACTCACCTTGGTCAACAAAAATGTAACAACAACAACAATATACACAGTATATTACCCTAAATTAGGGTCTAGAGAGGATAAATTATATGCATCCGTACCACTACCTCAATAAAGATGTAAGGAAACCCTAATTTAAGGACAGTAGAGCAAATTCTGGGAAACTCCAACCTGAGCCTCCCCTTAATAAGTTACTAAGATATTTTTAAAATTTAAAATATATTCTTCTTTGTTAAAAAATATAAAATGAATTATTAAAACAAATCTGGTTGGGTACGGGTACCATCACCGGCCCAACCCAGATTGGTATTGTTTCATATTAGAACAGGATGGATCCATACAAAATTACTAGTGGACCTGATATTGGTAGACCCTCTTCCAGGCAAAGAACTGGTAGCTGAAAAACTGATCTATCCATTCTCGGTGAGAAACGATCTGGTGGTAATCGATTTTGGCCCCATTGCCAGACTTAATAAGATGTTGATCTGTATGATTCTCACACGGTGTATGTTAGTTATGAGAAACTCCCCAAAAATCAAAAAGACTTAGTATTTTCCTTTGTTTGCTTATTATTTATGATATGAAGTTTGCATAAAATTCTTCTTATGATGGTATATCAGTTATTTAGCTTCAGTTTATGTTTCAAAAAGTCAGTTAATTAGGTTTTATATGTTTTAATGATAATGATGACTCATTTATTGCATTGTTTTAGTTCATCAATTCTTGCAAGAAAATTTTGCAAGTTTTATACTATATTTTTATATACTTAGCTATTTATCATGATTTGGTTAGAATGTTATATTATGTTTCTATTTTTTAGTTAGTACATGCTTACTGTTCCAATTTAGAGGATTTATAGACAGTCAGTCAGATAGTCTGTACTGAGTTTTCAAATAAACTTTTTGTCTCAGTTAAGAAAAGTTTGTTTTATTTTATTACAAAAGTTCAATCCATGTTTTAGCTTCTGCATTATCTTTTGATTCATGTTTTATGTTTCATGCCAAGTTCGGGCCACTTATGGTTACGAGTGTCGATTGCATCCAGGGTGTAGGCTCGGGTTGTGACATTTCATTACTTGTAGAGATAAATTGAAATTGTGATACTTTAATCATAGACATTCAATACAAGCTAATAAATTAGTGTTTGTCTATTTCTATAACAGCTTGTTAAAGGCAACATAGAGTATCATTTACTCAACATGCTGGTGCATACTAGTGCTAAGAATATTAAATGTAATTTTTCTAGTAACTAATGTGAATATTACCATAACCAACACAAATACGCAACAACTACGCCTAAGGAGCACACACCTAATTCACAACCACCTTTTAGGAAGTATGATGTGAGAAAAATTATAAAACTCTAGTTGCAAAGAAGTCTATGTATCAATCTAATGCAACTATGAGCTTTCCCACTAGTCTTAAGAATGTCTAGACTATCTACAAGTTCCTTCTTAACCTATGTCAAAATTATCACAATATACAGACATTCAAATGTTCTTATTTGTCTTCATATTAAGTCCATGGACCCATATAGTTTCCTATTTTGTTGAAGTTGCCTCAAGAGTTTGCCAACTAATTCAATATTCCATGTTCTGCACAAGCCACCAAATTTCTTTGGGATACACACCTTGTCTGAAGAAACTAGTGAAATCTTCTTCCTATCCTAAGTGCTTCTCCATAGAAATTCCCTGCATTGTCTATCAACCTTTGAGGAAGAACAAAAGTAGCTCCCCAGAAGTTGTGAATGGAGAATAATAATATAATGATGATTTGTAGCCTTCCAATATAGGAAAGTTATTTAACATAGCCATTCTTGATCATATATGTCATTTTATCGGCCAATTGATCACAGTCTAGTTTGCTCCACTATGGTGGTAGACCCATGTATATAATAAAGAAAGTTTCCAGAGTCTTTTAGTATAAAGTAGACTAAAGAATCAAGTTTTTGTTTGTTTCTGCAGACCAAGGTACATTGATGTAGTAAAGCACTTCTTATCGCCCCATGACATCTGGTTAGGACACAAAGCTTATTCTAGTCCTAGAATAGCAGATTCTACAACAACATTCTACCTTTTCGAAGAAAGAGCACTCATGGCACACACTTGGACCTTTGACTTAGAAAGAGTTCAACCCACTTGAAAGAGGAATGGGGAGTAGTCATAGTACCATAACGTAAGGATTCCTAAATAAGAAGTGGTTTCATTTGACCGATTAGTTAATTCGATTTCTAGTCAGCTAACTGAGAATCCAATAAAGAAAATTATTTTTCTAATGATTTCTCGATAGAATGATTTCTTGTGAGCTATGAAAGAGATATTCAAGTGGCAAGTACTAACCACTCAATGGAGAATCTCAGTTCAATAATCTACGACTACAAAATTAATTGGATTGGGTTCAGCACCTGAAAGTTATCGAAGAAGGGTCAATTCAATGCTCAAGTCAAAGGGGGGAACCAAGGAACTCTATTTTACTTCTACTTAGATGCTCATTAAAAGTTTAGAACTGCACTCTAGATCAGGCAGCAGACTATTTTTCATCAATGAAATGCAAACCTCTTTTAGTCTTCTATCACGAGTATTATAGGTTCTTTTGCAGTCGCAAAATTTGATTTTGTTAGTGTTAGTTCATACTTAGATTTCTTGTAAGGTAAGACATATGAACTATTGGTTTCTGTCTAATCGTTGGTTTAACTTTCTTAAGATCAGATTAAAATGATATGGGGTGATTTTGTCAATGGTAGTTGATACTTGGATTTCTTTATCTTTGTTCTCAACTTGCTGGTGCATATTTATGTCTTTTTTACATCCAACAAGAACTAAATTACTCTGTTTTCCTTCTTCTAGGATGCAATAAGATTAGTTTCTTTAGATGTGCGCTTCTTCCTTTGCTAGCATTTCCCTTCTCTATTTTCATTTTCATTTTCAACTCACAATGTTAAAAAGCAGTTGTCTAGTGACCCTATAGTACATCAAATTTTTTACTTTTTGTATCATAACGAGGTACCTTCACTGACATCGATTTCCTTTTAAGAATTTTCTTAACATTCTAGACCTTGTGAAGTCTTAGAAAAACAAATCTGCTCTTCTTATTTATACCCAAAGTGTGTATTGTTTCTGTTATATTAAAATTTGATTGTGTTTTACCTTAGCTGATAGCTGTCATTTGCTTTATAGAAAAAAAAGTTGAATCAAGAGGAGGTATTATGTAATCACCCGTTCCGTCGTTACTAAAAATATCTATGGTAAAGGTGTATGAATCTCATTCATCATAAGTTTTAGGATCAATTCCTTAGTATGTAACTGTATTATTTATGAATTAAGGTCATACAACACCCCCAGTACAAAGTTAAGCCGAAAGTTTCTTTACTGATTTAGTTTCAGGCTAAGTTTAAACTAGGGTCAACTTCAAATATGCACTTGTCATAAAATATAAAGATTTATGGGTCCTAATACCCACAAAATTAAATATCTCTGAGTCTTCTTTCCAACGCCACCAACTTTTCATTAATCCAACATCATAGTAAAAAGTTATGGTTGTTCAACTAAAGATTGTTCGTGCTGAAAATCTAAGGCCGCTGTAGTTGGATCAGGCCTCTATAGTGGGGCCGCTATAATGGGAATTTTCCTACTATAGTAGGATGAAGGTATTTTATAAGCTTATTTTTTATGGGTTTCAGTTCCAAAATTCAAAATATTCATTCCTCAACCGTAGAGAGGCATTTTCTTCAGTTTTCTATCGATTTCCTCCTTCAAGGTATGTTTTTCCATCAATCTAACCCTTGTTTGATTCTAAAATTCTTAGAATAACATTAGATTGATCATGATGGTGGTACAAAGTTAACCAAGGTGGAATTTTTTGGTTTAAAGTGAATTAATAAGTTGAAATCCCTTGAATTTGAGTTAGTATTGACAGATTATGTCCTTGGGACTAGAAGGTAATCTAACAATTCAAACATATAAAGAATTTTGAGTATATTGAAGGGTATAAAACCCTAGAATGATGAGTTTATGCATTAAATTGGGTTTAAATCAATGAAAGTTAGGATATGTACCTAGAATTTGTAGAACGATGGTTGAATTATTGTTTGATTGTTATTGTTAGACCGATATCCCGCTGAGCAGCAAGAAAAGTAAGACAACTGCGTACTCATGCATTTCATAGCAGCAACTTGGCATCTAGGTAGGCTAGGTTTAATGTGTAGCAAATCTTAGTTAAATTGCATGACTATAATATAGTTTGATGGGAGATTTCATGCTTAAGCCTGCGGGCACGGTGAATGGTTGGTATTTATCAAAATGTGAACATAAATGGAATCTAATTTTGGTTCAATTATTATTTTTGGAAAGCGAATCTTCATTGATTGTACGATTTTTAATCACATCTTCTACATCCAGAGTTTGGGAAAATCTTGATGATTTTGTGGATTATGTGTTAATTGTGATTATTCACAAGACTATATGTATGTTGGTGTCGGATATTGGACTATGGGTTGTGAAAACTAATAACTAGTAATTATGGTATTTTTCAAAATTGGAAGGTGTTTATGTAAATTGATTATATTGAAGCAAAAATTGCAATAGGTTGGATAGTTTGGTTGAATTAGTGGATTGTCATTATAGTTGAGCCACTAGTTGATGAATTAGTATATGCTAAAGTCTTGTCATAATTTTATGGTTATTAAGAATCGAATTAAGGCTAGTGTACTATAAATGAGTGGATTTAACTAAAGGCTTGGTTATTTGTTGCACTGCGTGGTAGTAAATATGAGCAATTGATTTTTCTTGGGAAGCTAATGAACATGATAAATGATTTGTCCCAAATGTTGTTGAATAACGAAATCATTGTATTTCGGGATAAGGACTGTGGTGTGGTGCAAGTGGTGATGATTGTAAATTTTCTGGATAATTGCACTTGAACCAGTAGATGATGGTTTAAGTTAGTTGAAACCCAACTTGTTTTATGTGTACATGATAAATATTCCTTCGTATTGCTCGTTACAATATATGTTCAAGGAAAGTGAATGACTATTTGACATCCTAAATGTTAATCGCATGCAATGAAGTTATATGACATGCCTGTTGGTTATTCAAGTGTTATTCCTGTTATCATTGTGGTTGTGATTTTTGTGATATCTATTGCTATTGTGGGATGTACCGATATTTGGACATATTTATGGGATTTATATTTATTATCATGGGATGTATCGGTATTTGGACCTTTTCACGAGATTGGTTGATATAAGGTTGACAGACACTTGATGTCTGGGATTTGGTACATACACAAGAGCTCATCCCCTGCAGATCATGGCTAGTAGCCAACCACAAGACCCTTAGCATGTATGTACAAGGTACACATGAGTATGATGGTTTCTTGAGTGAATTATGTTTAATTATTATATTGGTTCTTTGATTGAACCAGGCTTATATGTTTAACTTGTTATATTGGTTCCTTGAGCGAACCGGGCAAATGTGTTGACTTGTTATATTGGTTCTTTGAGTGAACTGGACTTATGTGTTACTTGCTATATTTGATTTCTTGAGTAAATCGGGAATTATGATTATTAACATAGTTGTTGTTTGAATGGATCCTTGTGTGGATCGGGTTTATATGTTTACTTGATATATATGTTGGTTCCTTGAGTGGACCAGATTTATCCATTTACTCATTATATATGTTGGTTCCTTGAGTGGATCTATTGATGTTTCTCAGATGAATTATATAGTGATCTCCAGCAGCTTTTACTCCTTTCATTCCTATAGTAGGAGTTGTGTCTTTTGTTTTGTCTTTTACTATATAAGAAGCTCTTGTACGTGTGTAGACCAGGTCCACGGGAAAGGTGTTTTAGTTATCCTTTGTAATTTTAGAAAGGTTGTATATTTATCAGATTTTGAAGTCTTTAATCAAATTTATTTATAACTTCCACATGTATTTTGAAATGGGTGGTAATAGTTCTCCTATCTAGGTAGATTAGAGTAGGTGCCTTGATGATTCGGTTAGTTAGGTCGTGAAACATTGTTGGTTTCATATGAATTACTAATAGTTACAAGGACACAAGATAGTATTCTAGAACTTGAAGTTTTTCTTATGCCTATGTTCCCAATATCCTGTTCAAAGTCAATTCTTTTTTTCTTCTCGGTCATAGACCTCTGCAAAGATTAAGAGTGTAACTGGGAAATCCGACCTTAAATTAGAGGAGTACTTGCGCCTTTTTCCTAAAAAAAATAATAAATAAACTAACTGTTAATTATGTCTTGATTTTTCCCTTGTCTATTTTAGGGAACTACTAATCCCTATTAGTTTAGGAGACCCATTATCCTAATAGTTTTGGGAAAGGAAAATATAGTCCTTGTCGGATTGGGAGAACCTTTTCCTCATAGGTTTAGGACTACTTGGCATCTATATTTAGGGGATATAGTTAGGGATTCTAAAGCATTGTACATTTCTTCTTTTCTTTCATAGTGGAAAACTCTCTCTGTTTTTACCTGGAGGATTAGCCCTAGCCAAACCTCGTTAAATCCTTGTGTTATTTTTCTTATCTATTTTTGTTGTTTGTCGTTGTATGCTAGTTAACTCACGATATTTCCACAACAATTGTTATCAGAGAAAGGTTGGGGTTTCTGCACATAATCAAGGGTTAAAATGTCTCCATCATCTTCAACAAAGTATGAAATATAAAAATTTGATGGGGGTCTAGTTTCAGTCTATGAAAGATTAGAATGAGTTCGTCCCTGGTGTTACAAGGGTTATGTAAGGCAATTGAGGTGACTTTTCCATAATAGTTAAAAGAATTGAAGAAGGTAGAACTAAAGGAGAGGGCTTTGAGTGCAATCTTCATGAGCGTTATAGATAACGTTCTTTAGGAATTTGGTGAAGAGAAATCTGTAGCAATGACATGAAAGAAGTTGGAAGATCTGTATTCTAGGAAATCACTGATAAACCACCTCTACTTGAAAAAGAGGTTGTACAATCTTTGTATGAATGAAGGTATAACGGTTAAAGCTCACCTTGATGAGTTTAATTTAATTATAATGGACTTGAAGAATGTAGATATCAAAATTGATAGTAAGGATCAGGCCTTGATTGTGTTATGTTCTTTACCACCGTATTACTATACTTTTGATGATACGTTGCTATATGGAAAAGACAATATCTCACTAGATGATCTTAGTAATGCACTAAAATGTAAAGAGTTGAAGAAAAGCTTTCCAGATAGCAGAGCAAAGGGTGAAGGTCTTATAAGTATGGGAAGAACACAACAGAAAGACTTTAATAGGAAAAAGTATACCGCCGGATCAAAATCTAAAGCATGGAAGTAGAACTGCTATAAGAGGTTCAGGGTCACTACAGAAGAGATTATGCTAAGCTAAAGGAGAAAAGAGAAAAGTGGAAATTTGATTACTCAGCAAATATTGTTGACACTAGTAATGATTCTGATGAAGTAACTATGTAGTGGAAGTTTGTGTCGTGACTTCTAATCATAGGTACAATTACTGGGTTCTTGATTCTGGTGCAACTTTCCATATGTGTCCACACAATAATTGGTTTATAACCTACAAGAAGAAGAGTAGGACCATCTATCTAGGTGATGATAATCCATTAGATGTAGAGGAGATTAGTAACATCAAATTGAGAATGTTCAATGGCATTATCAAAAATATTGAGTGTTGGCATGTTCCTCAAATGAAGAGAAATTTGATTTCTCTTTTGACTTTGGATGATCAAGGGTATTAGTTTCACTAAGAGAATGGAACACTTAAAGTGTGTAAAGGCTCCATGGTACTCATGAAGGGCAAGCTGCATTCTAGACTGTATTATCTTCAAGAGAGTGTAGTTGAAGGGGAAGAAATTGTACCTTCTGGAAAGAGTGATCTGAATTAGTCTCAATTGTAGCACTTGCAACTTGGTCATATGAGTGACAAGGGTTTGTCTTTGTTGAACAAACAAAATTTGTTGGATAGTAAACAAATCAAGCATTGAATTTTTGTGAGCATTATGTATTTGGTAAGCAAACAAGGGTGAAGCTCAGCAAGAAGGTAGAGCATAAGACCAAACACAAGTTAGATTATATACATTTAGACTTGTGGGGTCCAAACAAAATTCCCTCCAAAAGTGGTGCTAGGTACTTTATGACTTTAATTGATGATTACTCAAGAATGGTATGGGTGTATTTTCTGAAAACAAAAGATGAGGCATTTCTGACTTTTGTTAAATGAAAGATGATGGTTAAGAGGTAGACTGAAAGGAAAGTTAAGCATCTTCGAACAAATAATGGGTTGGAATTTTGTAATTTAGAGTTCAATAATTTTTACAATAGAAAGGTCAAGCGAGACACCGCACTTTTGTCGGAACACCACTATAAATAGTGTTGCACAATGTATGAATAGAACACTTTATGATAAGGCACGAAGTATGCTTTCACACTCATGTGTTAGCAAGAATTTTTATGCTGAAGCAATCAATACATCTTGTTACTTGGTCAATAGATATCCATCCATGGCTATTGAGTTCAAAACTCCTTTTGAGGTTTAGTCCAGTTCACCTGCTGATTATTCAAATTTGAGGATATTTGGTTGTCCTACTTATGCTCATATGAGGGATGGAAAACTTGAGCCGAGGGCAAAGAAGTCCATATTTCTAGGGTATCAAACTAGGATGAAAGGTTACAGGTTGTGGTGTACAAATCAGAAGACTCCAGAGTTAATTATTAGTAGGGATATGACATTCAATGAATCTGCCTTACTAGAGAGTCAAAGGGAGAAGGCAATAGTAAAAATAGATTGTGGTGTCAATGACCACATAGTGCTAGAAATTGAATCTACACTAGCTCAGTCCAATAGTTTAGAAGTGGAGGAATATATATGCACCCATACAACACAACAACCATATAGGATTGCAACAGGCAGGAAAAAGAGAGTTATCAATCAACCAAAGAGGTTTGTGAGTGTTGTTGATGAAAGTCTCTTTGGTTATACAAATTTTATGGAATTTGCTTTGTTAGTTGCAGAGACCATTAACGTGCTTGAGCCTAATAGTTGTAAAGAAGCTATTTTAATCTTGGGAGCATATTGATTGGTTGGTGCTATGGGTGAAGATATTGAGTCACTTCACATGAATCGAACATGGAAGTTTGGTTCATTGCCAAAGGGACAAAAGGTGGTAGACTGCAAAAGGGTTGATAATGTGAAAAAAGTATCTACACTTGATAATCCAACATATATGATGACCAAAGCAGTCTCAACCAATAAGTTTAGGCATTGCCTAGACTTGATTAATGTGTGTAGTACTCAGTGAGCCCTTTCGAGGACTGAGGAGAGGAAAAAGAGAAGTTGTTCCTATTGATGAAAATAATTCAAGAAAAGGGGGAGATTTTTTAATTATGTTTTGAATTTATCCCTTGTCTCATTATCCTAATATATTTGGTAAAGTAAAATATAGTCCTTGTAGGATTGAGAGAACTTTTTGCTTATAGGTTTTGGACTAATTAGGATCTATATAGAGGGGATATAGTTGGGTATTCTAAAGCATTGTACACTTCTTATTTTCTTTCATAGTGGAAAACTCTCTCTATTTTTGCTTAAAGGATTAGGCCTAGCCAAACCTCCTATAACACCCTGAATATCCAAGCTAAGATTTGAACCATGCTTCAAGTAAATCTAGAACCAAACTTCATGTTTTGGTAGTAAGAGGATTGGTTTAGACATATATTAAGTCCACAAGTAACTCCTAGCTCATAGCCAAGTTGAAACCTTTCTTACCGATTGATTTCTTGTGAAGAATCTTTCTATTGTCAAGTTCAAAAGAACATAACTCCTAGATTTTGAAGTGTTTTTGAGCTCAGGACCCAGAAAATGAAATTCCTTTGAGTCTCTTTCCAACGCATTTGATTGCTCATTAATACGGTTCCAACGTTAAGAGTTATGGCCATTTTAGTGAAATATTGTCCGGCAGTGAGATAGTACAAACAAAACCACAACCGTAGGTAGATAGTACAACAATACTATGCCTTTGTCTACATGAAACAGCCCCAAACACCTGCAAGTTGGCAAATATATCTCCCAATCATGAAAAGATACCACGATCTTGGTTATATCCCACGATCGTTGAAACGATCTTGGTTTACAAAGTTGTTTTGTACTGGACATTCAATGAAGAACCAAGATACAGTCATGGAATCATCCCACGAGTCATCCCTTGGCTCGTCTGATGAAGTCCAGAAAAGTCCCAAAACTAGCCACCAACCTACAAGCACCACCCACGATCGTAGGTAGGTCCCACGATAGTGGGATAGTTCGTCCGTCACACTTCCCAGATATTTTAGTTATTTTTTATGAGGGGTATTCTATTCGTTTCCCATTATTTAAACCCCTAAAATACCCAAAATCCCTCATTCCCTCATAATGCAAGAGACACTTAGAAGAAAAAATAAAGAAATAGGCAATTTCTTTCTCCAAGGCAAGAACTAGGGTTCTTCAACTTCAGGCTCCAAACCCAAAGATTTCACCAAGGTTTGCACTCTCAGGTATGTGAGATTTCATCATTGGGTTTTCTTTCACCCCTTGAGTCCAAAAGTTAATTCAATTTCTCAGTTTAATTCCTTCTCGAAATATAGGGTTTCCTCGAAAAGTATGAATTATCTTATTTTTTTAGTTTCTTACTTGAATTAAGCCATGAATACATGTTTTCCCATGAATACATGTTTTCCCATGAATTCTAGTATCTTTATGTACTCACAACTATGAACTCTTAATTTATTGATAATTCTGATTTGGGCTTGAGTTATGAAATTACCTATTATATCAAGATTATAGCATTGCCATGACTAGTTGCATTCTTCAGAGATGGCGAATTATGAACACCCGATGACTTAGGATATCATGCATTGTCAGATGATTACTCAGTCCCTCAGTTTTCATAATTTAGAATGGTTTCTGATAAAGCACTTATATTTTAGTTTCAGAACATCAGTATTATTGAGCATTTTAGTATATCAGTTTATATTCAGTTGGGACTAGTACTTAGCACCGAGGGGACGCAAGGATGATGGCTCACCCGTTAATTAGGCTGAGACATTTATTAGAAGTTTCTAAGTGCTAGAACTACGGCGCCATCATAGGCTATAAACGTTACCCATCAGACCAGGCATGACACCTTAGTCTTTTTTGGATATCAGTTTAGTAGATCCACGTCAGTCAGTGTTCATACCCTTGGCAAGGTACATAGCACCCTTCCAAATGAGGTTCCAGTTTGGACCCCGGTTAGCTCATATTGGGGTATGTTGGTTAAAAAGTAGCTCCAATAGTTCAAAGTAAGACATTGCATGACCTTGTATTCAGTTATTCGATACATTATTATTCAGCTACATGCTTATTACTTGGTCATTGTATCATTTTATAGATTTTCAATTCCATGATTATCCTATCATGTCATCCTCGGTGTAACACCCCGTATTTTTTTTCTAACCTCACTTGATACCTCGGGGTAATATCTACCTAGGTGTTAAGATGCCATGAGTGTGTGTTTTATAGTGTCATTGGTGAAACATTTGACATCGGACCTAATATGTGCGATTAGACCTTGTAGGAGGTGTTTTGTGGTTTTGTGGAGCATTTGGCTGATACCCTGTACATATTCTAACCTCATTTGGTGACTTGGAGTCATGTTTACATGATGATTAAGATCACTAAGTAAGTATTTTGTAGTGTTATGATAAGGTATTGGACGATATGCAAGTATTGGAGAAGTGGCCGAAAAATTCAGCAAGGTGCTGAAACTTGCGCCACTACCCTGTTTCAGGGGTGTGGCGCAAGCCACCTGAATTTAGAGGGGGCTCATTTCTTGCGCCACAGCTTGCTTTGCAGCTAGTGGCGCAAGGCACAACTATTGTGCCTTTCCTGACTCGTTTTGTAACGCAATTCTACGACGATTCTTGGATGGTTTCTTTTGGTTCTTTGGAGTTGTTTGAGCATTGTTAAAGCTTCAAACACTTCAATACACTCCTACATACTCCTAAATGATCAAATCATGAAACATGAATAGTGAGCCAAAATGTCTAATGAAGCCATGGGCGACTAGAATTCCTATTTTTGCGATCGAGCCGACGAATGAGAATCTCATAAGAGAATATTGTCGTGACATTATGGAATTATGTAAACATGAGATATATGGTGAATAATACATGAAATTTTGTGGGATAAATGGATATGTGTTATTGGGCCCAAATTTAGGCCCAAAAGGGAATTAAAAGACATGGCCCAAAGGGCAAAAATGACCCATTCTTCCACTTTGACCACATTTAATGCCAAAGGAATGGCTAAGTATGACTTGGGGTCTATATAAAAGCCCCAAAATCAGATTTTAATCATCCAAAACTCTCATGCCTCTTAAGATATTTTCTCAACATTTCTCTAAGTGCCAAACCCTAAAGCAAATAGTTCCTTTGGACTCTTTGGACAAGATCATCCAATTCCAAGCCTTGGTAAGTATTTATTCTCATGGATTAACATATTATATGCATGGGAGATTATGTATATTATGATAGTTGTGTTGGCAAGGTGGTGAATAGTATATTTTTGCTTTTGGTGAAAGATGTGCTATCTTGGTGATTTGAACTTGAATTAGGACTTGTGCCTTTGATGAAAAGGCATGGTATGAACAAAATATGAACATGTATGGTGTTATTTTTGGTATTAAACTTGTTATTGTCTATAACTGGAAATTGTGGGATTTTGGCCGATATGTGTTATGAGGTGTATTAAGGTAATTTGATGGATTATTTGTGATGTGGTATGGATAAGAAAGTGTAAAGGAGAAGTGTTGTGGTGAAATGTATCAATTATCATGTATTGGTCAATGTTGGGAATATTATGGAATTTTTGGACTAGTAATTTTATCAATGGTTTTGTCAAGGGGAAATGGCATGTTTAAGGACAAATATGTGACTCATTGATGTTACATGCATTTGAAGAGTAGTTGATGGTTAATGTGAATTCCGTTATATATTTGTGTTGTAGAGTGACACATAAAGAAGGAGCGGGACTATTGTATGCACCTCTAGGATTATATATTCGTATTGCGAATCCAAGGTTTGTAAGGTTACTTTGTCCGTATCTTTCGTCGACAAATAGTGTTCACATTGACATTTCACTAGTCCCATCCCAAAATGTGCTAAAGTATCCCATATCCGATTATCAATGGTCATTGTCATATATCTCCTTCTCATTGATCATTTGTGAATCTCATGTCTCATATTCATGGTTAATGTTCCAAAAAGCCCAATAAGGTTATGTTGCGATATTCCAATAGTAGTCATACTCATGTCTCTTGTTCATTCATTATCGTTCCAATGGTTCCCATGGTGTTATGGTTCTAATAATGATTATGTTGCCAAGTTACTCACATGTCTCTCACTCATTGGTTCATGATCCAAAGTTTCAAATAAAGTTATCACTATCCTAGTATCAATCTCAAAGTAATGAATAAAGTAATGCAAATGTGGTCAATGATCAAGTACGGGTGGCAGCTTTGGGGGCAAAATGCCTAGCTCAATCCGATCCCGATAGTGTTGGATCAGGGGGCAGCTTTAGGGGTGAAAGCCTAGCTCAAGACGAACCTGACAGGGGGCAGCTCTAGGGTGAAAACCTATCTCGAGCCGAACCTGATATGTTGATTTATGGGTGGCAGGTCTAGGGGCATAAGCCTAGCTCGAACCGATCCCAACATGATGATATGTTATATAAAGACCCACTAATCAGTAGGGTCCCGGGTACATTGTGACACATGTATTAATAAACGAGCATTGAAGTAAAGAAAGCAAAGAAAGTAATGAAAGTAATACACATGGTTTCCAAAATGCAAATGGTGACTTATTCACATTGATTATTCATTGGTTTTGAGTTCATTGAAATATTCACGTATTGTAAAGTTTCATCTGAGCCTTGCATACTCAGTACTTATTTCGTACTGACCCCTCTTGGGGAATTTACCTTACTTGTTGCAGGCGCAGGCACTAGTAGGCCTCCACAGTAGGTTGCCAGTCGTTGCAGATCATTGGTGAGCTCCAAAAAATTCGGGGCTTCTCTGAGTCAGAATGTATATATGTTTGGTGTTGTACATGTTGTATAAAGCGGGGACTTGTCCCAACTTATGGTTCATTTTGGTCAATGCTCTTGTTAGAGGCTTTTGTAGACGGATGTGGGTGTATCAGTGTAAAAGGCATATGTTGTGTTGACTGGATGGCCTCAACGGCCAAGTTTCATTTGTATATATATATATGTCTCATGTTTTCTGTTATTCGTCTTTCAAGTTCTTACGTAATGGTGGTGATGCTTATGTTATGCATATGGTTGAACATAGGCAAAGGTTGGTTCTCTCAGGCCTTATCGGCTACGGGTGCCAATCATGTCTCGATGGGATTCGGGGCATGACACTCAGCATATTCCATTCACGTAGTATGGTGCATATCTCACATGCTCAATACATTCAAAGTAATGACCGCATACTTTTTTTTTGCGCTACATTGTTTTATCATATAAGTTCAGAAATTTAACATCCAGCTTGTGGTTAGCATGATCCATACATATATCAGAAGCCAATTTTGGTGAGTCCTCATCATTCGAGGACTAGCTTTCAGTATCTTATTTATGTTATTACTTCATTTTCAGACAATTAGAGTTAGTTGGGGGCTTATCCCAACAACTTGTCTTAGTAGAGGCTTTCAGATAGTAGATTTTTAGCTTTATGATTTTGATTAGGTGTTTTTCATGTTGATTTAGTATTGAGCGTCATTTGATTTTTATTACATTATTCAAATTTCTAGATTCCGCATGATATTTATTCAGTTTATTTAAGTATTCATTATGTTATGCCAAGAGGGGTCACTTATGACTCTAAGCACCGTGTTATGTCTAGGGGGTAGTCTTGGGGCGTGACATACTTGGTATCAGAGCATCAGGTTTAAAGTGTCCTAGGATGTTTGAAAGTCGCGTTAATTAGAGTTTTTTTCATGGGTGTGAAGTGTGTCACACTTATGAGTGAGAGTCTATGGAATGTTTTAGAAAAACTTTCACTTCTTTCATGCTCATTTCATGTAATAGAGTGTAAATTTTATTAAAACCTTATTATAACTCATTCTCTATTCCTTTACAGAAAATGCCTCCTTCAACAGCTAATAGAAGGGGAAATAGTAATAGGAATGGGAACCAGCAAGCACCACCAGCTCCAACAGACCCTTTGAATGAGCATGTCTCTCATGTTGAGTTCAGGGCTACTTTCATGGTTCTAGCTTAGGCCATGACCACTCAGGCTAATTAGTAGGTTGTTGCCCCAATCAATCCTATTGGAAGCACAACAGCAGCTAGTTTCTGAGATTTCACTCGGATGAATCCTCCTGAGTTTTATGGTTCTATGACTGAGAAAGATTTGTAGGAGTTTCTCGATGATATCCAAAAGGTTACTGAGATTATGGGTGTCACTCCAGTTGAGAGTTTGATTTGGATGCGTATCAATGGAAAGGAGTGGCTCACAATTGGAGTAAATAGTGGAAGAAGAATATGGGTGCAAATGCAGGACCAGTAAAATGGGATTGGTTTGTTGTTACTTTCCTGGAAAATTTTTCCCACTTGAGTTAAGGGAAGCCAAGGTTCAAGAGTTCATAAATCTGAAATAGGGCAACATGAGTGTGAAGGAGTATCTTATCAAGTTTACTTAACTTTCAAAGTATTCTATGACAATGGTTGTTGACTCCAGAGCCCGTATAAGTAAGTTCATAACTGGTATTTCTGAGGATATGGTTAAAGAGTGTAGAACTTCTATTTTAGTTAAGGAGATGGACATCTCTAGAGTGATGACCTATGCTCAGCAGATTGAGGATGAAAAGATCAAAGAGAGGGAAAGGGAGATCAAGAGGGCCAAAACATGTAGTTTCAACTTTTCTCAGCATAGGTCTAATGGTGGTAATCATTCTTAATCTAGTCAAAAGTCTTCAGCTCTAGCCCCATCTTTTGCTAGTGCCCAAGTTCAGACAGGATCATCTAGATAGAGCATCAGGCTCTAAGTCCCAAGGCAATATTACTAGTGGTCGTACTCACCCGGTGTGCAAGAAGTGTGGAAAGAACCACCAAGGTGAGTGTATGGCTGGCAGCAGTAATTATTTTGGGTGTGGTAAGCTAGGTCATAGATTGAGGGAGTGTAAAGTCTTGTCAAATCATTCTTTGTTTAAAGAGAATTAGATATATTTTATTACATGTTTATTAATTATTCGTTGCTAACTTTTATTATTTGCAGTTCAATAGAATAATATTTTTATCAATCTTTAATTCATAAAGTTTCAAAAGATTGTTATTATTCGCCAATTAACAAACATCAAAAATATATTCTATTATAAATGGCTTTGGTCATTTCAAACACATCTATATAACAATTAGTTCAGATGATAAATATATTTATGGTTTAAATTTTTATTTTTTTTATAAAACCTCTCAGAAATGTCATCGCAATAATTGGAGATCTCCATAAGAGCAAAAATATATTCATCACGCTCCACGTCAAGGATCCTCGAGTGGTTTTAACTAACCAAGAAGTAGCTTTCAAAAATTTGGGATAATACCTCATCTTCAAATAAATGTACCAAATCTACAATGTAACCCAGATAATACCCAAAGAAGTCTAGAGTTTTCATTTCCTAATCTTAGTACCAATAATATTTTTGCTCGAGAAGAGAGTTCAATTCAACAACAGCTTTACCGCCCGCAACTTCAAGTTTAACTCCCCTACCTCAGCATATCCAATCCATTCAATAACCCATTTTTATCGATCCAAAATACTATTAGTGTTGGACTACAACAACAACAGAGACCATTATTTGGAATGCTGGATTCACGAGGACTACAAGGCCCAATTATTGGAAACACTAATTATAGATCTGGTGTTGTGATAAACAATGGGGATCATCATACTCAAAGTGATTATAACTTGAATCTCAATGTAGCCCAAGGAGCAACATATTCAGGTAGTGGGATAATATCTGGTAGAAATATTAGAAATGCGATAATTAATGGCTACAACTTGAATGTCAATATGGATAATGTGACAACATATTCAAGTAGCGCAATGATTTTGATACTTATGTTGGAAATGTGGATATTAATGGATTGGGAGCAGCAGATCCAAATTTTCAACAATATATTGGTGAACCAAATATATCTAATATGAACTATCCCTTCTAGAATCTCGAACCTCAGAGCGCTAGCCTACATAATGAACAAGACAGTGAGTTTGATCAAGTTTACTATGATGATCAGGTTAGTGCTTCTATCTAATTTGGTATTACATTTATTCCGTGTTTGATTATTAATATTAGCTAAAATTAGTATAAGTTTTAAATTATGCTTTTTGTATTATAAATTCATATCAAATGCATGATTAAATTTTATTTTCCCTATGTTTGATTGGGAATATAATCTCCAATATTCATGTTCTGAATCAAATAAGTCCTTATCAAATGGGATACAACTTATTTTTCAAGAAAATATTTTTCATCACACCCATCATCTCTTCTAGATTTTACTTTAAACCTACAAATGCAGGTAGCAACGACATCGAATGTCCGATTCCAAGAATAGCAAATTATTCTAACAAATCCTCAATATGATGATCCAGTGCTATCAAGACTTTCAGTGACAACTCTCAAAATCATTCATTGTAGTGAAAAAGTTGTTTTTTTAAGTGGATATTGCATCTTTCTTGTTTTTAAGACTATTTTATTTGGTATGACTTGAAGTGTTGCTTTATTTTTTCCATTTGAAACTAATGGTCGGTATTCGTTAATTTCTTGACATGGAATTATTATTTTGCTTTGTATCAAACATAATCTCTTGGTTGACTGATTATATATGTCACGATCCAATTAGTATCATATAAACCTATTTTTGGATTAGTTTTACTATGCAAAGTCCACTGAAGGACCTGCAACTATCTTTATGTGTCAGGTTTCATGCTATCAATTAGGAACTGAATCGAAGACTCACTATAACCAGATCAAGTCTTGTACAGATCATTGAAAACAAAAGAGATTTCCTCGAGCATTTACTCATTAGCATTCTGTAAGGGGAACTCAATTTTTCCCAAATTGACTATGATTTAGTTCTATGAATTGATAAAAAATTATTGATTCCTTGTAGCATCACTGTGATTTAGTGCTATGAAATGAACTTCTTTCTTATAAAGTATTAGATAATGTTAACAGAATAAAATTGAATGATTGCAAGAGAAGTAAAGCTCTCTGCTTTTGTTTGATGAAAAACAATGTGTTGCCTGATTCAAAGTATAGGGCTAAGCTCTCCGATTTTGGATTGTTGTCAGTTGGAAGTAACATGTGGAATGGAGATCAGCTGAGTCGAGAGTTGAGAAGCACAACATATTATGTTAGACCAGAACATGGATGGGATGGCTACTTAAATGAGAAAGTGATATGTACTATCAAAAATGCAAGTCTATTCATTAACTTGGCACTTACTTTCTCGTAAAAAAATGCATGAACTCCACGTTATTTCTCCTGACCAAATGACTACAATACAATTTATAATAAAACCCATATTTTACGAGGTATAGGGAGGGAGATTGTTTTACTGAGACATCCCCACAGCATTGAAAGGAAAGTGTGAGTCCCTCCTTGTGATGGTACAAATGCTGGTATATTCTTAGTATTGTTGTTAGTAGGATAATTGAAAAATGAAATTAGGGAATGAAAACGCCCTCAAAATCCTTATGAGCATCTCAGAAGAAGGAAAACAAAGTTCGGGGTGGTAAAAGGAAAATATATCAAAACAAAAACAGAAGTGGACAACAGAAAAAAATCATATTTGTCTTGAAACTTTTGTGGCCTTGAAAATATATTTCTGTCAAATATTATAAGAGCATAGCTGAAGTAACTAATCTGATTGTATCTCAGAAGAAGGGAAACCAAGCAAATTGGTCTTTGCTGGGTGCTAAAAAGGGATATATATACACCACAATATAACCAGTTTTAATTATCTTAGTCCTAGTATGCACCAGCAGATCCAAAAAAGCAACATGGCTTTCTCTTTTCAACAAAGTACATACTTAAGAGGCCTCAAGATCGATAAAATTAATAGGTCTGTCAATTATAAGATAGGACATTATGAGGTCTCTTGTTTTGAATATAAACCAATTGATTCTATGATTTTGAAGTATAAAATAACACCTATAAGCCGGCCCCCTCAGGAAATTTATGTGGAACTCTCTAATACACTAAAATAACTAAAATATTAGATCCAAAGTATCTGAATTCTTATTGCCTTCCCTTTAACGAATGATTATACAGAAACCAAATGTCTTTCCCTAAAAGAAATCTAAGTATCAGCTAATGTTAACAACATTAAATTTTACGACTGCAAAGAACCTTCGATGGAAGTCTAAAAGAAGTAAAGCTCTCTGCATTTATTTGATGAAAAAACAGTTTGCTACTTGATTTAGAGTACAGGGATAAGCTTGTAATGAGCATATCAGAAAAAGGAAAACAAATTTCTATTTTATATTGGCTAAGTAGTGCTAGAGAAGAAAACGAACACTTACTTATTAGTGTACTAAAAGGAATTATTAATAATTGCAGTGTTGATACAAGCCAAATTGTTGTCAACCTTTCTTGGCCTATTATTTCAAGGACAACACCAAGGAATTCAATCCATGAAGATATTAAGGCCACAAGGACATGTTTGGAGGACCCTTGTTGAGCACCAACTCAAGAATTACCACATATGGATGATAGCTTGGAGCCGAGAGAAGCATGGTATAAGGAATAAAGAGAGCCCTTGTGGGTTATTTTTTGAAATAGTCACTTTTGGGCTATTTTTGTAATAGGTTATTTTTGCAATGGAAAATACTATAAATAGGTGCCTCAGCCATTTCATTTTTGAAGTTTTTGATGAATATTGAAGTATGACTCTTGAGAGAGCATGAGAGCTTGGAAAAACTTGTATTGACTATTGCTTAGAAACCGGGTTCCAAGGGTGTTACGATTCTCTCAAGGTTTTCGTAGGAATAGGGTTTTTCTTGTAGGGTTAATCAATTGAGTTTTAGGGTTTAATATACCATTTGGTTTCATTGATTTTCTCTTTTGTGTCTTATTAACTATCTTTATCCTTTATTTTCCGCATTTTTGATTCTATCATTTCTTTTAGTTTTCATGGTTATTTTTGAATTTCGTAGTTTGGGGGTTATCATTTGGTATCAAAGCCGAACTTGAGTTCATTCCCACGAATTCAATCTTGGGTTTTGTTATCTAGAAAATTAAAAAAAAAATAGTCAAAAAAATGTTTTTACCAAAATTCCCAAAAAAGTTTTTGTGGTTTTGAGTTTTTCTTGTTGTTTCAACATTAGATTTTTTTTTTCCTCAGTGTTATTAGAGTTGGAATCTTGAGTTTTGGGTGCGATTTGAGGAGATTTGAAGAAACCCCATTGTAGTGTTCTTGAGCTTGAAGAAAAAGTGAAGTGGGTTCTTAGATCTATCAAATTTAGGTTGAAAATGTGGGTTAAGGGTTATTGAAAAGTATTTCCCATATCAAAAGGACCCTAGATCTGAATTTTGGTGTTATTTGAAGAGGTTTTGGACAATCCACCATATTTGGGTTTGAAGCTTGGAGAAATTTGCAAATGAGTTTAAAAATCTAAAAATTTTGGAGTGGATTTGAGACTTAAAATTGCTTGGGTTGTGTTCGGGAGGTTGAAAGGAGTTCGGGTTTTAAATTTCATTGAATTCCTAGCTAAAACAAAGAAGTTATGAATTTTTAAATTTCATCCATGTTCTTGGTGTTCTTCATGAAACTCATGTCTTGTTGAAGAAAAATCTTTGAAAAAGAGTGTTAGATCCAAAAAGGAAAGGATAAAAGAGGGTGTACTTGTTTATGCTAAAGTAATATTCCAAAAGAGGAAAAATCCAAAGCAAAGAAGTACTAAAAGGGCCACAAAAGTTTAAAATTTGAAGGTTACAGCTGGTTGTCTGGCTACCTACGCCCCTATCTGTGGGAGCAGATGACAAATGCAGGTCATTCTGCTTTGACATGCGACCCTCACCTACGAGGGTAGATCATGACCTGCGTCCGCACCTCAACCAAACGCAGCTCAAGCGTCCAAAATCCCATTTTTCTCAGGTTCCATCATCTTAGTTTTATTTCTTGATTCCTAAACTAAGTAACAACTAGTATTTGATCTACTTAGTTGGTTGATTAGTCTTTGAGTCCATTTTTCTTTCTTAATATGTTTTCTTTGTGTGCTTTTCTAGTTTTACTTAGTAGTTATTTTTTGATTCAAGTATGTTAGTTTGTAATCGCGTCGTCCATCCTTCTCTATACAAGAATCCACTCTGGCCAAGAGTAGAAATTGACACCTTGTGTACCATTGAAGTATAAGCAATCTTCAACACTAGCCGATCCAATTGTGAGGCAATCAATGAAGTGTGAACTCGAGTGATTGTGAGATTTTGTTTTGCTAATGCTAATGTGTTTTTTTTTTTTTTGAGTGTCTTCTTGATAAGTACAATGGTGATGGGGAGTTAAAGTCCAAATCCCATGGGAAAGGTTAACATAAAAACCTTAATGGCGGCCATCATGAGTATGAGACAAGATATGAATGATATAAGAGGTCAACTGACCATAATCCAAGAAAGCGTATCCTCCATAGAGAGGAGTTGGTCACAAATTGAGAGTCATCTAAACTTGGATCTAGGTAAAGAGAATCCCTCTTGTGAGCTTCAAGGTAATAATGTTAACTCTTGCACTTCTTTAAACTTAAAATGTCATGATGTGGCTAGTATCCAAGTAAGTGTAAATGGTGGCTTGTCTAATGTAGGGCATAATGAGTCTTCCCTTTGTGATACCCTTGAGAGCACTATGTTGCATGATGATCAAGTTCTTGTTATGAGTTTGCAAACACTAGTTGATCCTATAGATGACCGAATTGACTCTTCTAGTAAGATTGATTTATGTCCACCTAGTGTTGGTACTTATAGCTTGAATGACGTTCCATTGTCATGTGATAAGAGTATTCACACACTAGTTAATCCTTGTGAAAATCAAGGTGAGTCTAAGTTGGCATGTGAATTGCCAATAACTAGTGAAGGTGTGTGCATTGATCAACTTGGTTGTGAACCTAATCCACTATTTGAGCATATTTATTGTGAGCTTGATGAGCCTCAAGATAGTGATGTTGTTGATAGAGTTGATCATATGAATGAAAATGTTGTGAAAGATGACATGTATCTTTTTGAGAGTGAACTTGCATGCTTTAATTCCTCACCTTTGGTTAATGATCCTCTCTCAAAGAAAGATGTCTTGATTGATAATTGTGAGATCACTCCTGTAACATCTAGTGATGTGCATTTTGATGTGCTTGAAAAGAAGGATGGTATGCTTAAGATTCACATATTATCCTATTTCTTGAAATCCATTAGGAATATAGGGTTGAGTGAAGATTGTGCTAACTACCTAATTTTTAATAATGATCTCTCACTTTTGAAAAAGAAAAATCATTTGGGTAAATATAGCTTTGACTTGTTTGAATATTTGAGAAACCCAACTAATGATTGTTCTTATGAAAATGTTTTTGATTGTGATCCTTTGTATGACACCCCACCTTTGTTTGATGAATATGTTGATTCTTGTGGTGACATGAGTCATGATCTCCTTGATATTAGTGGTGGCTTGTGTCAAATTGAGGATTCTTCTCCTGCGAAAGAAGGTGTTAGTTGCTTAGAAATTGCTTCTTCTTCTTCTTCTTCTTCTTTGTGTGCTCACATTATTAAGAATACTCATAGTGATGATCTTGAATCTAATAGTGAGTATATGCACGAGGACACCTTAGTTGAAGTTAATTTGCGTGGCACATTTCTCTACTCTCTCTTTGCTTTTGTATTGCCCATGGTAGTATAGAGAGTATCCCTATTGGTGAAAGTGGCACCTTTGGGGGAAAAGGGTATTGCATCGACCCATGTTCATGGATAATTCTTCCATTTGACCCCGGTGACTATTTGGAGTATGGTGGTTTTTATACACCCAACTTGGTGCTTGGTCAAGATGACAAGCAAAATTTGATTGAGGTTGTTGGCCTCTCTATCTACGATGGAAAGTCTTTCTTAAGGATTTATAATCCACTTGATGGACCAAAGTTGTGTAAGGGAAAGAACTCCAACAAAGAGGTTTTGAAGATAGCTAGTGCATTGAGTGGAGTTTTACCTTGGGATGACATTATTTATGACCTCGCACTTAGCTATGGGAACTATCATGTGATTCTTGACCTAAAGGTTATTTTGTGCTTGTTGAAATGTAGAACCAATGTGGGCTTACATTTGTGGTTGACTAATTACCATGGTTCTTTTGGTTTCCCCCTTTGTCATAATCACTTGAGTAGCCAAGTAGCTTTAGCTTTGAGTGGTTACGACCCTTTGGTTGATCATTTTGATACTAGGTTATATGTTAAGTGTGTGCAACCTTGGCTTGGTGATAGAATTGATTTTGCTAACATTAACCCTCATGCCTTGAGGACATTGTGGTTACTTGTTTTTTCTATGGCAAGGTTTAGATTCGAGGATGAATCCTTTTCAAGAAGGGGAGGATAATACAAGCCAAATTGGCGTCAACCTTTCTTGGTCTATATTTCAAGGACAACACCAAGGAATTCAAACCATGAAGATAGGCCACAAGACATGTTTGGAGGATCCTTGTTAAGATCCACCTCGAGCATTTCCACATATGGATGATAGCTTGGAGCCTAGGGAAGCATGGTATAAGGAATAAAGAGAGCCCTTGTGGGTTATTTTTGAAATAGTCACTTTTGGGCTATTTTTGTAATACGTTATTTGTGCAAAGGCAAATACTATAAATAGGTGCCTTAGGCATTTCATTTCTGAAGTTTTTGATGAATATTGAATTATGACTCTTGAGAGAGCATGAGAGTTTGGAAAAGCTTGTATTGATTATAGCTTAGAAATGGGGTTACGAGGGTGTTACGATTCCCTCAAGGTCTTCGTAGGAATAGGGTGCTTCTTGTAGGTTTAATCAATTGAGTTTTAGGATTTAATATACCCTTTGGTTTCATTGATTTCCTCTTTTTGTGTCTTATTATTTATCTCTATCTCTATCTTTTATTTTTTGCTTTTTTTATTCTATCATTTCTTTGAGTTTTCGTGGTTATTTTTAACTTTCGTAGTTTGGGGTTTATCAAGTGTATCTTTGAAAACTGTGAAATCTGGTTCAGGAGCTCAATTTAGCACAACATGAGAAATAAAGAAAAAATAAAGTGCAGTTCTATACTCCTATGAATAAGGACATTCAACTTGCAGTAGAATAAACTGCATCACCAATCTAATAAAAAGAAATATTTCTCACTCTCACTAATGGTTCTTATTGAGATTTCTACGAGTTGCCAACTCCGACTTATCTTATCAAATTTGTAGACTTGTGCATCTTTTAATTGACTATGCCAAGGATTGCTTTCATGAGAAGGAGGGTGACTCAAATTCTTCATACATATCAAACGATTAATGAAGCATGCAAACATTGCACTTGTTGATTGTAGGTTGAGTCTCCTATGCTGAAAACTCCCTAGAAAAGCATCCACAAAAGTTGGGCACTCCTCATTCTGCCATAGATATTTGACATCTAAAACGCCCACCTTGGGGATAGAACCTCTGTGGTCCAGTTGCAAATATTTCATGTTGATCTTACAGCATCTGGGAAAATCAATGCAAACTTGAGACCAAGAGGTCTAATTTGATAGAAACTTCCTCAAGTTACAAATCCATACAGCCTTTAAATTGTTGTAGCATTTAAGAATGATTTTTGAGTGCTCTAATTATGCTCTTGCAATTTTAAGTTCAGCAATTTCATTCCAGGTGTATTCAAGTGATACCAAATTTGGAGCATCAATCTCTCTTTATTCCCTTACAATTTAGAATCTTCAAGATCTTCAAGGATTGACTACTGTATAAGTTAAACCTTTCCAACTACACGCCATATAATATCAAACTCTCTAGGAATTTAGATCTAGAAATAAGGCACTGCAGAATCTATCAGATATGGTCACACGTGATAGATTTAAAGATTTCAGATTCTGAAATTCAACAACATCCAACTCTTCTGATAAGTAATAATCACTATGATAGACAAGAGTTCAAAAGTTGGTGCTAGGATTTTAAGGTTTCTACATCCCTGTGTACTAATGGAAACTGTCTGGTTTTTTTGAAGATTTAGCATCTCAATCTTTTCCAAACCCCAACAATAATCAAGGATGAAAGAGACAATCTATTAAGTAGACTTTGAAGTATGTTTTTGTCCAAATATACACGGATTAGAGAAATCTTACTCAAAAATGACAGCTCATCGCACCCCTAGATAATGAGGAATACGTCAGATCACAATCGCTCAGAAACAAGTTAAGAAGAGTTAACCAGGCTTGCTACCATATTTTGGAGAGAATGCTCATCTGGGATGCTTCTCTATAACTAAGGTAACAGAGTATTTTTTTGAATGAGACATTCAGGAAATATATCAACTATTAAAAAATTCATTGTATTATTATTGGGAAACCATACCTTGAAATACCATTTTTCCACTCCGATTCTGTTTCAAAACTCGCTAATCAACTCTTCGTCTCGCTTCAGCAATTCCCAACCAACACTTTTAGCGAATTCAAGAATTTTTTCCTTCTGATTTTGAGTGACTTTAAGTATTGATTTCCCATTAGAGT
This sequence comes from Capsicum rhomboideum, assembly GCA_031232105.1. NCBI lineage: Eukaryota > Viridiplantae > Streptophyta > Magnoliopsida > Solanales > Solanaceae > Capsicum > Capsicum rhomboideum. The sequence continues at coordinate 120,700,814 of CP124711.1, forward strand.
TTGTTACATTAGCCCTGCTTATGGTTCTCAATTGCAGATTCTTGGAAAATTGCAGTCGTACTTCTATAGGTCGGAAGGAAAGTAAGTAGATGAGAACATGCAATGCAAATCCGGTCATTTGTACAAATGGACCTATTTTTGGGTTGTCTTTGCTCTTTTGTCCTTTATCACTAAGCAAAAAAAATAAGTGGCCCAGAAATACCCTTGACACAAAAATGATAAATAGTTTCCCACGTGGCAAGAGTTTATATTTTTGTATCATGTTATACCACAAGTTAAGTTGTAAAAGGCATGACAATTTATGTTGTACTGCTTAACATAATTCCTATATAACTTATGCCGAGCATGACAAAAGTTCACTTTTAGAACCCAAAAGTTATTTCGTAAAAGACATAACTTAATCCTACTGAACTTATGCTAAGCAAATTAGATCATAGAAATACTATAGAAAATATGCCACAAATTTTAATTCCTACAAAATTTATGCCAAGCAAGGCATAAATGGTCTCAAATCCACAAGTTATGTCGTAAAAGAGAACTTATGCAGATTGAGGCAAAAGTTCTCTAAACTTATGCAGAATTAGGTTTGGATAAATAAGAGTACTTTGGTCCATAAATTTTCATTAAGTGAGCAATAGGGGAAAAAATTAAAGACTATTTAATTTGAGGAGAAAACTAATGACCACGCCGAAATAGGGGCAATCCGTACAAAAACTTCACTATTTTCTTTCAGCCACAACCCTGGGAAAGAAAAATACAGTTGTGCAAAAGGACAAAAGAATAAGAGGAAGCTTTTTAAAATTCATATGTCAGTCAGAAATACATTTTGGGGTTAAGACAAATGCGTTTGGTTAACTTAATTATCTAATAGTCAAATGAAAACACCCAAAAATATTTCTTCAAAACTTGAATCCAAATTATCTAATTGAAACACTTTATTCATTAGTAGTTGAGATATTCAATTGGAGAAACACTTAGTTCGAGTATCTAAATGAAATATCTTGACAATTTTAAGGGGATGACTATATATTAAGTCAATGTTAAAACCTCCCTAAACTATCATTATTTTGTGAGTTTCATACGTAAACTATTGGGCGGTTTCGTTAGCCCCAAACTAAATGTTCTCTAATAAAGTACAACTCCTTCTGACAAAGTCGAAGAGTTTTTTGTGTTCTAGAGTTTGTTCGTTTTGTATGATGCAATAGCTAACTTCACCAATTGCATAAATTTTAGTGAATTGTTTCTAAATTAACTTGGTCTCCAATTGCCATATTCTCTTCTTTGGATTTTGTTGCTGTGATTGGAAAATTTCCCATCATTTAAAGTGAATAAGTAGTAGTCCAAGTAGGCTGAATATAAGTTGGGGCCTCATCTCTTTCGACAAGTGCTTTTCTCCTTGGTTGCTTCTCTATAACTAAGATAATGCAGTATCTTTTGAATGAGCCATTCCGGCAATATATGTGTTGTCGCTGTCTCCATGGAAGCATGTGGACAAAACCCTAATGTGAATGGAAATATATAGATTAAAAAAAGTAAATAAAACCCAATCTAATAAAAATCCTACTTCTAATAAAAAGCTTGTAGCTTGTGGTATCATTGGGTCTACGAAAGTTTTGAGTTTTCCATTGAATTGGAGTATATTGTGCCTACATGAAAAGAAAGGTTGGTGTTGTAGAAATATCGTGGGTTAACTAGCACACAACCACAAATAAACAAAATAGAGAAGAAAAACAACACAAAGATTTGACGAGGTGTCACGACCCGAGACTAGCCCCTAGTCATAACACGGTGCTTAGAGTCACAAGTGACCCCGAGCTAACCCTTGGCCTAGCATAGCACTATGAATACTAAAATAAACTGAATAAATATCATGCGGAAGCTGGAAATTTGAATAATGTAATAAAAATCAAATGACGCTCAATACTGAGTCAACATGAAAAACATCTATAAAGCTGAAAATCTATAATTTGACTGTCTGAAAACCTCTACTAAGATGAGTTGTTGGGACAAGCCCCCAACTAACTCTACTTTTCTGAAACTGAAGTAATAAGATAAATAAGATATTGAAAGCTAGTCCTCAAATGATGACCCACCAAACTCGGCTACTGATATAGGTATGGATCGTGCTAACTGTGAGCTGGATGTTGAACGTCTAAATTTATATTATAAAACAATAAAGTGCAAAATAAAGTATGTGGTTCGTACTTTGAATTTACTGAGCATGTGAGATATGCACAACAATACGTGAATGGAGTATGCTTAGGATGACATGATAGGCTAATCATGGAACTAAAAATCTATAAACTGATACAATAACCAAGTAATAAGCATGTAAGTTCATAGTTGTGAGTATGTAAAGATACTAGAATTCATGGGAAAACATGTATTCATGGCTTAATTCAAGCAAGAAACTGAAACATAAGAGAATTCGTACTTTTCAAGGAAACCCTACATTTGGAGAAGGAATTAAACTGAGAAATTTAATTAACTTTAGGACTCAATAGGTGAAAGAAAACCCAATGATGAAATCCCACATACATGAGAGTGAAAACCTTGGTGAAATCTTTAGGTTTGGAGCCTGAAGTTGAAGAATCCTTATTCTTGCCTTGGAGAAAGAAATCGCTTGTTTCTTTGTTTTTTCTCTAAGTGTAGCTTAGACTATCAGGGAATGAGGGATTTGGGGTAGTTTAGGTCTAATATTCAGCCTTAGAATATCTTAAAAGATGTAGTTTGGGAGATTAAATAATGGAAAAATACTAGAATACCCTTTATGAAACATAACTAAAAAATCTGCGAAGTGTGACGGACGAACCATCCCACGATCATACGACCTACCTACGATCGTGGGTGGTGCTCATAGGTTGGTGGATGGTTTTGGGACTTCTCTGTACTTTATCAGATGATCCAATGGATTACTCAAGGGATGATTCGTACCTTAGTTCGTCATTGAAAGTCCAAGCCGAAACAACTTTGTAAACCAAGATCATACCAACGATTGTGGGATCTAACAAAGATCTTGGTATTTTTTTGTGGTTGGGAGGTATATTTGTCAACTTACAAGTGTTTGTGGCTATTTCATGTTGTTGAAGGCATAGTATGGTCGTACTATCTACCTACGATCACGGTTTCATTTGTACTATCTCACTACTGGACAGTATTTCACTAAAATGGCCATAACTTCTAGCTATGGAATCGGATTAATGAGAATTTAGATGCGTTGGAAATAAGACTCAAAGAACTTTTATTTGGTGGGTATTGATCTCAAAAACACTTCATAATCTAGTATTTATTCTCTTTTGAAGTTAACTATAGAAATATTTCACAAGAAATCAATTGGTAAGGAAGATTTCAACTTGGCTATAAGTTAGGTGTTACCTTAATACATGTCTAAACCACTCCTCTTACTACCAAAACATGAAGTTTGGTTCTACATGTACTAAAATCATGGTTCAAATCTTATCTTAGATTTTTGGGGTGTTATAATATCTCCCCCTTGGGGTCATTCATCCTCGAATGAAAACTAACTTAGCTGAAAAGATAGAGAAAAAGTTGCAATCCCAACACTGAATTTCTATGAATTGTATACTGACATGATAACTGAGTCTGTAACTGAAACATGGACTAAAATGAACTCATGAATACATCCTATGACATCGCAATTACTAAGTGACATGAGATGGAAAGAATTAATTAAGGGGATATTATTACCTCATGCTGGAACTAAATTTGAAGAGAAAAGATGGGGTACTTGGTCATCATATCTGCCTCTGCTTTCTAAGCAGCTCTCTCAACTAGCTGATTCCACCAAAGGACCTTTACTGAAGTGACCTCCTTGTTTCTTGTACCGTCTCGTATGTTTGGACGTCCTTTTTGAGCTAGAAATAAACCTATATGACCCTTAGATTGAGTATAAATTGATTGGGGATAAGTTGGTTAGTGTTGGGATAGCTTAAGGCATGAAATAGGACCATGCGTTGCATGCTAGGAGGCCATACCATGGCCTCACATCGCACATACCATCGCAAGGATCCACTGCATCGACCCCTTGGTGGCCCATGCACCGCAAGGGGCCTAGCCTCACAATGGACCTCGCGCCCTATGAAAAGGGGTCACGCGATGGGGTGTGCGCTACACCCCTCTTGTTTCATCGATGAGATTCATTTTTAATTATTATTTTTAAGGGTGTTGGGTCTTTTACTCTATGAAAACCATCCCTCATACATACTAAATGATTCCAAGTCCTTAAATATGGCTCTTATCAGTCAGAAAGCTCATTCTACTCTTCCCCAAAATACTAAGAGGCAAATCAACTAGAGTTCAAGCTTCAAGGCTAACTATTCAAGCTTTCTCAAATTCCTTCCATCAAAAAGGCATGTTGAACACCTCCTTCTTCAACTACTGTTATAAAGTGTGAATTTAATTAGTATTTATGTATATTATGTTGATGGGTTGAAGCTAGGGTTTTGGGTTTATTTATGAAAAGTGTGATATAGATTCCCTTTTTTCCTTATGAATGGAGTGTTAATCTTTGTTTAGGGTTTTTGAGACTAAAATGGCTATTTGAAAATGATGAATCTTCATGTCTTGAAATTGAATGTTAAATGGATGAATATTTAAGCCATGATTATTAAGTCTCTTGAAAGATTTGAGTTGCATTAGGAATATCAATGTTTTCCCCGTCCTTTGAATCATTGAAGGTTTTGTGTTATCCAAATGGTTTGGAATTGTTATGGGAAATTCAATTATGATAATGCTCATGATTTTAAAGGAGGAGTTTTGGAGTCTAAAATTGTTAATGATAATGATTTGGCATGATATGGGTGACTTACAAGTCTTGGTATGACGATACCAAAATGTGAATGCCTTAATGAAAGACTACACAGATAAATGTTATGATTAATATTTTAATTTGGGCTTAAAGATAATTATGTAGTTTATTTAGAAGGTGTAGTCCTCATAACCCAACACCTGAAACTACATTTGCCGATATGGGGAGTTTCCGGTCCTAAAAAATGGATGACCACTGTATGTTTGCTTCACACAGTAGTATTACAGTCTATGTTTATGTTATGATTGTCTAATTATGTTATCTCAATCTATGAGGCAAACATGGATTGAGGCACCGCTAGTTTCCTATGGACTGGACCCATATAGCTGTGGGTTACTTAAGGTCGGTGCAAACTATATAGTTTAGGTTTTCAAGTTATTATATTTCTTTGTATTTTAAGTCACATGTTTCTTATCTTCTCTATGATGGATCTATGTTATGAATTTTATGAATTATTATATAAAATGCTTTGGTCCCTTTCCTTGGGTCGCATGCCAGTACTCATCATACAGACCGTCCTCAAACGCTACATCTTTTCATGATGTAGGGTTCGAAGAATTTCACCGCGATCCTACTCAGTGCTAGGATTCATTCAGGACAGCAACTAGTAATTGGTAAGCCATCCATCTTTCAGAGCTCGCATGTTTCTTTCTTTCAGTTAGACTTGGACTATTCTATTTTAATGGTATTTGTCGAGGCTATGTTCTGGCTTAGGATTTTCATTCATATGGTTAGAGGCTTTGTAGACTGAGTTAGACAAATGTTTTTATGGCATATTTCAAGACTTGGGTTTTGATTTACTATTTAAGTTGAACTTCATATTTTATGGGCCTATTTGTTCACTTTATTATGTCTATACTTATGATGCTATGCTAATGGGTCTTCTCAGGCCTTTATTGGTCTGGGATTTCCATCACATCTAGAGCCTGGGCTTGGGGCATGACAAACTTGGTATCAGATCACGGTTCAAGATCCCAGGGTATTTACGAAGCCGTGTTGAGTACAGTCCTTTTTATGGGAGTGTAGTGTGCCATATTTAATAAATGGGAGGCTACAAGACATTTAGGAATGTTTCCCTTTCTTCATGTTCTAAGTTCGTACTAGAAAGTCTAGTTCTAAAATAGTTCTTCTGACTCCTAGTTTTTCCCATATTTCAGATCATGCCTCCAAGAAAAACTAACGGCCAAAGGACTTCAGCTGAAACCTCCGCCTCCACTGGGGAAAATACTGAAGAGGTCCATCCTACTCATAGGATACGGACCCATAATAGATCCCGTACTTCTAATTCCACTACTCCTACTGGGGTTCCACCAGCCCCAATTAGTACTCCTCGAGCTCTCAAAACTAGTATCAACCGTACTCAATCCCCACAGGGTGAGGTTTCTAATGCTAAGTTCAGACAGACCATCCAAATACTAGCACAGATCATTTCATCTCAATCCCGTCGATTAGGTAATGTTGATTCTGTTATTGGTTTATCGAATGCTACTCGGGTTGTCCAGTTTATGCGGCTAAAACCACCGACCTTCACAGGATCCAAGGTTGAGGAATATCCTTAAGAGTTTGTCATGAGATAGAAAAAATTTCAGGGTTATGCATGCTAGTGATACAAAAGGGGTGGAGTTTTCGGCCTATCAGTAGTATGATGAGTGGTAGGAGTGTAGAGGGTAAGATGATGCACCTGCCATTTGGGAAGATTTTTATAGAGCCTTTCTTGATCACTTATTTCCTCAGGATTTGAGGAATACTAAGGCTGAGGAGTTTGTGAATCTGAAACAGGGAAAGAGGAGTGTTAAGGAATATTCTCTAAAGTTTACTCAGTTGTCTCGTTGTGCTCCGAAGTCGGTGTCTAATATGAGGGCCCGAATGAGAAAGTTTGCTTCTGGTAACACTGATGATCTGATACTAGAGAGTAAAGAGGTGATGCTAAACATCGACATGGATTTATCCAGGTTAGTAGTCTACACGCAAAAAGTTGAGGATGAAAATAAAAAGCAGACTGAGGTCGAGGAGCAAAAGAATAAGAGGGCTAGGCCAATAGATCAGGATGTAAGCCAGCAACATAGTGGTAAAAGGGGCAGGCAAAGGTTCAAACAGAAATCTTGGGGTAATGTTCATTCATCAACTAGTGCACCAGCCCCTAGGCCTTTGAGTGATCATGGTTCCAGCCTAATAATAGCCCCAAGATGCAGGGTACTCAGTCTCAGGCTAGCGGGGTTCAGTTAGCTCCACTTTATCCTCTTTGTTGCACTTGTGAAAATCTCTATCATGGACCTTGTCGGTTGGGTAAGGGTGTATGTTATAATTGTGGTCAGGCTGGTCATTTTAAGTGGGAGTGTCCTTCGACAAAGGGAACTTTTGGGGGAAATAATTCCCAAGCGGCTACTTCTTTGGTCCCAGCTCAAAAGAGGGCTACTTCTAGTATAGGTGGGGTCGCAATAGTTTGTATGCCCTATCTACTCGTCAGGACTCAGAGGCCTACCAAATGTTTTCACAGGTATTTTACAGATTTTCTCCTACGATGTTTATGTGCTACTTAACCCCGGTTCTACTCTATCTTAAGTGACCCCTTTATGTGGCTATGAATTTTGGTTTTGATCCCGAAAATATTCTTAAACCTTTCTCAATTTCTACCCCTGTTTGTGAATCTATTATGGCTAGGAGGGTCTATAGAAAATGTATTGTGTTTATTTTTCATCGGGATACTGTGGTAGATTTGATAGAGCTTGAAATAGTAGATTTTGATATTATTTTGGGGATGGATTGGCTCAACTCTTATTATGCTGTCTTAGATTGTAGAACTAGAAAAGCCACTCTCCATTTTCCAAATGAACTGGTCCTTAAATGGGAGGGTAGCCCTGTAGTACCAAAGGGAAGGTTCATCTCTTATCTTAGAATCCAAAAAATAATTTTCAAGGTTGTTTGTACCATTTAGTTTAGGTTGAGGATATTAGTACTGAAAGTCCCTCACTCCATTTCGTTTCTATAGTCAATAAATTTCCTGAAGTCTTTCCCAGAATTCCCCCAGACAAGGAAATATATTTTGGGATTGTTCTCTTACCCGATACCCATCCAATTTCCATCCCACCATATAGAATGGCTCCCGCGGAGCTAAAAGAGTTAAAAAAAATATTTGAAAGATCTTCTTGATAAAGGTTTTATCCATCCTAGTGTTTCCCCTTGGGGTGCTCTGGTAATTTTCATGTGCAAGAAAGATGGGTCTCTCCGTATGTGCATTGATTATCTCCAGCTAAATAAGGTTACGGTGAAAAATAAGTATCCTCTTCCCATGATTGATGACCTTTTTGACTAGCTTCAGGGTGCTAAATATTTCTCAAAAATAGATCTCTGTTTGGGTTACCCTCAGTTAAATGTTAGGGAAGCTGATATTTCCAAGATCGTATAACAAACCCGGTATGGCCATTTTGACTTCCTGGTTTTGTCCTTTAGTTTAACTAACACTCCAGCAGCCTTCATAGATCTTCTAAATAGGGTGTTTAAGTAGTTTTTGGACTTGTTCATTATAGTTTTCATTGATGAAATCTTGGTTTACTCATGGAGTGAGGAAGAGCATGCCAATAACCTCCGGATTATTCTTCAGACCCTTAAGGATCATGAGTTGTATGATAAATTTTCCAAGTGTGAATTTTGGCTAAGTGTTGTGAATTTTCTCGGTCATATTGTGTCTAGTAAAGGGATTAATGTGGATCCCCAAAAGATTGAGGTAGTGAAGAAATGGCCTAGAACGATAACCCCAACTGATATTAGGAGTTTTTTGGGTCTGGCGGGTTATTATTGAAGGTTCGTGGAAAGATTTTCTTCTATAGTTGCTCCATTAACAAAGTTGACACAGAAAAAGGTGAAGTTCTTGTGGTCCGATGCTTGTAAGGGCAGTTTCTAAGAAGTTGAAGGATCGATTGACTTTTGTCCCTATTTTGATGCTCCTCGAGGGTACTGAAGGATTTGTAGTATATTATGATGCATCTCAGGTGGGACTTGGTTGTTGTACTTATGCAGTATGGGAAAGTTGTGGCTTATACTTCCCGACAGCTTAAGGTATATGAGCAAAATTACCCTACTCACGATCTTGAGTTGGCGGCTGTGAATTTTACACTCAAAATTTGGTATCACTATTTATATGGGATGCATGTGGATATTTTCACTGATCACAAGAGTCTATAGTATGCGTTCACACAAAAAGATCTGAATCTCAGTCAAAGGTGGTGGCTTGAGTTGTTGAAAGATTATGATATGAGCTTACACTATCATCCAGGTAAAGCTAATGTGGTTGTTGATGCTCTTAGCAAGTTGTCCATGGGGAGTCTTTCTCATGTTGAGGAGGAAAAAAGAGGTTTAGTAGAGGACATCCACCAACTTGTTAATTTATGAGTTCAACTTTTGGACTCCAAAGATGGAAGAGTGATTATTCACAAAATGGCTAAGTCGTCCTTAGGTGCTGAAGTTAAGGAGAAGCTGGCTAATGATCCCATACTAATGCAAACCAGGGAAGACATTGGTCAACAAAGGGTAATGGCTTTTGAGATTGGACGATATGGCATTTATACGATACCAAGGGAGATTTTGTGTTCCTTACATTGATAATTTACGTGAGAGGATTTTGATAGAAGACCATGTATCCAGGTATAGTATTCATCCTGGCTCTACTAAAGTGTATCATGACTTGAAGGAGATGTATTGGTGAAATAATATGAAGAGAGATGTTTCTAATTTTATTGCTAAATGCTCCAATTTTCAGCAAGTCAAGGTTGAGCATTTAAGGCCAGGTGGTACGTCCCAATATAGAGCTATTCCCATGTGGAAATGGGAGATGATAAATATGGACTTCATCACAGGTCTCCCGCGTTTAGGCAACCTATACGATTCTATTTGGGTCATTGTTGATAGAATGACCAGGTCTGCTCACTTTCAGCCTATGAGGATGACTTATTCAGGAGAGGATTATACAAAGCTGTACATTCAAGAGATTGTTAGATTGTATGGGACCCTTATGTCCATAATATCCGACAGAGGTACGTAATTTTCTTCTTAGTTTTGGTGGTCTTTTCAAAAAGGTTTGGGCACACAGGTGAACCTTAGCACCATTTTCCACCCTCAAATAGACGAGCAAGCGGAGAGTACTATTCATACCTCGGAGGATATCAAAAGATCCTGTGTTATTGATTTTAAGGGTAGTTGGGTCGATCAATTTGCCTCTCATAGAGTTCACCTACAATAATAGTTATCACTCTAACATCTAGATGGCACCATTCGAGGCTCTTTATAGTAGGAGGTATAGATCACCTATTAGGTGGTATAAAGTAGATGAAGCTAGATTTTTTGGCCAGACCTTATGCATCAAGCAATGGCGAAAGTTAAGATTATTAGGGAGAGGCTTAAGATCTCTCAAAGTCATAAAAAGTTCTATGTCGATGTGAGGTGAAGAGAATTGGAGTTCAAAATTTATGATTGGGTGTTCTTGAAAGTCTCTCCTATGAAAGGAGTGATGAAGTTTAGGAAAAAGGGTAAGCTCAGTCCTTGCTACATTGATCCTTATCATATTTTAAGGAAGTTTGGTAATGCTGCTTATGAGTGGACTTGCCCACAAGTATGGCATCGGTTCATCCCATGTTCCACGTGTCTATACTTAAGAAGTGTGCGGGTGACTATTCTCTTGTAGTCCCCATAGAAAATATCAGTATGAAAGATTCTCTGTCATATGAAGAAGTTCCTATAGAGATCTTGGATAGACAAGTTTCAAAGTTGAGAACCAACGAGATAGCTTCAGTAAAAGTATTGTGGGGTAATCAAAAGGTAGTGGAGGCTACTTGGGAATCAAGGGAAGACATGAAGGCTAGATATCCTTTTCGATTTCGATCTTCGAATGAAGTTTCTTAAGGTACTAATCCTATGCACACCTTAAATCTTTTCTTATTCATGCCTTAATTTTCTATGCTCATCCTCATGTCATGCTATAAGTGTCTATAATCATCATTCGAGGAAAAATAATCCCAAGAAGGGGGGATAATGTAATGCCCCGTATGGTTGGACGTCCTTTTTGAGCTAGAAATGAGCCTATGTGCCCCTTAGATAGAGTAGAAATCGATTGGGGTTGAGTTGGGTAGGTTGGTTTAGCTTAAGACGTGAAGTGGGACCATGTGTCAAATGCTAGGAGGATATGCCTTGGCCTCAAATCATACAGACCATCGCAAGGGTTCATTGTATCGACCCTGTGGTGGGCCATGCATCGCAAGGGGCCTAGCCTTACAATAGACCTCGCGCTGCATGGGGAGGGGTAGCGTGATGGGGTATGCGCCGCACCCCCCTTGTTTCATCGATGGGATTCATTTTTAATTGTTATTTTTTAGGGTGTTTGGGTTTTTTACTCTATGAAAATAAACAATTCCAAGTCCCTAAATACGACTCTCATTAGTCAAAAAGATCATTCTATTCTTCCCAAAACACTAAGAGGCAAATCAACTAGGGTTTATGCTTCAAGGCTAAGGATTCAAGCTTTGTCAAATTCCTTCTGTCAAAAAGGCATGTTAAACACTCCCTTCTTCAACTACTATTATAAAGTATGAATTTAATTAGTATTTATATATATTATGTTGATGGGTTGAATCTAGGGTTGATGTAATGCCCTATATTATGAATTTATTTTGGCATACAACTCATGATCATTAAGGGTTTGATGAAAAATCCAGAGGTTATTGGCATGTGCTTCCTCAGTGCGTGAGTAAACTAGGATGTCATCAATGAATATTATAACGAACAAGTCTAAAAATTGCTTAAACACCCTGCTCAAAAGATCCATGAAGGCTACAGGGGGTTAGTTAAACCAAAGTACAAAACCAGGAAGTCAAAATGTCCATACCAGGTTTGTAATGTGGTCTTGGGAATATCAGTTTCCCTAACCTTTAACTGATGGTAACCTGAATAGAGATCTTTTTTTGAGAAACATTTAGCACCCTGAAGCTGGTAAAAAAGGTCATCAATCGTGGGAAAAAGATACTTATTTTTCACCGTAACCTTATTTAACTGGCGATAATCAATGCACATACAGAGAAACCCATCTTTCTTGTGCATGAAAAGAATCAAAGCACCCCAAGGGGAAACACTAGGACAGACAAAACCTTTATCAAGGAGATCTTGCAATTGCTTTTTTAACTTTTTTAGCTCTGCAGGAGCCATTCTATACGATGGGATGGAAACTGGATGAGTATCGGGTAAAAGATCAATCCCAAAATTTCTTTCACTGTCTGGGGGAATTCTGGGAAAGATTTTAGGAAATTTATTAACTACAGGAATGGACTGGAGTGAGGGACTTTCAGCACTAGTATCCTTAACCCAAACTAAATGGTACAAACAGCCTTTAGAAATCATTTTTCGGACTCTAAGATAAGAGATGTACCTTTCCTTTGGTACTACGGGCTACCCTTCCACTCAAGGACCGGTTCATTTGGAAAATTGAAAGTGACTTTTCTGGTTCTACAATCTAAGATAGCATAACAAGAATTGAGCCAATCCATCCCCAAAATAATATCAAAATCTACCATATCAAGCTCTACCAAATCCACCACAGTATCACGATAAAAAATAGTAACAATACACTTTCTATTGACCCTTCTAGGATTAATAGATTCACAAAGAGGGGTAGAAACTGACAAAGGTTCAAGAATATTTTCGGGACCAAAACCAAAATTCACAGCCACATTAGGGGTCACATAAGATAAAGTAGAATCGGGGTCAAGTAGAACATAAATATCATGGGAGAAAATCTGTAACATACCCGTGACAACATCTAGTGAGGCCTCTGAGTACTGATGAGTAGATACGGCATACAAATGGTTGTGAACCCCACCTATACTAAAAGTAGCCCCCTTTTGAGCTGGGACCAAAGAAGTAGTAGCTTGGGCCTTATTGCCCCCAGAAGATCCCTTTGCCGAAGGACACTTCTACTTGAAATGACCAGCCTGACCATAATTATAACACACACCCTTACCCAAGCGACAAGGTTTATGATGGATCTTTCCACAGGTGAGGCAAGGAGGATAAGGTGGATCCAACTGAATCCCGCTGGCGTGAGACTGAGTACCCTGCATCTTGGGGCCATTATTAGGTTGGCACCATTGTTGACCCGATGGCCTAGGAGCTGGTGCACTAGTTGATGAATGAGCATTACCCCAAAATTTCTTTTTGAACCATTGCTTGTTCCCTTTACCACTTTGTTGCTGGCTTACATCCTGATCTGTTGGCCTAGCCCATCTCATTTTTCTGCTCCTCGGCCTCAATCTTCTTTTTCTTTTCATCCTCAACCTGTTGTATGTAGACTACTTACCTGGATAAATCCATGGCGATGTTCAGTATCACCTCTTTACTCTCTAGTATCAGATCATTAGATAGACTAAAAGCAAACATCTTTATTTAGGACCTTATATTAGAAACCAACTCCGGAGCATAACGAGACAACTGAGTAAACTTTAGAGAATACTCCTTAACACTCATCATTCCCTACTTCATATTCACAAACTCCTCAGCCTTAGCTTTCCTCAACTCCTGAGGAAAGAATTTATTAAGAAAGGCTCTATAAAAATCTTTCCAAATGGCAGGTGCAACATCTTCACCCCTACACTCCTTCCACTCATCGTATCACTGATAGGCTACCCCTTTTAGCTGATAGGCTGCAAACTCCACCCTTTTAGTATCACTAGCATTCATAACCCTAAAAATCTTTTCCATCACATAATAAAATCTTGAGGATCTTACTCAACCTCAGATCCTATGAAGGTCGGTGGGTTTAGCCGCATAAACTGGCCAACCTAAGTAGCATCTGACAAACCGACAACAAAATCAGCATTACCTGACCAATGGGACTGAGATGGCATGATCTGTACAAGTATCTAGATAGTCTATCTGAACTCAGCATTAGAAACCTCACCCTGTGGGGATTGAGTACAGTGGATTCCAATTTTGGTAACTCGAGAAGAACTAATTAGGGCTGGTGGAACCTCAGTAGGAGCAGTGGAATTAGAAGTACGAGCTCTATTATGGGTCCGCATCCCATGAGTTGGACGAACCTCTTTAGTATTTGCCCCAGTGGGACAGAGGTTCCAGCTGAAGTCCTTTGACCATTAGTCCTTCTTTGAGGCATGATCTGAAACATGGGAAAAATTAGGAGTCAGAAGAACTTTCTTAGAACTAGACTTTCTAGCGCGAACTTAGAACATGAAGAAAGGGAAACATTCCTAAATGTTTTGTAGCCATCTGTTTATAAATATGGCGCACTAAACACCCATAAGAAGGACTGTACTCGACACGGCTTCATAAATACCCTGGGACCTTAAATCCTGATCTAATACCAAGTTTTTTCACGCTCCAAGCCCAGGCCCTAGATGTGATGGGCATTCCAAACAAATTAAAGCCCGAGAACACCCCTTCGGATATCATCATAAGCATAGTCATAATAAAGTGCGAAAATAGGTCAATAAAATATAAAGCTCAACTTAGTAATTCAAACCCAAGTCTTGAAATATGCCATAAAAATATTTGTCTAACTCAGTCTACGAAGCCTCTAACAATATGAATGAAAATTCTAAGCCGGAACATGACCCTGACAAAACCATTAAAATAGGATAGGCCAAGTCTAAATGAAAGTGTAAATTTTAGCTAAGTGTTGTGAATTTTCTCGATCATATTGTGTCTAGTGAAGGGATTAAAGTGGATCCCCAAAAGATTGAGAAGTGAAGAAATGGCCTAGACCGATAACCCCAACTAATATAAGGAGTTTCTTAGGTCTGGCGGGTTATTATAGAAGATTCGTGGAAAGTTTTTTCTTCTATAGTTACTCCATTAACAAAGTTGACACAAAAAAAGGTGAAGTTCCTGTAGTTCGATGCTTGTGAGGGCAGTTTTGAGAAGTTGAAGGATCGATTGACTTTTGTCCCTATTTTGATGCTCCCCGAGGGTACTGAAGGATTTTTAGTATATTGTGATACACCCCGGGTGGGACTTGGTTGTGTACTTATGCAGCATGGGAAAGTTGTGGCTTATGCTTCCCGGCAGCTTAAGGTACATGAGAAAAATTACCCTACTTATGATCTTGAGTTAGCGGTTGTAGTTTTTACACTAAAAATTTGGTGTCACTATTTATATGGGGTGCATGTGGATATTTTCACTAATCACAAGAGTCTACAGTATGCGTTTACACAAAAAGAGCTAAATCTCAGACAAAGGCGGTGGCTTGAGTTGTTGAAAGATTATGACATAAGCTTACACTATTATCTAGCTAAAGCTAATGTGGTTGTTGATGCTCTTAACAGGTTGTCCATGGGGAGTCTTTCTTATGTTGAGGAGGAAAAGAGAGGTTTAGTAAAGGACATATACCGCCTTACTAATTTAGGTGTTCAACTTTTGGACTTCGAAGATGGGGGAGTGATTGTTCACGAACTGGCTAAGTCATCCTTAGGTGTTGAAGTTAAGGAGAAGCAGGCTAATGGTCTCATACTTATGCAAACCAGGGAAGATGTTGGTCAATAGAGGGTAATGGCTTTTGAGGTTGGAGGAGATGGCATTTATGCGTTACTAAGAGAGATTTTCTATTCCTGACGTTGATAATTTCTATGAGAGGTGTTTTACCAAAGAACATGTATCCAGGTATATTTTTGATCCCGGCTCTACTAATATGTATCATGACTTGAAGGAGATGTATTGTGGAATAATATGAAGAGAGATGTTGCTAATTTTATTGCTAAGTGCTCCAATTGTCAGCAAGTCAAGGTTGAGCATTTAAGGCCTAGTGGTACATCCCAACATGTAGCTATTCCTTTGTGGAAATGGGTGATAATAAATATGGACTTCATCACCAGTCTCCCACATTCACGCAACCTATATGATTCTATTTAGGTCATCGTTGATAGAATAACCAAGTCTGCTCACTTTTTGCCCGTGAGGATGACTTATTCGGGAGAGGCTTATGCAAACCTGTAAATTTAGGAGATTGTTAGATTGCATGGTAATTTTCTTCTCAGTTTTTGCTGTCTTTTTAGAAAGGTTTGGGCACACAGGTGAAACTTAGCACCACTTTCCACCCTCAAATGGACAGGCAAGTGGAGAGTACTATTCAGACCTTAGAGGGTATGAAAAGATCCTGTGTTATTGATTTTAAGGGTATTTGGGTGGATCATTTGCCTCTCATAGAGTTCGCCTACAATATTAGTTATCACTCTAGAATCCAGATGGCACCATTCGAGGATCTTTATAGTAGGAGGTGTAGATCACCTATTGGGTGGTATGAAGTGGGCGAAGCTAGATTTTTTTGGCCAGACCTTGTATATCAAGCAGTGGAGAAAGTTAAGGCTATTAGTGAGAGGCTTGAGATAGCTCAAAGTCGTCAAAATTCCTATGCCAATGTAAGGCGAAGAGAATTAGAGTTCAAAATTGATGATTAGGTGTTTTGAAAGTCTCTCCTATGTAAGGAGTGATGAGGTTTGGGAAAAAAGGTAAGATCAGTCCTCGCTACATTGGTCCTTATCAGATTTTAAGGAAGTTTGGAAATGTTGCTTATGAGTTAGACTTACCCATGAGTTTGGCATCAGTTCATCTGGTGCTCCACGTGTCTATGCTTAAGAAGTGTGTGGGCAACCATTCTCTTGTAGTCCTCATAGAAAATATCAGTGTGAAAGGTTCTCTGTCATATGAAGAAGTTCCTATAGATATCATGGATAGACAAGTTCTAAAGTTAAGAATCAAAGAGATGGCTTCTGTAAAAGTATTATGGAGTATTCAAAAAGTAGAGGAGGCTACTTGGGAATTGGAGGAAGACATAAAGGCTATATAAACTTTTTTATTTCCATCTTCGAATGAATTTGCTTAAGGTACTAATCCTATGCTCTCCTTTAATCTTTTTATATTCATACCTTAATGTTCTATGCTCATCCTTATGTCGTGTTATAAGTGTCCATAATCATCATTCAAGGAAGAATTATCCCAAAAGGGGGATAACGTAATGTCCCATATATTTGGATGTCTTTTTCGATCTAGAAACGACCCTACGTGACTCTTAGATTGAGTAGAAATCGATTGGAGATGAGTTGGATAGTGTTGGGATAGATTAAGGCATGAAGTAAGACCATGTGTTGCATGCTAGGAGGTTATTCCTTGGCCTCGCATTGCACAGACCATCGCAAAGGTCCACTGCTTCAATCTGTGGTGGCCTATGCACCATAAGGGGCCTATCCTCATGATGGGCCTCACGCTGCATGGGGAGAGATTGTGTGATGGGGTGTACGTTGTACCCCCCCCCCCTTGTTTCATCGATGAGATTCATTTTTAATTGTTATTTTTAAGGGTGTTTGGGTCTTTTACTCTATGAAAGTAGTCCCCCATACATACTAAATGATTCCAAGTCCCTAAATACGACACTCATTAGTCAAAAAGCTCATTCTATTCTTCCCCAAAACACTAAGAGGTATATCAACTAGGGTTCAAGCTTCAAGGCTAAGGATTCAAGCTTTCTCAAATTCCTTCCTTCATAAAGACATGTTGAACACTCCATTCTTCAACTACTATTATAAAGTATAAATTTAATTAGCATTTATGTATATTATGTTGATGGATTGAAGCTAGGGTTGTGGGTTTATTTATGAAAAGCTTGAAATAGATTCCCCTCTTTTACTTATGAATGGAGTTTTAATCTTTCTTTAGGGCTCTTAAGACTAAAATGACTATTTGAAAATGATGAAACTTCAGGGCATGAAATTGAATGTTAACTGGATGAATATTTAGGCAATGATTTTTAAGTCTCTTGGAAGCTTTGAGTTGCATAAGAAATATCAGTTTTTTCTCATCCTTTGTATCATTGAAGGTATTATGTTATCCAAATGGTTTGGAATTATTATGGAAAATTCAATTATGATAATGTTCATGATTTTAAAGGAGGGGTTTTAGAGTCTAAAATGTTTAATGATAATGATTTGGCATGATATGGGTGACTTTCAAGTCTTGGTATGACAATACCAAAATGTGAATGCCTTAATGAAAGACTCCATGGATAAATGTTATGATTAATGTTTTAATTTGGGCTTGAGGAGAATTATGTAGTTCACCGATAAGGTGTTGTCCTCATGACCTAACACCTATAACAGTATTTGTCAACGTGGGGAGGTCCATGTCCTAAAAAATGGATGAACGTTGTATTCTTGCTTCGCGCAGTAGTATTACTGTCTATGTTTATGTTATGATTGGCCAATTACGTTATCTTAATCTATGTGGAAAACATGGATTGAAGCCCCACCAGTTGGGTATGGACTGGACCCATATATCCTGTGGGTTACTTAAGGTCGGTGCAAACTACATAGTTCAGAATTAAAGGTTTTCAACTGATTATATTTCTTTGTGTTTTAAGTCACTTGTTTCTTATTTTCTCTATGATGGATCTATGTTATGAATTTTATGAATTGTTATGTAAAATGCTTTGGTCCCTTTCCTTGGGTTGCATACCTGTACTCTTCATACTAACTGTCCCCGGATGCTACATCTTTTCATGATGTAGGTTCCGAAGCATTTCCCCGCAATCCTGCTCAGCATTAGGATTCATTCAGACAGTAGCTAGCAATAGGTAAGCCATCCATATTTTATAGGGTGCATGTTTCTTTCTTTCGTTTAGACTTGGACTATCATATTTTAATGGTATTTGTCGGGGCTATGTTCCGGCTTAGAATTTTCATTGACATTGTTAGAGGCTTCGTATTCTGAGTTAGACAAATGCTTTTATGGCATATTTCAAGACTTGGGTTTTTAATTGCTAGTTAAGTTGAACTTCATATTTTATGTTCCTATTTTCGCGCTTTATTATGATGTTATATTAAGGGGTCTTCTCGGTCCTTCATTGGTCTGGGATGTCTGTCATATCTAGGGCCTGGGCTCAGGGCTTGACATTTCTCAACTTACGAACCTGATGGTCAAGGATGTTAACTGGAAACTCCTCATCAGAGACACTATGTTTCACACCCACCCTATTTAAAGGCACAACTGATGCTGGATCACCCATGCATTTCTTTAATAAAGACACATGAAAAACTAGATGTACTGTTGCTAGGTCTGTATAAAAATCTAACTCATAGGCTACATTTCCAAAGCAACCCATAATCTTATAAGGACCAATATAGCGGGGACTGAGCTTTCCTTTCTTGTCGAATCTCTTCACTTCTTTCATGGGTGAAACTTTCATGTAGACTAAATCACCAATAGCAAACCCAAGTTCCCTCCTTCTTACATTTGCATAGGATTTTTGATGGCTCTAAGCTATTTTAGCCATTCCCTAATCAGTTGAACATTCTCCATAGCCTCATGAACTAAATCCGACCCTATCAAGGTAGCTTCACCAAACTTAAAGCAACCAATAAGAGATCTACACCACTTACCATAAAATGCTTCGAACGGAGCCATCTGAATACTAGAGTGATAATTATTAGTGTAAGCAAACTCAATCAAAGGAAAATGATCATCCCAACTACTCTTGAAGTCGATAACACATGCCCTTAACATGTCCTTTAAAGACTGAATGGTCCGCTCAGCCTAACCTTCTGTCTGCGGATGAAAAGTTTTATTAAGATACATTTTGGTACCAAGACCCTTCAAAAATGTCTTCCAGAACTGAGAGGTAAACTGAGTACTCCTAGATGAGATAATAGCCAAAGGGACTCTATTAATTTCACCAACTCCCTAAGGTAGAGTCTAGCATAATCCTCGACTGAGTTTGAAGTGTTAACAAATAAGAAATGGGTTGACATAGCCATTCAGTCTACAATTGTAATGACCCTCCAGGTTATTTTCTTGATTTCCATGTGTTTCAATATTTTAAGCCTTCCCACAACCGCTACATGTCATTTATGACTTGTCGGAATTGTCAGTTTGATCATTGGATAGTTCATTTTGATTTTAGGCTCATTTCCCTATTTTAGAGTTTCCACTATTAAGGATTTGGTCTTAGACCAAAATTGTGGGTAAATAATCTTAGATGGAAATTTTGACAGCGCCATCAGTTCCAGAATCTTGATTTTAGGCTAAGGGGATCCTTGGTTAAGGTCTGAAGGTGTCCGAACTCATTTTGGGCTATTTGGTAGATTTGATGAAAAATAGAACTATGGGTGTGGATCGAAATGATCTCGGATGAAAGTTTTGATGGTTACATTGAGTCAGGAATGTCGAATTTGGTATGGTAGCATAGTTTGTTTATGCTCATGGGGTTCTGAACGAATCTCGAGCACCCGATTGGAGTTTATTTGGACTTAGAAAATCTGATGCCTCAAAGTTGCAGGGGCAGCAGCTTAAGCGGCCAAATGATCACTTAAGCAGAAGCCGCTTTAGATACATCGAGCCATTTCATCAACCTTGGCTATTTAGCTGAGGGCTGCTTAAGCGCCCCTTGTCCACTTAAGCAGACATCACTTTAGCGACGGGGATGCTACTTTAGCGGCCACTCACCTTTGGCACTGGCTACTTTAGTGGTCGGTGGCGACAATAGCGGCACTTGGGGGTGTTAAATCCCCCTTCTTCACCCAATTTTCTCTCATTTTCTCAACTCTTTTTCCCCCATTTTGAGAGCTTAAAGAGTGGGGAAGTGTAGGGAATCTTATATTCAAACTAAGTGTGGCGGCATTTTATGATCATGGAGCAAGGTTGAGTGATTTATAGGAGATTCAAGATTTGCATTTCTACATCGAGGAGGCTTCGATTTACTTTTCTCTATGTGATTGTGTATAGTATAGTTTCCATGCTAGGTAGGGATGATAGGATATCCATATGACTAGTATAGCATGACTTAGCCCATTTAGGGAATTTGGGGTAGAAATATGACCTGAACTTTAGTGTAAAATACTTTTCATGGCAATAAAATCTTATTACCCTCGATTATAAGCATGTTAACCATAGTTTGATATGAAGGATCCTTTAGTATAAGATTTACCATTTTACTTAGTGAATGGGATGGTATTTTCACCAAATTGACCATTTAGTGACTATATTCCCTCATTTACCATAGTTTCCCCAGTTATGAGGCGTTATTATTGTTGGTTATATGTTGTTGGGCCCAAGGCCATGGTTACGATGCCAGGGGACTCCAGGAGAGTACTTTATCCCTAAAGGGGACGTGATTCTAATTTATAGACACTTAGGCACTTATGGTTGTACTGTTTGGATACTGGTGATGGCATGCATACTTTTTGGTGCATTCATGCTCACTTAGTGGTACGATTCCAACTGAAACCTTGATTTTACTACTGTTTTCCAAAAAGGGATTTATTCCCAGTTTTCACTTTTAAAATGGACTCTTTTATGATAGGAATCGTACCACCTTATTTAATGATTTATGAGCTTGTGAAACTAAAAGTGATGTTTTGGTAAATTAGACTGAGATTGAATTCAATTCATGGTTTACCCACTCTTTTACCACTACTACTTACTTCGATCGAGCGAGATTTTGACCCTTTCCATATTATTATGATGATTTAGTCCCGAACTTGAACTCGAGCAATGGCTTACAATATACACTCTTTTAGTCACGGTTTGAGTCTATGCACTTATTATACAATGTACACTCTTTTTGTCTTAGAGTCCATGCACTTATTATACAATGTTCACTCTTTTAGTCATGATTCGAGTTCCTACACTTATATATATATCTCCAGTACTGGGTGGACTTGCTTGATTATGATGGTTATTAGAAGTCCTGGTTTGGGAACAGTCAGCGTATACGGATATCCCTAACCCTCTATGGGCCCATTCATTCGTGAGCTACAGTGCTCGAGAAGGATGGTCATTGTAGGTCTTGCCTTTGAGATCTACTGAGCTGGTGGAGGTATATACACTTGTTATGTTATGGTACTTGGTACATTTGGCATTCGAATTGGATATGGTTTACTACTGGTTTTTGTTGCACTCATTCATATGCGTTGCCTATCAGTAGTATGATCATTTGGCACTTATATCTATCGACCTTATGGGGGGTTGAATAGGTATAAGCTATGATTGTTTTTTGTCGAGTGCTTCCATGAACCTTCTAGGCTTATGGGGTCCCGATTAGGTTATTGCTTATTTGGGCTAGCTGGTTACTTTATTATTGGTTATTATGGTTAGTTCGTGGCAGGTTGGTTATGGACTGCTACCCGAGATTATTGGTAAGTCTCTTATTTCCTTTCTCTATTTTGATGAGTTACATAATTGATAGATATGATTAGTCACCCTTTGGGTAGAGGCTTGATTATACTATTATTAGCTTTCTTATTTGGTTATGATCCTTGAGATGTTAGGTGGACTACCTCAGGATGTTGCCTATGATTTAGGCCTATATTCATATATGCATATACATAGCATTATCGTATATTCTTGTCTTTCCTTATCTATTCATATTGTATATGTATCATTTGGCCTTGTATTACTACTATATATACTTATTTCACTCTTTATTTGTATATTGGCCAGTGATATATGGTATTGCACCTTAGTCCCTGTATACTATAAGAATAGGGTAGTTTACCCTTATTGCTCGAGTAACCTCATTATGCTTAGTTTTCATGGATAGTTGCATGTAGTTATATTCATGCCTTACATGTTATTTTATGCTTACATTATTTCTGGAGCTTAGTTGTCGATGCCTACTGAGTACCATGTGTTTGTTACTCATACTATACTTCTGAAGCCTACAGATCATAGTACGAATTATCGTTGTTGATATGTGCATCGTGCAGAGCGACTATGGATTGAAGATTTGGGGTGAGATCTTGACGTTTGGAGTTGTTCCTACTCTCTCTCTCTCTCTTATTATTAGAATGATCTCTATGTTGTATTCAGAGACATCTTTGTATATATATTTACCCAATATTTTACTTGTACTCTTGTTGTATTAGAAGCTCTTGTACTGGCTCTACCACGTTTTGGGGTGACCTTAGTCTTTTTATTATATTTATTCCATAGTTCTCTTTATTTCTCTTGGTAGTCCATTACTAGCTATTTTGGACTATAGGTTGGCTTACCTACTGGTGGGTTAGAGTAGGTGCCATCATAACCTGAGAAATTGAGTCGGGACAAATTAGTATCAGAGCCTAGGTTTACTAGTGAGTTGGTACAAGAGCTAAGTGTCTAGAAGAGTCCTGCGGATCAGTACGGAGACGTCTGTATCTATCTTTGAGAGCCTATAGGATATTTTTAGGAAATTCTATTCTTGACTCCCTGTCCTGTGTCCTTATTTTTATGAACCTCTAGTACTTTCTTTGACTCCATTCCTTCCCAGATGGATGACATAAGGCTATTGATAGATACGGACGGTACTTCTGCGCGTGTTACCAGAGTTTCAGTTCAGCGATGGACTAGGGAGTTAAGGATTGATAGAGAGGATCTTCAGCGTCAGCCAAAGGTCTGGGGTCAGCTCAGGCTCAGATAAAGTTTGTGACCACCTCAGCTGTTCAGGATGCAGTGTAGGGGATTTTGGTTTAGTTCCTAAATATTTCACAACTAGCGTTGGTACCTGGTACATCATGTAGTTCTCAGGCTAGCGTTGGATTTGTTGATGTTCAGCAAGGATCCTTATCAGTTTCATAGCATGAAATGTTGCGGAGATTTATTAGAGTATTGGCTTTACCACTCCGTTTGGCATTGGAGTATTTTATAGAAGTTGGGTCTTTATTTCTTCAGGTGGTTGATCATACGAAGGCTACAGAGAGAGCATGTATTGAGACACATGGAGGTGGCAGTAAGAGGCCATGTCAGCAGTTCAGTGTTAGTGGTATTCTGTCTGGAGGTTGGGATCCTCCTAGCTGATGTCGGCATCACTTGTCACCTATTAGGGCCGTACAGGTAGCACTTCATCTTGTGGTGGTCTTAGTGGATAGAGTTCTAGTCAGGCAGTACGGGTTGTTCAATATAAGTTTTCAGGACATAGCGGCCATTCTGGGTTGGCAGGTACAGTGCATCAGAGAGTTCTAAAGGCATGTTACGACTATAAAAAGATTGGTCATGGGTCCAGAAAGTGTCCTTGATGTGGGATTATTGGACAGTCAGAGTTCCCAGATTAGTTTTATAGAGTTGTGGCACCTTCAGTTAGAGGTAGCATACTAAATGCCTCAGTAGGTCATTCAGATGCTCAGTCGGGTTCGGGCATGCTCAGATTCGCACTTCTTTGGGCATGTCAGGGACTATGACTTCGAGTTTCCATCATGATAGGTGGGATTCAACCTACCATCCTTTACTTTTTATTTGAGTTGAATTGGGGTTTTCATACCCATCGGTGATTATATGCATTAGTATTTTTTTATTGGTTGTTGTATGCTTTGGTGTAGATTTCATGAATATGTGACTACCCTCATAGATGATTTCTTTTAGTAGTGGATGAGTGGATCAGTATTGTGGGTTACTTGGGGGTGTAGCATTTGGGTTTGAGTCATTAGCCTTGTTATGGCCCTAGAGTGGTGCCTTTATTGATTTTCATTTTTGGTACTACCTGCATCTTATGTTGTTGATATAATAGTCATTGTTTTGACATTTATTGACTCTTATTTGATAAATGGCTAGACTAGTGTTATCTAGCTAGTATCTTTCTCTCCTTGTCATTCTTGCCCGTTTGGCTTAGAACCTAGATTGTTTGCTTTTCCCTTTTTGTAGCGAGGTTAGATTAGTTACGGAGAGGAAGTGAAGGTAAGTTTAGCCTTCCATGGCTTTGTTGAGATTTTAGCATTGGTGGTCTTCCTCTATAGCCTATTTTTCTTGATGATGCATTTGAGATTTGTTCTTTGGATTTGGATAGTTCATCGCCCTATAATGGTTTGAATCTTGATATTTATATTAAGTTGGAGTTGGTAACTCGGTTTTATTGCTCATTTCTGATGGTAGGTATGTATCCTGGTGATTGTTTTGATCTTGGTATGGGTGCGGAGTTGGATACTCCGTCCCTCTTGTGATGTGGTTCATGGCTCAGCCAAGTTAAAGTTGGGGTAATTGGGTGAATTCAGAAAATTTCTCACCTCGATACTTGTTTGGCTTAACATGATATTGTGGGGTGCTTCTTCTTGGTGATATGTGCCTATGCGTATTCACTGTCATAGATCGAGTATTAGTTGACCAAATTCAGGCTAGGGTTGTATTTCTTTGAGTGGTTTGAGTCCTGGCTATCACTAGTGCTTTTGCAACCTTGGTGAGTTCTTGATTATGCCTAGATGCATTATGCCCTTCAGTAGATGTGGAGTTGATTGCTTGGGTCTTAAGCCGGTGGTTTTCCTCCATTGTGATTATGTTCTTCGGCAAAATTTCAGTTTTAGCTCTTGCGAAGATTGTTGGGTATACGCTTGATTTCTGATGGTGAGGTTGATCTGGTTATTTGACCCCAGTGAAGGCTTGTTGACTCCAGTTTTGGATTTTGGTGCTTTCAAATGACAGCTTGAAAGTTGTGATAGATTTTAGAGTTTGGATACATATTCATCAACAGGATTGGTTTGGATCAACTTCGGTGTTGAGATCGCAGCTATGGGTTATATAGATTGGTTGCAGTCTTCATTTTGAAATTTGGCTCAGTTGAGACTTTATCTATAGGCCAACTAAGCCTACTTCTTACATACCAGTTTGGTTAGCTTCATCTCAGATGGGCTATGCTTGATAGATGATCAGAGGTTGGTCCATCAGCATATGGAATTGTTTACTGCTATTGTTGGCCTTGATTCTCAGTTTTCATCAAAAATTTTGATTACCTACTCAGCGGAAGAAGTGTACTCGACTTTGATCTAGCATGGTTTAGCCCACAGTTGGTGGGGAATCTTGGAGCGAATTTTTTGACTTTGAGATATTATGCTTAGTATTCCTGTATATTTGTTTTGAGGGTCATCCAGAGCAGTTGTAGCTTGGGTGAGAGATCGCAGGTTCGGATCATCTCCATTTGTGTGCCCAGGTAGAACCTTATGGGCTTAGTTGTATGTTGGCCAGTATGGATTTTCTATGGGTCAGTTTCAGTCTTTTCAAGGTCAGTGTGTTGTGATTGTGAGGACAGGGCTCGAACGGTATTTTATGTGGTTCTGAGTAGATAGTTAGTTTGGAAAGGCAAAAGAAGGTTGGATATGGAGTTTGGAGTTGGTTGCATGATTCATGCCTTGGTTTGCCTTTAGATTGGCTATGCTTCTACCTGGTTAGGCTTGTATTAGTGTGATGTCGGTGTGTCATGGTTTGGTTTTGCGTGCATCAGTTGTTCTCGATTTAGTTGAAGGCTAGTTGGTTGTTGAATTTGAGTTTTAGTTATTTGGAAAGTGAAATAGGAAGTTGGTTGAAAAAGGGATACCTTCAGCAAAATCCCTTGAAAGCATTGTCTCTTCTTAGAGGTTATCTGGGGAGTCATGCTCGGGGAACGCGAGCCCAGTACCTCTGTCACGCCCCGAATCCCATCGGGACGGATTGGCACTCATAGCCGACAAGGCCCGAGAGAACCAAGCTTTGCCTCTATTCAATCATATTCATGCCATAAGAAACCCCTAATCACATGATAACTTTGGATACCAATAATGGAATTCATGGAACATGTGATATATATATACATATGCGAAACTTGGCCGTTGAGGCCACCAAGTCAAAACGACATATACCTTTTACATTTATACACCCACAACTGTCTACAAAAGCCTCTAACAAATGCATTGACCAAAATGAACTAAAAGTCTGGACAAGTCCCCGTTTTATACAACATGTACAACACCAAAACATATGTACAACTGTGACTCGGAGAAGCCCCGAACTAACTGGAGCTCACCAAAGATCTACAATAACTAGCAACCTACTGTGGAGGCCTACTAGTACCTGCGCCTGCAGCAAGTAAGGTAAATTCCCCAAGAGGGGTCAGTACGAAGAATGTACTGAGTATGTAAGGCCATATGAAACTTGTAAGATATGTAAATATGTCAAAGAACTCAAGTTCAAATGCATAACCAATATAGATAAGTCACAATGTAGATGAGTCACTATTCGGTACTTTGGAAGCCATGTATTTTGCTTTCATTACTTTCTTTGTATCTTTAATTCCATGATTTTTCATCTTAGCTTATAACATGTGATACCCGAGCCCCGACTGAACAGTGGGTTTCAAACATAACATAGCGTTATGTTGGGATCGGCTCGAGCTAGGCTTATGCCCCTAGAGATGCCACCCTATGAATCAATGTATACATCGGGATCGGCTCGAGCTAGGTTAGTACCTCTAGAGCTGCCACCCATACAATATTTCAGGTTCGGCTCAAGCTAGGTTATTACCTCTAGAGCTGCCCCCTGTTAGGATCGGTTCGAGCTAGGCTTATGCCCCTAGGACTGCCCCCTGATTTGGGATTGGCTTGAGCTAGGCATTTTGCCCCCAAAGTTGCCACCCGTACTTGATCATTGACCACATATGCATTACTTTGTTCATTACTTTGAGATTGACACTAGGATAGTCACAACTTTACTTTAAGATTTGGATCATTAACCAATGAGTGAGATACATGTGAATAACTTGGCAACATAACATTATTAGAACCATAACACCATGGGAACCATTGAACAATAATCCATGACCAAGAGACATAAGTATAATCACTATTGGGAACATTGGAACATAACCTTATTTGAGCTTTTGGAACATTAACCATGAATATGAGACATGAGATTTACAAATGATCAATGAGTAGGAAATATATGACAATGACCATGGATAACCGGATATGGGATACCTTAGCACATTTCGGGATGGAACAAGCGGAATGTCAATGTGACTACTATTTACCGCAGAATGATACGGACAGAGTAACCTTACATACCTTGTACTCTCAATACGGATATACAATCCTAGATGTGCATACAATAGTCCCGCTCCTTCTTTATGTGTCACTCTACAACACAAATACATAACGGGATTTACATTAACCATCAACTACTTTACAAATGCATATAACATCAATGGGTTACATGTTTGCCTTTAAACATGTCATTTGCCCTTGACAAAACCATTGATGAAATTATTATTCCAAAAATCCCATAATATTCCCAACATTGACCAATACATGATAATCAATACATTTTACCACAACACTTCTCCTTTACACTTTCTTATCCACACCATATCACAAATAATCCATCAACTTACCTTAATATACCTCATAGCACATATCGGCCAAAATCCCCCAATTTACACTTATAGAAAAATAACAAGTTTAATAACAAAATAACACCATACATGCTCATATTTTATCCATACCATGCTCTTTCATCAAAGGCACAAGTCACAATTCAAGCTTGAATCCCATGGATCACATATCTTATATAAAAACACAAAGTACCATGTCCAACATTTCCAAGAATAACCAACATGATTTACATACTCTCCCATGCATATAATATATTAATCCATAACAATAATCACTTCCCCAAGCTTGAAAAGTGATGATCTTGCTCCAAAAGTTGGTTTTGAGTCTTTAGGGTTTGAAGAAAATATCTTGTTTATTTGTCTAAAAGGCATGAGACTTGTGAAGAATAAAAATCAGATTTTTGGTCCCTTTATATAGGCCCTCAAGTCCATCCTTAGCCACTCTTTAACATTAATTGGGGTGTTCTAGAAGGTCAAAGCAAGAATGGGTCTTTTGACCCATTTTTGGGCCATGTTTTCTTTTCATTTTTGGGTCCTTTTGGGCCCAATTCACTTAACCCAGTAAAATCAATAATTTTTCGTGTTTAAATCATCTCATACGTTTTACAACAATATTCCCACTCACTCTATTCATATCCGTAGCATCAACCCCAAAAACAAGTGATTCTAGCCACGTATGGCCTATTTTGACCAAAAGGGTAAAATCATCATTTTGACACCAAATTCGTTCTCGAGTAATTTTATCATACCAATATAATACTTGAATCATTTCATGTATATACTCATGGTTGTAGGAGAAACGTGGCAAAAATCGGCTCGGTACGTCACCGGGCACCCTTAAGACTTAGAAAATTTCCAACTTTCGAAAAATGGAAAAACCAGCGTGGAACGCCCTTGGGCGCGCCAAATTTCTACCTCTGGACTAAAAATTTTATCCTAGAGCAGCGTGGCACGCCCCCTGGCGCGCCCCAACCTTAGATTTTTCGAAAATTTCATTTTTTGACTTTTCTTTGCGGGTTTGGTTAGATACTTCAAGTCCTATTCTTTAACTTAGTTCTTAACCTTAATATACTTTGTTTAAAGGTCTTCTTAGCCTCGTTTTGAACCCCACAAATGCTCCACGAAAATCACAAAACACCTCCTACGAAGGTTTAATCATATATACGAGGGCCAAATTCAATTATCTCATCAATAGCATTACAAAATACATACGTATGGCTCTCTACACCTAGGTAAACATTATTTAATGTCATCAAGTAGGGTTGGGAAGGTACGGGGTGTTACAACCTCATCCTTTGAGCTTTTGTACTCTTTCTATCCATTGACTTTCACGAACAAAAGTCCTTTTATTAGTGAATATTGTAATGACCCTCCAGGAAATTTTCTTGATTTCCTTGCATTCCGATGTTTTGAGCCTTCGCATAACGGCTACATGTCATTTATGACTTGCTGGAACTGTCGGGTCGGTCATTGGACAGGTCTTTTGGATTTTAGGCTCATTTTCCTATTTTGGAGCTTTCGTTGTTAAGGATTTGTCTTGGACTAAAACTATTAGTAAACAATCTCAGATGGAAATTCTAATAGGGCCATCAGCTCTGAAACATTGATTTTAGGCTGAGGGACCCTTGGCTCAAGTCTCGAGGCATCCGAACTCATTTTGGGCTATTAGGTAGATTTGATAAAAAATGAAACTATAGGCGTGGGGCCCACTTTTAATCGAAATGTTCTCAAATGAAAGTTTCGATGGTTCCATTGAGTCCAGAATATCAAATTTGGTATGGTAGCATAGTTTGCGCGCACGAGGTTTTGAATTAATCCCAAGCACCCGATCAGAGTCCATTTGGACTTAGAAAATCAGATGCCTTAAAGTTGTTGGAGCAGCCGCTTAAGCGGAAATCGCTTTAGCAATATAGACCAATTTTAGCGGTCTTAGCTGTTTAGCTGAGGCAGCTTAAGCACCCTTTGTCCGCTTAAGCAGACGTGGCTTTAGCGATGAGG
Source organism: Capsicum rhomboideum (assembly GCA_031232105.1). Taxonomy (NCBI): domain Eukaryota; kingdom Viridiplantae; phylum Streptophyta; class Magnoliopsida; order Solanales; family Solanaceae; genus Capsicum; species Capsicum rhomboideum. The sequence continues at coordinate 120,730,780 of CP124711.1, forward strand.
ATGCCGCTTTAGTAGCCACTCACCTTTGGCGCTAGCCACTTTAGAGGTCAGTAGCTGCTTTAGCAGCCAAGTGAATGCTTTAGCGGCACCTGTGGATGTTAAATCCCCCTTCGTCACCCGATTTTTTCTCATTTTACCCCATTTTGAGAGCTTGAAGAGTGGGGAAGTGTAGGGATTCTTCCATTGAAACTAAGTGTGGCGGCATTTCGGGATCTTAGAGCAAGATCGAGTGATTTGTAGGCGATTCAAGATTTGTGGTTCGGCATCGAGGTAGGCTTAGATCTACTTTCTCTATGAAATTGTGTATAGTATAGTTCGCATGCTAGGTAGGGATGATAGGATATCCTTATGACTGGTATAGCATGACTTATCCTATTTAGGGAATTTGGGGTAGAATTGTGACCCGAACTTTAGTGTAAAATACTTGTCATGGTTGTAGAATCCTATTACCCTAGATTATAATCATGTTAACCATTGTTTGATATTAAGGATCCTTTAGTATAAGATTTACCATTTTACTTAGTGAATGGGATGGTATTTTCCCTAATTAGATCCTTTAGTGACTTTACGCCCTTATTTAACTTAGTTTCTTAAGTTATGAGGAGTTATTATTATTGGTTATATGTTGTTGGGCCCAAGTCCATGGTTACGATGCCAGTTGGACTCCAGGTGAATATTTTATCACTAAAGGAAATGTGATTCTAGTTTATGGTCGCTTAGGCGCTTATGGTTGTACTGTTTGGATGCTATAGATGGCAAGCATACTTTTAGGTGCATTCATGCTCACTTAGTGGTACGATTCCAATCGAAACCTTGATTTTACTACTGTTTTCCAAAAAGGGATTTATTCCCACTTTTCACTTTTAAAATGGACTCTTTTATGATGGGAATCGTACCACCTTATTTAATGAATTGTGAGATTTTGAAACTAAAAGTGATGTTTTGGGAAATTAGACCGATATTGAATCCGATCCATGGTTTATCCACTCTTTTACCACTACTACTTACTTTGGTCGAGCGAGATTTCGACCCTTTCCACATTATTATGATGATTTAGTCCCGAACTTGATCTTGGGCAGTGGCTTACAATGTATACTCTTTTAGTCAAAGTTTGAGTCCTTGCACTTATTATATAATGTACACTCTTTCAGTCACAGTTCGAGTTCGTACACGTAATAAACAATGTACACTCTTTTAGTCATGGTTTGAGTCTGTGCGCTAATATATATATATATATATATATATATCCGGTACTGGATGGGATTGATTGATTATGATGGCTATTGGAAGTCCTGGTTCGGGACCAGGCAGTGTATACAGATATCCCAAACCCCCTATGGGCCCCTTCATCCGTGAGCTGCAGTGTCGATGAAGGATGGTTACCGTAGGTCCTTCCTTTGTGAGCTACTGATACACTTGTTACATTATGGTACTTGGTACATTTGGCATTCAGATTGGATATGGTTTACTACTGGTTTTGGTTGCACTCATTCATATGCATTGCCTATCACCAGTATGATCGTTTGGCATTTGTATCTATTGGCCTTATGAAGGGTTGTATAGGTATAAGCTATGATTGTTGTTTGTTGAGTGCTTTCGTGAACCTTTCGGGCATATGTAGGGCCGATTAGGTTATTACATGTCCGGGCTAACCGATTACTTTATTATTCTTTATTATGGTTAGTTAGCGGCAGGTTGGTTATGGATTGGTACCCGAGATTGTCGATACGTATTTGATTTCCTTTCTTTATTTTGATGAGTTGCATTATTGATAAATTACCCCATAATTAGTCACCCTTTAGTTAGAGGCTTGATTATACTAGTATTAACTCCCTTATTTGGTTATGATCCTTAAGATATTAGGTGGACTTCCTCAGGATGTTGCTTATGATTTAGGACTATATGCATATATTCATATAGATAGCATTACCATATATTCCTCTCTTTCCTTATCTATTCATATTGTATATGTATCCTTTGACCTTGTATTACTGCTATATATCCTTCTTTCACTCTTTATTTGTATATTGGCCAGTGATATACGGTATTGCACCTTAGTCCCTGTATACTATTAGAATAGGGTAGTTTACCCTTATTTCTCCAGTAACCTCATTATGCTTAGTTTTCCTGGATAGTTTTCTATAGTTATATTCATGCCTTACATGCTATTTTATGCTTACATTATTTCTGGAGCTCATTTGGCTGATGTCTACTGAGTACCACTTGTTTGGTACTCATGCTACACTTCTGTAGCCTGCAGATTATAATACGAGTTATCGTCATTAATGTGTGCATCGTTCAGAGCAGTTATGGATCAGAGATTTGGGGTGATCTCCTGACGTTCGGAGTTGTTCATACTCTCTCTCTTATTGTTAGATAGATCTCTATGTTGTATTCAGAGACATCTTTGTATTTATATTTACCCTATATTTCACTTGTACTCATGTTGTATTAGAAGCTCTTGTACTAGCTTCACTAGGTTTTGGGGTGATATTAGTCTTTTTTATTATATTTATTCAGCAGTTCTCTTTATTTCTCTTGGTAGTTTGTTGCTAGCTGTTCCGGACTATGGGTTGGCTTACCTACTGGTGGGTTAAAGTATGTGCCATCATGACCTGAGAAATTGGGTCGTGACAACAATAACCCAAATAGAATTATGTTGTTGAAAAGTATGAGGCAACCCTGTAATGAAGTCCTTATTCACCACTTCCCACTTCTAAGTAGGAATATTGATATCCTGGATCATACAACCAGGTCTCTTGTGCTCAACCTTAACCTGCTGGCAATTTGGACATTTAGCCACAAATTCTGCAATATCCCTTTTTATGCCATTCCACCAATAGACCTCTCGTAGATCATGGTACATCTTAGTGGCTCCTGGGTGAATAGAATATCGAGAACTGTGAGCTTCTGTTAGCATCCACTGTCTAAAGTCATCTAAATCTGGAGCACAAAGTCTTCCCCGATAATGAAGAATACCATCTCCCTCTTGGGAGAAAACCTCAACCTTCTGACTTTAGACAACTTCTTTCAATTAAGCAAAATAGGATCTATATCTTGCTTTTCTTTCACCTCAGCTGTCAAAGAAGATTCTAAACCATTCTGAACCAAGATTCTACCTTCAGCTAAATCAACCAACAGAACTTCCAATTTAGCAAGCCTGTGAACCTCACGAACTAACTCTTTCTTCTCATCCTCTACGTGAGCAACACTTCTCATAGACAAGAAAGCGTCAGCTACAACATTGGCTTTACCTAGATGGTGCAAGAAACTCATATCATAATCCTTCAACAACTCTAGCCATATCCTCTAATGAAGATTTAGATCTTTTTGGCTGAACACATATTGAATGCTCTTGTGATCCGTGAACACATCTACATGAACCATATAAAGATAATGCCTCCAAATCTTTAAGGCAAAACCATTGCTGCCAAATCGGGATCAGAAGTTGGCTAATTCTTCTCATAAGGCTTGAGCTATCTAGTGGCATATGCTATAAACTTGCCATGCTGTATAAACACAAAACCAAGGCCAACTTTTGAACCATCACAATAAACCTCAAACCCATCTAAACCCTCTGGCAGTGTCAAAATTAGAGCAGAGGTGAGTCGGGTCTTCAACTCCTGAAAACTCTTCTCATAAAGAATCAGACCACTGGAACTTGACTTTCTTCTGAGTCAATCTGAACATAGGAAAAGCAATAGAGGAAAATCTCTCTACATATTGTCTGTAGTAACCAGCTAAACCTAAGAAACTCCTGATATCTTATAGAGAGATAGGTCTAGGCCAATTTCTAACTGCTTCGGTCTTTTGAGGATCAAACTGAATACCCTCGTCGGAAATGATATGACCAAGGAATGCTACTGATTTCAACCAGAATTCACACTTGCAGAACTAAGTGAATAACTGACAATCTTTGAGAGTCTGCAAGACAATCTTCAAATGGTCTGCATGCTTATCCTCACTACGAGAATAAACAAGGATGTCATTAATAAAGGAAACAACAATAACAACATACCCAGTGTATTCCCACCAAGTGGGGTCTGGGGAGGGTAAATTGTATACAGTCCATACCACTACCTCAGATGAAGTAGAGAGGCTATTTCCGATAGACCCCCCGGCTTAGAACAGATAACAATAACAAACAAAAGTCATAAAAACAAACAACAAGAAGAGATAACACATCGCTATATACGAAAAGAGGCAAGACACCCACAAAGTAGCACTAAATACTATTTATTCAAAGTTACAAACATCTCCAAAACAACACGAACAAGAATATGCCCAAGAAACAATAGGCACTGATACAAACAAACACTCCTTCCTACAAAATACGGACTCCTTCCTACCCATTAACCCTCTACCCTAATATGCGTCCTCCACATCTTCCTATCAAGGGTCATGTTCTCTGTAAGTTGTAACTGCGCCATGTCATGCCTAATTACCTCCATCCAATATTTCTTCGGCCTACCTCTACCCCGCCTAAAACCATCCACATCCAACCTTTCACACCTCTGTACTGGAGCATCCGTGCACCTCCTCGTCACATGCCCGAACCAACGCAACCTTACTTCCCGCATCTTATCCTCCACCGAAGCCACTCCCAACTTTTCTTGAATAATCTCATTTCTAACCCTATCCTTCCTGGTAAGTCCACACATCCATCGTAACATCCTCATCTTCGCTACCTTCAACTTTTGGATGTGGGAGTTTTTAACTGACCAACACTCCGCCCTATATAACATAGCCGGATGGACGACCCTTCTGGAGAACTTACCTTTAAGCTTCGGAGGCACCTTCTTATCACACAGAACTCCCGAAATGAGCCTCCATTTCAACCACCCTGCACCAATACGGAGCGAGACATCCTCGTCAATCTCGCCATTCCCCTGAATCATAGACCTTAGATACTTGAAACTCCTCCTCTTCTGAATGGCTTGAGAATCCAGTTTCACTACCCCATCTACCTCGTGTGTCAAATCGCTAAACTTACATTCCAAGTACTCCATTTTAGTCCTGCTCAACCTAAACCCTTTAGACTCAAGGGTCTGTCTCCAAACCTCCAACTTATCATTAACTCCTCTCTGGTTCTCGTCATTTAGTACCACATCATCAGCAAATAGCAGACACCAAGGCACCTCCCCTTGAATACGCCGAGTCAAAACATCCATCACCAAGGCAAATAAAAATGGACTAAGAGTCGATCCCTGGTGCAATCCTGTCAAAATAGGAAAGTGCTCTGAATCCCCTCCTACCGTTCTCACACGCGTCTTCGCACCGTGGTACATATCCTGAATCGACCTAGTATATGCTACGGGCACACCTTTAGCCTCCAAGACCCTCCACAGAATCTCCCTTTGTACTTTGTCGTACACCTTCTCGAGAACGATGAACACCATGTGCAAGTCCTTCTTCCTCTCCCTAAACTGCTCCACTAATCTCCTCACTAGATGAATGGCCTCAGTAGTCGAACGACCTGGCATAAAACTGAACTGATTATCGGAAATAGTCATGATCCTCCTCAGCCTCCACTCTACCACCCTTTCCCAAACCTTCATAGTATGGCTCAACAACTTGATACCCCTATAGTTGTTGCAACTCTGAATGTCCCCCTTGTTCTTATACAATGGAATCATCGTACTCCATCTCCAAGAATCGGGCATCTTTGCCGCCCTAAAATAGTGTTAAACAACCTTGTCAGCCAATCCAAACCTAGCCCGCCAGTGTATTTCCAAAAATCCACCGGAATTTCGTCGGGCCCAGTCACCCTACCCCTACGCATCCTACAAATAGCACCCTTGACCTCTTCCACCTTGATACGCCTACAATAACCATAATCGTGACACCTCTCTGAGTGCTCCAAGTCCCCCAGCACGGAACTTTTGTCTCCCTCGTCGTTCAAAAGTTTATGGAAATAAGACTGCCACCTCCTCTTAATGAGGGCATCTTCCACCAACACTTCGCCATCCTCCCCCTTAATGCATTTCACTTGGTCAAGGTCACGGGAACTCCGCTCCCTAGCCTTGGCCAACCTATACAACTTTTTTTCCCCGCCTTTCTCCTCTAAGGCGGCATACAAGCTCTCAAAAGTTGCTGTCTTAGCCGCCGTAACCGCTAACTCATTGATGAATATGTCCAAGTACTGCTTGAACACCCTGTTCATAAAGTCCATAAAAGCTGCAGGAGCATTATTTAGTCCAAAAGACATAACAATATATTCAAAGTAACCATACCGAGTTCTGAAAGCTGTCTTTAGAAAGTCACATTCTCTGACTCTGAGCTGATAATAGCTAGATCTGAGGTCTATCTTTGAAAAATAGTTGGCACCCTGAAGCTGGTCGAATAAGCCATCAATCCTAGGAATGGGATACTTATTCTTGATTGTGACTTTGTTCAACATGTGATAATCAATGTACATTCTGAGAGAACCATCTTTGTTGCACATGAAGAGAACTGGAGCACCCCATGGAGAGATGTTGGGCCTGATAAAATCTTTGTCTAAAAAATCTTTCAACTATTCCTTCAATTCCTTAAGCTTAGCTGGAGCCATTCTGTTGGGTGGAATTGAGATAGGTTGGATGTCTGGAAGGAGATTTATTCCAAAGTCAATTTCCCTGGAGGAAATCCAAGCAGATCTTTGGGAAACACTTCTGGTAATTTATTTAACACTGGAACAGACTGATTGAATCCTTAACCCGAACAAGATAATAGATGTACCCTTTGGAAATTATTTTTCTAGCATTAAGGTAAGAGACAAATCAAACTATAGGCACTGAGGTACTACGTTTCCTTTTTTGACTGGCTAATTTGGAAACTAAACATAGACTACTCTATTTCTACAATCAATTGAGGTATAGCAAGAGTGTAGTCAATCCATGCCAAGAATGCCATCAAAATCTCTCATGTCTAACTCTACAAGGTTATCTGAGGTGACGTTCTTGGAAACTGTGACTAGAAATTTCTGCGTACACATCTAGCTATGATTGAATCACCAACTGGAGTAGAGACTCAAAAATGTTCTGAGAGGATTTCAGGACTGACACCGAAGTCTATAACTATATAAGGAGTTACGAAAGAAAGTGTGGCTTCGGGATCTAACAATGCATAGACATTAATATGAAAAATTCGCAACATACCAGTGACTACATCAGGAGAACCCTTCTGATCTTGTCGAGTCTGAAGGACATAAAACCTGTTCTGACACTGTCCGCCAACAGCACTAGATGAGGCACCCTGGTGAGTCGGGCGACCTGCTGGTGCTGCTGAAGAGTTAGTCTGATTCTGCTGGTGAGCATTCCTGCCTTTCTATGAAGCCGTATTAATATTGATAATAATGCCTAAATATTTACTGATGAAAGTAAAATAAAATTAATTTTTTTTGTTTTGATATAAAATTAAAATTAAGATATTGTAGAAAAAATAGCTTAGCACATACGCGTTTGATTAAAAGAATTTCAGAAAAAATAAATATTTTCTAATAACCAAATATGAAAAAATAACTTAAAGAAAATAATTTTTTGCAAAATAACTTTCTCTATACCATACATGCACAATATATACAAAAATTTACCACTTAATTTCTCTTAAAGATGTACCTGAAAATGACTAGCAACTTACATTCTAGTAAGACCAGGCACAGTCATAACTTCAAGAATCTCCTTAGGGTCGCATCCTACATGTTATATAAGAATGTAAGTTTAATTTAACAACTATAATACTCTCATATCAAGTTGAGGAACATGTAAATACAATAATTATTATGCTTTAATTTCAAACAAGTTAACATTAACTATAAGTCTAATTTTTCATTGTCCATATCGTTCCATTTAAATGAATTGTCAAAATATTTAATTAATAGGAAAGTAAACTGTAATGACCCTCCAGGTCATTTTTCAATTTCTTTGTTTTTCCTCTGTTTCGAGCTTCCCAATAGTTTCTACCCATCATTTATTACCTACTGGGATGGGTGGCTCGGTTTTCGAATAATTTATTTGAGAATATTATCAACACCTACATGTTCTAAAATATTTGAATTAAGTTAGAATTTGGTAAGATATATCTTTTATTATCTTTCTAAAATATTTTAGTTATTTATGAAAATTCTTTAGTTACGATATATGTATATTATTTTATATAATAATTTTATAATTTATCAATATTTTAAATAGAGATAATAAGTCTTAGTTATTTTGAAAATTTACTATTTTTTAAGTTAAGCTTTATTCGAAATAATTTTCTATTAACTATGATATGTTCAAAATATTATATTTATTTTACCACAAACTTATACAATATCCGAATTCTTAAATAAAACGGACAGAGATAAATTGAGATGTTGACCCCAATTCATCCACGTGGAGATGGGGAAATTGCACAACACCATTTATTCTAATGTGGTGGCATATAATTGTTCCCATCACCTATCATCACTACTTTATTAAATTAACCATAAAGATATCAATTACTTTTTTTTAATAGAATTACTTACATCCATTCACTTCTCTTTTTGAGGTTACTGCATGTTAGTGGTGGTGTACATATATGTACTCCACATTGTTAGTCCATTTTGTTTCCAACAAGATAAAACTATTTCCTATGATATGATGCATAACTCAATGTTATGGGGGAGATTTTGTGGGAAGCCATTTTTACAACTAACTCGATCACCGATAAAAAAAATTATCCATATCAAATTATTCAAACTCGAATTTTAGTGTAAACCTCAGAATTAAGAGAATTTTTATGATTCTTGGGGGTTCTTGATGTGGTGGCTTTCTAAGGTCGAGTGGAGGGAATTAGCAGCTTGTGGTCAGTCTAATACTACTGTTCGGCTTTGAGGTAGGCTATTATTTATTTTACTCTACGAAATGATGCATTGTATATATTGCATGAGGGATAGGGGTCTATATGATAGGTTTAAGGTTATTTCTTCATTCCAGCGTTCTTGAATTTTGTTAGGAGCCTTAGACTAGAACCATGTTTCGAAATCCTTAGTTTAGGTAGTCGTTTCTCACTTTTGGCATGGCTTAGTGTGTGTAGTGTCCGTGGATTTAAAATTAAAAACCTTAGTTTAATTTTGGGTATTTATTTGCCTTAGGATGGGCTCCTGAGGGTATTTTAGTTAGCATAGCAATGGCATAATGTAATTATTATAGAATAGTACCCTTTTTATAATACGTGGACCTTAGGCTTCTTTAGTATTGTATGGTCCACTTGGTATTGACCCTTTGCTTATATATATACATTTTTACGTCTACAACTCAGATTAGGATAAGAATTCTTGTTTACCTGCTATAGTCTTAGATTAGCATTAGGGATCTCTAGTATAAGCTTTGTTGTAATACTTAGTGATTTGGGTAATATTCTTCGGTTAGACCCTCTTAGTAACTTGATGCCCTTGTTTACCTTAGCTTTCTGAGTTTGATATTGATATCCCTTTTCTTTATATATTGTTTGGCCTGAGGCCTTAGTTACAAAACCAGTTAGATACCAAGTTAGTTTTCTGTCCTCTGAGAGAGATAGTTGTGGTTTCAATTTATAGACACTTGAGTATTTACGTTTCTATCATTTGAATATTGGTGATGGCATGCATACATTCATACGCGCTCATGTTTATCTTTTGGTATGATTCCAACTAAAACTTGGGTTTTACTACAATTTTTCAAAAAGGAATTTATTTTCACCTTTCACTTTTAAAACTGATTTTAAACGGAAGTTGTACCACCCTTACTATTGGATGGAGGATTTTAAGACAGAGATGCACTGATTTCTACTTTTAGTCCCGATTGATCTCGGGCACTGAATTTTACTGACTACTACTTATTTAGTCTCGGTTCGATTTCGAGCACCTATTACTCATGCTTATCTCTGGTACTGGACAGAGTGGATTGATTATGGATATTATGGAAGTCCTGGTTCGGGTCCAGGTAGTGTATACGGATATCTCGAGTCCTCTATGGGCCACTCCGTCTGGGAGCCACAATGTGGATGGAGGATGGTCGTCGTAGGTCCTGTCTTGGTGAGTTGTTGAGCTACAGAAGGTGTATACACTTGTGTTGGATATGGTACTTGGTTCATCTTGCATTACCTGGTTTTTTATGAAATTCATTTATTTTTATACATCGTCTATCACCAGTATGATTGTTTGTTGTTTGTACCTACTGATCTTATGGGGGGTTATCTTCTGGACTTATGAGGGTCCGGTTAGATTATTATTTGATTATTATTGTTTAGTTTGTGGCAGGATGGTTATGGACTTGTACCCGTGATTGTAGGTACGCATTAGAGTTTCTTTTCCCTTTGATATTGTGAGCCCTATTATTAGATTACCAGGTGATTAGGTGTTCTGATTGTGCTAAAGCTAGCTCTCTTCTTGTTATGATGGTTTATCTCTACTTCTCTACTGTCTTTATTGTATTTCATTTCATGGTTAGTTACTTGTAATGTATATCCTTGCCTTACGTACTATTTATACTTCTATTTATCTTTGGAGCTCAATCGGCCTACGCCTACTGAGCACCACGTGTTTGGTACTCATGCTATCCTGCCTATCATAGTATCATTTCTCACTGTTGACATGTGTATCGTGTGGAGCTACCATGGATAGAAGATTTGGGGTGAGCTCCTAGCATCCGGAGTTGTTCATGCTCTTTCTATTTTGCTGGACTAATCTTTATTTTGTATTTTGGAGATGGTTCTGTACATATTATGTTTACCTTGTATTCCTATTATGCTAGTGGCTCCTGTATCGACCAACACCAGGTCTTGGGGGATATTTCCTTTCTTTTGGTTATCTTTTCTCCTATTAGCCTGTTACTGGTCATTCCAAGCTATGGGTTGGCTTACCTACTGGTGGGTTAGAGTAGGTGTCATCATGACCTGAGAAATTGGGTCGTGACATAAACTTACTTCCTTTACCAAGTTGTTGTATAGATTTCATGAATTTGGCATGAAGAGCCTCAGTCCATTCCATACAGTCCTTTCGCTTAACAACCTTATTCATCTAATTTTTATTTTTTCCTGATCCTTCTCTTGCTTTATTTCTTCGTATTTTTTCCCTTACTACAAATGCCACAAGTATTTCATAATGTCCTTATCAAATGGCATTTTAAGGTAAAGATAAGCTCCCTCATCCAAAGCCTTCTTTACTATGAATTCGTTGTGTTCATCACATACAACTGCATAATTATTTCGGGAAGCTATCAATTAGAATTAAATTACATTATACATTATGTGAATAGTTAACTTGACTATTTACTAGATTAGCGATTCATTATAATAGTAATATTACAAACAATCATTTATCATATAAAAATAGAAATTAGCTATTGATAATTTGTGTTGTCAAACAACAAAAGTCATTGCTAATCATATTTAACGATGGATTATAAACAATTCATTTATCTACAAATTATTTAATGACAGACTAATAGTGAATTTTATAGCTAATTTTTTATAATGCATTAACTAAAATAATTGACTTTAACCATATTGGACGTCATAAGTGGAAGAGCAAAATAAATACTTACCAAGTGAAATTATATCTAAGGCCACAACTCAAGCTAAGAGGTGAAAAGAAAGCATGTCCGATGAATGGACATTGAGTATCATCACATTGACATTTTGTTTTTCTTTGAAGAGCATTGACATTTGCATCTGAAGCCATACCAACTACCATAACTGTATCAATGCTATCTTAAAGTTAGTGAAGAAAATTTTATACAGAATTATCACGAGGTTTTGTTTCATTCTTATGCATAATTCAATTAGAAATTATCAGATTATATTGTTATACATCAGTTTATGTAATTGCACAATTAATCAACTTATATCATAATCGATATGTACAATATTAGACATGCACTCAATATTATTTAGATCAAATAATTGGATTATAGAATAAAAAAAGATCATATAGGAATATATTGCAAAAAAAAGCTATTCCAAATTTATTCAAATATATAACTTGTCGAAAACATACATGGAATAAAGATTGCTAACAGCACCCATAGATAATAGGATAAATTTTTTTGCTATAATATTATTTCATAAATATGCAACTATAAGTTTAGAAGATTTAGCAAAGAGAAAAGAATTTATTAATAAATTCCAATATTTCATAAGACTAATCTATTATCCTGGTAATGATCTTTTATGTATTGACATTGATAAAATAACTAATACAACTGAAAATAAAGTTATTAATAGAAAGTCATATGAATCTCTATGCTATTACATGTCTCATATATTATTATATTATTTAATTAAATTTAAAACCATCACTACGTATAACAAGAACAGTACAAACCTCAATATTATAACAAGCAGACAAAAGAGTCATCAATTGTTATAGAATACTGAGCTACAAATTGACAAAGTACATTTTCTAGAAAAAAGGTATTACTTAATATAATAATTCTTAATAGATCACTTTGATGGTATATTTTTATTTGCATTGACGATGAATATTTTGACACAACACATTCAAGAGGAGTTGTCATGATGCATTTTAATTAAAGATGTTATAGTACTAATTGGCGATACATGAAGTGACATTAATGTGAGGTTGAAGGTTTGAAGAAAGACCACGTAGTCTAAAGGTTTCAAATTGACCAGGACCAAAACTGAGTACTCAGAGTGCAAGTTCAGTGGCATGTCTCATAAAGTAGACGTGGTCATTCCCAAGAGAGAAAGTTTCAGTAATCCAAGGTAATTGGGAGATTGAGGAGAATAGTACACATTTTATTGGGTCAGGTGGATAAAATGGAGATTCGTGTTTAGTATTTTATGTGATAAGAATGTGTCGTTAATTATTAAAGGTATGATATATAGAGTAATGGTTAGACCCACTATGTTATATGGGGCAGAGTGTTAGCCAGTCAATAATTTCCAAGTCCAGAAGATAGAAGTAGCAAAGTTGAGAATGTTGATATGGATGTGTGGACATATCAGGAGAGATAAAATTAGGAATGAATATAGTCGATCCAAAGTGAGAGTGACCCCCATGAATTATCAGATTCGAGAAGTAAGAATAAAATGGTTTGAGCATGTAAAAAGGAGATGTGCAGATGCCCCAGTAATGAGGTGCAAGATATTAGCCGTATAGGGCTTGAGAAGGATAGAGGTAAGCCTAAAAAGTATTTAGGTGAGGTGATTAGGTAGGACATGGCATAAATTTTTTGCAATGAAAATATGACCCTTCATAGAAAGGTGTGGAGATCGAGGAATCAAATAGAAGGATAATAGATAGTCGAGTGTGTTGCTTTTCTTTTCCCTAGGTACTAGTATTAGTCTGGCATTTTCATTTCTTAAATTATTAGTTCTATCAATTGATTCTTTATCCTCAACTATTGTATTGATTGTTGTTGTCCCTACTTGTTGCTATTGTCGTCTTTTTCATCTGTTTTATGGCAAGGGTCTATTGAAAATAACTTCACTACCTTCTTTAAAGGGGTAAGATCTGCATACACACTATCCTCCATTGACCCCACTTGTGGGGTTGCACTAGATTTGTTGTTATTATTGTTGTTATTATAGTATCTAAAATGAAATGATTTATTATTTAGGCATTGACTTTAAATTTCAGAAGTTTCTAAAAGCTTAAAAGGGAAAAAATTTCCTTTTTTCTATCAGATTTTGTTGTGTATGTTTTTTATCATGAAGTAAATTAAAGTATAATTACTACTGTTAATAGTTACTTTTGTTAATAATATCAAATTACTTGCTTTATGTGTGTGCATTACATGGTACCTATAAAAGTGGCTAGCAAAAAAATTCAAGTCAAAATGATTTAACGCACCTTGAACAGAGAACAATCAATGAATACAATGAATACCAACAAAGTAATTGAGAAATCAAACCAACACACACAAAAAAAGCCATAAAATACACCAAAATAAACTATACTAAACTTTTCATTTATATACCTTTTTTGTAGAGTAAAATAATTCAAAAGAATCTATCGGTACCATAGCAGTGATAATCACCAGTTAAAGATAATTTTTGGGTAAGTTAATTATAGCTTCACCAATTGTTCTCAAATAGTTTGAAAATTGTCTATTGTCTTCACAAATTCAAGTATAGAAAGTAACTAAATGACCATTAAGATTGAGCCATAAAAAATATTAGCAAGTAACCATTAAACTAGATTCAAATTTTTCATTTCACAATAAGAAAAAAAGTAATAAAATTAAAATACTTTAAAATTTAAGATACACGTGTGGTCAAAAGGATGAAATAACATATGTAGATTAAAAAAAATTAATAAAAACTTTTTAAGAAATGAAATTTATTTTATTGAATAACAAAGTACAAAAAACTCATTGAAATTAGAAGGAAATTTTTTACTTAAATTTAAAAGGAAAGAAAATGTTTTTATTTTATGAAGATCACATCTCTCCACTTTCTTTTATCTACATTCAATGAAAGATTAAAAAAAAAGTTATCTGATGGTCAACTAGTCAAATCAATTCTAATCTTGTCCTTCTTTAGCTCTGTATCTTTCCTCCCATTATCCTAATTTTGTGTCTCTGCCATTCTAACAAAATTATTTTATAAAATGATAGATAGATTGATAAAAATTAAAGATCTGTATATTTGAAAGTCATTATTGAGGGATCTAATTAATTGTTTCCTTAGATCAATTGACAAAGAATATTTTTTTCTTTTTTCTTAAAATATCAAGTGTATAATCCAAATGTGAGTGAATTAAATAATTAAAATTAACGTAAAATTGTGTCCCTCCTAGGACATAGAAGCTAATCGCGTATATGACCTGCTTATATCAAGAACCAAAAATAGAGAATTTGATTTGATTATTTATGACCACACGAAACTCATTTATTAACTAGTAAAACAAATATAAAAACACAGAAATAGTATTATGACAATACGAAAAATAGAAATCCAAGTTTTACCACATATATAAATTAATTCTAAAAAGAGATAGATGTTAAAATCACAAATGAGATTTAAAAAAAATATATCATATCAATTAAATCTATTATATATAAAAAACACACAGAATTTAGTAACCAATTGTTACAAGTTCTATTTTAGAAATATCACCTTTATAGTCATAATACTTTAGCAAATCAACCATGTTATTAATAAACTCTTCATCGTTATCAACCAGCACCACACGAACTTCATGAATCATACCATAATAGCGAACTGCCATTGGATTATATATTCCTTCAACAGAATGATAGTTCTTCTCTTTAGATATAAGAAAGAGGAGATACGCAAAACAAATATGTGTTATATAAAAGGCTGAATTTATAGAGAAATATTTAACTTTTTTGATAGGTGCTTATATAATATCTCTACTTAAGGCTAGTGGGCATATCTAGTGTTGACCATACAAAAAATTTTATTTGACCTATTTGATTTTTGTCTTTTCTGAATTAAAGCAAAAGTATAATTTTGTCTCTTTTTTTCTTTTTATGAGATTAGTGTGGAGGGTAATATTGTCTTGATAAAATTATTTTTCTGTGTTTAGCTACTTAGACATATTTTTTTATGAAAACATTTTCAATTATTAGGAAAAATGACCTTTGTCACTTATGGGATCTGAGTGAGTATTCATTTTCATTTAAAAAATATAGTAGTTATGTTCTTACTTTATCTCGATTATTTCAACTAATACTTACATATCATTATCATCCATTAGCATTCAATAGTCATAAAACTATTAATGTCCTTCACTTTGTATCATAACTAAACTTTAAAATTGATCTAAAAAATATTTTTTTTTGTCAAGATAAACTATCTCTTATATTCTTTTATATTAGACACAATAATAGTGATTTTGTTGCAACCTATAACATAAGGAATATGAGACCTCAACTTTTGAACTTATAATTATTCAATTTGTTACTTCCCACTTACAAATAGGCAGTACTATTAGTAAATTATTGAACTGTTAAATCACTTTTATTTATTCTTCTTTTTCTATTATAAAATTATATACTTGCAAACTTCATACATCAGTGGTAAATCAATATATATTTAGTTGATTTCTTATATTTATTTCAATGCTACTA
The DNA here is from genome assembly GCA_031232105.1 of Capsicum rhomboideum. NCBI lineage: Eukaryota > Viridiplantae > Streptophyta > Magnoliopsida > Solanales > Solanaceae > Capsicum > Capsicum rhomboideum. The sequence continues at coordinate 120,746,823 of CP124711.1, forward strand.
AGGACAATCACCAAAGGAGGATTAGTTATCTGTGGAATTTCAATATCAAATTTTTGAAGTTCATATATATGTGACTTAGTTGAGATGATTAATATTTGTAATTTGGAAAGAAGAAACCTTGAAGGTAAATAATTGGAAGCAATAAATGTTGTTACTATATTATGTTATCACTGGCAAATTTTTTAATTGATAGGAGAATTACAAATTGTACCTGTAGTAGTTTATTTTGACTGCTAGCTTGTCATGACCATGATTAGTCGTGTGCTAATAGAAGTATCAAATACTATTAGTATGTCATTTACATATTGTATATAATATTTAATTTGCATCCAAAAATTGAAAGACCCCATTAATTAGATGTAATTATCTTAATTCTAGTACCTCTTGAACAATGTTCCGTCGTTATTAAAGGCACCTAGTCAATGGACATGGGGTACGGAGATTTTTGAAAAATATGGTCTCGAACTAGTACGAATGGACTTAGTGGAAAACTTTTGGAATTTGAAATTTTGAGTACGGCTAACGTCATCCCGCTATAGCGGCACCGTGGTAGCGGCCTGCCGGCTGCTATAGAGGGACGCTAAGGGCAGAAATCAACGCTCCATTTTATTAATTTTCTTTGTCCTCTTCAGTTGCAAAAAGGACGAGGGATTCTTCTACACCCCACCCCACCCCAAAGGGTTATTTCATGGCCTGGGAGCAATGGAGAGGGGAAAATATGCTTAAATGGGATAAAACCCATGGTTTCTTTATGGATTTCATGTCGGAAAACACTAGCATAGAGTAGAAGCTCACGTTCATTCCTTCATAGCAGCTGCTTGGCATCCAGGTACGCTAGGTTTAACTGGGTAGTTTAGACCTGAGTTAGAAAGCATAGGCATGATATAGATTGATGGGAGATTTCATGCTTAGTCCTACGGGTACGGTATTGGGATGGATAAAAATGGTGAATTTTGGTTATCTGAATGGAAAATTGATGTTACTTATGTTATTGAATCTATGAATGAATTAATGTGTATTGTTATTTATGTTGATCACTCATGAATGTTTGTAATGGTATTATACCCGAAAAATGGTGTGGAACCTAATAAAAACTAAAACTAGAGGTGGTTAGTATTGATGGATTCCAAAGAATCCATGGTGATAACCACAGGAATGGCAGTCTTGACAAGGTATTAGTGTTATGATGGAAGGCCAATGTACTAAGTCATAAACTATAGGTAACGAGGGTTACCTTAGACTCTGTGTGTCCTAGCCAAGCCCTAAATTGACATATGGATTGTAGGTGATGGTTTAATATAGTTGAAACTCAATTTGACTTATGTGTGTATGGTAATTATTTTTTCGTATATTTGTTACAATGCATGTTCAAAAGAAGTAAATGGTTAAATGATATCCTAAGTGTTAATCGCATGCAATAAGTTTATATTAAAAGCTTGTTGGTTTTACAAGTGTGATTGTTGTTTTCATTGTGGTTGTGATTATTGTGATATTTATGGGATGTAGGGATATTTGGACATCTTCACGAGATTTATATTATTATTGTGGGTTGTACCATTATTTGGACATCTTCACGGGATTGGTTGATATAAGGTTGGAAGGTACTAGATGTATGGAATTTTGGTACATGAATAAGAACTCATCCCCTGCAGGTCATGGCTAGTAGGTGACCATAAGACCCTTAGCATGTGTGTACAAGGTATTGGTGAGTGTGACAGTTCCTTGAGTGGACCGAGTTTATTTGTTGACTTGTTATATTTGGTTCCTTGAGTGAACTGGGATTTATGATATTTGGCTTGTTGATTGAATTGGATCCTTGAGTGGTACGGGCTAAATTGCAAATGATTAGCATATCTCTTATTTGTCTATTCACTTATGTATTTGAGACATAGTGAGCATATTATTGTTGAGTCATTGTTTGTTGACTTGGGTGATGCTGGTAGTAGGAATCTTAACTTGAGTTGTTTTCTATATTGACTGGTATTGACTGGATTCTATTATTTGTTTAAAAAGACTAGGTGTTCATAATTGAGATAAGTTACTATTATGAGATAAGTTACTTGAAAGGTGTTAATAGTTGTGCTTGTGGCATGCTTATGGTCATTGATCTACTGGATGATGTTTTTGAGATTGGGTAAGCGGTGTGTGTTGTCTTGCTATTTAATTGCTCATAGCCTTATATGAATTCTCTATCTAGGTGAGTGTTAATGCATAACCAGGGTAACGAAATATGGATGGGTATTACATAAGAGTCTGAAATGACGGGTTGCTAAGGGTCGGGAAACTATTAAAGTTAGTTATGGTTGAGTTCATAATTAAATGAGTGTTAAGGCCTGATTTAATGATATTGTAGGAAGGTAGTGCATTAGAGTTGGATGTGGTCTGGAATTTGACTTATGGATTAGTAGAGTGGTAAAAGGTAAGGGAGATAAAGAGTAAGGGGCAGAAGGTTTGACTCATGAAACTCTTAAAGTGTATGTTTTCCTTTCAGATATTTATGTGGTTTTTATGTGATTTAAGTCAGGTCGACTGATAATGCTTACCAGTACATGTTATTTGTACTAATACTACTCTTGTTATACCCTTTTCTGAGCTATAGTCTTGTTGGAGGATCAGTAGATGTTTCACACTTGATGCGGTAGAGATCCCCCAATTTATTCTATCTTTGCCTCTTACAGTGGAAGTTGGGTCATGTACGTTGTTCGAAATTCTCTTGTAGTAGCTCTTGTACCTGTTTACACTAGGTCCTTGGGTAAAGTGTTTGTTTCGTACTTAAAGATTTGTAAACCAGTTGTAATGAATCAAGAATTTATTTGTTTCTTTAATGACTGTCACATGTTTTCAATTGGGTGGTAAGGGTTCTCCTATCTAAGTGGATTATAGTAGGTGCCCACTCGATCCGATTAGTTGGATTGTGACAATTGGTATCAGAGCCTAGGTTAACGGTCTCCCAGTACACAGCAAATGTTGAATAGAGTCCTATGGATTGATGTGTTGATGTCCACATCTAATCTTTAAGGAGCTATGAGATTACGAAATTGTTTCACTTCTTTCTCTCCTCTCGTGTGGTCTGAATGATTATTTGTATAGATTGAGTCCAATTTGTATTGCTCAATTCCAGTTAGTATCTCAACGAGGCAAATAGATGTTGCTTGATTCCATTTGGAATGACACAAGCAATGGAATTGGAACTAGAAAGGTTCCAATTGACATCTGGTCATAAGGCTGTGTAAATTTTTGGATAATCGGCTAGTGGTTATCCATGAAGCGAGTAAAGAAATAATGAAAGGGATTATTTTATGAGTGAAACCTTGGGATTAATACTGATGTGAAGTATGATTTCTTGAATGACTGTGAATTTTGTGAACTGTGAATAGTCGTAACCTGTTTATGTATTGATGGCTAAGAAATTGTTTGCTACATGGATTATGTACTAGATGCTAAATGCTAAGCATGATTTTATTATTGGTAAAATGGTAAAGGAAAATGGTTTATAATTGTGGGCTATTGGTGCATAATAGCGGGGTCTTGGGAATCATAATGCAGACCATAGTGTGATTTTGAAATTTGTTGTTATAAAGGGGAATAGGAATGAAGGAAATTGATGAAAACTAAAAATTTCTGGACAACTATTGTAGGGCCGCCAAAATGGGCATTGCCCCGCTATAGCGGGAATTTTCCCGCTATAGTAGCGGCGTGCAGGCCACTATAGTAGGATGGGATAGGAAAGAATCTCTATCCTATTTTCTTCTATTTTGCTTTTCATTTTCGGCCTGTATAATTCATTAATTTGAGCTACGAGTTACCACGTGATTGATAGAAATCACATATACTAAGGTAAAGAGCATGCAGTCACTATTAGTTTTTAAATATAGCATCCATGTGCAAATAAGTAAAAGGAAAAAGGAAAGGATATAGTTTGTTACATGCCTGAAATGGGGGCAACCCGAATCAAGTACCAGTATAATAAAAAGGGGGGGATTAAGCTGACATGCACTAGGGACATAGCTGGATGCCCCATCATCATCACAGGTTGTGGGGTCAGGGCTTTATCCTTCCACATCACTCAGGAAGTATAACTCCTGTACGTCCTCTGGCTCCATCTGGGGAAGCTCCTTGTCAGGGACAGTGTATTTGAACATGACCTTTACGGTCCTCCATATCTGTGCGACCATGTGGTCCCAAGAGCACCTCCTCCTCTTCTCCTCATTAAACTCTTTGTAGAGCGCTGCATAGTCTTGGGCAGTGGGAGGTGGGGCTATGAAGATGGAAGGTATGTACCCTAGAAAAACAGGTAGGCATGCTCCATGTATCTCTTCTCCATAGCCAAGTACGCCTCCAGGCGACTGCTGGAAATCCAAGGCTAGGAGGGAGGGGCATCATCATCATTATCATCATCATCCTCTTCTACAGCCCGACTGCTCTCAACCTCACCCACCTTCCTCTTTTTCTTGATCTTGGATAAGATCACCTTCACCTTGAGGGGATGGAAGAGTATGTCCATCTTCACATCCTCGTTAGCATCCTCCTTGGGTACTCCAACACAACTCGAAAACCAGTCCAAAAAGGTAGGGGCCTTTTTTGTTGGCTTGATAGAAATCCTTCCACTCCATCACTATCTGCGCCTCCACGCTCAGTTGTATCCCCCGCATGGTACAAGCCACCACCTGAGCCTCAGGATAGGTCACATAGGATGTGTTGCCTGACAGACAAATCCTCTGGGTTACCAGGTTCAGCTACATCTAAGCATCAGCGGTGAAGTAGGTGCTCCTAACCCCCTCAGTAGTGGGACAATAGACCCAATCCCTGACCTCCTTAAAAATCAACATGCCCCACAGCCACTTTATGTCCATCTCCCAGGCATTAGCAATATACCCGGCATTGGAAACATTCAGCACCCCGAGCACCTCATTTATAGTAATAGAGTCCACGTAGATATCCACTCCCCTAATAAGGATAGTGGGTTTAGGGTCTTCCCAAAGCACGGTAGGGAGTATGGCATAAGACTCCATAACCTATACCGATACCCCTGTCAGAGGATCCTCTACGAGTGGCATCCAACCGAACTCCTGGAGTTAGTTGTAGAATTTAGGTGCCTTGGTTGTCACCCCTTTCATCATAAACCCCATGTCATAACAGAACCCCATCCTTTGGTAGTCCTAAAACCTTTCTTAATAGTTCTCATTGGGGAATCTCACCAAGGCGGGAACATCTTCTTGATTTTCAGTCATTGGGGCGGTAAATCTGCGAAACATCGTAAGAAAGCAAGTTAGAAACCATAGAAGTATCAAAGGAATCAAAATTTAGAAAAATGCCAAGCCTGGGTTTTGGGTGGGAGGCTACTGACTGCAGTCTCTCGCTATAGCGGGTTATATCCCGCTACCACGGGATCACTATAGAGGGAATATTCCCATTATAGTAGGATCAACATAGCGGGATAAGACTGCTATAGCGGCCTTCATCATCCCCGAGCTTTAAGGGGTGCATCAATGGTGCCCCTTGAAGAAAAGTTTAATTTTTCGCATTCCAACCCCAAATCAGTGTAAGGGAAGTAACCTTGAACTAGTATCTGCAAAAATTTAGGCATGGCAACTCCTAAAACATGCCCAAATCGTCAAAACTAATTAAAGAACAACCCATCAGATTCCTCACCATTTTAAGCCTCATTTGCCCATGAATCCCATAATTTTATGCCCAAAATGCTATAGAAGCGTTGTAAATGTAAGGGAAGCAACCATGCTTTGACAATTTGCTCAAATCAAGACCTAATTTTTGAATTCAAAAACCAACCCCAAACCTACTCTATTTCTATGAATTCAAGCATAAATCAAGCAAAAATGTGAGTAAGAAAGTAAAGAGTTGAAGTTTATCAATGATTACCTTGATTATAATGTCGAGAGCAAAGTGATTAGGGAGGGAAGGGGAATTTTGGAGAATAAAAGATGAAAAATGGGCGTGAAACCCATTTCTCCTGACTGTTCTATCCAACTATAGCGAACCTCATCCCACTATATTGGTGCCGCTATAGCATTGTCTCTATGGTGGGAATATTCCAGCTATAGCGGTGCCGCTACAGTAGAAATATTCTCACTATAGCCGAATCTAATCTCTCGGGGTACGGGAAATTTTTTTTCCGTTGTTTTTGATTTCTTTATTTCTGGTATATTGGCGAGGCCCTGAATATCTTAGGTACTCAAAAAACATTTTGCTCCAAGTAGTCTCATGTGATTCATAACTAAGGAAATTTCTTGAGGGATAGGAGTAGTAATAAAGTTTTGCTTGAGAATATAGAACGTCAGTGGTAAGGGGGTCAATGATTCAGGTAAGTGTTGTACTCACATAATTGTAAAGGGGGGAATTAATGTCCAAGTGAGATTCATTTTGTCCTCTTCCTACCGTGATCATTTGGGGATAAACAATGGGTAAATTGGTATTTGTTGTAATGACCAATTCTGTTGTTACTAAAGGAACCTTGTCTATGGCCATGGGGTATGGGGATTGTTGAAAAATATGACCTCTAGATAGTACAAATGGACTTAGTTGAAACATTTCAAAATTTGAAAGTTTGGGTTAGGCTGATGTTATCCCGCTATACTAGGAATTTTCCCACTATACCAGTTTCGTGTTAGCGGACGGTAGGATATCGAGGGTAGAAGTTTGTTACGACCCGAGGCTACCCCATAGTCGTAACATGGTTCTTAAAGTCGCAAGTAACTCTAAGCTAACCCATGGCCTGGCATGACATTAAGAATACTAAAATGACTAATATAATACTATGAGGAAGCTAAACTGAAAAGACACAATCATAATAAAAGCAGAATCAATACTGGATATCAAAACTAAGACTGTCTAACATAAATAATATGCTGAAAATTTAACTATATAGCTGAAAGCCTCTACATCATATGAGTTGTTGGGACAAGCCCCCAACTAACTCCAACTATCTGAAACTAAATAGTACTGAAAAGAAAGATTCATGATTGGCCCTCGAATGATTATGACTCACCAGCACTGCTGCTGATATGGTGTGAAATCGTACTAAGTGTGGTTAGGATGTTGAACGTCTGCACTTATATTATAAGGCAATATAGCCCAAAAGAAGGTATGCGATCAGTACTTTGAATGAGATGTTTATATGAGATGGGAAAATACTAATATAGGCTAAACATGATGCATATGACATGGTAAATTGAGGCAATACCGAGTAACAAACATATACTGTATGATAAGCTGAACAACTGAATACAAGATCATGCAAGTATCTGAATCTGAACTATGAACTACGGACTGTGGGATCTACCATTAATCGATATACCCCAATCTAAGCTAGTCGGGGTCCAACTTGTAACCCCAGCTGGTAGGGTATTCAGTACCTTGTCAAGGTTATGAAACACTGACTGACGTGGATCCACTAACTGATGTCCAAAAAGACTAAGGTGTCAAGCCTAGTCTGACGGGTGACCCTTTAGAACCTACAGTGGTGTCGTGGTTTTGGGACTTAGGGACTTCTTCTAAAGGTCTCAATCTAACTGACGGGTGAGCCTTTATCCCTACATCTGCTTGGTGCTAAATACTACTCCAAACTGAATGACACTGATACTTATATGATCAATAATGATAATAATCTAAAAATTATAAATAAATGCAGTATATGAAAGCATTCAAACATGTAAGGTGGAGGTTTCAATACTCATAAATATTTGTATGGAATCCTAGGTCATCGTGTGTTCATAACCCGCCATCTCTGAATAATGTAACTATCATGACAATACCATAAACTGAGTGAATTAAGAAATTTAATAGCTCAAATCCAAAAATAATGGTTTTCACAATATAATTAGGGTTTATAATATTAAACATGTAATGATACTGAAATTTATGCTAAAACATGGGTTTATAACTCACTGAGATCAAGGAACTGGAATATCAAGAAATTCACAACACTCATAAACCCTAAGCTCTGAGGAAGGAATTAAACTGAGGATTTGAGTTAACTTTGGGACTCAATAGATGAAAGAATACCCATTAATAAAATCCCACATACCTGGAGATAAAAACCTTGGAGAAATATTTGGAATTGGAATCTTGAAGAAGATGAACCCTAGTTTCCTGAAGAGGAGAGAAATCGTCTGTTTTCTCTTGTCTTTGCTAAGTGTCAATTATTTTTCTGAGTAATGAGGGCTTAGGGTAATATTAACCTTAGTAATCAGCTTTGGGAAGGCTTAAACGATGTAGTTTTGATGTTAACAAAGTGGGAAAAGACTGAGGTGCCCTTATAAAAACGTACTGGAAAAACTGTTGGGAGGAACCCACGAGACCTTCCCATGATCGTGGATCCTACCTACGATTGTGGGTTGTGATCGTGGTATGGGATGGACTTTTGGGTTCTCTGAACATGGTCATACGAGTCATGGTAGAATCTTGGGACCCACTCATGATCGTGCCTTGGTCCACAGGTTGTAGGTCTCAACCGGATTAACTTTAGAAGTTAAGATCGTACCTAAGATCGTGGTTTCTAACCACGGTCGTGGTACCCTTTGATAGTTGGAAGGTGTAAAAGTCATCTTGCGGATTTTTGGGATGTTTTGATGAGACGGGAGCATGGTACGATCGTATGTTGTAACCACAATCGTACCTTCACTCGTAGGTTCTTACTGTTGTACAGTGCTTCACTAAAATGGCCATAACTCTTAGCTCCGACATCGGATTATGGTGAATCTGGATGCATTAGAAGGGTAATTCAAATATATATCATTTGGTGGGTCTTGAGATCAAAAATACCTTAGAACATAGGAGTTATACTGGTTTGAAGTTGACTATAGCAAGATTCTTCAAATAGAAACCACCGGTAAGGAAGGTTTCAACTTGGCTATGAGCTAGGAGTTACTTGTGGCCTGAATACATGTATAAATCACTTCTAATACATCTGAAACATGTACTTGAATCATGGTTCTGATCTTAGCTTGGGAGGTTGTTACAATATCTCCCTCTTGGGGTCATTCATCCCCGAATGAAAACTAACTAAGCTGAAGAGTTAGGGAAAGAGCTGTAATCCCAACACTGAATTTCTAAGGGCTGAATACTGACATGAGAATTAAAACATGGATTGAATTTTAACTCGCCAATACATGAAATGACGTGAGAGTAACTGGGTGACATAAGACAGAAAGAATTAATTAAGGAGAAACTATTACCTCAAGCTTGAACAGAGTTTGAAGAGAAAAGACGGGGGTACTTGGTCATCATATCTACCTCTTCTTCCCAAGTATCTCCCTCAACAAGCTGATTTCACCAAAGAACCTTTACCAAAGTGACCTCCTTATTCCTCAAATTATGAACCTGACGGTCAAGAATCTCAACCGTGTCCTCTTCATAAGAGAGACTATCTTCTACACCCACACTATATAAAGGAACAACTAAGGCAAGATCACTAATGCACTTCTTTAACTGAGACACATGAAACACTGGATGCACTGACGCTAAGTCTGAGGGCAAATCCAACTCATAGGCTACATTGCCAAAACTACCCACAATCTTATAAGGACCAACATAGAAGGGACTGATTTTCCCTTTCTTACCAAAACTCTTGACCCCTTTCATGGGTGAAACTTTCAAGTAGACAAAATCACCAATAGCGAACTCAAGTTCCCTCCTTCTCACATTTGCATATGAGTTTTGATGACTCTGGCCTATTTTTAGTTTTTCTCTAATCAACTGGACTTTCTCCATATCTTCATGGACTGAATTAAGCCCTATCAATACAGCTTTACCAACCTCAAACTAACCAATAAGAGATCTACACCTCCTACCATAAAGTGCTTCGAACGGGGCGATCTGAATATTAGAATGATAATTGTTATTATAAGCAAACTCAATCAAAGGCAAATGACCATCCCAACTACCTTTGAAATTGATCACGTATGCCCTAAACATATCCTTTAAAGTCTGAATGGTCTGCTCTGCCTGACAATCTCTCTGAGGATGAAAACCTGTACTGAGGTGAACTTAGGTACCAAGACTCTTCTGAAATGACTTCCAGAACTGAGAGGTAAACTTAGTACCCCAATCTGAAATGATGGTCAAAGGGACACAATGTAACTTCACTAATTCCCAAAGATAGAGTCTAGCATAATCCTCAGCTGAGTTTGAGGTGTTAACTGGCAGAAAATGGGCTGACTGAGTCGTTAGATCTACAATAACCCAAATAGAATCATGTTGTCGGCGAGTACGAGGAAACCCTATAATGAAGTCCATATTCATCACTTCCTAATTCCAAGTAGGAATACTTATATCCTGAAGCTTACCACCAGGTCTCTGGTACTCAACCTTAACCTGCTAGCAATTTGGACACTTAGCCACAAATTTCGTGACATCCTTCTTCATGTCGTTCCACCAATAGACTTTTCATAGATCATGGTACATCTTAGTGGCTCCTGGGTGAATAGAATATCGAGAACTGTGAGCTTCTATTAGCATCCGCTATCTCAAGTCATCAACATCTGGCACACATAATCTACCTTGATAACTAAGAACACCATTTCCCTCTTGGGAGAAAACTCAACTTTATGACACTGGACTGTTTCCTTCAACTTATGCAAAATAGGATCACTATCTTGCTTTTCCTTCACCTCAGCTATTAATGAAGATTTTGAACTATTCTGAACCAAAATATTACCTTCGGCTGAATGAACCAACCAAACTCCCAACCTAGCAAGCTGGTGAACCTCACGAACTAACCCTTTCTTCTCATCCTCAAAATAAGCAATGCTTCCCATATACCATTTACTAAGAGCGTCAGCCACAACATTGGCTTGACCCGGATAATATAATATACTCATATAATAATCTTTCAACAACTCCAGCCATCTTCTCCGACAAAGATTTAGATCTTTCTAACTGAACACCTACTGAAGGCTCTTGTGATCAGTGAACACATCAACATGAACCCCATAAAGATAATGCCTCCAAATCTTTTAAGGCAAAAATGACACCTGCCAACTCAAGATCATGAGTTGGGTAATTCTTCTCATGAGGTTTGAGCTGTCAAGAGGCATATGTTATAACCTTGACATGCTGCATCAACACATAACTAAGGATAACTCTAAAAGCATCACAATAAACCACAAAACCATCTGAACCCTCTGGCAGAGTCAAAACTGGAGTTGAGGTGAGTAGAGTCTTCAACTCTTGAAAACTCTTCTCGTAAGAATTAGACCACTGAAACTTGACTTTCTTCTGAGTCAATCTGGACATGGGGTTAAGCAATATAGGAAAATCCCTCAACAAACTGTCTGTAATAATCGGCTAAACCCAAGAAACTCCTGACATCTGATGGAGAGATGGGTCTAGGCCAATTTCTCACTGCTTTGGTTTTTTGAGGATCAACCCTAATGCCTTCACCAAAAATGATATGACCAAGGAATTCTATTTATTTCAACCAAAATTCACACTTACTAAACTTTGCAAATAACTGGCGATCTTTAAGAATCTGCAAGACAATTCTCAACTGGTCTGCATATTCATCCTCACTCCGAGATTAAATGAGGATGTCATCGATAAAGACAATGATGAATATATCAGAGTACTGCTTGAACACCCTGTTCATCAAGTCCATAAAACCTGCAGGAGCATTCATTAGTCCAAAATACATAACAACAAATTCGATGTGACCATACCGAGTTCTGAAGGCTGTCTTTGAATTGTCACATTCTCTGACTTTGAGCTAATGATAGCCAGATCTAAGGTCTAGCTTAGAGAAAAACTTAGCACCCTGAAGTTGGTCGAACAAGTCATCAATATTGGGGATGGGATACTTATTCTTGACTTTGACTTTGTTCAACTGACGGTAGTCGATGCACATTCTGAGAGAACCATCTTTTTTAGCATGAAAATAACTGGAGCACCCCATGGAGAGATGTCATGCCTGATGAAACCCTTGTATGGAAGATCTTTTAACTGCACGTTTAATTCTTTAATCTTAGCTGGAGCCATTCTGTAGGGTGAGATTGAGATCAGCTGGGTATCTGGAAGGATATCTTTTCTGGAGTCAATTTCCCACTCGGGAGGAAATTCGGGTAGATCTTCTGGAAACAATCCTGGAAACTCATTTACCACCAGAACTGACTCAAGATTTGGGGTATCAGACTTTGAATCCTTAACCCGAACAAAATTATAGATGCACCCTTTGAAAATTATTTCTCTAGCCTTAAGGTAAGAGACAAATCGACTTATAGGCACTGAAGTATTACCCTTCCACTCTATGACTAGGTTATTTGGAAATTGAAATTGGACTACTCTATTTCTACAATCGTTAGAGGCATAGAAAGAGTGGAGCCAATCTATGCCAAGGATGACATCGAAATCTATCATGTCTAGCTCTAATAGATCAACTGAGGTGACTTTTCGAGAAATGGTGACTGGGCAATTTTTGTATACTCGTCTAGATATGATTGAATCACCAACTAGAGTAGATACTAAGAAGGGTTCTGAAAGGATTTCAGGACTGACATCGAAGTCTGCAGCTATGTAAGGAGTCATGGAAGAAAGTGTGGCTCCGAGATCTAATAATGCATAGATATGAATATGAAAGACCTGTAACTTACCAGTGACTACATCATTAGAACATTCCTGATCCTGTCGGGTCTAAAGGGCATAAAACCTGTTCTAACACTGTCCACTAGCTGCACTAGATGAGGCACCCTGCTGAGTCGGGTGACCTACTAGAGTTGTTGCAGAGTTAGACTGATTCTGCTGACGAGTATCTCTACCTCTCTGCTAAGCCACTGAACACTCTCTCAATCTATGGCATGGCTTACCACACCAAAAACAAGCATCACTGCCAGCCATGCACTCACCCTTGTGGTTCTTACCACACTTAGACCACTAGTAACACTGTCTTGGGACTTAGAGCCTGGTGCCCTATCCCAATTATCCTGCCTAAACTTGGGCACCAGAGCACTAGCGGATGATGGAGCTGGAGATGAAGATTTCTGGCGGAACTAAGAATGATTACCACCATCTGACCTCTGTTGAGAAAAATTAAATTTACTTGTTCTGGCCCTCTTATTCTTCCTTTACTTCTCCTTAATCTTTTCTTCCTCAATCTGTTGAGTATGAACCATCAACCTGGAGATATCTATCTCCTTAACCAACATAGCAGTCCTACACTCTTTAACCACATCCTCAAAACACCGGACACAAACTTACTCATACAGACCCTGGAGTCAGCAACCATAGCTAGAGCATACTTTGCAAGTTGAGTAAACTAAAAAGAATACTCCTTAACACTCATGTTACCCTACTTAAGATTAATGAACTCCTGTACCTTGGCTTCCCTCAACTCAAATGGGAAATATCTACCCATGACAGTAGCAACAAACTCATCCCACTCCATCGATTCTGCACCTGTACCTCCATCCTCTTTCCACTGCTTACACCAAGTATGAGCCACTCCTTGCAACTGATAAGTAGCCAAGTCAAAACTTTCAATTGGAGTGACACCCATGATCTTGGTAACTTTTTGAATACTATCCGAGAACGCTTGAGGATCCTCTTCAGACTTAGACCCAAAGAATATCAGAGGATTCATACGAGTGAAGTCTTGGACTCTGGTTTCTATCGTATTCACTGTCGGGTTAGCTCGTACCACAGCTTGCCGATTATTCTAGGTGGTCATGGACTGGGCTAATGCTGTGAAGGGAGCCCTAAATTTAGCCTGAGAGATATTTTCATTCAGAGGGTTTGCTGGAGATGGTGGAGCTTGCTGATTTCCATTCCCATTTCCACTACCATTTCAATTTCTGTTATTTCTCTTGGGAGGCATTTTTTATAAATATGTAGAGCACGATTTAGAAGAAAGTTAAATAGAGTTTATGCTCTATCACATGATATGAGCATGAAAGAAGTGAAACCTTTCCTAAAACATTTCATAGCCTCTCACTCATAGGTGTGGTGCATTTCACACCCATGAATAAGACTCTACTTAACGCAGCTTTTAGAAACCCTAGGACTCTTTAAACCTGACGCTCTGATACCAAGTTTGTCACGACCCGAAGCTGCCCCTAGTCGTAACACGATGCTTAAAGTCACAAGTGACCCCAAGCTAACCCATGGTCTAGCATGACATTAAGAATATTGAAATGACTAATATAATACTGTGCGAAAGCTAAACTGAAATGACACAATCATAATAAAAGCAGAATCATTACTGGATATCAAAACTAAGACTGTCTGACATAAATAATATGCTGAAAATCTAAATTTTTGTATGAAAGCCTCTACATCATATGAGTTGTTGGGACAAGCCCCCAACTAACTCCAACTGTCTGAAACTAAATAGTATTAAAAAGAAATATTGATGATTGGCCCTCGAATGATAAGAACTCACCAACATTATTGCTGATATGGTGTGAAATCGTACTAAGTATGGTTCGGATGCTAAACTTCTGCACCTATATTCTAAGGCAATATAGCATAAAAGAAGGTATGCAATTAGTACTTTGAATGTACTGAGTATATGAGAAAGAAAAATACTGATATAGGCAAAACATGATGCCTATGACATGGTAAACTGATGCAATACCGAGTAACAAACGTGTAATGTATGATAAGTTGAACAACTGAATACAGGATTATGTAAGTATCTGAATTTGAACTATGAATTGTGGACTGTGGGAGCTACCATTAACCAACACACCCCAATCTGAGCTAATTGGATTCCAACCTGTAAACCCAACTAAGAGAGTGTTCAGTACCTTGTCAAGGGTACGAAACACTGACTAACGTGGATCCACTAATTGATGTCCAAAAGGACTAAGGTGTTAAGCCTATTCTGACGGGTGACCCTTTAGAACCTACAGTGGTATCGTAGTTTTGGGACTTAGGACTTCTTTTAAAGGTTTCAGTCTAACTGACGGGTGATCCTTTATCCCTGCGTCCTCTCTATGCTAAGTACTACTCCCAACTGAATTACACTGATACTGAGATGCTTAATAATGATAATAATCTAAAAACTATAAATAAATGTAGTATCTGAAAGAATTCAAAAATGTAAGCTTGAGGATTCAATACTCATAAATATATGTATGGAATCTTAGGTCATCGGGTGTTTTTAACCTGTCATCTCTGAAGAATGCAACTATCATGATAATACCATAAACTGAGTGAATTAAGGAATTTAATAGTTCAAATCCAAAAATAATGGTTTTCACAATATAATTAGGGTTTATAATATTGAACATGTAATGATACTAAAATTTATGCTAAAACATGGGTTTATAACTCATTAAGATCAAGGAACTGTAATATCAAGAAATTCACAACATTCATAAACCCTAAGCTCTGAGGAAGGAGTTAAACTAAGGATTTGAGTTAACTTTGGGACTCAATGGGTTAAAGGATACCTATTAATGAAATCCCACATACCTGGAGATGAAAACCTTGGAGAATCTTTGGAATTAGAATCTTGAAGAAGATGAACCCTAGTGGCCTGAAGAGGAGAGAAATCGTCTTTCTCTTGTCTTTGCTAAGTGTCGATTGTTTTTCTGAGTAATGAGGGCTTAGGTTAATATTAACTTTATTAATCAGCTTTGGAAAGGTTTGAATGATGTAGTTTTGATGTTAAAAGAGTGTGAAAAGACTGAGCGGCCCTTATAAAAATGTGCTGGAAAAACTCCTGGAAGGAACCCATGAGACGTTCCTATGATTGTAGATCTTACCTATGATCGTGGGTTGTGATTGTGGTATGGGATGGACTTTTGGGTTCTCTTAACATGGTCAGATGAGCCATGGTACGATCGTGGGACCCACTCACTATTGTGCCTTGGTCCGTAGGTTGTTGGTCTCAATCGGATCAACTTTAAAAGTCAAGATCGTACCTAAGATCGTGGTTTCCAACCATGGTCGTGGTATCCTTTCAAGGTTGGAAGGTGTAAATGTCAACTTACGGGTTTTTGAGGCTATTTTGATCAGACGGGAGCATGGTATGATCGTACGTTGTAACCACGATCGTACCTTTGCTCGTAGGTTCTCACTGTTGTACAGTGTTTCACTAAAATGGCCATAACTCTTAGCTCCGACATCGATGAGTTGGAAAGGTAATTCAATATCTATCATTTGGTGGGTCTTGATCTCAAAAATACCCTTGGACCTAGGAGTTATACTCGTTTGAAGTTGACTATAGTAAGATTCTTCACATGGAAACCACCGATAAGGAAGGTTTCAACTTGGCTATGAGCTTGGAGTTACTTGTGGCCTGAATAGATGTCTAAATAACTTATAATACAATTGAAACATGTAGTTTAATTTTACATGTACTTGAAGTATGGTTTTAACCTTAGCTTGGGAGTTTCGGGGTGTTATAAAGTTAGCCTTCCATTTTATTAATTTTCTTTGTCCTCTTGAGCTGCAAAAAAGGTGAGAGAGGCTCCTAAATCCCCTTCCCCAGGGATGCCTCATGGACTGGGAGCAATGGAGAGGTGGAAATACCCTTGAATAGGGTAAAATCCAAGGTTTCCTCACGGATTTCACGCCGAAAAACACTAGCATTGAGTCTGAAGCTCACATCATACCTTCATAGGAGTTTTTTGGAGTCAAGGTAAGCTAGGTTCAACTGAGTAGCTTATACCTGGGTTAGAAAGCATAGGCGTGTCATAGATTTATGGGAGATTTCATGCTTAAGTCGGCCGGCACGGTGTTGGGTTGGATAAAAATAGTGAATTTTGGTAGTCTAAATGGAAAATTGTTACTACTTGTGCTATTTAATAAGTGAATAAATTAACGTGTATTGTTTTTGATGTTGATCGCTCATGAATGTTTGTAATGATATTGTACCCGAAAATGGTGTGGAACCTAATAAAAGCTAAAACTAGAGGTGGTTAGTGTTGGTGGATATCGAAGAATCTATGGTGATAACTAGAGGAATGGCAGTCTTAACCAGGTATTAGTGTTATCATAGAAGGCAAAATGTACTGAGGCATGAACTGTAGGTAAGTAGGGGTACCTAAGACCTTACGAGTCTCATCCAAGACCTAAATTGACGTACAAATTATAAATAATGGTTTAATGTAGTTAAAACCCAATTTGACTTATGTGTGCATGTTAATTATTTCTTTGTCTACTTGTTACAATGCATGTTCAAAGGAAGTAAATGGTTAAATGATATCTAAGTGTTAATCACATGCAATGAGGTTATATTAAAAGTTTATTAGTTTTACAAGAGTAATTTTCTTTGTTTTCATTGTGATTGTGATTGTTGTGATATCTATTGATTTTTGTGGGATGTACGGGTATTTGGGCATCTTCACGGGATTTATATTATTATTGTGGGATATATCGGTATTTGAACATCTTCACGGGATTGGTTGATATAAGGTTGGCAGGCACTAGATGTATGAGATTTTGGTACATGGACAAGAACTCATCCCCTGCAGTCATGGCTAGTAGGCGACCATAAGACCCTTAGCATGTTTGTATAAGGTATTGATGAGTGTGACAGTTTCTTGAGTGGACCAAATTTATTTGTTGACTTGTTATATTTAGTTCCTTGAGTGAACCGGTATTTATGATATTTGACTTGTTAATTGAACTGAATCCTTGAGTGGTACTGGCTAAATTGCAAATGATTGGGATATATCTTATTTGTCTATTTACTTATGTATTTGAGACATGGTTTGCATATTGTTGTTAAGTAAAAGTTTGTTTACTTAGTTGATATTGGTAGTCGAAATCTTGACTTGAGTTGCTGTCTATATTGATTGGTATTGACTGGATTTTGTGGTTTGTTTGAAAAGGCTAAGTGTTCATATTTGATAGAAGTTACTTGAAAGGTGTTCATGGTTGTGATTGTGGCATGGTTATGATCATTGGTCCATTGAATGATAAAGTTGAATTGGGTAAGGGGGTGTGCTATCTTGTTATTTAATTGGTCATAGCCTTATTTGAACTCTCTAGCTAGGCGGGTATTAATGTATTACCAAGATAACAAAATATGGATAGGTGTTATGTAAGAGTCTGAAATGACTGGTTGCTAAAGGTGGGGAAACCATTGAAGTTAGGTATGGTTGAGTTCATAATTATATGAGTGTTAAAGCCCGACTTAATGATGTTGTGAGAAGGTAGTGCATTAGAGTTGAATGTGGTGTGGAAGTTGACTTACTGATTAGTAAGATTGATAAAAGGTAAGGGATATAAAGAGCAAGGGGTAGAAGGTTTGACTCATGAAACTCTTAAAGTGAATGCTTTCCTTTTAGATATTTATGTGGTGTTTATGTAATTTAATTTGGATTGACCGATGATGCTTACCAGTACGTGTTATTTGTACTGATACTACTCTTCATATAACCTTTTCTGAGGTATAATCTGGTTGCAGGATCAGTAGATGCTTCATACTTGATGTGGTAGAGATCCCCAACAGCTTCTACCTTTGCCTCTTATAGTGGAATTTGGGTCATGTAGTTCAAAATTCTCTTGTAGTAGCTCTTGTACTTGTTTAGACTAGGTCCTTGGGTAAAAAAAAAATTTTGTACTTAAAGTTTTGTAAACCAGTTGTAATGAATCAAGAATTTATTTGTTTCATTAATGACTGTGGCATGTTTTCAATTGGGCGGTAAGGGTTCTCCTATCTAAGTGGATTAGAGTAGGTGCCCGCACGATCCAGTTAGTTGGATTATGACAAGATGAAAACTAAATAAAAAATAAAGACCAGTTGTTGACTTTTAAAATAAACACGAAAACCTAGATTAATTAATGAGTAATTAAGTTCCAAGCCCGCTCATTAATTTGTATAAAGACTTGAATTTATTAGTTAGAATTTTATTTAATTGTTGACCTTTTTCACTTCATAATATGAGTGTTCACTATGCTTTAATTCAATAGGAAAATAAAACTAATTAGAATTCAACAATAAAAAGCTGAAGTAGGCCTCGATCAAAGTTATTGTCATGATTCAAAATTTAGAGTCATGATGGCACCTATACGAATCCAGCGTAAATGTCACGACCCAACTACCGGATCATGTGAACATCTACTCTGAAACCACCTAGATAGGAGAACCCTTCATTCAATCTTGAATTATGTGGAAGACTTAACCATTAACTCATTATACATAAATGAATGCAGAAGATAACACGTTACAATTGTTTCTATAATATCACTAATACAACACTCTTTCCTAGGATCTAGTATAGACATGTACAAAAGCCACTGCAGAATGCACAATAAAAATGACACAACTTCTACCATGAAAATAGGAAGAGCAGAAGCTGATAATGATCACTAGCTGCACCACACAGAGAACTCCAACTGACCCTGCATCCAGGCTATACCCTAAAAAAGGGTATAGTAAGTGTAGCATCAGTACAAACAACACGTAATGGTAGGCATGTCAGCGGACTGAAGTTAAAGTACATAAAATATAATATAGAAATTCAAGATAAATCATGTACATATAAAGTGATAGTGTAACTTCCCTCAATTTACAGTTCATATCATCACTTAATATAAGTAACTTTCGTTTTCCCCTCAAATATATCAGCCTTTAGATCTTCAACCTAGGTAAAATATGAGAGAACACAAATCCACAGTCAAGCTAGAACTACAAAGATTAACTACCCAATATTTCCTTAACCTTCATTATTTCTAAATCATCTCTCTCAAACCATTTGCTCATTCAGCCCCACCAACACTCCAGTATCCAATTATCACTTTATTCACATCCTTAGAAACTTAATCAATTTTATTCATTTATAGACACCGCGTATGTAGTATATGAGTTCCAATTCAAATAATAGTACTTTCTGTCCAAAACAGTATTCCCAACACTAACGCAAACAAGCAGCACATGAATACAGTAGCCAAATCAATCATAATAGAGTGTTAGGGATGGGATCAGAATCAGTAACAACTAAGGAATATAACATATAATGGTCCAAACACATAAGAACCACATAAATGCACAACTTTCCAATCTTATAATCTCTCCGGAGAGAATGCGGTAGCAAGGGTAGCAATAGAACATAATAATGAATAAAAGGGATCATACCTGGGATGGATTCATCGAAATCTGTCTCAGAATCAAAACCTCGTAGATGGAACAGAGACAGGAAAACGACATCGATCATCCATGAGATATCGTTGACATTTTCGAAGTCAATCGGAGAAGAGAAACTTTTGGGGGGCTTGAATTTTTTGAGTAGAGGATAGAATGGGGTTTATTTGATGGTGTTGCAACGTGAGGTTTACCAGCCAAAGTTGGCGGTGATGAACAGAGGAAAAGAGCGAAGAGAGGCGGCTGGGACGTTCCCACCGATGGAGGTGGTACGATAATAGAGAGGTGGGAGTGTTTTATTTATGTTCGCCGGCCATGGAAGGTCGACGGCAGAGTGGTGGCGTGTGGGGCGGCGTTGGGTTGTTGGTTGGAGATTGTGGACCAAAGGGTGGTTGTGTGGTGGAGCAATGGAGGTCAGAGGAGATGGTGGAAATGAATTAGGGATTAGGGTATTTGGGGATGTTGTCAATTAAGAAAAGGAAATACAATGGGTATTTGATCTGGTCCGTCTGATTAAAGATGGGACGGCTGTGATTAAAAGATGGATTGGGTCGGGTCAATTTATCAAAATTGGGTCACTAAATATGGGTTAATTTGGAATTGAATTGGGGGTTAAAATTGAGTGAAATTGGACTCAATTTAGGCTATAATTGACATCCATTGTATACAAATGGCTAAAAATTAAATGAATTGATAGAAACTGAATCGAATTAGGCTGCTATACCATAAATATAATTCAACAAATAAATAATATTGAAAATAAATATAATACCATAAATAATAAATAAAATGTTATTTTAGAATTAATCGTAAATAAAGTACGAAAAAAGTTACATTTGAAATGAGACGTTATTTCACTAAAATATGAATATATGAATTTATCTACTAAATTAATAACAATAATATATAACACACTTATAATGTATAAATAATTATATAAATAAATTTAATATTTGAATAAGATCTAAAATACGTTAATCAGTCAAATAGCAACCCGAGTTGAAAATAGAGAGGTCAAAATTGGGTGTCAACAAAGTCAAACTATCAAGTTGGCTAAGAACTGAACGTCCAAAGCCAACGGCCGCTTCGAGACTGAAATAGAAGTCCAGATACCCATACTCACCGCCTTTCGGCTCAAGGCATCTGCTACCACATTCGTCTTGCCCGGATGACATAGAATAGAGATACCATAGTCCTTCAGAAACTCAATCCATCTGCGCCCTAGAATTAAGCTCCCTCTGAGTCATAATGTACTGAAGACTACAGTGGTCAGTGTAGATCTCGCAACGAACACCATATAAGTGATGCCTCCAAATCCTAAACGCAAAAACTACCACCGCCAACTCCAAGTCATGAGTGGGGTAGTTGCGCTCGTGAACCTTTAGCTGCCTTGACGAGTAAGCAATAACTCGACCCTACTACATCAGAACACATCCCAAACCAATACCAGAAGCATCACAATAAACCATGAACCCCTCGCCCTCAACAGGAAGAGTCAAAATAGGAGCTGAAGTGAGCAAGCTCTTGAGCTTCAAAAAGCTCGACTCACACTCCTTAGACCACTAAAACGGGACCTCCTTCCTCGTCAATCTGTTCATAGGAGCTGTAATAGAGCCTTCAACAAATCGCCTATAGTAACCTGCCAAACCAATAAAGCTACAAACTTCAGTCGGAGATGCAGGTCTATCCCAATCACGAATAGCCTCAATCTTTACCGGATCTACCATAATCCCATCCTTAGACACCACGTGCCCTAGGAATGTAATAGAATCGAGCCAAAACTCACACTTTGAGAATTTGGTAAAAAGCCTAAGATCTCTCAAAGTCTAGAGCACAATCCTCAAATGTTGCTCGTGCTCCTCCCTACTCCTCGAATACACCAATATGTCATCAATAAACACAATCACGAAGGAGTCCAAATACGGCCTGAAATCATGGTCCATTAAATCTATAAACGTTGTTGGGGCATTGATCAACCCAAAAGACATCACCAGGAACTCATAATGGCTATAGCGAGTCCTGAAGGCTGTCTTAGGGATGTCCTCAGCCCGAATCCTCAACTGATGATATCAGGATCTCAATTCAATCTTAGAGAAAATTGCCACACCCTGAAGCTGGTCAAATAAATCATCAATACGAGGCATAGGATACTTATTCTTTACTGTCACCTTATTTAGCTGTCTGTTTAGTCGATACACATACGCATGGAACCATCCTTATTTTTTACGAACAACACAGGAGCACCCCAAGGCGATACACTCGGCCTAATAAAACCCTTACCTAAAAGATCCTGAAGCTAAGAATTCAGTTCATTAAGCTTGGAAAGAGCCATAGGCTTCCCGGCTCAAGATCAATAAAGAACTCAATATCACACTCAGGAGGAAGGCCAGGTAGGTCGGTACAGAAAACATCAGAAAACTCACAGACAATAGGAACAGAATCAAGCCAGGGACTCTCGGCTCTAACATTGCAAACATAAGCAACATAAGACTCGCAACCCCTCGACACCAATCTCCTAGCCCGAATATAAGAAATATCCCCATCGGTGCACGGCTAAAAAATCCTTCCACACAACTAAGGGTACGCCAGGCAAGGCTAAGGTAACGGTCTTAAAAAATAATCCAAGTTCACATGATAAGGGGATAACCAGTCCATGCCGAGAATCACGTCAAAGTCCATCATGTCTAACACAATAAGATCAGCCCGAGTATCAAACTCTCGAACGGTCACAACACATAATCTATAAACCCGATCCACTACTAGAGAATCACCCATGGGAGTAGATACAAGCAATGGAACAGATAAAGGCTCCTAAGACAACTCTAATCGTGGTGCATAATAAGCATAAACATATGAATAAGTGGATCCGAGATAAAATAAGATAATAGCTAGTTGATGGCACACGAAAATTGTATCTGTAATAACAGCATCCGAAGACTCTGCCTCTGGCCTACCAGGTACATCATATAAATGACCTTGCCCGCCACCTGACTGGGCGTCTGACCTACCACCTGTCCTACCTGCCTGAGAACCTCTTCGAGAACCCTGGGGACCACCCCTGTGACCCTGAGCACCACCCTTAGCTGGAGGCAGCACTGATCTGATCGACTGAACACTCTGCACTGCAGTCTTGATTGTCCCACGCCGGGGACACTCTCTAGAGTAATGACCAACAACCCCACAACTATAGCAAGCCCAGGGCACCCCGCCCTGACCAAAAGATTCGGCTGACCTGAAATAGCTACCTCAACTGGAAGACCCAAAATGTACACCTCTTGAAGACTGGCCACTGTTCGGGCCATGGTAATCACTGAAGCTGGCCTGACCTCCTTCAGTAATCTGAAGTGTTGTCTGAACGTGCCCACTAGACTGACTGTGATGTTGATAAGACTAACATGGAAGGTACCTACCCTGAGAACCTCTTCCTCTAAACTGCGAACCACTATGGCTCCCACTGAAACTGCCTTAATGACGAGGTCACTTATCGCTACCCCCTTGGGCCCCTCGATACATCTCTTCCATAGTCTGGGCATAATCAAAAATATCGATAAAAGACCTACCAGCGGCAACAAAACTCTGAGTAGCCATGCAAAGAGAAAGTTTCAGTCCCCTAACATAACATTGAATCCTTTCATACTCGATAGGCAAGATCGTAGTAGCATGTCTAGCCAACTCGTGGAACCGTGCCTCATACTCAACCACTGATATAGAACCCCGGTGTAAGTGAGTGAACTGATCCCTCAGGGGATCACGATGGCTGCGAGGCATTTATTTCTCCAAGAAGGCCTTGGAGAACTGACTCCATGTCATAGGGGGAGATTCAACTGGCGTAGCATCAAGATAACCACTCCACCAATGTCTAGCTGCCAAGTCCAACTGAAAAGTGGTGTAGTCAACCCCACAAGCCTCAACTAGGCTCAAATTACTGAGCCTATCACGCAAGCAGTCAAGAACTCAAATGCATCCTCACCTGGAGCCCCTGTAAACCTTAGTAGAGTCAATCTCATAAATTAACCCAACATCTTATGCTCCTCAATGGACATAGCAGGTTGAACGGCTTCCAGCTAAGCAACTACCAGTGCTAGAGGGATCTCAACTCTGGGAGCTGCAGCTACGAGCTACGCCTCTACATCTATACCACTCTAGTCTACAGACTGTGCACTATCAGATGGTGCACTACCAACTAATCCCAAGAACTGGACCAAGGCATCTCTGAGCAATGAAGAAGAAACTAACCCTGGTGGCTACTGGGCTGTCCTCGGCCCACCAATGGCTAGAGTGGCAGAATCTCTGGCTCGGGAGCAATAGTAGGATCTGGTGATAGCTCTTCATCCTGATTCCTAGCTGAGGCTGCAGCTCTAGCCTGGCCTCGACCTCTAGGTAGGCCACGTCCTCTGGCGGGTGACCTAGCCGCAGACTCGAGATCCTTGTCGTCGGTCGTAGTGGCGCGCGTCCTGACCATCTGTGAAAGAGTGAAACAATGAGAACCTTAGAAACCGACACAGACTCAACACATGAAATGAATAAAGAAAGTGAAGTCATCCTAAGAATGTCCTATAGCCTCCCGAAGATAAGACACGGACGTCATCTTTCCGATCCTCGGGACTCTACAGGACACTTGCTCTTATACCAACAATGACAGTGAACCTAGGCTCTGATACCAATTTGTCACGACCCATTTTCGGAGTCATAATGGCACCTACCGTAACCCACCAGTAGGTAAGCCAAATCATAGCCCGAAATGATAAGTAATGGGTTAAATAGCAGAAGACGGGATAAATATCAAAAAATAAGCATATAATAAGATGGAAGGTGATATAGATATGAACACGATCCTAAAATGTCAAACGAAAAAAAGAAAGAACAAAAGAAGCATCCCACGACAGTCGGTACAAGAGCCAATAATCAAAAGAATAAGAGTACTAGTAGTATCAATACACAGATAGTCTTGAATGCAAAGACTGTCCAAAATCAAGGAATGAGAGGGGATCAGCTCCGGCTCTGAAAGCTCACCCTATCTTCGGATCCTATAAGCAAGCTAGATGGAATATCAACGACGATAGATAGTACTCGAATCTGAATCAGAAAAAAATACAGAAGTACAGTATGAGTACTAAAACAACGGGTACTCAGTTGGCATCATCGGCCAACTATGCTAAAGCATAATAAAATACGAGAATGTAAACTAAGTCAAGGAGAAAGGGGCAAACCTGAGATAATGCTCCAACTGACAAATGATAAATACCAATATACATAATATCGAAGGAAAGTAATCTAACTACACCCTAACTGGGCCTCCATAAACCCAGAAGGCTCAAACATAAGAAGACTAACCCAACGAGCCCCCATAAGCCTGATGGATACAATCAAAAGGAAATCTATGGACACTAAGCATAAAATAACCAGCCATTGATCCCATATCTGTGAAACCATTAATACTACGTGATACCAAACTCAAATCATCACAATATCATAAGTAAACCATAAAGTGCCAGACTCGAACCGGTAAGGTAGTATCATAAGTGAATAGCAAATATCGGACTCGAATCGGTCTTTAAAGTAACTACACGATACCAAGTCTCACCACAAATTAGGGAAAATTCCAAATCAGCCTAAGGCTCAAGGATATAAGTAAAGATATGAAAGAAGGCCTACTAGATCTACAAGGAGCTAATTAGGATATTCGACCTAAAGAAGGGCCGGTGGGGCCCGCTACTAACCCTGAAAGTACATTCTAAGGTAATTTCTATCCCAAACTAAACTAAGGCCTCCAAGTTCCCTTATAAGGTGCCAATGGTGTCTAAGTAGACCCTAAGTCGACAACTAAATTTAAGGAATCGGTGAATAGGTCGATTTCAACCTAAAACGACTTTCTAATCGGCTAAATATTCCAAATTCCACTAAACATGCGACCAAGCCATAAATTCCAACCCAAATCTAGCATAATAGTATATTAATACCATAATAAAGCTTAATCTATGAGGAAAGTAAGCCTAGCCTACCTGGACGCCGAAGAATGTCCGAGAAAGTCCACTAAATTGAAGAATTTCCCTTTCGAGAAGCCTCCACACGATGCCACACTATCAAAATAATGATCTATGCATTAATACAAGAATAACAATATCCATATTGCATATGAATTCTCCGGATCCAAAGTTAAGCTAAAAATCCCATGTAGGGCCCGCTTGCGGAATCACAACTTTGAAACCATCAAAACGTCCCTCAAGGCTCAAGGATCATTTACCCTCAAGAATGAGTGAAATCAAAGCACAAACACACCCTCAAATCAGTCCACTAAAGATTAGGGATTTAAGTTTAAAATGGAGAATTAATCAAAAATTTAATGGAGACTTACGGAAATATTGAAGAGGAAATGACCACACTAACATCTCCAACCCACCACGAACACTCAATGATCAAGCTCCACAATTCTCCAAGTTCCTAGGGTTTTGTGGACATGGAGAATGAAAATAATGAGCCAAAATCGGGTCTCCCTCATAAATAGCTGCAGGAGCCGCTTTAGCGGCCAAATGACCTCTAAAGCGGTAAAGCATCGCTTAAGCGGTCCTTTGCCCCCGGGGGCACTACCGCTAAAGCAGTCGAATACCGCTTAAGCCACTACCTCTAAAGCGGTAGTTGGTGTCTTTAGTAACAGAGGGAGACACCTGGGCTTCCGCTAAAGCGGTCCATTGTCCGCTTTAGCGACCCCCGCTTAAGCGGTCACACCAGTTGATGCCTGCACCAGCACATACCAAAATTTTGCTAAGTTTCCATTAGGCCCTCGAAATTCGTTTGGAACCCTGAGAATGCAAATGAACTATGCTACCTTATCAAATTCGAAATTCCAGACTCAACGACGCCATCGAAATTCCCACCCGAGGTTGTTTAGATGAAATATAGGTCCCACACCCAAGGGTCATTTTAACAACTTCCACCCAATAGCCCAAAACTAGTCCGTACATCTTGGGACCCGAACCAAAAGTCCTCCTAGACTAAAATCGTTGTTTCGGATCTAACGAAACTATTAGAATTAGCATACGAGGTCATTTACCTAAAGATTATGCCCGATACCCAATCCTTAACAGCGAGAACTTTAAAATAGGAAATTGGCTCTAAAAATCAAACAAACTGTCCAGTAACCGAAATGTCGGCTCCAGTAAGTCATAAATGACTTGGGGCAGCTATGGGAAAGCTCTAATCGCCGAAATAGTGCAGAAATGTAGAAAATGACCTGGAGGGTCATTACAAAAAGGAAAAAAGGTTACAAAAGTTAGTATAAGGTTGTGAAAACCCTCTCACATCACTCCACACAACCTCTCCTTTTTCCACTCTAGAGTTGTCATATTTCACACCCTTACTCCTCTCAATCTTTTCTCTCAATTTTATTAGAGTTCGGATAAGGGCCAAGGATCTCTTGTGAAAGGTTTGGAGGTCCCTTCAACTCTAGCTTCCACTTTGGTGCATAAGGAGTGGATGGGTTAACTTGCATGTTCAACTCCTTAGCACCAACCTCACAAGGAGTAGCTTGCTTTGCCTCCAAAGGCAACTCTTTAGATTCAACTTCATGATGCGTAATTTACCTCATTTGGACTATTGACTTGACTTTTTCAAGTAGTCGAGAGCAATCAACTATTTTTTTATCCCATATTCTAAATTTTTCATCAAACCCTTCCCTCAATGAAGCACAATCTTTCTTCAACTAGGTAATGCTTCACTGGCATCTACTTTATTAGGGCATGTTGGAAAAAAAGAGAATTTGCCCTTTGAGATCCATGATGTAATAGTACCAATCTTGTCTATATGGAAGTCCATTAACTTTGGAACCATAGAATTTCCAAACACATTTGACAAACATCCATAGGCATTACATCACACCAAACCCTCTCTTGATAATTCCCAAGTGAAATAGGTACCTTGACTTTCCTATCAACCAAAAATCCCATTCGAGTAACAAAAGGATTTTCTTTCGAAAGAAAGGTAACCAGAGCATGCTAACCATTAGGGTTATAGAGTTGATAACACTATAATCATCCATCACAACTTCAAGTTTCGCTCTCCCACAAATGATCATTTTTGTTTCAAGAACTCGTCTTTTCGGAACATGCATATTTTGAAACATTGTGTTCGCTTTACTCTCATGGATTATTAATCTTTCCATCCTACATGAAAAACAAGTTAGTAGCAAAATTCCTCACGCCTCTCATCTGTGGAAACTCTCAACTCACCTAAAGTGTCTTTCCGAAGTTGATAGAGAACTTCTTTTGTTCAATCAATTCACAAGGTCACTTATTCTTTGTGGAATAATGGATTTTTGTTCAAAGAAGAATGGACGACTCAATTAAAACTAACAGACTTGAATCAAGAAATTATCAACGAAATAAAATTAGAAAAGTACAAGAAAAAAAATCGTACTCAAAGAACTTGATAATATTTAGTAGGATAATCTACTAATTAAAATCAAATTATGAAGCCAAAAAAAAAAAAAAAAAATTAATAAAAGAAATTAATTTACCAAGATTTGGACTAAAAAAAATTAATTGGGAATAAATTTGGTTGAAATCCATGGAGAAAATGCTCCAAAAGGGTGGAGAAAAAACTAAAAAAAAAGCTGAAAATTGTCTCAAAATGACGCTTCCAAAAAATTGTACCCTTGTACTTCCTTCCTTTTTTTTTTCCCTTTTGGAATATTTCCTTTTATACTACTCCCAAACACTTATCTTTTTTCTTTCTTTTGGATCAAAAACACCTTTTTGGAAGATTCTTCCTCAAGAACATATGAATTTCATGAAGAACACTATGAATATTTATAAAATTCAAAAATTCACAACTCACTCAAATTAACTCCGATCTTCATGAAATTTTGAACACAAGCTCCTTTCAACACCACGAACAAACCCCAATAATTTTTAGCCCTCAATTTTAAGTCAAAAATAAATTCATTTCCACCATCTTCAAACTATGAAGAACGCCATAAACTTCAAATCTTCATAACTTTTTCATTTTAGCTCCAAATTCCATGAAATTCGAGATTTAGGCTGCTCTTGCTATGGAGAAAAAAAACCCCAATGCTTTAGAAGCTCCAATTTAGCCTCAAATAACAAACCCACTTCACCTTCTTCAAACTTTTTCAAGCTCAACAATGGTGAAATTTTGAAACACCTCCAAATCAATTCAAATTTCGGATTTAGACACAAAAATACTAGAGAATACGACTCTAGTGTCAAAAACAACAAATTAAACACAAAAAAAATCGGATTTTTTTTTAAGTTTTTCTTTTTTGGATTTTCGAAATTATGAACCTAGGATTGAGATCCGTAGAAGTGAATCTCTAGCCTAAGCTCTGATACCAAGATGATAACGATCTCAATCAAGTGACTAAAATCAATATTGAAAATACGGAAATTAACAACACAAATAAAGATAATGGAGAAATTAAGATGAGGATTATAAGAAATTAGATGAGAAATATAACGAAAGAAAGGCTTAATTGAACAACAATTAAATCAAGGAAGAAAGAGAACTTGATTTCAATTAGAATAGAGAAACCCAATTTGAATCCACCTATGAGTAACTCTTGTGAAAATCAAGATTAAGAAGTCCTAAATCAACAATGGAAATCCACCCATCACTAACTTAGATTTAGCTACACTAAACTAGACTACAGGAATTCCACCCCAAAACACTTTTTAAGAATAATATTCTCAAATCATCAAAATCTAAGGACGAAAATAACTAAGGTCACTATTTATACTTATTTCCTTTATAAAAATAGTCTATTACAAAAATAGTCCAGAAGTGACTATTTATGAAATAACCTACAAGGACCCTTCTTGATTGCCCAAATTGCCTCTTGATCGCTCGTGGCCTTGTGTCTTTATTGCTCCATGGCTTCCTACGAGCACCAAAATATCGTCCATATGTGGAATCCCCTCTTAATATAGTCCAAGCTAACCATTCTCGTATCATTTAGTGAAATCCGACAATGGAGAATCGACTCTGATGATCCACGCTATTCCCTTCCTCCTTATGCTCTTTCTCTCGTGTTTTTGTGTTCTCTTTTTTAGATTTGATCGAGTTTTATGTTTTTTTATGTTGCTCTGACATTTTTGTCGTGGAAGAAACATCATGGATCCTCAATCCCCCCCCCCCCCCGACAATCTTCAGTCGGAGCTGGATAACTGTACTCAAACCATATCTCATGCTAGAGTTTTTCTGCTCAAAAGGTTTGGGGCTTTCGGGGTCTTTTGCTCAGAAATTGGTGTATAAGTGCCTTGAGGAAGGCTGATTTCTTCTTCTTACTTCTGGTTTTATCGGCCTAAAGTTTGGAACTTCTGGGAATCAGAGGTCGTGTAGAAGGATCAGCCTCTTCGACCAAGTCGGTCGTCCCTTGAAAGTGGCCAGGGGCTCTAAGAATGATTAAATCTTCCTCCCGGTCTCTCCCCAGAGAGTGTTGATCATTGATAACTTCCTTGACCACCGATCCTATAGGAACAACGGGCTCCTCAAAGTCCAAATTATGCGGCATTTTCGTTATTACTTATACTGAATTCAGTGTGGATATCAATAATTTATACCGAAATTCACTTTAAATTATATATTGTATTTCCTATTTTTAATGTAACAACTAAACATCCACTAAAATATATACATAAAATTCATGCGGAACATTATTAGCGAATCAAATGACAAGCTCATTTTTAGTTCATCCCTTGTTTGACGACCAACTAGATTATACTAGTTGGTATGAGGAATTATTTCAACTTAACAATCTCCAAAAAAAGAATGAGAATCCTGAAGGCACCAAAAATAAATGGGAAAAGGGCCTAAAATGCCCTTCAACTATGTGAAATGGTGCAAAAATGTCCTTCGTCTATCTATTGGGTCTGAAATGCCCTTCCCGTCTACCTATTAGGCCTTAAATGCCCTTCTCGTCTACCTATTGGGGTTGTTTTTCCCTTTCATATAACAGCTGACCACTGACCCCACTTCATTAATGACGTGACATATTTCTATTGGTCAACTAATAGTTAATTAAAATAATTAATTTCTCCTTTAAAATCCCGACCCGCCCAAACTAATTGAAACGGACTAAAAAAGGAAAGTAAAACAAACTAATTGAAACAGAAAAAGTATTTTTTTTTCTTAAGCTCGAAAATGCAGGAAGAATGAGACACGGCAACTCTGTCTGTAGATGTTGAAAAGATGGAAGCTTCTGTGAAGTCCCTAGTATATGAATATCAATATGGTTTACTCTTTAAGATGTCCCTAGTATATGAATATCAATATGGTTTGCTCTTTAAGATATTTTGACTAGTTTTAAGATGATAATAAAATATATCAACAATTAGGTGGGGCGGGTTAGGTTGGGCGGGTCAGATTTTAAAGGAGAAATTAATTATTTTAATTAAATATTGGTTGACTAATAGAAATGTTACATCATTAATGAAGTGGGGTCAGTGGTCAGCTGTTAAATGAAAGGGCAAAACAGCCCCAATAGGTAGACGGGAAGGGCATTTCAGGCCCAATAGGTAGATGAAGGGCATTTTTGCACCATTTCAAATAGTTGAAGGGCATTTTAAGCCCTTTACCGAAAATAAACACGTTAATATGCAAGTATATATCATACTTCAAGCATCCGAGATACATCTAAATTGAAAATGATATAACGTTCTTCAGAAAAACAAACTTATTCAAGTTCTATTTTTTCAAAAGAGTCTCACTCTTCTATCATTAAATCGGTATGAGGTAAAAAACATACACCATCTTGAAGACTAAGCAAAACCCAGCTGATGTTGATTGTGCTTAATTATCAAGATAACATAAATAACGTGTCACACAATATGTGGTTTTATTTTAAATACACTCATATTTGGCCTATAACTAACACACTTTTTCTTCACTCACATATATTAACCCATGCACAACACTCTTTAAATTCACATACATAATTATCTAAGGTTATTAAAGAGAATCATATAAAGCATATTGCAAATGTGGTGACTGGTAAGTTGCAAGAGTACTCCATTGTAATTCTTCATATGGTGAATATGTAAGATTAGTACTATTGTATCCATGATTTAATAATGCATCGTCTTCCTCAAATCGAGTCCTTTTTCGTGCTTGACAACCAGATCTATCAACCTCGGAATCATATTCAACCTCCAGTTCTTTAACGTTTGATTCAGATTCCTCGCATAGAGATGGTAAAGACAAGGGTGAATATGAATAGGACTTGCAGCTTGGCCTAGAACCCGAAGCACGAGCTTTTTGTTCTTCCATTATTCGGTCTAGAAACCTTCCTTGTGCTTCGAGTTTCATCTTCAAGTTTCTTTGAACCTTTAAAAAACAAAAAATAATTTGATCTTAAAAACTTGCTAAACATGGATGAAAATCATCAAAATGCTAATTATAAGGTTATATAGTTTACCTCAAGATGATTGCTTAATCGCTTGTGTGCATCCATATGCATTTGTAATGCTTCATTAAGCTGAGCGCCCCTATATAGATCGATGTAGAGTTTAACTTCTATACATAGTGTAAAAGAATTTTTACCTAATGATTTATACTTAAGAGATACTAATTAATTATAGGTATTGCTCATGATAAGTTGAACTAGTAACTTGGAACATAAGGCAGACTTGTTAAAATACCGAATAGTTGTAATTATTCCATTGTTTGTGTAAAGATATAAATTATATTCATTTACATTTGATACTATATCTCGAGCAATAATATAATTTTAAGACTGGTCGAAGGAATAATACTTATACAGTAGCGGATTAGGAGCTCTGCTTACGGATTAATTAACTACTGGAAAAAAGTGTCATTTACTTGAAGATTTTACTGGGGGATTTTTGTTGCGGGTGATTCCTACGGATTTTCATGCAATATTTCTTGTGAATTTGGATAGTTCGTGCAGAAATATCTGCATGAAAGTTACATATAACTTTATAATCCCCATGTAAAATTCCTATACGTATATACAATCCCATGTAACGTACGTGGGGATTGATATTTTGCATAGTTAAAAGTTACCGACAAAGGTTTTCACAATGGATTTTTGTTGGCAATAAAATCCGCAAACGATGATATTATCTACGGATTTTTAATTATAATCTACAGGAAAAAAAATTGCATGTAAATTTGGCACTTTTCTAGTAGTGGATATGGGTAGGCAGTAGATCGTGCTCAAACTTTGTCTATGTAACAAAAAGTTACACTAAATATCTACAAATATTTAATTATGAATTATTATTATGTATTAATTTAATATCATTATAGAAATCTATAAACTTCAAATCCTCGACGGTTAAAGAAGTAACTCACGCTGTAGCACTGAAGTTTGGCAAAATTTCTGATATGCTTTTCCTTTCAAACTTGCCAACTATACGTTAGAAAATGAAAAGCAAGACAAAATAAACAGAACTTAGTATATATTAGTAATAAAATTAACTTGTATATGACCAATGGAAATTTCAAAAAAGTAATAGAAAAGAAACTTACTAGCAGGATCTTCGCGGACAAATTTTGACATACGGTATTTCTGTTGCAAATCCAGAGAGAAAATATGGAATGAATAAATAATAGTCGTACAAATAGCAGGGCAGATTTACTGCTTACTTTTTCTAGCCGACATATATAGATTATACACTGATTATACATGCTCACACACTTATTACACATGGATTATAATATATACCTATTAGTTTAATCGATTGAGTCGACGACTATTTAGATTAATCTTTCGTAAGGGATAAGTACTTCTCCTTTTTCATGCATGTATACATAACTCAAGTCTTAAATGAAAAAAAATCTCATTTGCAGATTTGAAGTACTAAGTTGCATTTCAGGCATCCAAGTAAAAAATCGGAAAATACCAAACATAGGACCCTTTATGATGACCCGATAGATGCAGGAGGAATCGGGATTTGGAATTTATGCTTTTTAATAGCGATATCAAGTTAATACTACAATAATAACTAGTTTACGGTCGAAGATTTATAGATATTTAGTAGATTTCTTAATGGATTTACGTGAAACCGTAACAAGGCTTCTAGATCTGCGCTGACAACAGAGGTTTCTAACACAAACACAGAGTTTTGGCCAAAGCTCGATGGCTAGAACTATGACTCAGGCCCTGATCACAGTCATGAACTCAAAGAAGGACTCGTGTAGTGAATTCAGTTGAACCTGCTGATATACATATATGTGAAAACACTCCGAAAAATAGTAAATAAATTTTAAGTTTAGAACACAGATTCTACCTCCACATACATGAACTGTGTATCCACCCATCCAAAGCTTTTTTCATATCAAGGAGATGGAGAGATGTGGACGTACAATATGTAAAAATGATACACACAAATGAAAGAAATCATCACAAGGTATATAAGAAAACCTGTAGGTGGCTTTTCACATGGAATATTGTCAGACCAGCAATCCCCATAACCTTCAAAATTCCTTTTGGTGTTGCTCCTGCAAGACAATTTAGTTTGTTGAAGAAAATGAAAAAAGGGGTGAGGATAATTATATGGTAGAAAGCGCTTCAAATTGAACAGAGGGTCATTGAATACAAGAAGAATTTTCACGTGTTTGACCCATGAAAAAGAGTTGTGATCGCCGGCTCGTGAGATGCCGTGTTCAGATACTAAATTAAGTAAAAAGTAATAGTGAGTCTCATTGCCACCTGTTATCAAAAAGAATTTTGACATATTTGGCTCATGAAGAGGAACTAGGTCTGCACGTGAGCGTGTCAAAGAAAAAATTAACTAAGTAAAAGTGGATCTCATTGTCACTCACTATCACAAAGAACTTTCACGTCCTTGGCCTATAAAAAACAACCAAGAGTGCACGTGAGGGGCAATCTCCTTAACTATTAAATTTTTAGATCAGATGATCACACACTTGAATAAGAATCACCTACTTTCCGGACCTCCGAGCTGAGTAACTGCCTTCTCAAACAGATCATGAAGTTCTTGAGTCCATTTCAGTCTCTCCTTTGATGAGCAATCGGAACGATTCGATGCCATATTGGAACTTGGCAGCTCTCTGAATTTCCCAGGCATTGCGGAGAACTATGCCAAAGCTTATAGACAAAGAAAGAACACTTTAAGCAAACTTGTTGTCAAGATAATGTTAACAAGTTGATGGATACTATGGAAACAGGGTAGGTAGAATGCCGATAAATTTTCGGAACAAACCAAGCTAAGTGAAAGAGTCCTCAATTTCTTAAAAACAAAGATCTTGATTTTTATAATCATTTGGTGAAGAGAACTAAACTCGTAAGCAACAACCAGCTAACAAGGGTAGTAAAAATTGGCACTTCTCTACTGGAATTTTCTGGAACTGGTCTTAAAATTTGAGGTACAAGACAAAATAAGGCATATCTACTAGCCAGCCTTTATCCTTGATATGTTCAATTTATATTCAGTTTTTGGTTCATACTGTTGGCTAAATCCAAATAGCACACCATTAATAAAATAGTAACAGACCAGTTATGGAAGCAATCAGGTCCTTTGGAAGCAATACCTGTAAAGGCATGTAATCAACATAATGCAATTGCATTCATTAGTTTATTGAAAGTAACTATGGAACCACCAAAATAAATTTACAAACTATGTAATTCTTTGACAAATAATTGTGAAGCACTTAACATTATAAAGTAGAGTAAATCAACAGACTTTCTATATATTGGGATTGTGTCAACTTCTGAAGATGGATTAAGGAAAGAAGAGAAACTTCATCCTCTTTTTGAGCATATATAGGTAAAGAAAAATTACAATAGCGTGTCTATTAAAAATTGTAATATTGCTGTACTACTCTGTTAATGGCCAGAACAAGATTTATGGCCTCCTCTGATTCATGAGACGGCTACTGTCTGCTCCGCTTCAAGGTACAAGACGGGCATTTGTATTGCTTTATACTCTCTGCTTTAGCAGGTGTTATCTTCACACACTTGCCATGGTACCACTTCTCACAGATGTCACAGCCAATCCAAAACTCATCAGCACTGTAATTCCCACCACAGCTTCCACAGAGTGTTTCACCATGTTCTTCTTCATCCTCCTCGTAACTTTCATCTGCCAATTTTGGGGTGCTTTTCGCCTGACCATCACTAGATCTCTGCATAAACGGGGGATTTTTGGCTTTAGTAATGAAGGAGAGAGTGAGCAAGCACATAAATAGTAGATCATGACATACTGAGGAGAAATAAGAGCATCATGGTGTTACTGATATTTCGCATTAATCCTTCTAATAATAAGGGGACCTACCAACTCAGGAACAACAAATTAAAGGGAAGATAACATAATTGCTTGGATGTTTTCCCTACCTTTATGCTACTACCACGGGATTTGCTCCCGCTGTCTGCACTTGGCTTATCTTTGATAGGCTTTCTTTCTGTCACAACTTCAAAGACAGTGGACAATTCATTGATCAAGCTGAATAGACGTTTCCTGTCCAATAAGTGTGGAAGTCAGAATAACAAGGACTTCCTCTAGAAAAGTTACACCACAAAGTAGAGACTCCCAAGTGTGAGTTATAAAGAACCAAATCAGAAAGCTGTCTGCAAATAGCAATTAGCAAGTAGAGTGACACTATATTATGATTCTTTTCACCTCTTGCAAGCCTCCACACATACACCACAAAAGAAGATGGTGGAGTGGCGAAAGAGGTGAAGATAGTGGAGTGGCGAAAGAGGTGAATAAGAAGTAATAAATGCTGCCCCTGGCACTGAGCGCTTCCTCCTTAAATGGGCCCTATGTGGTGCGATTCTGGATTAGTGGGGCTAGTGAGTTCTGGATACCAAATGATTATACCCAAAAAAATTGCTGCCACTGAATTTGGAATCTAATGCAATGCCCGAGAAAAGAAGGATAAGAAAATACTATGAGAAGTATAAACTATGAGATCTCTAGGAAAAAGAGTGTCTTGGCAAACATGTGACAACATCCTTAACATTATCTCTCTCTCTCTATCACACCTCCTTGGGTGCGATCCCTCCCTGGAGCTTGTGTGAACACCTATGCTGCTTGGACTCTTCGAAAATGTCAACGGGTGGGTGTCAGATTCGCCAAAAGTAATGTATTTTTGGAGAATCTGACACGGGTGCAACATCTAAAATGAAGAGTCCGCGCAACTTAGGTGAACACTGGACGCTTGTGCACCTGGCTTCCCTAATATTTTTAATCCACCAATGTATGTTCATTATTACTAGAGATGCAATCCATCATTTTTTATTTTTTATTTTGATAATTAAAATTAAGAGATGCAATCTATCATTAAGAAGATAAAAGTGTCTTAAGGCTTGTTATTAGCACCAGCAGCTAACCTCTAAAGAAAGTGGAACTGGAAAAAAATATCAAACTAGAAAACATAACATATATCCTACATGTAAATAAAGGGAATGAGGTGGCTAGATAAGTCTATAGACTATTCCGAAGCTTTTGCATGTTTAAATTGTGTAACTGTAGACGTTCCTCCACTTCACATGTCTAACATCCAGAGAGGCAATGTACAACACTAAATAGAATGGTCACCCATCAGAAATCCGGGGGCAAGCGATTGAAGAATGAATGGATGTATTAGGAAACAAAATAAAAACTAGCAATACACCACACCACACATTCACAACAGAAATAGTCTCTCAATGAAATCCAATACTTGAAGACATATAAGAAAGCTAAAATGATTTAATTACTTCAAATCGTGACTTAAGTCGGTGAATGATCTATGGTACTCCCCGAAGATCCAAAAAAACATAGAGAAGCGCTATGCAGTAAATTTGTGTAGTTAGCAGATAGAGAGTTACACAGATGGACTTCAGAAATCAGAACTCGTGAAACTGACTCTAAAAGGATGGTACATGGACATGGAGTTGCATGTAATCAAGAAAAATATTACAACCCCTATACTTGACAAGCAAAAAAAATATCTTCCCCATCAGAAAAATTTCCCAATCATATAGACTCAAGAACTGATCTTTTGGACGAACAGAATTTGTCACATTTCAAGATTGAATGAAGTGCAAACAGAAGAACAGCAACCGGATAGCATAGAGCAACCATTTATTTGCTTAAAACACTGTCAACATTTAATGACAGTCTTAACAATGCATAGCTATCAATACTCCTGATATTTTCTACCTAGTGCAACATCAGCAAAAGACCCTAGCAGAACTTTGGACAAACTAAGGTTGGGATCTTATCTTCAGCTAAGTTGTGCGGACTCTTCACTTTCAATGCTGCATCCCGTGTCAGATTCTCCAAAAATACACTACTTTTGGAGAATCATTAACTTTTTTGAAGAGTCCGGGCAACATAGTCCTTCAGAAGTTCTGAATGCAGTTCTGAATGCTCAGTGACTGGGAGTTGAATAGGGTGACTGAATTTTACAGTGCTTGCGAAAATTTTGGTGGTTTACAGGAGGAGGTTGATAGATTCTGGTGGAATTGGGAAAGTAGTGGTTCATACCTCGTGAGTTCAGCTTATAAAGTATTGAATCAAACCAATCAACAGGTTAAGAATTGGCCTTGGAAGCACATCTGAAGACAAAGATACCACATAAAATGGCTTGCTTTGATAGGCTTTTAACAAAAGAAGTTGTTCTAACCCGGGAAAACTTGATGAAAAGAGGGATCTCTCTCTGCCCCAGATTTTATTTATGTGGTGAAAGGGCAGAGACAATTAGGCCCCACTTGTTTGCATTAAGATTTAGTCATTTGGATCTAAATGCACATCTGAATGATTAAGATTTCTCTAGATCTCAACATTGAATGATTAAGACGGTTTGTTTTCAACATTTGAATGTGCATAATTTATTTCTTTTTAAACATAATAAATATACAATACAAATAAAAAGTAGTTAAATATTAGGAAAAAAAAGATTAATTTAATATAATAAAGTCACTTTGTTTGATTAAAAAAAGAAACATTTATGTTTGCTAGCGATGGTGCAGATGGTTTGTAGTGGTGATGTGGTGGTGATTGTGCTAACGACTAGTAATGGTGGTGGTGATAGTTGTGATGGTGGAGGTAGTTGGTGTTGTAGCGATTGGCACAATAGTGGTAGTTG
The DNA here is from genome assembly GCA_031232105.1 of Capsicum rhomboideum. NCBI lineage: Eukaryota > Viridiplantae > Streptophyta > Magnoliopsida > Solanales > Solanaceae > Capsicum > Capsicum rhomboideum. Next base: position 120,785,938 of record CP124711.1, read on the forward strand.
GTACGGTTGGTGGTGGTTGTGATGGTGGTTGATGTTAGTAGTTGGTGGTGGTGGCTGAAGAATGTGTGGCGGTTGGCGATGGTGTGGTGGTAGTTGGCTAATTGTGATGGTGGAGGTGGTTGGTAGTTGGGATTTGGCCGTAGCAATGGCAGTGACTGCTGGTGACAGCGGAGGTGGTGACAGAGAGTGTAATTATAATGATAGAGGTGGTAAGTGTGGTAGCGATGGCAGTAGTGGTTGGCAGCAGTTGTGGTTGCCAGTGGTGGTTGTGATGACAGAGGTGCCTAGTGGTTAGTGGTTGTGGTTGGTGGTCAGAAACAGTGGTGGCGGTTGTGAGGGCACAGATGGTTAGTAGTAGTGGCTGGCGGTTATGGACAGAGTGGTGGTGAAAATTATTCACACAAAATAACTATTAATGATATTAAAATCTTAATGATTAAATCCTATTCACACCAAATAAATGCTTAAATCTTAAAGTAAAGAAATGTACTTAATGGCCTAAGGTCTGAACCATTCAGATTCATACCTCTATTAAGTGCAAATAAAATGTGGCCTTAGCCATCTTTTTCTTCATTGCAAGCTAACAGAACAACTGTGGAGGATCTTCATTAATCTTAGAGGCATCACTTGGATAATAAAAGACAAGATATCTCATATATTACTTAGTTGGGAAGAAGTAGGGGTGGGTTGAGGCAAAGGATGGTGAAAGATGGATAAATTGTCCCAGCTAACATTTGGTGGACAATCTGAAAAGAGAGAACTCCCAAATGTTTTGAAGATCAGGGCTATTTTGTGTAAAAGATCAAATTGAACTGTATTTTGCTCTTTTGTTTTTGTTGTACAGTCCTACTCAGGAGAACCTGTCGAAATTCTTGATGTGCTAGATTCCATTTAATTTTAGATGATCAGAATAGCTTCACTTTCGTAGAGACGCGTTTGTAAATATGGTTGTTGTACTGTTTTATTCATTTACATATATACACACAAGTTATCAGTTTCCCAAAAAAAAAAAACAATGCTTAGCTATCCAATGAAAATCCTCACTTCTCAGAAGAAAAATCAAACCTGTTTCTCCATAGCCAAAAAGGGAAGAAGCAAACAAGAGCAACGAATAGTACGAGATTCTGCAATAGTCATGTGATTTTTTTTGATTTTTATTACTCTTTTTTTGTTGCAGCGATTACATTTTCAAATTGTTGTTAATCGGCGATTCTTCTGTCGGCAAATCCTGTCTTCTTCTCAGATTCACCAATGATTTATAGGTTGAAGTTACATTAGCACCACCAGAGTTGATTTAAAAAATTAGGACTGTGGAGCAGGATGGAAAGACAATGAAGCTGCAAATTTGGGATACTGCTGGCCAGGAGTGGTTCCGGACTATAACAAGCAGTTACTATCGGGGAGTGCATGGGATTTTTGTGAGATATTACATATATTCATTAGAACTTCCTCTGGACATAAATGTTAGAAAAGTTAGTTTAAATTTGAATTGATCACCTCCCTAGCATCTCATTTTATCAGCTTTTTGCTATTTGGGTATTGCTTATGATACTTTTTCTTGCATCCGGTATCACTGAGAAACCTTGCCTGTTTATTCTGAAAATTGATTGCATTAATTTGTTCAGTTTGTTTTTTCTTATAAAGTGTACTGAATTAAATTGTCTATCCAGTGTGTGTTTTTATTAGATTTTTGATTGCTGCACATTCGTGTTTCTTGCTTGTTATTTGCACTGTTTTTCCTTTAATTCTAGACTGCGCGATTGTTATGGTGTCAGTTTTGGTGAACTCCTGATTATTTTTAATTCTTGTTTCTTGCCTGGTAGTTGCACTGTTTTTCCTTTAATTCTAGACTCTCCAATTGTTGTAGTGTCAATTTAGGGGAACCCCTGACTATTTCATTTGAGTATTGTTATAACCTGCATTAGTGGTGTCAGGTTTGATGGTAGTTTAAGGTCATGTCCTCGGTTGGAGGCGAGGGTGAGGGGTAGGGGTGGTAAGGGTACCAAAGGGAGCTTCTACGTTGAGAGTTGGGTCTTGAAACATAGGGACATTGATGGGAAAGTCGATAGAGTTGGTGAAGATTCTTAAGAAAAGGAAGATCAATGTAGCTTGTGTCCAAGAAACCAATGGGTAGTAACGAAAGCTAGGGATTTAGATGGGTTTAAGTTGTGGTACTCAAGAAGGTCCTTTGGAGATGTTTGGAGTCTAAAGGTGTACTTGTGGCTTACATTAGGACAACTAAGGACATTCTAAAATGAAGCCAAGACCCGGATTAGAATAGTGGAGGTGATTCAGAACGCTTCCTGACTGTGATGGGGTTGCACCAAAGTTCAGCACTTAACATGTTCTTATTTGCCTTAGTAATGGACGAATTGACATGACATATTCAAAAGGAGGTGTCTTGGTGCATATTATTCGCAGATGACATAGTATTGGTTGACGAGACGCGTAGTGAAGTTAACAATAGGCTGAAATTTGGAGACAGGCTCTAGTGTCTAAAGGTTTCAGGTTAAGCAGGACTAAAACAGAATACCTAGAGTGCAAGTTTAGTGACGTAACACATGAAGCAAAGGTGGAAATGAAGATCAATGTGCAAGTCATACCCAAGAGAGAAAGTTTCAAGTATCTTGGATCAATAATCAAAGAAGACGGGGAAGATCGATCATGATGTCAGTTGTCACACATCTTATTGAACCGAGGTAGGTGAAATGGAGGCTCGCCTTTGAGCTACTGTGTGATAAGAACATGTCGCCAAGGCTTACAGGTAAGTTCTAAACTCTAAAGAGTGATGGTTAGACCAACTTTGTTCTATATGACAGAGTGTTGACCAGTCAAAACCGCGCACGTTCAAAACATGAAAGTAGCGGAGATAAAGATGCTCAAATGGATGTGTGAGCATACTAGGAGAGATATGATTAGAAAAGAAGTTACATGGGATAAGGTGGGAGTGGCCTCCGTGGCAGACAAGATGAGGAAAGCGAGGCTAAGATGGTTCGAGTATGTGAAGAAGAGGAACGCGAATGCGCCAGTAAAGAGGGAGTTAGAAAAGGTAAAGGTAGGCCAAAAAAGAACAATGGGGTGATTAGACAGGATATGACACAACTTTAGCTTACTAAGGACATGACCCTATGACAGAGTGTTGACCAGTCAAAACCGCGCACGTTCAAAACATGAAAGTAGCGGAGATAAAGATGCTCAAATGGATGTGTGAGCATACTAGGAGAGATATGATTAGAAAAGAAGTTACATGGGATAAGGTGGGAGTGGCATCCGTGGCAGACAAGATGAGGAAAGCGAGGCTAAGATGGTTCGAGTATGTGAAGAAGAGGAACGCGAATGCGCCAGTAAAGAGGGAGTTAGAAAAGGTAAAGGTAGGCCAAAAAAGAACAATGGGGTGATTAGACAGGATATGACACAACTTTAGCTTACTAAGGACATGACCCTAGATAGGAAGATTTAGAGGTCGAGATTCTGGTAGAAGGCTAATAAGTAGCCGAGCATTTTTCGCACTTTATGTGGGAGAGGTAAGGGCTATTTAATAGGTGCGTAGTCTTTTATTCTTCAATATGTATTACTATTTGTTGCTTCATTTGCTTTGTGTCTTGCTATGTTGTTGTCATAGTATTCAATCCTGCTTCAAAAACATTTCTTTTGAGCCGAGGTCTATTGGAATTTGTGTCTCCACCCCACAAAGGTAGGAGTAAAGTCAGCGTAAATCCGGCCCTTCCCAGATTCCATTGTGGGATTACTGTCACGTCCTTAGTTTTCAACTAAGCACATGTCCTTAGTCTTGCACCACTTGCCCACGCTCTTGCTATGTCAAGTCAACCTAAGACACTAGGAATCACTAAGAGGATGGAAGAATGAACACGAGAATTGTTAGGAAGATTTGTATTAGAGAAAACTTTGAAGATTTGCTTGATGATTTTACAGATGGATGCCCCTCTATTTATACTACTCATCTAGGGGCCAAAGTGTAAATAATAATTGTTACACAACTCCCTACATATTTACACTTAATTCCCTCTCCCTTCTCTAGAACTCTCTACATGCCTAGAATATTCCAAGGACCTTCAATGCAATTCTATGGAATTCTATAGTCTTCCATGGGAATTCTCTTTATATCTCTAGAATGTTCCACCAAGGACTGGCCTTTGTCCTATGTAATCCTTCCACATGGACAACTTTGTGGTACATGGCACCTAAGTGGCATGATGACGTGAGGGTCATCACATTACACTGGATATTTATTCTTGTTTACTGTTGCATAGCTATCTAACAGATCCATCTATTACGGAAAAGAGAATAACCATGCCTCTCCTGTGCAAATTTCGTCATAGCAAATGCACTATAACTGCCAACATATACTATGATCGGGCCCTTCTAACACATATCACAACATAGGCAAAATTAGACAGTCCACCAGCAAACATTTACTGAAAGGTGAAAACAGCAACAATATTGTTTCTTGATTAAATATAATTCAAATAACTCATTTTCAGTGTGTTCCCAAATGCATGCATAGTAATAATATCAGCAACAAGAATTAAGGATCGATCTTGCAAATTCATTTTCCCTATTAAGAGCCAATATCAAATAATATCAAATACTATAGATTCCCTGGATAAGTTCTGCTTTTCTGTATTCCACAGAAATCTAGGCTAATTGTGACATGCAATCCTGTTTGGACATTATGTTGATCTTGGTTTAGTGTGCTAGCTGCTTCATTTTGATTTTTGATAGTGACAACACCTACTATTTCTTAAAGCTTCACCCCAATTACACAATTAAGACACATTGGCTGCAGAAGACCACTTTTCTCCCACGAGATTCCTCTGTTAAGTCATAACAAAAAATAAAGCTACAGTCACTAAATTTTCCTTAAATTTAGAAATCCAAAAAACAAAAAGTGCTCTATGGGATGTACAAGAAGTTCTTAGTCATTTTCTATCACCAAAGCCAGATAAGTGGAACAAATTCAAGATAATTAGCAACTCAATGCTTACAATGGTTTTTCAGGACATTGAGATTGCCTCGCTCAACAACTAGAACATTCAAACTATAGACAATTAGCAACTTTACATACAAAGAAAAAGTTATCCCCTTTTCTCATGAGGCATCAAAATTATAGCAGGAACCACGTACGGGAAGGGGGAAAAAAAAAAGGCAGCCCGATTCACTAAAGCTCCCGCTATGCGCAGGATCCGGGGAACGGCCCGACCACAAGGGTCTGTTGTACGCAGCTTTACCTTGCATTTCTGCCAGAGGCTGTTTCCAAGGCATGAACCCATGACCTCCCAATCACATGGCAGCAACTTTACCAGCAACGTACGGGAAGGGAGAGAAAGGTGAAAAACAATTCAGCATACGCTATTTATAGTTCTGAAAATATCAATGAGCTACACAAGAGAATCAGTGGAGAGAGATCCCACATTTTCTTAAAGTGCTTTCAATTCTACATGTGTTGATTTATCTTAATTAATAACAAATAAAAGAGTACCTTTCATTTCGGTTAAGCCGAGCTCCAAAATAGAAAGCCACAGAAAGCAACCAACAATCACTGTGAACAGCAACCAGGGAAAGCCAATCTCTACGGTTCATTCCATCCCTGGCAAAATTTATCCCAAGTGCTGGCTCTGGTAGCTCAGGTGGAACTTCCTCAGCAGGAAGGTTGACTTCCCAAGTTTCATTTGGATGTCCATACAGACACAAATTTTCCTTCTCTACACCCAAGTAGTGACAAATTTTAAGGGGGAAAAAAAAAGCATAAAACCAGAAATTATCAAAACAAGTCACAACATTTCTAGTTAAGACTTTCTCTAAACAAAGATTTTCACTTTGTTCAAATTCTCATTTGTTAAGAATGTTTTTAAAATATATATATATATATTTCCTCCAATACAACCAATTATCCAGAGAAACTTTGGAGAATGTTAAAAAAATATAATTCTTTATAACTGTGGTGTCCTGGCCATACCTGCCACCCCATGGAATTATTAGTCAAGGTGCGTAAAAGCTGGCAGGACACTGATTATTTTTATTTTTTATTTTATTTTGGATAATCGTGGTGTCCGGGCCAGCTTGCGCGCACCTCGACTAAATCCACAAGATACCTGCCACCTCCCACCAGAAACAGGTACCAGGTAACTCTGTCCACCAAGGCGAGGACAGATGGGAAAAAATCACCCAGTGTTTGTCTCTGTTGGGAATTGAACCTGAGACCTCATGGTGCTCAACTCAACTTCATTGAACCACTAGGCCACACCCTTGGGTGCAGGCACGACACTGATTATCAAAATAAAAAATCATATTTTTCTAACAATAGAGCCAATTATCTTGGCTTTATTTTTCTTGCCAATAGTGTCTGGTCAATCAAGCAAATGCAATTCCAATTTAAACGAATTCTCAAAAAATTCAATCAGCAGAAGTTTCAAAAATAAGAAAACTTCAAAAATTCACTTTGTACTTTGTTGACTAAAAAAGCTCATTAATTTAGCATCAATAAATAAAAATATCATAATATCCTAAGAAACTGCATTGATAAATCTCAAATCCACGATCTACAAGAAACCCACAAAGTAAACTCAACTGAAAATTACCTGGATCACACAGATTATAAAATTCATCCACATCTGAAAAAACCCAAAACAATTCATACTCAATTAATCAAGAAAACCCCAAATTACAAAAAAAAAAAAAAAAAAAAGAGGTTACAAAAAGTATGCATGATGTACCATCAGTTAAAGCACGAACTATGCCAGCACGACGAGCGTTGTAATCTTTGAAGATCTCTTCTACACTTCGAGGACTTGAAGAAATTGACGCCATTTTTTTAAGAATTTATTATTATCTGAGATCTAAGAAAAGAAGAAGGAAAAATTAATGGGAATTGATATTATAATTTTTTGTAAAAGGAAAAGTAAAAAATCAAATTGAGAAAGAGAGAGATAGCTTATGTTAAGTGAGAAGTAATAAACATATAAATTACGAAAATAAGAAGTCCATGACCAAGTGCGTGTCAGATAGCTTCTTTTTACGTCCTCCCTTGGTTTCATATTTCATACTAAAAATAATGTTTTCAATTTATAAATTAAAAGAATTCTATTATATTTTTTTATTTATGTTCTTAATATTAAATAATTATATAATATAATATAATAATTAAATTTAAATTTTCAAAATGGTAAAAGATCAAATATATTCTTGAACTTTCAGAAATGATATGTAAACACCCTTCGTTAATTTTTAGATTGTCAATGCCCTTACCGTTATACTTTTGGACTATATATACCCCCAAACTTTCAAAAATGATATGCAAATACCCTTCTAATTATGATTTCTTAAAGAATATATCAGCTCAAAGGCCAAATAATATAAAACAAAAAAAGTATACAAGTAAATTGCTATAAGTTGATTTAAAAAAGAAAAAACAAATACTCTAACTTGTTTGATCAAAGTTCTAAAAGATAAAAAAAAATATTTATTTATGAGAAAAATATATAACTATATTAAAGAATGAAGGTTTTAGGTCAAAATTTTGGAGGTAAATAAATGTTTTTGAGCAACAACAAAAAGTTGAAAAAAAGATTTTTTTCTAAATAACAAAGACTACCCATACCAAAATTTTATCTTCACCTTATTGATAACTTCTTTTTTCATAATTTACGCTTGTAATCACTTTTAAGTATTGGTCGAACACAATTACTAACAAAATACTTTTGAAATGTTTAAGCTAAAAATAATATGTAGAAGAGAATGAGACAAATTCATATTACTACTTATAGCATATTTGGCCAAGTTTATTTTTCTCCAAAAATATTTATTTTTCTTTAAAATATTTATTTTAAAAAATTAAGATGTTTGGTCAACCTTATGTAATTTGCTTCTTGGGAGTATAATAAACAGTTTTTTATAAGCTAAAAAAAAAAAATTCCTGAAAACATTTTTTATAAAAGCATTTTTGAAAAAATTTACTTAAAGGCAGTTTTAAAAGCTTGGCAAAATACTAATGCTCAAAAGTATTTTTAAAATTTATTGGTTAAACACAAACTATTTCTCACCTAAAGCACTTCTTTTAAAAGTACTTTTGAAAAAAAAACATTTTTTAAAACAAACTGATTTTAGAAATTTGGCGAAACAGTCTAAGGCCTCATTTGTTTTCACTTTATGGAGGTCTGAATCTGAATGGTTCGGACTTCAGACCATTAAGTACATTTGTTTTTTATTAAGATTTTAGGTCTGAATAGATCTTAATCATTCAGATATGGAACCAAGTTTTAATATCATTAAGAGGTATTCTTGTGTTGGATAATATTCACCACCACTCTATCCATAATCACCAATCACCACCACTAACCACCTCTGCCATCACCACCATTGTCAACCACTACCAACCACAACCACCAACCACTAACCACCACCATCAACCACTTCCACCATCACAACCACCATTAACAGTCAATATCACTATCAAGCACTATTGTCAGCCGCTACCACACCTACCACCTCCATTATTCTAATTATATCCACCGCCAACGCCACCACCATCATCAACCACTACCGGCCAATCTCTATTACCTACCAACTCATCTATCACAACTAGCACTATCGCTAACTATCACTAACACATTATCAACCTCCACACATTCTTCAATCACCACCACCATTGTCACTGGTGTAGCCACCTTTACTATCACTTTAACCGCTACCATCGCTACAATCTATCTCTACTAACAACCATCTCCCCCATCACAACTAACAATGTCTCCAACTACCACCAACACATCGTCTGCCATCATGCATTCATTTTTCAGCCATCACAATCAACACCTCCAACTACTAACATCAACCAACTTCACACCACAACCACCACCATCGCTATCAATCACCATCATCATAACAATCACTATAATACCAACCATCACAATTATCACACCAACATTACTAGTCATTAATATCAATCATTGCCACCACCACTACCATTACAAACTATTTCCACTATCACTAACAAACATAAATATTTCTTTTTTCAATCAAATAATAATTTTATTATATTAAATTAAAAAAAAATTCTAATATATAATTAGTTTTTTTATTTGAATTGTATTTTTTATTATATATATAAATAAATAAATTTTAGACATTCAGATATTGAAAAACAAATAGGCTTAATCATTTAATTTTTAAATTTAGAGATAATATCATCTTGATTATTCAGATGTGTATTAAGATTTCATAAATAAATTAAAAAAAAGCCCTAAATTAAACTTGTTTCAAGTACAGTCGCATATCTGTTAATCTGCCACCCCGCTTCTTCATTCATCAGGACGTGTCGATGATTCGGACGCTTCAAGCTCGTCTGGCAACTCTTTCCAACACTTCTGTAATCCTCTCTCTCTCTCTGTGTCTTTCTCCTCGCCTCTATTCAAATTATGATGTTATTGATGATGAGATTTCTTTTCGATTTCTTTTCAATTTCTTCAGATAGCACTCTCCCAAACCTTCTGCAGAAACCATGGAAGGTACTTAATTACTCTATTTCATTTTCCTTCAATTCTTCATTTATGTTTTGGTATGTTTTCATAACTTATCAAAAAAAAATTAGGAAAATTCATGTTTTTTTTAAGAAAAAAGACTCAAATATGTCATCGAACTATTAAAAATGGCTCATCTATATCATCCGTTAAAAGTTTGACGCATTTATGTCACTGTTGTTAAAAGTTTGGCTCCTCTATATCACCTTCATTACAGAAATATTCATTCATGCCATTATTTTTTAACGATAGTTTTGCTTAACTAATTTTGCCACATGGCCTCTCATTAGAAGTCTACATCACCAAATCTAAATCAATCAATAATATTTAAAATCAAAATTAAAAATTAAACCCATTAAAATAAAATCCGGCACAATTAATGGATTCAATTTTTATTTTTAATGAGTTTAATTTTTATTTTTAATGAGTGCAATTTTTATTTTAAAGGCATGGATCAAATTTTATTTTAATGATTGTGATTTTTAATTTTGATTTTAAGTAATATTGATTGATTTGGATTTAGTGATGTGGACCTCTAATAAGAGGCCACGTGGCAAAAATGGTTTTGCAAAATCACCATTAAAAATAATGACTTGAATGAACCTTTCTGTAATGACAGTGGCATAAATGAGTCAAATTTTTAACAGATGGCATGGATGAGTCATTTCTAATAGTTCGATGACATATGAGAGCCTTTTTCCTTTTTTTAATTCCTTGTTAAATGCACATATTAACTCTCAATCCACATTTTTTATGGATACTCTATGTTTATCACTATCATTTTTTTTTAATCAACGTTTATCACTATCAAATTAATGGCATTGCCTGATTTACGTTTGATTGTAAACTTTATCCCATTGAAGGAGAAACATGTATTGTAAGTGATGTTGGGGATAAAACCCCCTCCACAAAAACAATATTTGTGGTAATATCAGCGAATAATAGCGTAGCACCGGATACAGTAATCAACAAGAATTAAAAGGAATAACAAGGACACAAAGATTTTCAAGTGGAAAATTCTTCTGAATAAGGGAAAAAATCACGAGCCTGAGAGGAGCAAAATAATCTACTACAATGAGGAATTTTACACTTTGTAGGTCTGAGTAAATACTCCAGGAACCACTACACACACAAAAAACATAACTTTTTTTTGATTTTTCTACTTCACTATAATACCGCTCACACTCTATTTTCCTCACAAATTAATTCTCTATCTGTAAACTCCGCAACTATTACTAAGTTGTTGTTTTTGTTGGTATGTCAAATGAGGAGCTGAAGAACTCCTTTTATAGTTGAGCCAGCCATTGCTTCAACCAATCAAAACCATTGGTTAATAGCAAGTTGCAATTGCAAATTGTTTGCCGCCCACAATTTATTTGCAAGTTGCCATACCTTCTCTTTGGCCAGTCAAATTCTCCAGTTTGTTGGGTAAAATGCAGGATAACAATAAAAGTATTTGCAGCAAAATAATGAAAATAAAATGGGAAAATAATGACACCAAGAATTTTGCTACCTCGTACTTTACTCCGAACATTTTATTTTTATCGAGTATAGTACTACCAACCACAAAAGTTATTTCTATGATGAGCAGAACCTGTGCTCTAGTACCGTCATGGAGATTCGGAAGAGGAGATTTATATGGAGCAGCCAGAAAGATTTGAAATAGCAGGAAAGAAACATATGGTGTGTAAACTGAATAAGAGTCTGTATGGGTTGAAGGAGACACTAAGCCAGTAATACAAGAAGTTTGACTCATTCACGCAAAGTCAAATTTACATAAAGACCTATTATGATCCATGTGTATACTTCAAAAGATTTTCTAACAACTTTATCATACTGTTGTTGTATGTTGTATGTGGATGACATGTTAATTGTAGGACATGACAAGGAGCTGATTGCCAAGTTGAAGGGAAATTTGTTCGAGTCATTTGATATGAAGGACTTGAGCCTAGCATAACAAATTCTGGAGATAAAGATAGTTCGAGAGAGAACAAGCAGAATGTTGTGGCTATCTAAGGAAAAGTACATTGAACGTGTACTTGAACGCTTCAACATGAAGAGTGTTAAACCCGTTAGCACGACTCTTGCTGGTCATCTGAAGTTAAGCAAGCAGATGTGTCCTACAACAAAAGAGGAGAAAGAGAGCATGGACAAAGTTCCTTATTTTTCGGCGGTCGGGAGTTTGATGTATGCCATGGTATCTATCAGACCTGATATTGCTCATGCAATTGGTTTTGTTAGCAGGCTCCTTGAAAATCCTGGAAAAGAACACTGGGAAGCAGTTAAGTGGATACTCAGGTACCATAAAGGTACCTCTGGAGAATGTTTGTGTTTTGGAGGATTTGAACTAGTCTTGAAAGGATATACCGATGCTGATATAACAAGTGACCTTCATAACAGAAAATTCACTACTGGATATTTGTTTACCTTTTCAGGGGAAGCGATATCATGGCAGTCGAGGTTGCATAAGTGTGTTGCACTATCTATAACTGAAGTAGAGTATATTGCAGCTACTGAAGCTGGCAAGGAGATGATATGACTAAAAAGGTTTTTTCAAGAACTTGGATTGGATCAGGCGGAGTATGTCGTCTAATGTGACAATCAAAGCACTATAGACTTGAGCGAAAACACGTATCAAGCAAGGACGAAGCATATCGATGTGAGATATAACTGGATTCGGGAAAAAATAGAGGACGAATCTATGCAGGTCAAGAAGGTCCTTACAAGTGAGAATCCTTTGGATATGCTGACAAAGGTGGTACCAAGAGACAAGTCGAATTGTGCAAAGAACTTGTCGGTATGCTCTCAAACTGGAAGCTCGATATTATCTCCTTCCGGTAGATGGGTCTGGAAGGGGAGATTGATGGGTGGGTCCATACCCATGTGAAGAAAACAATTAAATGAAAACAAAAATAGAAATGGAGAATAAGTTTGACTGGCCAAAGAGTGGGTGTGGTAACTTGCAAATAAATTGTGGGCGACAGACAATTTGCAATTGCAACTTGCAATTCACCAATGGTTTTGATTGGTTGAAGCAGTGGCTGACTCAGCTATAAAAGGAGCGATTCAGCTCCTCATTTGACACACCAACAAGTGCGCTTTTGGATTGACTTATTTTAAGCACTTTTATAGTGTTTGGGTAAGATTTAAAAAAAGTGCTTATAAGCACTTGGTTTTAAGTCAAAATGATAAAAATAAGCCAAAAGTCAATCCAAACGGCTTCTAAGTAGCTTTAAATATTTAGTAATCTTCTGAGGTAGTGGTATGGACTGCGTACACTTTACCCCCCCAGACCCCACATTGTGGGAATACACTGGGTATGTTGTTGTTGTTGTTGTTGTATGTAAACAAAAGGTTGGAATTTATATGTTTTGGAGTGGAGAGTAGGAAACAATATTGGTTAGAACCGTCAAGTTTGTGAACGAATATGAATTATTACCTTCTAAAATTCAGGATATGTTTGTATTTTCCTCTATTTCTCGTTAAGTTCTATATATGCTCCTTCTCCCCAATTCACACCATTGCACCTAATTTGTGCGTGAATTATTCCCTGTGCATAATTTATTTGCATATACAGCTCAAATACGCATGTAGCTGGAACTGCGGTAATGTGCAGTCATCTTACAGTGTCGGCAAATACTACCACTCATAACAGGATTAGGACTTTGTGTGCAGCTGCAGGTGTGTCATTGGATCTCATCAGCAACTTTTTATATCTTTGATACCGAAATCTTTCATGACAACTTTTTTCTGTATGATACCCAATTTCTGATTGAACTGTGATTGGCAATTGGTGCCTTAACTTAACCGAACAAACCTTCTTGACTGTTCTATTCTATCTTGATCTAGTATGTCATGCAAATCAGCATTTGTTCAAAAGCCACTTTACTTATTGTCTGAAACTTCATTCAAATAATATTCTAAAATCAATTCATTCTTCTATAAATATCTGAAAGCTGTGAAACTGTAAATGCATAGTAAAATTGAAAACTCAAGTACTCAACTTTACTATGTCTATGTCTATGAAGACTCTAAAGGGTTAGATTACTTAGGGCAAGGATTCCTGGGCTATTCCTCAAAACAAATAAAAGAATAATTAAATGTCTGACCGGAAATAATGAGATTCCACGAACCAAAAGCGGAGCTCACTAAATAAATTCTAGAGCGAGGGAATGATCTAGCTTGTAGCCTACTCATCTACAAAACCTGCGCATACATCAATGTAATACTTCATGGAAATCTAATGATTTCAAGATGAATTCCTGTTATTACTCGCGAATAGTAGGATCTTACCTTGTGTGATAGATTAATACACTTGGTAAAATCTCCACAAAATTGAGCCATAGCCTTCTTGTTCTTATTTAGGGTTAAAAAGGTTCTGTTTTTGCACTTATATACAGGTCTGGGGGTCATTCCATGGCATGAACTTAGCACAGAGTTCTGAAGTTGGTCATGTTAGAACATGAACTTGGCATGAGGTTCTGGACTTCCCATGCTAAGACATGAACTTAGCATGAACTTGACATGAGACTCTAAATTATGTCCTTAAGAGTTATGCAGCTTGGCATAACTCCTCCCCATCTTCAAGACACATTTTCATGATTCCAAGCATACCATCTTCATCTTGTGGCATTTGCTAACACCTTAATTCATTCATTAGGGTCGTAGTTAGTCCAAATGAATATTTAAGAATTCTGGGGCTTTACAAATTGTCATCCCTATTCTTGGTCTAATATTCCATAAATCATGTGGGTATAAATTTCTTGTTTTAGTTTCCTTTTGTTGAGGGGAAAGGGGTTGGCGGATTGGGGTGGGAATAGGAGTTTTCTCAGCTTAATGAGTCTGTACAATAGAAATGATAGCAGGGGGGTGATTGTTATTTACCAGTTGAATAATAATCATTTCAGTTTTGTCAACTAAGAAGTGTGTACCATGCAACACAAAGGATTTGAGGCCTATGACTGAAGAAGCTGCCAATCAGTTGATGCCACAGGTTTGCAATTTAACGTGTTTTCATGAAGACAGTCCTTTACATTTGCTAATTCTACTTTGTGCAGGTGTCGGGGTGGGATTTGGTGAATGATGGTGGCACACTTAAGCTGCATAGGTCCTGGAAAGTCAAGACTTTCACCAAAGGATTGGAGTTCTTTCAAGAGGTAGCGAATGTTGCCGAAGCTGAAGGTATATGTACGCGTGTTTACTCTTTGGGTGTACTATCTAGGAGTTTATTATTTTATGTGCGTCGTGACCCATAAATTTGCCTTTTGTTAAATTCTTTTAAAATTTTCTTCTGTGCATAATTTATTGTTTCTACATGTTTTTCTTTTACTTTTGACAGCCACTTGCCTTGTCTGTAAAATTCTGGAATCCTTGTCTTCTTAGTCTATCTTAGCATTTATTAGTACAGTTGTTGCCTCATAATAAAATGAATGAGTGGTGAAAAAGGAAAGAACTGGCTTTATCTGGATATCTTTTCAAGTACGAAAATTCAGTATATTCCCACTGAGTTAGAAAGGATTTCTTTGTCCAATATAAGAAGAGGTGAGTCAATTTTCATAAATTTTGTCGTAGCTGTGAAGTACTTGTGCACAAAAATCTGGGAGAGTAAAAAATATGCAGGGTTGTTTGTCTGCTTGGCAGGTCAAGCATGGGCTAATCCAAAGATTTTTGGCTTGATCACCAAGATATAGACTTTACAAGTTCTGCTTCTCCCTAGCTGAAGACTTGTGCCTGCTACTTAAGCCTCTAATAGTTATCATCAAACATTACATGCCTCATGAGCCTAAATTTGCCAGCACATAACATTTCAACAGAAGAAATGGGCCTCTTTTCCATGTTGACATAGCACCAGCTCTTTTGGTTTTCGTCAACTTCAGATTATTTTGGTCATGATAATAGCACTTTTGAAGACGAGGCATAAATGACTCTAGTTACCAAGTGCATCAAGCACCCTTGCAGTATCTGGTTTTACTACTACTTCCAATAAACCTAATGACTTGGATGAGCAATTACCCTGCAGTATCCTTCCCATATGTGAAAAATCAGCAGCCTAGTAATCTTTCAAAGCCTAAAGTAACTCCACGTACCACAGAACTGACAGGCAATCTCTAGAAAGAACTTTGGTGGCTTAACTTTGCAGTTTTGATAAATTATTCTGCATCAGGGATCTCATTCAAAGATAGTTGATTGGTGCATAAGCACACATTACCTGTAATATAGTGGTTTCAATATTAAACTTCCTCTAGAACATGTAAATGTTACTGAAAATCAAGGGACTGATTATGGTGTAGCAGCTAAAAGAAGATTATGGATATACTGTTGAAGGGATGGACAAAGGTTAGCATGAGGAAGGTGTTTTGTTTTCTCTCTATTCCTAAGTTGTGGAATGAGACTGCATTTACTTTTGGGAGTTCTCAGTCTCTTGTTGTAGAATGCAGTAATTCTGGCCTGTCTTCCCATTTTGACTTGCAACTTCGTTTCACCTTCTAGTTAGTTTTGTCTGTGTAGGAGAGAAAAACAGATCTTAACTAAGAAAAGAAATTTGAAATAATCACTGCCATATTTATACATGATATCATAACTAAAAATGCTTGATAAAAGGAGTAAAATAAGCTATCATTATTTCTAACAATTATAGCCTAAGAACCAGCAATTGAAATAAATCCGATTCTGCAAGATTGCAGCCTTATTTAGCTAAACTTAATCCTACTTTTAAGTTGTATTTTGAATTACAGCAGCAAGTGCAACTAATCTCCAGCATTTGAGGCACTAGTCTTAACACTCCTCCTCGACTCAAGAGCAGCAACACCAAGTCTTTCTCTGAGAAACTCGAATCTTGCTCTAGGTAGAGACTTAGTTAAAATATCGGCATTCTGGAAATCAGTTCTGCAGTGCACCAAGTTTATTTCTCCATTCTTTTGCACCTCCCTCAAGAAATAAAACTTGATCTTGAAATGTTTTGTCTTTCCATGAGAAACAGGAGTATTTGCAAGTGAAATTGCAGCTTCATTATCCACAAGGATTTCGGTGCTCTTCTTTTGCTCCATGTACAAATCTGCCAGCAACTTCCGAATCCACAGGGCTTGATTCACAGCTAAAGCAGCTGCAATGTACTCTGCTTCAGCTGTAGATTGAGCCATAGTATCTTGCTTCTTTGAACACCAAGAGAATATTCCAGAACCAAAACTAAAACAGTAACCTGAGGTGCTTCTCATATCATCTGGGCTGGTACCAACCCAATCACTATCAGAAAATCCATGAAACTGAAAATCTGATGTCTTTTTGAACATTATGCCAAAATTAATAGTACCTTTGACATATCTAATCACACGTTTAGCTGCTTGATAATGAATTTCGCTAGCACAATGCATATATCTTGAAAGTAAACTCACAGCATAAACAATATCTAGCCTCCTTGCAATCAAGTACATTAGACAACCTATCAGGCTCCTGTAAAGTCCTTCATCAACCTTTTCTGTTCCATCTTCTTTGCAAAACTTCTCCTTTTAATTCATAGGAGTTGCAGTAGACTTGCAATCTTCCATTTTGAACTTTTTGAGAATTTCTGTGGCATATTTCTGCTGGCATATGAAGATCTCATTTCTTCTTTGTTGAACTTCCATTCTAAGGAAATAGAACATTTCACCAAGGTCTGTCATCTCAAAAGTCTGTCATCTCAAAAACTTTCATCATTTCAGTCTTGAACAGATTGATCAAGTCCAAATTGCTACCTGTAACTAGCAAGTCATCTACATACAAAGAGACAATGGTTAAATCAGAATCTTCTTTTCTAATATAGAACGTACACTCGCTGAGGCTTTTTTGAAAGCCTAAGCTAAGAAGATGAGCATCAATTCTGCTATACCAAGCTCTAGGAGCTTGTTTCAAACCATACAATGCCTTCTTTAGCAGGTACACTTTGTCTTCTTTGCCTTTGATAGAAAAACCTCCAGGTTGTTCTACAAAGATTTCTTCTTCAAGGTAGCCATTTAGAAAAGCTGATTTCACATCAAGCTGGTGGATCTTCCATCCCTGTTGAGCTGCTAATGCTAACAGCATTCTTATAGTATCCAAACGGGTGACAGGAGCAAAAGTTTCTGAAAAATCTACTCCAAACATTTGCGCGTACCCTTTTGCAACCAGCCTGGCCTTGTACTTGTTTATAGAACCATCAGGATTGAGCTTAGTTCTATAAACCTACTTGACTCCAATAGCCTTCTTGTGTGAAGGTCTGTCAACCAGCTCCCATGTGTTGTTCTTTTCTATCATTTTGAGCTCCTCCTGCATTGCATATCTCCATTCCTCATCTTTCGCAGCCTCTATAAATCCTACAGGTTCTAGAACTGCAACATTACACCGTTGATATATATCAAAAAGTGTTCTTGTGCCTCTAACAAGTACATCATCATTTAGAAATTCTAGATTCTTTTGCTTTTCGTCATCTTGCCAGCTCCAGGTGTCATACTCCACGAACTTGACGTCCCTGCTAACAATCAGTTTATCATTTGAGGCTGATAGAACCTGTAAGCTTTTGATAGACTGTTGTAACCTACAAAGATTCCAGGTTCAGCCTTTTTATCCGGTTTATCTCTTTTCTCCTGAGGTACATAAGAAAAACAAAGACAACAAAATATTTTCAGATTTGTTAATAAAGGTTTGTAACCAAACCAAGCCTCAAATGGTGTCTTTTTTTGCAATGCCTTAGTTGGCAATCTGTTTAGCAGAAATACTGCAGTATTTGCAGCTTCAACCTAAAATTTATTTGGCAGCTCTTTCTCATGGAGCAAACACCTTGTCATCTCCATTAGCATCCTATTTTTCCTTTCCACTACTCCGTTTTGTTGAGGAGTATAGGGTGCCGTTAGCTGAGGCTCAATTCCTGCTTCATTACAAAAGTTGTTGAATTTTTCTGAAGTATACTCGGTTCCATTATCTGTTCTTATCACCTGAATTCTGCAGCCACTCTGATTTTCCACAAAAGCCTTAAATTTCCAGAATACATCAGCGACCTCAGATTTAAAATTCAAAAATGAAATCCAACAATATCTGGTACAATCATCAATAAAGGCAATATAGTACTTACTACCCTTTAAAGATGGTGTTTTCTGAGGTCCGCCTATATCCGTGTGAATAAGTTGCAGCTTATTCTTTGCCCTCCATGATGAATTTTGAAAAGGAAGCCTTGTTTGCTTCCCATACTAACAAGCTTCACAAGCAGGCAGATTGGCATCATGATGATAATGTCCGAGTCTTTTGTGCCATAATTCTAAATCATTTTCCAACCGGACAACTGTTGCTTGCTCCTCGTCCAATAGGTTCAAGGCAAAACTTCTTCCTCGCATCTTGACCTTGAATATCTCCTTATTATCAGAATCC
The DNA here is from genome assembly GCA_031232105.1 of Capsicum rhomboideum. Classification (NCBI taxonomy): domain Eukaryota; kingdom Viridiplantae; phylum Streptophyta; class Magnoliopsida; order Solanales; family Solanaceae; genus Capsicum; species Capsicum rhomboideum. Next base: position 120,804,846 of record CP124711.1, read on the forward strand.
TTGATGACACATGCTTTTTCTTCAAACAACACTTTAAAATCATTTTCAAGTAGCTGCCCAACACTTAAGAGGTTTTGATCAAGATCAGGAACAAAGAAAACATCAGTTATAAGTTTCAAACCTGTAGGGCTTTGAATTGCAACTGTTCCTTTGCCTTTTGCGCCAAGATATTCTCTATTTCCAATTTTGACTTTGGAAATAACAGAACTATCTAGCTCTTTAAAGAGCTCTTGATCACTGTTCATATGATTTGGGCATCCGCTATCAATTAATCAATTTTCAAAAGTGCTTTTGCTGGCTCTTCTTGATATTGATTTACAGCAGCCTTGGCTCCTTCTTGCTGCGTTTGTGACTTGCATACCCTCTCCACATGGCCTAGTTGACCACATTTGTTGCACTTGACATCTGGTCTCCACCAACATTTCTGTTGAGAATGGTTTGTCTTTTTGCAATGAGGGCAGGGTGGATTACTTCCTCCCTTATTGTTGTAATTATTGCCTAGCCTTTGCTTATTGTTCTTTTTCTTTCCCTTGTATGACTCGTTCTGTGATTTAGTTTGAAAAGCATCTTCAACAGAACCTTTTTTCCTCATTATTCTCCTTTGCTCCAATGCCTGCAAAGCTTTAACAAGTTCTACCAAGGTAACACTTGACAGATCTTTTAGAATTCTCTAAAGAAGAGATTGTTTCTTCATATTTCTCAGGAAGTGTGACAAGAATTTTTTGAACAATTCTTTCATCAACAAAATCCTTACCAAACAATCTCACCTTGTTGACCAAGTCGAGTAGCTGATCTGCATAATCCTTTATAGTTTTTGGTTCTTTCATTCTCTTCATTTCAAATACCCGAATCAGATTCATCACTTGCATATTCTGAAATCTTTTCATTTCCTTGGTATTCCTTTTCGAGATACTCCCAAATTTCTACAGCAGACTTCATTTGCATAATTCTGGTAAGAAGTGAAGGGGATACTGTAGAGAAAAGGCAGGCTTTGGCTTTGGCTTTGGCTTTCCTTGTCTTTTTCTCCTTCTGAATTTTCATCTGATTCATTGTTGGATTATTTCCAAGAGGAGTTACTTCATAGTCCTCTTCTACTACTTCCCAGAGATCCAGCGCTTGAAGATGAACCGTCATTCTAATTGCCCAAGCTTGATAATTCTCACTATTGAAAGACTCGTGGAGTTAGAAAGCTTGTTTCAGAATTCATTTTCTAATAAACTATTTAAGATAACAGTTTAAAGAATGGTTGTATAGAAAGAACAAGTGTTTTTGGTTCACTCTCTTCTCACAGGTCCCTCAAGTTGGCAATGCTCTGATACCAATCTGTAGGAGAGAAAAACAAATCTTAACTAAGAAAAAAAGAGCAGAAGGCTAGGTTAAGTTGCTTGTTTATTGAAATAATCACTGCCATATTTATAAATGATATCATAATTGAAAATGCTTAACAAAAGGAGTAAAATAAACTATCGTTATTTCTAACAATTATAGCCTAAGAATCAGGAATTGAAATAAATCAGATTATGCAAGATTGCAGCCTTATTTAGCTAACTTAATCCTACTTTTAAGCTGTATTTTGAATTACAGCAGCAAGTGCAACTAATCTCCAGCTTTTGAGGCACTAGTCTTAACAGTCTGACTTAATTTTTTCTATCTATATTTTTGGGAAGGTTCGTACACGTTATTCTCATCGCATAGTTGGATGGTTATTTTTTCATCAAGAAGTTTGTTTATGTTTACGCAGGTCATCATCCAGATCTTCATCTTGTTGGGTGGAATAATGTGAAAATTGATATATGGACGCATTCTGTGGGTAAGAATTGTCAATTCAACAATTCTCACTCCACTTATTTTCCATCTAAGAATTGTCATTTCAACAATTCTCGCTCCATTTATTTTCCATCTTATTAGTATATATAAGTTCAAGTTGATGTTCAGTCCTTACCCAGTTAGATATGGTTTTGTAGGATAAGCGTATTACACTGTTCATGCATTCATGACGGCCTTTTTCTGTTTTGTTCGCTTAACTCTTCAGAACTCAGATGCAGAGAGATAGGATGACACAGCTTTGAGCTAGCTTCTGGTTGCATACTTTATATGAGTTACACGCTTTACGTGATTCCGTGACCAGCGTACATCTGTGTTAGATGATTGAATGTCCATTAAATAACAGATAGATTTCTTGGAGAATTTTCTGTTTGAAAATGTAGAGAAGTTGCCTTTCATGAAACTTAAATGAAACCTTAAGGGGTCGTTTGGTGTGAGGTATTAGAGAAAATAGTAATGGGATAAAATTTTGGTGTCTTTTAAGTGGGCGTTTGGTGTGAGGGATTGGATTATTTATCCCATCACTTTTGCCTTAGTGATGGGATAAGTTATCCCACATACATTGTGGGATAACTTATCCCGGGATTAGTTATCCCGGGATAGTTAATTCCGGGATAAGTTGGATCCCAACCAAACGACTCCTAAATGTTTAATTATTCTCTTCTGCAGGTGGACTTACAGAAAATGATTTCATACTAGCTGCCAAAATTAATGGGCTTGATGTGCAGCACCTTCTCAGCAAGAAACTTTGCAGACCAGCACAAAGCAGCGCTTAATCTTCCAAGTTTAGGGTTGTATTATAATGTTAGTTTCTCTTGTACTTGATATCATGGACGTTTGAGTACCCTTTTTTTATCAAAGAATTGAAATCTAGAGAACCTCTTTCCTAGGGGCATTTTGTTCATTCCATAAGTTATGCATTTAAGGCATATCCCATTTCTTTGACGACATGGTGGTATCTTCATATGGTGATTCTGGTTTTTGGAGAGGAAATAACACATTTTTTGCTGCTAAGTACCTTCTCTTCGCATACAAAAATTAACCTACAGTTTCTCAGGTTGTGCAAACCTAAAGTTGCGGCCTAGTGGTTGTTCAAATGCTAATAGACAAGTTATTAGGTTATCTCGTTTCTTCTGTTCCTATATTTAAGTCATGATAAGCAGAGTTATCACAATTGTACAACCACTACCACTGCTACTGGCGGACTTCAGCTTTAATGAGCAAAGGCGCCCAATTCTTGCATTGGAGGGAGATATTTGACATTTGGTGGAATGGTTAAGGTGCAAACCTACTGGTTCAAACACCATTCTTATAGAAAAAGAAAAAATAGCTCTGGTAGAAAGAGCTATTGGAGTTATTAATGGATCAACAGTGCATTGCAAGTGGAGGTTCCAGGCAAGCTAAGGATTCCTGATCAAAAGTCAAGAATTTCGCAACGGTAATTTGCGAGATAAAGAGATAAGCAGGCTAACGAGGTCAGCATAGGCCCGAAGAATCAAAGTAACGGCAGCACTCCACTGAGGCCATACGTCTTACTCTTTTCTCCTTGTACCAGTTAACATCTCACAACGAGTTTTCTCCGGTGAGGTTTTTTTGAATGAAGGTGGCTCAGAGGGGTGTCGGGAAAGAACCTAAAGTTCTTACCTCCCTCCGAAAACTTGTAAAGGGCAAACGCCACGGGCGCTGCCCCCCAAATCTATGATCTTTAAAGAAATGAATAAAATGATATTATGAATATTGGAATGTGGATTAGTTGTTTCCTTCCAACTCAAATGGATTCACAACTCTAAATTTTAAAGACCATATTAAGTCTCAACGTTCACACCCAAATAAAAGACGCTAGAAATTCCATGGCGCTAACGCCCTTAATAATGCGAGCGTACAAAGTAGGGATGCCTATCCTGATGGAAAAAGAGGATCGAACGTCCCAAGATCATGGAAAGGCCGAGCCATCTCGAAATAAAAAAGGGGTACCTATCACGAGGCTAGGGAAATCCCCTAATGGCACGACTGATGCTAGGGACTGCGGGTGAGCTGTAGAGAGTTCTTAAGATAAAGATTCGAGACATAGCCAGGGGAGTAACAATGACTGGATAACACGATCGCTGCGGGTTGACCCCCGATCAGCCATAAGTCGAGACCTAAGGTACCCTCGACATCGGAAAAAGTCCCTGAAGTTCGACTGAAAGGATCTAAAGCCAAAAAATGGCTTAAGGGAGAAGGGACCCATCCCTCCCAAAAGTTCTACACTCCCAAGTATCAAGGAGATGTCCAAACTTGATAGCATAATAGTCTAATAAGAATATTTTAAGGATCCCTCTCAAAAAACGAGGATGAACGTGGGACTCGATGTCTCGAAAACAGATAGGGATCAATGAACCTGATCTTTCAGACCAATGATAGTGAGAGATGAGTCAGTAATGAAATACCGATCAGACGCCATCTCCCATCATCACATTAAGTAACACCTAGCATATTCTATCTCGACACAAGCTGCTTTGAGCTCTTAGCGAGAAAAGGGGTGCGTCGAGATGTGACTTTCCTAAAGTAGGAGCATGGCAACAGATCGAACAGTTTAGCTAAATTAGGATCTCGTGCAACAATCTCTACGAAGGAATAAAAGAAAGTAAAAGGGGAAGTAAATCATTCGAGCAAAGATAAAAAGAAATGCAATAACACAAAAAAATATTCGTTATTTCGAATGCCCAAAATAGGTTCTTTACATTGATGCTCCAGATTAGGAGTCAAAAATTACAAAACTTCTCCCAATAAACGGGATCTACATTCAGTACTAATAAAAAAGACAGTATTGAGAAAGAAAAATCGTCGAACTCTCAGAATGCGGAAGCCTCACACCGAGCGAGGGACTTGATAGGGTGATTGGCCTGGAGTAGCGCAGCGGTAGGGACTGCCTTCAAAGTTTTGAACCCCAGATGCCCGATTGCTCGGCCATTCAGCGATGAGCACCTCTGCCTTGACGCCTCAAGAAGGGAGGAAGAAGTTCGTGTTGTTCAAGAGTGAAAAATCTTTGATGTTTGAAGGTTAACGTGAAAATCATATTCCTGTCATACATGTGTATTGAAAGATCTCTTATTTTAGGAAGAATTAGACTCGCTAGGGACTTGATAGGGTGATTGGCCTGGAGCAGCGCAACGGTAGGAACTGCCTTCAAAGTTTTGAACCCCAGATGCCCGATTGCTCGGCCATTCGGCGATGAGCACCTCTGCCTTGACGCCTCAAGAAGGGAGGAAGAAGTTCGTGTTGTTCAAGAGTGAAAAATCTTTGATGTTTGAAGGTTACCGTGAAAATCATATTCCTGTCATACATGTGTATTGAAAGATCTCTTATTTTCGGAAGAATTAGACTCGCTAGCTTGCTATTTCTTCCTATATAATACTTCCTTCATGTTCGTTCACAGGTTCTTGTTTAAGTTTACTTTGCAATTCATGAACCAGAAGGAAAAAGGAGGGTGGGGTTGGACGGGCGGGGGGGGGGGGGTTATTGTACTTGACCTATATTTGTAAAGTTTTCAAAAATGGAGACAAGAGTTAAATACCAGACCGGCAGACCCCTACAAGAAACACCACAAGCAAATTAATGAACCAATTTTAAATGAAATTTCACCTTTAGATATTTGGTCATTATATGAACCCAACAAATATAGAATCACTTCTTATGGACTCACTGAAAATCATTCTAATCTAATTTATAGCCCTTTATGGAGCAAAGAGTAACAGAACACGAAAGGCGGAAGTTTTACCTTACATATGAGACCGCCCTTGGCCTTTTTGAGTGTGGCTCATGCAACCTCCGAGGCCCTACTTGAAAATAACGACCATGAGAAAACTTTCTAGTTGAATTTATCTTTATACTTCGTATATTTGGTTTAATATTACCAGAACTCCAATACCTTTTATTGACATAAGAGTACACAAAACAAATAGCATCAGATCCAATAGTACTCAATCGCCACACAAAACATGGAAAAGAAATAGAGATTCCAATGAATGCTCTAAAAAGGGTGAGATCTAGAAGCCAAAGATATTGAAATAACAGACTTAAATGTATCAGAAGAAAGACACAAATAAACAGTGTGTACATTTCTTTTGCATCATAAAGACGAGGCGAGGAGAGACTTATGTAGAATTTGATGGAAAACCCTAGGAGCTAATGTTCATTCATCATGTCAAGTATCGCTTAATGCCAGCTTTCTGCTCAGAAGTAAGCTTGCTGGGGAACTTGATGTTAAACTTTACTCTCAAGTTGCCTTTTCTGCTAGGTTCCTTGGGAATGGGCATACCTTCTCCTTTGATAACTTCTTCATAATTTGGACTAATGATGGAATTAATTGGTACAGTTAGAACCCGGCCATCAAGCGTTGTTATTTGTGCAGTGTATCCAGTAAGAGCCTCTACCAAGGAGATTTTCTGGGTGATGATGAGGTCATTGCCATCTCTCTTGAAGACACCATGCGGCTTCTCATCAATTATGAAGACGAGGTCCGATGGAATTATGCCTCGTTGCTCGTTTCCTTTCTCTGGAAATGTTATTTTAGTCCCCTTCTTCCATCCTGGCTTGATATCAATAGTCAGAATTTCCTCGGTCGTACTGGGTCTCCTGTGCAAACAACACTGTGAGATGGGATTACAATTTTTTACTAGGAATCAACTGGAAATACATTTAAAGAAAAATGAAAAATACAACTCAACATTAAATGCCAAAACACCAAGTGCTCCACCAGCAGGAATCCAAGGATCTGTTGCTTCTTTCAGAAGTAGCAGAAAGCACTTTGTAATGTGAGAAACAAGAACTTCCCACTGATTCGGTTGAAAAAGAGAGAAACAAAAGAGAATTGACATGAACCGACACACTCATACAAACACATATAGTTGAAATGCCCGAGGATTTGTGCCACAGTTCGAAACTCGGTGATAATGTGGCTGCCCATATATCCTCCCCCACCTAAGTACAAGGTTTTTGTTTGCGACAGAGTTTGAAAGAATGACCGATATCTCATTTCAGCGGATTAGTCATCTGCACATCCAAAATGTGATAACTTCAAATCCCAGCAAAATTAGCAACTTAACATTAAGCTTCACTTGAAGAGAAAATATATACATATACTCTTTATATATACATCCCAGCAAAATTTCTGTTTGTGGGTTCGCTACAAATTATATATATTTACTGGATTTTCTAATACAAATACAAGATCTACACGAAAGCTACTGGGTTCAGCCGAACCCCCACCTTACATCACAAGAGGACAGCCCTCTTTTTCAGTCTTGATTTACCAACATCTTCCAAAAATGTGATGTATATTTCTTAACATACAGAACAAGCTTGGACCTTAGTGCTTATCCAAAGGAAAAGGGAAGAAGCACTTATCAAATGAAAAAGGGTGAAGAGGTAAATCCCTAGAACTTTTTGTGACTCTGATCTTACCAAACATGAGCGAGGGAGGGGCAACGAGCAAATGGGAACAAAACAAAAAGTTGTATAAAAATACTCAAATATGAGCAACCAACTTGTTAACTATTGAACACATGCTGCATAACTTTTCTAGGGTAAAACACATTCTCAGATCTAATAACTATGCTGTCAACCATTCACACAGTAACTTCTACTCACCGCTTGCAGGTAATAACTAAATTAAGTGGCACCAATAAATACTCAAATAATAAGTATCCTTCCCAAAATGATCTCCTACTCACAGCTTACAGATTCATTCATCCTCCTTTCCCCTATTGACAGGAGCTCATCAATGGGTGATGTACATATCAACAGTGAGTTTTTTCAATTGATTAAATTTTCGATACTCAAGTCAGATCCTGGAATCATGTGATCTTAACCAGAAATTTGAAGATGTTGAAAAAAACCCAGAAGTTTCTTGTCAAAAGGTGGGGCCACTCAGTTCAACACTTCTGCATTAAAAGGTGGGATCATGCTCTCTAACTTTAGTGATACAATTTTGCAGGGGCAATTTTCATATTTCTACCAAGTTAAACATGGAGGTTCAATTTAAAATAGAGAAGATCTTGTATCAGTAATAGATTGATACGAATGCTCCTTTAGCATTTGGAGATAATCTATATTAGTTTCTTGGTTTCAAATAGGATAAAATATATTAGCAGCAGTTATTATAGTAGTTACCAGCAGTTATATCTACAGCAGTAACGGTATCTATGTGTTAAGAGTTATCTTTGTGTTTTAGTTTAAATAGATGTATGCAGAAGAATTATGTACAAGAAAAGTATTATCATTATTTTTGCATGTGGAGATTTGTCCACTCCATACGAACTTGGTTATTGGTTAATGCAGTGTTTAAGATCCTTGCACTTTATTTAACCAGTAAAGTTTCATTCTCATCTCTTCTTCATCTTAGTTTCTATCATAGATCCCCAAGTAAAGCAACAACAACAACAACAACAACATACCCAGTGAATTCCCACCAGGTGGGATTTGGGGAGGGTTAAGTGTACGCAGTCCATACCACTACCTCAGAAGAAGTAGAGAGGCTGTTTCCGATAGACCCCCGGCTTAAACAACACCTACTTTATCCCCAAGTAAAGCAATCGTCTGGAAATGTGCATTACTGTCTTACATCATGGGCTAGAATTTTTCTTACCCAATATATATGTTGTTCAAGCTGATAATGCTTGATTGAGAAAGCGGATTACGACTAGAACTTTCAGATATCCTTCCCTAAAATGATGTTCTACTCAAAGCTTGCAGATTAATTCATCTCCTTCTGGAGCACACAGTGAGGTGAAACTGTAGACCATTTTACTGAGAAATGCAAACACTAAAATGATAGTGTATTTTCCCATATATGAAGTCATTCCAATTCTTAGATCACAGTTTCTCTTTTGTCCTTTATGCTAGTTTTCTAGCTTATTGTCAGGCCTAAAGGAACGGGTTGGTGCATACGTCAAACATGAGAACTTGCCCTTGCTTTCTCAACATCAATAATGCAAAAAATGGAAGAGGAAAATGAGCCTATGGTGAATTTGTAGAAGCAGAAGCAACAGACTCTTTTAATACAGCTTCTTCATAAATGTGGATTTGATTGCAAATGTAAGGTCATCATTCTTTGAATGATAGAAGAACTTTCTACTTCTAGACTAAGTTGCTCGGACTCGGTGCAGTGTCCGATACGGGTGCGAATCTAAAGGTAGATCCTTCATGATCTAAATTTTAAGATTCAGCAGTACGGATCCAATACAAATACGAGTGTCGGAATTCTATTAAAAATAATTCAAATATTTTTAAAAATAGAGTTATATGTCCAAATTATGAGACATTACATGGAAAACTTACAAGGTATTATGAGGAAAAATATAGATCAAGAGGAGATTACAGAAATTATTGTATATGTCCCAAACTTCTCCGTTAATTTTGGTCAAAGTACCTAAATTCGGTTGACCGAATCCAGTACGGATCCCACACCCACACCCATGTCGTGTTCACATGGGTGCGGCACCAAAAATGAAGAGTCCGAGCAACTTAGCTTCTAGAGACATGCAGTGTTATCAAAAGCAAAAAAGCACAAAAAAACTCTAAGGTCTGTTGGGGCTTTAAGCACCAATAAAGCGTGGGTTTTAGTGAAAAAAGGCGCAAATAGAAAAAAAATACAAATATATATATATATATATGTTTTGTAGACTAATATAAGCATCAAAACAAATGTATGGACAAAGAAATTAAACTTCTTGTATGATAAAGTGAAATACCAATAGTTTAGTGTCGCCTCTTCAAGAATTGATCATTTGCAAGGGAAAATTGTCTTAGAGCCTTAATGATAACACTGAAGCACATATGAAGCAAGGTGAAGCACTCAACGTGTTTTGAGCCTCGCTTCAAGGCTTAAGCGCGCCTTTGACAATACAGGAGACATGTCAATTGATCTAGCTGCTACCAGCAACGGAATTCCCCATTCAAGTAGAGAGGAAGTTCCCCACTAGACTACTAACACACTTCAGACTACACAAAATAACAATTGGCCACCTGATGCTCCATTTGCACATTTAAATAGTATAAATGATAATTCAGCCTTAACAATATTATGCTATAAAGACAAAAAAAGAAAACCAAACCAAGTGCATGACTTATTTCTATGAGCTTTAGCTTTCTCGATTTGCTCATGTTAAAGTATTACACTCTCCTAACAACTCCAAAGGTAACAACATAAAAATGCAACATCCATAAACCACCACCCCTCCCCCCTCTCCCCCCACCCCTTTCGCTCCCTCCCACTCTTTGATAAATATTCATATTCCTTTCTCTTTCACAATATGAACCCCTAAAGTGTTTGAGACACATTCAGTATATTTGCCACCTCCCACCAGCAACACGTATCAGTTAACGCCGATTTTAACACAAGGTTTTTCATATTTGAGTTCAGCCAATGCATTAAATAGCTTTCACACAGATCATCACATTGTAAAAACAAAAATGATAAATACTAAGCTATAGCCACCACATTGAAATTTAACATTTATATGAATCAATCAACTATACCTCAATCAGATAAGTTATCTTAGGATCGTACTATATAAATCTTTCTTTTCATGTTAAGTCTGCACATGAATGATTCAGTTACAGAACAACAACATACCTAGTGCAATCCCACAAGTGGGATACCTTATCCCTATATTTGTGGGTAGAGAGGTTGTTTCCTATTGACTCTCGGCTCAAAAAAAAAAAAAAGTCTTCGAAGCACGACTATAAGAAAATAAGACATCAAAAATCAGAATACAAAGCAAATGGAGCAACAAATAGTAATAAACAAGATAGTAATAAACATTGAAGAACAAAGAAACTATGTAATTCCTAAATAATATTACTAATAAGGAGAAACGAAGAGGAGGCTAGCCCCTGCTCTCCCACATGAAGTGCGATAACACTGGGCTACACACTAACTTTTTACCCTAATCCTTGACCTCTATACCTTCCTATCTAAGGTCATGACCTCAATAAGTTAGAAGTTATGTCATGTCTTGTCTAATCATCTCCTCTAGTTCTCTTCGACCTACCTCCCCTCCTAACTTCTGTTATAGCGAACCTCTCGCACCTCCTTACAGTTGCATTCACACACCTCTTCACATGCCTGAACCATCTCATTCTCGCTTCCCTCATCTTGTCTGCCACGAAGGCCACTCCCACCTTGTCCCCTATATCTTCATTTCTAATCATATCTCTCCCAGTACTCAACATTTTGGGTATGTGCATGCAAGATCTACATTTGAGTTTCAAAGAAAGGCATGGCTATATCTTCTACTAGCATGTGTTAGTATGATGATTATTTGGAAAACTAAAGCTCCAACTAAAGTAGCATGCTTTGGGTGGCTTGCTACCTAGGGTGCTTGTTTGACTCAAATGGTTCAGTTATAGACAACTTAATAAGCAAATGAATGAATGATTCAGTTACCCATCAATGTGACCATCCCCAAAAGATGTACCTAAATCCTTTATATATACTCTATTCAGGTTATTTTTATTCCAATACGCAATTTTTTTTCCCTTCATAGATGTCTCAAGATCCCTACGAAGATTACTAGTCTTAACTCTTGAAAAACACCAACTTAAAACTTTTTATTCAATAAAAAGGGGAAAAAAGTTAAGATTTTTATAGCTGAGGGCAACTCACCCAGTAGCATCAGTAACTTCTCTGGATATCTTCATCTTCTTGGTGGTTCCCTTATACAGATCCTCCAAACTACAAGGCAATGTCCGCTCTATCGGAGCCGCCTTTCGTGACGCATTACCTGATGCACCTTCACCAGCAGCATTCCTAAACGAAGTGAAAATATCTTCGCCAAACATACCCCCCCTAGAAAAACCTGAAGCACCAGTCCTTCCGCCCATATCTCCCATCCCACCAAACGGAGTCGAAAACCCGAAAAATTCAGAGAATATATCATCAGCACTACGCGGGTTAAATCGAAACGAACCATGAACACCACCACCACCACCATCTGATGAACCTGGAAATCCACCGGCACCAGGCGGTGGCACTTTCCCTTTTAAGCCCTCTTCTCCGTATTGATCATATATTACTCTCTTCTGTGGATCACTCAACACCTGCAATAAACACACAAAACTCTTCAAAATTCAGAGATCTATAAGTTTTTTTTTTGTTCAAATTCACAGACAAATACAAAAATTACGTCGTAGGCTTCGGAGATTTGTTTGAATTTGGATTCAGCTTCTTTTTTGTTGTTAGGGTTCTTATCAGGATGCCATTTCATGGCGAGTTTGCGATAGGCTTTTTTGAGGTCATCATCTTTGGCGTTACGGTCTACCTGAAGAACCTTGTAATAGTCCACACCCATAATTCAACAGATTTTCGAAAGGAGCTTTTGCTTTTTTCTCTGGCTTCTTCACTCTTTGAGTGAAATTAATTCAGTTGAGAATTTCTAGTATTGGGATTTGGGCCTGTTCATCACCGGTAAAATTCACAAATAAGAATTTTTTTTTGGTTTTGCGCAGAATACAACTTTTTACCGATTGTCTCTTTTTTGGTGTATATGCTTAGTAATGAGCCCTTTATTTTGAGAAAATTGAAAAATTTAGGGAAAAAAGGTTATATCTGTGTTAATTTCAAGAATAAGAATAACAAATAAATAACAATAAGAACAATATAGAAGACGAGAAATATTATAAGATAACTTTCTTCTTTCTTTCAAGTGTATCCAACATCATCCTCAAGTCTTCTATTTATAGCATTATATTGAGGAACTTAAAGGGGTGTCATAAACATGACATTTAACTCAAGAGAATGTGGGGAAGGTTATGGGATTATGAAAGAATAAAGAAGAGGTGGTGGAGGTGTGGGAGTTACTACACTTAAAGAGAAGTTACACATAGGTGTTATGGACCTTATGGTCATCCACAATTACTCTCATTTACAACACTCTCCCTTGGAGGACCATTGAGATAATACGCATTGTTTGCTGCCTCGTTAAAACCTTGCCAGGAAAACCCATTGAGACAAAACCTAGGCCATGGAAAAAAGAATACAACACGTATTTTACTCCCCCTGATAAAAACATCATTTCATTTCTCGAAGACGATGCATTCCAATCTTGAACACCAGCTTTTCAAATGTTAAGGTTGGTAATGCTTTAGTGAACAGATCCGCCAAATTATCAACCGAACAAATTTGTTGAATATCTATTTCACCTTTTTTCTCAAGATCATGAGTGAAAAAGAATTTTGGTGAAATGTGTTTTGTTCTGTCTCCTTTAATGTAACCTCCTTTCAACTGAGCTATACATGTAACATTGTCTTCATACAATATAGTTGGAATATCTTTTTTCAAGATAAAACCACACATTTCCTGAATAAGTTGAGTCATTAATCTCAACCAAACACACTCCCGGCTCGCTTCATGAATGGCAATTATTTCTGCATGATTTGAAGAAGTTGCAGCTAATGTTTGCTTCATTGAACGCCATGATATAGCTGTGCCTCCATATGTAAACAAATAGCCTGTTTGTGATCGAGCTTTATGTGGATCAGACAAATATCCTGCATCTGCATAACCAATCATTTCTGACTTGGATTTATTAGAATAAAATAATCCCAAGTCTACGGTTCCCCGAAGATATCTTAATATATGTTTGACACCATTCCAATGTCTCTTGTTGGGGAAGAGCTGAATCTTGCCAATAAACTTACTGCAAAACAAATATCCGGTCGAGTATTATTGGCAAGATACATTAGTGCCCCGATTGCACTAAGATATGAAGTTTAATCACCAAGAAGCCCTTCATCATTTACTTGAGGTCGAAATGGATCTTTATTTATATCAAGCGTTCTCACGATCATTGGGGTACTCAATGGATGTGATTTATCCATATGAAATCGCTTTAAAACCTTTTCAGTGTATGTTGATTGATGGACAAAAATTCCATTTGTCAAATGCTCAATCTGTAGGCCAAGACAAAATTTTGTCTTTCCCAGATCTTTCATTTCAAATTCTTTCTTCAAACACTCAACGAATTTTAAAAGTTCTTTAGGAGTGCCAATGATATTCAAGTCATTAACATACACAACTATTATAGCAAATTCAGATCCAGACCTTTTTATAAAAACACAAGGGCAAATTGGATTATTTTTGTACCCTTTCTTTAGCAAATATTCGCTAAGACGATTGTACCACATCCGTCCTGATTGTTTCAATCCGTATAAGGATTTCTGAAGCTTTATTGAACAAGTTTCTTGTGAACTTTTATATGCTTCAGTCACTTTGACTGCTTCTGGGATTTTTATAAAAATATCATGGTCCAATGAGCCATACAAATAGGCCGTGACAACATCCATTAGGCGCATTTCAAGCTTTTCATGAACTGCCAGATTTATTATATATCTGAAGGTAATTCCATTCACCACAGGAGAATATGTCTCCACATAATCAATGCCAGGCCTTTGCGAAAAACCTTATGCCACAAGTCGTGCTTTATATCTTATGACTTCATCTTTTTCATTTCGTTTTCGCACAAAAACCCATTTGTACCCCACTAGCTTGACACTTTCAGGTGTTCGGACTATTGGTCAGAAAACTTCACGTTTTTCAAGTGAAGCCAATTCCGCTTGAATTGCATCCTTTCATTTTGGCCAATTATTTCTCTGTCTACATTTATTGACAGATTTTGGTTCCAAATCCTCACCTTGTTGCATTATTTCAACAACAACATTATAAGTAAAAATATTGTCAACCACAATATTATTTCGATTCCATCTTTTTCTCGTTGAGACATAATTTATTGAGATCTCTTCATTCTCATTATTTTCAGATATTTGAATTCCCTTGATGGTCTTATCATTTGTTATGTCTCGAAGCTCTTTTTGAGAAATTTCCACCATATCATGATCATCTTGATCTTTTATTCCTTTTCTTTTTCGAGGATTTTTATCTTTGGAACCAATTGACCTACCACGTTTCAAACGTGGCCTAGATTCATTTGCATTAACACGTTGTCCTACCGGGATATCAAATCAAACTGGAGCATTTGCAGCTGGAATATAAGATTTAGTAACCCTTGGGAGGTTAGTAAATGCATCTGGCAGTTGATTTGCAACATTTTGCAAATAAATTATCTTTTGAACTTCTTGCTCACATAGATTTGTTCGAGGATCTAAATGAGATAGTGATAATGCATTCCAATCTATCTTCATTTCCAACTGCTTATGTTCTCCCCCTAATGTTGGGTATACTGATTCATCAAAATGACAATCAACAAACCTTGCCGTAAATAAATCTCCAGTCATAGGTTCCAAATATTTTATAATAGATGGAGATTCATACCCAACATATATTCCCAGCCTTCTTTGGGGACCCATCTTTATGCGTTGTGGTGGAGCAATTGAAACATATACCGCATACCCAAAAATTCTAAGATGAGAAATATTTGGCCCTTGACCAAAAGCCAATTGTAATGGGGAGAATTCATGATAACTGGTTGGCCTTATGCGCACAAGTGCTGCTGCATGCAAAATAGCATACCCCCATATTGAAATAGGAAGTTTTGTCCTCATTAACATTGGTCTAGCTATCAATTGAAGACGTTTAATCAATGATTCTGCTAGACCATTTTGAGTGAACATGAGCAACCGGATGTTCAACTTTTATCCCAGTAGACATACAATAATCATTAAAGGACTGAGATGTAAACTCACCAGCATTATCAAGACGGAGAGTCTTTATTGCATAATCTGAAAATTACGCTTTTAATCTTATTATTTGAGCCAACAATCTCGAAAAAGCCATATTACGAGTTGATAATAAGCACACATGTGACCATCTTGTAGATGCATCTATCAAGACCATATAATACTTAAAAGGTCCACATGAAGGATGAATTGGTCCACATATATCACCCTACATACGTTCCAGAAATGTAGGGAATTCAACCCCAATCTTAGTTGCTGATGGTTTAATAACCAACTTTCCCTGAGAACAAGCAGCACAAGAAAATTCTTTTGATTGAAGAATATTTTGATTCTTTAAATTATGCCCATGCGAATTCTCAATAATTATGCGCATCATATTAAAATCGGGATGACCCAACCGGTCATGCCAAATGATAAAATCATTAGAACCTATAAACCTTTTATTTACTACGACATGTGATTCAACCATACCAATACTTTTATGGTATAACCCAGAAGAAAGTGTGGGTAATTTTTCATGCACAATTTTTTCCCCCTGATTTTATTGTAGTAATATAAAGGTATTCAACCTTTCCTTCGTTTGCAGTCTCAATATGATAGCCATTTTGTCGAATAACCTTGAAACTTAACAAGTTTCTTTGAGACTTACTACAATATAATGCATTATCAATGACCAATATTGTTCCCCCAGGTAGTAATAAGGTTGCTCTTCTAGAGCCCTCAATTAATTTTGTACTATCGGATATTGTACTAACATAGGCCCTTTTCATAATCAAATTAGAGAAATATTTTCTTTCTCTTAATATAGTGTGAGTTGTAGCACTATCAAAAAGACACATATCTCCATTACTCATCTTGGATCCAATTGAAGATTGGGAAAATTTTATTTATCTTCATAAAAGAAAAATACATCATAAGAAATGTGAAATTTAATCAACCTTGCAAGAAAACTTAAATACTTTTTTTTTTCTTCTGAAAATAAAAACAACATAAGGGAAAACTAGATAATAATTAAAAAAAACAAACACATAAACATAACAACATAATTTATTTCCCCAATAAATTGATCAAACTTCAGTTTTGATCTCTAAAAAAATCTTCGTCTTCCAAATGAGTAATATCATCAAGACCATCAAAATCATCATCTTTCAAAGCCAAATTTACCTCGGCGTCATCATCATATTTTTGTGAAGGTTCTGCCTCAACATCATTTTCAAAAGTCAAGTGTGACTCCATTCGGACATTAGAAGAGGCACCACCCTTATTTTCTTTTCTTTTAAAAGATTTTTGATAAAGCCTAGAAAATGCTCATGTGCCCGACATTCATTCTTCCAATGGCCTTTCATGCCACAACGATGACAAACACCTCTTGAAGGATTGTTTTGAGAACTCATTTGGTTCTCCCTCTTATAGGTACCACCACCACGATGATTATTATATCGTCCCCTGCCATTGCCACGTCCACGCACATTATTTTAGCCCCGATTTTGCCTTCTTTCAGGCTGGCCATGTGCTTCTGCCTCATTTGTATGTTGCTCAGCCACCAGAAGACATGAGATCAATTCAGAATATTTCTGAAAGCCCTTTTCACGATATTGCTGCTGCAATATCACATTTGAGGAATGAAAAATAGTAAGTGTCTTTTCCATCATATCCTCATCATTAATAGTTTCCCCACATAATTTCAATTGGGAAGCAATCCTGAATACAGCAGAATTATATTCAACTACGGTTTTAAAATCTTGAAGCCGTAAATGCATCCACTCGTAACGAGCTCTTGGCAATACCGTGGCCTTTAGGTGGTCAAACCTTCCCTTTAAATCAGTCCACAGTTCAAGTGGATCTTTCACTGTCAAGTATTCAACCTTCAATCCTTCATCTAGATGATGCCGAAGGAAAATCATAGACTTGGCCTTATCCTGACTCGACGTTGCATTATCTTGGGTAATGGTAGCATCAAGACCTTTAGCAGCTAGGTGGATTTCAGCGTCGAGAACCCATGACAGGTAATTTTTTTTGGAGATATCAAGTGCCACAAACTCAAGTTTTGATAAATTTGACATGATGAAAACTATCATAAAAAATAATTTAGTTAGATAAAAATACAATAACACAATCGCAAAAAGTAGACTCTTTTTTTTTCCACAAAAACAATACGTTTTATTTTTCATCAAGAATAGTGATTAGAAAAGAGTTCATATAAACTTTAAATTGACAGTTAGATGAAATGTTAAGACACATACAAAGTATAACATAGTGGGGTAAATCACGATTCTATAAATTTAAAGAAGAAGATTCAATTATTAATACAAATGAAATCAAGCTGATGCATACTCCAAAATTATTTATTAATTGGCTGCTATTAACATTAGACAAATATTAACAAATAAGTTAAGAATAAAAAAAAAATATAACCAACTTGTTCATGACAGAATGTAAAAATAAAAAATAAAACTACCATAGTTATGTTCAAGGAAAAAAAATAAACTGTGTGAGTTAATTTTATGTTTAAAAACTATTTTACATGAAATATGCTAAGGGAAAATTGTATTCATATAAGCAAACACATAATTAGCATAAAACAGGGAGTAGTATTAAGATGAAATGGTTCTGCCTTATATGAGACAAATAATCACTATGTATTATGGTTAGGTTGTAATGAAGATAATTAAAAAAAAATAAATGTAAAGCAGATTTTATAAGTTGCGTAAAAACGGTGTGATAATTAATTAACACTGGATCATAGCTATATACCTTGCAACCTTGAGACTTTGTGCTGATAACGTGTGTTAATTTCAAGAACAAGAATAACAAATAAATAACAATAAGAACAATATAGAAGACAAGAGAAATATTATAAGATAGTTTTCTTCTTTCTTTCAAGTGTATCCAACATCATCCTCAAGTCCTCTATTTATAGCATTATATTGAGGAACTTAAAGGGGTGTCATAAACATGGCATTTAACTCAAGAGAATGAGGGGAAGGTTATGGGATTATGAAAGAATAAAGAAGAGGTGGTGGAGGTGTGAGAGTTACTACACTTAAAGGAGGAGTTACACATAGGTGTTATGGACCTTATGGTCATCCACAATTACTCTCATTTACAAAAATATCATTGTTTAATTTAAAATTTGTTTATTAGGTAAATCAGTTGAATTTGTTTGAAAGGGTTTTTTCGTAACAAAATTAATTCAATTATTTAGTAAATCTTTGATTTAAGGTTTGAAACAATGAATAATACAAAGGTTAGGTGATCTAGGAGAGATAGTTAAATTGAATAGTAAAAGAGAAAGAAATTCTTATTCGATATCCTGTAACAATAATGTGAATTTGACATGTAGTACGCGTGCATCTCACACAATTTGTCATGTAGGACGCGTGTAATGACCCTCTAGGTCATTTTCTTGATTTTTGTGCATTTCGGTATTTCAAGCCATCCCACAGCAGCTACAGGTCATTTATGACTTGTCGTAACTTTCGGTTCAGTTACCGGACAATTCGTTTGGGTTTTAGATTCATTTTCTTATTTTGGAGCTTTCGCTGTTAATGATTTGGTCTCGAACCAAAACTCCGAGTAAACGATCTCATAGGAGAATTCTGATAGCTCCATCAGCTCCGAAAGGTTGATTTTAGGCTAGGAAGACCCTTGGTCCGGGTTTCGAGGCTTCCGGACTCGTTTTGGGCTATTGGGGGATTTAGTGAAAAATGAAACTATAGGTGTGGGCCCCACATTTAATCGAAACGACCTCAGATGAAAATTTTGATGGTTTCGTTGAGTCCGAAATGTCGAATTTGGTATGGAAGCATGGTTCGTTTGCGAGCACGGGATTCCGAACGAATCCCAAACCCTCAATCGAAGTCCATGATGACTTAGTGAAATTGCTGGCTTACAACATTTGGTGCAACCAAGTTTTGGCCTTCGCATTCGCGAGGCCTTGGCCGCGTTTGTGAAGGTTAAGGATTTTGGCCTCCGCGTTCGTAATGCACTGGCTGCGTTCGGGAAGGTCAAGGACCTTGACCTTCCGCGTTCGTGAATGGTCTCTTTGGTCTGATCTCGCGTTAGTGAAGAAGGACCCCCTGGCAGTTTATATACTCCTCTTCTCCGATATCTCTTCATTTTTCACCCCTCTTTCCGCTATTTAGGACCCTTGGAGCTTGGAAATTATAGGTATTTCATCCCATTGAGCTTAGGTATGTTAACCCATCGCCCTTTTGTCATTTTCCATTATTTTTCCCGTCAAATTCCGTCCCATTTGTGTAAATTCTTAGAAATTAGGGATTTAAATCCCTATACTTTAAGGGATGATTTGAGCCCCGAATTGTGCTCCATTTGTGCTCAACTTTTGATCACACATTCCTTGTCTTTCGAGGGACCTCGTGACGGATTCAATTTTGAAATTCTATTAGCGGGCCCTACGGGCCCATTATTGACCCGATTTTGGACTCGGAGTATTATATTGCAATATGGGTATCGTTTTACTCGTAATGACGTATAGTTACTATTTTGATAGTGTGACGTTGAATTGGGATCGTGGAGCTAGGACGGACGAATTGTGGACAATTCAAGTGTTATGGTTCGACATCTAGCTAGGCTTCGGTCTACTTTTCTCTATGAGATTGCGTATAGTATAGATTGCATGCTTGGTAGGGATTATAAGATGAGATTATGGCTTGTGTAGCATGACTTATCCTATTTAGGGAATCTGGGGTATAAGTGTGACCCGAACCTTAGCATAGGTTGCTTGTTATGGCCATAGAATCCTATTACCCTTAATTATAAGCATTATAACCATAGTTGATGATTAAGGATCTTTTAGTATAAGGTTTACAATTTGACTTAGTGAATTGGGTTGTATTTTTCCCCGATTAGATCCTTAAGTGACTTTACGCCCTCATTTATCGTAGTTTCCTAAGTTATGAGGCGTTATTATGTCGATTATGTATTATTGGGCCCGAGGCCATGGTTACGATGCCAGTTGGACTCCAGGTGAGTATTTTATCCCTAAAGGGGACATGATTCTAGATTACAGACGCTTAGGCGCTTATAGTGGTATTGTTTGGATACTGGTGATGGCATGCATACTTCTAGGCGCATTCATGCTTACTTAATGGTACGATTCCAACCAAAACCTTGATTTTACTACTATTTTCAAAAAGGGATTTATTCTCACTTTTCACTTTAAATATGGATTGTTTTATAACGGGAATCTTACCACCTTATTTACTGGATGATGAGCTTTTGGAACTAAAGATGAGGTTTTAGAACTTTGACTGAGGCTGATTCCGGTCCATTATTTTTTCACTCATTTTACCAATACTATTTACTTCGATCGAGGGATATTCCGACCCTTTGTACATGATTATGATGATTTACTCCCAAGTATGATCTCGGGCAATGGATTACGGATTTACATCCTTTTAGTCGCGGTTCGAGTCCATGCACTGATTTTATATATATATATATATCTCCGGTACTGGATGGAGAATATGGATTATGATGATTATTGGAAGTCCTGGATCAGGATCAGGCAGTGTATACGGATTTCCCGAATCCCCTAGGGGGCCCCTTCGTTCGAGAGTCATCATACCGAAGAAAGATGGTCGCCATAGGTCCTGCCTTTGCGAGCTAGGTAAGCTGAAGGAGGTGTATATACTTGGTATGGTATGGTACGGTACTTAGTACTTAAGGGTTGAGGTTATGGAATCGGTTTGAGTCCGGTGTCTACGATAGGGTTATGGCATTTCGATTTATGTTGCATTCATCCATGCATATGCATTGCCCATCACCAGTATGTTTGTTTGGTACCTTTATCTATCGGTCTTTTGGGGGGCTGTATAGGTACAAGATATGGTCGTTGTTTGCTGAGTGATTTCATGAACCTTCCGGGCTTATGGGGGCTCGATTAGGTATCTTATCTGTCCAGGTTAGCCGGTTACTTTGTTATTGGTAATTATGGTTAGTTCGTGGCAGGTTGGTTGTGTACTTGTTCCTGAGCTTGGAGGTACGTTTCTGTTTCCTTTATCTTCTTGGTGATTTATATTGTTTATCACAAGATTAGTCACCCTCTTTGGGTAGAGGCTTGATGATGCTAGTGTAGCTCCTTTACTTGGCTAGGGACCTCGAGATTTTAGGTTGACTCCTTCAGGTAATTATCTTTGAGTTAGCCCTATATGTATACTTATATGTATGGTATCACCGTATTTCCCTCTTTGTCCTTATCTATTTACATTGTATATGTATTATTTGGCCTTGTACTACTATTATATATCCTTTTTTCATTCTTCATTTGTATATTTTCCAGTGATATACGGTATTGCACTTTAGTCCCAGATTACTGCTAGAATAGGATTGTGTATCCTTATTGCCTTGTTAGCCCCTTTATTCTTGGTTTCCCTAGATCGTTGCCTGTAGTGCATTCATGCCTTACATGTTATTTATGCTTACATTATTTCTGAAGCTCAGTTAGCCGATGTCTACTGAGTACCACATGTTTGGTATTCATACTAGTTCTGTAGCCTGCAGGTTATAGTACGAGTTATCACCGTTGATGTGAGTATCATGCTGAGCAGCTATGGATTGGAGATTCGGGTTGAGCTCCTAACGTTTTGGAGTATCCCTACTCTCCCTCTTATTGTTAGGCTATTCTCTACGTTGGCTCTTGTACTGGCTCCACCAGGTTTTGGGATTATTATTAGCCTTGCTATTATATTTATTCCGCTGTTTCCTTTATTTTTATTGGTAGCCGATTACTTTTTGTTCCAAATTACGGTTTGGCTTACCTACTGGTGGGTTATAGTAGGTGCCATCATGACCTGAGAAATTGGGTCGTGACAAATTGGTATCAGGTCCTAGATTTATCGGTGTTGTTGGTGCAAGAGCTAAGTGTTTAGTAGAGTCCTGCGGATCGGTGCAAAGATGTCTGTATCCTATCTTCGGGAGGCTACTGTAACACCCCGTACTTTCCCAACCCTACTTGATGACAGTGAATAATGTTTATGTAGGTGTCGAGAGTTATAAGTATGTATTTGATAATGTTCAAGATGAGAAAAATTGAAATTTGGCCTTGTACATGTGACGAGCCTTTTATAGAAAGTGTTTTGTGATTTCGTGGAGCATTTGGGAAATACCCCGTACATATCCTAACCTCATTTGGTGACTTGGAGTCATGTTTACTTGATGATTAAGGTCACTAAGTAAGTATTTTATAGTGTTTTGATAAGGTATTGGACGATACGCAAGTGTTGGAAAAATTGCCGAAAAATTCAGCAAAGCATGAAAACTTGCGCCACTACCCTGTTTCAGGGGGTGTGGCGCAAGACACTGATTCAGAGGGCAAGAAAATCTTGCGCCACTGCCTTGCTTTGCAGCAGTGGCGCAAGGAACAAATGTTTTGCCTTCCCGAGCTCGTTTCGCGACGCAATTCTACGATGATTTTTGGATGGTTTCTTTTGGTTCTTTGGAGTTCTTTGAGCATTGTTAAAGATTCAAACACTTCAATACACTCCTACATGATCAAATCATGAAATGTGAATAGTGATCCAAAATGTCCAATGAAGCCAAGGGCGACTAGAATTCCTATTTTTGCGATCGAGGCGACGAATGAGAATCTCGTAAGAGAATATTGTCATGACATTATGAAATTATGTAAACATGAGATATATGGTGAATAATACATGAAATTTTATGGGTTACATGGATATGCGTTATTGGGCCCAAAGTTAGGCCCAAAATGGAATTAAAAGAATTGGCCCAAAGGGCAAATTGACCCATTCATCCACTTTGACCTCATTTAATGCCAAGGAATGGATAAGCTTGACTTGGGGTCTATATAAAGGCCCCAAGATCAGATTTTTACTGTCCAAAAAACTCTCATGCCTTTAAGGTAAATTTTTCAACATTTCTCATTTCCAAACCCTAAAGCAAAATATTCCTTTGGACTCCTTGGACAAGATCATCCTATTCCAAGACTTGGTAAGTATTTATTCTCATGGATTAACATATTATATGCATGTAAGATTATGTATATTATGCTAGTTGTGTTGGCAAAGTGGTGAATAGTGTATTTTGCTTTTGGTGAAAGATGTGCCATCTTGGTAATTTGAACTTGAATTAGGACTTGTGCCTTTGATGAAAAAGCATGGTATGGACAAAATATGAACATGTATGGTGTTATTTTTGGTATAAAACTTGTTCTTGTCTATAAGTGGAAATTGTGGGATTTGGCCGATATGTGTTATGAGTTGTATTAAGGTCATTTGATGGGTTATTTGTGATGTGTTATGGATAAGAAAGTGTAAAGGAGAAGTGTTGTGGTGAAATGTATCAATTATCATGTATTGGTCAATGTTGGGACTATTATTGAATTTTTGGAATAATAGTATGATCAATGGCTTTGTCAAGGAGAAATGGCATGTGTAAAGGTAAACATGTGACTCATTGACATTGTATGCATTTGTAAAGGAATTGGTGGTTAATGTGAATTTTGTTATGCATTTGTGTTGTAGAGTGACACATAAGAAGGAGCGAGACTATTGTATGCACCTCTAGGATTATATATTCGTATTGCGAATCCAAGGTATGTAAGGTTACTTTGTCCGTATCTTTCTGCGGCAAATAGTGTTCACATTGACATGTCACTAGTCCTATCCCGAAATGTGCTAAGGTATTCCATATCCGGTTAGCAATGGTCATTGTTATAAATTTCCTACTCTTTGATCAATTGTGAATCTCATGTCTCATATTCATGGTTAATGTTCCAAAAGCTCAACTAAGGTCATGTTCCAATGTTCTAATAGTTATACTTATGTTTCTTGTTCATGGATTATTGTCCAATGGTTTTCATGGTGTTATGATTCTAATAATGTTATGTTGCCAAGTTTTTCACATGGTTCTCACTCATTGGTTAATGATCCAAAGCTTCCAACAATGTTATGTTCCAAAGTTCAAAGTGATGTTATGACTATCCAAGTATCAATCTCAAAGTAAAGAACAAAGTAATGCAAATGTGGTCAATGATCAAGTATGGGTGGCAAGTCTAGGGGCATAAGCCTAGCTCGACTCGATCCCGAGACACTGAGTTATGGGTGGCAAATCTAGGGGCATAAGCCTAGCTCGACTCGATCCCTATGTATTGATTTATGGGTGGCAGGTCTAAGGGGCATAAGCCTAGCTCGACTCGATCCCGATGTATTGATTTATGGGTGGTAGGTCTGAGGGGCATAAGCCTAGCTCGACTCGATCCCGATGTATTGATTTATGGGTGGCAGGTCTGAGGGGCATAACCCTAGCTCGACTCGATCCCAACATGACGATAAGTCATGGAAAGACCCACTGATCAGTAGGGGCCCGGGTACATTGTGACACATGCATTGAGATAAAGAAAGTAATGAAAGTAATAAAAGCAATCCACATGGTTTCCAAAATGCAAAATGGTGACTTATTCACATCGATTATTCATTGGTATTTGAGTTCATTGAAATATTCATGTATTGTACAGTTTCATCTGAGCCTTGCATACTCAGTACTTCTTTCGTACTGACCCCTTTCGGGGAATTTACCTTACTTGCTGCAGGCGCAGGTACCAGTAGGCCTCCCCAGTAGATTGCCAGTGTTAGCGGTTCTTTGGTGAGCTCTAGCTAATTCGGGGCTTCTCCGAGTCAGAGTGTATATATGTTTTGGTGATGTACATATTGTGTAAAGTGGGGACTTATCTCGACTTATGGTTCAGTTTGGTCAATGCTCTTGTTAGAGGCTTTGTAGACGGATGTTGGTGTATCAGTGTAAAAGACATATGTTGTTTTGACTAGATGGCCTCAACGGCCAAGTTTCATATGTATGTATAAATATGTCCCATGTTTTCCTTTATTCGTCTTTCATGTTTTTATGCAATGGTGGTTATGATTATGATATGCATGTGATTGAACATAGGCAAAGGTTGGTTCTCTCGGGTCTTATCGGCTACGGGTGCCAATCATATCTCGATGGGATTCGGGGCGTGACAAATGTGGTATCAGAGCAGGTCGTTCTAAGGATGTCTACAAAGCCGTGTCTGAGTAGAGTCTTACTTATCGATGTGTTGTGCACCACATTTATAAGTAGGAGGCTACGGGGCATTTAGGATGTTATTTCTGTTCTTCACTTCTAGATCGTGCAATAGAGCCAGTGTTGGAAGTTGAAGTGTATCTGATCATGGTATTTGTTTTTCTTTGGTATAGTCCAAAGTGCCGAACACAAGAAGAGGTCGAGGTAAAAGTAAGAGAATAGACAAAATTACTGGAGAGGGAACAAGTAGACCACCACTTGAACAAGTTGATCAAGGTGGGGCTGAAACTGTGTTTGCAACGCGAGCTTCTTCTACTTCTTCAGCTCCAGAAGAGCCGAGAAGAAGGGAAGTACCCGTGGAACAGCCGATGAATGCCACAGACCAGGATCTTAGAAATGCAGTTCATATGTTAACACAGTTAGTGGCAGTCCAGAGTCAAGGACGAGCTGGTCCAATGACACTTGACGATGATGCGGCTAGAGTAGCGAGTCGCAAAACACAGGATTTCCTAAAATTGGACCCTCCTATCTTCACAGGGTCAGATCCAAAGGCAGATCCACAGGACTTCATAGATCAAATTCAGAGGGCCTTGGAATTTATGCATGTGACAGGGGTAGAGACAGTGGAGCTTGCTGCGTACAGGTTGAAAGGAGAGGCCATATTGTGGTACGAGGATTGGAAGAAATCCCGTGACATTGGTGTAAATCCACCCAATTGGGAAGAGTTTAAAGTGGCTTTCCTTGATCATTATCTTCTATATGAGGTTCGGGAAGCACGTGCAGATCAGTTCCTGAATTTGCGTCAAGGAAATATGAGTGTTCGGGAATATAGTTTACAATTTAACTCCTTGGCTCGATATGCGCCAAATGTGATGGCGACGATGACAGATAGAGTCCATCGATACGTAGACAGATTAGAGCCATATTTGGTACGAGATTGCACCATTGTTGCCTTAAATCGAGATATGGATATAGCTAGAATACAGGCCTTGGCACAAAAGATGGAAGACCAAAGGCAAAGAAAGAGGATACAAAAATCTGAGGAAGGGCCAGTAAAAAGGGCGAGACCTATGGAGCAGTCTATGGTGTCCCCAGGAGAATCGAGATCTCGAATGTTACCGCCTAGACCCTCATTCTCTTATTCCAGAGCGGGTGCTCACTCTCAGTTTTGAGGGTCTAGGGGTGGTCCATCTGGGCAGAGTAGTGGAGTTCATGGGTCCCAGGCAGCAGGTTTCCCTAGTCAGTAGTGTCAGCACTGCGGGCGTATTCATTCCGGCACCTGTCGGTCAGGGACGAATGTCTGCTTTTGGTGTGGTATGCGGGGGCATATAGCGAGAGATTGTCCACAGCGGAGCATGGGTGGTACAGTACGACCGGCTGGGTCGGCTGTTATGTCCTCAGCATCGGTTCTTTCACTAGGCCGAGGGGTGCAGCCTATGGGTCGTGGTAGAGATATGAGAGGAGAAACTAGTTCCAGTGGAGCTCAGAATCACACCTATGCGCTAGTGGACCGACAGAATGAGGAAGCACCTCCTAATGACGGTACAGGTATTTAGGTATATTACCATACGTTACATGATGCATATGTATTGCTTGATTTGAGCTCTACTCCATCGTACATTACTCCATCGACTACCGTGAATTTAATAGTCCACGAGGGTTGTGAGCAAAGCCAATAGAAATATTTCCACCTGTCTAAAAATTTAGTATAGTGAAAGGTACAGTGGATGGTTGTGAGCATGAAAGGTATAATGAAATTTAGAAAGAGGGAAAAAATTGACCCTATACGACATGCCATGTGAAATTGGTGAAAGTATATAAGAGTTTCCCATTGGAACGATATCACGTCTGGGGGATCTCACTAATTAAGTCAAGTGTGAAGGTTCATAAATGAAGAAAAGTTCTTCGACGAAATCAAAGTGGACCAATTGAGTAGCCATGAGCCTTAAGGGTTATGTATATGTACGCTAATATAGAGATGCATTGGTTGTAATTGAAGTGACATCGTTAACATTCGAGGACGAATGTTTCTAAGGGGGGAAGAATGTAACACCCCGTACTTTCCCAACCCTACTTGATGACAGTGAATAATGTTTATGTAGGTGTCGAGAGTTATAAGTATGTATTTGATAATGTTCAAGATGAGAAAAATTAAAATTTGGCCTTGTACATGTGACGAGCCTTTTATAGAAAGTGTTTTGTGATTTCGTGGAGCATTTGGGCAATACCCCGTACACATCTTAACCTCATTTGGTGACTTGGAGTCATGTTTACTTGATGATTAAGGTCACTAAGTAAATATTTTATAGTGTTTTGATAAGGTATTGGACGATACGCAAGTGTTGGAAAAATTATCAAAAAATTCAGCAAAGCATGAAAACTTGCGCCACTACCCTGTTTCAGGGGGTGTGGCGCAAGCCACTGATTCAGAGGGCAAGAAAATCTTCCGCCACTGCCTTGCTTTGCAGCAGTGGCGAAGGAACAAATGTTTTGCCTTCCCGAGCTCGTTTCGCGACGCAATTCTACGACGATTTTTGGATGGTTTCTTTTGGTTCTTTGGAGTTCTTTGAGCATTGTTAAAGCTTAAAACACTTCAATACACTCCTACATACTCCTACATGATCAAATCATGAAATGTGAATAGTGATCCAAAATGTCCAATGAAGCCAAGGGCGACTAGAATTCCTATTTTTGCGATCGAGGCGACGAATGAGAATCTCGTAAGAGAATATTGTCATGACATTATGGAATTATGTAAACATGAGATATATGGTGAATAATACATGAAATTTGATGGGTTACATGGATATGTGTTATTGGGCCCAAAGTTAGGCCCAAAATGGAATTAAAAGAATTGGCCCAAAGGGCAAATTGACCCATTCATCCACTTTGACCTCATTTAATGCCAAGGAATGGATAAGATTGACTTGGGGTCTATATAAAGGCCCCAAGATCAGATTTTTACTGTCCAAAAAACTCTCATGCCTTTAAGGTAAATTTTTCAACATTTCTCATTTTCAAACCCTAAAGCAAAATATTCCTTTGGACTCCTTGGACAAGATCATCCTATTCCAAGACTTGGTAAGTATTTATTCTCATGGATTAACATATTATATGCATGTAAGATTATGTATATTATGCTAGTTGTGTTGGCAAGGTGGTGAATAGTGTATTTTGCTTTTGTTGAAAGATGTGCCATCTTGGTAATTTGAACTTGAATTAGGACTTGTGCCTTTGATGAAAAAGCATGGTATGGACAAAATATGAACATGTATGGTGTTATTTTTGGTATAAAACTTGTTCTTGTCTATAAGTGGAAATTGTGGGATTTGGCCGATATGTGTTATGAGTTGTATTAAGGTCATTTGATGGGTTATTTGTGATGTGTTATGGATAAGAAAGTGTAAAGGAGAAGTGTTGTGGTGAAATGTATCAATTATCATGTATTGGTCAATGTTGGGACTATTGTGGAATTTTTGGAATAATAGTATGATCAATGGTTTTGTCAAGGGGAAATGGCATGTGTAAAGGCAAACATGTGACTCATTGACATTGTATGCATTTGTAAAGGAATTGGTGGTTAATGTGAATTTTGTTATGCATTTGTGTTGTAGAGTGACACATAAGAAGGAGCGGGACTATTGTATGCACCTCTAGGATTATATATTCGTATTGCGAATCCAAGGTATGTAAGGTTACTTTGTCCGTATCTTTCTGCGGCAAATAGTGTTCACATTGACATGTCACTAGTCCTATCCCGAAATGTGCTAAGGTATTCCATATCCGGTTAGCAATGGTCATTGTTATAAATTTCCTACTCTTTGATCAATTGTGAATCTCATGTCTCATATTCATGGTTAATGTTCCAAAAGCTCAACTAAGGTCATGTTCCAATGTTCCAATAGTTATACTTATGTTTCTTGTTCATGGATTATTGTCCAATGGTTTTCATGGTGTTATGATTCTAATAATGTTATGTTGCCAAGTTTTTCACATGGTTCTCACTCATTGGTTAATGATCCAAAGCTTCCAACAATGTTATGTTCCAAAGTTCAAAGTGATGTTATGACTATCCAAGTATCAATCTCAAAGTAAAGAACAAAGTAATGCAAATGTGGTCAATGATCAAGTATGGGTGGCAAGTCTAGGGGCATAAGCCTAGCTCGACTCGATCCCGAGACACTGAGTTATGGGTGGCAAGTCTAGGGGCATAAGCCTAGCTCGACTCGATCCCTATGTATTGATTTATGGGTGGCAGGTCTAAGGGGCATAAGCCTAGCTCGACTCGATCCTGATGTATTGATTTATGGGTGGTAGGTGTGAGGGGCATAAGCCTAGCTCGACTCGATCCCAACATGACGATAAGTCATGGAAAGACCCACTGATCAGTAGGGGCCCGGGTACATTGTGACACATGCATTGAGATAAAGAAAGTAATGAAAGTAATAAAAGCAATCCACATGGTTTCCAAAATGCAAAATGGTGACTTATTCACATCGATTATTCATTGGTATTTGAGTTCATTGAAATATTCATGTATTGTACAGTTTCATCTGAGCCTTGCATACTCAGTATTTCTTTCGTACTGACCCTTATCGGGGAATTTACCTTACTTGCTGCAGGCGCAGGTACCAGTAGGCCTCCCCAGTAGATTGCCAGTGTTAGCGGTTCTTTGGTGAGCTCCAGCTAATTCGGGGCTTCTCCGAGTCAGAGTGTATATATGTTTTGGTGATGTACATATTGTGTAAAGCGGGGACTTATCCCGACTTATGGTTCAGTTTGGTCAATGCTCTTGTTAGAGGCTTTGTAGACGGATATGGGTGTATCAGTGTAAAAGACATATGTTGTTTTGACTAGATGGCCTCAACGACCAAGTTTCATATGTATGTATAAATATGTCCCATGTTTTCCTTTATTCGTCTTTTATGTTCTTACTCAATGGTGGTTATGATTATGATATGCATGTGATTGAACATAGGCAAAGGTTGGTTCTCTCGGGCCTTATCGGCTACGGGTGCCAATCATGTCTCGATGGGATTCGGGGCGTGACAGCTACAGGACATTCTTAGGAAATTCTTTTCTTAACTGCTTGTCGTGTGTCAATATTTCTATGAACCTCTAAGTACTTTCGTTGACTCCATTCTTTCCTAGATGGATAGCACAAGGTTATCGATAGATGCATACGGTATTTTGTGACGCGTGTTACCAGAGTTTCAGCTCAGCATTAGATTAGAGGGTTAGAGGTTAATATCGAGAATCTTCAGCATCAACTATAAGGTCTGGGGTCAGCCCAGGTTTCGATAGAATTAATGACTGTCTCAGCTTTTCAGGATTCGATGTTAGGGGTTCCGAGTCCGTTTCTGGATACCTCCCAGCTAGAGGTGATATCAGGAATAACGAGTAGTTCTCAGACTAGAGTTGGATTTATTGGTATCCAATAGACTTCTTTGTCTATTTCAGAGCATGAGATGGTGCATGACTTTATTAGAGGTTTGGCTTTACCTTTCCGCTAGGAGACAGAACATTTGATAGCAGCTGGGTCACCTTTCTATCAAGTCGTTGATCATGCGAAGGCTATAGAGAGAGCATGTATTGATACATATAGAGGTGGAAGTAAGAGGCTATGTCAGCTGTTTAATGTTAGTGGTGTTCCGTCTGGAGGTTGGAATCCTCCCAGCAGAGGTCAGCCTCACTCACAGACTATTAGGTCCATTCGGGTAGCACCTCAGAGTATTCCAAGAGCATGTTTTGACTGTGGTGAGATTGGTCATTGTTCTAGATAGTGCCCCAGGCATGAGTTGGTCAGCCAATTGGGGACAACTCGTGTTTTTCACCAGGTTAGAGCTTTAGGAGTTTGTTATGACTGCAGAGAGATCGGTCACTGGTCCAGAGAGTGTCTCGAATGTGGGATTATTAGTCATTCAGTTCATCCTGATTAGTCTCACATTGTTATGGCACCTTCAGTTAGAGGTAGTGTACCTAGTGCCTCAGATGGTCATTCAGACACTCAGTCCGAGTTTGGACATGCTCAGATTCGTACTCCTTCGGGCACACCAGATTTATGATTTTGGATTTCCACCGTCATAGGTGTACCTTTGATTCTCTGCCTTTAGTTTCTAATTGAGTTGTGTTTGGGTTTTCATACCCATCGGTGGTTATATGCCTTGACACTTCTATATTGACTGTTGTATGCCTTGATGTTTTCATAGCGGTTGATGTAGGCCTTTGTGTAGGTTTATGCATAAATGACTACCCCCGTAGATGATTCTTTTGTAGTGGATCAGTGTGGTATTGTCCTAGGGGTGTAGCATTTGGGTTGAAGTCTCATTTTTCCTTCGCATATTAGCCTTGTTATGGCTATAGAGTGGATCAGTATTGTGTTTCCCTTAGGGGTATAGCAATTGGGTTCGAGCCCCATATCCTTCGGCATATTGTCCTTGTTATGGCCATAGAGTGGTATTGGTTGTTGATTTTCATTTTGGTACCACCTGCATCTTATGCGATTGATATTATGGTCATTAGTTTGACATTGACTGATTTTCATTTGATAGGCCGCTAGACTAGCGTTATCTAGCTAGCGTACTTTCTTCCTTACGATTTTTATTTCATTGGCTTAGATGGCTACCTCGGTTGGTTCGCCTTTCTTTTCTGTTAGCAAGGTTGGCTATTGACCGAATTGCGAGAGTGAAGGTAAGTTTGACCTTCCAGGGCTTTGACAAGATTTTAGCATTGGTAGTCTTCTTCTATGGCCCGTTTCTTTTGGTGATGCATTTGAAATTTGTCCTTCGAATTAGGGTTGTTCGTCACCCGATAGTGGTCTTGACCTTGATGTTGATTTTTAGTTGAAGTTGGCAATTTGGTTTTATTGCCCATTTCTGATATTGAGAAGCCCAAGGCTTGCTTCTCCAGTGTGTTTGGTTTGTATCCCGGTGATCATGTTGATCTTGGTATTGGTCTGGAGTTGGATACTTCGTTCTTCCTGTG
This sequence comes from Capsicum rhomboideum, assembly GCA_031232105.1. NCBI lineage: Eukaryota > Viridiplantae > Streptophyta > Magnoliopsida > Solanales > Solanaceae > Capsicum > Capsicum rhomboideum. Next base: position 120,837,375 of record CP124711.1, read on the forward strand.
CTATGGCTTATGATTCAGCTGAGTTAAAGTTGATATAATTGGGAGAATTCAGAAAATCCTTATTACGACACTTGTTCGACCTACTGTGTCTTCGTGGAGTGCGTTCTCTTGATGATATGCACCTATGGATATTCGTTGCTAGGGATTGAGTATTGGTTTGACCAAATCCATGCTGAAGTTGTGTTTCTCCGAGTTGGGGTATGATGTCGCCCAAAATATACCTCCGAAAAAGTACAATGCGGTCGCTGTATCAAATATAAAACCCAACTAGGTTGGGGTCGATCCCACAGGGAATAGGTCGAAGTATGAGTAGAATACTAGATGGAACAATTGGAAAGTAAATAAAACTGGGGGGCTTTGCTATTGAATAGTAACAATGACGATTGCTGGTTGTATTGAGTTTGTAGACAATAAGAGAAATATACTAGGACTGTGATCACCAATGATTCCTTAACTCCACCGGTTACTTGTGCTAACAAAATTGCCCCGCTGCTCTGTATGCAAAATCAAACAAGTTAGGTTCATCTAACTGTCTTTCGACTTTCATTAGACGAATTTCACTCTTCTCCTCTCGGACTCCGAGTGTCGCACTACTAACCCTTGTCCTGGATCTCAGATAACCATTCCCGCTAAGGCTCCGGTTATTAGATGAAGGTTGATAGCTTCAAATCTCTATTGTTATCTCCTTTTCCCAATCTCTACCTCTCTCTCGAGCAATTCTAGAATACAAGCGAGTTTCTAACATTTGCAACCGTTAGAAAAGCAATCACAATGAAGGAAACAACAATACATGCATACACAGCAGTACAAAGTTGCTTTGCACTTAATCGGTTTCGTTAATTCCTCATGGTTCACACAACCCTAGTTGATAGGTTTAGCTGCTCATAATTGTAAGAACACAAGAATAATCCAAAGATGAAAGCATAATTATGATCTCACAAGAATGAAGGAAAACCAAAATCTCAATTATCAATAAAACTCCAAAATAGGGTTTGTGAATACAAAACCAAATATATGTCTAAAATAGTATAAAATAACTCTCAAAGTAGTAAATTGTCCAACTCCCGCACCTAGGACTACATAGGAGTATTTATAGATAGAAAACTAGTCCTATCCAAAACCAAATAGGAGAACAGAGTCGGCAACTTCCACGGTATCGTGACTTGGTGTCGTGGAACCAAGTCACGCCACGTAGGTTGATATCGTGGGAATCAGGCTCAATTTGCAGTCTTCAGAAGTTGGATCATGGCAGGTTTCCACATCACGTGGGTGTCAGTCACTCCACGTGACCCCTGCCGTGGAAATCATGCCCTTTTTCTTCACTTTGATGTTGAGTCACGGCAGCCACCCACCTGGCGTGAGTGGCTTCCACGCCATGTGACTGGTGGCGTGACTACTCCTCTGATGCATCCTCTTGTTCTTTCTTCTTTCGACACTTCGTTCTCTGGCTTGATTCTTCCTCTTTTGCTCATTTTGCCTTTAAAACCTGTTTTCCTGCAAAGTAGGACAGAAACCACATCATACCAACAAAACACACCTAAGTTATTGCATATTTTCCTTGTTTTAAGCATCAATAGTGCCATGTAACCATGACACATCAACACCCTCAACTTAGAACGTTTGCATGTCCTCAGGCGAACAAAATAAAAGTACACAAACACAATGCTTAACTCAGAGAAACCTAAGGGACCTATGACAGTCTACTCATTTGACATAAAACCTTTTCGACCCCTCCTATTTTCAAGGCAAAACCAAAGTGTGTATATAAGCAACATAGTATCATGACACAGAAGGGATCAAGTGATGGCACCAAATTATGCACAAACAACTAAGCGTATATACAATTGGCAATTCTCGAACAACTAGCAGCTAATTATGCAACCCATGTGCTCTCACAATCAAAGAAGTCCCATGCACTCTCAGTGTTCTAATGAATATCAACATCGGGACGAGGTCAAAACACTCACGCTCACAAAGAAGTTAAAATAGTGTGCATGAAATACCATAGGCTTGCCCTTATTTTCTACGCCTTCATTTTTGGACAGTCGGACTAGGATCAATATAGGACTTTACTCGGCTTGTAATGTAGGCTTAGGGGCGGGTATGATGCATATGGGTATAGTGACTCAACCCTCCTTGACACTACATTATTTTTGGCTCCGACTTCCAACCTTTCTCATTTTCATTCTCCCTTATTCTCCGTTCTTTTATTTTCAGATTTTGGGTGTGATTTTTCTCAAACTTCTCAACCCAACTATTTATTTATTCTTTTTTTTTCTTTCACTTTATTTTTTTTCTTTTCTTTTTCACACCCAAATCTGTTTTCTCCTTTTCTTTTATCACCCCTTCTTCATACCCAACTCAATCTACGCATCCCTATAATAGCCACCCTCAACTTAGGCAATTTGCCTGAGTTGAGGTACATAGTGTCCAAGGAGGGACCAGGGCTAAGACAGGTTCATTGTAATTAAAATGGGAAGGTGAATAGGCTAATGAAAGAAATAGGATGATTATGGCTCAAAGTCGGGATCAAGGGATACTTTTTCCTTTGGTTTGGCATTTAGGCTAAAAGTGGACTTTATTAAAAAATGGCCTATGATCCTTTCCTAATCCCTATCTTAACTCAGGATAAATGGGTGATTTCAAAAATTCCCATTTCGACTTTTGTCCAGCCTGATGTGGATTGGTGGATTGCTTCTACTCAGTGGTATATTCTTGGTTACTAGTTGTTGACTACCACAGCGGGCGTCTTTGGGAGTGAGTATTTGTTACCGTAGATTGGCTATTGGATTTGGCCAGATGTCAGTTGAATTGTATAGTCTGAGCTGCTTGAGTTCTAGCTCTCACTAGTGCTGTTTGCAGCCTTGTCGAGTTCTTATTTATGCCCTCTAGCAGTTGTGGATTTGATTGCTTGCCTCTTTAGCCGGTGGTTTCCCTCTGTTGTGATTATGCCCTTCAATAACATTTTAGTTTTAACTCTTACGAAGATTGTTGGGCATGTGCTTGATTTTCTGGTAGCGAGGTTGATTTGGGCAATTGGCCTTTGTAAGGACTTGTTTGCCCCTGTTATGATTTTGACCTTTCTGGATGATGAATTGGGAGTCATGATAGATTTTGGTTTGTGGATGCCTACTTGTCAACAGGATCAGTCTGGATAGTTGAGATCGAGTAGTTTAGCTCCAGTATTTAGATTTTAGTTTGGGATTGCATGACTTGGTTGCATCCCCGTTTTGAGGTTTCGCTTTAGTTGGACATTCATTTATAGGCAGGCTAAGCCTACTCTTTACCTTTTGAGTCCGTCCTTTTCATTAAGATAGTCTGTGCTTGATACATACTCAGAAGATGGTCCATCAGTATATGGTATCGAATTTTACTGCTTCTGACCTTGGTTTCTCAATTTTGGTCAGAATTATGGATTTTCTCCTTAGAGGGAGAAGTGCGCTTAAGTTGGGCCTAGCATGGCTTCATCCACGATTCCTGGGACGTCTTGAAGCGGATCATTCAATTTCATGAGATTGGTGATTCGTACTCTTGACTTTCAGATTCGAGGGTCATCCGGACCAGTTGTAGCTTTGGCTTAAGAGTGCAGACTTTGGTCACCTCTGTTGTGTGTCCTGGTAGCACCTTATAGGCTTATTCTTTCGCTTGCCATCATGGATTTTTGGTAAGTCAGCTTCAACCTTTCAAGGACAGTGTGTTGTGAATGCTCAGACAGTATTCAGAGGATATCTTGTATGGTTCGGAGTAGGTAGCAGGTTTGGAAAGGCAAAAGAAGGTTAGATTTGGAATTGGAGTTGGTTGCATGATTCATGTCTTGGCTTGCCTTTGGATTGGTTGAGTTACTGCCTAGTTAGGCTTGTATTGCTGTGTTGTTAGCATGCTGTGGTCTGGATTTGCGTGCATCAGTCATTCTCGATTCATTTAGAGGCCAGTTGCTTGTTAAGGTTGAGTTTTGGTTATTTGAAAAGTGAAGTAAAAAAGTTGGTTGAAAAAGGGATACCTTTGGCAAAATCCCTTGGAAGCATTGTCTCTTTTTGAGGTTTTTTGGGGAGTTATGTTCGGGGCATGCGGGCCCAGTACCTCTTTCTTTTGAGATTTTGGGCTTTTTCTATCCATTGACTTTTGCGGACGAAAGTCCTTTTAGTTTTGGATATTGTAATGATCCTCCAGGACATTTTCTCAATTTTCGCATGTTCCTGCATTTCAAACCTTCCCACAGTGGCTACAGGTCATTTATGATTTGTCGAAACTATCGATTCGGTCATCGAACAATTTGTTTGCGTTTTAGACTCATTTTTTTGTTTTGGAGCTTTCGCTGTTAAGGATTTGGTCTCAGACCAAAACTCTAAGTAAACAATCTCAGATGAGAATTCAGATAGAGCCATCAGCTCCGAAATGTTGATTTTAGGCTAAGGGGACCCTTGGTCTGGGTCCCGAGGCTTCCAGACTCATTTTGGGCTATTGGGTAGATTTGGTGAAAAATGGAACTATAGGTATGGACCCCATATTTAATCAAAACAACCTCGAATGGAAATTTTGATGGTTTCGTTGAGTCCGAAATGTCAAATGTGGTATGGTAGCATAGTTCGTTTGTGAGCACGAGATTTCGAATGAATTCCCAACCCTTAATTGAAGTCCGTGAGGACTTAGTGAAATTGCTGGTTTTCAGCATCTGGTGCAACCAAGTTTTGTCCTTCGCGTTTGCGAGGCATTGGCCGTATTCGCGAAGGTCAAGGATTTGGCCTCCACGTTTGCGAGGCATTGGCCACATTCGCGAAGGGTCTCTTTGGTCCTATCTCGGACTTGCGTTGGGGGTCCCGTGTTCGCAAAGAAAGACCCCCTGGCAGATTACCCCCTGGAAGATTATATACTCGTTTTCTCCGATTTCTCTTCATTTTTCACCCCTCCTTCCGCCATTTAGGACCCTTGGAGCTTGGAAATTATTGGGATTTCATCCCATTGAGCTCATGTATGTTAACCCATCGTCCCTTTGTCATTTTCCATTATTTTTCCATCAAATTCCGTCCCATTTTTGTAAATTCTAAGAAATTAGTATTTTAAATCCCTATACTTTAGGGGCTGATTTGGGCCCCGAATTGTGCTCCATTTGTGCTCAACTTTTGTGCACACATTCCTTGTCCTTCGAGGGACCTCGTGACAGATTCAATTTTAGAATTTTGTTAGCAGGCCCTACGGGTCCATTATTCACCCAATTTTAGGCCCAGAGTATTATATTACAATATGGGTATCGTTTACTCGTAATGACCTATAGGTTACTATTTTGATAGTGTGACGTCGATTTGGGATCTTGGAGCAAGGACAGACGAATTGTGGATGATTCAAGTGTTGCGATTCGGCATCGAGGTAGGCTTCAGTCTACTTTTCTCTATGAGATTGTGTATAGTATAGATTTCATGCTAGGTAGGGATTATAGGATGGGATTATGCCAGTGTAGCATAACTTAGCCTATTTAGGGAATCCGGGGTATAAGTGTGACCCAAACCTTAACATAGGTTGCTTGTTTTGGCCATAGAATCTTATTACCCTTGATTATAAGCATTATAACCATAGTTGATGATTAATGATCCTTTAGTATAAGGTTTACCATTCGACTTAGTGAATTGGGTAGTATTTTTCCCCGATTTGATCCTTTAGTGAATTTATGCCCTCATTTACCGTAGTTTCCCGAGTTATGAAGCGTTATTATGTCGATTATGTATTATTGGGCCCAAGACCGTGGTTACGTTGCCAGTTGGACTCCAGGTGAGTATTTTATCTCTAAAGGGGACATGATTCTAGGTTAAAGATGCTTAGGCACTTATAGTGGTATTGTTTGGATACTGGTGATGGCATGCATACTTCTAGGCGTATTCATGCTTGCTTAGTGGTACGATTCCAGCAAAACCTTGATTTTACAACTATTTCTAAAATGGGATTTATTCCCACTTTTCACTTTAAATATAGATTGTTTTATAAAGGGAATCATACCACCTTATTTCCATAGGTCCTGCCTTTGCGAGCTAGGTGAGCTGGAGGAGGTGTATATACTTGGTATAGTATGGTACTTGGTACTTAAGGGTTGAGGTTTTGGAACCAATTTGAGTCTGGTGTCTAAGATAGGGTTATGTCATTTCGATTTATGTTGCATTCATCCATTCATATGCATTGCCTATCACCAGTATGTTTGTTTGGTATCTGTATCTATCAGTCTTATGGGGGGCTGTATAGGTACAGGATATGGTTGCTGTTTGCTGAGTGATTCCGTGAACCTTCCAGGTTTATGGAGGCTCGATTAGGTATCTTGTCTGTCCGGGGCTAGCCGGTTACTTTATTATTGGTTATTATGGTTAGTTCATGGCAGGTTGGTTGTGGACTGGTATCTGAGATTGGAGTTACGTTTCTGTTTCCTTTATCTTCTCGGTGAGTTATATTGTTTATCCCAGGATTAGTCACCCCCTTTGGGTAGATGCTTAATGATGCTAGTGTAGCTCCTTTACTTGGCTAGGGACCTCGAGATGTTAGGTTGACTCCTTCAGGTAGTTATCTTTGAGTTAGCTTTATATGTATACTTATATGTATGGTATCACCGTATATCCCTCTCTTTCATTATTGTTTTACATTGTATATGTATCCTTTGGCCTTGAACTACTATTATATATCCTTTTTTCACTCTTCATTTGTATATTGGCCAATGATATATGGTATTGCACTTTTGTCCCGGATTAGTGCTAGAATAGGATAGTGTATCCTTATTGCCCTGTTAGCCCCTTTAAGCTTGGTTTTCCTGGATCGTTGCCTGTAGTGCATTCATTCCTTACATATTATTTATACTTACATTATTTCTGGAGTTCAGATGGCCGATACCTACTGAGCACCACGTGTTTGGTACTCATACTACACTTCTGGAACCTGTAGGTTATAGTACGAGTTATCGCCGTTGATGTGAGTATCGTGCAGAGCAGCTATGGATAGGACATTCGGGGTGAGCTCCTGATATTTTGGAGTATCCCTACTCTCCCTCTTATTGTTAGGCTATTCTCTATGTTGTATCAGAGACGGTTGTATATATACACTTTTCCTGTATTTCACTGGTACTCTTGTTGTATTATTCTCTCTTGTTCTAGTTCCACTAGGTTTTGGGGTTATTATTAGCCTTGCTATTATATTTATTATGCTTATTCCTTTTATTTCTATTGGTAGTCCGTTACTAGATGTTCCGTACTATAGGTTGGCTTACCTACTGGTGGGTTATAGTTGGTGTCATCATGACCTAAGAAATTTTGTCGTGACTACCTGTGTCTACTTGTTCAACTTTATTATAATTTAAGTGTTTATTTGTGCTCACCCAAAATTGAAGTGCATAAATATCATCTGAGGTTAAGTTAAAAAGTATGTTTATGTATTATACCTAAATTAAAGGTATCTTTATAGTTAAAAAGTCCAAAACATAACATCTGGTACATCTAGCAAGACACGAAGATATTGTATTTTTATTGAAGCAAGACACTAAGATATTGTATTTTTATTGATGTGATAATCTAGGTCGCTAATGAACTACTTTAAGCTTTTTTGAATCATTTTAGATCCCATATATAGACTCACATATACCAATATATCACAGTAGCTAAGCAAAACCTACTCTTTCATAATTTACTACAAAATATACACTTCTAATATGTGCAAGAGTGTAATTAGTTGCTCCTCACCATTGTAGGAGTATCATCGTTGGTTTGAACTCTCCATTAATAATTAATCCATGAAGGCTATCTACTCTTTTTACTTCATTTGGTGGTGTTGGAATATGTATGCTTACAAATAATGTTTTGGTGATAGATAATGATACAGGAAAGCCAGATTCATCTATATAATTGGGACTGTACAAGCGAAACAAATTGATAAAGTAAGTTGAAGCATCAGGTATAAATAAGGAAAGAGCCCTGTAAATGAGTGGAAGAATATTTCAACGAAGGAAAGAATCCTATAATGATTCTAATTAAGAAAACAATATTCAATAATGAGTGCAGAATCCTTATGGAAAGAGTTTTAAGTCGTGTAGCAATAAAGGAGGAGGATGAGGAGCTATAAAAAATAGAAGAAGGAGCAACAACAGAAGAAGAAGGAGAAGCTATAAAAAGGAGGAGAAGAAGAAGAAGAAGGAGAAGGAGGAGGAGGAGGTGGAAGAGGAGAAGGAGAAGAAAAAGAAGAAGAAGAAGAAGAAGAAGAAGAAGAACAAGCAGAAGGAGAAGAAGGAGAAGAAGGAGAAAGAAGAGGAGTAGGAGAATGAGGAGAAAGAAGAGGAGGAGGAGCTATAAAAAGGAGCAAAACAAAGAGAAGCAAAAAAATGAGAAGCACAAGAAAAAGAAGAAGGATAATAATAATAAAAAGAAGAAGGATGATAATAATAATAATAATAATAATAATTATAATACTAATAATAATTATAATAATAATAATAATAATAATAATAATAATAAGGAGGAGGAGGAGGAGGAGGAGGGGGAGGAAAAGAAGAAGAATAAGGAGAAGGAGAATAAGAAAGAGAAGAAAGAGGAGGAGCTATAAAAAGGAGAAGAAGGAGGAGAAAGAAGAAGAAGAAGGAGCAAAAGAAGGAGAAACAAAAGAAGAAGGACAAAAAAAAGAAGAAGAAAGACAAGGAGACAATCCTAGAACTTGTGTTTAGGTGGTTGAGCCATTGAGTCTATAGTAGGTCTATTATTGAGTTATAATAATTTCTATTTTAGCTAAAGAGGTATGATTCAGTGAGATTTTTAACAAGAAGTGAGTTTTTTCACGATAATCTTGTGTTTTTGACTTTACTGTTACAGTTGATCTTAAGGAACCTGGTTCCTTAAGTTTTGTAGGTGCTAGCTTCTTTCAATTGTTATCAGAGTAGGACCTTTCGATTAAAGGGTAACACCTTGAAAAGGATCATATCGTTTCTCCACCAACTGCTCAAGAAGGTGCTTTACAGACCATACATGTTACGATCCAAATCACGAATCGTGAGGGCACCTACCCAACTCTATCCTAGATAGGAGAACCCTTACCACCCAACCATTCAATTAATACAAAAAATATTTAAAATAGCCTCAAGTATAAATAACTAAATAAATCTTTTGTTTAAAATACACTTACTACATTAATACGTTGTGGAAAGTAAATACAACTCTTTTAAAATCAAGGATACTCTTTTAATCCTAAATCAACTTATGTTCAATATATTTAATAAGTAAAATCAATGTGGAAAATAATAAGCACTGAATCCCCAGAACCTAATCTAAACCTGTACAAGAGTACTAAATAAGAAACTGGAAAATCCAGGACACAACATCCATATGCGAGTAAAAGGATAGGAACTATTGCAGAGTGACCACCATCGTCTCTATAAAAACTCCAACTGACCTGCAACATAGCTATACCCCCAAATGAAAGTATAGTAAATGTTGTATCAGCACAACCACATATACTGGTAGGTATCATTGACCGACCAGGGTTAGAAACAAGTGAAAATATAGAAAGGAAATTATGACATCAAGTAAAGTTCCGGTTACTAAGTCTCTTATCCATACAATAGTTGGCATGTTGCCTTTAGCATCTATGTGACCTACCTGTCATTTAATATTTTTGTGTATCTTTGTCCTTTGACAATTTAGCCTCTATCTTATATTTCCTAATTCTTATCTTATCTCTCTTTAGTCAATCTTGGGAGTTCACTTCTAAAACTTTTCTGACAATTCTACAGACCTTTCTATTCTAGTATACTAAAACGCTGGACCAAGTATCCTTATTCTCCTTCATAACCCTATGACCTGAAATACAACCAAGTATAATCAACACTCTTCACTTCTATATATATTCAATGATAAACGAGCCAATCATGTTCAGAAAGAATATAAATTCACAAGTACTCACTTTACACTTAGTAAAATTCAACAACAAGGTTCATCATCATATATGAATATGATAAACGCATGCATGCAATATGTATATATCATCTCATCATTGTTTTCACACCATCATCAATATCATTGTCAACATCATCATCATTATGATCTCAATATTATCATCAATATCATTGCATCATTACCTCATCACCATTATATCATAAATCAACATCATCTGCATCACATTATCATTTCCATGCCATGCTCAATGTCGTATGCAGATGTAATATGCAATAATTAGTCAGAATACCTCAAGTAGTGTTCAAAAACAATCACAAACACTTAACTCACACATAAGCATAAAGTTAAGTGAAACTTTACTACCCTTATAGTCCCGTAAGACTAAAGGTTATTCAGACCCTTATCTATACATTCGAATTCTCGAGACACCTATAAACATATACGAGGCCACATAGAACACACCTTCCAAACGACACCCAAGAACTCATACCCTCAGGTCATCTCTCAAGCCCTCACCTAATTCCTCATCCCAATTGTGGTGTGTGACCCTAACTCTTACAACTCTCTTACTTAGCATTCACTATTTCAGACTCTAATCTCTCTCCCTATAGCTCTTATTCTCACTTATCCCAACACTAACCACCACACTATCATCCAACCAATCATAATCACGTAGGTATGCTTCCGCGATCCTTTTAACCAACTAATACATGCCACTATACTCAAGTTTTGCATTATCCTCATTTCCATTCCCAAATAACTCCACCTAAAATCCTAAGAGCTCATAAGTACATAGTCTAAACCTCTTTACGCTCATCTCACTAGTTGGTCACACTTACTTTATTTCTAAGCTACTACTACTCTTATAGCCCTCAACTACCTCTAATTCATACGAAAGTATACTCTTGGGAAACATAAAGAGCGAACTAATTCGATATCACATTTATTCAAGGCGTTCAATTTAACTTAAAATCGATTATTATCATTCCATCCACCCAACTCCATGCCCGAAGGCCTAAGGCATGAAATCTCCCAACATTACTACTATCATTACATGCATCTACCCCCAATCTACTACAATCTAACCATAACCTACTTTGTAGATGAATTATGCTGCTACGGAGGGTGGAGAGTTGTCCCGCTTGCACAATGGCCTCTTCTCGCATTGGAATCTCACCGAGTATGCCTTAAAATTGCTCTCATGAAGCATGACCTTTGAAACCTCATTGTTCTAGGTGTTAAGTTTGCTCTGGGTATTTTTGGAGGAAGGAGACAACCTAAGGCGGCTTAAGTAAAAGAGGATTTTTAAAATACTCTACGGGCTGGCTACAACCCGAGAACTCATGCAGCAGTAAGTTTACTGCTATAGCGGTACCGCTGCAGTTGTGGATTTATAGCTACAACGGTGGGCAGTAGGCCTAGCCTACTTCTTTTAATTTTTTGGTCTAATTAATATTAGGTGCCGCTTTTTCCCACGAAATAATTTCTATCAAGTTCGAAAAGAGGATTTTCTTCGTCGTAAAGTTTTTTTTGGTATGGTTTTGACATAACGATATTTTGGGTCTTTACAATACCACCTTTCTTCAATAGGAAGTACTATAGATGATAGAAGAACATAATTGATGGATTACTTGATTGGTGAGGATCCCTACCTTTAGAATGTTATCCCAAATGAACCAACCATTCCTATTAAGTCTGGAGAAGATGGAAAAGTCAAGTACCAAAAGATAGACATGAGTGGAATGTTATTGCAGGCTGGCCATTCAAAACAATGCGAAGGCCAAAAAAAATTTGATCTATAGAATAGGTCCTAATGAGTACATATGAATTTCAACATGCTCTAATGCCAAGCAGATATGGGATACTCTACAGATGATCCATGAAGGTACTAGTCAGTTCAAAAATTCAAAATTGATATGCTTAACAAATAATATGAGTTGTTCAGAATGAAGGAAGGAGAATCTATTCAAGACATTCACACTAGGTTCACCTCTCTTATCAAAAAATTTTTCTCTCTAGGAGAAGTTATTCTAATATAAAAGGCTATTCGCAAATTATTCAGTGTGCTACCTAAATCTTGGGAAAGTAAGGTTGAAGCAATCTCTGAAACTCATGATCTGGATACTCTTACCATGGATGAACAAATTGAAAATTTGACAACTTATGAACTCAAAATTATAACAAGAATATAAAGAATTAGAGTCATATTTTAGATATAAGTTTTGTTAGCATTTGCAAAATTTTTAAAAATATAAAAATATGTTTCTTTTAACTTAATTTTTGAAATAAGCTACTGACTTTAGTTATATATGATACTCACATGGTATATATCATATACTGACATGATATCATAAAGACTAATTTATTTCTTAAAAAAATACTTCTCAGTCCTATATGATACCCACATAGTATATTTATATGCTAACAGAGTATCATGGATGATTGCTTATTCCTTCAAAAAAATTATAAAAAATACAAAAAATATATTTTAAGTTTAACTTTGATATTTCAATCTTATATCATTTATAGCAAGTTAATTTTGGTAAAATAAATTTACAAAAAACTAGAGTCATATTTTAGATATAAGTTTTGTTTTCATTTGCAAAAGAGAACAAAAATTATAAAACTATATTTTCTATTAATTAAGAGTTTAATAAATAAGTTAGTGACTTTAGTGTTTTTCTCTTAGTTTTTTTTTTTGGTTAACGGTTAACATATTACATATTATATCATAGATGGCCTTAGACAAGCACTAAAAGTTGTAACGTTAGTAGTATGGCCATTATCGGGCCTTCCACATAGCTATTATAAATAGAAATCTTCCTAGGATCTATAGTTCCTAAAATGTCTACCTAAACTGCTTCTGCTGCAAACACCATAGGAACTATCAAAATCGATGGTGCCCCAAAAACTATGCACTTCATGTCTTCTTTAACTCATAAGTCCGCCACCCTATTTTGCTCCCTAAAATGTGTGAGGGTGTCCTGCCTCCCAACTTCTCCATCAACAACCTGCACTCAAAGGTCAAGTTATCATATAGTGGGTGATCATTCATAAATATGTTATAATGACCTCTTGTGAGTCCAGTTTAATATCTTAAGGATGCAAGTTCTGTTCAGAGACAATTTTTAGACCTTATAGGAGAGCTTGGAACTCAGCTTTTGTGTGGGGTGTGCTTCAAAAATGAGTTCAGTCCTATATGATACCTGTTGACACCTAATTTTTGCTTTCCACATTCCGAATTAGTTCTTGAGCTTTTAATTCTAAATAATTTTTAAAATAATCATTTTGAAATTAACTTCAAGCCTACCTCTTGAATTTTGGGTGAAATTAATATGTTCTATGTTTACTTACATAGAATTGTATAATTTTCACTTAAGAGAAACATTTTAGAAATTGTTTTGAGTAGAAAATCATGTTTATATTGAAATTTTTCCTTAAATTGGTTTAAAATTGGAAATTAATTGTATCACTGATTTTTGATTACTTTATAGAATAATTTCTTTAATTTTGTTAGAACTTGAAGCTCATCAATTAATTGGGAAATTAAATGTCTCATTTTTATCTGATTAAATTGATTTTGGATATGTTCGCAACCTAATATTAGCTAAAACCGTTAGTTGGACTCCCCCTCCTTGTCTTTGGTTAATCAAGACCAATTCTAATTTAATATGACCCGACCCAAACTCTATTTCTTCCTTTCACCCATCAAATCTCTCAATACATACACACACACACATCTATACATATACTCCTACACGCACTTCACACGCACACACCCAAGTTCACATACTCCCACTTTCATTTCTTATTCTCTCATTTGCTATGAACACCAGTACAATCGATGCCAACCCAGAAAACTCAAACGAACAAAAAATTCCATCAACTTCAACATTTAAACAACACCCTCAATCAACCAAATGAGTCACATATTCTATCCAAAATACCTTCAAATGTTATTAGATTCTGTCAACATGCCTTCAAATTCTCTAGAAACTCGACACCTTGTCACCTCCAACGTTTGAATCCCTCAATTCCCAGTGAATTTCCTTCAAATTTATACTATCATAATACACAGTCGTTCAATTTTTATTAGCGATGAAGGAATTTTGGATTTCTCCCCAAATTCCCAAATGAATTTGACCCTCTTTTGGTCTAAGTTCATCCAATTCAAAGCTGAAAAATCCAATTCTTATCCACAAATTCTAATTTTAAAAATCCCTATTTGAAATTCCTGAATTACCCTTTGATTTCCCCCCAAAACGATTCCCATTTTTCCTATAAATAGGCAGTAAGGGTTAAAGGTTTAGTAGTTGGATTTTTTGGGAAAAATTTTGGGGATTCTGGAGGAGCATTCTTCTAATCCCACGAAACCAAAAATTCATGAAGAAATACACTCAAATTTTGATAAAAATCGTGGAACTCCAACGAGTTGGAATTTAAACTCCGACGAAATTGAGTAGAACTGCAACCGTGGAAGTCTCTGAAAACTCGTAGTCCTAATCATTGCCCATAAAAAGATAAAAAGTCTCACCTTTTCTTTTATTTTCTCTTTTCTGTTTCAATGATTGTAACGTGAATCTCACTGTATTTGTGAGTTTGGGATTGGTCTTGTATGATGGATATTGTTTAATGTTAGTTGAAATTCCTAGGATTGAAAATTGTGTTCTGATTCAATTGTTGGGTTCAAAACCCATTTTCTCAACTTCACTCATTTATTTATTTGTAAATCCATAGTTGAATATTTATGTGTAATTAACTCTTGAATTTGGTTAATCTAAATAATAACCCTTCAAGTTGTTATTTTTGCTTTATTTTTGTATTTTCCTTTAAATATCTAATCACATAATATAGTGTTTGGAATTAATAAAAAATGAGTTTTATTCATTTTTCCTCACAGAATGAATGTTATAGTTGCTAATGAATTTGAATAACTTTAAGATTTTACAAAGTTAGCCACATTTTTAAAACTATTCATTTTTACAAATCAGTCAAATTATCTTTTGGTCAATTATTTTTACGGACGTTTCTTGAGTGCCTTAAAAATCTCTTCAAGGTGTTACCAGAATTCTTACCCATTTTCTCTAATTTTAAGGATTTGTTTCTATTTTCGAATCTTTAAAATTATTTCAAAGTTTTCTTGATACTTTCTATAAAAATCATGTGGTTACTCTGTCTTTTTTTAAATTGTTTTGAAAATTTCTTTAAAGTTTTGAAATAGTTTAAAAGTCAAAAAAACTATTTTTTTTCCAACCCTTCAAGCCGAAAAGAGATAAAACAGAAATGACGACTCTGCTGGGGACTTATTAAGATTCTAACCAAATTTTAGATTGTTTGACTGATTTATTTGACTTAATTTTAATAACTATGTAAATTTAGTAATATCTTCTGATTATATCTGTCATTCGCATTCATGACATTCTGCTCATCGATATTAAATTATTTGGGGTTCGCGGTTGTCGTGGCTCCTATTAATCAATTCCAAATGAAAGTGTTGGAAATAAGACAGTTTATTGGTACGTTAAGTGTCCAATGGTTGTTTGTATGTCCAAACCCAAGTTGTCCACTTGGGAACTTGGTCAAAGTCCACTCTAGATACATAGGATAGAGCGAAATCAGGACCCTTTTTAGGCATGAGCCTAGGACTTTCTAATACCTGAGGGGGTATTGGGCCTACTAGAAAAACCTACCCTGCGTCTCTTGACCACGAGTCAATCACAGACGAATCATGCTTATGTTTTGAAGGAGTATATGACGATTAATCTATCCATTATCATTTGGGATAGGGGGAAAAACTTACATTATTTGCTTTTGTGTAGATATGGATCAAGTAGTCCCAGTTAGAAGATTCAAGATAATTACCAAGCCGGATGATTACTTCAAGGATTGGTGGAAGTATATGAGTGCAGAAGACAAAAAATCTTCATAACACATTTTGGATATTTTCCCTCCCTCATCGACATGGAAGTTACAATTATATTGAAGACACTTGATTACCAACCGATATCACATATGGTATGAGGTGGACATAGCCAAGAAGGCGAAGACTGGCGAGGGACCATTTGGGTGCTAGATTTTTTCTATTATTGTCCCCTACGTGGGACCATTTTTCATTTCTCGCATTTATTTCCTTTTTCAAAAAAAATATATCCCTCATTTGCTACTTTGTAGGAATTTATGCCCATTTGATATTTATAAAAATGGTTTTTGAGAGATAATTAATTTATTTTAAAAGGCATATACTTCCTTCAAATTCGTTAGGCCAACCCTTGGCTCAAAAGGGTCACCCAATTGGGGCACACAATTATTCTAATATTGTTGTGTGATATAACTATTTTATGTGTGTTATTTAAATCAAAGGTGAATTTATTCACTCTTATCTTCAACAAGTTGTAGAGCACATTTAGGCAGAAATATACATCTATTACATAAAAGTATGACCAAATATTTCGGTCTCCAAAGTCTCCCAGAAAAGTCCTCAACCATTCTCCATTAATTTTCTAAAACCATTCCTACTCTTTCAGAAAAATCGACCGTGAACCAAGAGGAGAGAATTTTATTTTCCCCTATTTTGGCAATGGAGATATAAGGATGATGAAAAGAAGATGTGACAAAGTCAATCTTTCTAACAAAAATCACTCACCCCAAATCAATGAGCAAAATCTTGTTCATTGAAATCTTTGAGTCAATACTCCTGTGGATCAATTTGCTTGTGACAAAATCAACTTTATGTGTTTACTTCCTTTCAAATATTTTGTATTATTTGACACTAATAGGATCTAACACATTTGACTTTTGAGTTATTTTTGCTTTAAAAGGTAATATAATAAAAGAAATTGATCTGTGTTGACAAAGCTGGCTGAACATCCTTACTTCACCCATTTGAAAGTTTTCAAAAGTTCCTCACCTGCCTTCATTTGATTAAAGAAGGAAACAAGACTGGTAGTCACAATAAGAGTTCATTGGCCATTAGGGAAAATGTGACAGCGGAACAAAGCGAGTTGATTTTTGAACTCGCAAAGAAGTTGGAGATGCTCCAAGAGGAGATGAAGCGTACTAGAGATTTAGCTAAGCTGTCCATCACCGCTAATGCCCTTGTCCCTGAAGTACATGGGCCTCCACTCCAATTCCCTCCTCTCAACTCTCCCAACCTTGGGAATCACCCAAATAACCTACCATCCAGCTTTACTCCTCAACTTTCCACTGATCCTACTATCAACAATCCACTAGTCTATCAAACTCATAACCTATGGTTCCCAAAATGTCCCTCAAGCCTACAACCCAAATACTATCCATCAGCAGTATCACATCCCCATGTACCAAAACTCTATTCAAACTATTCAAAATCCCCCTCAAGTCCAGCACATACCACTAATAACTTTCCATACCACCACTACTCCAGAGCCATATAACGCCTTCCCAAATCCTGAGGTGGATAACTACGAGGAGAAGAAAAAAGAGTGGAGGTCCATGGAAGAAAAATATGCAAGGGATATGTTTGCGGTGATGGAAGAGATTGCGAAGATCAAGGAACTCTGCAGTACAACTGACAATATAGGATTTAGTTATGAAAATTTTTACATTCATCCTGATTTGGACTTATCAGAGGGTTATAAGGTCCCTAAGTTTGAGATATTCAATGGTACCGGCAATTACATGGCTCATCTCAGAGGTTATAATGGTTTGGCTAGGCCGAAATGAAGCACTGTTAATGATGTTATTTAGCCGAAGCTTGAGCGGTGAGGCTTTAGAGTTGTTTGCATCACAAGAACTAAAAAAGTGGTCCGGTTGGGGATCCTTCGCCAAAGACTTTGTTGAGAGGTTTGCTTATAATATGGAAGTAGTCCCAGACCGATACTCACTAAATCGAATCAAGCAAAAGAGTGACGATCACTTTCAGGAGTATGCTTAGAGATGGAGAAAGGAAGCTGCTAAGGTTCGGGCCCTCATGACTGAGGAAAAAATTATGGAGGTATTTTCCCCTGCTCAAGACGGGGAATTTTATGACAAGATGATATCTGTGGTCCATGTAAAGTTTACAGATTTGGTTAAGATTAGAGAATCTGTTGAGAAAGGCATTCAAATGGGTAAGATTAGCAAAACACCAACTCTGGTTGGATCATCGGGTTACCCAAAGAAAAAGAGAGAAGATGTAGTTGCTGTATCTTTTAGTCCCAACCCTAAGCGGAGGAGAAATACTAAGCCCAGAAGGACTCTCTCTCTACCTATCTACTCTCCACCTCTATAGAATCCCCAACCTATCTTCTATGCCCAACCCCAATATCAAGCTCTACAGCCAAATGTCCAACCTCAATACCAAGCTTCACTACCAAATTACCATTCGCAATACCAAGCTTCGCAACCAAATAATCAGCCTAACGTCCAAGCTCATCAGAACTACCACCAAGTACCCCTCCTGCTAACCAAAACAATTACAACCTTCCCCATCCAAATCTTGAAAAAAAACCCACCTGAAACTTCGCTCCGTTAGATGAGAGTCGGACCCAACTTTTTGAAAGGCTAAGAGCAGCTGATTATCTTCAGCCTGTCCAACCAAAACTCACCAATACCAATTTTTGATTTGACCATGTTGATAAGAAATGTGCTTAACATTCGGGGGTGCTGGACACTCAACTGAAGACTGTATCAACCTGAAGCATAAGATCCAAGACTTGATAGATCACAAGGTCATTATCCCTCAAGAGCCGACGCCAAATGTTAATAACAATCCTTTACCAAATCACTGAAGAGCCACTGTCAATATGATCAAAACCAAGGAGGATTGGTCGACTAGTAAATCTATCATTCAGGCAAGTACGGAAGAACCAAAAATGTTGGAAAACATTGAAAAGATAGAAAAGGCCAAAGCTACTAACTGGTCTGGAACCTCGAGACCAACTGTCATGAGTCTGAAGCACATTCTCTAAAAACTAAATGATATTCCCCAGAATGCCCCACCAGCTGTGGGTGAATCCTTGCTAAACCCAACTAGAAAATACTTCTCCCACTGAGTAGACATACAAAATTTCTGACAAAAACTGAGAACTAAGGTCAAAAGTAGTAGAAACCAATACCATGTACCACGGACCATCCTCCGTATTTATCTAATGAAATTTCCCTAAACTGAGGAAAACTGAATTGATATGCGGAGATAGGTCTAGTCAACCTATCGACGAAGGCTTAACTGAATCAAATTTCAAAACGGGGCTGCAACCAAGTTATGTAGTCCATAGCTACAATCTCAACACTGAAGCTGAACTGCTCGATATCAATTATACAAACCGATCCTGTCAGCGAGTAAACATCTATACTCCAAAAATCTATCACAACTTTCAAGCCGTTGTTTAAAAAATCAAAAACCACAACTGGAGCCAACAAGTCTTCACTAATGTCAAATACCCAAATTAATCTCACCATTAGAAATCTAGCATATAAACCAAACCAATCTCACCTTCAGAGACTATGCATACATCCAACGGCTTCCGCAAGGGTTGAAACTAAAATGTTACTGAAGAACATACTCACAACTGAGGAGAACCATAGGCAAAAGATACGAGCTATTAAATCCACATCTGTTGAGGGCATAAACAAGAACTCACCAAGGCTACAAGGAGTATTAATGGTAGCCAAATCTCAAGCACCTCAAAAAATATGATCTTACCCTTAATCTGATCAAACTGATACTCAATCTATGTCAACTAATACTTACTCCCAAAAAAATCCACATATTGGTTACCGACAACTGATACACAAGAACATATTACCAAGCAGAAGCATTTCACGAAGCCGTATTAGGTCGAACAAATATTGAAACAAGAAATTTCTGAATTCACCCTTGTAAACCAACCTTAACTCAACTGAACCATGAACCATCTCGCAGAAAGAATGGAGTACCCAACTCAACACCAACACCAAGCTCAAGACTATGGGAGATAAATCAAATAAATCAAAAAACAAATCTCAGACTTAGCAACATTAGGAGTGGGCTATGGAAAAAGATCGTCAAAGCTAGAACCACCACAAAACTATGGAAGGCCAACCCTTCTTTCACTTTCACAACCAGCTCAACAACTGACCTTACCTCACCAACAGAAAGGAAACCAACCAACCAAGGTAGCCATCTAATCCAAATGGATGAGAATCGCAAGGAAGAAAATACTAAATAGATAATGCTAGTCTATCCATCTATCAAGTAAGAATCAATCAAGTTAAAACAACAACAATAATAACCACAATATAAAGTACAGGTGGCACAAAATGAAAAACAACCAGTACCACTATAAGATCACAACAAGGCCAGTATTCCAAAGAAAATGGACTTTAACCCAAGTACTACACCCCAAAGAAATCAAAATGCTAATCCACTCTATCCATTATTTAAACAAAATATTTGTGGTGGTAGTCACATAAGCATAAAATTTACACAAAGGCTTACAAAAACCAATATAGTACTGTCAAGGCATAGGAATACCAATGGGTATGAAAACATCATTTCAATTCAAATAGAAACTAAAAGATAGTAAATCCAAATCGTACCTATACGATGGGCTTTGATGTCATAGTCTCTGACCTGCCCAAAGAAGTATTAATCTGAACATATCCAAGTTTGGACTGAGCGTCTGAATAATTAGCTAAAATACCAAAAGAACTGCCTCTAACCGAGGGTGCCAAATCCCTAGGAGACTGATCTAATTGCACTGACTAACTAATAATCCCTCATTGAGGACACTCTCTGGACCAATGACCGATCTTTCTACAGTAGTAACAAACCCTTGAAGCTCTAACCTGGTGTGAAACACGAGCTGACCCCAACTGGCTGACCAACTCACACCTGGGCACTCCCTAGAAGAATGACCAATCTCACCACAACTAAAGCATGCCATGGGACCTCTCTAATGCATTATACTTACTATCCCAGAATGGCCGCCATGACCTGAAGACCTAGACCAAGAACCCCAGAATGCCTGACCAAAACTCCATCCACTGTGACTACCATGATCTATCTATGAGCCACCTATAATCTGAGTTTCTACATGTATGAACTGTAGTGAAGCTGACCTCTGCTGGGAGGGTTCTTATTTCTGGATGGAATAACACTAACACCTTTCTACTGACATAGCCTCTTATAGCCACCTCCATATGTCTTAATACATGCCCTCTCTGTAGTCCTCGCATGGTCAACAATCTAAAGGAAAGTAGAACTAGCTACTACCAAATGCTTCGACTCCAAGCGAAGTAGTATAGCTAACCTTTTGATAAATCCCTACACCAACACATGACCTGTAGGAAATAACATGGGAGTATGTCTGGACCATTCGAGGAACCCATTCCCATACTCTAAAACTAATAAAAAGCCCTGCTGCATACCAACAAACCCAACTCTGGCCTGAGAACCACATGATGTATCGAGCATCACCACTGACTATGAAGTATCTATGAAAAGACTCAGAATCCATAATACGGTATCAAAAAGGTTGAGTCGATCACAAAATCTCCCAGAGACTGGGCTGGCCCCAGACCCTCTGACTGATGCTGAAGATCCTCGATATCAATATCTAATTCTGTAGCCCGACGCTGAGCTAAAACTCTAGTAACATACGCAGGAGTACCATCCGCATCTATTGTCAACCTCGTGCTATCCATCTGGGAATGAGTGGAGTCAAAAGAATTACTTAGAAATTCATAGGGGTACAAACACACGACAAGAAATCAAGGAATAAAATTTCCTAAGAATGCCCTATAGCCCCTCGAAGATAGGATATAGACGTCTTCGTACCGATCCGCAGGACTCTACCAGACATTTAGCTCTTTTACCATCAAAACTGGTGAACCAATGTTCTGATAATAACTTGTCATGAACTGATTTTTCAGGTCATGATAGCACTTACTATAACCTACTAGTAGGTAAGCCAACCCATAGTACAGAACAACTAGTTATGACTATGAGAGAAAGGAAGAAAATAGTGGAAAATAATTCAATAAAGAGAACAGAATAAATAAATAATCCCAAAACTTGGTGAAGTCAGTACAAGAGCTTCTAATACAATAGGAGTACAAAATAAAATACAGAGTAAATATATACAAAGGTCTCTGAAATACAAAATAGAAATCAGTCCAACAATAAGAGGGAAAGCAGGAACACTCCGGACGTTAGGAGCTCACCCCTAATCTCCGAACTGTGGCTGCTCCATACGATGCACACATCAATGGTGAGAACTCGTACTCTGATCTACAGTCTGTAGAAGTATAGTATGAGTACCAAACATGTGGTACTCAATAGGCATTGACAGACTGAGCTCCAAAGATAATGCAAGTATAAATTACATGCAAAGCAGGAATATAAACTACAGGTAACTACTAAGGCAATGAAGCATAAAAGTGCTAAGGGAAAAGTAAAGGTAAACTATCAGTTACTACCAGTAGTCAGGGACGAAGCGTAGTTCCATAAGTAACTAGTCATTGTACGATAGTATAGTGAAGGAAGGAGTATATAATATACAATGGAAGTATGAAAGGAGATATATACCAGAGATATGTAGTAGTAATATGAAGAAAGGGTATGTATATATAATAATATTACTAAGAAAACCAGTCATATATCATAAGATTAGCTAAACCTAAAAGTGCTAACCAAAAGGAGCTGGTCTAATAGCCTAAATCTAGAAAGGACTACGATATCAAGAGGGGAGTTAACTCTAGCATAAATAGGGTCTCTAACCAAGTGAGGGAAATCATGAAATAATCTACTAACAATAAAACTTAATGCAATGAAAAGGAAAGGAGCTCGGAAGCATACCTATAATCTCGAGTACTAATCATAACCAGTCTGCCATGAATTATATAATAACAGCCAACGATAATGTAACCGGCTAGATCAGACAACCAATAACCCCAATCGAGCCCACATAAGCCCGAAAAGGCAAAAACAAACAATCCACAAACAACAACCATAACTTGTATCTATACAACCCCCATAAGACCGGTAGATACAAGCGCCAAACAATTATATTGGTTATAAGCAATACATATTAATAAATGAAAGCCATGAAAAGATATAGGTGATGCAAGATAAACCAGTACCATTAACCAATCCAGCTTCATAATGTACCAAGTGTAGACGTCTTCTCTAGCTCAGTAGCTTGCAAAGGCAGGACCTACGTGACTATTCTTCTCCGGTACTGTGGTTCCTCGGATGAAGGGGCCCATAGGGGACTCGAGATATCTGTTTACATTGCTTGGTCCCAAACCAGAACTTCCATAATCCATCATAAAAAATCTACTTTGTCTAGTACTAGAGAGATATATAAAGTATAATAAGAAATGTTTGACTCAGAACTGAATAAGTATATGTTTGTAAATCCATTGCCTGAGATCGAGAATCCGGGACTAAAATAGTATAGTAGTGAGGAAAGGATTGGAATCTCCCTCGATCAAAGTGAATAAGTAGTGGTAAAAGAGAGTGGATCAATAATGGACCGAAATCAGCTTCGGTCGAATTTCCAATATAATATATATTCAGTTTAAAATGTCATAATTCCATAATAAGGGTAGTATGACTTCTATTTTCAAAGAATAAATTTTTAAAGTTAAGAAAAGTGGGAATAAATTCTTTTTTAGAAAATAGTAGTAAAATCAAGGTTTTAATCGGAATTTTACCACCAACTAAGTGTAAATGTGCCTATATGTATGCATGCCATCACCAGTATCCAAGCAATACAACCATAAGAGCCTAAGTAATATGGTGATTCTTATACTAAGGGATCCTTCAGGTCAATCTATAGCTAAACAAGTCTATAATCTGGTGCAATAAGATCCTACAACCATAACGGGTATTTTAGGCTAAGGCTCGAGTTATATTTCTATTTTAAATCCCTTTAATAGGTCAAGTCATGATATTACTAGGTATAATCCTATCCTACAATCCCTACCTAGAATGCGATCTATACAATACAAAATGTCATAGAGAAAAGTAGACCAAAGCCTACCTCAGAGCTGAACTGCAACCTCGAACTGTCCATGTACCATTTTTCTTTGATCCATGATCCCAGAATGATATCGTACTATTAAAATCACAATCTAAGCATTAATACTAGTAGAACGATACCCATATTACAATATAAAACTTTGGGCCTATAATCGGGTAAAAAATAATCCGTGAGGCCCGCAAATGAGGTTCTAAAATTAAATCCATCACGAGGTCCCTCGAAGGACTAAGAATGTGTGCTCGAAAGTTGAGCACAAATAGAGCATAAATCGGGGTCCAAATCAGCCCACAAAGTTCATGTAATCAAGAGTCCAAATCAAGAATTTACATAGAATTAAGATGGATTTTTGATAGTGTAAATGACGGGAAATGATCAAGAAGAGTCGAAGTAACATACCTCAGCTCTATTAGATGATGTCCCACTATTTTTCAAGCTTTAGGGTTCAATAATGGCGGATTGGGACTTAGAAAATGAAGAAAAATTATTGAGAAGGGGATTATATACTGCCAGGGAATCACCCACCGTGATCGTGAAGGTCCCTGGTCACAAATACGAAGACCAAGAAAAATGACCATCGCAAATACGGGAAAGCAGTTGCGAACGTTAAGATTCTAGAGGTTGACTATCGCGAACGCGATTCAACCTTCGCGAACTTGAAGAAGGAAATAGGATCGGGTCGGACATATCCGTTATCACGAACGTGACAGGAGGCTCGCGAATGCGTTAGAAATGTGAAGAGTAAAATGGCCTTGCACCAGATGTTGCTGCACCAACAAAAACCCAAGTCCTAATGGACTTTGAACGGGTGCTCGGGATTCATTCGGAACCCCGTGTGCACAAACGAACTATGCTACCATACTAAATTCAACATTTTGGACTCAATGAAACCATCAAAATTTTCAACCAAGATCATTTCGATAAAAAGTGGGTCCCACACCCATAGTTCTATTTTTACCAAATCTACACAATATCCCAAAATGAGTCCAAAATCTTTGGGACCCGGACCAAGGGTCCTCCTTGCCTAAAATCCATGTTTCGGAGCTAACGGCCCTATCAGAATTCTCATCTAGGGTCATTTACTAGAAATTTTGTCTAAAATTAATTTTTTAACTTTAAAAGCTCCAAAACAGAGAAATAGGCTTAAGACCCAAACGAACTACCCAAAAATTAGACCGATGGTCCTGACAAGTCATAAATGACCTATAGCCACTATGGGAAGGCACAAAATGCCAAAAATTCATGGAAACCAAGAAAATGACCTGGAGGGTCATTACATATACATCCAATTAGGACCTGCTGAGTTCAAGACTGAATTTCATTCTATGGCTATTAATCCTAGCTATAACTTGCTCCTCAGGAGGCCATGGATCCATAGCGCAGGGGTAGTTTCACCGACCCTTCATTAGTTATTGAAATTTATTTGGTTAGACCAAGAGGTGGTCATTAAGGGAAAAGGGAGTCACTCGAGTCACCCTAATGGCTATTTACCTGTGATCAAGGATATTCCAAAAGGGATCAAATTTTACACAGTAGATATCATGAATACTGGAGAGAAAGAGATCTGACATGTCAAGTACCCATGCCCTCTATTTATAAGATGATGGCCTCTGTGATGCTGAAAAGTAGGTTCGAGTCTGGTCGAGGCCCAGTTAAGTACTTAGGAGGTATTATCGAGCCAATTGTGATCTTTGAAAGAGCATTCAAGTATGGGCTAGGGTATGAATTGACAAAGAAAGATGAGAATGGGAAGAAAGTAAAAAAAAGAGGTTTAGAATTGGCAAAGAAATTGCCCCTGCCTACCAGTCGTTTCCTATATCCATAAAACCTGCAAGTGATGGAATGGGGAGACTATTTGAAGAATGTGATGCTATCATAGAAGAGTTCCCCAAGAAGGCAGGGATCATAAAAGCCGAACCTGGAGAGACCTTATAGAATTAGACCTCCACCCCACTCATGAATCCCCGCCCACTGTGTTAGATGAGAGAACAAAAATTAGTTTTCTTAACTTGATGATGGACGGGGGAGGCCTCGTGACCCACCCTTTTTGTTTTAAATTTCCTTTTTTTTGCACTATTTTATTATTTTCAAAATAGCACAGACTAGCACTAGTGCCGGTCATGAGCCATTTTTTGTAAATATTTTCCAAATTCAATGAAAAGGCCTCTCTTATCTCAAAATTGTTTTAAATTCTTGTTTTAGTTATTCGTTATCATCTAGCTTGGTTCAATTTGATGTCAATAGTAATAATTTAAAACTTGCCAATGTCATGTCATGTCAAGAGCTAAATGAACAAAACAAAGTAGACAATGATGAACGGGAGGAATATGACAAAGAAGCAATAATTATAGAACAATTGACAGATAAATTGAAAGACTTTAAGACTCGGGAAAGACCCAACCTTAAGCAGACTGAGGTGGTTAATCTGAGTAATAACAACGATGTTAAGAAGACCATAATTATTACCTATCTAACAAAAGCAAGGAAGAAAGAGCTCATTAAGTTACTCAAATGCATTGTCTTATTTGCATGGTCTTATGATGGTATGTCAAAACTAAGCACAGACATTGTGTCCCATAAGTGGCCAATTAATCTAGAATTCAATCCAAAGAAATGGACAGGTTATACTTCCCTCATTGATATAGGCGCAAAAGGAAAATTGCATCGAGTTGATAGAAGTATCATGGTTTTGTACGAGATGGACAACCAAAAATAGCCAAGATCAAGCGACTCTAATGTTGTCAAGAGATAATACATCTAAATTTAGCCTTTTCTTTATGTTTCTTTTCCTTATAATCGAACTTTTCTTAATATAATGATTTTTATGCTTTGTAGTAACTTAAAATCTTTTCCCTTTATGTACGAACTACCTTTGACCTGAATTTCCAAGAAAGGGATATGTAGGCGGCCTATGTCGGCTTCGGTCAACCCCTAAGGAAAATCTATCTTTTCCATTTATGTACAAACTATGTTTTACTTAAATTCCCAAGAAAGGGATACTTAGTCTGCCTTTGTCGTCTTCGGTCAACCCCTTAGGAAAATCTATCTTTTCCCTTTATATACAAACTAAGTTTGACCTGAATTCCCAAGAAAGTTATACGTAGGTGGCCTATGTCAGTTTTGGTCAACCCCTTAGGATCTTTTATATTTTCATAGTCCTAAACTATGTGATGACCTGATTCATGCATCAATGGGATACATAGGCGCCCTAACGACTCGGTCACATCACCTTGAGAAATGGAAATTGGGGCAAAATTTTTGACAAGAAATCTTAAAAATTATGAAGAAGAGAATTATTGCTTCAACAATAGAGGTCAAGAAGAATAAAATCAATAGGAATCTTGAGAAAAAAGTTTCAAGATCCCTACAAAGTCAATTACTCAAGATTTGTCTCAAAAGTCTTTAACTGGGACAAAATTTTTTAGGAGGAACTCAAAATTTCCACCCAGCATCATTCATGAATTCAACTTTAAGAATTCTCCAGCACTAGAAATTTAGAATCTACTTTAAAGATCACCAGCTGCAAAAGAGTCCAGATGGATCAATCCCCATCTAAGATGGATTTCCCAAAAATACCCTCTCAATCTCCTCTATAAGGTTAAAGATTTCTGAATGCTCTCGAGCCGATGTCAAACGTGACAAGGCCTTGAGCGGAAGACGTTCACCGAGATTGCACATGACATGACTGGCAGAGACCCTTTCAAAATTTTCTTTAACATTAGATTTTTCAGAATTAAACTATTTTTGAAAATCTTTATGCATTTTATATTAAGTTAATTTTGTCTCAAATCTAATGACCCAGGGAGTCAAGTTAAAGGTCCAATGTTGATGGACATTCCAAGAAAAAAGCACCTAGAAGATGGCAAGAAGCAGGCCGAAGACCGAAGAAGGTGAACACAGATCAGTTTCACCAAAAACTAGATATTTTTCTATAGATGCAGGGATCACTAAGAGAAACAGTGTCTCCTTCAAGATCCCCAACAAATTATGGATCGCAATAGAATGTAGAAATACTCAAGAATGGTATTTATGGTTGTCTGTATAATCGGGTTCAGCCACTCATCCTGAATCAAAGCCCTTTTGTTATGTCTATCCCACCATAAAAAGAGGATGTTGACAACAAACAAAATCATTTGATCTATATAATAAACATTTTATTTAAAGCTTTTTCTAAAACTATAAAGTGGTCGCTAGCAAAAGTGACATTATGTCTACTAACTATTTACCTTAAGCACATGTACAAGTAAAGGAGTTGACACAATAATAGAGTAATCAAAGAAATCTTTTGATGAGAAGAGAGTGGAGACATCTTCCTCAAGATCCCCAGCAAATTGTGTACCGCAAACGAATACATAACATTAAAAGATGATGTTTGTAGATGTCCCATAAAGTAGATTTTAGTCACTCATTTACATTCGAAAGACCTCCTGTTAGGATATTCCACCTTGAGAAGAGGATGTTGATAACCGACAAAGTCGTTCGTATTATGTTCACAACATTTCCTTTAAATGTTTTCTTAAAAATTAACTGTAGTCGCTAGCAAAGGCTACACTGTGGTTACTAATCATATACCTTGAGCGCAGGTACATGCAGATAAGCCAACACGTTAGCAAATTGGTCCAAGTGAGATTTCCTTCAAACTGCCGAGAGGGCCATTGGATATCATTACCGAAAAGGACATTACATATCATGTTGAGAGGGCCATGCTGAGAGGGCCATTGCAATGTTTGAGATAGGATAGTGTGCAAAAATACCCAAAAGTTGACGGTTTGAAGGTTATCTATAAGATGCAAAAACATCCTAACCAGATAGTATGTAAGATCACCCAAAGATCAATAATTCAAAGGTTATCTATAAGTCACAACCAAATCCTAACCAAATAATGTGTGAGATCATTCAAATTAGTAGTCCAAGGGTTCTCTATAAGTTGTACGTATCCAAGATTGATTATGTGCAGGATTACCCAAAGACTATCAATTTAAGAGACATCTATAAGTCATATTGTATCCAAGGTCAGATGGCATGCAGGATTACCCAAAAGCTAGCGATTTGAGGGATATTTGTAATCCATCTCTTGTCCAAGGTCGGATTATGTGAAAGATTACCCCAAAAGCTAGCAAATCAAAGAATATTTATAAGCTACCTCGTATCCAACATCGAATAATATACAAGATTACCAAAAGACTAACAGATTACCAAAAGACTAACAATATGAGGGAAATCTATAAGTCGTTTTGATAAGAAAGATGCACAAGACTTATCTGAGGTCACATGCAAAAGATCATTATTGATAGTGATATGAGCATGGGTAGCTTATGGCATATTAGGAGGGGCTTCCACATATGAATGATAGCTTAGAGCCCGGATGAATCCATGGAGCAATAAATACATAAGGCCATGAGCGATCAAGATGTCTTTTAGGCAATCAAGAAGGGCCCTTGTGGGTTATTTCTAAAATAGTCACTTTTAGGCTATTTTTGTAAAGACAATATCTATAAATAGTGTCCTTAGTGATTTTCTTCCTTAGTTTATGAAGTTTATGATGAGATTACGATTTTGAGAGCTTTTGAGGTTTGTAGTTTCTAGGTGAAGCATAGCATTAGTGTAGTTCATAGTTGGTAATTGTAGTTGAGTGATTAGGGTGGATTCCCGATATTGGTCATGTTAACTTCTTCTAGCTTAATCAATCATCGAGGTTCTCTCTTTGTGGATTCAATTAGGTTTCTCATCTTTGATTGAGTTTGGGTTATTGTTGTTTGATCAGATTCAATTGAGAGGTGAAGGTATAAAGTCCTTTGTTACTCATAAATTCAATTAGATTTTGAAAATTCCACATATCCTTTTCTTTATTTTGATTTTCCATGTTTTGATTCTTGTTTTTGACTAGGATCGTTATAATCTTGGTATCAGAGCTTAGGTTAAAGAGTTGTTAAAATAATTCTTAATCCTAAGTTTATAAATCTGAAAATCGTGCCAAAAAAAATTGGGTCAAAAATTTCAAAAATAATAATTAAAAAAAACTGTGTGATCCATGTCCTTGTTTGAGTTTCTAGCACTAGATTAGTGTTCTCTAGTGTTTTGGAAGATAGAATTTGAGATTTGGTTCGATTTGGAGTTGTTTGGAAATTTTACCATTGTTGAGCTTGAAAAAGGTGAAGTGGATTTGTTGATTGAGGCAAAATTGGAGGTTCAATTGAATTGGGGTTTGTTTCCCTAGTCAATTTGATTTTGGATACAAAATTTGGAGGCAAACAAAGTTAAATTACACTAGGGTCAATTTTGGAGTTCATGGGGTTCTTCATGATTTGAAGAAATTGCAAGTGGGTTTAAATTTAGGGAGTAATTAGTTAGAAATTGGAGCCTAAAAATTATTGGAGTGTATTTGTGGTGTTGAAAGGACTTGTGGTTAAAATTTCATGTCAATCAGAGCTCGTTTGGTTGAGGTTGAATTTTTTAACTTTTGTGGTGTTCATTGTGTTCTTAAAAGTTTGAAGATGGAGAAAATGGGTTTATTTTTGGCTTGTAATTGAGGAATAAAAACTATTGGTGTTTGTTCCCTAGGTCGAGGGGAAGAACTAGCTATCTCTCAGTTCAAATCTTTAAAAAATGCTCTCTTCTCTCTCCTTCCTCTCTTGTCTTAACCCTACCATACCGCCACCACAACCACCGCCGACCTTGGCTGCTCAGGTGGTCACTCAGAATTCAAATACTGAATTTCCCCCTCTCCCCACTTAACATGCTACTCTAGCCACATAAATAATTACCCATAGCATAGAAGGCAACACCACCAATTCATGTACGCATACAACTCAAAAATATAAAGATCTATTCAAGCGTTAAACTCTTAATCAGGGTTATATACCCATGAATACCATTGTTGAACCCATTCCTATCAAAACAGTTAAAATTATTGATGGAGTCCTTTATGTGCGATGGACTGAAGATGAAGTTTCATGGATTAATACGATAGAGAAATTGCAATTTGCAATTATCGGGAAATTTTCTCAAGGATGGCCTGACATTGATCACATAAGGAAACAAGTGCCTAGTCAAATTGGCATAAAAGGAGCCTATCAAATAGGAGTTCTTAGAAATAGACACATTCTGATTAGATGTTCCTTGTAATGACTAAGAACTCCTATTACATCAAAGATAGGGAAAGCAGTGATTTTTTCATAAGACCTTTGATCTATGACTCATCATTTAAAGTGGATAGGGAATCTATATAGGCCATAGCCTGGATATCCTTCCCTAACCTTACCCCCACCTTTTTTGTCAAAGAAACTTTGTTTACACTTGCCTCTGTTGTGGGCATGCCATTGCACTTGGACATGGCAACCATAAACGAAACTCGACCCAGCTTTGCTAGAGTCAAAGTTTTGGTTGACCTCAAATCCACTCTTCCCAAATTTGTTAACATGGAAATTTACAATGAATCTACAGGAGCTATTAGAAATATGCAAGTCAAAATATAGTATGATCATCTTCCTAAGTGCTGTTTTGAGTGCAAGCTTCAAGGGCATTGTATGGATAATTGTAGGGTGTTGCATCAAGAATTAAGATCAGTTGCAAAGGAGCATGGTAGTGATGGTAGGGAAATAGTAGGTTCTCCATAAATACAGTAGCAGAATCAGCAACACCACCATCAGCAACAACAACAGTAGGGAAATCTGTTTAAACCAAAAAAATTAGCAACTAGGAAGAAAGATCTTGAGGTTTGAAAAGAAATGAAAAAATAAGGTGGTGAATGCAGATAAGGAGAACAATACAACTAATCAGCCATCAACAAGCACTAGAGTAGTCACACACAATGGCTTTGCAACACTAACAAATAAGGTAAAGAAAGCTGATGTAGTTGAAGAGAAACAGAATGAGAAAGTAAGCAACAAAGATGATTCAAGCTTAATCATACCTAATAGCACAAAGTTTGTAAATCACAATGCTAAAAGTCCTGATATATGCACAGAGAGTAAATTCACAAATAGATAAATAGTCATAACAGGTGGAGAAAGGAGTTCAAATGAGAAGGCAGAGGTAAGCAAACATTCTCATGGTTCTTCTGGGTCCAAGAAATAGGGGGATAGAGTGGTGGAAGAAGAAGATATGGAAGAAGGGGAATTTTCTTCAAAGTTGAGTGATGAAACAAAAGAAAGAGTGGCAGAGGAAGAAAGGGATGTAGAGACTGATAATAAAGAATCCAAGGAAATTATACTGGCTCCTATGAACATTGCTCTCATTCAAGCAGTGCAGAATGAAGAGAAATAACTGGAGATGCATAGTGATCATGAAGAAGAAGAAGAGATGATTGATACTGGGCAAGAGCAGCTGGAGCAGATTACTAACAGCCCACATAAAGATGTTTCACCAAACAAAAAGTTACATGACATAGTTACTCATGAATTAAGTGTTGAAGAAGTAGTAGTTTTGCATAAGGAGGTGCAGGCAAGCAAAGAAATCAAAATAATAGACACTGCTTCTAATACAGGTAGGGGAAAGAAGATCAAGAAGCAGGATTTATCAGTTATTCAGAAACCTTCAAGGGTTCTCATAAGAGGTGTTGCCACCAAAATCAAACATAATCAATGATGAAAGTTTTAATTTGTAACATTAGATCTGTTAAGAGTCATCAAGCTTTTAATAGAGTACATATGTTGCACAAACATCATAAATTCGGTTTAATTGCTCTTTTGGAGCCTTTTCAAAGAGCCATTCAGATCAACAAGTACAAGAGACGATTGAGGATGATATAAGCGGGGTCTAATATTAATGGAAAGATCTGGTACTTTGTAGATAATGCTATTTCTATGGATGTAAAAGCTAATACTGATCAATATATTGCGCTGAAATTAATATGCCCATACATGGTTTGTTTCACTACATTAGTTTATGCCAAATGCAATGAAGGTTAAAGACTCAGATTGTGGGATTCCATTTATAGCTTGTCTAACATAATGAATTTTACATGGCTAGTGGGAGGAGATTTCAATGTTATTATGAATGAGGAGGAAAAAATTGGAGGACTACCAGTTCTTCCAAATGAATATGAGGACTTTGAATTTTGTTTGAACTCTTGCGAAATTTTTGAAATTGTTTTCAAGGGCAGCCCCTATGCTTGGTGGAATGGTAGAGCATGTCCTGATTGTATTTTAAATAGGTAAGATAGAGTAGTGATAAATCAATAGTGGCAAGAATGATTTGCAGACATGGAGATGGAGCATTTATCTAGAATTGGTTTTGATCATGCCCCCATGTTGATTATAATAAAGAAATAGTGGTAGCAATTCTCTAAACCTTTCAAATTCTTGTCATTCTGGACTGAATATGATGGGTTTATGGATGTGGTAAGGAAGAATTGGAATGTGAAATTGAAGGCAACCTTTTCTATAGATTCAATAACAAAACTAAGAGAGTCAAGAAGTCATTATCTAAGTGGAGCTAGGATACTTTTGGAGATATCATCAAGGAATTAATTATTAGGGAAGAGATTGTCAAACTGAAAGAGCAATTATTTGAAGAGCATCCTTCCAACGCCAACAGGGAGGTACTTCATAAGGCCCAGGCTGAATTGAAAAGGTATTTGCATTTTGGAGAAAAGTTTTGGAGATAAAAATCTGAACTCAACTGGTTCACAGAAGGAGACATGGATACTAGATTCTTTCATAATTTGGTGAAAAAATGGAGAAGGAGGGTCCATATTAGAAAGATTCAAGATAGTAAAGGACAATGGCTGCAGAAAGAGGATTTGATGGCTGAGGAGGTTGTTTTGTTCTATCAAAAATAGTTTTCACATGAAGAAGATTATACAAATTTCTCTCTATTGGATCATGTGCCTAGTATGATTTATGTAGACACAAATGATCATTTATGCAGGGATCCAAAAATGGTGGAAATTAAAAAGCCTGTATTAGAGATGAATAGAGGTAGTGCAAGTGGTACGGATGGTCTGCCAGGCCTGTTTTACCAGACCTGTTAGGAGATAGTAGGGGAAGATGTTGTCAAAGTGGTGCAGGATTTTTTTTAGGGTCATACCCTTCCTAAGATAATCACTTACACAGATCTGGTATTGCTGCCTAAGAAGGAGAATACAGAGACATTTGCAGATCTCAGGCCCATCAGCTTTAATAATTTTATTAACAAGGTGATTTCTAGAGTTATTCATGGAAGATTAGAGGGTTTGCTGCCACAAATCATATCCCCTAATCAATCTGAATTTGATAAGGGGAGAAGCATTGCAGAGAATGTTCTTTTGACTCAAGAGATAGTCGCAGACACTAGACTGGGGGGAAGCCTGCAATGTGGTGATCAAGCTGGACATGGCCAAAGCCTATGACAGAGTGTCATGGTTGTTTTTTACAAGAGTTCTTAGAATAATGGGGTTTAATAAGAAGTTTATAGACATAATTTGGAGATTGCTATCTAATAACTGGTATTCTATATTGTTTAATAGACAATCGAAGGGCTTCTTTCATTCAACTAGAGGGGTAAAACAAGGTGATCCTTTATCTCTAGCCTTGTTTATCTTATCTGTTGAGGTTCTAACTAGAGCCCTTAATGCTTTAATGGAAGATGACAAATACAAGGGGTTTGGCATGCCTAAATGAAGTGACAAGATCAATCATCTTGCTTATGTAGATGATACCATTATATTTACCTTTGATGATTCAGGTTCTTCTACATATATCAAAAGGTTACTGATACATTAGTCTAGGAGGTGGATTCTGTTACAGGGATCCAAAGAGGTACTTTCCCATTTAAATATTTGGGATGTCCTATATTTCATGCTAGGAAGAGGAAAGCTTTCTATAATGATCTCATCAAAAAGATCAAGGATAAGCTTCAACACTGGAAAGAGAAGCTGCTCTCAT
Organism: Capsicum rhomboideum; assembly: GCA_031232105.1. Taxonomy (NCBI): domain Eukaryota; kingdom Viridiplantae; phylum Streptophyta; class Magnoliopsida; order Solanales; family Solanaceae; genus Capsicum; species Capsicum rhomboideum. The sequence goes on from CP124711.1 coordinate 120,872,127, forward strand.
ATGGAGGAAAGACTGTGTTGATAAAAAATGTTCTACAGAATATGCCTTTATACCTATTTTCAGCTATGACACCTACCAAATATACTATACAGGAAATATATAGAATATTTGCTAGGTTTTTTTGGATTAATAAGGAAGAGGGGATAAATAGATACTGGACAGCTTGGCTAAAACCGTGTTTACCAATAGAGAAAGGAGGTATGGATTTCAGATCTTTATTTAAAATTTCTAATGCTTTATTTACCAAGCTAATGTGGAATTTTAAAACTTCAGGCGCTCTTTGGTCCACTTTCATGTGGAATAAATACTAAAATAAGAAAATTCACACCATGGTGTCATGGAGATGAGGTTCACAATTATGGAAAGGATGCTTGAAGCTAGAGATGAGGTGGAGTATAATATCTGATGGGAACCAAAGAATGGCTCAGCCAATTTTTGGTATGACAATTGGTCTAAGTTGGTCCCTTTATGCCAACTTATGCCAACTGATCATGGGATAAATTTTGTAGAGGTAAAGCACTATGAAGACCTGCTTTCTTAACACTTACCTAATTACTTGGTAAATCACATCCTAGAGGAATATCCTAAGAGGGTGCTGACAGAGAAAAGGGACAAGCCATGGTGGTTGATTACCAGTAATGGTAAATTCACAGTCAAAAGTGTCTGGGAAGTTATAAGGCACAAGGAGGATAAACAGTGGTTCTTTAAGCAAATGTGGATGAAAAGTTTACCCTTCAAGCTCTGTTTTTTTATTTGGAGAGTGTGGAAGAAAAAACTACCAGTTGATGACATATTGGCCAGAAATGGAGTATACATGGTCTCAAGATGTAGGTGTTGTATTAATCCCCAAATGGAGGACATGAATCATCTATTTCTTACTGGCGAGTTTGCTAAGTTGATTTGGAGACTATATGAAGGTGCAACAGGTATTCAAGGGAATTCTACACAACTTAATCATGCCATTTCTATTTGGAGGAGAGCAGAATCTTCTTCTAATACTAAACCACTCATCCAGGCAACTCCAACAACAATTTTATGGCGGCTTGGAAAATGAGAAATTGTATTTTCTATGGAGGTACAATGACAGAACATAGGGTAATTCATGAGATCATCCAAAATCTTTACCTTTTGGCAAAGGTAAGATTTCCATCTATCTCAGATCTCCCTAGTAGTTGACCACATCTAATTGATAAAGTAGAGAGGTACATGCATTCTGGTAGAAGAGAGTGTAGTATAGTGAAGTGGGATTTTCTACCTACAGGGACTTTCAAATGCAATACTGATGCTTGTTCTAATGGAACTAATAGCTCTTTGGCCTTTTGCATTAGAAATAGTGAAGGGGATTTGATTTATGCTGAAGCCAAGATCATCTCTAACACTAACTGTCTAAATGCTGAATCACTTGCTATTCAAGAAGGGGTGGAGTATTGTGTGAGGCATAACATGTTTCCACTTATAGTAGAAATAGACTCACTAATTATGCAGAGGGTACTAGATGGAGCTTGGGACTGTCCATGGGCCAGCAGAGGAGTGGATTTGATAAATAAAGGGAGAAAAAAGGGGGAGATACACATCAAGCACAAATACAGAGAAGGAAATCAGTTGCAGATTTTTTAGCTAATAATGTTGTTCATTTTTCAGGTACAGGTACAGATACAAGTACAACTATATAGAACAACATTCAACAGCTACCATAAAAAGCACAACAAATTCTATTATCTGATAAACTTTAAATTCCTTATGTGAGAGTCAAGGAATGGATTTATCACTAATATTATACAGTTGGAGAAATTAGAGATGTACACAAAGTCACACAAATGTTCGTACAAAGATGAGCATCACACCATCCACAATATTTTCAGCACCTATTCTAGATTAACACATCATAGTCATATAACATCTTCAGTGTAGGGTTTTATGCAATGATAATTCGTAGGGTAGTTGAGGGTTCCTATGGTGGTGGTATCAACTTCATAAGAGGTTCATTGCACTAAGGAAAAATCAGCAACCAGATGAACACTATTATGAAACAACAAGACTTCTTTACAGACCCTTAATCTAGAAGTTACTAGTGGATATACCTGTTGAAGCATCAGATTCAGCCTTTGTTGATTATCAAGATTGAATAAGACTTCATTTTTGGGACAAAAAACATGGCGCTTGTGAGAGATTGAAGGGTTGCCTGAGTGATTTCTACCAAAAGTTTGATAAAATTAAAGAGGTAAGAAAAGATTTCTAAAGCATGAATTTAAACTAGTGAATGAAGGAGATGGGTCACTTAGCTTGAAGAACTCAATGTCTACTATTGAGGCCTCAAATCACTTTGCATCTCACCAGTGATGGTTCAAGCGATGCAGTGTAAATCCAGGGTTCAGCTCACCTTTTGTCCTTTCACTTTCCTTTTTTGTTTTGTTACTTTTGGATTTTGTAGGATTGGATTTTGCTTTTGTTTCCTTTTTTGCTCTGGACTATGGAGCTTGATTTTTGGGTCTTATGTGCTTGTAAATATGTGTTTGTTTTAACAAAAGGCCCAAAGCCAATTTTTGCTTTAATCGAGGTGAAGCTATTCCTAAATTTTGAGTCAATTCCGAGTTGATTTGAGAGTGTTGGGATTTAGTGTGTGTTCTTGGTGTTATTGAAGTCTTCAAGTTGTTCTTGAGGAAGAAGAAGAAAAAGGTACACTTTGATCCAAAATTTCAAGTCAAATTTGGTCAAAGGTGTTTTTGGGTCCACTTGTGGAAATTTAAAAAAAAATGAAATTTGAAAAAAAAAAATTTTAAAATTCCACGTCAGCAGTTAGTGGTCAAAGTAAACCATTGACTGCCACGCAACAGCCAACTCAGTTCCCACCAGCCCAGTCGCTCCATGTGGCGCATGTACTTCAACTTCAGAGAGTGTCATTTTTCAGGTTTCAACACTTAGTTTTATTTTGGGGTTCTAAAGTTTTTGGGACCTAATTTTTTTTTCAAGTGTCCAAACTCCGTGATTCTTTTTCTAAACTCTTTTTTCTTAGATTTCTCAATTATTTAACAACTAATTAAGATCTTTAATTACTTGTTAAGTAGTTTTAATCATCAAAAATCAAAATTTTCAAGCGATGGACTTCTTTGAGGCCCTAAAATTTTTCTAAGTGTCTGAACTTCCTAATTTTCCCCCCACTCATTTTTCTTTGATTTATCTACTATTTAACAACTAAATAACATCTTTAATTAGTTTTTAACTAGTTTCTAAACATCAAATCATTTTTTTCTTCAAATTAAGTAACAACAAGTAAATTTCTTCTACTTTTGTTACTTAGTTTTTTTTTAGTCTGATTTTTTTTCGTGCTTCTTTTCTTCTAATTTTTTCATCTTAATTCATAGATAAATTTATTGATTCAAGTCCTTTTAGATTTATTTGAGTCTTCCTTCTTTTAAGAGTCACAAGAATCCACTCCACCATAAATATAGGTGACCTTGAATTGATTAAGCGGAGCTAGTTCACAAGCAATCTTGAGGAGAAGTCGTAGAAGGTGAGTTGAGAGTTCATATACGAGTGATGTGAGGATTTTATTACTGACTTGTTTGCTAGTTTTATAGGTACAAAAAGTGATACATGGAAGAATATCATCCATAGATTTGAATTATTATGGAGATGACATTAGTGACTATGCTTGTAGCAATATGAGCTATAAGTATAGTAATGATGAGACATATGAGGGTTCTTTGAGTTCTTGTGAGCATAGTAATTAAGTTCATGAGTATGATGGTGAATCCTATGAAGTATTGATGGTCCAAAAGGTTATGATCGACATGGTGATGAGGATTACTACATCAGAGATGAATATGAGATACATGGAGCTTATGGCTCTTTTGATGAATGTGAAGGAGTAGAAGTATCTTATGATGAATTTGATAGTGAAGATGAAGGGTATGGGTGTTCTCATATTACACACCATGGTGATAAAGATGATATAAGGTGTGATTCTTTCTTTCATATATCTTATGAACTCTTTGAGAAGGATTATGATAGAAGGGGAAGTTGTGGGGGATGAATTACCTTTCTCTTATTGTGGGTATAGATGTCTGGGTGGAACCAATTCAAAGATGTCATGTGGACCATAGGCGAAGTTCATTCTCTATTTCTTATGGTGCAAGAACTTGTACTTCTTATCCTCATTCTAACATGACTACTTCTCCATATGGTAATGATGTTGGAGGTAGGATGGAAGGATTAATAGTCCATGAAAGTAAAGTGAACTTAATGTTTCAAGAATAAGTTACAAGTGAACCACTCCCAATTGAGGATCCTAGTACTTTGAGGATGAACAAATTATTTTCTTCAATGCAAAGAACTCTTGACAAGATCTCTCAAATGGTCTCCGAGTTTAAAACAAAGGAGTCAAAAGCAAAACATGGTGAATGCAATCCTTTCTATGAGTTACAAAGTAACAAATCTAAATCTTACACTTTGTCAAAAGTAGAAGATCCCTGTGTGGCTAGTAGCCAATTGAGTGTAAATGATAGCTTGTATATGTGTGAACTTAAAGATCCTTTGCCTTGTGAGGATCTTGATGACACCTTATTGCATAGTGATAATGTATTTGTTGAGAATGTTCATACACTAGTTGATCCTATTGATGAACGAATTGATTCTTCTTGTAAGATCAATTTATGTCCACCTAGTATTGACACTTGTGCCTTGAATGATAGTACACTGTCATGTGATTCTTTTCCATGTTTTGATAATGTGCATTTTGAGAATGTGAATACTCTAGTTGATTCTATTGATGATTGAATTGATTCTTCTAGTACGATTAATTTGAGTCCACCTAGTGTTGATGCATGTTCTTTGAATGATAGTTTATTATCAAGTGATATTGGTGTTGATTAACTTATATGTAATGATGACCCACTAAATGAAGAGTTTTATGATGAACTTAAGAAACCTCAATTTAGTGATGGCATTGATATAGTTGGTTATGTATATAGTCATGTGAAGTCATTGCACCTAAATGATGATCCTTGAATTGTGATTCCATTCCTTGTTCTTCTTATAAGGATTTTGAGGTGGAATATATTTTTAAGGATAATCCCTTGTTTGATGTTGACATGACTAATGAAAGTGAAATGCATAGTGGTGTATCTTGGCATGATAGAAGTGTAGCCCCTCTTGAAGGCTACTAAGTGATTGAGAATCCACTATGGTATGATGACACACTTTCTGAAGATAGAACTCTCTTCTTAGAAGATGATAGTACGTCTATTGGAGGGGTTAGTGGTCTAAAGAAAGGAGGTTTATGTTCTCTAATGACCCCTTCATTCTAATGTGACCCCATTCTTAATCAAGGCCTAAATGCTTGTGGATCAAAGGGTGATTCTATAGATGGGCACACCTTGGATGAAGTTCATTTAAGTAACACCTTTCTTTACTACTTGTTTGCATATGATGACCCTTTTTTGAAATGTGGTCTCATGCTTGTGAACCCCAAGAAAAATGTGTCATTGCCTATTTGGGGTGTTTCCTATGTTCTTGCATCCTTGTTTGACACACTTGTGCTTAAGTTGTGTGGACCACAACTAGTCGGTGCTAAGTTGCTTATTTATTTTTGGGAGAGTCCATGGATATTCAAAGATCCTTGTCACCTTCATAGGGTTGGATAAGTTAAAGTTTCGAATAGGACTCTTGGAAGCATGCTTGATACTATGATAGAAGGGACCTCAACTCATTGGGAGTATTATATGATATGGAGTGATTTGACTCCTAATAGATTTCTCGACCATTCTAATAGCATGGCTTCGTTGGTGTACTTTCTTTCTTTGGGAAATTGCTTAACAAAGAGGGTTGTTTTGTGCTTAAAATGTCTCTTCTTATATACCAGTGTCCTTATCTTTTGGCACACCCTAGATGATAATAGTGAGCTTAACACCTTTCACTACTACCTCTTTGCTTATAATGATACCCATGATGATATAGGATTTGTTTTGTATGGAGGTAGAGATATGTAGGTCTTTTACTTCTTTGACCTGAATGAACCCTTATGGGTGATTGCACCATTTTTGCTTAGGTCTTATTATGAGGCGATGAAACAATTGTGTCTTATGGCTCCTAAATCATATGTGATATCATCTCTTGGGATTCTTAAAGCCATTAAGATATTTGTGATTTTCTTGTCTCATGATGTTGCTTATAACCAATTCCTTTGTACCTTATATAATGAATGGATCTTCTTCAACACAAAGGATAGTTGGTTGTATTTCAAATGAGTGACTCCTCGGCAAGTTGGTGTGGTTGATAACCCTTGTGCTAACCCTCATGCTATGAGGATATGTTTGTTATTTTTCCTTCTCATGTTTTTACAAGGTTAGGATTCGAGGATGAACCCTTTTAAAGAAGGGGAGTATGCTACGAGCATGGGTAGCTTATGGTGCATTAGGAGGGGCTTCCACATATGGATGATAGGTTAGAGTCCGTAGGAAGCCATGGATCAATAAATACACAAGGTCATGAGCGGTCAAGATGTATTTTGGGCAATCAAGAAGGGCCCTTGTGGGTTATTTCTAAAATAGTCACTTTCGGGCTATTTTTGTAATAGGCTATTTTTGTAAAGGCATTAACTATAAATAGTGACCCTAGTTATTTTCCTCCTTAGTTTAAGAAGTTTATGATGAGATTATGATTTTGATAGCTTTTGAAGCTTGTAGTTTCTAGGTGAAGCCTAGCATTAGTGTAGTTCATAGTTGATAACTGTAGTTGAGTGATTAGGGTGGATTCCCGATATTGCTCGTTTTTACTTCTTCTAGCTTAATCAATGATCGAATTTCTCTCTTTGTGGATTCAATTAGGTTTCTTATCTTTGATTGAGTTTGGGTTATTATTGTTTGATTCGATTCAATTGAGAGATGAAGGTATAAAGTCCTTTGTTGCTCATAAATTCGATTAGATTTCGATAATTCCACATATCCTTTTCTTTATTTCATTTTTTCGCATTTTGATTGTAGTTTCTGACTAGGATCATTATCAATAGCTGAGAGGGTTATTGCGTCGAACATAAAAGCTTACTGCTAATCGAGCAGGTTATCATATCAAATGAAAGATCAAACGGTTGCAGGGACCGTTTTACCCAAAAATGTCGTTGGTAGCCACGAGAGCCACCCCATTTTGAAGAAAGATTCAATTTCCAAAGGTCCATCATATCCAATAATTGAGATGGTTGTTGTGCCTATACTATTGTGGAAACCGTTGTCTTCTAAAAAATAGGGACAGAAAAAAATGGAACTACCGGTCAGAAACAAATTCACATAGAAATATGGTAAAAGACTATCTACCCCTTGGTAAATTATGTTTATCATTAACAATTTTGTTTGAGATATTTCCGAGAGCATCAGAGAGGATGGAAATCTCAAACCAAAATCACAGGTGTGGACGACTCCAAAAAGATGCAACACAACATGGAACTTTTTCTTAGCAGCAAACTGAGACTTAGTCCAAAGAGAAATATCAAACTCATTGGACGCGAGCTAAAGGACGAATTCCAATACCATCGAACCACACCCCTATTAGAAGGCCTATGTTTATTTTGGGATTTTTTATTTCAGTTTCACTTCCGGAGTACTTCTAAACTCACACTGAAAGTAACTCTTCTTTTCCTTCAAATTTGGGTGACCATACACCTTGAGTTTTGGAAATTATTTTCAGGTAATTTTTTACCTATGGATGTGAAGAGCTCCACATTCATGGTTAAGAGGTTACAAGCCTCTTTTCCATATCTCACTTTATTCATCACCCATTCTGAGCCAAAGGTTGTCTTAGTATAAAAGACTACCTTTTCCACCAATTAAGTCGAACTATAAGCAGTCTGATTCCCTGAATATTGGGATATGTAGGTTGAGCCTATGTTGAAAACTCGGCTGTATTCCACCTCCCCCTATTTCTCCTATTCCCAAGTTTTTCGATTTCTTCACAATTTAAAATCAGAATAGCTTTTGAATTCTTTGAAAATCTTGCTTAAAATCATGTGTTATGAACTACAAGTGGCCTCAATTCTCATGTAACCTGAGATATGTAGGAAATACAATACCAGGGTCCGGCATAATTCCTTAAAATTCATACGAAAAACCAATCGGTTTCGAGAGATAAATTTGTGGTTGGATAAAATTAGGAACGTCAAACTCCCTTTACCCAGGGAAAATTTAGGTGTCAACAACTTGCATTCACCCTACCCAAAGGGAGAGGCCTGTTGTTGACACCTAAATTTTGCCTTCCACATTCTGAATTAGTCTTCAAGCTTTTAATTCTAAACAATTTTTAAAATAATCATTTTGAGATGAACTTCAAGTCTACCTCTTGAATTTTTGGTGAAAATAATATGTTCTATGTTTAGTTACATTGAATCGTGTAATTTTCACTTAAGAGAAACATTTTAGAAATTATTTTGAGCAGGAAATCATGCTTAAATTGAAAATTTTCCTTAAATTGGTTTAAAATTGGAAATCAATTGTATCACTGATTTTTTTATTGCTTTATAGAATAATTTCTTTAATTTTGTTAGAACTAAAAGCTCATCAATTAATTGGAAAATTAATTTCATCTCGTTTTTATCCGATTAAATGGATTTTGGCTATGTTAGCAACCTAATATTAGATAAAACCATTAATTGGACTCCCCCATTGTCTTTGATTAATCAGGACCTATTACTATTTAATATGACCCGACCCAAACTCTATTTCTTCCATTCGCCCATCAAATCCCTCAATACAAACACACACACACACACACATCTATACACATATACTCCTACACACACTCCACGCCCAGACATTCAAGTTCACGTACTCCCACTTTCCTTTCTTATTCTCTCATTCACGATGGACACCGATACAATCGATGCCAACCCAAAAAAATCAAACAAACAACAACTTTTGTCAACTTCAACATACAAATAACACCCTCAATCAACCAAATGAGTCGCATATTCTGTCCAAAATACCGTCTAACATCATTGGATTCTGTCAACATGCCTTCGAATTATCTAGAAACTCGACACCTCCAATGTTCGAATTCCTTAATTCCCAGCGAATTTCCCTAAAATTCGTACTATCATAGTACACACTCGTTTAATTTTTATTAGTGATGAAGGAATTTTGGATTTCCCCCCAAATTCCCAAATGAATTTGACCCTCTTTTCATCCAATTCAAAGCTGGAAAATCTAATTCTTATCTACAAATTCGAATTTCAAAAATCCCTATTCAAAATCTCTAAATTACCCTTTGATTTCCTAGCAAAACATTCTCATTTTTCCTATAAATAGGCAGCAAGAGTTAAAGATTTAGTAGTTGGATTTTTAGGGGAAAATTTAGAGATTCTGAAGAAGCATTCCCCTAATCCCACGTAACCAAAATTTCACAAAGAAATACACTCAAATTTCAGTAAAAATCATGGAACTCCCAGAAAATTGAGTAGAACTCCAATGGTGGACGTCTCTGAAAACTCGTAGTCCCAATTCGCTGCCCACAAAAAGGTAAAAAGACTCGCCTTTCCTTTATTTTCTCTTTTCTGTTTCAATGATTGTAACATAAATCTCACTGTATTTGCGAGTAAGGGATTGGTCTTATATGATGGATATTGTTTATTGTTAGTAGAAATTCCTAGGAGTGAAAATTGTGTTCTGATTCGATTACTAGTGTGTTTATTGAAAAAGTTTTGAGCTTTAATGGATTTAACTAACTGTTTGTTGTCATTTTAGGCATGTAAAATCATCTTGTATATAAAAGGTTAAAAAAGAGGTCTTTCTATGTCCAAAAGGTTTAACTATGACTTAATATGTTTTGTTGATTGCTTATCTGTTATAAGAGAAATTTATGAGGCCTTTATCTATGCATTTACGTTCTTGACTTTGCTTTCTTATTTAATCGATGTGTGGACGATTAAGGATCTTTAGTTACTCCCTCCCCTGTTCTTCTATTTTTTTCCCATGAAAGGCTAAAACAAATGATCTTTCTTTGTGTTTCCAGGATTTAAGAGTGTTTAGAAGAAATATTAAGTTGCCCATTTACATCTTGTCCTTGTTTGGCTGTTTGAGACTGTTATAAGATGAGATTCACTTTGAGAATTGCCTTTATCAAGTGATGGTGAACTCTTTGCTATGCTTAAAGGCCACTCTTTTTGGTTTGATTTAGTAAAATCATGATAATTCCTTCTCGAATTTAGATTTTGAAACCTGTTCAATACCTGCATACCAGTTGATGTTTTGACTCTTGAAAATGTGAGAGGAATGGGTTCAAAAACCTTTCCTAGATCACTAATAAAAAATAAATTCACTTAGACAATGTGTTTATAATCAACCTAGTTTTTTTAGGAAGAATATTCTTCCTTTGTCAAAATGAAATGTGTATTGCTTTTAAAACGTCCTCTGTCTTTAGTTATTTGCATAAAAATATCATTTGAGAACGCCTGATGTCTCGAAAATTATTTGATACAGTGATATTATTCTACCAAATTGAGTAAAGTTATTGATCATGCTTTGACATCTCCCTTTTCCTAATTCGATGTATGCATTAATCTCCACCCTTATTTTGTTTTGATATGAAGAGGTAATAGTGTCCTTGAAATGCTGTTTAGTTCAAATGAGTTGGCTTTGAATGATCATCGATATTCAAGTTAGTTTGAAAATTAAGTATTTGTGTTAGCTTCTTATCTCCTTTTACTAATCCTTATCTCTTCTTTGTTATGCATGACCCCTCCCCCCCCCCCCCCGGGCATATGAGTACAATTGGACTTTCATATCCTACATAGCCTTGATGGGACAATGAGGTCCAATATAATCGAGTCATATTTCAAGGCCGAAAAATGGAAAAAAACCGAAGTTGAAGAAACGTGTAGCTAAAAGCTACATAAGGAAGCTAGTATACAGGGCAAAAGACAAAGGCGAAAAAAAAAATGGGCTAAAAAAGTCCATGAAAATTGAGGATTAAAGTTGGGCAGGTCCATACGAGTTCAAAATCCATTTTCTCAACTTCACTCATTTTATTTATTTGTAAATCCATATTTGAATATTTATGTGTATTTAACTCTTGAATTTGGTTAATCTAAATAATACCCCTTTGAGTTGTTATTTTTGCTTTATTTTTGTATTTTCCTTTAAATATCTTGTCATATAATATAGTATTTGGAATCAATAAAAAATGAGTTTTCTTCATTTTTCTCACAGAATGAATGTCATATTTGCAAATGAATTTGAATAATTTTAAGATTTTACAAAGTTAGCCACATTTTCAAAACTATTCATTTTTACAAATCAATCAAACTATCTTTTGGTCAGTTGTTTTTACGGACACTTTTTGACTGCCTTAAAAACCTTCTCAAGGCGTTACCAGAATTCTTACCCATTTTCTCTAATTTTAAGGATTTGTTTCTATTTTTGTATCTTTAAAATTCTTTCAAAGTTTTCTTGATATTTTCTATAAAAATCAAGTGGAGACTCTGTATTTTCTTAAATTATTTTGAAATTTTCTTTAAAGTTTTGAAATAGTTTAAAAGTCAAAAAAGCTATTTTTTGCCAACACTTCAAGTTGAAATGGGATAAAACAGAAATGACGACTCTTCTAGGGACTTATTAAGATTCTAACCAAATTTTAGATTGTTTGACTGATTTATTTAACTTTATTTTAATAACTGTGTAAATTTAGTAATATCTTTTGATTAAATCTGTCATTTGAATTCATGACATACTTCCTCATTGATATTAAATTGTTTGGGGTTCGCGATTGTCGTGGCCCCTGTTGATCAATTTCAAATGAAAGTGTTGGAAATACGATAGTTTATTGGTACGTTAGGCATCCAATGGCTGTTTTTATCTCCAAACCCAAGTTGTCCACTTGGAAACCTAGTCAAAGCCCACTCTAGATACATAGGATAGAGCGAAACCAGGACTTTTTTTAGGCATGAGCCTAGGACGACCCAATACCTGAGAGGGTATTGGGCCTACTAGAAAAACCTACCCTGTGTCTCTTGACCACGAGTCAATCACAGACGAATCATGCTTGTGTTGAAGGAGTATATGGTAATCTATTATCATTTGGGATTGGGCAAAGGCTTATATTATTTGCTTTTGTGTAGATATGGATCAACCAGTCCTAGTTAGAAGATTCAAGATAATGACCAAGCCAGATGATTACTTCAAGGATTGGTGGAAGTATATGAGTGCGTAAGACAAGAAAATCTTCATAATATATATCAGCTATTTACCTTCCCTCATCGACATGAAAGTTACAATTATGTGGAAGACACTTGATCACCAACCGATATCACATATGGCATGAGGTGACTAAGCCAAGAAGGTAAAGACTGGTGTGGGACCATTTGGGTGCTAGAGTTTTTCTATTATTGTCCCCTGCATGGGACCGTTTTTCATTTCTCGCATTTTATTCCCTTTTCCAAAAAATATATATATATATCCCTCATTTGCTACTTTGTAGGCATTTATGCCCATTTGATATTTATGAAAATGGTTTTTGGGAGATAATGGATATATTTTAAAAGGCATATACTTCCTTAAAATTCGTTAGGCCAACCCTTGGCTCAAAGGGGTCACCCAATTAGGACACGCACTTATTATAATATTGTTGTGTGATATAACTGTTTTATGTGTGTTCTTTAAATCAGAGGTGAATTGATACACTCTTATATTCAACAAGTTGTAGAGCACATTTAGGCAGAAGTATACACCTACTACACAAAAGTCCGACCAAATATTTCAATCTCCAAAGTCTCCCCGAAAAGTCCTCAACCATTCTCCATTAATTTTCTAAAACCGTTCCTACTCTTTTAGGAAAATCGACCATGAACTAAGAGAAGAGAATTTTATTTCCCCCTATTTTGGTGATGGAGATATAAGGATGATGAAAAGATGATGCGACAAAGTCAATCTTCCTAACAAAACTCACTCACTCCAATTCAATGAGCAAAATCCTATTCATTGAAATCTTGAGTCAGTACTCTCGTGGATCAATTTGCTTGCGACAAAAACAACTTTATGTGTTTACTTATTGTCAAATATCTTTTATTATTTGCCACTAATAGGATCTAGCACATTTGCCTTTTGAGTTATTTTTACTTTAAAAGGTGACAGAATAAAAAAAATTGATCTTTGTTGACAAAGCTGGCTGAACATCCTTACTTCACCCATTCGAAAGCTCATAAAAGTAACTCCCCTAGCCATTATTTGACCGAAGAAGGATACATGACTGGTAGTGACAATGAGATCTCATTGTCCATTAGGGGTAATGTGATAGTGGAAAAAAGCGAGATGATTGCTAAACTCACAAAGAAGTTGGAGATGCTCTAAGAGGAAATGAAGCATACTAAAGATTTGGATAATTTGGCCATCACCGCTAACACCCCTATCCCAGAAGGACATAGGACTCCACTCCAATTCCCTCCTCTCAACTCTCCCAACCTGGAGAATCTCCCAAATAACTTACCTTCTGGCTCTAGTCCTCAAATTCCCCTCTATCCTACTATCAACAATCCACCAGCCTATCAAACTCATACCCCACCACTCAAAACACTAATCAAAATAATAATACAGATGCTTATCACCCACAAAAACTCCCTCCCATTTTCCAAACTCCATTAAATACCTATAGTTCCCAAAATATCCCTCAAGCCTACAACTCAAACACTATCCATCTGCAGCATCACATCCCCACGTACCAAAACCCCATTCAAACTATTCAAAATTCCCCTCACATCCAGCCCATACCACCAACCGCTTTCCATACCACCATTATTCCAGAGCCATATAATGCCTTCCCAAATCTTGAGGTGAATCACTATTAGTAGAAGAAAAAAGAATAGAGGGCTATGAAAGAAAAACATGCAAGGGATATGTTAGCGATGATGGAAAAGATTGTCAAGACCAAGGAACTCTGCAATCTAGCGAACAATATAGGATTCAGTTATGAAAATTTATACATTCATCCTGATTTGGACTTGCCATAGGGTTATAAGATCCCTAAGTTTGAGACATTCAATGGTATCGGAAATCCCATGGTTCGTCTCAGAGGTTATTGTGACCAAATGGTTGGGGTGGGCTAAAATAAAGTACTGTTAATGAGGTTATTTAGCCAAAGCTTGAGCGGTGAGGCTTTAGAGTGGTTTCCTCATAGGAACTATAGAAGTGATCCGGTTGGGGATCCTTGGCCAAAGACTTTGTTCAGAGGTTTGCTTATAATGTGGAAGTAGTCCCAGATAGATACTCTCTAAATCAAATTAAGCGAAAGAGTGATGAGTGGTTTTGGGAGTATGCTTACAGATGGATAAAGGAAGTCGTTAAGGTTCGGCCCCCCGTGACTGAAAAAGTAATTGTGGCGGTATTTTCCCATGCTCAAGAGGGAGAATTTTATGACAAGATGATATTTATGGTCCGTGCAACATTTGCAGATTTTTTTAAGATTGGAGAATCAGTTGAGGAAAGCATTCAAGTGGGTAAGATTAGAAAAATACCAACTCCGATTGGATCATCGGGCTTCCCAAAGAAAAAGAGAGAAGATGTAGTTGCAGTATCTTTTATTCCCAACCCCAAGCTGAGGAGAAATTCTAGGCCTCGAAAGGACTCCCTCTCTACCTATCTACTCTCCACCTCCACAGAATCCCCAACCTATCTTCTATGCCCAACTCAAATATCAACCTCCACAACCAAATGTTCAACCCTAATACCAGGCTCCACTACCAAATTACCAACTGCAATATCAAACTCCATAACTATATAATCAACCTAACACCCAAGCTCCTTAGAACTACCACCAAGTACCCCCTCCTGCTAACCAAAACAATTACAACCTTCTCTATTCAAATCTTGAAAAGAAACCTTCCTAAAACTTCACTCTGTTAGCTGAGAGTTGGACCCAATTTTTTGAAAGGCTAAGAGCAGTCGGTTATCTACATCCTGTCTAACAAAAACCCATCAATACCAATTCTTGATTTTACCATGCTGATCAAAAATGTGCTTAACATTCGGGGGCACTAGACACTCAACTGAAGACTGTATCAACATGAAGCATAAGATCTAAGACTTAATCGATCACAAGGTCATTACCCTACAAGCCTCAGTGTGAAATATTAATGCTAAATCACTAAGGAGCCAATGTCAACATGATCAAAACCAAGGAGGATTGATCGACAAGTAATCTATCATTTAGACAAGTCTGGAAGAATCAAAGAAGATGGAAAACATTGAAAAGATAGAAAAGGTCGTAGCTGCTTTGAGTGTCAATGAAAGGCCTCCATTTGTGGTGATGACAGCCCTACAACAAGCTTTTACATAGGCACCGCCAAGAAAAGAGTGACTTGATCCAGATGATGCTATGTTCCTGAGAATTTAGCCAACGACTCTTACAAGTAGGATTCACAAAAGAGGTCAATTATTGAAGGAGAGGCTGAAGAGTTTTAGAGGCATATGCAGCTAAAGAAATATTCAATTTTGAAGTATCTAGAAAAGACGCCATCCTAGATTTCTATGTGGGCACTTCTAATGAGTTCTCAATACCACCGAAAAGCTTTGTTGAAAGTTCTAGAAGAAGCATATGCGCCAGTCGGTACAAGTTTTGAAAATCTATCTGCAATGATAAGAAATATTGTGGGAAGCCATCACATATCATTCAGTGAGAAAGAGTAGCCTTTTGAAGGCATAATGCACAACAAAGCCTTGCACATTACTTTCAAATGCCATGACCATGTGGTTAATCAAGTTCTGATAGATAATGGATCTAGTCTAAATATTTGCCTACTCTCTATGTTGACTCAGATGGGTCACAACTTGGGGAAAATCCATCAAAGCAATGTTAGTGTAAGAGCTTTTGATAGAGGACAAAGAGGCATCATAGGTGAAGACTTATACATCCAATTGGGACCCACTGAGTTTAAGACTGAATTTCATGTTATGGATATTAATCCTAGCTACAACCTGCTCCTCAGGAGGCCGTGGATCTATAGTGCAGGGGGAGTTTCATCGACCCTTCATTAGTTATTGAAAATTATTTAGGAAGACCACGAGGTGGTCATTCAGGGCGAAGGGAGTCACTCGACTCACCTCGATGTCTATGTACCTGTGATCAAAGATATTCCAAATGGGAGCAACTTTTACACGATGGAGATCGTGAATGCTACAGAAAGAGATCTGATACCTTAAGTACCCATGCCCTCTATTTATAAGATGATGGTCACTGTGATGCTGAGAAATGGGTTCGAGCCTGGTCGAGACTCGGGTAAGAACTTGGGAGGTATCATTGAGCCAATTATGATTTCTGAAAGAGCATTCAAGTATGGGCTAAGGTACAAACCAACAAAGAAAGAAGAGAATAGGAAGAAAAAGAAGAAGGGAGGTTTAGAATTGACAAAAAAAATTCCCCGTACCAACCAGTCATTTCCTATATTCATAAAACCTGCAAGTGATGGTCTCGAGGATAGAATGGGGAGCCTGTTCAAAAAATGTGTTGCTATCATAGAAGAGTTACCCAAGAAGGAAGATCATAGAAATCAAACCTAGAGAGACCTTACATAATTGGACCTTCACTACACTCATGAATCCCCGCCCACTATGTTAGATCAGAGAACAAAATTATTTTACTAAACTCGATGATGGACCGGAGGAGGACTTGTACCCCACCCATTATGTTTCAAATTTCCTTATTTTTTGCTCTATTTACTGTTTTCAAAAAGGCATGGACTCGTACTTGTACTGGTCATGAGCCATTGTTTGTAAATATTTCCCAAATTCAATGAAAAGGCCTTCCTTATCTCGAAATTGTTTTAAATTACCATGTTTTAGTTATTCCTTATCATCTTCTTGGTTTGTTATAATTTTAGTAGTAACAATTTAAAACCTGCCAATGTCATGTCATGTCAAGAGAGAAATGAACAAAGAAAAGTAGACAATGATAAACGGGAAGAATATGAAAAAAAAACAATAATTATAGAACAATTGATAGATAAATTGAAAGACTTCAAGACTCAAGAAATACCCAACCTTGTGCAGACTGAGGTGGTTAAGCTGGGTAATAACAACGAAGTTAAGGAGACCACAATTGGTACCTACTTGACAAAATCAAGGAAGAGAGATCTCATCAAATTGCTCAAAGAATAAATTGACATATTCCCATGGTCATATGATGGTATGCCGAAACTAAGCACATACATTGTTTCCCACAAGTGGCCAATTGATCCGAAATTCAATCCAAAGAAATATACAGTTGATACTTCCCTCATTGACATAGGCACAAAAGGAAAATTGCAGCGAGTTGATAGAAGCATCATGGTTTTGTTCGAGATGTACAACCAAAAGTAGCCGAGATCAAGCGACTTTGATGCTGTTAGGAGATACTAAATCTAAAGTTAGCCTTCTCTTTATGTTTCTTTCCTTGTAATTGTACTTTTCTTAATATAATCGTTTTTATGCTTTGTAGTAGCTTAAAATCTTTTCCCCTTATGTACAAACTACGTTTGACCTGAATTTCTAAGAAAGGGATACGTAGACGGACTATGTCAGCTTCGGTCAACCCCTTAGGAAAATCTATCTTTTCCCTTTATGTACGAACTAAGTTTGACCTGAATTCCCAAGAAGGGATACGTAGACGGCGTATGTCAGCTTTGGTCAACCCCTTAGGAAAATCTATCTTTTCCCTTTATGTACGAACTACGATTGACCTGAATTCCCAAGAAAGGGATACGTAGGCGGCCTATGTCGGCTTCGGTCAACTCCTTAGTAAAATCTATCTTTTCCCTTTATGTACGAACTACGTTTGACCTGAATTCCCAAGAAAGGGATATATAGGCAGCCTATGTCGGCTTCGTTCAACCCCTTAGGATCTTTTATATTTTCGTAGTCCTGAACTACATGATGACCTGATTCCTGCATCAACGGGATACATAGGTGCCCCAATGGCTCAGTCACATCTCCCAGAGAAATACAAACTGGGGAGGAATTTTTGAGAAGGAATCTCAAAAATTCCAAAGAAGAGGATCATTCCTTCAGCTATAGAGGTCAAGAAGAATGCAATCAACAGGAATCTTGAGAAAGAAAGTTTTAAGATCCCCGCAGATTCAATTACTCAAGATTTGTCTTGAAAGTCTTTAACTGGAGCAAAAATTTTGAGAAGGACCTCAAAATTTCCACCAAGCTTCATTCATGAATTCAACTCTGAGAATTCTCCAGCACCGAAAATTCAAAATCTACTTCAAAGATCACTAGCTGCAAAAGAGTCCAGATGGACCAATCCCTATCTATGATGGATTTCTCAAAAATACACTCTCAAACTCCCCTACAACATAAAAGATTTCTGAAGGCTCTCCAGTAGATGTCAAACTTGACAAGGCCTCAAAAGGAAGACGTTTACCAAGCTAGCACATGACATGACTGGCAGAGACCCTTTCAAAATTTTCTTTAACATTAGATCTTTCAAAATTAAACTATTTTTGAAAATCTTTACGCATTTTCTATTAAACTGATTTTGTCTCAAATCTATAGACCCGGGGGGTCAAGGCAAAGGTCCAAGGTTGATGGACATTCCAAGACAAAAGCACTCGAAAGATGGCAAGAAGCAGACAGAAGACCAGAGAAGGTCAACCCAAATCAGTTTCACCAAAAACCTAACCATTTTTTTGTGGATGCAGGGATCACTAAAAGCAATAGTGTCTCCTAAAGAATCCCAAAATCAACATTTTTCTAAGAAACTATCCCAAAATCTGGAATTCACAAGTCAAGCAAGGGACATATAATTGAATAACCAGAATATCATAAGTACAAGAAAAAAGACGTAAAGAGAAGATAAAGGAAATCCAAGAAGCCACGGATCCACCAGTAGTTACCTTAAATCTCAAAAGTCAGAATCTTCACACGAGGACCGCATCAAAGCCCGGAATGACTGGCTTAGTACCTGTACATAAAGTGTCATAATAAACAAGTGTGAGTACATAAACCACTTGTACTCAGCAACATCGTGGGTCGATCCTAATTCAAAGTGATGGCTGAACCATCTAAAATTTAACCCAATCAACACAAACCAACGAACCAACAAACAAAAAGGTCACACCTAGACTAACAGATAGATCAAAATGACAAGAGTATAATAAACCTCTAAAAAGACTCAAATATTTTGAATCAGACCAAGAACAACAACTCTATTAGCTCAATCACTACAAACCCAGCATAATGAGTAAGAATGTATGACTGAGATGCATATGTTGTGTATACACTTATTGTATTGTATGTTAGCTAGGACTCATGGGGACTCACGAGGTCCATATTTTGGGTAGGTGTTCCCTCCACTTCATAAATGCAGCTCTGAGCAGGCGTCCCCATCCAGTCCATATAATATAACATTGAGTAGGAGGGCCCCTCTGATCTATATAAAATGCAATGAATAATGTGTAGGCATGCAACACCAATCTCATAATCAAGAACAATTTGAATGCAATATTTCATAGCATAAGTCAACTAAACTTTCAACTCAAGAATCACCTCTTTTCATTTTTACAATCGCATAAGCTATCTTTTCATATCTTTAAATATTCAAAATCTCAATTTTTCATCTAATACCACTGGAAACCAACTCAAGTTCTCATATGAAAGTAAAATCACCAACCAATATGTCCAATAAATCATATTCAAATGAAATTCACAATAACCATGCTAGTAAATATGAGAAAAATAGCCTAGCTACACAAGTCAATTAGTTGCTTTTAACCCCTCACATAACATTGGTACCCGCATAGATGCTCGTCATCTCACTTATATGGGACCCCCAATTCTCCATTTATCCCCTTATAACAACTATCACATAAACACTTCGAAAAAGAGTCAAAGAAACCTCAACTTGCCTTAAAATGAAGACCTGCAAAGTCAAACTGAAGCTTTTTCCTTTCGAATCCTTTCCAAACGAGTCCAATTTGATCAAATATGGATTCGTTATAAGAAAATGAAATTATAGCTACCCATATTACTATATTTTTAATTCGAGTCCAAAAAGTCAACCACAGGGTCACAAGGCCAACACTAAAATTTTACTGAAAAATCATGTGGCCCTTAACATAAGGAATTTAAACTTGAAATTTCATTAAAAAATTGAGTTAAAATCGATCTTGAAATCATCAAAAATACCATTTCTTAACTTTACCGAGAAACCCCTAAATTTTTGAAGAAGAAATCATGAAATAATTATTGGGAAATGTGTAAAAATAGTATAAGAAACTTACACAATGAAAAATTTCAAAAATCAACTTTTGAATCTCCCCAAAATGAGTTTTCAAGCTTAAAAAATTGAGTTATAGAGGTTTTTGGCACGAAAAAAAAGAATTTTTAAAAGCTTCCAGTGATATTATTCATCACGACTGTGTCCACCATATCGCAATCTCAATGTTGACTGACCCAGGTCCACCGCGATCGCGATGGCTCAGTCACATTCGCGATGAAGCAACTAGACCCAACTTGGACCCCCTCATCAACTGCCCTTTGCGATCGCGATGCCCACCAGGGTTTCTTTTCTCGATTGCAACAGGTGGCTCGCAAACGCAAAGAAGAAATACCCTAGAACCAGATGACAATAACCAACCATTGAAATCCATAAGTTCAAAACTTGGAATGAGTCCTCAGAACGCGTTTGGAACCTCAAAACACAAACCAACTATATTAATAGGCTAAAATCAACATTCAGGACTCAATGGAATCATTAGATTTTCGAACAGAGGTCCTTATCAATGGATATTGACCAAAGTCAACTCTAGGCCTTAACTTTCCAACTTTTCATCCAACTACTCAAAATTCATATGAACACTTCGGGACCTGAACCAAGAGTGCTACTAATACAAAAATAACATTTCAAAGCTAACAGAACTAACGGAATTCCTATAAGACTTTTAAATCTCCAAATGTTAACCAAAGTCAATCATAACAATTCCAAACCTTCTAAAATAAAATCTCATAATAAGCAACCAACCATCTTAGGAATAGTGAAACATACTCCCTCAAACGTCAAATACCTTAATACAACTACGAAGAGGGATAAAATAGTCAAAACGCACTAAATGCCAAAATCACTAGGAGGGTTGTTACAGATAAGGTATCATAGAGGACTAATTCATGGCTGTGGTCATGCTGTCACGACCTAACCGATCATGACTGACACCCACCCTAACCTATGGCAGGAGAACCATACTAGTCTCACCTTTACTCACGTAAGTGTTACTCGCACATTCACATTATATAATTCCCCAAGTATTAAATCAATTCTGAAAGGTTTTCATTTAAATAAACATCTTAGGCAAACGACACCATCATCCATAAAGCAAATAGAGTTCAGAAACCTCTATTTATTACAATCCTCGGGACCTGCAGTTACCGTAAAAGAACATTTAAAACCAACACAAATATCCAAAAATATAATGAAAGAGGAAATCGTCTTAGTCCCGAAGCAAGGGACATCAACATCACAAGAAGATCTGAAGGTTGCCCGGATATGGTGCTCACCCTCGAAATCAAGTCTGGAACACTTTCTAGAGCTGAGGTCGCATGTCAAAAAAACCGTTGGAAGATGTTCTACACTCAACATAAAGAAGAGTACAGGTAGCATCAGTACATCAACAAGTACTGGTAAGCATCATAGGTCGACTAACTTAACAATGTACAAGTAAGCAAGTCAAACAAGTATAAAAGTGATCATAACAAAAATCATAACCAATGATCACTCAAACAAACACATAAGTATCATCATATACTTATAACTCACAAGTTCACTTTCACAGGCTTTCATACTTAGTCATTTGCATCAATAATTCATTATTATATATATATTCATCAAAATAGAACTCAATGCATATGAATGTGTGCATGTATGCAAGACGTGTGCATAATCTCTTATTCTTCTTATCCTCATTATCAACATTAAAGAGTACCGGTGTGGTACCCGACCGACCCATTATCATAATATATCATATTATACCAGTGTGGTACCCGACCCATTATCATAACATATCATATTGTACCAGTGTGGTACCCGACCCATCATATCAACACCTCATCACAATGAAAATGAAAATGCAATGCAATCATCAAATCACAAGTCATGCTAGAAGTCAATCATAGATGTTTAAATCACAAACAAGCACAAATCCAAGAAAGTCTAAGCGCTACAACAAAACCATAGCCTACCTCAACTCCTTTGCTTAAAGTCACCTTTAAGCCATACTTTTCCTTTTTCTTTCTCGTTCAATTCGTTCTTGATCCATACAACTAAAAGAATATATACATATTTTAATAAGTCATCCCATTTTATCTACTAGAGATCAAAAGTCACTGATTTTAGCCATAAAATTATCCTATTTCATCATCTTAGGTTTTTCTTATCATTTAAACTTCATGAACACTAATTGAATTAGCACAAATAATCGTAATTCTAGTCCTTTTAGTATTTTCTAACACCTTAGGATCATTATATGCTGAATTTATTCACATTCCCACCACTTTTCATCAATTTCCATGAACTAGGGTTAAACCCCAATTTCTACCATTAATCCATTTTTAATGATTTTCTAAGGTTAAACGAAGTAAATTCAAGTCTAGAATGTAATTACTTACCTTCAAAGATGAAAAACTTTAAAATCCCTCTGAAAATTGCCTGTCTCCAGAGCTCTATTGCATTTTTTGAAAAGTGGGGAATAAAATATTTTTTGAGTTTTAAAACTGAAATTTTACTGTGCGTTACCACTGCAGCAGTACCGCTATGGCAGTTCGCGTCATTTTACTAGAGGTCGCTGTTGCAGTTCCCATGACTGCTACAACAGTTACTTTTTCTGCTACAGTGGTCTGAGATAGAAAATCAGGACCTCTCCTCAGTTTTTCACATTTTACAACACACACCACGAATTTCTATATCGCGAACCAACCCCTCTACGATAAATGCTATAACCGGAGTTCTATAACTCCATTTCAGGTGTCGAAAGTTGCAACGACTTCCTATACTCATTGGCTATCCAACTATCATATCAAACCCAGCCATTACCAATTACATCAATACCAGATTTCGTTTAACTACCACATCTTCAAAATTAAGCCAAAACTAGACTAGCCCTGAATTCCTTAAAATTTAGCTAAGAGGAGTCTAGGTGCGACTTCTACCTTTTAATTCAGTGTAACGACTGTCGCGCCCTATTTTTCTCGCGAAAAGCGGGATTCGACGTGACAACTCTTTTTTTGGGATTAAATAGAGTGAAGAGTCGCCACCTAACGAATTAAGGTGTGTTAGGGCACCATTCTAGACTAACTACGAACTTATTTTAATTAGTCTAAGTCAACCAGAAATTCGGGTAAGGGTTCAGGTTACCTCGAAAGGAAGGTGTTAGGCACCTTTCAAGGTCCACAAATGTGGGTCCCGGCCGAACTCATATATTACGTGGGAAAATTCTATGTGATAAGCAAAGGGTCTATTATTTTACTAACCTAATATTAACTAAGTGTTTAAATAGGAAAAATATAATAAACAAAATTAAACATACAACTTATTATCTGATTAATAACTAACTACGTGATAAAGTAGTAAAAAAATGCATAAATAAATAAAGGAATTAGAGAAGCAAGAAGATAGAAAGACACAAATTATAATGGAAAAATTCATTAAGTTATACCTAGACTACCCCAAACAAAACATGCAAAAATAAATAAAATTCAATCCAATCTAGCCAAAGGTTAATTTTTATTTTTATTCGGATCAGCTCCCGACTTATTAACGGATGACAATGTCATATGTTGCATTGTCGTATTCTTCTCGAGTCAACTTCCATCATATCTGAATGTTCTACCCGCCCCACCTAGTTTGATTATTAATCTTAAATGCGTTCTAAAGAAAATAATAAAACTAGTGTTTCCTAAAAATGCCTACCCGTCCCAACTTAATGCACCAGAGGCGTTGGACGTCCTACTTTGGATAGGGATCTAGACGCAAAGAAAATCTCAGGCTTCCTAATTAGACTCAGGATTTACATAAACAAATAGGACTTACAAATAACACATAAAGGTCTCAAGCATGCCTCTTGGTTAATTAAAGTCTATTAAGCGGTTAACATGCTTGAAAGATAGTTATTTGTTTTACGTGATTAAGACATATAGGCATGATTTCTAGGCGAGACGTACTAATTAAGGTGCTGAAAATTTAATTAATGTGCTAGATGTTAAATTAAGGATGCTGAAAATTAATTTATATATGCAAAAAATTTATTTAAATTAACTGAAAATTAATTTATATGTGCTGAAAAATGATTTAAATATGTTAAAAATTAGTTTAAACAAATGGAAAATTAATGTAAATATGCAGGAACTTAACTTAATTATGCAGGCATTTTAATTTAAATATGCAAGGAATTAACTTAATATGCAGAAAAATTAGCTAATTGTGCAGGAAATTTGATTTTTAATATGCAGGAAATTGATTTAATTGTGCAAGAAATTTAATCTAAATATGCAAGAAATTAATTTAATATGCATAAAATGAATTTAATTGTGAAGGGAATTTAATTTTAAATATGCAGAAAATTAATTTAATATGCAGGAAATTGATTTAATTGTGTAGGAAATTATTAAAATTGTGCAGAAAATTATTTGTAAATGTGCAGAAAATTGTTATTAAGTGCAGGAAATTAATGAACAGTTTCTGGAAATTAATGAACAATTGCTGAAAAATGGTTTAAGATGCTGAAAATTAGTTAAAAGAGCTGGAGAATAATTATTTTTTTAAAGTGTTGGAAAACATACTGGAAACTATTATTATATGCTGAAAATCAGTTTTAACATGCAAAAACATGCTTAAATTAAATTAACGCGTTCAAAATTAATCCAATATGTCCGAAGGCTAGTTAAAGATCCTAAAACATGATTTCTATGCTATAAAAAATGATTAATTAATTATACTAGATTGTTTGCCTAAGTGATAAAATAATTTAACTGACTAACATGAAATTTATTAAATAATCCTATTGGCATGGTTTCTAAGTGATAAAATATTTAACACATAGAATCCCCATCCCCCAAAAGCAATACCCATAATTTTAATTATAGAAGTAATTATACAAAGTTATTACAGACCCAAAATAGTAATCAAATTAAAAATGAATATATGAAACTAAATCTTCTAACCACCTCTTCCTAGGTTGCTCTTCGAACCACGACATATTTGTCTCCAACCTGTTGAAAACAAATATCCCAACCATACTAACATCCAAAAATGACCTTGGACAGCCCATAACCACCCTTGACGCTGTCGAGATCCCAAAGACCTCATGGATCTCGGGCAGGCTCGCGTCAAAGGGGTTATGGGATGCACCAAGGTCTTTTTTTGAATAACCACAAAAGAATACAAGACATGTTTTCCAATTCATAAATATTTAACAAGACAATTAGCAAGGGCATGTGTAAGCAAACACACATCGAGTATAATCACACAAACCAGACAGCATGCGAAGACATTATTATTTGTACTAATGCCGAAAACTTATCCATTTCGAACTGAACTATAAAAAAGGCAAAGTGAAGGCATACTTTGAAAGAAAACTAACCAGTTTGGAGGCGAGAATGATAACAGACAAGCAACACTTCCCAAAGCAATGACCAATTAGTTATTGAAATAGTCTCAAAAGACAAGACAGAGAGGAAATTTTTTTAGAGTATTGAGGTGAATCCTTTTGTCCTTTTTTTTCGGAGTGAAAAGAAACTTCTTTTATAGTCAAAAGTTGTAGTGAATCCAAATGTTAAAATGGGAAGGAAAATATTCAGAAGAATAAATTAGGGAAATTAAAAAGGAAAGAAACACTCACCCGGATCAATTAATGAAAATCTTTTCCATAAATATGTAAGTGAAAAATATTCTTTGATTTAAAATAGGGGCAAATAAGTAAAATAAGGACATTAGGCAGGAGGAAAAATCAATATTATGACTTATGAATCAAAACTTACCAATATTAAATTAAGTACCAAATCATTCCAGTCTAAATAAGGAGATACGAAGCATTTAAGGGGGTGTAAAATAAACTATGGTGAATCAAATAAAATGAAAGCTTCGACAAGAATATATATATAAAAAAGAATCAAGCAATCGACAACTCATACTCCCTTTTTTTTTAAAAAAAATCAACTAAAATTATGAGATGCTAACCCATAATAGAACAACAAGATCTTAAGTCCACTTTAAAAACTTCCATAAATGGACAAGAACGCAAAATCTTCAAGCTAGGGCGAATCAATACCCACATTTTAATACTAGGGTTAGCCAAGGTTTAGAGAATTTGGGGCTTTTTACGTATCTCAAATCTAAAGATGAAGGTAAACATAAAATTAAAGTAATCAAGTCAAGATCATGCTCCAAACGTCATGAATTCCACATCTTAGAATCTGTCTAAAATAATAAGAACAGCAAACACAATTGGGAAAAAACATACCGGAGAGGAATTAACCATAAGCTTAATAGAATAACCCGAAGACTAAAACATGTCCAACCCGCGGGGGTTTGCTTTGTTAGCGATTTGTGATCGAATTTTTGAACTCCGATTGGGGCAGGGGTCCGTTTGTTAATGGAATCTCACCGGCCATCACCTCCGGTGAGGCGGTCATCGACAAAATGAGGCTAAGAGATGATGGCGGCGATGATTTTGTTCACCGATCGGCGGTGGAGCAGTGGTGGTGTTGGAGGTTTATTGTCGGCTGCATGATCACTATGCAACGATGGTGGTGATGGCGAGGGAGGTGTGGTAGCCGACGCCGGTTGTGGGTTCCATTCACCAGCCCATGGTGGTGGCCGGCGGCGTGGAGAGATTGAGAGAGAGGGAGATCGGGGAGAGAGAGATTAGGGTAAGAGAGGGGGGAGGCGGCTCATGAGGGGTTTTCCGGTAAGGGTGGCGGTGATCGTGGATATGAGAGAGAGGGGAAAGGGTATAGAGAGAGGGGGGCGGCTGATTGAGAGAGAGTGTGAGATTAGGGTTTGGGGATTTGGGGGTTATTTGGTTAGAAAAAGGAAAGAAAGGTGAGATTGATCATGGACCGTTGATATTTTTGGGGATGGACGGCTGTGATTAAGAGCTGGAGATGGATCAGGTCAAATGGGTTTAAATTGGGTCAATTGAAATTGAATGGGATTTAAAATTGGGTCTCAAATTAAAATCAATTTAGGCTAAAATTTACACAACATTGGGTACAAAATGGCTAGAATTGACAT
The DNA here is from genome assembly GCA_031232105.1 of Capsicum rhomboideum. NCBI lineage: Eukaryota > Viridiplantae > Streptophyta > Magnoliopsida > Solanales > Solanaceae > Capsicum > Capsicum rhomboideum. Next base: position 120,899,355 of record CP124711.1, read on the forward strand.
AAATCGGATAGAATTAGGCTAGAAATTAAATAAAATTGGGAAGTTAAATTGAATTAAGCTGCTATTTAGTAGATATAGCAATAACAAAAATAACAATCATCATGAAAAATCTTTATGCTTAAATTAACTATGAATAAATTACGTATATAAAAATCGACGACACGTAATATATTATTTAAAGTTGACGGTAAATAATAATTTGAAATAAATAATGTACCTGTAAATTATGAATGCGAATTTTAAAAATGCTATAATAATAATAATAATAATAATAATAATAATAATAATAATAATAATAATAATAATAATAGACTACGTATTTGTAAATTATGAGAATGCATATTTGCGGAAATAATTTAATAAATATTTATAAAACTATGTAAAATATTATATTTAAATTAGTAAATTATATATATTATGTAAGAAATATAAAATTAAATGGTAAAAATAAATTGCATACTTTAAAAATCGTGAATACGAAATATCAGAATTTATTAGATACCAAAAATAGTAGTTTAAAATTCAAAATTAATATTTTGATAAAATAGCAATCTGGGAGGATATCGGGAGGTCAAAATTAGGTGTCAACAATGACATTTTTGGGTCGTTACACTAGATACCAATTTACCACTTGGTTGTCCCCGAATGACCATTTGCCCAAAAAAAGACATAAAAACTGGGATAAAGTGTACCTGGGTCAATAAACAAGTGTGGATACCTCTTGCGCATGTCCGCTTATGTCTCCCATGTAGCTTCCTCAATGGTATGGTTCCTCCACTGAACCTTCACACAAGGAATAACTCAGGTCCTCAACTTCCTCTCATCTTTAGCTAAAATAGCAATCGATTCCTCTTTATAGGTCCTTATCAAAAAATTTAGGGTCCTAACGAATAATATAGTCCCCGTCTTCATGGTGCTTCTTTAACATGGATATGTGGAATATGGGGAGGACCCCGGACATACTAGGGAGTAAGGATAGCATGTACGCTACCGACCCTACTTCCTTCAACACCTCAAAAGGTCCTATGTACCTTGGGTTCAACTTGCCCTTGTTGCCAAATCAAATCACACCCTTCATGGGTGACACCTTCAAGAGTACTTTCTCCTCCTTCTCAAACTTCATGTCTCTTACCTTTTTATCCACATATTCCTCCTGTCGTCCTTGAGCCGCTATGAGCTTCTCCTGTATGAATCTCACTTTTTCGATAGAGTCCTTGAGCATGTCAGTGCCCCAAAGCCTCACCTCTAATGCATCAAACCAGCCAATTAGGGAGCTACATCATCTACCATATAAGGCCTCAAATAGAGCCATGTCAATACTAGAGTGGTAGCTATTGTTGTAGGCAAACTCACACAACGTTAAGTATTGGCCCCATTGACCCCTGAAGTCCATAACACAAACCCCGAGCATATCCTTAAGCACTTGGATAGTCCACTCAGATTGATAGTCGATTTGCAGGTGGAAAGTTATGCTCAGGTCCAATTTAGAACCCAACTCAAACTGAAACTTCTCCCAAAAATTGGAAGTAAACTGAGTACCCCTATTGGACACAATTGATATTGGTACCCCATGTAGCCTTACAATCTCCTTAACATAGATTTTGGCCAACTTAGCCGCATTATAATCAACTCTTACCGGGATAAAATGAGCTGACTTAGTTAATTGGTCAATAATAACCTAAATAGAATTGCATTTCCTCAAGGTTTTCGGAAGACCAACCATAAAATTCATTGTTATCTGCTCCCACTTCCATTTCAGAATGGGTATCCGCTGAAAAGTACCACTAGGATTTCGATGTTCGTATTTGACTTGATGGTAGTTTTGACACTGAACAACAAAATCTACAATGTCACACTTCATCCTTCGCCACTAATAGTGTTACCTCAAGTCCCTATACATCTTGTTGGCACTCGGATGTATGAAGTACTTAGATTTTTAAGCCTCTGCTAGAATGGTGGGAATCAAGTTGCCTACCTGAGGTACACACAACCGACCTCAGATTCTCAAGGTCCCCTCGTCATTAAGGATAGCCTCCTTCACCTCTCCTTGTAGCACCTTTTCTCTGAGGTTGTTTAATTTCTTATCTTCAAACTGTCTACTCTTAATCTGATCATAGAATGTGGACCTAGCCTACACATATGCCAATATCTTTCCTTTGCTAATTTCCTGCAATGTTAGAAAATCATTAGCCAAAGACTGTAGCTCTCTACCAATAGGCGTCTGGACACCTCCAGAAATGCTAAAATCCCCATGCTCACTGGTTTATGGCTTAGTGCATCCACCACCATATTGGCCTTACCTGGGTGATATAGGATTGAGATGTCATAGCCTTTAATCAACTCCATCCATCTCCTCTGCCTCAGATTTAAATCCTTCTGGGTGAACACATGTTGTAAGCTGCGGTAGTCTGTGAACACCTAATACTTCACCCCAAAAAGATAGTTCTCCAAATTTTTAATGCAAACACGATGCCTGCCAATTCCAAGTCATAGGTGGGGTAATTTTTCTTATTGGGCTTTAGTTGTCTCGAAGCATAAGCAATCACATTCCGTTCCTGCATTAACACAACACCTAAAACAAAATGTAAGGCATCACAAAATACAATAAAATCCTTACCCTCGATAGGCAAGGTTAGTATTGGAGCCAAAGTCAACAGAGTTTTGAGCTTTTGAAAGATCTCCTCACACTTGTCATCCCATTCAAACAAAAAAAAATTATGAGTCAAACGGGTCAGGGCGAAGCAATGGCAGCAAGCCTCTTAACGAAATGGCGGTAGTAACTGGCCAACCCTACAAAACTACATATTTTTGTCACATTCGTTGATCTGACCCAATTTTTAACCGCCTCAACCTTTTGAGAGTCCACCATAACCCTTTTTTTAGAAACTATGTGCCCCAAGAAGGACACCGAGGAAAGCCAGAATTCACACTTAGAGTACTTAGCATACAATTGCTTCTCCTTCAACATCTTTAACACAACACACAAATGAGCTTCATTCTCTTTCTCACTCCTAGAATAAAAAAGTACATCATTAATAAACACAATAATGAATGAATTCAAAAAAGACTTAAACACTCCATTCATCAAGCTCATGAAAGCAGCTGGGGCATTGGTTAAGCCAAAAGAACCAGAAACTCGTAGTGACCGTAACGAGTTCGGAAAGCAACCTTTGGGATGTTCTTTGCCCTAATTTATAGCTGATGATAACCCAACCTCAAATCAATCTTAGAGAACACTGCAACTCCTTGTAACTGGTCAAATAGATCATCTATTCTAGGCAAAGGATATTTGTTATGAATGGTCACCTTATTTAACTAGCGGTCATCTATATACATACTCATACTACCATCTTTCTTCTTTACAAACAACACCGGTACGGTGCACCCCAAAGAGAGACACTGGGTCGAATAAAGCCCTTTTTCTAACAACTTTTGCAATTGGGATTTCAACTTTCTCAGCTCTGCATGTGCCATACGGTATGGAGGGATAGAAATAGGTCTTGTCCTCAGCTCTAAGTCTATACAAAAGTCAACTTCCCGATCTAGGGGCATACCCAGAAGATTATTCGAAAACACTCCTAGGAATTCATATACCACTGGAACTGATGCTATAGGAGGGGCTGCAGATTTATCTTCCCGAAGATGGGCTAAAAATGCCCTACACCCCCTCTTTACTAATTTTTGGGCACAAATTGCAAACATAACCCTCATAGGATTAGGCTTAAAAATACTCTCCCACTTTAATTTCTCTCTTTCGGGCATTGCTACAGTAACGGTTTTGGCATAACAATCAAGAACAATATGATAAGGGGACAACTAACTCATCCCTAAAATAACATCAAACTCCTCCATGTCTAGAATAACCAAGTTTTCCAGGGTCTTAAACCCCATAAACATCACAGAACATGCACGATATACCTGATCAACACATACAGACACCCCAATCGGTGTAGACACATACATAGAGGTATCACAATATTCATAGTCCAAGTCCCAACCCATATCAAATTTCACAAACACATAAGAAAAGGTGGAATCGGGATCAAGCAATACAGAAGCCATGCGATCACAAATAAGAATAGTACCAATGATCACCGCATTGAAAGCTTATGCTTCAGGACGAGCCAAAATTACATAAATATATGCCTTATCACCACTCTATCCACCACCTCTACTACCCTGTGCTCTATTCCTACCAACTTGTCTTCTACCTTGGTTGGCCTGGTTTTTTACCCTTTTTATTTTTGTGTTGATTTTTGAACTATTTTTGGACCCGAAATGAAAGTAGCTAATATGGGTATCATTATACTCCTCTTGATGTGTAGATTACGCTTTTGATAGATTGTATTCTTTCCAAGACTAAACGAAAAGGAAAATCTCCTTGTTGAAGGGTCCAGGCTCATATTTTGGCTTTTCAAGGTAGGTTATGGCTTAACTTTTCAGACCGGGCTGGGTAGTTAACCATTCATATAAAGTATGCTATGGGTTGGGGAATTTGTCGTGAGATTCACCTTTTGAGATTATTATTATTTTATCGTGTTACTAGTATGGGGGCTTAAGTGAATATTATTATTGACTTGAGAAGTTATTATTATTGTGATGCCCGTACGGGAGTTGGTATTGGTCTTGTTTGAGCATTATTTACCTTCATTATTATTGTGATATCTGAGTGGGGGCTTGGAATGATATTATTAATGTCTTAACATGACTCTTTACTACTGTGTTGCCATGCAATGGCTTATATCATGAGCTATTAAAATTTGAGCTCATTTATACCATTATTGATTTTATTCATTATATGATATTGATTTGGTTATGGGCATGCATCCTCATTTTATTCATCCATATTTATGGAACTGGTACTATTGAGAAATACTAATTTTGAAAGAAAATGAGATACTTTATAAAATGTCTTAACCGATTGATGTGCCGATAAGGTTGGTTGATGAGATTGTGAAAGTATATGAGTTACGAACCCCCCATAGGTCTTCCCCTGGAGGTTTATGCTTGAAAGGTGTATACAATGTGATATTGAGACATTCCATCCTTATCATACCATTGCATTGCATCATTTGTATTTCTCTTATGTGTTTGTTATCATGTAATTTTGTCTTCCTTATATATATATATATATTCACGTTTAGCTACTTTTATACAATTATTGTAGTTGTATTAGTTATATTGTTCGGAGATACAGCTTGATCCGTTGTTGTGAACTTTTCGGTATGCATGTGGAAGCGTGGTTTTCTTCTTTATTCAGTTGGCCTATAATGCCTATTGAGTACAAGTGGACCATACTTACTCCTACTTTTTGTACCCTTTTAATACAGATACCAGTTTAACTATGACCCACGAGCTTGAGATCGTGTGGAGTTGAGCTGTTTTGGAGTATTGGTGAGCTCCCCGTTCAGAGCATAGTTCCAAACTTCATCATATTTTTATCTTGTCTTTATCTTACATTTCAGAGACAGAGTTATGTATTTTCGTATTCTATGTCAGCTATTAGTTCTCTTTACTCATGACACTAGATTTTGGGATTTTGAGTTGTATTTATTTCAGTTTCGGAGTTTGTTTTATATATATCTGGTCTGACTTTATTTTAAAGTCTTGTATTTGGATGTTATTTATCTTTTTTTTTTTTGCATTTCTATCTCTTTTAGGTGTTGGTCTTACCTACCAAGATTGGGATAGAGTAGGTGTCATCATGACCTCGAATTCTGGATCATGACAACTTGGGATGAAGACTTGAAGTCCAACAACTTGCTCAAATGGAAGTACAAGGAAGGAGGGAGAAAAGGATCATATATACAAATGGCTATTTCATGAATTCACAAAAGAAGACAACCAAATAAGGCTCTTACTTCATTAAGGATAAAATTGTAATAGATAGTGTCTTCTTTTATTTTCTGAATATAAATAGTAGTCTTTTATTATTTTGAAGACTTAGGTTATGCTGATGTTTGAATACTAAATACTCTTTTGAGAGTTTGAGAGCTTGTTGAAGCTTTTGATTGTGTTGGATTTTAGAAAGAAGGGTTTGCTTGGGAATCTAATTTCCTTAAGGTCTTTCGCTTAGGTTTAGGTGCTCATTTGGATATTTGTTAAAGATCTTTTCTTTTTATAAAATTTGTTGCCTTTGATTTCAATTTGTGTCTCTACCTTTCTATTTTATTATCTTTAGTTTCTTGTTTTAGAATTAGGGTTTCCATTCCGTGTATCCAATATTACATTATTTGGTATCAGAGCTTAGATTAGGTTTTTACAAACCTAAGTTTTGGATTTTGGTATTTCCCAAAAGAAAAAAATCAAAAATCATCCAAAATAATTCAAAATTGTTTTGTTTGATTTGTTGTTTTTGACATTAGATCCTTGTTCTCTAGTGTTTTTTGAGTTCAAATCCGCAAATTTCATCCAATTTTGAGTTTTGGAGAAGATTTCACCATTAAAGATGTTGAAGTTTTGAAACTTTGAAGATTTTGAAAATGTCTCTTTCAATTGAAGTTTAAAATTTAGTAGGATTTGTTCTCTGGGTTGAGGGGGAACTACTCCCAAAATTTGGAGTGATTTGGTGAAGTTTTGAGTTGGGGCTTGTTCTTGGTGTTCTTGGAGTTCATGAAGATCTTCAAGTTGTTCTTGAATAAGAAGACGACAAAAAGGTACATTTGATTCAAGTCTTCAAGGTTTTTTGATCAAAAAGTGTTTGTGCGTCCACAAGTGGAAAATTAGTTTTAAAAAAATTCGAATTTGAAAAAAAAATTATTTTGAAATTCCACGTGGACAGGCCACGTCAGTAGTCAGCTGCCAATGCGGTAGTCAACGCCCAGTCGTGCTAGCTGGAGCATGGGCTACATTTTCAGAGAGTGGGCTTTCAGCCCCCCAAATAATTCTAAGTATCAATTTCAGCCTCCAATTATTTTTTCTAAGTGTCCAAATTGCTCTGTTTCTTCTCCTAAACTCATTTGTATTCAGGTTTCTCAACTAATTATTATTTTAATTACTTGTTAACTAGTTTTTAATCCTCATCTCATCTTAATTATCTAAAATTAACTAACTTCAAATAACTCCTTCTACTTGTTTGATAATTAGTTCTTGAGTCCAATTTTTTTTGTGCCTATTTTTTTTTTCTTCAATTTTTCTTGCTTATTTTTGTTAAAAATTCTTGGCTCCCGTTCGTTAGATTTTGAGCATTCTTTCTCAAGTCAATAATAATCCATTCTTAACCCCAAGTAGAGATTGGGCCCTTGCAACAAGATACAATCCTTGGCCGAAGCAATTTGGGAGGCAAACAAAGGTGTGATTTTTTGAGTAATTGTGAGTCTTTTTTTTTTTTAACTAACCTAACGTGTTTATTTCTTTGGTTGAGTGTCTTAAATAGGTACCAATGGCGGGTCATGAAAAGGAAAATCAAGTTTCCACAAGGGTACCCACTTTGGGTGAATTATTAAACTTGTTCACCATCCTCTCTACCCGAATGGAAGGACGGTTGGATAGATTGAGTACTCAAATTAAGCGATTGCAACTTATATTTCCACTTACTTTCCCTAATCCTCATCAAGGACTTGAAGCATGTTCTAATGCATTGAGAGGATTCTCATCCCAAGGTAAAAAGATCCATCTTGTGAGCTTCAAGGTACAATAGCTAAACTTAACACTTTTGCAATTTCAAATGAACAAAGTGTGAGCGATAGCTTGTCTTTATGTGAGCCGAATGATTCTTTGTCATGTTTTGATAATGTGCATGTTGAGAATGTGGATACACTAGTTGATCCTATTGATGACCAAATTGATTCTTCTAGTAAGATCCATTTATATCCACCTAGTGTTGATACATGTGCTATGAATGATAGCTCATTATCAAGTTTGATCAACTAGCTTTTGAGTGTGGTACACTACTTAAGGGATCTTATGATGTGATTATTGAGCCTCAAGTTAGTGGTAATGTTGATGAAGTTGATTGATTGAGTAGGAGTGACTCTTTGAGCATATCTTTTGTTGAAGATCCTATTAGTTCTCATAGAGATCATATGATTGAAAGTGCTTCGAAAAATGATATTTGTCTGTTTGAGAGTGAAATTACATGTTTTAGTTCTCCTTCTTGGATTGATCATTCTCTCTTTAAGTACAATATCTTATTTGAAAATGACGAGATCACTCCTAATGAAGTGCCTAGTGGTGTGAACCTTGATAGTAGTATAGTTTTTAAGGTATATACTTTTTATGATAATCCACTATGGTGTGAATACATTCCTCCTAAAGATGAAAATCTCTTCTTGAAAGATGAGAGCACTCTTGTGGGGAAGGATTATGATGAGGTAGAAGGTGGTATTTGATTTTCCATTACTCTTTCATCTTTGTGTGTTCCAATTCTTGATGTTATGATCAATGATATTGAGTCTAATAGTGATCATACACATGAGAACACCTTGGATGAAGTTGTTTTGTGTTTACTATCTATTTACATATGACGATACTCATGTTTGTGTGGAGAGTATATCGTATGTTGATAGGAGTAACAACCGGGCAAATGGGTGTTTCTTGACCCTATTTTATGTTATCCTTTTCCATTTGACTCTGATGATGGTTGTCATTATGATGTGATGCTTGGTCGTAAAGGCAAGCTTGGTGTGAGTGATGTTGTTTGCTTGCATGGTGATAAGTATAGTAGGAACATTTCTTTTCTCTCATGTGATTATTACTTGGTGTTATTACTTGATTTTATAGGCTTGAACGAGATATGCTTGCCAACTTATAATATGGGCTTGAACAAGATAAATTTTCCAACTAGCAATAGGGAATACCTTTGTATTTGACCCCGGTGATGAATTGGGAGTAATCCCATTCTTGGGGATAGCTAGTGTGTTGGGTGGAGTCTTAACTTGGGTTGACCTTGTTCATGACCCTGCACTTAGCTATGTGGGCTATCGAGTATTACTTGACCTGAAGGGGAATGTGTGTTTGTCTAAGTGTACAACCATTGAGGACTTCCATGTGTGGTTGCTTAAACCCATTGGTTCTTGTGATTTGCCCCTTTGTCATTATCTCCTATGTAGCCAAGTATCTCTTTCTTTGTGGGGTTACACATCCTTTATTAATTTTTTTTATGCTTGGTTATATATTAATTTTGTGTATCCTTAGCATGTTGTTAGGATTATTAACCCTAACACTAACCCTCATGCTTTGAAGTTGTTGTTATTTGTTTCCCTATGATTTGGCTAGGTTTGGATTTGAGGATAAATCCTTTTCAAGAAAGGGAGAATGATGCAAGCCGAGTCTCTTCAAAATTGTGCAACAAAGCCGAGCTAAAGACTTTATAAGCTTTCATTGAGTCACTACTTTTGGAGGCTTGGAGGTTACTTGGGATGAAGACTTGAAGTCCAACAATTTGCTCAAATGAAAATACAAGAAAAGAGGGAGAAAAGGGTCATGTATGCAAATGACTATTTCATGAATTCACAAAAGAAGACAACCAAACAAGGTCCTTACTTCATTAAGGGTAAAATTGTACTAGATAGTGTCTTCTTTTATTTTCATAGTATAAATAGCAGTCTTTTATTATTTTGAAAACTTAGATTATGTTGATGAATATTGAAAACTAAATACTCTTTTGAGAGTTTGAGAGCTTGTTGAAGTTTTTGATTGTGTTTGAGTTTAGAAAGGAGGGTTTCTTGGGAATTCTAATTCCCTTGAGGTCTTTCTAATAGGTTTAGGTGCTTATTTGGACATTTGAAGGAGGTCTTTTCTTTTTATAGAATTGATTGCCTTTGATTCCACTTTTGTGTCTACCTTTCTATCCATTTATCTTTGTTTATCTTTGTTTCTTTGTTTTCTTTATCTTTCGCATTTTCTTTCTTGTATCAATTCTACTTCATCTGAGGTGGTGGTATGGACTACATACACTTTACCCTCCCCAAACCCCACTTTGTGGGAATTCACTTGGTATGTTATTGTATCAATTCTTATATTACTTATACACAATACACAATGATTTATTTATGATTCATCTTTAAATCTTGATTTTTCAATTTTAAAATTTGGAAATTTTTGGGTAAACTTAAGAAGTGGTAATTTGATGATTTGAAGGTCGATTTTAACTCTCTTTTTGATGAAGTTTCATATTTGAACTCCTTAAGTTATGGGTGACGTGATTTTCAAATAAAATTCTAGCTTTGCCCTTGTAGGCTCGAGATTTGACTTTTAGGTCAACTTTTTGGATCCGGAATGTAAACATAGCAATATGGATGTCTATTACTTTGTCTTCTTAAGTAAAATACACATTTGGTCAGATTGGGCTCGTTTGAAGACTTATCAAAAGGGTAAAGTTTTGGTGTGACTTTGTTGGACTTCTTCTGAGGTAAGTTGAGGTTCCTTTGACTTTTCAAAGTGTTGTATGTGTTAGTTTTTTTTATTGGGAGTAATGGGGATATGTGGGTCCTTTATAGTTGAGATGTTGAGCATCTACGCTGGTACCGGTATACTTTTGAAAGGGCTAAAAGCAATTAATTGATTGTTTGAACTGTATTTCTGAGATTTTTGCTTATGTGCTATGTCTGGTCGATAATTGAGTTCTCGGTGCTTTTTTTCATTTATTACCATGCTGGGAGTCTAAAAATGTGTTCAGATATTAGTGTGGATCATTGTGAAAGTGAAAAGCCTCTTTTCTGATATTAGTGGTGTTGGACTTGTGTTGAGATTTCATGTTACATTCTTTTTCCCCTCCCCTATGCATATTATCACGATATTACTGGTTCTTCTCTAATGGTCTTCGGGTGGATCCGGAGGTTTCGATTCACTTGAGGCACCATTGATTTTTGAGATACTCTTTGAGGGCCCTAGTAACGGATCCAGACTGAGTTGTTACATATTATTATCCGATGGCCTTATGGGTAGAGTCGAATTGGATAATTATATGGTTATTACTCTGATAGACTTCGGACGGAGTCGGAGGGTGTATATGAACCTCACGAGTCCCCCGTGGAACCCAACTAGCTATACAAAGTAGTGGGTGTATATATACATGTAGGACACACATGCATCATATTCATCATTATTTCCACCCATTTGATTGCATGACATGCATCATACTTATCATATTCATTTGGTTAGGTTGCCTTGGTGTGGTAAGTGATTGATTGACTGTGAAAGTGATTTTCCCTCTTTTAATCTGGGTTGTTGTGCTTCATTGAATTGTTCGGTTGGAACTATATACATTGTTATTGATATTGATTGCTAGATTATGTGTGACCTTCCTTGTTGCAGGTTTATATGGTTTGTGTCACGTATTGTTGAATTAGGTGGTTCTCAACATCACTTCAAATTAGGGTCGGTCGCCGATACTGCTGAATACATGTGGTTTAGTACTCACACTTGTTTATTTCTGCATTTTACGTGCATGTACTGAGCCAGTTCTTCCCGGGGGCTGAGTCAGAGTCGTGCTTGGATAATTATCAAGATCAGAGGTAGCAACTGATCGATCCCAGTGTCTATAGTTCTTGGGTTGGTTTTTGGTGATTTGGTAAAGATATTTAATTATTATCTTCCTTGTGTATTTACTTAGCATATTATTATTGTTTCATTATTGGGTTGGCTTAACTCAGGGTGCAATAGGTGCCATCACGATCTGAGTTTTGGATTGCGACAAAATTATGTTTCGTAAATAATAAAAAATAACTCTATGTATTGTAATATAGGGCCTTAAATGTACGTGCGGTGTGATTTTCCCAATTAATTAAAACTTAGTAAGAATTGATGGGTTGAATTATCACGCACTTTTCAACCTATTTCATCGCAAACTATTCAAACCTAAATAACTGACCTGTCTATTTACTAACTCATATTTGCCCCCTAGCTGAGGGTCTATTAACTAACTCATAACTCACCCATTTGCCCCCCTAGCTGAGGGCAGCGCACCCGCTCAAGGTACTACTAGTATGGCATACTGACTGGAGCAACATAATTAGTTAATTCTTTTTTGGTAACTATATATAAGAACATACAATTACACTGTGGCATATCCCTCTGACTTTTTCTCCATATTTTAAGCTAATGAAACGAAATGAATGCATCATTTTCTTGAAATCAAAACTGATAAGGTACACCATTTAGCACAGAGAAGATTTCCATGTTTCAAGTTCTGTCACTGATAGATAGGTACAGACAAGCCATATCTTCGAACAAAGTGGGAAAATTGAACTGCAAAAGTTATGTGACACTTCTTCAACTCGTTATGTAAATACATTCCCATGATGTTCGTATCTTCTAAAGTTGCAATGTAACAAAAGTTTAATATTGAAAGGTTACAATCTGTCCTGCTCGGCTATTGAATAGTTACAATCTCTTCCATTCAGCTGAATAAGTGTTTACGTCAAAATCTCACATAAACAAGTTCTTCGGTCACATTTTGACTACCACCTTCCCTAAAATTTGCTAAAATGCTTGATTATTGAAGAATATAGGTACCATACAACACAAGCACCTATTTATCGTTTATCGAGACAGTGACTTCTAGTTCCTTAATCAGCTAATACAAAAGGTCGAGCTGAGCACCCTCTGGAAGAGATTAGGATACTCCTCAATTACAACTGTTACTCATTACCAGCAGCAATACCGATGGTTGGGAGAGTCCAAGACTGCCCTCTACAGGAAAAAACACTTGCAACAAAACTGAGCCTCCATTATAAGGCTGCGGCATTCAAATAACCTCATTCCAAGACCAGAAAAGGATCACCAAACTGATTCCCATTAGCAACTGTAAGGACCGTGTTTGTATCAGCCTGCCAGATACTTGAAAGAATAGAACCGAGAGCTTTGTTTAGAGGGGAAAACACAGCAAGACTCCTGGAGTTAGGATGCTACTCGAATAGCATGCCCACAATTTACAATCTGAAGCACCAAGCTGCGCATCAGATAATAGGAACAAAAGCAAAGGGTGGGAAATAATGGGAAGTACCACCCCAGGAGAAGTCCATACCTCACACATCAAATTAACTGACGATTGAAGAGTCCCTGGATTTTTCAGTGCCTGTTTCCTTATCAGAATCACCAATATCACCTGTCTGAGACTGGTTGAGAGGTGCCTGACTTGAAACTTGAGCATCCGAGTCAATTCCAAGAACCGCTAAGACAGACCTAAAATAATACAAAAGCATATATCAATAGAGATGAGTACTAATCTTCTTGACATATACATTTGAGACTGACCTTGGAAGTGAAGATTTTACGTGCACTTGACTTGCATGTGCGACTAAAGGAGCTTTGAGACCAGGGGTTCTACCCAATGCATTTTCAAGCTGAGCTGGAGGTAGCTGAAAGACACATCAAGGTCATGAAGGTAAAAAGTTAAGTTTAGACTTGCCTAATAAGCAAAACAAACAACTTTCAACAAATTGGTGCTGAAAACCAAATCTACCATGAGCCCATCACCCACTCAACAAACACCCGACAAGCCAGAGCAATGTTTGCTCACCTTTTTTTCAACCAACAGAAATGATGAGGAACAAACAATTTCATATGGAATTACAAAGCCAAATCAGCAACATGACTACTAGCTTGCCTCAAATTTCATATTGAAAATTTACAATTTTTTTTAAGTGCTGGAGCATTTAAGATAGCAATACTTTTGAAGAGTTCTGAGGTTAGAAAGGTTCAAAGTGTAAGCAACAGAAAGAAGCACCAAGTTGCATTTTAGAACATAAATACATCTGTTAGAAGTTTGTGTTAGAAGTTAGAACAGAATCTCGGTAATCGCGACCTTCATATTTTAATGTTCAAACTTAAAAATGTCTCAAAACTACCTGATCGATTAGAGGCTAGCCTGCATACATATGTCTAGAATAGTGTCAGTTATAACATACAGCATCAATTTATACCTTAATTTTTGAGGGCTCGTTTTCTGCTAACTCAATTTCACTTAAAACTGTCTCATTGAGCATGATGATAAAAGAGTAGGTTTAAATTACATACAGCATCCATTGTGCTAGGATAAACAAACAAATGCACTAGTGGATATCCTTAGAGTCTGTTTATTGTGGAACATCATGTTTTTTTGTTTATAACAGCTAGTTTACGAGCACTTGAATAATTAAACCTGGTGAATGTCATTAGATTATGATTATTATTTTTTCAGAAGCATGCAGCACTTACAGATGAAGCAGAACACAATTTCTAAGTTCCTAACCAATCCAAGGACTTGTAACATAAATTGGATGATGGTAAGATAGTTGAGGATAAACATAGTTAGCTTCTTACATCTAAGGCATACCTGAAGCAGCACTCCAAAAGATTGTGGCCTGGTCAAAAGGGCACACTTCACAAATCCTACCCAGAGCTTTGGATATTTCCATATCTGGACAACAAATCTGTCAGAGTTGACTATGCATTGATATAGCTCGCAAAGTACAGGCAATACATACCTGCTTGCTAACAAGACGAGAGAGGATCTCCATGATGAAATCCACCTGGGACAACATTAATAAGGGAACTCAAACAAATACAAGTAACGAGACAGGGGGGAAAAGGGGAAACAAAAAATTCTAGTATTATGAGGAAGAAGGCTGCATTTGTCCATTCTCCATGTTCAACTTATGCACAAAAGACTTTATGATGCTCTAGTGTTAGCAGGAAGAAACATTACCTTCCCGAAATATGAAAAAGCAAGATAAGCAAAATAGTGCCCATAAGGAGACACCGGGGCAGGAATCACTAGCCCAAAGAAACATTTAATCTACTTGCTAAGGCACAGATACAGAAGTATATAAGATTCTTCTGAAGAGTATAGATTGACTCTTCAACTGTGCTAAGGTTGACTATGAAATCATTCTCCTGGCAATGTAGCATAAGCACATTTACGAGGATTGTTCCGATTTAGGGGCTACAATGAAATTCCAAAGATGGTTTAATCACTTAATGCAGCTAATCATCATTCTACTCACTATGCATGCATTTATCACTGCACTGAAAGATACCAAGAGTGAAACATGTATCTTACCAGAGATGGAAAAGCACCAATAGCTTGTATTACTGTCCGCATGAACAACAAAGGAAGAGGAATCTGTTCAACCTGTCCCCAGAAAAATTAATATATTTATTCTTTCAGGTTAATCTGGATTTCAGATTTAAAGAATGGTTGAAGCTGGAAACGAATGAGTAATGAGTATAAAAGGAGCTATACCAATTGGTTCAAGACCTTTGCAAGAACTTGCTGCGTGAATATCTCTCTCTGCTCAAAACAAGCATTGCATGCATCTGTGACCTGCAAAAATCAATATTACCTCTAAGTGGCAAAAATTTTAAAAAAATCAGAAGAGGACGGAAGTCAAAGATGGTAAAGAAAATTTACCTTCTTTAGTGGAATGCCTTCCTTTTCAGGATCAATCTTATGGATAGCAATTAATGCTTCAGCAGGAGTTAGCACTGGACCCGAGTTAGTTGATCCCTGTGTAACAAACATTTTCAAACCAAGGTCATAAGGATCAAATGCATTTGCATTCGGAAATTTTACTTTTGTTTCTAACTTTTTAATAAAGAATAGAGATTCATATTTTCAACAGAAGCTTCCTTATTTACAACAACTCTGGAAGTTCAACAAGGGAGAATATGAGGTCCAATTTTCATTCAACATTTCACATTGGCCACCAAAACCTATGACTTCAACACTTCCCCAGTCAAGTTTAGACTTTCTAGGCTTTTTTTCATAACGGTGGTATCAGGGCCAGCTTGCGCGCATCTCGACCAATCCACCAGATGCCTACTCCTACTGCCTCCCACCTGCACACGGTACCGAGTAACTTTTCCCACGATGCTTAGGTAGATGGGAAGAATCAACTAGTGTTGTTTGCCCCTGCTGGGATTTGAACTTGAGACCTCATGGTTCTCATCCCAGTTCAGACTTATGTAGGCTTTTTGACAGCCTTGACAATTTTCTTCTCAAACTTGAGTGATCCAGAACTTTAATCAACGAAGACACACTACTTTATAGATATATCAACACACAAACTCCAGAAACTGGGATAAGTTGTCCAGATGTAACAGGGTATCAGGAGATGACATGTCATATGGCCTCTTAACTAAAGGAGGTGAGTAGTGATATGCACCAAAAGCCCTAATATCTTATACATTTTCACCACTTGAAAACCAATCTTGGTTAAAACTTCAGGACAGATGAAGCTTGTGGCTATAGCCTTCATAACACAAACAGTCATTAATACGACTACCAATCATACTACTAAAAAAAAAGTAAGGAATGTCAAATCAACTGTGAGTGTTAGGAAACAGAGAAGTATAATAAATCACCCCCTTTCCCTCAATGGAAGAAACTGACAGACGAAAGAAATAGTGTTCATAGAAGCATGTAAAATACCTGCAGAATACGAGGGAGAGCACCTTGGAATTTATCCAATGGAGCATTCACAACATGTGGAAAAAGAAGCAAAACCTGAGGAAGAAGGGATGCAAGAACTTAACTCAAAGAAAGATGAAAATAGACAAAAACGTTGAAACACCTGAATAACATACAACAACAACATACCAGTGTAATCCCACAAGTGGGGTCCGGGGAGGGTAGTGTACGCAGCCTTGCCCCTACCTTGTGAAGGTAGAGAGGTTTTCGATAGACCCTCGGCTCAGGAAATACAGTAGTGAAAGACATAAAAGCCAAGAAAATAAAGCCAAAACAAAAGGAAAAACACAAAGAAGCTGAAGCAAAGAAGAAAATTCTAACATTCCCCACAGTTTTTTCAAGGAGCCTCTTTTGCACCTCAATAAATAATGAACATCCCTACTACTCTTGTGCACAGACCACTTTGGTTAAGGATGGAGGGGTACTTACCACCCCCACGGCCCCACCACAACTTTTGGTGGTCCCATGCACAGACCACTTGAATTATCTTACTTATTACAGTCATTAGTTCCCAGTCTGTGCACGTACATCACCTCCTTGAGCAAAAACTAAGCTAAAGGGAGAAGTGACATCAACTCAGTAGCAGCGAATGCACAGAGGACGTAAGTTGAAAATTATACAAAATAGGTAATAGAGAAAAAAAGATGAGTACCTCGTCTTTCGACAGGAAAGGAAGTATCATAATAAGGAGTTCAACATCCTGTGAAGCATGAAGGAAAATCAAAATAAGTAACCATATCATAACCTAAGCTTTTGGACAGAAATAGGAATCTTCTAAGGTAAATGAGAAATGCTGTTGTTATATCCACAAAGCTAATATTAGTCCCTCCAACTGAACGGTCCTTAATATATACAGCAAACTGCTAACACTAAACCATTGGAATTTTTATTAGTACAGATTTATCAAGAAGCACATTGCTACTACTCAACATACCATCCTACAACTTTTGTAATATATTAACAGAACATGTACGCGGAAGCACATGTTCACCCTTGAGACCAAGGTGATGGACGTGTTGGCCAACTCCATGTTTTTAACAAAAGCTTGGAGCGGATCAAGCTCGAGGGTTTATTGTAGATACTTCATTTAGCAAGTCATTTTCAATGACAAAATAATCATATTCGATACCTTTACTTTAGTCTCATATAGCTTCCTGATAGTAGTTATCAACTGTAAAGAAGGAACTATCCCCTCGGTCAACGTTTGCAAAACCTTGAGTCATGCACAAAGATAAGTATGTTAGAGAGTGTATTTCTATTTCCAACCTAGCATTAACTGAACATTAAAGTGCATCAAGACCTGCATCAATAGCTTTTCACTTCCACTAGGTGGATCTGCTATTATCTCAAGTAGCTCAGACGAAGAACCAATTGTCCGAACTAGCATATGGATTTGTTGATGTATTGCCTGCATAACATTTACCAGCTCTAAGTATGTTCAAAATAAAATTAAGGTGACAGAGTGTTAGGAACGACCAATGAAGATGTGAACACAATCCTAGCAGAAAGTTCAGGTTTTAAAGCAAACCTGCTGTACAACGTCGGATGCACCACTATATACAACAAATATTTGGCCAAAGAGTGAGTGCTTCTGCTCAGCAACATAGACAAGTATTTATTAGGTAACAGATCTGTGAACAAAGTCTCATTAAACAAGGAATTAGTGGTCAATGACAAGCAACAATAGTCAAACCGAGTGGAAGAAACCTTAGTACACAGTGCAAAATAGAGCGATATGCGCCGCTGACCCTCAGCTATAGAAAATGGTGATTTGCTTCCAGAAGTGGATGACTGAAGAGTGTTAGAGGAGACAGAAAATGATGGTCCTTCTTCCGAGGGTTTTTCTGAAGCAGAATTCTGAAAAGATTTTTAAAAAAAAGCATCAGGTAGCTGTACGAAAGAGAGCTCAGAAAAGCAATCGTTTTGAAAGATCATGTCTTCATTTTTATTTTCTCACTTTTTGGCTTTTTTCCTGGTTATTTCCCTCAAATTCCCAAGGTTGCGGGTTCACATATTCAGACTAGTTCTCTTGCTCATTTCTTTTCTATACAAACAAATATATAGCAGCAATCAATTAACAATGAGTATGGAAGCAAAGCAACTGAATTCCCACTTTTTATCTAACCCCATCCCCCAAAAACGAAGTAACATACACAGTTAGACAATAAGTCTAATGTGCATTTGTCATAGTCACTTGGTCCGGCTTACTATATTGAACTTTTGACTGGAAGCAAAAATTTATTGCACAAATCACCTCCAGCAATTGTAAGAGAATTTACTAATGTCTAATTCTCCAATAAGTAGAATCTAAACTATTAAACTATTTAGCTTTTGCCTCCTTGTTTGTGCGCACATCTGCAGATATGTGTTCATCCCCTCTTTCTTTGATTTTGGATAGAGTGATCAGCAGCACAACGTCAGTTAATCTTTTGCAAAAAATGATCAGTTTATCAGAATCCTTCAACAGCATCTCTAAAGCAGAGTCTCTAAAGCATGTGTAGAAATACAAATATAACAAGAGGATTGCTTTCAGGCAATAATATGTTAACATATTTTCTGAGAATATTCTGAAAGTCAGAAAGGTGTGTTAGCACTATAAGGTCAGATGATTATCAACATACAAGAAGTGACTGCTGTGCCCCCACCAAAACCCACCACCAAGGTGCACAAAAGCAACAGCCACCAAAAGAAACAGAAATTGAAACTAAAATTAACAAGACTCAGTTTTCATAATAAGAATCAGCACCTTCTGCAATGCAGGATCAGATCCATCACCATTTGAGTCTGCTTTATGATCAACAGTTGAAACTGACATCAACATTTCATTGGCAAAGAGTTCTATTTGTTGAGAGATGGACGTTAGAGGATAAAGCTTGTTGGCAACCTGCAAAAGTAACATCAAATAGCTGTTGAAAGAACTGCAACAATCATAAAACTAGTCTGTTCACTAGACAGCCAAGTTATGTATGAGATACCAGCCGTATTGCCTTCATGCGCACCTCTTCCAAGTGATGAACAGCACTCTTTGCAATCAAAAGACGATAGAGGTCAGAACATGATGATGTGAACTAGAATTCTATCTGTAGAAGATTTAACATTTACCAACAGAACAGAGAATGGATTTCATCTGACCACAAGTTACAAAAGTCTTTCTTTCTTAAAACTTTGGGGTCATTTGGTAGGAGTTAATAGAGAAAATAATAAATGTATTAGTTTTGGTATTATTTAATCCCTTGTTTGGTAGTGTTTTCAACCTATTTATAACTAATACACCCTCTTCAGTACTCCCGTCCCAATTTGTGTGGCACCCTTTGACTTCGCACAAAGTTGGAGAAAGAAAGTAAGACTTTTGAAATTTGTCATCTAAAACGGTCAAGCATTTCATTAAGGATAAAAAGGAAATTTTAAAGTGAATTGTTTCCTTCTTTTCCTACTGTGTTTCTCTTTTCTGTAGTGTTTTGTTAGTTTGTACCTGAGCATCTTGTTTCTTTAGCATACATTCAATCCCTTATTTTAAGAACAACCAGAAGTAGAACTGTAGCATTTAGCAATAGATTCTTGATCAAGTTTTGCTCTTCTATTGTTGATTTCTTGTAGAATTCTGTCTTGCCTTTAGTCACAGCCTAATCTGAATTCCGTTAGTGTTTTTGTAAGCTTTTGAACCGACTTTCCCTTTGTAGCTTACACCTCCTTTAATGGCTTTGGTAAACGATGATAGACTAAGGTCATGTCTTAGGTCAAGGGTGAGGGGTAGGAGTGGTAAGTGGGTTAAAGATTCCCCTAGGTTGAGAGTAGGGTCTTGGAATATAGGGTCTTTGACGGAAAAGTCCATAGAGCTAGTGAAGATTCTGAAAAAGAGAAGATTAAGAGAAAGTCCACATCCCAAGCCTAGGTACCTACCCATTTGGTCTCCTGGACACACACTATATTTTTATTTATTTTTTCTCTCCAAAAAATATAGCGTGTGTCCAGGAGACCAAATGGGTAGGAACCAAGGCTTGGGATGTGGACGGGTTTAACTTGTGGTACTCAGGAAGCTCGAAGGGTAGGAATGGAGTAGGGATCTTAGTAGAAGGGGACCTTAGGGAGCATGTGGTGGACGTTAGGAGGATCAATGACAGGATGATGATGATTAAGCTAGTCGTTGGAGGGCTTGCTCTGAACATTTTTAGTGCTTATGCGCCGCAAGTGTGCTCGGACGAGGAGGTCAAGAAGCACTTTTGAGAGGATATGGACAAGGTGATGAGGGGTATACCACACAACGAGAAGAATGAAGATACTCATTGAGGGTGGCTTTAATGGACACACTGGGGCAACCTCTAGTGGTTTGACAGTGTGCATGGAGGCTTTGGTTTTGGGGATAGAAATGGTGGTGATACCTCGCTCCTGGATTTTGCCAATGCCTTCGAGTTCGTGATGGCTAACTCGTGCTTCCCAAAGAAGGAAAACCACTTGGTTACCTTACGTAGAGAGGTGGCTAGAACCCAGATAAACTACTTACTCTTGAGGAAGGGAGCTAGAGGCCTTTGTAATACTGCAAGGTTATCCCGAGTGAGAATCTTACTACCCAACATAAGCTTTTGGTGATGGACATGGAGATTAAACGAGGGAGAGGGAAGAAGAATCTTTATGTCCGGCCTCTCCCGGGAGTTGAGGGAGAAGTTAATGGCAATGGTGGCTTGGAAGAGTAGTGGGATACGGATAGCATGTCGGATAAGACAACTAGTTACATTAGGAAAGCAGCTAGAGAGGTGCTAGGGGTTTCAAGGTGCAATTCTGATGGCCGCCGAGGGGATTGGTGGTGGAATGGAGAAGTCCAAAGCAAAGTGGAAGCCAAGAAGCTTGTGTATGCAAAGTGGGTGGATTGGACGAATAAGGAAGAGAAGCGGGTGAATAAGGAAATTTATATGCCGGCGAGGACGGAGGCTAAGTTAGCAGTTACAACGGCTAAGACGACAGCTTTCGAACGATTATATGTTGAACTAGGTGGACAAAGGCGGAGATAAGACACTATACAGGCTCACAAAGACGAGGGAGAGGAAGACCCGAGACCTGGATCAAGTGAAGTGCATCATAGATGAGGAAGGCAAGGTGTTGGCGGAAGAGACCCTCATTAAGCAAATATGGCAGCATACTTCCACAAACTATTGAACGAGGAAGGGGATGGGTGAGTTGGAGCATTTTGAGAGACATCGAGATTTGGGATATTGTAGGCGTATTAAGGTTGAAGAGATGAAGCGCACTATTAGTAAGATGAGCAGGAGAAAAGTGACCGGACCAAATGAGATCCCGGTGGAGTTTGGAAGAGCATAGATAGAGCAAGTTTGGAGATAGAGGTATTAAGTTGCTAAGCCACAATGAAAGATTAGGAGAGAGTGGTGGAGATGACGATGATAAGGGTTATGTCTATTTCTGAGAATCAGTTTGGATTCATACCGGGGCGATCAACTATAGAAGTCGTCCATCTTGTGAGGAGACTGATAGAGAAATACCTGGAAAGGAAGAGGGACTTACATATGGTGTTCATTAACCTTGAGAAGGCCTACGACAAAGTCCCGAGGAAAGTACTTTGGAGATGCCTGGAGGCAAAGAGGTGTACTAGTAGCTTACATTAGGGCGATAAAGGACATGTATGAAGGAGCTAAAACGTGGGTTAGAACGGTGGGAGGAGACTCGGAGCACTTCCCAGTAGAGATAGGATTACACTAGAGATCAACTCTTAGTCCGTTCCTATTTGCCTTGGTGGTGGATGAACTGACAAAATACATTCAAGATGAGGTGCCTTAGTGTGTGTTATTTGCGGATGATATAGTATTGATTGATGAAACGCGTAACGGAGTTAATGCTAAGTAGGAGGTGTGGAGACAAATCTGGAGTCTAAAAAGTTCAGGTTGAGCAAGACAAAGACAGAGTATTTGGAGTGCAAATTCAGTGATGTGATCCATGAGGTAGGCGCGGAAGTGAGGCTTGACACATAGGCTATCCTCAAGAGAGACATGTTCAAGTGTACTGGTGCGGCGTGGATGAACGGGAGGCTAGCCTCTGGAGTCTTGTGTGATAAAAAAGTACCACCCAAACTCAAAGGTAAGTTCTATAGAGTGGTGGTTAGACCGACGTTGTTGTATGGAGTGGAGTGTGTTGGCCAGTCAAAAACTCTCATGTCCAAAAGATGCATGTTGCGGAAATGAGGATATTGAGGTGGATGTGTGGTCATACTAGGGAAATGAGGATATTCAGGATAAGGAGGGAGTGGCCTCTGTGGTGGACAATGAAGGAAGCAAGACTGAGAAGGTTTGGACATGTGAAGAAGAGATCCCCAGATGCCCCAGTGGGACAGACGCCCCAGTGAGGAGGTGCGAGAGGTTGATATAGAAGGCACGAGGAGAGGTAGAGGTTGGCCGACGAAGTATTGGGGAGAGGTGATTAGATAGGATATGACGCAGCTTCAAGTTACCTAAGACATAACCTTAGATAGGAGGGTGTGGAGGACTCGTATTAGGGTAGAAGGTTAGTAGGTAGTGGAGTGTTATCTTGCTTTTCGAGGGCTTAGGTTGGTTGGTGTTAGTCGTTGTACTAGTCGTACTGTTGTAGTTCTTGCTTTTGATATATATCATTTTTTATTGTGTTACAATTGTCGCACTATTTTGTTGTTGTTCTTGTCCTTTCTTGTCTTCACTGTTTCCTGATCCTTTGTACTTGGATCTGTTGCACTTGAGTCGAGGGTTTTTCAGAAACAGGCTCTCCCTACCTCCACAAGATAGTGGTATGGTCTGCGCACACTCTACCCTCCCTAGACCCCACTTGTGGGATTTCACCAGGTATGTTGTTGTTGTAAAGTTAATTGTTTTCAATAATAGGAAGATGACATTCTTTTTGGCACAGACTAAAAAGGAAAGTGTGCCAAATAAATTGGAACATATTATTCTTATACATAGTAAACCATGGAGGGTACTATTCCTATTCTAATACACCCTATTCATTTAATACAACAAATCTAATAGTCGATAAAAAATAATGCCAACATAACTAATCCTAATATTACTAATACACCTAATTCAGTACTATTCTTATACACCCTACCAAACGACCTCTTCGTATCAAGTTAATCTACATCACAAAAATTGGAAAGAAGGTAGTATAATTTTTTCAAATAAAATATACAAATCAGTCATCAGACATAGTACACTGACAGCAAACCTGCAAAGCAATTTTGAGGCAGGCTTCTCTCATTGGAGGTCTCAGCAGAATCAGGTTCCACACAGTACTGAGGCCTTGAGTGACTCGGTCACCACTATGTAACTCCTTCTCATCCTTTTCACAACTACCAGGACAACAAAAGCTCTCTAAGAACTTGAGAGTAGAATTTGGTAAATGAGGAGCTTCACCAAGCAATCTACTTAGAGATTTGTCAGAAGCTGGAAAACAATCTCTAAGTGTTTCTGCCTGCAAACACAGACAGGAATCAAAAGAATTCAAAGGATTTACGTAATCCAATAAAGTGCACCAGGAAAGAGGCACACATACATACCACTGTAAGTAGAAATGTTTCATATACAGATGCAGCAGCTGTTGAAGAAAAAAAATCCTGGTCTTCTTCAGCATGCCCATACAACCTGTAGAGGACACGCAATGTCAACTCGTGCCCCTAAAGACATCCAATGATTAGTCAACACTAACACAATTAAAAGGTATAAATATGACTTAATCAAAAGGCACACAACTGAACTAAGAAAATGCTACAACTACTTATGCTGCTGAGATATTTTTGCCATGAAATATCAGAAGAGGATGCACAAAAGAGAAAGTTAGAAGGTTAGGCAGAAGCCAACAATCGACATGCTATGCCTAGAGACAGACATGTACTGAGACAACCACCAACATGCTTATGTCAGGTATCTTTCTCTCGTATAACACTCATAAACCTTCATCTCACTCATCATATTTTAGTTCTATGTTACATCTGCATATATCATATCTCATTCTCCCGCATGATTGCACCTAGATACTCCTACTTATAATAAAGCCCTTAATCTCTGGAGTGGTTCACCATGTTTTCAACTTTCTATTGACTCCCTCATTAATTTTACTGATTAACACTATACCAAGCAAAGTAAATAACAGGATAGTCCTTATCGAAAAGTAAATGACATGATCGTCAATTACCTCATGATTCATATAATCAGACAATATATGTGTTTGCAGAAATTTCCAAGGGTTTAGCTCCGAAGGAAACTGCAGTTTAGAAAAGAAAAGAAAATTATAGAATAGTTAAAATATGACTTTCACTTTAATATATGCATTGGTAAGAATCCTTGGACAAATACCTCAACACCTAAATAGGCAAGAAGAGAAAAGCGGACTTGAGAACCCCCAGCAATTGCAATTTGCTTGTAAGCATCAATGACACGAGTGAAAGCTGACTTCTGTAAATTGTCTTTCTGTTCATCAGAGAGGTTGATGACTGGAGCAGATATTTTGGGTAGAAGCAACTGCAGAGAAATCCCAGTAGAAGTAGCCATTGATGAATTCACGCTGGTTACATCTGTTACTGCTGCTTTTGGACTAAGCTCCTCTGACCTATCAGTTGAATTCGATGGACCTACTTCCAAAGATGACCTAACTAAACTAGACCCTTGATCTTGGCTCCCATCCTCAAGTTCAGTCGGACCAAATGCTGAAACAACGACAAGCTCTGATGTTTCAACTTTGCAAGTTACAGAATCTAGACCAGGTATGGAATCCTCAGTGTTCTCAATGTCAGCGTCATCAGATTGCACTGCTGAGACATCATTTTCCATTAGTACAGGTGTACTCTTTGTAGAAGACAGAGGCCCAGTTACATATTCTGGTGCTTGTTCGCTTGCATAATTTAGGGCATCAGATGTAACATTAGTAGTGACAGAATCAAGGTGCTTTTCTCCCCCTTTAATTTGTTGCAACTGAAAACATGTTTAACAAAGAAGCTCATGAGTAACAAAATTAAGAGCTTAAGCTGAGAGCTACATAACCAATTAGAACTTTGTCCGACGGGGGCTTTTACTTATGTGCTCCCTAGAAAGTGGAAAAGATAAAGGAAAATATATTGAGGAATTAGAAAAAGCATTGCAGACCTCTGGCTCGATGGAGATGAAACTTTGATCATCTCTCTCATCTTTTTCTGCTAACATACTGGACTGAGAAACAGCGTCCGTCACCAGTGATGACAATTGTCTAAGATTAGATTCGATCTCTGGCTTCAGAGGTGGCTCTTCATCATCATCAACTTTTGGCGGATTTGAAGGTAGATTTCTCATATTAGCCATCACAACATCAGCTAGCAAATCAGCTGATATGCTAGAGATTAAAATATCTAATGATGCTGCAGCCTTTTCACCCTGGGCAACCAATGTACCAAACATTGCAAAAAGTGGTTGCAAATTAACATTATCTCCATCAGATCTGGTTGTTGTGGAACCCCCAGTTGAAACTCTCTCCTGGTTCCCACTTAACTCCTGCTTTGGTGCCTTGGAGACAATAGGCGCTGACCGCATGCGCTTCTTAGAGAGATTATCATCTATCAGTTCCTCATTGTCCTCCACCCCTGGTCTTTTTGTCCCAGCAGATGATTTAATTGAAGGCTTTGAATCCTAAAAGAAGTTAAGCAGTTTTGAGGACTATGAACTTCAAAACTTCCACTAGAAGACAAACTAATCTTTGAGGACTACGAGCTTTAAAGCATCTGAGTATGATGAATTGCTTGCCATTGATAATAAATCAAGAGGGAAACTAAAAAAGTAGGAACCTCTGAGATTGATGAAACATCCTTCAATTCTATGTGTCCATTATTCTGGGAATCTTGGCTTACAACTGGTTCTGCCTGAACTCCTGCTTTCTTTTCTCGGAGTGCACCTTCTAGTCGATCCCGCCACTTCAGAACCGAAAAAGAAAAAGAAAAAAGTTCATGATCAATGTTTGAGCCAACGGAAAATTCCTGTGATACAGAGTCATTATGATCGAATCCAAAAAGGGCCATACTATTTGTGCAATCAAGACAAAGTATAGAAAGTATATTGGATTCTACTAAGGAAAATGTAAACTAATTACCGGTGCAGCTCCTGGGTGTGTACAATTCAAGCAAGAAATGAATGCAGTCTTTAAAGCGTGGTATACACCAGAAACATGCTTCTCATTGCCGTCAGAGCTCGAAGGATTCAGGCTAAGTAGAACTGGCAGAATACGACCATAAAAAGCCGGCCTTTTAGTCGCAATTGCTGAAAGACTGGGGATAAAAGGAACAAGACACTTCATCAGAAAAGGTAAAAGCAACAAATTATATCTAGTAGAAAAAATAATGGATCTCCACAATGCAAGCCCATTAAGAAGAAAGATAGATCATCACCAGTTAATGAGCACAATGATCATCAAGTTAGTAATTGACTTCACTGCAGGAAATCTAAGCTGATCAAGCAATAAACCCAAACTTTGGCTTGCTTCAACAGACAAATCCCCAACATTTAGAACTGGATGACCTCCACGAAGCCACGATACATTGAATTGTTCAAACTTCCCTGAAAGAAAAAAACAAGAGACCGATTTGGAGAAACAACGATCATAAAGCACAAATAACTTACTTTAGAAGATATCACAAGTTATTTACTCCACTTTCAAAAAGCATTTAATACCTTCAATGTCTAAAGCAGGTGGTGGCTCAGAACTGACACCAGGATCAGGCGTGTAAAGTAGCACAACGGATTCCACAAACTTCAGTGCAAGCAATCTTCTTCCATCACTTGCAGGCTTATCATCATGTTTGGAGAGTTAGATCCCAAAGAGAAGGTACATGAACATACGATATGGTTTTAACAAAACTACATACCTGAAAGGCCATTGTGTATATTTCCTCCCTAAACTTCAGCATCCAGGCCCATGCTGATTCAAGAGAATCATCCAATTCACTTGAAAATAAGCCCTATCATTGAGATAGCGATTTAAATGTTTAAGAATTTAGTGTGCAAAGTACCGGCTACGAGGCTAGAGAAAAGAATACTCCAGTTTATAAAATAAAAAAAAAAAAAAAAAAAAAAGAAGGAAAAAATATCAAAATCATCAAATATTTAATGAAGTATGCAGTAATAATATAATAGCAATACTTGTTGGAAAAACATTGGGAAATGGTTTTCATTCTCACGATGTGGTTTGCAATTGAAGGAAATATTCACAGATGGTTTTACTATAAAGATGAATGTTTATATGACATTAATATGGATAAGATGGGATATGTTTAAATGGTTTCACACTCCTTGGGTAATGCCAAGAACTGTGAAAGATCTGATGCTCAGTTGGAAGAGTGGGAGAAGACGAAGGGGCTGGAACATGGTTCCGATAGCGTTAATGTGGCTAGTTTGGAGAGAGAGAAATAGAAGAGCTTATGAAGGTGTAGAGTCGAGTTTCATGCAATTGAGGAGTAGGCTCCACTCTCTTATTTTCTTTTGGTGTAAACAGAAAGTTCCTTCTTGCTTAGAGGATTGGGTGGGTTTTGTAGAGCCTCATATTTTGTGGAGTCTTGATCTTTTGGTATAACCTTTGTATACGACCGATTTGGTCATGTTTATGAATGAAAATACTTTTACTTGATCAAAAAAAAAATATTGATAAGATATTTTATAGATGACAAAGAAGAAAAAACAGTGGAGGGAACTAAGTTTGATTTATAGAAACAAAAAAATGTGATCACAATGTCTCAAAACTACATTTCTAGTCAAGGCAATGGTGTAATGATCATGAAGTGGCCTACTGCTTTGTTACAAATTTAAACACATGATGTACTCCCTAAATTTTATTTTATGACATTATTACTATTCAAAAACCGAAAGCTTTTGGTAGGCTAAAATTTCTTTTATACAACTTAAATATTTTTTTGAAAGGGTAAGTAGTATAACTTAAATATTTCTAATTTGTATAAAGTGGGGTCTATAGTATATTATCAAGGTTCTTTTTTGATAGGTTCTAAAGTATATTATCAAGTAATCCCTGAATGTACAAATTTTATTCCTGAAAAGTCAGTGGATTGATCAATGCGCAAATTCGACAGCTTGACATTTGTACGTCAAACCATGTCATTCATTCTGAGACGGAGTGAGTAACAACAATCATGGCATATTTGAATTCCAGGGCAGAAGGTTAGATCCATTATTGGCACCAGATGTTAGCCTAAAACTGTCGTGCTAGATGAACTTATAGGCTATTGAGTTACACCATGCGCGTAAGTACTAAGAGCAAAGCATAATTTCTTCCCTCCAGCTTGTGATGGAGAAGAAAGGTGTTTGAAATTGTTTCTCTAAATGTCAATAGATATCATACATGATCCCATTGTTAGTCCAACAGAAAGGCAGAAAATTAACAATCAAGTTCTTTGGTTAGAGAGGAAACTGTGGAAGTACACAACAAATTGCTTATGTAAGCATGATAATGGCAGGTCCAATATGCTAAAGTTGCGGATAATGGATCTCTAACGATCTTAAATCTGGTCAAAGAAAATGATTCATATTTGAAGTTCAGATTTCATATCGGAAACAGCCAACTACCTGGATTGCAACTTTGACTAGAGTACACCGAAATATATCAATTCCACAAGTGATTGCCTGCCGAGCAACAGCTGGGGTATCATCCTTCAAGGCAGAGATCAACACAGGTACAATATCAGGTAAGAATTCTCCGTGTTTGAATCCAATACAACCAATCATCCTGAACAAATAACGCATCTTTTTAATTTTCCTCCTCATGATATGGAGATTGTGAAATCTAGTAGATGGAAAAACATGCTTTGAAGATAAAAGACTGCTTATGCTTGTAGAGTAGATGATTTGAGTATTCAGTTCTGAAACTGTAGTGGGTAAAGACAGCATCCAAGAGAACATGCCACATGTAGAATGAAAAGGAGTTCAGTTCAAATATAAGGACCAAATTATCAGGGAAAATTCATGCTATGGAAAAGTATTTACATGAGATAAAGGTAAGCTCATGAAACAATTATGCTGGCAGCTTAAAAGACATCTCTTGAGGTCTTTAAAAGCTTAACAGACATGACCAATAACCAGAACCTAATATAAAATTTTACAGTAGGTAAGCACCAACGATCCTAGTTACTCTGACTTGAAATTTATCAAAATTCCAATGCAGCAAGTAAAAGACATTGGAGCATTCCCCTGAGCATTGCTTTGCCTCAATAACTAACAACTAAAGAATGCCACCTTCATTTGAATCCCCCAGCACCAAAGTGGAACATTTCCACTTTTCTTGCTTTTGTTGGAGCTTTTTTTTTAAATCAAGTAATAAAGTTTTTATTGGAGCATTCCACAGGGCATTCCTAGGCTTTCACACTTTATAATCAAAAGGGTCATATCCTCTTCACACACTCCACAATCCTCCAATCTCCATGTACTACCCAAGCTAGCTGGAGTTTGCATATAAATTCTCACTGTTCATCTCACTCTGTTTGTGCTCATTTATTCAGTAACTTGCCATTTTCTAATGCTAGAAGTTACCTGCATTATCTACTGACATACCAGGATTGACATACATCAAAAGAGTTGCCGGGAAAAAAATATGAAAGGCACAAACATTATTACTCCCTGCGTCTCAATTTGTTTGTCCTATTTTGACTTGGCATGGAGGCTAAGAAAGTAAAAAAGACTTTTAAATCTTGTGGTCTCGTAGAGGTAAGGTCTGCATACACTCTACCGTCTCCAAACCCCACTTGTGGGATCACAATAGATTGTTGTTGTTGTGGTCTTAAATTAAAAATATGTAGAATGTAACAAAATACTCCATCCGTTCACTTGTACTTGTTCACTATTCCAAAAATAGATTATCACTTTTACTAGTCAAAACATAATTATTTTTTCCATGTTTTACAACAACATACCCAGTATATTCCCACACAGTGGGGTCTAGGAGGGTAGAGTGTACGCAGTCCGTACCACTAGTTTCCAATAGACCCCCGGCTCAAGACAAAATAGTAAAAGAAAAAGACATATAAGAACAAGAAACAATAGGAAGTAACAAAACAAAAGCCAGTAACATATACAAGACTATCACAAAATAATACTACCATCAATCTACCCAAAACAACAAACATCACCAAAACCCCAAGAACAAAACACTACAAGCATAGCACTATGACTACTAGTTCGGATAATAAAACAAAGCACTCCTCCCTACTAGCATGGACGCATCCCTTCCTACTAACCTTCTACCCTAAAAATCTGTGTCATCCACACCAACCTATGTAGGGGCATGTCCTCAGTAAGCTGTAACTGCATCATGTCATGTCTAATCACCTCCCTCCAGTATTTCTTCGGTCTACCTCTACCCTGCCTGAATCCATCCATAGACAACCTCTCACACCTCTGCACTAGAGCATCTGTTCCCCTTATCATCACATGCTCGAACCATCTCAACCTTGCTTCCCACATCTTATCTTCCACCAAAGTCACTCCAACTTTATCTCGGATAACCTCATTTCTAATTTTATCCCTCCTAGTAAACCCACACATCTATCGCAGCATCCTCATTTCCACCACCTTCATCTTTTGGATGTGAGAATTTTTGACTGGCCAACACTCCACCCCATACAACATAGCTAGTCTAACCACCACCCTATAGAACTTTCCTTTGAGGTTAGGAGGCACCCGCTTATCACACAAGACTCCGAAAGCGAGCCTCCATTTCATTCACCCTGCACCAATACGATGGGGCATATCCTTGTTAATCTCTCCATTCCCCTGGATCACAGACCCAAGATACTTGAAACTATCTCTCTCCTAAATGAGTTGAGTATCAAGCTTTACAACCACGTCAGGCTCGTGCATCACCTCACTAAACTTGCACTCCAAATATTTCGTCTTAGTCCTGCTCAACCTAAACTCTTTACACTCTAAGGTTTGCCTCCAAACCTCCAACTTGACATTAACTCTTCCGCGGGTCTCGTCAATCAAAACTACGTCATTCGCAAATAACATATATCATGGCACCTCACCTTGAATTTGTCAAATCAAAACATCCATCACCAAGACAAATAAAAAGGGGCTAAGGGTCGATCCCGGGTGCAACCCCATCAATAAGGGAAAATGCTTAAGGGCCCGTTTGGCATTGCTGGTAGAAAATTATTTATTTGATAAGTACTTTTTTAAAATAGTTTTTCAGAAAAGTGCTTTTGAAAAAAAGTAATTTGTGTTTGGTAAATTCATTTGAAAAGTGTTTTTGATAAACAGATTGTATTTGGATAATCTTTTTCAAAAAATATTTATGAGAGACAAATGACCAAAAAGGACATGTATGAGTAAACTTTTACTACTAAAATTATTTTATAGAGAAATTTATTTTAAATATCTATTATAATAATATACAAATTATAGAATGAAATAAAGAATTATGATGTAAATATGAAGTATAAAACTTTAAAATCAAACTTTAATCTAACTTATAAGATATGCTAATTAATTAATAAGGGATATTTTGATATATATATATATATATATATATATATATTTGTGTGTGTGTATAAGTGATAGGGATATTTTTGTCATGAAAAAAATAATTTTCTGCTTCTGCTTCTGCTTTTTTTTTAAAAGCAGAAATGTTCTGCTTCTTTCCAACAGCAGAAAAACTGCTTCTGTTTCTTTTTAAAAACACTTTTGCAAATTTACCAAACACCATTCTTTTCAAAAAAAGTGTTTTTTTTGAGAAAAAAACAATCTCAAACGGGCTATAAGTCTCCTCCCACAATTCTAACACGAGTCTTAGTTCCGTCGTACATGTCCTTAATCGACCTAGTGTATGCCACAAGAACACCTCTAGCCTCCAAGCACCTCGATAGAACCTCCCTGAGGACTTCATCGTATGCCTTCTCTAGATGAACACCATGTGTAAGTCTTTCTTCCTCTCCCTATACTGCTCCACCCGTCTCCTAACGAGATGAATGGCCTCTGTAGTCGAGCGTCCTAATATGAATTTTTTATTCCCCAAATCATTTATAAGACCTAATACTAAACATCCAATAATAGGGTTAGCGTGGTAAAATGGTCATGTCAATCGTTGTTTTCTTAATGTGCATGTCAAATCCAAATGTGACAAGTAAGAGTGAACAGAGAAAGTACCTTTTAATCATGTGGTCTTAAACATACGTGGAAAGTTGAAATTCTTTTCACGTATGTTTAAAAAAGAAATTAGGACAAACAAATTGAAACAAAGGGAGTACAATGTACGACAAAACCAGAATTACATGTATTGTATTGCAGAGAAACGAATAACGAAAACGTACTCAGCGGTTAATTTACGAACAGGACTAAACCGATCGGAAACGAGGTCAAGTAGAGTAGGAAAGTATTCAGAGAGCAAATGAGCGTCAGCGCCAGAGAGTTCATCTTTGAGTCGGTGTAAGCTGTGAAGTTTCGAGGGAACATCGGAAGCGAACTTGGCAGCGTTGAGTAAACTCGTTATTCTTTCTTTGGAAATCGGAGACATCATTCCTACCATTGCTGCTGAAGGAAAAAATTGGAACCCTAGTTTTCTCTGAGGTTCAACTTCTTGTGCTTTTTAACATTTTCTTTGCGAAAAGGAATGGATGTGAAGGGAGAATTGCTGGAGAAGTTGATGCTTCTGTAATTTTTGTATAGTAACACTGGGATTTTCGCTGCCGGAAGTGTGTTTGCTCCGGCTACTGTGATGTGGCCAAAGCCGCGCAGATATAAATTAGAAAAACTCGTTTTCACCCCTGGACTTTTTACGGAAAAGATCAAATATACCCTGTAATTCTGGAAATAGTTTAAATACACGGTGTTATCTTTTATAATGACAATGAATTAAGGGTGACATGCTTAAGTTTTAATTATTGAGTACGAGTGATAAAAATTAAATTATGGATTAAGAGATTTGACTCGTGTGGGAGTTTCCCTCAAAGTTTTTTAGCTTATACTTTAGCCCATCTTATAAAACTCTAATCGCACCTAAAAAGGGAGGGAGAAAAAAGCACCGTTATTGATGTTGTTGTTACCGCTTCTTCTTCTTGTAATCTTTCTTCTTCTTCTTCTTGATGTTGTTGTTACCGCTTCTTCTTCTTGTAATTTTTGGATCAAATTTTGTTCATATATCACTGGGCATTACTTGATAGATGATTTTGGTAAGTAAAATAATGATTTTTAGTTCAATTTCTTATCTGGGTATATCTACTGCTTTTCCAACAATTTACAGTAGCATATCCAACAGCTGTTATATTCATTTACAACATTTGTTGGATAGTTTCCACTATTGTTAAAAAATCTCAATAGGTAAGTCATCTGTTGCAATAGATAAGACATCTATTGCAACATATGTGTCACGACCCAAAGTTTAGACCGTGATGGCACCTATCCAACCCTCTGGGATAGGTAAGCCAAGAACAC
Organism: Capsicum rhomboideum; assembly: GCA_031232105.1. NCBI lineage: Eukaryota > Viridiplantae > Streptophyta > Magnoliopsida > Solanales > Solanaceae > Capsicum > Capsicum rhomboideum. The sequence continues at coordinate 120,933,168 of CP124711.1, forward strand.
AATCCCAAACATAATATCCCAAATGTATATAAGCGGAAGAAATAAGAGCAAAATAAAATCCAAATAATCTCCCAAAGTAGATTAATAGAGTAGAGTAGTTGAACTATAGGTAATCCCAGATCTGGTAGTCACTAATACAAGCCTCTAAATACAGAAATCAAAGAAAAGTTTGAGTATCTTAAAATGCGGAAAAATGCATAAAGATAAGAGTGGAGGAGATTTCAGTAGTCTCTGAAATCAATAGCAGCTACCTCAAATCTCCAAAGATACTAGCACAGAAGAAACCACAGGAATCAATGCCTGGAGGTCGTCGGATCGGTACCTGCACGGAAGGTGCAGAAAAAGCAAGGGTGAGTACGGAACCACATGTACTCAGCAAACATCGTCGACCGATCCTAATTCAAAGTGGTGACGAGTGACACCACGGCAAACCTCTAAAACAACCACACAACCTACACTCGAAAAGGCACCCTAATCCCACATACTAATCAAGTCTAACAGTTATAAGGATATAATAACACAGTCCAAGAATTCCTTAATACAGTGAAATCAAGAAACAAATATTCACGTACTCATTAAATAATACAAAATCAACGATTACACCTTACTCAATTTGAACAAGAAAAGGATGAATGCGATGCAATGCATATGTTGTGTACACACCTACCGAGCAATGGCTTCAAAGTCAGGACCCATGGGGGACTCACAAGGTCCATGTACTGTGCAGGCGTGCACTCCGATCCCAATAAATATATTGTGCAGGCGTGCACTCCGATCCCAATAAATATATAATAATGTGCAGGCGTGCACTCCGACCCCATATGAAATGCAATGCATGATGTGCAGGCGTGCGACTCCGATCCCAAATCAACAATACAAATTAAGCAAAGCATTTCATGTCTTATGCCAGATAGATATCAATTCCAAAATCAACTCAACTTATCCAATGGGAGTATTTTCATTAGCTAACATTTTCAACAATTTATTTACAATAGCAAATCTACTCAATCATGCTAGCAAATATGGAAAAATTGTTCAAACAAACAATTAACTGATTTTAATCCCTCAAATAACACCGGTACCCGCATAGATGCTCGTCACTTCATCTATACGGGACCCCCATTCCCATTACCCCATTACACATAACTAACACATAAACACTTCGAAAAAGAGTCTAAGAAAGTCTCAACTTGCCTCAAATCGAAGCCCAAGCATCAATTTACAAACTTGCCCTTTCGTAAAACTTCTGAATGGTCAAAATCTATTCAAATACATATTCTCCATAAGATTATGAACTAATATGTCGAATTTCAGCTAATTGGTTCTTTATTCGATTCCCAAATCAAGAATTTTTACTCTAAAAAAAAACATGGACCTAAAACCTAAATTTATCAAACCATGACTATTCGGAATCTGGTGATCTAAAGCTAAGAACGCAAAGAAAACCAGTAGTTGCAGTACTACTTTTACATGTATAGGACGCCCTTTATACTATATCTATTAAAAATAACCGACGAGCACATGGGAATTTTCTGAAAGCCGAAGCTAAACATGAAACAGTAAACTACAAATTAACTAGCTTACAAAACTCATGTGAAACCTTTAACCCTATCATCCATTCTATCATTCATTTTTTTTTAAATGGCTGGCCATAATTATCTAATCATTATTTCATCATGGCACTAACACTTTCAATCATTGGCCTAAAATTTTCCTTCCAAAAGTTTTCAATTCACCATATCATAGCCACGTTAACAGTACTACCAATTCACTACCATCCCTTGACAATTCCTTATTTACAATAACCAATATTGCTCTAACCAACCAATTAATAACTAGTAATAGGGGTTAAATTCCTAGAAATCAACATAGGACAACAAGGTTTTAGCATATTAAGCTCTTACCTGAAGATGCCGAGAAACCGTGAAAAGAAAGAGGAGAAAAGTTAATGTTGCAACCGTTGTTTTCCCTTTGCTCGACCTTATATGATGTTACTATTATAATTTTATTTCAAATCCTTCCTACTTAAACTCATTCTTGTATTGGCCACATAAGTAAATAAATTGAGGTTTCACCCCATTAAATCACTAATTAACTAATTATTTAAAATACCCAAAAGTTCTAATAAATCCTCAGAATTTATTCGGAATCCTATAGAAATAAATTAAATATGTAGATTGACTAAAAAGCACATTCCAAACCTATTGGAAACATTAAAACACCAATCCGAGGTTGACTCGATCGAAGGTTGACCATGACCGGGCTTAACTTTATTAAAACTCAAGAACCCAACTAATGACTTAAATCACTATCGAATACCTCGAGGTCTGTACTATCCATCCCCAAAAGTCATAAATCACGTCTAAAAACTAAGAGGAGGGTTAAAATAATAAAATTTCACAAAACGACTTAGAGGGTCGTTACAATATGTCTTAAGTGAATCCAATAGATTAGTAATCTATTGCAACAGATCACTTAGTTGTTGATAACTTCGATCAAAGCTGGGACAAAACCAGAAACTGAATCCAATGGATAGCCATCTGCTGCAACAGGTAGGTAATCTGTTGCAACAGATGACTTACCTATTGGATACATGTTTAGAACCAGAAGTTGAATCCAATAGATAAGTCATATGTTGCAATAGATAACTCATTTATTGCAACAGATGACTTATCTGTTGGATACATGTTACAGCAGGTGGCAATACTGGATTGAACCAGAAGTTGAATGCCAACTGACAAGTTATATCTAACATATTAGTCATCTGTTGCAACATAATAGTGATCTGTTGCAACATATAATTTTGTTGTTGTATATAGCCATTCAAAACTGACTATACTATTATTATTAACTTTTTTATAACAAATTTTTATAGCTACCATTAATGGAGGAATCAATAACAATAGGGGTTGATTGTCATAGTGAATGGATTGAGAAGAACAATCGATTTATTTGGCGTTGGAAGGATGGTGACATGTTAGAGACGATTGTGATGAGTGTCAAAAGAGATGCTTTGTATGATGATTTTGTGAACTTAATCATCAAATATTGTGGACTAAATTGCCAATCGAAAGATCTTATCATCAGTTACATGTATAGCTCTTTTGAAAATCAGAGAGTCCTACCTTTTAAGATAAGCGATCAGGTTCATTTGTGTGCATATTTGAGTGATGAAGCTAGTCTCATTTTTAGGGTGTATGTGGTTGAAAAACCGATAGAGAACCAGAATTTAGAACAAGACTAACAAGATATGTTAAATGATGAATTAGATGGGGTGGACATGAATATTCCACAGGATGATAGTGGAGATGAAGTGGATGTGCAGGACTGTGGGGAGGACCAAACACCTACACCTATTGTTGCTAGTAATACAGTTGGCAGTTCTCAATTAACACATTCAAGCCATGTGCAAGATGATGAAACAGGGTTTTATAAAGGAATGACATTCCAGAACAAGGAAGAACTAGAAACTTCATTGAAAATTGCTTGCTTGAAAAAAGATTTTAGACTGAAGAAGGTGATTAATTCGTGTAGTGTGTATTATTTTAAATGTGCACATCCGGAGTGCAAGTGATGGTTGAGGGTTGTAAAATTCATAAGTTTTGACAGATTCTATTTTAGAACCTATGAAAAGTATCAGACATGTGGTTCGGAGCATATTACGAGCCATAATCTGCAACAATATCATTGGAAAATACTTTTAAAATAGCTTCCCCAATGGTAAAGGCCATCTACAAGAGATATGGTCAATCAACTCCATACAAAATTGGGTTGTAAGTAAGTTATTGGAAGATTTATAAGGGCATGGAGATTACAAAGTCTTTGGTTAGGGAAACACATGAGCACGAGTATGCAGTGTTTGATGTGTATTATTATATGCTTGAGTCTGTCTATCTAAGAAGTAAGACGGCATTGCAGGTTGATGAAAATAGAAAGTTTAAGTACTTTTTTGTAGCCTATGTGGCTTGAATTTTTGGTTTTCAACAAATGAGAAAAGTCATAGTCGTCGACGGGACATTCTTGAAGAGCAAGTATGAAGGAGTTTTGCTATCGACGGTGGCACAGTATGCGGAGAATCATATTTTTTCGGTGGTTTTTTGTGTAGTGGACAAGGAATATGATGCCTCATACCAATATGCTTTTAAACAAATGAGAGGCTATGTAGATGATTCCGATGAGTTGTGCATAATGTCTGATAGGCATCCAAGTATCCGAAAGATGGTTTCAATTGTCTACCCTTCAGCTATTATAGTTGTTGTATGAGACACCTTGGGAAAAATATTTGAAACAACTTTCACAATTCAAAGGTCGTATCTCATTTTTATAAAGTAGCGAAAGCGTATGATAGAGGTGAGCTTGATGGTCATTTCAATCAAACAAGGTATATGGTATCCAAGGTAGCTGAACATCTCAAACGTGTCAGATTCCACAGATAGAGCAGGGCATTCTGCCCGAGATATAGGTACAATATTATAAATTGAGTGTCTTGTTTGAGTTTATTATAATTTTATATCTTACTAAGTAATTTTTTTTTGTATAAGTATAATATTATGACGTCAAATATTTCTGAGTCAGCGAATGAATATTTAAGGTTGAAAGAGAATTGCTCATTGTCGCTCTATTTGATGAAATAAACATGAGGTTTGCAAAATTATTTCACCAGAGGTGTATGGAGTTGGTCTATTCACCAAATAGACTTGTTCCTACAAAAGAAAAACAAATATCAAAGTACATCAACTTGGGGAACAAGTTATTGGCCCATCAAATAGCCAACTACTAGTTCAGTATCAGTGGTCATGGTGATGTTACCATGATCGATCTTCAAAGAAGAACTTGTACATGTAGAGTTTTTGACTTGGACAAAATACCTTGTCCACATGCTATGGCAGCACTTCGAGCCCAATATGATGCACAATTTGGAAACCAGATTTATGAGTACTCATCTTCATATCATGTGGTGGAAAAATATATAATTGCATATTATGAGAAAATTCATCTGGTGCCTCCTAAAGATTCTTGGATTGTTTCTTTGGAGATTTTAGAGAAAAAAATACCTCCTCCATATGTTGACCCAAGGAAATCGGGAAGAAGGCGAACGAAGAGGAGGCGTGGAGTTGGGGAATCATTTCCAACGAGAAAAAATAAGTGCTCCATATGTAAGACGGCTGGCCACAAAAGAACTATATGCCCAGATTGAAATGCTCCATAATTATTGTAATATTAATTAGTGTTATTGTTGGTTTTATTATAAACTTGATGATTTTAGTTGGTGATGTATGTTAGTGAACTTTGTTTTTATTTATATAAAATATATTTTTATTTAAGGTCCAACAGTTGTTGAATGGTTCGATTCCCGGCTGGTGCAATTAATTAAAAAAAAAAAACAGTTGTTGTATGTGTAGGAACAATTTCTGTTGCAACATGTGTTATATCTGTTGCAACAGATATAAAATCAGTTGGTGCTTTACATAATCAAATTATGTATTTTGTTCCTTGGTTTATAACCACTTATTTGCCCTTATATGTTAAGGTTATAGAAAGATCTTATCAAGATGGGAGTGGGGCAATTGGTAAGGCAATTTATCCGCCACAATCTTCTTTTGTTTTACCTAATAACACAGGTATTACTTTTACCGCTTTTCAAAAATTTATTGAATATGATGTCGGTATAATTACAATTTCTGAAATAAATAAATTATTTGCCCAAAATAATTACATGGGTTTATATGTTAAAGTTTTAGGTGAACATATTAGTTCACTCGATAAAATATTAGATGATCTAACTATTTTGATAAAACAAATTTATAACAACAATATTTCTAAAATAACAGGTACGTCTGAAACAACTTCATCATCAAAGATTGTCGCTGCTTCTATTCAAAGGCCTCCTGATATTCAGGATTTTCAAATAAAAACGTATTCTGACTTAGAAGAAATTCTTGATAAATTTTTTTCAGATTTAACTATTAAACCTATTGATTTATCTCATCAATTTGCTGATAATATAGCTTCGACTTCTAATATTAATGAAGTTCGATATGAAACTTTGTCAGAACTTAATAAGCTTCGTGGTAATGTTCATCACCCTCATTTTGCTGATAAGCCTAGAATAAGAACTCATTACTACCTTAGACCAACTCCCCAGGATGTTCTTATAGAAGAAAGGGATTGGAATCAGACTAATACGTTTTATAGTGGTAATGAAATCTATGAGTGGAATTTAGATGGTCTTATTGATAGGCAAATGACCATTTTAGTACATAGGATGTTGACGTACGCAACGATTTGTAGAGCTACTAGTGCAAAAAACACTGATAAGGTGATTTGAAAAATGATTTTTGCTGGACTTTCTGGTCAACTTAGAGGATGGTGGGATAATTATATGTCTACCGATCATAAGGCTGTAATTATTAATGCTGTAAATCCAGGAGCAGCTACTGATAATTTAGGTCATACCTTACCTAGTGGTCGTGAAGACGCAGTTTATACTCTAGTTACGACCATATTAGAATATTTTAATGGTAGATTTACCAGTAATTATGAAGCCATTAGAACACTCCTTAACGGTCTTCGATGTAGGACTTTAAGTGAATTTCGGTGGTATAAAGATACTTTCCTTAGTCGGGTGATGGAATTACCTGAAAATAAGACCGATCATTGGAAATCCAAGTTTATAGACGGCCTCCCTTCTTTATTTGCAGAAAGGGTTAGAAAAACTATTAGAGGTAGTTACGGTGAAATTCCATATAAGGATTATACTTATGGAAAACTTATAGGAATTTGTACACAAGAAGGATTAAACTTGTGTAACGAATTGAAATTGTCAAGACAACTTAAGATGGATAAGCTTAAAGAAAATCCCAATTAGGTGATTTCTGTGCTCAATTTGGTTTAGACCAACCTTCTGCTTCTCATAGAAAGACAAAGGGAAAGTATAGACACCGGAACCCAGATAATTCTTAGAGAAAACATAGATCTAGATACAGATCAAAGGAAGAAAGAGAAGCACGAAAAAATGCATGTAAATCTTGAAGATTTACGAAGGATAGATCCAAATGAGACCTTTCTAAGGTTAAGTGTTACCGATGTGGAAAGTTTGGACATACTGCTCCAAGTTGTAAATTGGAAAAGCTGAAAGCTCTAGAACTTGATAATGATTTGCATGATAAAATCTATGGTGTGTTATACACTTCTGGTTCAGAATTCGATTATGAACCGGATCCATTAGAATCAGAAGAAGAAACTGATTTACTTGATTTTCCGGATAATGAAAATCATGATAAAATTGTTGCATGTAATAATTGCCAAGGAGTTATTTGCTCTTGCGAAAATAATGAGTTTTATAAACTTCAATCTCAATTTCAAGATTTGAATATTCAGACTATTACCTCTGATAATATTATAGAGCTTCTAAAGGAGGTTACTGATAATAACCTTCGAGAAAAAATCATTAATTTGGCCAGTAGTTCAAGTTCAAATAATTCGATCCAGACCAGCCAAAAGAGTGATTTATTATTTGCTCCATATATATTATCAGAAGTTAATAAAAGACTGCTTGAAAATCAAAAACCTGTGAGAGATACCTCACTTGACGATTTAAAATTTGAAAAAAGAGATTAAATATTTAAAATAAAACCAGATGATTTCTGATCACCGATTAAATCAGATAGAGAAAATTTTTTCTACACCTGAGTCTTCTAATAACGGAAAAAAGATTTTAGAAGAAAATGAAATTTCCAAACAAAATAATTTATATCCTAAACATGATATGTTTTTAGGTATGATGCAAATTGTAATTGCTCATAAATGGTACATTAAATGTACAATTTTGATTGATAACAACTTTTCTATCAATGAAGTTGCTATGATTGATAGTGGTGCCGATGTGAGTTGCATCCAGGAAGGATTAATTCCTAAGAAATATTTTCAAAAAACTACGCATTTAGTTCGATCTGCATCAGGTCATGCATTAGACATTAAGTATAAATTGCCTAATGCCCATATTTGCCAAAATAAAGTTTGTATTCCTCACTTTTTCTTTTTGGTAAAAAACCAGCTTTATCCGCCAATTATACTTGGTACGCCTTTTATAAATGCTATTTATCCTTATACACATATTGATGCTAAAGGATTTAAAGCTACCTTTAATAATAAGGAAATTAGCTATACTTTTGTCACAGATCCAGTGACTCGAGATATAAATGCATTAATTGATATGAAACAAAGACATATTGATTCTTTACAGCTAGAGATATTTAGCATGAATATTAATGATACATTGAAATCTCCAAAAGTTCAGGAAAAAATCAAATTAATTTCTGAACAAATTGCGGTTGATATTTGTGCTGACCATCCCAGTGCTTTCTGGAATAGAAAAAAGCATATTGTAACTCTTCCATATGAAGATGATTTTTCTGAGGATAATATTCTTACAAAATCAAGACCATGTCAAATGAATACCGAATTAGTGGAATTTTGCAAAAAAAAAATTGATAATTTATTGCAAAAAGGTTTGATAAAACCGTTCAAGTCTCCTTGGTCGTGTACAACTTTTTATGTTAATAACGTAGCTGAGAAGGAAAGAGGTGTGCCTAAATTGGTCATTAATTACAAACCTCTTAATAAGTTTTTATAATGGATTCGGTATCCAATTTCGAATAAAAAAGATTTGTTGTCCAGACTATATGATGCCTATATCTTTTCAAAATTTGATTTAAAATCAGGTTATCAGCAAATTCAAATTTTAAAAGAGCATACTTATAGAACTGCTTTTAATGTCCTATTTGGACAATATGAATGGAATGGAATGTCGTTTGGTTTAAAAAACGCGCCTTCTGAATTCCAGAAAATAATGAATGATATTTTTAATCCTTATATGAATTTTATTATTATTTATATTGATGACATTTTAGTCTTTTCTAAAACCTTAGAAATGCATATTAAGCATTTAGATATCTTTAAAAAGATTGTTATTCAAAATGGTTTGGTTATATCTAAACCAAAAATGAGTCTTTTCCAAACAAATGTCTGATTCCTAGGACATAATATTTGTCAAGGGAAGATAAATCCAATTCAATGTGCAATCAATTTTGCTGAAAAATTTCCTGACATTATAACTGACAGGACTTTATTACAAAGATTTTTGGGAAGTTTAAATTATATTTCTCCATTTTATAAAAATCGTTCTAGAGATTTAGCCCCGTTATACGACAGGCTAAAGAAAAATTATAAAGAACCTTGGACAGACAAGAATACGTCGATAATCCAAAAATATTAAAAAGTGGGTTAATGTTTTACTTGTTTTAACTCTTGCTAACCCCGCTTGGCAAACAATTATTGAAACAGATACTTCCAAAATTGGTTTTGGAGGAATTTTAAAATAAATTAATCCCAATGATAAATGCGAATATTTAATTCGTTTTCATTCTGGTAAATGAATCGAAGCCCAGAAAAAATATACTACTGTGGCTCCTAAAATGCTTACTATTGTTAAGTGTGTTTTAAAATTTTAGGATGATTTATATAATCAAAAGTTTTTAATAAAAACTAATGCTCAATCCGTCAAATATATGTTTGACAAAGATTTCAAACATGATGCCTCAAAAATTATATTTGCGAGATGGAAAGCTCAAATGGTTCCTTTCGATTTTGAAATTCAATATTAAAAAGGGATTGATAATTCCTTGCCAGATTTCTTATCTCGTGAATATTTGCAGGATGAATCATCCTTGGACCAATGTTGTTCGAGGTAAAGGACGTGGCAGAGGGAGATTACCCTACTCGCCAGGAAGATCCCAGGCTAATAGCCAAGGATCAAGATCTTCATATGGATCTTCTTCAAATTCTCCAATAATACAACATGGGAAAAATAGTTTGATAAACTCTAAGATATCTCAAGGAGAATCCTCCTCAAAAAATTCTATTCACCTGGAAGATATTCCAGAAGATCATCCATTATTCGTACAGATGCAAGCATATTTGGCCTCTCAAAAGCAAAGTGATACCTTTGATTCAGTAATTAAAGAGGGCCATGATGATATCAAGTCCTATGAAAAGTTACCCAAACGAGAAATGATATTTCTTATAGAGAATGCGAAAATTATACGCAAAAATGACCCTTGGAAGATATTTCAGCGGTATTTGATTCAGGGATTATATTCAGGCGAGTCTTATAAAACCCGATCATATTATGAAACTATTCTTACTGACACAGGTAGTGCTGATATTCAGCATTTTCCTGAAGGACAAACGATTTATAATTTTTCAAAAATAATTATCAAACAGATTATATCTGTCGAAGATTGGTGTATTACCACAATGAGAGAAAGGCAGATAAGCCTCAATAATACCAAAATAAGTCTTACTTATTGGGACTACATTAAAGCTTTTGATCAAGTCCTTTATTATAATAATGATAAACACAAACATACTTGGTTTATACAAGGATGTTCAAAATTTTTTGAAAATACTATTCCAAATTGGTTTTTAAACTGGTGGTCATGCCACGGGCCAATGATAAAAATTTTGCCAGAACCATTTTTAATTTTATATAAAAAATGGAAGTTGGTTTCTCCTGATTTAAACGATTTGTATAGAGCAGATCATATCTGCTACACTGAAAAAATAGATCAAATTTATTTATTTCTTGAATTTTCTATTCCTTGGATCCATAAATGGGCTCCACAATTAGGGTACACTGATGAACAAGTTCACTGTTTATATCAGACATTTTCCAATAATTTTTGGGATAGGTTAATGAAATTTGATCCCAAAATAAAGATTCTTCATGGACAAGAACTCCTAGATCTGATTGGATTAAAAATTTGGGAGTGTGAATCCGTTGTAGAATAGGGCAAGATGGATGACCCTTCAATCAGGCAGATTGCCAGAAAAATCATGTTCCAAGATGGTGACAAAGAAGCCATGATTCAAATTATTTAGAAGAAATGAAGCAGAACCTACTCAATTCTCTTCTTCAAATTGAAAAATTTGATTCCTCTATGAAGAGTAGTGGCAGTTATAATGACGATGATATTACAGATTCGTAACCTATAAAACCAGAGATAATACTCTCTGAAGAAGGCATTGCAAATGCTGAAGAATTTGTCCGACGGATGCAAAAGTTGGACAAGATACAAGGAAAGAAAAAAATATAGTCGGAGATAGCCACCTGGGACCCACATGCACAGTGTAGCCACCGGGGACCACAGTAATAGTAGATTTACTATTTAGGGGATAGATAGATCCCATTTTTACTGTGCATAGATTCTTTTTCTTTCTATTTATACGTTGTAAATTTTCATTTCAGAGCAGAGTTTTAGAAACTCCCTCTCTCTCTCTCTTTTTTTTTTGCTCCTCCTTCTCTCTAACTTCTTTCTTCTCTTAGCTTGTGATAAAGTTGTAAAGTTTCACATTTTGTGAATAATAAAAAAACTAGAAAAGGTCCAAACTTTGGATGCCATATCTGCCCTTGCTTACCTGGCTTAGACCCTTGCTGCCGAGTCCTTAAGGTGACACCCCTTTCCTCTCTTTTTCTCCTAGCCAGGACTATGTCTGGCTAAATTCCATATCTATGTTAAATATCTAACTTCTCTTACATTTTAATCTTAAAGATCTGGCTTTATCAAAATATAAAGAAATTATTATATAGCCAGTTGACTTGGTTTTGAGATGGTGGTACAGTCGGATCTAGTACTATTCTTAGTGGCTTTGTCGTAGTGACTACGTCTGGTAAGCCGGTCTAATAGCCCGTTAAAAGATGTTAAAAAAGGGCGATCTTTTACCGGTTAGAACCTCCAGACACACGGGCTCATTAAGAATATGTATTAGATCCTGACAGACTCTTGCTCGGGTAAAAAGGTTAAATCATCCATACAATCATATGCTATATAAAAATTCCTATATATTTCGATTTTTATGTCCCAGCATAAAGGTGCTAAATTAGCTAGATCTGTCTGGCCGCACGGACTACCGCCCGCCTTAGAGATCCTGATTATATCCAACATACTTTACATATGTTTCAACAGATGAATAATCTGTTGGAAATAATCAAATAGATATAGACATCTGTTGCAGTAGATGAATGATATTTGATTATTTTCAACATACTCTATATATGTTACAACAAATGAATAATCTGTTGTAACAAATGAATAATTTGTTGAAAATAATCAAACAGATATACACATCTGTTGCAGCAGATGAATGATATGTTTGATTATTTCCAACATACTCTACCTATGTTACAATAGATTAATTGCTACATTAAACCACGTTTAGTAATAAATAAAGTTATTTAACTATAATTAGTTATAAATTAATAACTTCAATTGCATTCTTGATGAATTAGATAGTAATTACATGTTCAACTAAGTGTATTCGTCCTGAATGGAGTGATCAATTGACTAATTTGATATGAATTAATTCATTAAACCATAATTATTAATAAACAAAATTATTTAACTATAATTAGTTATGACTTAATAACTTTAATTACATTCTTAATGAATTAGATAATAATTGCATGATCAACTAAGTGTATTCGTCCTGAATGGACTGATCAACTGACTAATTTGATGTGAATTGCTTCATTAGACCATGATTAGTAATAAATAAAGTTATTTAACTATAATTTGTTATGAATTAATAACTTCAATTGCATTCTAAATGAATTAGATAGTAATATCATAATCAATTAAGTGTATTCGTCCTGAATGGATTGATCAATTGACTAAACTGATGTGAACTACTTCATCCAACCATGTTTGGTTAAATATAGATAAATAACATTGTTTATTACTAATTATGATTGAATAAAGCTATTTTGCACATAAATATTTGATTATTTTCAACAATTCTCCGCCAAGGCCTGCCACAGATTACACATCTGTTGCAATATATTAAACATCTGTTGCAACAAATTCTATATCTGTTGCAACAAATGTATATATCTATTTGATCAATTCCAACAGATTATTCATCTGTTGCAACAAACATAAAATTTGTTTGATCATTTCTAACAGATTATTGGCCTAATTGATGTGAATTGCCTCATTCAACTATATTTAGTAATAAGAAATGTTATTTAACTTTATATAGTGATCAATTAATAAGTTCCATTACATTCTCGATGAATTAGATAGTGATTTCATTGTGGTAGATGATCAACTAAGTGAATTCATCCTAAATTGAGTGATTAATTGGCCTAGTTGATGTGAATTGTCTCATTCAACTATATTTAGTAAGACACAATGTTATTTAACCATATAGTGATCAATTAATAAGTTCCATTACATTATCGATGAATTACATAGTGATTTCATTGTGATAGATGATCAACTAAGTGTATTCGTCCTAAATTGAGTGATCAATTGACCTAATTGATGTGAATTGCCTCATTCAACTATATTTAGTAATTTGATTCACATTAGCATAATTATTTCTTAAAATATGTTGAGTAAGTTGCAACAGATGTGTAATATGTTGTAACAGATATTGAATCTGTTGGAAATAATCAAACAGATATAAACATATGTTGCAACATATTGCATATCTGTTGGAACAAATGAAGAATATATTGGAAATAATCAAACAAATAATAGATCTGTTGTAATAGATGACATATCTATTGCAATAGATGACATATCTATTGCAATAGATGTTTATATTTGTTTGATTATATCTAACAGATATACATCTGTTGCAATAAATTCCATATCTATTTTATTAGATGTAGAGTATTTTGGAAATAATCAAGCAGATATAGACATCTGTTGCAACAGATATCTATATCTGCTTAATTATTTCCAATAGATATACATTTGTTGTAGCAGAATACACATTTATTGGAACATTTGTAGAGCCTGTTGGAAATAATACTCTAAATTTATACATCTAAGAAAATAATTCATAACAAAATAATGAAACAGATAAATTCAAGCCATCACAAATTACATAAAATAATTCAACAAAAACATGAAAATATAAAAATTGTTATGTTATCAGAACTACCAATTACATAGAAATTTAAGCCATCACAAATTACAGATTGTTTGATTAGGGCTCCAAACTCTTGCATACTACACCAGCAAACCATACAACTTACATCTTTGAAACAAAACACACATTAAAGTGTCCGAAGTTGTCACATTAGTCCTGATTATCAAATGCTCTATGAAGGCAAGCGAGTATAATGCACACGCATGGCCTGTTTTATTTTTGGGGAGATTTAGTTTTATCCCACTACAACTTCGTTCATTGAGCAACTTTTCAGACATACGATCAAACATGCGACTTTGCTTCAACAACTTGGGAAACAACTCCAAGACACATTCAATTAGACAAAAGAAGGCCACTTCTTTATATATTGGAATATTTTCACCATACATATTTATGACTCCCTCCTCGATGATTATCTCAAGAGTCACAAAGTGTTATTTGTCAAGGTTCAGAACAACTAAAATCCTTTGAGCACCTGTCCAGGGTAAAACACCTAGGTACAGTCTCTTACCTCTACAGTAATTGAGCATATCATCATCTCATTTGAAATCAACAAGTAATTGCTCAAGTCGCTTTCCATTTAGGGTTATCACTTCCTCGATTATCTCATTGTATCTAGATAGGAAGTTACCGTAGAAGTTGAGATCCATGATTCCATCTTTTATATCATAGTAATCAGAGTATTTTACATGCCTCTCACACGTGAGAAGAAGGATTTCATCAATATACTAAAATGAAAATAGAATTTACATAAATATATATAATAAAAATTAAAAATTTGCAACAGATGGGTAATATATTACAACAAATATCTCATTTGTTGCACTTATCTCTGAACTTGTTAACAGATTGCCCATCTACTATAAGTTATGCAACAGATGGGTAATCTGTTGCAACAGATATATAATATGTTGCAACAGATGATACATCTATTACACTTATCTCTGAACTTGTTAATAAATTATCAATCTACTGCAATTTATGCAGCAGATGGGTAATCTATTGTAATAGATGTATCATTTGTTTCAACAGATAAAGAGATAAGTATAATAAATTTTTGAATTATAAAATTATTAAACATATGAAAGTTGTTGAAGGCTAGAAAACTTACCTAGTCCTCCCACCATTTATGCATGTTCGTCATGGTTTTGAAATCATTAGAATCAAATTCATGCATGGAGTATATTTTTTAGCCTTTTTTGCTTTGAGGACTTTGGTCAGCTCAACCTTTTTTGGCATTTACCATTTTGTAAATGTTGACCTTATTTAGCTCAACATGCTCTGCACCAATATCATAGGAAAGAAGAGTTAAAACTTTTCTTGTTTTAATACTATAATGACCTATTCGGTCGTTGCTAAAAGAACCTCATCTATGGGCACGGGGTACGAGGAATTTTGAAAATATGGTCCCGAACTTATACAAATGGATTTAGCTAAAAATTTTAAAATTTGAAATTTTGGGTCCTACTAACGTTATCCCTCTATAGAGGAAATTTTTCAGCTATAGCGGCACCATAGTAGCGACCGATTGTCTACTTTACTGGGACGCTGAAGGCAGAAACCAGACCCCATTTTTATTAATTTTTTTTCTTCACTTTAGTTGTAAAAAGAACGAATGAGGCTTCAAAAAAACCTATTTAGGGTTGCCTTATGGCCATGGAGCAATGAAGAGGAGGAAATACGCTCTAATGGGGTAAAACCCATGGTTTTCTCACGGATTTCAAGTTGAAAATCACTAGCACGAAGTCAAAAACTCGCGTTCATGCCTCTATAACAGCTTCTTGGCATCCAGGTAGGCTAGGTTTAACTAAATAGTTTAGACCTGGATTAGAAAGCATAGGCATAACATATATTGACGGCAAATTTCATGCTTAGGTCTGTGGGCATGGTGTTGGGATGGATAAAAAGGGTAAAATTCGACTGTTTGGATGAAAATTTGATGTTGCTTGAGATATTAAAATCTGTCAACTAATTAATATGCATTTTTATTAATTTTTTTCATTCTTGAATGTTTAAAATGGTACTGTACCCATAAAATGGTTTAGAACTTAATAAATGCCTAGTTAGAAGTGGTTGGTGTTGGTGGATTTCGAGAAATCTAATTGGTTGGTGTTGGTGGATTCTGAGGAATCTATGGTGATTGGTGTTGTTGGATTCTGAAGAATCTATGGTGGTAACCAGAAAAACGACAGTCTTGTTAAGATGTTTAGTGTTAGGATGGAAGGTTGGATGTACTACGGTGCGTACCATAGGTGTGGAAATATACCTTAGACATTGCTTGTTCTAGCTAAGCCCCCTAATGATATATGGATTGTAGGTGATAGTTTAATGTAGTTGAAACCCAACTTATTTTATGTGTGCATGTTAACTGTTTCTTCGTATGCTTGTTACAATGCATGTTCAAGGAAAGTGAATAGTAAATTGATATCTTAAGTGTTAATCATATGCAATAAAATTGTATCAAAAGCTTGTTGGTTTTACAAGTGTGAGTGTTGTTTACTATGGTTGTGATTATTGTGATATCTATAATTATTATGGGATATATCGATATTTGAGCATCATCACGGGATTTATATTATTATTGTGGGATATACCAGTATTTGAACATATTCACGAGATTGGTTGATATAAGGTTGGTAGGCACTAGCTATTTGGGATTTTGGTCTATGGACAAGAGCTTGACCCCTACAGGTCATGGTTAGTGGGAGACCATAAGACCCTTAACATATGTGTACAAGGTATTGGTGAGTGTGAAGGTTCCTTGAGTGAACTGGGTTTATGTGTTATCTAATATTATATTTAGTTCCTTAAGTGGACTGGGTTTCTTGTGGACCTGTTATAATTGTATTGTTGACTTGCTTATATGTGGGTTCCTTGAGTGAATCGAGATTTATGATTACTAACTTGTTGATCGAATGGGATCCTTGAGTGATCCGGGCTAAATTGCAAATGAATGACATATCTCTTATTTGTCTATCTACTTATGTATTTGAGATATAGTTAGTATATTAATGTGGAGTCATGGTTTGTTGACTTGGTTGATGCTACTAGTCATGGTCTTGACTTGAGTTGTTGCCTATTTTGACTTGTACTTGATTAAACTCTGTAGCTATTTGAAAAGGACAAATGTTCTTAATGGAAATAAGTTATTTGAAAGCATGGTTATGCTCTTGGTATGGTTATGGTCATTGATCTAGTGGTTGATATTGTTGAGATAAGGTAGGCGGGTTGTTGCTGTTTTGCTATTTAATTTCTTATAGCCTTATTTGAAATCTTAGGCGGGTGTTAATGCGTGACCGGGGTAACAGAATCCGGATAAGTGTTGCGTAAATGTCAGTAATAATGGGTTGTTAAGGTTGGGAACCGTTAAAGTTAGGTATGGTAGAGTTCATAATTAAATGAGTGTTTAAGGCCCGACTTGATGACATGGTGGAAAGGTGGTGCTTTGAATTGAATGTAGTGTAGCAGTTGACTACGGAGTTGTAAGAATAGTAAAAGATAAGGGAGGTAAATAATTAAGGGATGGAGGGTCTTTGACTAAACAAACTCTTGATTTGCATGTTTTCTTTCAGATATTTATGTGATGTTTATGTGATTTAATTTGAGTCGACCGATGATGGTTACCAGTACGTTTTATTTGTACTGATACTACTCTTGCTAGACCATTTTTTGGGTATAGTTTGGTTGCAGGATCAGTAGATGTTTCATACTTGATGCGGTAAAGATCTCCAACAGCTTCTATCATTGTTTCTTACGGTGAATGCTAGGTCATGTGTATTGTTCCTCATTTTCTCATAGTAGCTCTTGTGCCTGCTTAGTCTAGGTCCTTGAGTAGAGTGTTTAATTTGAATTTTTAAGTTTTATAAACCAGTTTTAATAAATAAAGATATTTTATTATTTCTTAATGACTTTTACATGTATTTTAATTAGGTGGTAAGGGTTCTCCTATCTAGGTGAATTAAAGCAGGTGCCTGTATGATCCGATTAGTTAGGTCGTGACAAATAATTGAAAGAGCCTTGGAAATTTCTTTTCTCCTCTTCTTAACCTCCAAAGGAGTGTAGGGCTCTCTAAGCCTCTTTGATGGAATGACACCCCTCTTAGATGTCAATTCTTTGATTGCATAAGTCAATGCACTTAATGTTTTAATCACTTCATTATGTTTGTCCTTGCATTGTTGGCATTGACATGCAAAACAACAGTTAAAAGAGGCAACACCAATAAATGATTGTCTACCCATCCTGTGTGGAAAATCTGTAGTATGCCCACTAAAAGGGGTGTATCCACCACCAAAATCAGCATCATCAGTATTACCATAATCATGGTCATATCTTGTTTCAAAAACTGTAAGAGGAGTATCAACAACAGCAACACCATCATCAACACCAACCACAACACCATCAACAACAACATCACCAAGAACAAGCTCACCCTCCCTGAGTGCTTTTCTTTTGATGGTTGTTGCTCCAACTAATTCCTTTTTTATCCTATCAATTACTTAGGGTCCGGTAATGTTTCCACAGACCCTAAAGTAACAAGAAATGGCATCTTTAATTCTCGATTAGTTGGAATAAGCCACAAATGCACAATCTAAAACCAACAAGTACGTGTATTAGAAGTGTTTATAACATTAAAATTAATCACTAATTAAAATAACTTATGTGTAATATGTTGCAACATATGTGAATTTTGAAAAAATAAGTTAAGTTAATCTATGTAAAAGTAAAATTACTGCTTCCTCAAGGGGGTTGAGAAGATCAAGAACTTTCACTTTTTTTATCATTCTTGGCCGACAATCATCTAAGAATTTTTGGAGTAGAAACCTCTTCTTGGTAATCCTTCACTTGTTGTCGGAGATGAAGAATGGCTTCAAATGCCCAAGCCTATAAAAATGATGCCAACAAATCAAAATCATTATTCAATAAAAAATAAATAAAACACAAAACAAGAAATGTTTGCCATGAAAACCTATGGAAAGCCATATAAGTTGACTGTCTTTGGCGTTAACAGAGTCAATAACTATTTAACTGTCATTTTGAAGCTTTCATAGCCCCAAGGATAGTTGTTGAATGCCTCAAGATCCTCGGAGAGCTTTATTAAACCAAGTGGTATGTTGTTGTTAACGTTTCTAGACCAAAGAATATATGTGCAAACCACACTAAACACAATGATTGCTTGTGCTTCTTTGGAAGCCTTGTACCTTTCAACTCTTCAAGCAAATTGAGAAGGTACTTCTGCTTCTGATAGAGATATTGTTTGTACATCAAGCTCCTTTAATGGTGAATGTAGCCTAGCTACTTTACTTCTTCATTTCTTTGGAGTTGATTCTCTTCCTTTTCTTTTGGTTGGAGGCATTTTATCTACAATCAGGAGGTGAACAAAAAAGGTTACAATTGATTTGTGCATCATTAAAAAAAGGTATACGTGAATTTAACAACTACAATAAAGTAAAATAATATTCCTAATAGATGAGTGATCTGTTGCAACAGATGAGTGATCTGTTAAACACATGAGTAATCTGTTAAAACAGATGAATCATCTATTGAAAGAATATAACGACCCTTTCCGTCATTATGGGTAAGTCTAATGTGCCAAAATTCAGATTAAGATTTTCCCCAAATTAGAAGTGAGAATTTTTAGGTTAGAATAGTCTAGGATGAAATCCAAGCATGGTATGGTCTAGGGAAATTTTGGAATGGATTGGTTAAAGGTTATGTAATTCGAAGTAATTTTGTGTTAGTCAAGTCGATAAGGAATCCATAGGATCTTTCGGAAGTGAATTCGGGTGAGTAGAACTTTTGATATCAAACTTGACATAAAGGGGTTGGTTTTAGACGTTAAAATTTGAGGGTGCATTACGAAAAAGGCAAAACTAGGAGCAATCCTGAGTTTTCACCTCACCCACTATAGCGGGTGGCAGGAGGTTATTACTGCACCACTATATCAGGAATTTTCCTGCTATAACGGGAACCAACTTTGGTCAATCACGACATAACTGGTGGATCCTGCTATAGCGAGGCCTCTATAGTGGGTTGGGCCGCTATAGTGGGATATGTGCTGATTAATGCAGAAAATACTCCAAAAATATTATGTTTGTTCCATTTTCATTTTGGGTATAACCGTGGCAATTTAGGGCTATTTCCACCTATTTTCCTTCAAAACTCTTTGTAAAGGTAAGTTAATCACTTCAATTGACTAGTTTTTTGATTATTAACTCATAGAATCACTAGTTTATGGGTTTTGGGGAGGATTTAGCTTGACCTAACTGATTTTTTAATGCAATAGGGTAAATTCGATATAAAACCCTTGTTTTTTGGTTAAAAATTGTTAAATTATTCTTGCATGACTATAATTCACCATTGTAACCATGAAATTGATAGGATTAAGGTAGACTGATGATAGAAAACTCTAGAATGGGAGGAATGATCATGAATTTGGCCTTGGAGTTTTGGGATTAGGTTATAATCCTTGATATTGTTAGGTCATTTGGTTGATTATGTGTTGTATTGATATTTTTAGACCACAATCAAACCCAGGTAGCAAGAAAAGGCAAAGCTCAAGTTTGTTACAGTATTTTAGGCTTGGATTGAGGTAGGTGATAGTTTAACCTAGTTGAAACCCAATTTGTTTTATGTGTTCATGATAATTGTTTCTTCGTATGCTTGTTACAATGCATGTTCAAGGAAAATGAATGACTATTTGATATCCTAAGTGTTAATCATATGCAATGAACTTATGTTAAAATCTTGTTAGTTTTACAAGTGTGATTACTGTTATTATTGTGATTGTGATTGTTGTGATATCTGTTGATTATTGTGGGATATACCATTATTTAGGAATCTTCATGGGATTGTTTGGTATAAGGTTGGCAGGAACTTGATGTCTGGGATTTGGTACATAGATAAGAGCTAGTCCCCTGCAGGTCATGGCTAGTGGGCGACCATAAGACCCTTAACATGTGTGTACAAGGGATAGGTGAGTGTGATGGTTCCTTGAGTGAATCGGGTTTATGTGTTGACTTGTTATATTTGGTTCCTTGAGTGAACCGATTTTATGTGTTGACTTATTGTATTTGGTTCCTTGAGTGAACTAGATTTATGTGTTGACTTGTTATAATTAGTTTCTTGAGTGAACCAGGCTTATGTGTCAACTTGTTATAAATAGTTTCTTGATGAACCGTGAAATTGGATTATTAACATGGTTATTGTTGAAATAGATCCTTGAATGGTTTGGGCTAAATTATAAATGACTGGTATAACTCTTCAAATGTTTGCTTACTTATGTATTTGAGACATGGTTAATATATTGTTGTTGAGTTATGGTTTGTTGACTGTGATTTCTTATTGGTAGTCATGGTCTTGACTTCAGTTGTTTTCCATCTTAACTTGTATTTGACTTGTACTTGGTTAAACTTTGTGACTTTTTGAACAAGGTTAAGTGTCATAAACTTGAGGTAAAGTTACATGGTAGGTGTTCATGGTTGTTCTTGCTTTACTAAGTCATGGTTGCTTGTTCACATATCTTATTTTGTGTTGGCCGATGACCCTACCAGTACACCGGTGTTTCTTGTGTAATGATACTACATGTGCTCTTGTTTTTATTGAGAGTAGAGAATTTTTCGGTGATTGTTTCAAGACCTCAGCTTTAGAGAGGATAGTATTCGAACTCAAGGGTGAGCTACATCTTTTGGGCTGCCATGGGTTCTTCACTTAGTTTTTAGTCCATTGTTTCAGATATGAATATTCTCACTTGTTTTTGGGTTGAACCCATTTCATTGATATTTGTAGTGTTTTGGTACAATGACTTTCAGGTTTTAGGGGATTGTTTAGCATTCATTTATTTTCGCAATTGGTATTTCATTTAGAATATTGGAGACATTATTTTATTTGATGAAAAATAGTTAGTTGCCTTATTTTGGCTAAGTGTTCGGCTTGAAGGTTTAGGGTTAGATGGTTCTCCCACTGGAGGGTTAGTGTGGGTGCCATTTACGATGGGTTTGGATCGTGACAAAGTTGGTATTAGAGTCCTAGGTTCGTTGATCTCATTGTGCCAAAACTGGTCCAGTAGTGTTTTGTGGAATAGTATGGAGATGTCTGTACTTTTCTTTGAGAGGCTATAGGACTTTAGGAATCTATCATTTTATTTCTTTTTTCATACTATAACTTGATTCCAATTGGTATCTGGTGATTCAAATTTGTATTTGACCTTCTTTATTTTTTTATTCCCAGATGGTGAACACTAGAGCAAACGGAGCTAGAGCTGCAACTCATGTACCAATAGCTCCAGCTGCAGAACCGATTGTTTAGGGGCGAGAAATGGGTATGGAAAGAGAAAGAGGAAGAGCAACACCCACTAGGGGTGGAGCTCGGGTAGCAGCTAATCAGGCCCATCAAAGGTCAGTGACACCTCCCTACCCCAGGATCATGATGATGAGGTTGAGGTTATGAACGAGGATGTTGTAGAGCAGGAGGATGTAGTGCTAGTTCGGGGTAAATCTCTTCCTCCTGATGTGTTTTGAGATAATTCAGCAGGTACTTTCTTTTCTAAGTAGGTTGGCCAATACTGGGGACACTCCTGGTATACCTGCTTATCAGTTTCCAGGTGTTCAACCAACTGCTACAGCTTCTCCTAGAATGGGGAGGCTTTGGGGACTAAGATTTTCCCTTACACGATGTTAGGTCCTATCATGACTGGGACTGAACATGACATGCAGACTAAGTTACTGAAGATGAAACCTCCTACTTTTGTTGGCTCTGAGACTGGGGATGCATTTAAATTCATCGTTGATTGTTACAAAAGGCTGTATAAAATGGGTTTTATTGAGCAACATGGTGTTGAGTTTGTTACCTTACAGATGCAAGGTGATACAAAGCAGTGGTAGAGGGCGTATGTGGAGTGTTGATCACCAGTTTTACCTCTATTGACATAGGTTCAATTTCACGACCTATATTTGGAGAAGTATGTACCTCGGATTCTTCGTAATAGCAAGAAGGATGAGTTTCTGGCCCTTGAGCAGGACAATATGTCTGTTTCGGCCTATGAGGCCCAGTTTCATGCTTTGTCCCATTATGCTACTTTGTTACTTGGTACAGAGGATGAGAGGATTTGGTTGTTTGTGAAGGGCCTAAACATTGACTTGCAGGTTTTGTCTATTCATATGACTTTTGCTGGGAAGAACTTTAATGAGGTTGCTGATTATATGAAAAATGTAGCAAGGGTAAAGCAAGTTTGTCAGGTGAAGGTGTTAGCAAAGAAGTCCCAAAATGCGGGTAACTTTGGAGGTTCTTATTCCAAGGGTCATAGCCATCAGGCCAATTGGCTTGCCCTATTCAGTTAGCTCTGCCAGCTTCTATAGGGGGTCAGTCAGGGGCCATTCAACATCCCTCAGTTGTTAGACGCCAAGAGGCTTCTTATTCTTTGGCCAGTAGGCCTTCTCTTGATCAAGGTTGATATACTTCTGGTGTTGTGGAGCACTTCTAGAGAGAGTTTCCTCAGAGACAGGCTGGGTTACAGGGTCAACAATAGGCTAGAGTTGTGGTTCCTGCTTGTAGAGGTGGTAGAGGTAATGGTAATGGTAAGGGATGTCCATAAGGTGGGTGGGGTATTAATTAAAGAGGTTGTGGTGGAAGCTGAGGGGGTGGTAATGCAGGAAAAGGTGGAGTGCTGCCTGTTAGGGAGGTTGCGTAGCTTAATGATAGAGCTCATATTATGCCTTTCCAGGCAAGATCGAGGTTGAGGCTTCCGATGCTGTCATTACAGGTACTATTCTCATTGTGACCAGATGGCTACTATTTTGTTTGATTCCGGTTCCACTTATTCTTATGTATCTGTTAGATTTGCCTTGGGATTTGATTTGATTTGTGATATACTTGACTCTCTTATTTATGTGTCTACTCCGGTCTGAGTCTCTGTGGTAGTGACCCATGTGCATCGTGCTTGTTTTGTATTGTTCATGGATTTTCAGACTTCGGTAGACTTGATAATCTTGGATATGCTTGATTTTGACATTATCCTGGGTATGATCTAGCTATCTCCGTATCATGTTGTTTAAATTGTAATGCTAAGACTTTGACTTTAGATATGCCTAAGATGGATAAGCTAGAGTAGGAAGATGTATATAAGCCAAAACCTGTGAAAATTATATCTTTTATTTAGGCTAAGAAGTTTGTTGGGAGAGGGTGTTCGACCTTTCTAGCTCATTTCCAAGATATTAGTGCAGAGTCCCTTTCTGTTGGGTCAGTTCCCGTGGTGTCAGAATTTCAGGAGGTGTTTCCCACAGATTTGCCTTGGTATGCCTTCGGATCGAGACATTGATTTCTGTATTTATTTAGAGCCAGGCACTCGCCCCATTTCTATTCCTCCCTATTAAATGACTCCAGCTGAATTGAGGGAACTCAAGACTCAGTTGTAGGAGTTACTTGATAAGGAATTCATTCGTCCTAGTGCTTCTTTGTGGTGTGCTCCAGTGTTGTTCGTTAAGAAGAAGGGTGATCGCATGAGAATGTGTATCGACTACGGGTAGTTGAATAAGGTTACCATCAGGAATAAGTATCCCTTACCCCAGATAGATAACCTTTTTGATCAGTTACAAGGTACTTCCATTTTCTCCAAGATAGACTTGAGGTTGGTTTATCACTATCTAAAGATTCGGCCTGCGGATATACCTAAGACAACTTTCAAGACTCAGTATGGGCATTATGAATTTTTGGTCATGTCATTTGGGTTGACTAATGCACCAACGAATTTCATGAGCTTGATGAATGGTATTTTAAAGTCATTTTTGGATTCTTTTGTGATTGTTTTTATTGATGACATTTTGGATTACTCCAAGAGTGAGGAGGAACATATAGGCCATCTTTGCATTGTTTTGGGGATTTTAAAGGAGAAGCAGCTGTATGCTAAGTTCTCCAAATAGAAATTTTGGTTGACCTCTATTTTCTTTTTAGGGCATGTGGTTTCAGAAAAGAGGGTGATGGTAGATTCCCAGAAGATCGAGGATATTAAGAGTTGGGTTTGGCCTAGCTTTGTGACTGAGGTTAGAAGTTTTGTGGGTCTCGCTAGTTACTATTGCAGGTTTGTCAAGAATTTTGCCTCTATTGCTACTCACTTGACAAGGTTGACCCAGAAGGAGGTGCTATTTGTATGGTCAGATAAGTGTAAGGAGAGCTTCCAAAAGCTCAAGACACTTTTGACTACAACTCCCATTCTTTCCTTGCCAGTTGAAGGTAAGGATTTTATTGTATTTTGTGATGCTTCACGGTCTGGTTTGGGTGTTGTGTTAATGCAGGATAGGAATGTAATTACCTATGCTTCAAGGAAATTGAAGCCTTATGAGAAGAATTATCCAACCCATGATTTGGAGTTGTCAGCATTGATCTTTGCACTTAAGGTTTGGAGACACTACCTTTATGGTGTTAATTGTGAAGTGTTCATAGAACATCATAGTTTGCATCTTGTTTTCACCCAAAAGGATTTGAATTTGAGAAAGAGAAGGTGGATGGAATTATTGAAGGATTATGATATGACCATCCAATACCATCTGGGTAAGGCCAATGTGGTGGCAGATACATTGAGCCAAAAAGTCATGTATTTTTGGCATTTCAAGTCTTCCCACAATGGCTACAGGTCATGTATGACTTCCCAAAACTGTCTGTTTGGTTATCGAATAGTTCGTTTGGGTTTTAAGCTCATTTCCCTATTTAGGAGCTTTTGCTGTTAAGAAATTGATCTCGGACCAAAACTCGTAGTAAACGATCTCGGGTGAGAATTCCGACACGCCATCAGCTTCAAAACGTTGATTTTAGGCTAGAGGGATCCTTGGTTCAGTTCCCGAGGCTTTCAGACTCATTTGGGCTATTGGGTAGAGTTTGGTTAAATAGAACTATAGGTGTGGGCCCTACATTTTATCAAAATGACCTCGGATGGAAATTTTGATAGTTCCATTGAGTCCGAAATGTCAATTTGGTGTGGTAGCATAGTTCATTTATGCGCACAGGGTTCCAAATAAATCTCGAGCACCCGATCGGAGTCCATTTGGACTTAGCAAAATTTGATGACTCAAGTTACTGGTGCAGCCACTTAAGAGACCAAAGGACCGCTTAAGCAGTAGTCGCTTTAGCAGCAAGGCCATTACTTAAGAAATGCTGGCCAGCCAAGCGATTGTCGCTTTAGCGACCATCTTATTGCTTAAGCGAGCTTTAGCGATACTTGACTGCACAGCTGAGGGTCGCTTTAGCGATCCCTGTCCGCTTAATCGGACGTTGCTTTAGCGATCAGGGTGTATCTTAAGTGAACCCCACCTCTCCTGACCCATCACTTTAGCGATCAATCTTCGCTTAAGCGGTAGTCGCTTAAGGGACCCAGTAGTCGCTTTAGCTGCAACTGCTAGTGTTAAATATCCCTTCTTCACCCGATTTTCCCTTATTTCTTTATGGCTTTTTCCCATTTTTGAGAGCTTGGAATGTGGGAAAGTGTGGTAAATCATCCATTGAAGCTAAGGTAAACTAGTTCAGCACTCTTTGGTCATTTTTCATTATTTTCCCCATCAAATTCCATCCTTTTTCATTTAAAATTCTTCAAAATTAGGTCTTTAATTCCTTAACTTTGTGTGTTGATTTGGGCCCCGATTTGTGCTCAACTTTTGAGCACACATTCTTTTTCCTTTGTGAGACCTCGTGAAGGATTCAATTTTGGGATTTCATTTACGGGCTCCACGGGCCCATTTTTGACCCGATTTTGGGCCCAGAGTTTTATATAGCAATATGGGTATCATTTTACGTGTAATAATGTATAGGTCATTATGTTGATAGTGTGATGTTGATTCAGGATTGGAGAGCAAGGACGAGCAATTTGCAAGCGATTCAAGATTGCGGTTGGACTTCAAGGTAGGCTTCGGTCTACTCTTCTCTATGAGATTGTGTATAGTATAGATTGCATGCTAGGTAGGGATGATAGGATATGTTCATGACTGGGATAGCATGACTTGACTGATTTGGGAATTCGGGATAGAAATGTGACTCAAACCTTAGTATAAAATACCCATTATGGCCATAGAATCCTATTACCCTTGATTCTAAGTATGCTAACCATAGTTTGGATGGTATTTTCCCCAACTAGAGCCTTATAGTGATTCTATGTCCTTGATTACCATAGTTTCCTGGGTTATGAGGCTTTATTATGCTGGTTATATATTGTTGGGCCTGAGGCCGTGGTTATAATACTAGTTGGACTCCAGTTGAGTATTTTATCCCTAAAGGGAGCATGATTCTAGATTACAAATGTTTAGGCACTTCTGGTCGTATTGTTTGGATACTAATGATGGCATGCATACTTTAGAGCGCATTTATGCTCACTTAGTGGTACGATTTTGACCAAAACCTTGATTTTACTTTTGTTTTCTAAAAAGGGATTTATTCCCACTTTTCACCTCTAAAATGGATTCCTTTACAATAGGAATCCTACCACCTTATTTAATGAATTATGAGCTCTGAAACTAAAAATGTTGTTTTGAAAATTAGACCGAGGTTGAATCGGTCCATTATTAATCCACTCTTTTACCATTACTACTTACTTCGATCGAAAGAGATTTTGACCCTTTCTATGCTATTATGCTGGTTTAGTCTCAAACTTGATCTGGGGCAATAGATTTACAGACTTACACTCTTTTAGTCACGGTTCGAATCTGTGCACTTATTATACTTATATATATCTCCGAAACTGGATGGAGTAGACTGATTATGATGATTATTGGTAGTCTTGGTTTGGGACCAGGCAGTATATTCGGCTATTCCGAGTCCCATAGAGGCCACTTCGTCCATGAGCCATAGTGTTGGAGAAGGATGGTCTCCGCAGGCCCTGTCTTTGTGAGCTACTGAGTTGGATAAGGTGTATACACTTGGTACATTATGGCACTCGGATTGGGTATGGTACTATTGGTTTATGTTGCATTCATTCATTCCTATGCATTGCTTATCACAAGTATGATTGTTTGGTGCTTATATTTATCGGCCTTATAGGGGATTGTATAGGTATAAGCTATGATTGATGTTTGCTGAGTGTT
The DNA here is from genome assembly GCA_031232105.1 of Capsicum rhomboideum. Classification (NCBI taxonomy): domain Eukaryota; kingdom Viridiplantae; phylum Streptophyta; class Magnoliopsida; order Solanales; family Solanaceae; genus Capsicum; species Capsicum rhomboideum. The sequence continues at coordinate 120,961,223 of CP124711.1, forward strand.
GGCTTGAACCTTCCATTCTTATGGTGGCCCGATTTGGTATTGTTTGTTAGGACTAGTCGGTTACTTTACTGTTGGTTATTATGGTTAGTTCATGGCAGGATTATTATGGACTAGTACCCGAGGCTGTCGGTAGGTTTCTGATCCCTTTCCTTTTCTATGGTAAATTACATCATTGATCGTTACCTCACGGTTAGACATTATGGTTAGGGACCTGATTATGCTAGTATTAACTTCCCTGCTTGGTTATGATCCTTGAGATATTAGGTTGACTCCCTCAGGTTATTACCTTTGAGTTAGTCCTATATGTATATGTGTGTGTGTGTGTGTGTATATATATATATATATATATGGAATTACCATATATCCCTCTCTTCCTTTGTCTATTCATATCATATATATTCTTTGGCCATGTATACTACTATATATCCTTCTTTCACTCTTCATTGGTATTTTGGCTAGTGATATATGGTATTGTACTGTAGTTCCTGAATACTGTTAGAATAGGATAGTGTATCCTTATTACTCCATTAGCCTCATTATGCTTAGTTTTCCTATATAGTTGCTTGCAATTATATTCTTGCTTACATGTTATTTATGCTTGCATTATCTTTGGAGCTCAGTAGGTCGATGCCTACTGAGTACCATGTGTTTGGTACTCATACTACACTTCTGCAGCCTACAGATCATCGTACCATTGACGTGTGCATAGTGTAGAGTAGCTATGGATAAGATATTTGGGGTGAGCTCTTGACGTTTGGAGTATTCCTGCTCTCCCTTTTATTGATTAGACTAATCTCTATTTTGTATTTTAGATACAACATGTACTATTATTTATTCTATATTTCACTTTGTACTCCCGTTGTATTATAAGCTCTTGTACCGACTTCACCAGGTCTTAGAGTTGTAAGCTATATATTAGTCTCTTTATTATATTCTTTTCAACTGCTTTTCTTATTTCTCTTGGTAGTCCGTTACTAGTTGTTCCGAACTATGGGTTGGCTTTCCTACTGGTGGGTTAGAGTAGGTGTCATTATGAACTGAGAAATTGGGTCGTGACAGAGGGTGTCAAGGCGACCCTTGGCTAGAGAGATTCAGACTCTAGCAACACAGTTCATGTAGTTTGGTGTTTCTGAAAGGGGTGGAGTGTTGGCTAGTGCAGTGGTAAGGTCAACATTCCTTGATCAAATCAAGGCCAGATAGTTTGAAGATGAGAAGTTGAATAAACTTCAGAACAAGGTAGTATGTGGTAAAGTGTCTGACGCCACACTTTATGCGTATGGGATGTTGATGGTAAGGGGATACGTATGTGTGCCTCGAATTGGTGATTTAATTCTAGGTTTGCTTGCAAAAGCTCATGGTTCTCAATACTCTATTCATCCAGGTGCAACCAAGATGTACTGGGATTTGAGACAGCTCTATTGGTTGCCCGGGATGAAGATAAATATAATTGAGTATGCGTCTAAATGCCACAATTATTAGTAGGTGAAGTACGAGTATTAAATGCCTATGGGTTTACTTCAGAGGATGCCTATTCCCGAGTAGAAATGGGAGAGGATAGCTATGGACTTTGTGGTGGGTCTTTCTAATACCTTGGGGTAACATTACTTTATTTGGGTCATAGTAGACAGGCTGATCAAGTCAACTCATTTCATCTCAATTAGAATGGATTATAGCTCGAAGCAGTTAGCCAAGATTTATATCCAGGAGATACTGAGGTTGCATGGGGTTCCAATTTCCATCATTTTTGATAGAGGTATGCAATTCACCTCTAAGTTTTGGGTTAGGTTACATGTAGAGGTAGGCACTAAGCTTGACTTCAGCACTGCTTTCCATCCTCAGATAACGGGCAGTCAGAGAGGACTATTCTAGTGCTACAGGATATGTTAAGAGCTTGTGTGATTGACTTTGGTGGTCATTGGGATAAGGTTTTGCTATTGTGTGAGTTTTCATATGATAATAGCTACCATTCTTTCATCGATATGGCTCCATTCGAAGCACTCTATGGGAGGAGGTATAGATCACCCATAGGATGGTTCGAAGTTGGTGATGCGCCTTTGGGCATGAATTTGGTGAAGAAAGCTCAGTAAAAGGTGAGGTTCATTCAAAGTAAATTATTGGCATCCTAGAGTAGGTAAAAGGAATAAGCGGATCACAAGGTGGGGGATATGTCATTCAAACCCCGTGAGCACGTTTTGTTGAAAGTATCTCTCATGAAAGGAGTTATGCAGTTTGGAAAGAAGGGTAAGCTTAGCCCTTGATATATTGGTCCATTTGAGGTTCTCGATGATGTGGGCCTGGTCTCTTATAGGTTGGCATTGCCACCAAGCCTGCCAGGGGTCTATTCGGTGTTCCATATGTCTATCCTTATGATGTATCATGGGGATGGGGATTACATCATTAAATAGGATTCAATTTTACTTGATAAGAATCTTTCTTATAAGGAGGAACTGGTTGTTATTCTTAATAGGGACATCTGAAAGTTGAGGACGAAGGAAATTCGATTGGTAAAGGTCCAATGGAAGCATCGTCCTGTTGAGGAAGCTACTTGGGAAATCGAGAGGGACATACGGGTTAAATACCCTCACTTGTTTAAGGATACAGGTACTCTTTTCCTTCTTTCTTAACTTTTTTTTTCTTAATTGATTGTTCGGGGACTAATGATGGGTAAATTAGTATTATTTTCGTTTCATTCTCGTTTTGGGCATAGTTGTGGCAATTTAGGGCGATTTTCACCTATTTACCTTTAAAACTCTTTGTAAAGGTAAGTCACTCTAATTAACTAGTTTTTTGATTATTAACTCATAGAATCATTAGTTTACGGGTTTTGGGTAGGATTTAGCTTGACCTAACTGATTTTTCTGGGGCAATGGGGTGAATTGGGTATAAAACCCTTGCATTTTGGTTAAAAATTGTTAAATTACTCTTGCATGACTATAATTCACCATTGTAACCATTAAATTGGTAGGATTAAAGTAGAATAATGATTGAAAATCTAGAATGGGAGGAATGATCATGAATTTAGCCTTGGGGTTTCAGGATTAAGTTATAATTCTTGATATTGTTAGGTCATTTGGTTCATTATATGTTGTATTGAAGTTTTTAGACCATCATCAAGTTGAGGTTGCAAGAAATTGCAAAGATCAAGTTTGTTAGAGCATTTCGGGCTTGGATTAAGGTAGTGATGGTTTAACATAATTGAAACCCAATTCGTTTTATGTGTGCATGATAACTGTTTCTTTGTATGCTTGTTACAATGCATGTTCAAGGAAAGTGAATGACTATTTGATATCCTAAGTGTTAATCACATGAAATGAACTTATGTTACAAGCTTGTTGGTTTTACAAGTGTGATTATTGATATCATTGTGGTTGTGATTGTTGTGATATCTGTTGATTATTGTGGGATGTACCGGTATTCGAACATCTTCACTAAATTGGTTGGTATAAAGTTGGCAGGCACTTGATGTCTGGGATTTGGTACATGGACAAAAGCTCGTCCCCTGCAAGTCAAGGCTAGTGGGCGACCATAAAACCCTTATCATTTGTGTATAAGGGATAGGTGAGTGTGACAGTTCCTTGAGTGAATCGGGTTTATGTGTTGACTTGTTATATTTGGTTAGTTGAGTTAACCGAGTTTATTTGTTGACTTGTCGTATTTGGTTCCTTGAGTGAACCAGGTTTATGCGTTGACTTGTTATAATTGGTTCCTTGAGTGAACTGGGCTTATGTGTCAACTTGTTATAAATGGTTTCTTGATGAACTGGGAAATTGGATTATTAACATGGTTATTGTTGAAATAGATCCCTGAATCATCCGAACTAAATTATAAATGACTGGTATAACTCTTCAATTGTTTACTTACTTGTGTATTTGAGACATGGTTAATATATTATTGTTGAGTCATGATTTGTTGACTGGAATTTCTTATTGGTCGTCATGGTCTTGACTTGAGTTGTTGTCCATCTCAACTTGTATTTGACTTGTACGTGGTTAAACTCTGTGACTTTTTGAATATGGTTAATTGTCATAAACTTGAGGTAAAGTTAAATGGTATGTGTTAATGGTTGTTCTTGCTTTACTAAGTTATGGTTGCTTGTTCACATATCTTATTTTGGGTTGGCCGATGATTCTACCAGTACATCATTGTTTCTTATGTATTGATACTATACGTGCTCTTATTTTTGTTGAGTGTAGAGCAATTTTTGGCGACTGTTTCAAGACCCAGTTGTAGAGCAGATAGCATTCTAACCTAAGGGTGAGCTATATCTTCTGGGCTGCCATGAATTCTTCACTTATTTTCTGGTCCATTGTTTCAAACTTGGATATTTTCACTTGTTTTTTGGGTTGAACCCATTTTATTGATATTTGTAGTGTTTTGGTATAATGATTTTCAGGTTATAGGGTATTGTTTAGTATTCGTTTATTTCTGAAATTGGTATTTCGTTTAGAATATTGGAGACATTATTTTATTTAATGAAAAATAGTTAGTTGCCTTATTTTGGCTATGTGGTGGGGTTGAAGGTTTTGGGTTAGATGGTTCTCCCACCAGAGGGTTAGTGTGAGTGCCACTCACGACGGGTTTGGGTCATTACAAGAAATCAAACTAAGAAAGCTGATGTAATATTTTTTCCAACAGATGGGTAATATGTTCCCAACAGATGACTCATATGTTGCAACATATTACCATCTGTTGGAATATTAAAATAGTTGCAAAAACACACCAGTAACAATAGGAGAGAACAATATAGCACAACAATAAAAGATCAATCAACACCATTCTCCAATGTTCAAGAATCAACAACAATTCCAACAACAAGCCACAAATATTACCACTTGAACAACAATGTTCAAGAACAACAACAATAACACCAATAAATTCACCTTTCACTGAAGAAGATACATAAGTTATTTACAATACAACAACCATATCAAGTGTTAAGCGAGAGCAAATACCAAAAATTGACTAACAATTACTAACTTAACTTTGGAGAGAAGACGACCATAACTTTTTATTAACCAAAACCATAATCTGTTGAAAACCCATTTTGAACCCATTTTACTATACTTTTAGACCAATTTAAGAATACAAAATATAATCACAAGTACACTCTGAACAGTTGTTCACTAAAAACTATGGTACAATCTCAACAATTATTGGATTGTGTCACGAAAGATTTCTCAAGAAAAATTCAAAATTCAAATTTCACTACTTTCACAACAATGTTCGACAACAACAACAACAAAAAACAAATATCAAATTTCACCAAAAAAAAACAAACAAACCATAAATGAGGGTTTCAACAATCATAACAAGGGTTAAGAGAAGAAATCCCAAAAATTAGGGTTTCTTTCTAAAGCATGAAATCTCAAAATTGTTAATCCTAACTTTGAAGACAAGACAACTCAGTTCTTCTTTTCCTTTTTTAACATACAAATCCTAATTTTTTAAACCAAATAAAAGAGAAGCCTTTACCTGAGAAGAGAGAAAATTACTGGTTAGAAGAGAAGAAGGAAGGACAGACATCGCTGACGTTGAGGTCGTCGGAGGTAGAAATCGCGCAAATCTGTTGGTTTTTTGTTACAACACGTGTGAAGGAAAGGAGAAGAGAGAAGAGAGAAGAGAGAGCAGTTGAGGAGTTTCAATTTTCCGATTTTTTTTTTTTTCATTTTAAAACTGATTTTGATTTTAAATGAGTTTAACAAGTTTTAAAATTGTCACTTCAGCACATAATTAACTTAATCCTTTTTTTAAGTGCCATTTGACCTTGGCTTGGTCAATGTGTTACCAAACCTAATTTAAAGACTTGGAATACACCTTCCATTCAATTTTCTCTACTTATAGTTAAATGCATATCCTCCGTTATACTTTGACACTGATTTATATTCAATGGATGGACACGTGGAAGTTCTAGAACAAAAAAACTTGGTCCTAATTTAATATATTTAATTCTAATTTAATTCACATTTTGAGATGAAAAATTTCAAGAAACTTATTTTCTTCCAAGAAATAGATTCAGAATTAAGGTAAGGAATGAAAAATATTAAAATACGAGCTTTCGTTCATAAAATTTGTGGAAAATATCAACTAATTCGTTGAAGGGGATGAATTATAGCAATTTGTTCCAACCCAAGACATAAACAAAGATAGGGATAATCAGATTTGCCAGAAGAGCCGATGTATGAATAAAGAATCTATTTTGACATCAAATAGATATATTCATATATGTCTGACTCATATTTATGAGATGATAAAATATGGCAAAATTTATACTGAAAATTAGTTCATGTAGGAATATACGTATTGGTTCATGTAAAGGTGCACGTAGAATACCAAAATCTCTTATGAAATTTCGAGTTTGATAAACGCTGGTCTGCTGCATGACGGGGTGATTTTTCCCTTTTATGAAAGCTGGTATCTCACTTTCAAAATAGACTCTCAACGTGGCGGTTTACACCTAGCTCCATAGATGGGCTAGTCACTGGCTAGTGAACGACCAACCTACCGAACCGGAGGCAACCGAGAATGTTATGTAAAAAGGACCAAAGAGGATCATATCTTGAAGGAGAAGGAGGAGGAGTGGGAGCTATCTTTAGGGAAGGAATCAAATGATTATGACATAAACAATGAGACAAAGAAGAGCACTTAGAGTACAAATTGACGTATTATATTCTTGAGTACCAAACCAAGGATACTGATATATTGACAGCATTCCGAGTAACTCCTCAACCTGGAGTTCCACCTGAAGAAGCAAGGGTCGCGACAGCTGCTGAATCTTCTGCTGGTACTTGGACAACTGTATGGACTTACCAATATTGATTGTTACAAAGGGTGATTCTACCACATTAAGTATATTATTGGATAAAAAGATCAATATATTTCTTATGTAGCTTACCCTTCAGACCTTTCTGAAGAAGATTCCATTTCTAATATGTTTACTTCCATTGTAGGTAATATATCCTGCACACAATATTTCTTGATAAAGTCAGTTTACTAGCATAACATTGTATCTGTTAGGATCTGTACATGCGCCTTTTGATGAGTGCGGTCACCGGAAATTTAAGTGACTTAATTTTGAATTATATGCCGCTAAATACATGGGTATGCGGGATAGAGTGGAATATCTCATCATTAAGTTTGGAATAAGATCTATAATGTTTTTGTTATACGTTTGGATAAATTTATACTCTCTACAATCCCCATAAAATCTTATCTCAAGCTTAACTCTGGGATATTCAATTTTGTCCCATCCAACTTGGAAAGTCCATGGATTATAATTCCAAGATAATTTAGTTCACGTACTAAACGACCCCTTTAGGTCTTAAATAATAATAAATTATAGCCAAACTCTAAAATCACCCTTGAGTCCTGTCAGAGATGTAGATCAAAGTGACACTACTTCAAGGAAGCCTTTCACAAGAAGTCAAGCTAAAGACCTTCAAACGTTGCCAGCTTTATGGATGAAAATGGAATCTTTGGAAGGTTCCATCATGGAAGACTTGAAGATATTTAATATTCTAAATGTTCTACCATTATAATTAGGTTGTAACTTTAATGAAGAAGAATTGGGTCTTTTTTAACCTTTTTTTTTGCCCTTAGTATGAATGCTTAAATATTAGGGTTACACAACTAGTTTTTGGACATTGAAGAATTTTTCCTCCTTTGAGAGCTTGAAACCCTTTGTTGAATTTCAACATTTGTCCTAGGATTTGCAAGTAAGGTTACTACCTTCTTAAGGATTATAATAGATTAAGTTCTTTAAATTCCCAATTAAGTAATGTTTTAGTTAGTTTCACCATTACATCTTTTAATTGTTTGAAACTAATTGTGTCTATATTTCTTGAATTTCTATTTTATTCTTTCAAGTCAAATTGGTATCAGAACTTGGATTAGATTTGTTTCCACAAATCTAATTCTTGTCGTTCATTTCGGTCTAACTTCGTTACTGTACCTCGGTCTCACTCCAACAGCGTACTAGTTGGATTTTGATATTTCTTAAAAAAATCCAAAAAAAAAAATAAAATTGAATTTGATTGAAGGTTGTTTGATATTGTTCCTTGAGCTAAATACTGTTTTTTTCTAGTTGAAAATCAAAGAATTCATGGATTTAAAAAGAATTGAAAGCGATTGTTATGATTTAAAGCTTTGAAGAAGAAACTTGAAAATGAGTTTTGTTGATTTGATATTTATTTGAAGAAATTGTTGGTTATAAGTTGTTGATAAAGTTGTGGGGGAAGTTATATTGCAAAATTTGAGCTCATTTGTTTGGGTATTGAAGGGATTAATTCAAAAAAGAAAAAAAAAAAGAAAAATTGAGCTTCTTCTTGGAGAAGAAGATGAATTTGAGAATTACAAAATAGTCTAAATCTTCCAAACTTGTTTTTTCTTATTTTCTTGTTAATTATAGCTAGTTTACTTTGAGTATCAGTTCATACTTAATGTTAAACTAGTTCTTGTCCATTTAATTTGTTCATGCCAAATTATTTCATGTTCTTTTCCTTTCATTTCATTGTATGCTTATTTGTTTCCTTGTCCTTTAGTTTTTAATTGTCCTATCTTGATTTATATAAACTCCACTCCATCTCGAAGAAGTAGTACCACTTGTGAATTATTTTCTGGGTGTTGTCTCTCAACCTTGGGTTATTCAAGAGTGGTAAAAAGTAAGAGTGAAAGTTCATTTGAGGGTGGCCGTAAAATCCTTTGGCCTTAGAATGATACATGAGTGTGAGTGACAAAGTGTCACGACCCAAAAACCGAGGTCATGGTAGAACCTACCCTGACCCAACCTTGATAAGTAAGTCGAAAATCCACAACTAATATGAAAAACAAAAAGAGAAGAAAAGAAGTAATACGAGACTTCTAGAATGAAGCCATAATAATCATAAATCCGAAATATATGAAAGAAGTACAACTGAATCCCAAAACCTTGTATCGTAAGTATAAAGAGAATCTAAGACAATACTGAAATCTGATAATACATCACTGTCACCGAAATACAAGTAAAAACATAAAAGATAGGTGGAGGCTGGAACAAGGCTCCGAATGTGGAGCTCATTAGAACTCCAAATCAGTTTTCATAGCACAAATTAGCAACCGCAGGTCACACTCGTACTACGATCTGCACCAAAAGGGCACATAAGTAGGAGTGAGTACGATCCATGTGTACTCAGCAGGTATCAAAGGCTGACGCAGCAAAGCAGAAAACTAAACAAGTAAAGAATACTATGAGCACACTTCCACTTGCATACATAAAAGTTTCAAACAGTGGTTCAAACTGTATCTCCTAACAACTCTACAAGTATAATATCTATATAAGAATAACTACACACGAATATATTAGACAAGGCTAAATACACGACAACAAACACATAAATAGAAGTACAAATTATGTAATGCAATGCATATGAAGTGGGATGATGATGAAGTAAGCCATCACATGATAGTCATCGCATGCCTACGTATACATCTTCAGAGCATAATCTTCTAGGACAGGACCCATGGGGGGTTCGCAACCTATATACTTTCACAATCTCAATCTCATATATCTCAATTCCCCTTGACGACAACATCTTCGGTCAAGGGTTTTATTAAGTGTTTTATTTTCTTTCAAAATTAGTGTTTCTCTATGGTACCACTTCCATGTATATGGATGAATGATATGAGGATGCATGCTCATATCCAATACAATATCATATATAATGAATCAAGTCAATAATGGTATCAAATGAGCTCAAGTTTCCTTAATGTCTCAATAAATCATGATATAAGCCATTACATGACACTATAGTAATGAATAGTCATGTAAAACATCAATAATATCAAATCAAGCCCCCACTCGGGCATCACAATAAATATAGATGGCGAATACTACTCAAACAAGACTAATATAAACCCCTCTCTCGGGTATCACCACAATAATCGTCTCTCAAGTCAAATATGATGTTCACATAAGCCCCCAGTCGGACATCACAACAATAATAATTTCTCAAGTCAACAATAATACTCAAATAGGCCCCATACGGGCAACATGATAAAATAACTTTCTCAAAATAAGAATCTCAAGATGCAATTCCCAACCCATAACATACTTTACATAAACGGTTAACTACCCAGCCCAGTTTGAAGAAAGTTAAGCCATTACCTACCTCAAAAAGCCTAAATACGAGCATGAACCCTTCAACATGGAGCCTTTCCACTACGAGTGGATTCGGAACAAACCAAATCTATTAAAATGGTAATCTACACATAAAAAGGAGTCTAATAATACCCATATAAGCTACTTTCATTCTGGGTCCAAAAATAGTTCAAAAATCGACCTCGAAGGAAAAAGGATAAAATCAGAATTTTATTTAAGAATCATGTTTCCCGTACTAAGAGGGTTTTAAATATGAAAACCCAACAAAAAATGAGTTGAAATAGTACTTGAAATCGAAGAAAAACCGATTTTGAACTTTACCGGGTAAACCCCCCAAAATCCAAGTTTGAAATCAAAGTTTTGAAATTATTTTGAGGATGAAATCAATGGAAATTAATGAAAATAGTAGTTTAGGGTTTATCCACACAAGATTGATGAAATTTCTCTTTGAAATCACTGAGAACCAAGCTCCCAAAGTCTAAAAATGGTGAAAATGGGGTTTTGGATGAGAAAATAATTTAAATTATGCTCAGGTATTAATTACTCTTCACAAACGCAGGCCCCTGATTATGATCGCTACATGAACTGAACCAAAACCCTCATGATAGCGGGCGGTCTATTACAAATACGATGAGTATCCAACCTAGACCAACTCCAATTAGCCTTCGTGAATGCGGCCACCACCTCATATTCGTGATGACTGATGATTCTAACCCTTCACAATTGCGAGCCCTCCGCCGCGATTATGTTTGAATAAATAAATCCTTCTCCGTGAATGCAAAGAAGGGACTTATGTTGCTCCAGATATAAGCAAAATGCTGAAGGGAAATGATCTAAAATCCTCTAAACGGACCCTCAAAATTTGTTCGGGACCCTATGGAAATAAACCAACAATGCTACTAGGCTAATTTCGATGTTCTAGACTTAATGAAATCGTCAAATTTGTCAAAAGGAGGTCGTTTCCAACAAGTTAACCCCCGGGACCCCTTTAAGCTAACTTTAACTAGTTTCTCGTCTAAGCGGTCAAAACAAAGTATAAGGATTCAAAATCCAAACCAACCACGTTACTAACCCAGAATAGACATTTCGGATTTAATGGAACTGACTGAATCACCATCTGATGCTCGAATCACAAAACATTGGCCAAGGTCTAACTAAACACTATCAAAGCTTCTCAAAAGCTCAAACTCACTCGAATCACTCTGAATGCTTTGAAGACTATGACAACCAACCCCACAACTCATAAATAGCATATAGCAACTACAAAGAAAGGCAAAATGGTCAAAACACAACAAAATCTAAAAATCACAGCATGGGTTGTTACATTATCCACCTCTAAAACACAAGTTTGTCCTCAAATAAAAAAGTAAATAGAGTACCTGAATCGGTAAAAGCTGGGGGTATTTACTCTGTATATCTTACTCAACCTCCCTTGTATCCTACTCAATAGGGGGATGTCTCTATTGGACTTTCACAGAATCAATATGCTTAGACCTCAACTTCCTAGTTTGCCTGTCTAGGACAACAATGGACTCCTCCTCATAGGACAAATCATCATCTAATGCAATTGGGTCCCACCGAATCACATGCGAATCATCTGGACAATAGCTCTTCAATATGGAAACATGGAACACAGGATGAACAACTGACAGATATGGAGGCAAAGCTAGGCTATACGACATATCTCTAAACTTCTCAAGAATCTCAAAAGGCCCAATAAATCTTGTACTAAGCTTTTTTTTCTTCCCAAATCTCATCACACCTTTAATGGGTGATACCTTCAAAGGGGAATCAAATCTAAACATCAAAAAATGCTCTCTAAAGAAAAACCTTAGAAACCTAAACCCTAGTATTGACACCAGCCATCGGCCAACATGACCACCACCACCATTGGTGGGACAGCTCCACCGGAGGATTCCCACCGTTACCATCACAAACCAACCTCAATAACCCCATACTAGAAAACCCCAAAGCTATAGATAGATATCTCACTCAATATGCTAAGGATGCATGCTCAAAACCAATACAATATCATATATCGTAAATCAAGTCAATGATGGTATCAAATAAGCTCAAATCTCCTCAATGTTTCAATGAATTATGATATAAGCCATCACATGGCACCATAGTAATGAATAATCATATAAGACATCAATAATATCAAATCAATCCCCCACTCGGGCATCACAATTAAGATAGATGGCAAATAATACTCAAACAAGACCAATATCAACCCCTCCTCTCGGGTATCACCATAATAATCATCTCTCAAGTCAAACAAGACATTCATATAATCCCCCACTTAGGCATCACAATAACAATAATCTCTCAAGTCAATAATAATACTCAAATAGGACCCTACACGGGTAACAAAATAAAATAACTATCTCAAAATAGGAATCTTAAGATGCAATCTCCAACCCATAGTATACTTTACATGAATGTTTAACTACCTAGCCCAGTCAAGAGAAAGTTAAGCCATAACCTACCTCAAAAAGGCAAAACACGAGCCTGAACCCTTTAACACAGAGACCTTCCTTTACAACTGGCTTTGGAATGAGCCAAATCTATCAAAAATGTAATCTACATGTTAAAAGAAGTCTAATGATACCCATATTATCTACTTTTGTTCAGATCTAAAAATAGTTCAAATATCAACCCCAAAGGAAAAAGGGTAAAACTAGAATTTTATATAAGAATCATGTTCCCCATACTAAGAGGGTTATAAATCTTAAAATCCAATGAAAAATGAGTTGAAATTGAACTTGAAATTGAAGAAAAATCACGTTTGAAATTTATCGAGTAAAATCCCCAAAATACAAGTTTGAAATCAAAGTGTTAAAGTTATTTTGAGGATAAAATCATTGGGAATTGATAAAAATAGGAGTTTAGAGTTTACCCACCCATGATTGATGAAATTTCTCTTTGAAATAGTCAAGAACCGAGCTCTCAAATTCTAAAAATGGTGAGAATAAGGTTTTAAATGAGAAAATAATTTAATATCTACCCAGGTATAAATTACTCTTTGTGAACGCAAGCCTTTAGTTGCAATCGCAATCTGACCCAAACGAACACTCACAATCATGGGTAGTCCATTGCAAAGGCTATGAGAATTCGCCCTGGACCCGCTTCACTTACCCTTCACGAATGCGGCCACCACCTCATATTCGCGATGACTGATGATTCTAACCCTTTGTGATCACAAGCCCTCTACTACGATTGCGATGAACAAACAAATCCTTCTTCATGAATGCAAGGGTTGGTCTGCGAACGCAAAAATGGGATTTATGCTAAACAAGATATCAGGAAAATGTTGAAGGGAAATGATTTAAAATACTCTAAAACGGAACCTTGGGATTCATTTGGAACCCATAGAAATAAAACAATAATGTTACTTTGCTAATTTTGCTAATTTCGAATCTAATAGAACTGACAGAATCACCGTTCGACACTCAAATCAAATTTTTTTAACCAAGGTCAAACTAAATACTTTCAAGGCTTCTCAAAGACTCAAACTCACTCAAATCACTCTCGAATGCTTCAGGGACCGTGACAACCAACCCTACAACACATTATAGCATATAGCAACTACAAGGTAGGAAAAAATGGTCAAAATACAACAAAAGCTAAAAATTAAAACATAGGTTGTTACACAGAGAAAGGGATACATGAAGTGACTGAGTGATGAGGAACTTTTTCAACTAAATTTTTATTTATTTTTGTAGGTACAATAACTCAATTGGAGGGAGAATATTCTAATAAAATGGAAATGTTGTGTCAAAAAACTATTGGAAGAAATGAAATAAATGAAGGGGAAATTGGAAGATGTGGATAAAAGGGTGAGAAATCAAGAAATAACAAAGCAACCACTTGAGGTTTTCAATCCCATTGGTCAACATGATGAGGGATCAAGTAAGACTCCTCTTGATACAGCTCCATCACACTTGGTAGTGCAAGATACGCTCTCTCCTAATGCTACTTTACCAAGTGTTCGCAATCAAGCAACACTTCTAAAAGGGAAAAATTAACAAACACATCTTCCACCACAAGTCACTAGACCTCAAATGAGAGCCCAACAAAACCTTAAAGATCATGATTCTTTTGATGGTGATAATTTTTATTATGGAGTCAATGATAGAGTTCAACAAGATTAGGTGGGAGATAAAAAAGAAGAGGAAATAGAGGTTGATATCTGGTTGATGGTAGAGAATACATTAGAAGGAATGATGATGAAGATTGTCAATTCAAAAACATCAAGGTTACACTTCTATTCTTCTAAAAAAAGTAGTGACTCGTATGAATATCTTGATTGAATTATGAAGCTTGAAAGACAATATAATCTCAACAATGTGAGTGATGTTAAGAAAATGAATTATGCTATAAGTCACCTAGAGGTTTTTGCTTCTACATGGTGGGAGAAAATTGACAGAGATGCTTTATGGAATAGAGATTTATTACAAGTTAGAAAAATATGAAAAGTCTTATGAAAGAAAGGCTTATGGGTCAAGATTATGAATAATATACACTCAAGAAGTATTACCATCTTTAACAAGGAAGAAAGAGTGTGGAATAATATTATGAGGAGCTTGATCATACTAGAATTCGAGCTAATATCAATGATGAAGAGGTGAAACTTGTGGCAAGATTTATCTCGGGATTAAATAAGGAGGTAATGCAACCATTAGATTTGCATCATCTTTCTACTTTATATGAAGCTTATCAAATAGCATTCAAGATGGAGGGTCATCAAAAGGAGAACAAGTCAAAGATGCAATCTTCTTATTCTTCTTCATAGGCTAAAAATAAGGAATTTTGGAAATTATCTCCTACTTGGGACAAATGCAAAGGTGCAAAGCAAGACTTTCAATTCAAGTTGGACAAAGGCAAATCAAAGGTTGACCACGAGGATAGAGGTAACAAAGCAAAACTTGAAATTCCATCTAAAATAAAGTATTTTAAATGTCAAGGATATGGTCATAAAGCAAATGAGTGTCCTAATTGAAGAACTATCATTACATTGAATGATGATGGTTATCATACAGAAGATAAATCTAAAGTGACCAAGGGGAGGATGATAGTAGTGATGAGTTTATGGGAGAAGGTGATGGAGAAGAAATTAATGATGATGGAAAACTTATTCTTATTGTGAGTAGAAGTATGAGTGCTCTAGCAAGGGAAGATCTTGATTAAGGGGAGAATTTGTTTCATAATTGGTGTAGAGTTCAAGAGAAATTATGTTTCTTTATTATTAATAGTGGAGGTTGTGCCAATATTGCTAGCATATCTATGGTGCAATAATTGAAACTTCCAACAAGAAGGCATTTAAAGCCTTATAGGTTGTAATGGCTCAATGAATGCGCTGAACTCAAAATGACCAAGAGAGTGTTGATAAAATTCAAGTTTGGAAGTTATCATGATGAAGTGTTTTGTGATGTTGTACCAATGCAAGATTGCCATTTATTGCTGGGAAGGCCATGGAAATATGATGTAGGGGTAAACATGATGGAAGGTCAAATAAATATGCATTTGTTAAGGATGGTAAAAAACACATCCATAATCCTCTTTCTCCTTTTCAAGTGGGTGAGGAAACTAGAAAAATGTGAGAGTTAAAAGAAAAACTTGAGAGATAAAAGAAAGAAATAATAAAAGGAGATAAAAGTGATAACTCAAGAGGAAAAAGGAGAGGTTGAGAGGGTGAGAGAGAATGAGTTGTCACAAAAAAAAGAAGTGAGCAAGAAAAGCAAAAAATTAAAGGAAGAGAGAAAATGTGCTTAATTTTACAAAATCAAGAGAGCATAAAAGAGCTAAACATTGAAGATGCTAATCAAGTCATACTTATTAAACCTAAAGGTTATTCTTTGATTTATAAAAATGAACTAACCTCTTTGTCTTTGCCAGGTATTGTTTCTTCTTTATTTCAAGGTTACGAAAATCTATTTTCGCAAGAAATACCAAGTGGATTGCCTCCTTTGTGAGGAATTGAGCATGAAATTCACTTTGTACAAGGTTCTCAAATACCCAATAAAACGGCTTATAGGATAAATCCTCAAGAGACCAAGAATTACAAAGACAAGTGGAGGAACTTTTGAATAAAGGATTAGTGAGAGAAAGTTAAAGTTCATATGCGGTGCCCGTGATTATAATACCCAAGAAGTATGGGACATGGAGGATGTGTGTAGATTGCAGTGTCATTAATAAAATTATGGCAAAATATAGATATTCCATTCCTAGACTTGATGATATGCTAGATGAATTGTGTAGTTCTACCTTATTCTCTAAAATTGATTTGAGAAGCGGATACTATCAAATTTAAACGAAATCCGGAGATGAATGGAAAAGCGCTTTCAAAACTAAGTTTGGATTATATGAGTGGATGGTGAAGCCTTTTGTGCTAACCAATGCACCAAACACTTTTATGTGACTAATGAACCATGCGATAAAATAATTTATTAATAATTTTGTTGTGGTTTATTTTGATGATATTTTGGTTTATAGAAAGTGTTTGAATGATCATGTGCAATATTTAAGGATGATATTTGATGTGTTGAGAAATAAAAAGTTGTACGTGAATTTTAAAAAGTGTTCGTTTTGTGTGGACCATGTTGTTTTCCTTGTCTTTGTTGTAAGTTCAAGAGGAGTTGAGGTGGATGATGAAAAGGTAGAGGCTATTAGCAGTTGGCCAATTTCCTAAGTCCATTAGTGATGTTAGAAGCTTTCATGGGTTGGTAAGTTTTTATAGGAGATTTGTGAAGGGTTTTAGTTCTCTAGTCGTTCCTCTAACTGAGGTCATTAAGGAGGATAAACTTTTTATTAGGGTAAAAAAACATGAGGAAGCCTTTAGAATCTTGAAAGAGAAAATTAGTTCCACTCTGTTACTTCAACTTCCTAACTAATTTGAGAAAATATTTGAAATTGAGTGTGATGCTAGTGGAGTAGGCATTGGTGCAGTCTTGATGCAAGAAGGGAAACTCATATCTTACTTTAATGAGAAATTAAGAGGAGCTCCATTGCAATATTCTACCTATGATAATGAACTATACGCCCTAGTGAGAGCTTTAGCAAATTGCCAACATTATTTGTGGCATAAGTAGGGGTGCAAAAAATCAAACCTACCAATAAATCGAACCGAAAAAATGTTATTCATTTATTGCTATCGAGTTATTGGGTTAACAATTTTTAATGGTTTTATAAAAAAATTATTGGGTTATCGATTTGATTTTGGGTTTTTACTATTGGGTTATTGGTTAAACCGATAACCCAATAAAACTATACTTAATTACTAATTTATCTCTACTTATATATTAGTGACTTCACATTTTACAATATGCTATTCAATTTACTTTCCTCTTTCCGCTTAATTTCTCTCTTCCTCTTTGTAGTGGCCTTATGAATGTTCCAATTTTTCTTGATTTCACTCTCTTGAGAGTGGTGTGTATGCTTTGAATGAAAGGGAATTACTAAGTACACTATTGTTCGAAATTCATCTGATGAAAATTCAAGGAGACTTATGTAGTTTCCTAGTTCTTAAAGTTTCTTGATGAATATAAGCAGTTGCATTTGAATAGTTGATCCTATTGATCTTACTTTAGTTTGGTTTATTTCTGAAGTTTGAAGATAACATTGAGATGTTGGAACTATCTTGCATGGTATGTTATTTGTAAGTTTTTTACTGACTTATATGCTGGAAAAGTCATTTGGCTTTATATGAGCATTTTCTTATCGATTAAACCAAAAACCAAACCGTTAAGGACCAAAAACCAATAAACCAAAAAATGATAAAAAATATCTTATTGGTTTGGTTATTGGTTTAGCATATTTATAAATCAAAAATTTATAAACCAAATCGATAATACATAAAACCAAACCAAACTGATCGATGCGCACCCCTAGGCATAAGGAGTTTGTGATTAGAACCGATCATAAGGCTTTGAAGCATTTTACAGTTCAAAATAAGCTTAATAAGAGGCATGCCAAGTGGATAGAGTTCATTGAGTATTTTCCATATGTCATTAATTATAAGCAAGGCAAAGAGAATATTATGGCAGATGCTTTATCTAGAAGATATGCATTGACGAATACCTTGACTTCTAGGTTGATGGGTTTGAGAGTTTGAAGGAGTTATATTCTAATCATGATGATTTTAGAAAAGTATTTGGTGAGTATCAAGTGAGCTTGAATAGGTGTGTGCAAGTTTTTAAGGAGGGTAATGAAGTTAGAACTCCTAGATTTAAATTGAAGTAGGGCTATTTATTTATTGGTGAAAAAGGCACACAATAGAGGTTTAATGGGTCATTTTGGAGTATCAAAAACCTTAGTTATTCTTATTGAACATTTCTTTTGTCCTAAGATAATAATAGATGTGGAAAGAATTTGTGCTAGGTGTTTGGATTGTAAGCATGCTAAATCTTGTACCCAACCTCATGGCTTGTATACCGGTTTGCCAATTCCTACTGGTCTTTGTCTAGATATTTCCATGGACTTTGTTGTTGGCCTCCCTAGAACTAGGTATTATAAGGATAGTGTCATGACCTGAGACTACCCCCTAGTCGTAACACGGTTCTTAAAGTCACAAGTGACCCCAAGCTAACTCATGGCCTGGCATGACATTAAGAATACTGAAATAACTGATATAATAGTGTACGAAAGCTAAACTGAAATGACACAACCATGATAAAAGCGGAATCCATACTAAATATCAAAACTAAGACTGTCTGACATAAACAACATGCTGAAAATCTAATTGTCTGTATGAAAGTCTCTAAATCATATGAGTTGTTAGGAAACCCCCCCAACTAACTCCAACTGTCTGAAACTAAATGATACTAAAAAGAAAGACTAATAATTATCCCTCGAATGATGAGGACTCACCAATACTGCTGTTGATATGGTATGGAGTCGTACTAAGCGTGATCTAGATGCTGGACGTCTGAACCTATATTATAAAACAATATAGCGCAAAGAAGGTATGCGATCAGTACTTTGAATGTACTGAGTATGTGAGATGGGAAAGTACTAATATAGGCTGAACATGATGCATGTGACATGGTAAATGATGCAAGACCAAGTAATAACATGTACTGTATGTTAAGCTGAACAACTGAATATAAGGTCATGTAAGTATCTTAATATGAAATATGAACTGTGGACTGTGGGAGCTACCGTTAACTGACATACCCCAATCTGAGCTAACTGGGGTCCAACCTGTAACCCCAACTGGAAGGGTGTTCAGTACCTTGCCAAGGGTATGAACACTGACTGACGTGGATCCACTAACTGATGTCCAAAAGGTCTAAGTTGTCAAGCTTGGTCCGACGGGTGACCCTTTAAAATCTACGGTGGCGCTGTAGTTCTATGACTTAGGGACTTCTACTAAAGGTCTCAGCCTAACTGATGGGTGAGCCTTCATCCCTCTGTCCACTCGGTGCTAAGTACTACTCCCAACTGAATAACGCTGATAACTGAAATGCTCAATAATAGTAATATTCTGAAGACTGAAAATAAATGCATTATCTAAGAGCATTCAAACATGAAATCTGGAGAATATAAAATTCATAAATATATGCATGAAATCCTAGGTCATCGGGTGTTCATAACCCGCCATCTCTGAAGAATGCAAATATCATGAAGATTTCTATAAATTGAATAAAGTAAGAAATTTCATGGCTTAAGTTCAAAATCCATGGATTTAACAATATAATTAGAGTTCATAATTTGGGACATGTACTAGTACTGAAATTCATGGTCAAACATGGATTACAACACATTAATACCAAGGGAATGAGATATTAAGGAACTTACACCCTTAGTGAACCCTAAGCCCTGAAGAAGAAATTAAACATGAGAAATTGGGTTAACTTTGGGACTCAATGGGTGAAAGGAACCCAAAGATGAAATCCCACATACCTGGGGATGAAAAACTTGGGGAAATCCTTGAAATTGGAAGCTTGAAGTTGAAACACCTAACTTCAACTTGGGGAAGGAAAATCGACTCTTTTTTCTCTGAAATTTCTAAGTGTCGAGTGCTTTCTATGAAATGAGGGCTTAAGGTAATATTAGGCTTAGTATGCAATATTGAAATAGCTTAAAGGATGTAGTTTTGATGTTAAAAGAGTGGGAAAAGACTGATGTGCCCTTTTAAATTCGTAAATGAAAAGCTGCAGAAAGGGACGTACGGGGACTTCCCACCATCGTGGGACTCACCTACCATCATGAGAGGTGTTCGTGGTTGGTGACTGAATTAGAGGGTCTCTGGACTTAATCAAACAAGCCTTGGTAGATCATGGGACCCACTCACGATAGTTTCTTGGTTCGTAGGTTGTAGGTTCCAATCGGATCAACTTTAGAAGTCAAGATCGTACCCTCTAGCAGAGTCAAAACTAGAGCGGAGGTGAGTGGAGTCTTTAACTCCTGAATAATCTTCTCGTAAGAATCGAACCACTAAAATTTGACTTTCTTCTGAGTGAATTTGGACATGGGGGAAGCAATATAGGAAAATCCTTCAACAAACCATCTGTAGTAACCGGCTAAACCTAAAAACCTCCTGATATCTGATGGAGAGATGGGTCTAGGACAATTTCTCACTGCTTTGGTCTTTTGAGGATCAATCCTAATGCCTTCACTAGAAATGATATGACCATAGAATGCTACTGATTTCAACCAAAATTCACACTTATTGAATTTTGCAAATAACTGGCGATCTTTGAGAGCCTGCAAGACAATCCTCAAATGGTCTGCATGTTCATCCCCACTCCAAAAATAAACGAGGATATCATCAGTAAAGACAATGACAAACATATCCAAGTACTACTGGAACACCCTGTTCATCAACTCCATAAAATCTGCAGGAGCATTCGTTAGTCCAAAAGACATAATAACAAATTTGAAGTGACCATACAGAGTTCTGAAGATTGTCTTTAGAATGTCACATTCTCTAACTCTGAGCTGATGATAGCCAGATCTAAGGTCTATCTTAGAGAAGCAATTGGCACCCTAAAGTTGGTCGAATAGGTCATCAATCCTGGGGATGGGATACTTATTCATGACTGTGACTTTATTCAACTGACGGTAGTCAATGCACATTCTGAGAGAATCATCTTTCTTTCGCACGAAACGAACTGGAACACCCCATGAAGAGATGATGGGCCTGATGAAACCCTTGTCTAAAAGATCTTTTAACTGCTCCTTCTATTCTTTAAGCTCATCTAGATCCATTCTGTAGGGTGGAATTGAAATAGTTTGAAGGAGATCTATTTCGAAGTCAATTTTTCATTCGGGAGGAACTCCGGGTAGATCTTCAGGAAACACTTCTAGAAGGTCATTAACCATTGGAACTGACTCAAGAGTTGGGGACTCGTACTTTGAATCCTTAACCCGAACAAGATGATAGATGCACCCTTTGGAAATAATTTTTCTAGCCTTAAGGTGAGAGACAAACCGACCTATAAGCTCTGAAGTATTACCCTTCCACTCTATGATTGGCTCATTTGGGAATTAAAACTGGACTACTCTCTTTCTACAATCAATAGAGGCATATCAAGAGTGAAGCCAATCCATTCCAAGAATAACATCAAAATCTAGCATGTCTAGCTCTCCAAGATCAACTGAGGTGACTTTCTGAGAAATGGTGACTGGGCAATTTCTGTATACTCATCTAGCTATAACTGAATCACCAACTGGAGTAGAGACTGAGAAGGGTTCTGAAAGGATTTCAGGACTAACACCAAAGTCTACAGCTATGTAAGGAGTCACGAAAGAAAGTGTGGCTCTGGGATCTAATAATGCATACACATGAATACAAAAGACCTATAACGTACCAGTGACTACATCATGAGAACCTTCCCGATCCTGTTGGGTCTGAAGAGCATAAAACCTATTCTGATTCTGCCCACTAGCTGCACTAGATGAGGCACCCTATTGAGTCAGGAGACCTTCTGGAGCTGCTACAGTGTTAGACTAATTCTACTAACGAGTATCTCTACCTCTCTGCGAAGCCACTGGACACTCCCACAATCTGTGGCCTGGCTTACCACACCCAAAACAAGCATCACTGCCAGCCATGCACTCACCCTTGCGGTTCTTACCACACTTCTTGCAAAAAAGATTAGTGCCTGGTGCCCTATCCCGATTATCCTACCTGAACTTGGGAACTGGAGCACTAGCGGATGATGGAGCTGGAGTTGAAGATTTCTGGCAGAACTGAGGACGATTACCACCATCTGACCTCAGTCGAGAGAAATTAAAATTACCCGTTCTGGCCCTCTTGTTCTCTTTTTCCTTCTCCATAATATTTTCTTCCTCGAACTGTTGAGCATGAACCATCAACCTAGAGATGTCCATATCCTGAACCAACATAGCAGTCCTGCACTTTTTGACCATATCCTTAGAAACACCGAACACAAACTGATAACCCACAAAATATGAAATGAAGAACAACATACGAAAATGAGATAAACAAGGAATCTAAAGGGAAAAGATAGAAAGATAAAGAAATAGATAGATACAAAGAAGGAAATTGATTGCAAATAAAAGGTATATTAAACCCTAAATCCTTAATCAAATTAATCCTACAAAGCACCTAAATCTTATGTAGACCACAAGGGAATCAAACTCCCAAGCAACCAACGTTTCCAAACGATTGTGTTACGTAGGCTAATCCTAGCTCATTCATACTCCCAAGAGTATAATTGTTCATTAGCATCAAAGTTAACCTAAAAATGAAGAAGAAGCTACTATTTATAGTCATGGGCTATTTATTACAACTATGGGCCCAAAAGTGACCCATTTCCATCAAAGGAACAATTTCAGCTGCCAAGGGTCATATGCCCGTGCAGATGGGCATCTGCCCACATAGGTCAGGGGAGCAGATGTCATTGCCTGCAATCTCCAGAGGGATATCCTTCACCTGCGGGCACAAGTGATCTCGCAGGTCCCTCCAGGACCTTATTTAGCTCGTCTTTGCTTTTCTTTGACCTCTCCAATGCCCCCTACCCTTCTTAGATGTAATCTCTAACTCCTGGCACCCTTTGGATAGCACTAAGGGGTCGTCAAACACCTATTTATTTATGATCATTCCATCAAAAGGTTTGGAGGCATTTCGGATTGTATCATCCTCCCCTTCTTGGAAAAGATTCGTCCTCTAATCTAAGTTCTAAAAGCACAAGATACATGTCGCGCCCCATTTTTTCTCGCGAAAAACGGGATTCGACGTGACAACTCTATTTAGGATTAATTAGAGGTGAAGAGTCGCCACCTAACGAATTAAGGTGCATGAGGGCACCATTCTAAACTAATTATGATTAATTAATTAGTCTACGTCAACCAGAAATTCGGGTAAGGGTTCAGGTTACCTCGAAAGGAAGGTGTTAGGCACCTTTCGAGGTCCACAAATGTGGGTCCCGACCGAACTCATATATTACGTGGGGAATTCTATGTGATAAGCAAAGGTCGATTCATTTTATTAACTTAATACTAACTAAGTGTTTAAATAGGGAAAATATAATAAACAAAATTAAACATACAACTTAGTTATTATCTAATAAATAATTAATTACGAGATAAAGTTGTAAAAAATGCATAAATAAATAAAGGAATTAGAGAAGCGAGAAGATAGAATGACACGAATTATAATGAAAAATTCATTAAGTTATACCTAAACTACCCCAAAAAAGCATGCAAAATAAATAAAATTCGATTGAATCTAGACAAAGGTTAATTTTATATTATTCGGATCAGCGCTCGACTTATTAACGGAAGACAATGACGCATATCGCATTGCCGAATACTGCTCGGGGCAACTTCCATCATTTTCGAATGTTCTACCCACTCCACCTAGTTTGATTATTAATCTTAAAGGCGTTCTAAAGAAAATGATAAAACTAGCATTTCCTAAAATGCCTACCCGTCCCTACTTAACGTCCAAGAGGCATTGAACTTTTACTTTTGAGATTTGGGTCTAGACAAAAGAACACTTAGGTTGCCTAATTAGACTCAGGATTTACGTCAAACAAAACAAATAGGACTAGCAATTAGCACGTAAAGGTTTCAAATATGCCTCTTATTTAATTAAAGTTAAATAGGTGATTAACATGCTTAAAAGATAATTATTTGTTTTACGTGATTAAAGCCTATAGGCATGGTTTCTAGGCGAAACGTTTTAATTAAGGTGCCGAAAATTTAAACTAACGTGCTAGATATTAAATATACTAAAATTTTGATTTAGATATGTTAAAAGTTTAAAGGTACTAAAAATTAATTAATAATTACAAAATACTGAAAATGAGTTTTTAAATGCTGAAAATTATTTAAAACTTGTTGGAAATATTTTTTAAGTTGCTGGAAATTGCTGAAAAAATTATTTTTAACATGCTAAAAGATAGTTTAAACATGCTGAAAGTTTGCAGAAAAATAATTAAAGTTGCAGGTAAAATTAATTAAAAATGTTGGGACTTAAATCTAAAATATCAAAATCTAATTTAGAGTTACGGGAAATTAAATGACAATGCTAGAAATAATTTTAAAGTGCTGAAAATCAATTATGAGGTTGATACATTCCTCTTAAAAAACTGAAAATTAATTTAGGGTGCTGAAAATTAATTAAAAAATGCTGGAAATTGTTAAAAATGGTTGGAAATTATTTAAAAATTGCTGGAAACTTGTTAAAAATATGCCAAAAGTTCATTAAACATGCTTAAATTAAATTAGTATGTCAAAAATCAATCTAATACGTCAAAGTAATGATCCTATGATAAGATTCCAAAACGATAAACTAATTGATTAACGATACTATATTATTTGCCTAAGTGACAAAAAAATTTAATTAACATATGAAATTTATTAAATAACCCTATAGGCATGATATCTAGGTGATAAAACATTTAACACATAGAATCCCAGCCCCCTAGCATCCCAATATTTTTTATTATACATAGAGGAGGTTTGCACAATGTTTATTACAAAAATTGAATGAATGAAAGAAAAATAAGTAAAAGCTAATTAGGAAGCCTTTACTATCTCTTCCCGTCCTAGGCAACTCTTTATCACAATCCGGTCATCGCTTAATATGGTACCTGTTCAGACACACCAAATATGCAACAACAAGCCAACAGAGACTAACACGTAAACCCACGAACATGTATTATAGGAGATTATCAATTATTAATATAGGCAAGCAGTATAACTAGTAATCTAATAGATTACCCGGAATAAAACAGACATAGAAAGTTTTAAAAAATATGTGGCATGTCATCATTCAAAGAGTTAAAAGGAAAGCACACAAAAACAAGATTAAAAGAATCACTGAAAAACTTAACATACAAATATCAAAGGCATCGTGGAGGAAACTAACCAGTTAATAGTAGTAAGCAAATGAGAAAACCACACTTTGACAACACTCATAGTGGAGAACAACGAAACAACAAGCAAAGATAGGTGCTTTTTAGACTACCAACAAGAAGATGAAGACCCAAAGTATTTTGTATGTAACCAACCAAAGCTTAAAAATATTTTAAGTGTCCAAACAGTAATCCTTGAAACCCCCCCCCCCCCCCCCCCCCCTTTTTTTTTGTATAGAAAGGGAATAATGCTAAAAGTGTCCTCAGTAGTGAGGTAGAGACTTGTTTATATAGCAAAGAGTTGTACAAAATTAAAGAGGGGGAAATATTCAGAAAATCAATTAAGGGAGGTAAAAAAGGGAAAGAAATATTTTTTTTCAAGAATCAATTGATGAAAATCCTTTTCTTTAAATAAACTAAATCAATTTGAAATAGAAATTATGTCACAATTCCCATAAATAAGTAAGTAAGAAATCTTTTTTGAGAAAGAGAATCAGTCAAAAGAGCACAATGTTGAAATTTACCACAAATAATCAAAGGAAAAAGCTGTGTCACGCACCGAATCCCATCTGAACGGATTGGCACCCGTAGCCGACATGGCCCGAGAGAACCAAGCTTTGCTTCTATTCATTCATATGCATGTCATAAGAAACACCACCATCACGTAAGAACATCAAAGATGAATAACAGAAAACATGGAACATGGGACATATATATACATATGTGAAACTTGGCCGTTGAGTCCATCAAGTCAAAACGTCATGTACCATCTTACATCCACACACCCACAAACGTCTACAAAAGCCTCTAACAGATGCATTGACCAAAACGAACTAAAAGTCGGGACAAGTCCCCGCTTTATACAACATGTGCAACACCAAAACATATGTACAACTGTGACTCGGAGAAGCCCCGAACTAACTGGAGCTCACTAATGATCCGCAACAACTGGCAACCTACTGTGGAGGCCTACTAGTACCTGCGCCTGCAGCAAGTAAGGTAAGTCCCACAAGGGACGTCAGTACGAAGAATGTACTGAGTATGTAAGGCTCAAATGGAACTGTAAGATATGTAAATATGTCAAAGAACTCAACTACAATAAATGATCAATATGGATAAGTCACTATATTGAACTTTGGAAACCATGTATTTTGCTTTCATTACTTTCTTTGTATCTTCGCTTCTATGATTATTCATCTTTGTTTGTGACCTGTGATACCCGGGCCCCGATTGAATAGTGAGTTTTAACATAACATGATGTTATGTTGGGATCGGCTCGAGCTAGGCTTATGCCTCTAGAGCTACCACCCATGAATCAATATATATCGGGATCGGCTCGAGCTAGGTTATTACCTCTAGAGCTGCGACCCATCAATCAACTTATCAGGTTTGGCTCGAGCTAGGTTTTTACCTCTAGAGATACCCCCGTCAGGATCGGTCCTAGCTATGCTTATGCCTCTAGGACTGCCCCCTGATCCAACAATCTCGGGATCGGCTTGAGCTAGGCATTTTTCCCCCAAAGCTACCACCCATACTTGATCATTAAACACATATGCATTACTTTATTCATTACTTTGAGATTGATACAATGATAGTCATAACTTTATTTAAAGCTTTGGATCATTAACCAATGAGTGAGAGATATGTGAATAAACATTATGGAAAACATAGCATTCTTGGAAACATAACACTATTGGAACCATTGGACAATAATCAATGAACAAGATACATGAGTATAACCACTATTGGAACTTTGGAACACAACCTTATTGGGCTTTCGGAACACTAGTCAATGAATATGAGACATGTGATCCACAATTGATCAATGAGTAGGAAATATATGATAATGACCATTGATAACCGGATATAGGATACCTTAGCACATTTCGGGATGCGACAAGCGTAATGTCAATGTGAATACTATTTGCCGCAGAAAGATACGAACAGAGTGACCTTACATACCTTGTATTCTAAATACAAATATACAATCTTAGATATGCATACAATCGTCCCGCTCCTTCTTTATGTGTCACTCTACAACACAAATACATAACGGGGTTCACATTAACCACCAACTACCTTACAAATGCATATAACGATAATAAGTTTCATGTTTGCCTTTAAACATGCCATTTCCCCCTGACAAAACCATTGATGAAATTATCATACCAATAATTCTCCAATATTCCATACATTGACCAATACATGATAATCAATAACATTTCACCACAAAACTTCTCCTTTACACTTTCTCATTCACACCACATCACAAATAATCCATCAAGTCACCTTAATACACCTCATAGCATATATCGGCCAAAATCCCATAATTTACACTTATATGAAAATAACAAGTTTAATAACATAGTCACACCATACATGTTGATATTTCATTCATACCATGCTCTTTTATCAAAATCACGTCATATTTCAAGTTACAATTCCATGGATATCACATCTTTTACTAAAAACACAAAGCACCATGTTCAACACTTCCAAGCATAACCAACATGATTTACATACTCTCCCATGCATATAATATATTAATCCATAACAATAATCACTTACCCAAGCTTGAAAAATGATGATCTTGCTCCAAAAGTTGGCTTTGAGTTCTTAGGGTTTGAAGGAAAATATCTTATCTTTTTGGTCTAAAAGGCATGAGACTTTGTGATGAATAAAATCAGATTTTTGCCCATTTATATAAGCCTTTAATTCCATCCTTAGCCACTCTATGACATTTAATGTTATGTTCTAGAAGGTCAAGGCAAGAATGGGTCATTTGACCCATTTTGGCCCATGTCTTCTTTTCATTTTTGGGCCTTTTATTGAGCCCAATTCACTTAACCCAATAAAATAAATAATTTCTCATGTTTAAGTCATGTCATAAATGTTACTACAATATTCCCACTCACGCGATTTATATTTGTAGCCTCAATTCCAAAAACAAGCGATTCTAGCCACGTATGGCTTATTTTGACCACAAGGGCAAAACTGTCATTTTGATGACAAATTCGTTCACGAGTAATTTTACCACACCAATATAATACTTCATTCATTCCATGTATATACTCGTGGTTGTAGAAGAAACGTGGCAAAAATCGGCCCGGTACGTCCCCTGGCACCCTTGGGACTTAAGAAAAATTTCCAACATTGAAAGGTGAACAAAACCAGCCTGGCACTCCCTTGGGCGCCCCAGCTTGCTGCCTGTGGACTAAAATTTTTGGCGCAGAGCGGCCTAGCACGCCCCACCCTTAGTTTTTTTGAAAATTTTGTTTTTCGACTTTTCTTCGCGGGTTTGGTTAGATACTTCAAGTTCTATTCTTTAACTTACTTCCTACCCTTAATATCCTTTATTTGGAGGTCCTCCAAGCCTCATTTTTAACCCCACAAATGTTCCACGAAGTCACAAAACACCTCCTACAAAGGTTTAATCACATGTACGAGGGCCAAATTCAATTATCTCATCAATAACATTACCAAATACATACTTGTGGCTCTCGACACCTAAGTAAACATTATTCAATGTCATCAAGTAGGGTCAGGAAGGTACGGGGTGTTACAAAAAAACTGTCACATAATTAACTTTTCTTAATATTCAATCAATACCAAATAATATTTTCAAATAGGTGTAAAAGTGAGTCAAGTTTTTACCATAAATATTTAGGTAGGTAACACGAGAGGAAGAATTGATGGAAACATGTTAAAATTTCACAACCATATAAATAAAATCTGTTTACACTAAATAAGGGCAAAAGATCACTCCAAAATCGTATTTTCCTTAGACAGTAGCAAAAAATCAAGGGAAAAGGCTCAAATATGCCATCGAACTATTAGAAATGGCTCGTCTATGCCATCCGTTATAAGTTTGGCTCATTTATGCCACCACCTTTAAAAGTTTGGCTCATCTATGCCACTGCCGTTACAAAAATGTTCATTTTTGCCATTATTTTGTAATGGTGGTTTTGCAAAATTATTTTTACCACATGGCTTCTTATTAGAGGTCCACGACACCAAATTCAAATCAACCAATATTACTTAAAATCAACCAATGTTTACTAAAAATATAAAAATCTGCTATGCGTTTTTGAAATGTCCTACTCATCAAAAGTCCTCTAATTGTCGTAACAAATTACTCCAAAGATGTTTAAAACATGTCAATCGATGACGTCTCACCATTATTACTATCACAATGAATTCAATAACGGACTCCATAAACACAAAGGTTTCAAGCATGGACAAATTAGTACCGATTCAAAAATTAGGGTTATGCAAAATGTTCATAAAAATTGGGGCTTTTTATATATGATAATCTAACAGTGTAAATAAACATGAAATTGAAACAAATAAGTCAAAATTCTTAGCCATGTTTCACAATTTTTAAATCTAGGAATCAGGCAAAGCAAATGAAAAAGGGATTTAATTCATAAATAGAAATCAAACCCGAAATATTCATAGTTGTTCGGTATAACCCAAATTGAGTATAAAATGGCTAGAATTTAGATAAATTAGGGAAATTGAATTCAATTAGACTGCTATTTGTAAATAAATCGGTAAATATATAATAAAAATACCTAACAAAATTAATCAATGACAAAAAAATAATTATTCTCCGTATAATATATTATTTAAAATTGATGATAATAATAATTTGAAATAAATTAGGCGCCGAAATTTTTTGAATATGAATTTTAAGACAGGCTTATGATAATAATAATAATAATAATAATAATAATAATAATAATAATACTAATACTAATACTAATACTAATACTAATACTAATACTAATACTAATAATAAATCGTGTGTTTGTAAATTATGAGTACACATATTTGTGGGAATAACTTAATAAATATTTACAAATTATGTAAAATATTATATTTAAATTAGTAAATTATAGATGTTATATAAGAATACAAAATTAAATGCTAAAACTAAATTTCATATCTTAAAATCACAAATACGAAATGTCAGAATTTATTTGATATCAAAAAATAATAATTTAAAATTTAAAACTAATATTTTGATAAAATAGCAGCCCGGGAGAAATATTGAGAGGTCAAAATTGGGTGTCAACAGCTGCCCCTTCGTTGCTTGGGAATGATAGAAGAATTATCGAGCAACGAACGTTGACATAGTAGCTAATTTTTTCTGACCGAAAGGATGGTTTGCTGGAGTCAAAAAGCAAAAGGGAATTTTTTAAAATAGTGGGGCCGAGACTTGGTTTCAAGTCGCCTACATATCTCGGGTTTATGAGAATCAGTCCATGTGTAGTTCTAGATTTAGGAACGAACGATATTCCTAAATAATGTCGATGATACGGTATACGGGCAGCAATAAAGTTAGTATGTGCCGATGAGATTGAGTGGGCAGAATTCAAAACAGTAGTCGAATGAAAACTGTGAGAATGAGTGGTGAATGTGTTTCAAACTGTATTAGAGTGACTGAAAGAAAGTGGAGTTGTATCTCGAAAATGGGAGTGAGAGTTACTCCTATTTTTGACTCGTTCTTCTTTCGTTGCCTGCACACTTTTTAGCATAACTAGATAACAATGATTAGAGCATGTGAATGATAAGTAATTGTTGCAAATATTTAAACATGATGCCATTTCCCCTTTAGACTATGAGCATTTGCTTTAAGACGGCAAAGATGATGTCTTAAGCTATGATTTCTTAGGGCCATGATAGCGAAAAGTAAATCCTAAGGCCATGAAATGATGTCTGCAGGCCATGAAAATGACGCCTTTAAACTATGATGCCTTTGGAGCGTGATAAACAGAAAGTAAATCCTTAGGCCATGAAATGACGTCCACAGGCCATGAAAATGACACCTTTAGACCATGACGCCTTCGGAGCATGATAAACAAAAGTAAATCCTTAGGCCATGAAATGATGTCCGCAGGCTATGAAGATGATGCCTTTGGAATATGATGCCTTAGGGTAGTTATATAATGATTAAAGAAAGCGTATCTATATTGAGTAGCATAATGTGTTGTCACGTGATTTGAGTAGCTTGGTCTGTAGTAGTTTGGTGTGGTTCAGTAACTTGATGCAATTTGTATGCTTGATTGCGGATTTTGCAGGTGCAATGTAATGCGGACTCTTGCATGAGCCATGTAATATAGATTTCTGTGGATGCCTTGCAATGTGGACTCTTGCAGGAGCCATGCGATGTTGATTTCTATGGATACACTGCGGTGTGAACTCTTGTGGGAGCCATGAAATATTGACCCTTGCAGGAGCCGTGCAATATAGATTTCTGCGGATGCACTGCAGTGTGGACTCTTGCGGGATCCATGCAATATTGACCTTTGCAGGAGCCGTGCAATGTAGATTTCTGCGGATGCACTGCGGTGTGGACTCTTGCAGGAGCCATGCAATGTAGACTCTTGCAGGAGCCATGCAATGTTGATAAGAGGATTGAGTAGTTCCTGCAACTGTACCTGTTATCCTGCACTCAAAGAAAATTGTAAGTTTGTAAAAGGGGAAAGTTGATTTGTGCCCCTGCTATGACTGGCGTGCTTCCTCCTTACTTGATATAGTGGACCGATAATAGGCTTCGTCCGGGTTTTCACTTGGGTAGAATAAGTTTAAAAACATGTTTTGAAAAATGTTTGCTCTTGAAAAATGAGAAATGAAAAAAAAATTTATTGTAAAGGAAATATTATTGAATCATTGATTGTGACATGTTTCGAGACAACGCAACTTCTTATAAGTGAATATCTTTCGTCTAGAAATTTTGATCTTCCAAAATTTTTGTCCCAGTGTAGATTTGATTGCTTCGGTAGGTGAAGGTTGTTTGCTTTGAATTTTTGAGATTTCCTCAAAAATTCTGCCCCAGTATCATAGTCGCACAAATGCTATCCCATGGAATTTTTGAGATCCTCTCAAAAATTCTGCCCTAGTTACATGCTTGTAAAGGGAAATAGGAGAATTTTATTATGACAGGACCGAACTCCAAAGGAGCGCCTACGAATCCCTCTTAAACGGGAATCAGGTCAAACTTAGTTCCAATTACAAGGTAAGAAGGCATGAAATAAAGCTTAAACATAATATCTCTTAACATAATCTAAATTGATAGGCTTGTACCAAACTTTGCCATCCATTTCTGCAAGTATGAGTGCTCCTCCTATCAAAACCCGATGAACCACATAAGGACCTTGACAATTTGGTGAGAATTTACCCTTTGCTTCATCTTGGTGTGGAAAAATCCTTTTCAAAACCAACTACCTGGGCGAGAAGTGTCTCGGTTTAACCTTCTTGTTGAAAGCTTTGGCCATTCTAATTTGATAGAGTTGACCATGACAGACTGCTTTTATCCTCTTTCTATCTATGAGTGCCAGTTGCTCGAATCTACCCTGTACCCATTCAACATCACTCAATTCTGCTTCCTGAATGATTCTGAGAGAGTGTATTTCTACCTCAGCAGGTATCACTGCTTTACTACCATAAACCAGAAGATAAGGTGTGGCACCCATAGAGGTTCTGATTGTAGTACGATATCCTAGCAGGGCAAAAGGTAACTTTTCATGCCAATGCCTGTAATTATCAATCATCTTTCGAAGTATCCTCTTGATATTCTTATTGGCAGCCTTCACCGCTCTATTCATTTATGGTCTATATACTGTGGAATTTCGATGCGTGATCCAGAACATCTCACATGTTGTTCTCATCAAGTCACTATTGAGGTTGGCACCATTATCTGTAATAATAGACTCAGGCACTCCAAATCGGCAAATAATGTGATTTTGAACAAAATCATCTACTACCTTCTTTGTGACTAACTTATGAGAAGTGGCTTCAACCCACTTTGTGAAGTAGTCAATTGCAACAAGAATAAACCTATGTCCATTGGATGCGGCCAATAGGACCAATGACATCCATGCACCAAGCTGCGAAGGGCCAAGGGGAGCTAGTGACGTGGAGTTCATTAGGAGGAACTCGAATCATGTCGGCATAAGTTTGGCATTAATGACATTTTTGCACATAACGAATGCAATCGCTTTCCATAGTCAACCAAAAGTAGCCTGATCTCAATATCTTTTTCGCCAACATAAATTCGTTCATGTGAGGACCGCATGTTCTAGCATGTATCTCCTCAATCAACCTGGATGCTTCCTTAGCTTTGATGCATCTTAGCAAACCCAAATCTGGAGTCCTCCTATATAGGATTTCTCCATTTAAAAAGAATTGATTGGCTAACCTTCGAATGGTGCTCTTCTGAGTACTCGTTGCATTCTCTGGATAATATTCATTTTTCAGATATCCCTGTATATTAGTATACCATGGTTTTCCATCCACTTCTTCCTCTACATGAAAGTAATATGCAGGCTGCTTTTGTATGTGAACGGTGATGGGGTCGATATAATTCTTTTCTGGATGCTGGATCATGGAAGACAAAGTGGCCAAAGCGTCTGCGAACTCATTCTGGATTCTTGGAACATGCTTGAACTCTATCTTCCAAAACCTCTTGCACAACTCTTGTATACAATCTAAGTACGGTAGGAGTTTTGTGTTTTTTGCGGCCCATTCACCTCGTACTTGATGAATCAATAAATCTGAATCTCTAATCACCAATATTTCCTTGATATTCAAATCGATTGCCAAACGAAGCCCTAAAAGGCAAGCTTCATATTCAGCCATGTTGTTGGTACAGGGGAATCTGAGCTTGGCCGACACAGGATAATGTTAACCAGTTTCCGAGACCAAAATGACGCCAATACCTACTCATTTGAAATTACCGCTCCATCAAAGAATAATCTCCAGCCATCATATTCTTCAGAGATATCCTCCCCTACGAATGCCACTTCTTCATCAAGAAAGTAAGTTTTCAACGGCTTATACTCTTCATCCACGGGATTCTCGGCCAAATGATCTGTCAATGCTTGTGCTTTTACAGCTTTTTGCGTGACATAAACTATGTCAAATTCACTCAATAGTATTTACCATTTAGCTAGCATTCCTATAGGCATTGGTTTTTGAAATATATACTCTAGAGGATCCATTCTGGAGATCAAATAGGTAGTGTATGCCGAGAGATAGTGTCTCAATTTCTGAGCTATCCAGGTCAAGGCACAACATGTGCGTTCCAATAAGGAATACCAAGCCTCATACGATGTAAATTTCTTACTCATGTAATAAATTGCCTGCTCCTGTCTGCCTGTCTCATCATGTTGCCCCAGAATACAATCAAAAACGTTATCCATCATAGATAAATACAATAGTAATGGCCTACCAGGTTTGGGAGGAACCAGAACGGGAGGATTTGATAAATAATCCTTGATTTTGTCGAATGCCTGCTGACACTCTGTCGTCCATTCTATAGCCGCATCCTTCTTTAGTAGCTTGAAAATTGACTCACGAATAATTGTAGACTGAGCTATGAAGCAACTGATATAGTTAAGGCAACCCAAGAAACTCATTACCTATTTCTTGTTTTTTGGAGGCAGAAGATCCTGAATAGCTTTGATCTTGGCTGGATCCAATTCTATACCTCGTCGTCTGATAATGAAGCCTAACAATTTTCCGGCAGGGACCCCGAAGACACATTTCGCAGGATTCAACTTCAAATTGTACTTCCTCAATCTGTTAAAGAACTTTTCTAGGTCGTCCAGATGACTTGATCCCTTTTTGGATTTAATGATGACATCATCCACATAAACTTCAATTTCCTTGTGGATCATGTCATGGAACAGAGCGGTCATGGCCCTCATGTATGTAGCTCCAGTATTTTTCAACCCGGAGGGCATAAACTTGTAATAATAGGTTCCCCAAGGGGTAATAAAAGCGGTTTTCTCAGCGTCATCATCATGCATCTTTATCTGATGATAACCGGCGAAGCAATCCACAAATGACTGTGTTTCATGCTTGGCGCAATTATCGATTAACAAATGTATATTTGGGAGCGGAAAATCATCCTTTGGGCTAGCTTTGTTGAGATCCCTATAATCCACACAAACTTTGACCTTTCCATCTTTCTTGGGAACATGCACGACATTAACCAACCAGGTCGGATACTCAGTTACTTGGAGGATACCGGCCTCAATTTACTTCAAAATCTCCTTTTTAATTTTCAAACTCAGATCAGGTTTGTATTTTCTCAGCTTCTGCTTAATAGGAGGACAAGATGGATCAGTGCGCAACCTGTGCGCTATAATTGACGTGCTTAGTCCTGTCATATCGGCATACGACCAAGCAAAAACATTCGGGTGTTTCCTCAGAAACTGGATATATTCCTTTTTCTCATATTTTGGCATATAAATACTAACACAGGTTTCTTTTACTGTCTCAGAATTCCCTATGTTCACTATTTCCGACTCTACAAAGTTTGCCTTGGGTTTATCTTCAAAATCTTCAACCTTACTAACAAATTGCTCGGTCACTTCATTTTCTTCCACCTCTTCTAATTCACTTATATTATGTTGCGTAGTCTCATTATGTGTCACAATCTCAGACTCAACATTTTTAAAAGTGATTTTACTGAAAGAAACAAAAATAAATAATATCAATAAAATAAAAAGAGAGCTTTTATTAATTCAAATAACTTTAAATGTCTTCAAACATAACAAAATAACTAAAAGATGTAAATTAGCTCGAAATCGAGTCTATTTATTTCAAATGATAATATAAAATCAAAATCTTTAAATCTACCCAAGTGCTCGGCGAGGCCTGGAAGGAGTGGCAGTCTAATTGCTGAGTATAGCCTTTCGTTCAATGTTCTAACTAGGGGATCCTCTCTCCTCAATGATGATGATGTTACAACCTTCTCTTTCAGATTCATTCAAAAACAAATTCTTCATACTTTCCAGTATTTCATCTTCACTGTCATCAAGAAACCCGGTAGAGTGAAAAATTTGATATAATGACAGCGAAGGATCAAGTGCCTGACCCTTGTCCATGCAGCCTAATCTGAAAGTGTCATTCTTCACTGAAGGGTGTATAGGTTCAACTATTCCTTGTAATCTGGCCCCAAGACCCTTACCTGGTTCATATCCAGACTTGAGCATTTTCTCACCTTTAATCTTCCAACTCAGCTCTTCTTCCACTTTTCCAACCATCTCTAACGTGTGAAACATTTCTCTATCAAGAACTTTCTTTCCCTCGACAGCATAGATGGGATATCCTCTTTCACCATGTATTACAACCTCTTGGTGATCGTACTCGAATTTGATGTCACGACCCAAATGGCCATGAGTGGCACCCACTCTAATACTTCGGTGGGAGAACCATCTAACCCAAAATATTACCTAATCATTTAGTCAATATTAAGATGAGGTTATCATAAGCTAAGCAACTTAATAATAATAAATCCAAAACTAATCATTAATGATGCGAAAAATCAAACAAACTACTTATTAAAAATCCCCAAGACCCGAAAGTCATCGTACAAGAACTTCTAAAACCAAAACCATTTCTAGGAAAAATATCTAAATAACAAAGATAAAAAGTGTCTCATTGTCCGAAAGAAGGACAAGAACTAATATGATGATCCATGGCAACTTGGAGATGAAGTGCTCACCCTTGGACCGAGATAAACTATCAAACGCTAGAGATGAGGTCGTGTCTGAGCCTCTGGAACACTTTCTGCACTCAACAAAAGAAGAGTACAGGGTAGTATCAGCACATGCCACTATGTACTGGTAGGTATCATAGGCCAACTCAAATTAATAGCATGTATACATCATAAATCAAATAACAAGTAGACAGGTATCAACGCATAACAAGTATTCAATGAATTAGCAAATACATCAATGACGGCCAAACAATGCTTACAAACAAGCCACATAACCATCAAGAGTATCAACCACACCGTAGACAACCGCGAAATCAACAATAATACCATAAGAACCACTATGTCCTTCTCAACCTCGCAATTAGAACACCATTAGTTCATTATCAACTTATTAACCACATAATCTCTCAAAACCAACACTAATCTGTACACAAATGCTATGGGACTTATTTCTGCCCAACTAGTCATGACCTGCAGGGGACAATCTAAGTCCATGTACCATACCGGCGTGGTACTCGATCCTCCATAATAAGTAACATCAATATCCATATCCGTACCGGCGTGGCACTCGATCCTCCATAACCATATTATGTATATTTTATCAATTCACACTATCTCTCAGGATACAACACGACGTACTAAATTTACAAGTACACTTATAATTAATCACAAGACAATTCGATCAAATTCAATTTTAATAATTATTCATACAAGTGTCAACAATCCAAATATCCTCAAGTTCAAGGATGTCCGAAGACTAATCAACAAGCATCCAATTTAGGAGCATACATACAATTAAATCGAGTCTAAATTCCAATTAAACCATAACCTACCTCAACCGAAGAATCCAAATGCAAGCTAATTTGCAAGGGCCTTGCTCTGCCGTAAAGCTTTTGAATGGTTAAAATCTATTCAAATACATAATCCCCATAAGAGTACGAATCTAATGACACTCAATTTATAAATTCTTACTCTAAAAATCTAAGACCTAAACCTCAATTCCTCTAATCCTGAAATATGAAGCAAATTACGAATAATAATAATAATAATAATAATAATAATAATAATAATAATAAACTATACGTAAAACCCTTGTCTTCACTGTAAACACAACCAAATACCTATTTCTACATTAATACCACTAACTGGCTCATCACATCACTGTCCACAATTTTTCAATTCATTCTAGTCATCATTACACTATGATTGACTCAATAATTATTTTCTTTTAACCTAAACCTAATGACACAGTACACCATAACATATTTGATCAGTGGAATCTAAAATTCCAATAAACCTATTACTGAGAAGAATACTAACACCAATATTAACTGAAGCTAATTCAGAAGAATCGCCTTTAAGGCTGCGGGTGGGAGATTGTAATTCCACTGTCGTTCTCCTCTCCTTGTGGCTATCTGATTCTATCATTATTATATATGGTAAACCCTTACCACTTATATTCATTCTTGTATTGGCCTCATAAGTAAATAAATTGTGGTTTTGACCCATTTAATCAATAATTAAATTAATTATCTAAAATATCCAAAATTTCAAATAGATCCTCATAATTTATTCGGAACCCCGTGGAAATAAACCGAATATGTAAATCAACTAAAACACATGTTCCAAACCTATTGGAATCGTGCAACAGTTGATCAAGATCAAGATTAACTTTATTAAAACTCAAGAACCCAACTAATCACTTAAATCACTTCAAACATCTCAACAATCGGTACTACCCGTCTCCCTAAGTCATAAATCACGTATATACACTACGGAGAGAGCTAAAATGGGAAAATTCACAAAACGACTAACAGGGTCGTTACATTAGATACCAATTAAACAACCGTTCGTCCTCGAATGGGCAAACAAGAAATAATAGGGGAAAATAAGGAATACCTAAATTAGCAAAAAGGTGTGGATACTTGCTACGCATGTCTGCTTCGGTCTCCCAAGTGGACTCCTCAATAGGACGATTCTTCCACTGGACCTTCACAGACGCAATCTCCTTAGTCCTCAACTTACGAACATCTCTATCAAGAATAGCAACAGGTTCCTCTTCATAAGAGAGGTTTTCATCTAACAAGACCGAATCCCAATGAATTATGTAGTCACCATCACCAAGAAACTTCTTCAACATAGATACATGGAATACGGGATGAACTCCTGACAAACTCGGAGGCAATACCAATCTATATGCCACCGCCCCCGTACGCTGAAGAATCTCAAACGGCCCAATATATCTCGGACTCTTGCTTCCCAAAACGCATAACAACCTTAATGGGTGAAACCTTGAGCAATACCTGCTCACCCTCCAAAAAGTGCATATCTCTCACTTTTCGATCGACATACTCTTTTTGACTGCTTTGAGCCGCAATAAGTTTCTCTTAGATGAACCTAACCTTCTCAAATGCGTCCCTCAACAGATCAGTAACCCACATTCTCACCTCAAAGTCATCAAACCATCCAATGGGAGATCTACACCTCCTCCCAAATAAAGCCTCAAATGGCGCTATGTCGATACTCAAATGGTAACTGTTATTATATGCAAACTCAGCCAAAGGTAGGAACTGATCCCAATGACCTCCAAAATCCATCACACACGCACAAAGCATGTCCTCCAATACCTGAATTGTTCACTCGGACTGCCCATCAGTCTGAGGGTGAAAAGCTGTACTAAGGTCCAACCTAGTACCCAACTCCTCATGTAACTTCTCCCAAAAGTTAGAGGTAAATTGAGTACCCCTATCTGAGATAATAGAAATCGGGATCCCATGTAACCGAACAATCTCCTTGAGATAAATCTTGGCTAACTTTGCTGCATTGTAAGTCACCTGAACTGGAATGAAATATGCAGACTTAGTCATCCTATCTACTACCAACCATATAGAATCGTACTTTCCCAAGGTCTTGGGAAGACCAACCACAAAATCCATAGCTATCCTCTCCCATTTCCATTGAGGAATGGGCATCCTCTGAAAAGTACCACCAGGTTTCTGATGCTCGTACTTTATTTGTTGGCAACTCTGGCATTTAGCAACAAAATCAACTATGTCTTGCTTTATTCGACCCCACCAGTAATGCTGCCTCAAATCACGGTACATCTTGGTGGCACCAGGATGTATAGAGTATTTTGAACAATGAGCCTCAGTTAGAATAGTATGAATCAAATCATCAACACGGGGCACACAAACTCGCCCCTTAATCCGTAACACACCCTCATCATCAAGAATGGCCTCCTTGGCCTCACCATGTAAAACCTTATCATAAATTTTGCTCAACTTAGCATCCTCAAATTATTTAGCCTTGATTTGATCAAGAAATGTAGACCTTGCCTCTACACTAGCTAGTAATCCTCCTTTTTTAGAAACCTCAAGTCGTATGAACTTGTTAGCTAGAGTATGAATCTCTCTAGCCAACGGACGCCTGGTAGAATTCAAATAAGCCAAGCTACCCATACTTGCTGACTTTCTGCTCAATGCATCGGCTACCATATTAGCCTTTCCTGGATGGTATAAAATGGTGATATCATAATCTTTTAGCAACTCCATCCACCTACACTCTCTCAAATTCAAATTCCTTTGCGTGAACATATGCTGTAAACTGCGATGATCAGTGAACACTTCACAACGAACCCCATACAAGTAATGCCTCCATATCTTAAGAGCAAAAACCACAGCTGCCAACTCCAAGTCATGAGTTGGATAATTCCTCTCATTAGGCTTCAACTGCCTCGAAGCATAAGCAATCACATTCCTTTCCTGTATCAAAACAGCACCTAAAAGGCATCACAATAAACAATAAAATCCTTACCCTCTATAGGCAAGGAAAGGATAGGAGCAGTAGTCAACAAGGTCTTAAGTTTTTGAAAGCTCTTCTCACACTCATCAAACCAAACAAAAGGTACTTCCTTCTGAGTTAACCGTGTCATATGAGTAGCAATGGAAGAAAATCCTTTCACGAACCTACGGTAATAATTGGCTAACCCCACAAAGCTATGAATTTCTGTCACCGAAGTGGGCCTAGCCCAATTCTTGACCTCTTCAATCTTCTGTGGGTCTACCATCACCCCTTCCTTCAAAACCACATGTCCCAGGAAGGAAACAGAAGCCAACCAAAATTCACACTTAGAAAACTTCGCATAAAGCTTCTTCTCTTTTAATAAGCCCAGAACAATTCTTAAGTGATTCTCATGTTCCTCCTTACTCTTAGAATAAACCAGAATATCATCAATAAAGACAATCACGAAAGAATCCAAGTAGGGCTTAAATATCCCATTCATCAAACGCATAAAAGCCGCCAGGGCATTAGTCAGCCCAAAGGACATCACAAGAAACTCATAGTGCCCATACCTGGTCCGGAATGCAGTCTTAGGAATATCATCAGCGCGAATCTTAAGTTGATGATATCCGGACCTCAAATCAATCTTAGAAAAGATGGATGCACCCTGCAACTGGTCAAACAAATTATTTATACGGGGTAAAGGATACTTGTTACGAATTGTTACCTTATTCAACTGCATGTAGTCTATACACATACGAAGGCTACCATCCTTCTTTTTTACAAACAAGACAGGAGCACCCCATGGAGAGGCACTCAGACGGATAAATCCCTTACCCAACAAATCCTGCAACTGAGCCTTTAGCTCCCTCAACTCAGCCGGAGCCATCCTGTAGGGAGGAATAGAAATAGGAAGAGTACCCGGCTCTAGATCAATACAGAAATCAATGTCACGGTCTGGTGGCAAGCCAGGCAAATCTACAGGAAACACCTCCATGAACTCACAACTACAAGAACTAACTCAATAGATGGGACCTCTATAGTAGTGTCTCAAAGGTGTGCTAGGAAGGCCAAATACCCCCTCCCAATCAACCTCTTGGCACAAATAAAGGAAATAAGTTTCATTGGAGCAGGACTATAATCACCCTCCCACTCAAGCCTACTCATCCCCGGTATAGCCACAGTCACTGTCTTAGCATGACAGTCTAATATAGCATGATATGGAGACAACCAACTCATCCCCAGAATTATGTCAAAATCTACCATGTCTAGAATCACCAATCTGCCCAAGTTTGGTACCCCATAAACATAACAGAACAAGATCGATAAACCTTATCAACAACAACAGAATCACCAACAGGGGTAGACACATGAACAGGAAAATCAAGTAGATCACACACCATGTTCAACCTCACAGCAAAACTAACAGATACATATGAGAAAGTAGAACCAGGGTTAAATAATACAGTAGCCATTCGATCAAAGACAAGAATAGTACCTGTAATAACAACATCTGATGGGGTTGTTTACCACCCCTACCTGCCTGGTGACCACCACGTCCACCCTGTGGACGACCTCTTCCATTGGTACTACCTCCCCTACCTGCTGGAGCTGGAGCTCGGGGAGTCTGCTGCTGACCAGACTGACCATACTGTCTGAGATTAGGAAAATACTTTCAGATGTGGCCAACCCCACCACACTCATAACATGTACGATCCAAGGTGGGTCGCTGAGTTGAAGAACATGAAGTAAGGTAACCACCAAAGTTTGAAGACGGTTGGCTAGCCCCTACTGGACCCCCAATAGATACCGGCATCGCTGACTGAATAGGGTGGGCAGGGTATCCCCTCAAACTCTGACCCCTAGAATAAGAACCACTGAAACTGCCCCCTTTGCGAGCCTTCTTTCCTGCTGCATTGGCATAACCCTTTTGCTTTACACGCTCTACCTTCTTAACAAAATCAACCATCTCTTGAAAAGACTTACCTGAAGATGCCATCTGAAGAGCAGAAATCTGGAGACCTGTGTTCAAACCCTTCATAAAGAGATGGATCCTTTCCTTCTCAATTTGCAGCAGATGAGATGAATACCGAGACAATGAATGGAATTTGGCCTCATAGGCCGCAACTGACAAACTTCCCTGCTCAAGATTAGTGAACTCATCCCTTTTCCTGTCCCTCAATGTACGAGGTACATACTTCTCTAGAAAAACCAAATAAAACTTAGTCTAAGTCAATGGAGGAGAACCTGCAGTCCTACACTCAACATAAGCTCTCCACCACATCTTGGCATCTCCCTGAAACTGAAAAGTGACCAGTTCTACACCATACCTCTCAACCACCCCCATCTTATGAACTCTCTCATGACAATCACTAATGAACTCATAGGCATCCTCATCCTCGGTGCCACAAAAAATAGGAGGCTTCATCTTGATAAACTTACAAAACAAGTCATGCTCATCTCCAGTCATCACCGAACCTACTACCTGTCTCAGAAAAACACCTGATCCT
The DNA here is from genome assembly GCA_031232105.1 of Capsicum rhomboideum. Lineage (NCBI taxonomy): Eukaryota > Viridiplantae > Streptophyta > Magnoliopsida > Solanales > Solanaceae > Capsicum > Capsicum rhomboideum. The sequence continues at coordinate 121,004,486 of CP124711.1, forward strand.
GACATCTCTTCCATCCGAGGAGCTACATCAGCAGCAGGCTGCAACCCCGAACGCTGAGCCCCAGGTACTGCTGGCATAGTCCCATTTCCTGCTAACCCACTCAGGAAGCTCAAAAACCTGCTGAATTACTTCGGAAGACATCTGAATTGGAGTTGTACCTCTCTGGACTGGTTCTGCCCCATCATGAATCGCAATCCCCTCATCTTGCACAGATATCGCTCCATCCTCTGCTATCTCAAGCATATCCTCATGTGGAGGAGGAGATACTAACCTCTCCTGAGCCGGTCCTGTAGCTCGAGCCTTGCCCCTGGCGGGCGCTGGTCTTCTTCCTCTACCTCGTCCTCCCTTCACCTATCCTCTACCACTAACTGCAGCCCCAACGGCCGGTTCAGGTATTTCTGCTCTTGCTCTATTTAACCGTGTTCTCACCATCTATGAGAATAAGAATGGAAGAAGTCAGATACCAATTTGTATCACCAGATACAATTGAAATCAATTAATAATACGAAAGAAAGAAAAATTTGAATTTTCCTAGTATCCCATAGCCTCTAGAAGAAAAGTACAGACGTCTCCGTACCGTTTCGCAAGACTCTACTAGACATGTTCTTATACGATGAGATCGACGAACCTAGGGCTCTGATACCAACTTTGTCATTACCCAAATGGCCATGAGTGGCACCCACTCTAATACTTTGGTGGGAGAACCATCTAACCCAAAATATTACCTAATCATTTAGTCAATATTAAGATGAGGTTATTATAAACTAAGCAACTTAATAATAATAAATCCAAAACTAATCATTAATGATGCGGAAAATCAAACAAACTACTTATTAAAAATCCCCAAGACCCGAAAGTCATCGTACAAGAACTTCTAAAACCAAAACCATGTCTAGGAAAAATATCTAAATAACAAAGATAAAAAGTGTCTCATTGTCCAAAAGAAGGACAAGAACTAATATGATGATCCATTGCAGCCTGGAGATGAAGTGCTCACCCTTGGACCGAGATAAACTATCAAACGCTAGAGATGAGGTCGTGTCTGAGCCTCTGGAACATTTTCTGCACTCAACAAAAGAAGAGTACAGGGTAGTATCAGCACATGCCACTATGTACTGGTAGGTATCATAGACCAACTCAATTTAATAGCATGTATACATCCTAAATCAAATAACAAGCAGACAAGTATCAACGCATAATAAGTATTCAATGAATTAGCAAATACATCAATGACGGCCAAACAATGCTTACAAACAAGCCACATAACCATCAAGAGTATCAACCACACCGTAGACAACCGCGAAATCAACAATAATACCATAAGAACCACTATGTCCTTCTCAACCTCGCAATTAGAACACCATTAGTTCGTTATCAACTTATTAACCACATAATCTCTCAAAACCAACACTAATCTGTACACACATGCTATGAGACTTATTTCTGCCCAACTAGTCATGACCTGCAGGGGACAATCTAAGTCCATGTACCATACTGGCGTGGTATCCGATCCTCCATAATAAGTAACATCAATATCCATATCCGTACCGGCATGGCACCCGATCCTCCATAACCATATTATGTATATTTTATCAATTCACACTATCTTTCAGGATACAACACGACGTACTTAATTTACAAGTACACTTATAATTAATCACAAGACAATTCGATCAAATTCAATTTTAATAATTATTCATACAAGTGTCAACAATCCAAATATCCTCAAGTTCAAGGATGTCCGAAGAGCAATAAACAAGCATCCAATTTAGGAGCATACATACAATTAAATCGAGTCTAAACTCCAAATAAACCATAACCTACCTCAACCGAAGAATTCGAATGGAAGCTAATTTACAAGGGCCTTGCTCTGCCGTAAAGCTTTCGAATGGTTAAAATCTGTTCAAATACATAATCCCCATAAGAGTACGAATCTAATGACACTCATTTTATAAATTCTTACTCTAAAAATCCAAGACCTAAACCTCAATTCCTCTATTCTTGAAATATGAAGCAAATTACGAATAATAATAATAATAATAATAAACTATAAGTAAAACCCTTGTCTTCACTGTAAACACAACCAAATACCTATTTCTACATTAATACCACTAACTGGCTCATCACATCACTGTCCACAATTTTTCAATTCATTCTAGTCATCATTACACTATGATTGACTCAATAATTATTTTCTTTTAACCTAAACCTAATGACACAGTACACCATAACATATTTGATTAGTGGAATCTAAAATTCCAATAAACCTATTACTGAGAAGAATACTAACACCAATATTACCTGAAGCTAATTGAGAAGAATTGCCTTCAAGGCTGCGGGTGGGAGATAGTGTTTCCACTGTCGTTCTCCTCTCCTTGTGGCTATTTGATTCCATCATTATTATATATGGTAAACCCTTACCACTTATATTTATTCTTGTATTGGCCCCATAAGTAAATAAATTGTGGTTTTAACCCATTTAATCAATAATTAATTAATTATCTAAAATACCCAAAATTTCAAATAGATCCTCATAATTTATTCGGAACCCCGTGGAAATAAACAGAATATGTAAATCAACTAAAATGCATGTTCCAAACCTATTGGAATCGCTCAACAGTTGACCAAGATCAAGATTGACTTTATTAAAACTCAAGAACCCAACTAATCACTTAAATCACTTCAAATATCTCAACAATTGGTACTACCCATCTCCCTAAGTCATAAATCACGTATATACACTACGGAGAGAGCTGAAATGGGAAAATTCACAAAATGACTAAGAGGGTCGTTACATGTAGTGTGGAGGGAACTACGCCAGCCATGTAAATCCAGGGCCTACCAAGCAAGAGGTTGTAGGAAGCGGGGATGTCCATCACATGAAATGTCATGAGAAAAGTGACAGGGTCCATTACCATGTCCAATGTAATCTCCCCAATAGTATCTCACTGGGAGCTATCAAACGTTTTCACGTTCATCTTCCAATTTTTCATTTTAGCCAAATCGAACTCCAACCTTGTCAGTGTATCTAAAGGACATATGTTCAATCCTGAACTTGGATCAATCAACACTCGAGATACAACCCTTTCTCCGTGCTGCACTGTAACATGCAAGGCCTTATTGTGCGACCTTCCTTCAGGTGGCAACTCATCCCCGTGAAAGGATATCTTGTATGCCTCGAATACCTGCCCGACCATGTGGGCCATCTCTCTCCATGTTATAGTAGATGGTACATAGGCTTCGCTTAACACCTTCATCAAGGCATTTTTATGGTGTTCAGAAGTCTGCAACAGTGTCAGGATGGATATTTGAGCTGGGGCCTTGTTTAATTGATCTATCACAGAGTATTCTTTAGCCTATGTCTTCTTCCAAGAACCACTCTCCTCTATTTTTATCATGGGTGGCTTGCTTTTACTAGAACTTCCCTGAGTCAGATTTTTCGGTGTATATATTCTCCTAGATCTGGTGATGCCTTGGGCGACGTCTGCTTCAGCCACTTTTGCTTTACCTGGAGTGTTCTGCTCATAATTCCAAGGAACTGCATGGGAGTTATAAGCAGTTGGGGGAGCTCTGAAGACTGTGAAAGGAGTCTTAGGCACTGCTACCTTAACCTCAAATGGTGCTCGCTTCGGTGTACTGATAGGTGTACCGTTTGCCTTCTCGATGAACCAGATGGAATTTTCCAGGTCTACCAGTTCATCAATATCGAGCATGTTTACTTGATGATTCGATAATGGATTGTTGGTGACGTTTGGCGTCGGATCTTTTAATTGAATGGCCTTGGTGTCGATCAACATCTGGATTTTATCCTTCAGAGTATAGCATGTTTCTATGGTGTGAACCCTCATCCCAGAATGATACGAGAAAACCTTGGTAGGATCAAAATGCTTGGCTTGAGTATTCTCACGTCTGGCAGCAATGGGCGTGACATAGCCCGCTTCCTTAAGTCTTTCGTACAGTTGAGCTATAGGTTCGGCTAAGGGAGTGTATTGTTTTTTCTAGAAATTGGCTCTGGGTCTTTGATTTTGTTGGGGAGAAGGCTGGGGTGTTTGGACATGAATGGGTTGGACATTATACATGGGATAAGTAGGGCTTTGGAATTGTGGATGTAGTGGATATGGGGTAGGTGCTTGGTATAGAGGGGAATGATATGGCATTGGGGTTTGCATTTGGTAAGGAGATATTGGGTATGGCATTGGAGATTGTGGGTAAGGGGTGGAGTTGTAATAGGAGTTTGGTAATTGGGCACACTTTTTGAAGGCTGGGCTAACATCACTGTACCTACCTCTTTTTTCTTCTTATTTTCAGCAATTCCTCCAGACCGTAAAGCCTTATTGGCAGCCTGTAAAGCTTCCGAATTGATAATGCTTCCATTCTTGAGACCCTCCTCAAGCATTTCTCCTACCCTGATGATTTCAGCAAAACTTTTATCTACGACGATTATCATTTTCTCAAGATACTGCGGCTCCTACGCGTGAATAAAGTATTCTTTCATTTGAAACTCTTCAATTGGGGGTCGAGCTCTTGCATCCCCAGACCTCCATCTTATAGCATAGTCCCTGAATGACTCATTGGGCTTCTTCTTCAAAGTCTACATATAGAACCAATTGGGAGCGTTGTCAATGTTGAACCCGAACCGTTTCATAAAATCTGATTCCATATCGATCCAGCCTTTCCATTTCCTTACATCCTGCTCAATATACCATGTTAAGGCTTATCCAGTGACACTTCTCATGAACATTTTCATTCTTATCTTCTCGTATCTCCCGACTCCGGCCAACTTATCATAATACATGCGAAAATGCGCCTTAGGATCTCCAGTCCCGTTATACAGTTCAAACTTTAGAGGTTTGTACCCCTTCGATAACTCCACATCAGGGTGTACACATAAATTCTCATAACTGAGCCCCCTTGACCCTTTGCTTCCCTCAAGTTGCTTCAGCCTCTCAACCACAGATTGCATCATGGGATCCTTTTCTGAAGGATCAGGTGCATACTGAAGGTAAGTAAATGGGGTTGTTTCGACATAGATGGGGTTCAAAGAGTTGCTACAAGATGCTTGGTTGTAGGATGCGTTTGCAAAAAGCGTATGTAGGTAAGTGGGATATTTAGTATTTTGGACATGCAGAGTGGGATATATGGGATTTTGAGTATTATGGGTATTTTGAGGAAGAGAGAGGTTTTGGATGTTTTAAGGAAAGGAATGGTTTTGGATGTTTTGAGGAGGAGGGAGGTTTTAGATGTTTTGAGGAGGAGGAAGATTTTGGATGTTTTGAGGAGAAGGAAGATTTTGGATGTTTTGAGCTGAGGGCAATTGATGGCTTGGGGTAGAGGTTTGGGATTTTGCACCAGTATGACCGTCCACTTATGGTTCGAGAGGAGTATTGAGGGTAACAGAAAGATTGTCCAAGTTGCGCACTTGCGCTAATTCTCCTTGCAGTTCGAGAATCTGTTGTCCCATTCTTAGGATAATCTCATTTTGTCCCGTGACACTTTCTCCTTTTGTGCTTTAGTCTGTAGCGCTGTTGTTGTCTCCCATTTTCTCTTTATCTTTCGAACTTGTAGGAGGAAGAAGAGGAGGAAGAGCCCCTTTTGACCGTGTATGCTAGGCCAGAGTGCACAAATCAACCTTTGGGGAAGGGGAAAGACAAAAACAAAATCAAAGACAACCAAAGTTAGCAAGGTGAGACATAGTGTTAGAATAAACACATTGGTTTGCAACAAATAATCACCCTAAAATGCAGGGATCCTCGTTGAGCCAGAGGTAGGCCTAAGACGGCAAATTTTGTGGTTCATGATGATTAATCCAAGCCGTTGTTGACAGCCAATTTTGGCTCTCCTTTTCCCTAAATTAAGTTTTTCTATGCTTATGAGTCCCGGTGACTGTGACAAAATATCTTTCTTATTTTTTTAATTAATTTTGATAAATTTGGCGCCAGTAATGATTCTGAAAATATTATTTCCATTACTCATATATATATATATGTATGTATGTATGTATGTATGTATATATTAACTACTAATATCGTATCTTATAAAATTACTCAAAAAAATATTTCTTTATTTAATTTATTCTTTTCACCATTTTCCCAACAAAATATGAGAGTGTTAAATTTTATCTCAAACTCTAAATAATTTTTGATATACTATTACACGATTCTATTAGTAATTTCATTTTATATTTATAATATAGTTATGCGCCTAAAATTATTTGAGGTACAATATATGTATATAAAGTAATGCATATGTGTTCATACATATACATATACTTTGGGAAGTTAATTGGGACGAAGATAGCATCGCTAAATTAATTAAGTGAAAATGACAAGAAAAAATCAGATTTTTTTGCATAAAGTGACTTATTTATCATTAATTGGGCCGAATTAGCTAATTTTTTTAGCTAATTCAGCCAATTTGCAGCCCAAAACACCCCTAACCCGGCCCAAATCCGAAATGGATGGCTAAATTACCTTAATCCTTTCTCTCCCTCATTCCATCATCTTCACCAGCAAAAGCAAAACATCATCACACCGACAAACTCCAACCTAACCTCTGAACAACCCATCTACTTCACCGCGATATTCAGGCTTATTGCACGCATAACATCTTATCTCTGCATTTTCCCTCTTTTCCGCTATTTTCAGGCCACAAAAGTCTCACCCTCTCCACTGTTAGCTTGGAGGAGAGGAGGAAATCTGCACATTATCAAGATAAGGTCTGTGCAACCTGATTTTCTACTCTCTATCTTCTTCAAATCAACCTGAAAGAGGTAAACTCTTTTTCCCTCTCTCCTTACTCCATCTCTTTTCAAATCTCTGTGGATTGTACCATCAATAATTTTGAAATTCAAATTTCAAATTCATTTTGGAGCCTTTGAGAAGCTTTTACATTCCAAATTGTGCCTATAAATGAGGGCTTCGGCCATCCCTTTGGGGCAGAGAGAAAAAAAAGGAAAAAGGGGTTGGAGGCTGAAAAAGTTTCAAGGATAAGCTCAAGGAATTTATTTTCTTTGCTCCCAAAGTTCTCTATTTCTTTTGATCTATTTTCTTTCTTGTTGTCGAACTACTACCTTTTGCCATCACTTTTGACTATTCATACTCGGAGTCGGAATAGCGGAGTTTGAAACTCGACACTTCAACGGCCTCAGTCGCTGCACCACACAAGGTAAATTCTATCCCGTCTAATTACGTTATATTCAGTTTTGTGATTCGGTGGTCGATTGAGTTTGGTTATTCTTGTTTGATTGATGATGTATTTGGATATGGAGTAATATAGTGTCTGGACGTTTGGGTTGTTTCCTGTTTGGTAGTGTGTTTGTGAAATTTTCATAGTTCGCAATCTTGCTTGATTAAAACCTATAAAGTCTCAGCCTTTGAATGAATCCGATGTTTTTGTTTTGCTGGCCGTAAATGTGAACTTGATGTGAAAAAGTTCTTGGAACATTCTATTTTGGTGGTATGTTTGTAGAGTACTTACGACCTTGCGGCAATTTAAAGTGGGCTACATGAAGTTCTAAGTTTTCAAATGTTTAAAGTGGGCTACATGAAGTTCTAAGTTTTCAAATGTATATAGCTAATTGTTTAAGGTCAGTTTGACATCAATTTTAAGGCTTCGAACACGTTAATAATGGCTTGGTTATGCCTTTGTTTGGTTGATATGGTTGCAAGGTGTTGGCAGCTATAATCTTTATGAAAAGGGGTTCCAAAGGGCTTAAAACTTTACAAACTCTTGGTTGTCCGTAGTGGAAATTTTGTGCCTTATTTTGCTCGAACACTTGGAAATGACGTCCTGTTAGTATTGTTTTAGGATAGTCTTTTATTTGAACGTGATTTTTAACTTATGACTTAGCATGAAAACAGGTTATACAGCCCTTAAATTTTGGAAAATATCGTACTGTACATTGAAGTTCTTTTTTTTTTTTTGTTAACTTGGGGTATTAAAAATGATTAGAGAGGCTTGACAACTCACTGTGAAGGTATTTTTTAACTAGTTTGAATAACCTTTTTTCTATGGCTAAGAACGTATCGTCTTGTATTCATTTAGTATAGGTAATTAGCTCCAATAATGATACTAGTTTAAGCTCTAAAGTTAAGGTAAACACGCTGGAGCTTTTAACTTCGGAAAAATTACATTGGTTGCTTAAATGTGTTTTATTTTGCTGAATGTAGACACAAACCTGTAGTAAAATTATTTATTGAGTAATTATTCGGGATAATAACTGATTGAGCTTGGACATGAAAATGGAAACAAAATAGATTCTACTCGTTTGGTTTTACCTATTTTTATTGAGTAATTGTAAATGTTATTAGCTAATAATGTGGTTTGAATGATTTCTCATAAAGTTCGAGTTTTCAAGTGGGTTTGGATGATTTGTTTTGCTGGCCCCGTTTAAAAGATCACTGCTATATTGACCTGCATATAATGAACACGATAACTTTTGTTTGGTTTTCTTTCTGCCTGATGGTGCATTTACAAGTTGACAGCCTTAAGTTTAGCTCCAGAATGTATGTTTGGCTGCAGTCACGGAATCTTTATAAATTTTGTTTGAATACTTGAATATTGCATCAACTGTCTATTGTGTCTTAGATTGGTTGTACAGTTGATTGAAATTTTCAGCTTCTAAGTTGACACCGAAAAGGTTTCATAAGCTCTTAACTTTAAAGTAGGATTAATAGTTCGGCTTGAGATCGTTATGTATTGTTGGGAGGCTTGTATAATAGTAGCAGCTAATTAAAGCCGGTTGCTATGGTTCTAAAAAAATAAATTTGAGTAGTCTATGATGTCAAGAAGAAGGTGTCATTGTTTGTCATGTATATATATCTCTAAGTAACTTGGTTGTTCTCTCAAAACTCTCCCTTGAGGCATTTTGTTATTGTGAAAACCAGCAACAAAGTAGTTTGAAATGCTACATAGCTCGGAGGAAAACAAACGCGTGAGAAGTACTCATTTTTAAGGCAGATTTTTTAGTACATTGGTGTAAATGAAGAGACCCATTTAATTTTTTTTTTCTTTCTCAATCTAATTCAGTTGTTCGAATTTTACTCTTGTTATTTATGCTTTCGAGTAAATGAGACAAAGAGTTTTAATATGGATCAAATATGGGCAATCCTCTTCTAGTCATTTTGTTTATTCGGAGTTTCAATATATGCTCGGCGTCGTTTGAATAAGTGTATATGTTGGCCATTGTTCTTTACGAGATCAAGCTTGGAAAATGCTTGTTTTGGTTTTGCATTTTGCCTCAGATTTACAAAGCATTTTCCTCGTGGGTCTCGTAAGAACCCGTTTGGCTTTATGTTTAGAATATGTTGGCTTTGCGTTCAAATCAGAAACTAGTTTTTTTTGTCTTCTTACATGTTGCGGGTTTAAGTTACGGTGCAACTATAATCATATAGTAATTTCTAAGCCTATGTAAGTAACTGGGAGATTTTATTCTTTTTAATTTTTTCTTGCTCTATATGCTTAGTATCCATTAAAAACCAGTATAGTGTTACTTTTTCCCTTTACAGATTGGGTTATTGAGAACTTCCTTTGTTGAAAAGCGATTACATGAGTTTAAACCATTTGGTAAAAATAATTAGCAGGTTGTGAAGGATTTGAGTTTTAAAGTTATTATAGGCATGTATAGATTTTGTTTGAGTTATGTATCCTTTCTCTCGGGTTTAGATGTAGAGCATCATAATCATGGATGGCTGCAGTACTACTAGTTCCTCTTGAATTGCTTACCTCATTATTTAAGAATATAAAAACTTGTGTAAGTATCAATCCCTTACCGATAAAGGCATTAACGGTGGCCACGTTCCAGTTGTTAATCCCATATGTCATATAACTTTGTTGTTTGTTCTTATGCAATGTAAGCAGATAGGTTTAGTTTGCCATATGTATATCTGTGTAAATCAAAGACGATGTTAAATCTTTTAATTTGTAAGATGGTCCCGGATTTGCATTTACATGTTTCATCTTTCTACTTAATTGGCAACTAATTCTTATTTTCTTCTTTGTCTCATGTAAACTCGGGAGCTGTAGTTTCAATCGAAACTCATTTTGACCCAAATATTGGGTCAACTGCTATAGGATCACAGAGCTCGAGGTCTAAATTGCTAGGAGCCGGTTCCACCAATAGGAACTTATAGTATCGAGTTTCTTATCCTCCTCATTACTTATCGTTCGCATTTATTTCATTAACTTTGTATTACATTGAATACGTATTTTATGTGGTTTTGATTGAAATGGAATAACGTTTTTTTTTTTTGGTTTAGTTAAAATTGTCTAGAATTAGTTTTTCTCGACTAATCTTTTGTATATTCAAAGTTTATCGACTTAATCGTGAATCAATTTTTTGGAATAAGAGAGACAAACTTTTGGTTCTAAGTGCGATCTCAAAACAAAAAAAATACATTTTTGGGATTGATTAAGATGGTTAGCTAGAGTATTTTTTTTATTTTTTTGTTTAAATATTAATTAACGATTTTTATCACCCTAATTAGAGTTTCCCAAACAAACCACTAAATGACTTTTAATTAGTCAAAGCCTTTCAATTTTGCAAATAACTCTCCCATCAAAACTCGATTCTTATTTAACTTAATCTAGTTCAAATATTTACTACTTTTTATATTTACTTCTTAAAATTATTTCAAGTTTTTTTTTTTCCAGGTTTCAAAAGCCTCTCCAAACACAAGGTATATATGTATTTACACTATTATACATAAGGTATATTTATACTTTATTTTCCTAATATGCTCAACCTCTACTTTATACATATACGTTATTTTAGTACTAGTGCACTTATATCTCATTTAATTCATTTATTGAAATTTCATGAATAAAAAAAAAATAATAAGTTTCCACTTATTTTTCTTACATTTTGAATATGCATGTATCTATTTTTATTTTAGATGTGTCAATTAAGTTTTCACATACTTTGAAATATATTTTTACTTCACAGTAAACGTACCTTTGTAAACAATATTACAAACTTCATGTGTACAATTTTTAAGTATACATTTTTATAAGGTCATAAAAAAAATTTCTTATATTTTGATATAGGTGCATATATTGCTACCTAATGATGTTTTGCTATTAAATTATCTACATTTTGAATCAATTATACTTATATATGTAACACTTGGTGATAAATATATTTTTGTGTATTTTAGATATACCTCCTATATACCTTGAGTTTCGTTTTCCCTCAAAATTATAAGTTTTCTTATCACTATATTTCGCAAATAATACAATAAATTATTTTCCAAATATTTTTTCTAAAACTAAGTTTAAGGACCATCTTCGGATAGGCTCTGAGGGATGCTTAACACCTTTCCCTCGAGTAACCAAAACCCTTACTCAGAATCTCAAATGTTTTCAAAGACCAAAAACAGAGTTTTACATTACAAAAAATGGTTTTCCTAATTTTTCCTAAAAGTTAGGTGGCGACTCTAAACCTTTTCAAAATCAGGTAGAAGAGCTGGACGTTGCAAACATATTTTGATCAAGTTCAAAATAAGGGCACGACAGCCGCATTAGACGCAAATGGGAGTTTAGAGTTAGATAGCAATAATAATAAAACCCAACTATTTTATTAAATCCATAAATTTAAAAACTACTACAATTAAAAACATAAATGAAACTAGGGGAAATGGGTAACAAAAGGGAACATCCTATCACTCAAACTCCTCAATGGTGGTGATGATCCAAAGAGCCTGGAATGATTTGCAGCAGCATCTCTGGAGAAGTGACATAGTGTTGATTCAGCAAGTTCCGTGCCCAGATGGATTCTTCCACATCCTCAAACCCGTGATCCTGCTTTTGCTTGCTGAGCTCCATATCCTTGGCATCTTCCACAAGCCATACATAGTACTCTGGAGTGCAATAAGCCTGCTCACCGTATACACTGATAGTCAACAAATTATCCCATCGTCGCAACACTTCCTTGACCTTAGGGCTTTCTTGGACCGGCCCGAACTCAACTTCTGACTTTCCCATATGTTCTCGTAAAGGTACGATTTGATTCCTCCCAAATTGATGAAGTACTCTTATTGGGGCATAAGGTTGAATGCTTTTCAGGCCAATGAGCTCTATGTAATAGAGCTCACGACCTCGTATGACAGCAGTTGGTGCAGACAACCACGAGTACTTTCATTGAATTTGATAACCCGAAAGCTCTTTCATATATATGTGCCAATCCTCCGTACCCACAGGAGCACCAAATAGCCTCATCCTTTTGGAATGTGTATCAATTCTATTGCCCATTCCATCAAGGATATCCATCATGTTGGGGTGCTTATAAAAGTGCTCCACAGCCCACAATTGAAGCAACAGATTGAAACCCTCAAAGAACCTTCCTCCTCTAGCACACTTAGATAAGGCCCTCATCATTTCCGCCACAATCATAGGAACCAAAGTGACCTATATATGACCGACTCCACGATTTATACCTTGAACCACAGAACTAAGACATGTCAATCTTCCCATGCTCTCTAGGAAAGACCAAAGAAATTGAAGCAACAGATTGAGACCCTCAAAGAACCTTCCTCCTCTAGCACACTTAGATAAGGCCCTTATCATTTCCGCCACAATCATAGGAACCAAAGTGACCTCTATATGACCGACTCCCCGAGTTATACCTCGAACCACAGAACTAAGACATATGTCAATCTCCCCATGCTCTCTAGGAAAGACCAAAGCACCCAGTAGAGCTATAGCAAAAGCATTCAACCTCTTCTTTTTCCATTTTTCGGCTGAGGAAGAGAATTCCATTCGAAATATTGTGTGTCCCTCTTTGTGACCAAAACATTCATATAGAAAATCTAGAGAGATCCACCCAAAATCCAAGCAAGCCAATTTGAGGTTATTTTTAAGCCCAAGATAATACAAGAACTTCTTTCCCGATTGTTTGTGAGGCAAGATCATTTTTCGATCTTGATAAAGCAAATTAGTGAATCCATCAATTTCCTCGATGGTGGGTGTTATTTCGAAGTCCTTGAATTTGAAGACCACTCGATTCAGATCCCTGAAATTTAGCAGAGCTTTGATCACATGCCGATCAGAAGCAACATCCATCAAAGATGTTAGAAAACCCAGTGACTGGTGGATCTCTCCACCATGCTCCCTTTTGATGTCATTCCATAAACTCCTTAACTTGTGGGGCACGCCGACGACCATTTGGGTGTTAGCAAAAATAGGTGCATCCTCCATGTCAAAATCTGAAAAATAAGACAACAAATAAAATTTCTAAACTCCGTTTATTACAATTTGGCTTGGGTTGAATTTATCATGACCACTTAGCACATAATATGTATTTAGGTCGAGGGGTGGTGGGACCTTTTCGACAATTGGTTGGTTATACTTGGTGTATTGACCTCGAGGGTCAACTCACCCATGGCTAATGCATGCATGACTTAAATGCAAAGGGTGGATATGACACTATCTTAATTTTGTAAGAGTTGGTAGACTCGGACTGAGGGTAACTTTATGCGAGAAGGCACGTGGTCTTATGGTAGTAAAATTATCCGCTCAACCGCGTCGTAGCCGACTCTCTATAACAGGGTTTTGAAGAGAATTTGGAGAAGTGCAAAGGCACAACATCCTAGTATAGTGAAAGTGTGTGAAAGTGTGAGATTCCCAAGTGGGGGAAATATGAATGGAATGTCAATTATATAAAGCAGTAACACGTAGCAAATAATAGCATCTTAGGCAATTTATAAAAAATAAACAGATAAGAAAAGAAAAATAAATACATGATTTAGAGCTAGAAAAATTGCATATAAACAAATAAAGGGGTAAGGAAGGGGTTGACATGGAGGAAACTGATTAAAATAATAAAATAATGGGAAAAAGGAACGAGATATAGCATGATTAACAAATAATAAAACTAGGAGCTAATAATAAAGGAATAGACTCAAACAACTTTAAAAAATCCCACATAATATATAAAATCGTAATGGTTAGAACCTAAGTATCCCCAGCAGAGTCGCCATACTGTCGCGCTCTATTTTTTCTCGCGAAAAACGGGATTCGACGCGACAACTCTATTTAGGATTAATTAGAGGTGAAGAGTCGCCACCTAACGAATTAAGGTGCATTAGGGCACCATTCTAAACTAATTACGATTAATTAATTAGTCTACGTCAATTAAAAATTTGGGTAAGGGTTCAGGTTACCTCGAAAGGAAGGTCTTAGGTACCTTTCGAGGTCCATAAATGTGGGTCCCGACTGAACTCATATATTATGTGGGAAATTCTATGTGATAAGCAAAGGTCGTTTCATTTTATTAACTTAATACTAACTAAGTGTTTAAATAGGGGAAATATAATAAACAAAATTAAACATACAACTTAGTTATTATCTAATTAATAATTAACTACGTGATAAAGTAGTAAAAAATGCATAAATAAATAAAGGAATTAGAGAAGCGAGAAGATAGAATGACACGAATTATAATGAAAAATTCATTAAGTTATACCTAAACTACCCCAAACAAGCATGCAAAATAAATAAAATTCAATTGAATCTAGACAAAGGTTAATTTTATATTATTCGGATCAGTACCCGGCTTATTAACAGAAGACAATGACGCATATCGCATTGTCGAATACTGCTCGGGGCAACTTTCATCATTTTCAAATGTTCTACCCACCCCACCTAGTTTGATTATTAATCTTAAAGGCATTCTAAAGAAAATGATAAAACTAGCTTTTCCTAAAATGCCTACCCGTCCCCACTTAACGTCCAAGAGGCATTGGGCTTTTACTTTTGGGATTTGGTTCTAGACAAAAGAACACTTAGGTTGCCTAATTAGAACTCAGGATTTACGTCAAACGAAACAAATAGGACTAGCAATTAGCACGTAAAGGTTTCAAATACGCCTCTTATTTAATTAAAGTTAAATAGGTGATTAACATGCTTAAAAGATAATTATTTGTTTTACGTGATTAAAGCCTATAGGCATGGTTTCTAGGCGAAACGTTTTAATTAAGGTGCCGAAAATTTAAACTAACGTGCTAGATATTAAATATACTAAAAGTTTGATTTGGATATGTTAAAAGTTTAAAGGTACTGAAAATTAATTAATAATTACAAAAGAAGTTAATTTAGATTGTTAAAAATGATTTAAAGTGCTGGAAATTATTTAAAACTTGCTAAAAAATCATTTTAGGATTACTGGAAATTATTTTTTAAATATACTAAAAAATGATTTTTAATGCATAAAATTATTTAAAACTTGCGGAAAATTTATTTTAAGGTTGTTGGAAATTGCTGAAAATATACTGAAAATGAGTTTTTAAATGCTGAAAATTATTTAAAACTTGCTGGAAATATTTTTTAAGTTGCTGGAAATTGCTGAAAATATACTAAAAATGGGTTTTGAAAGCTGAAAATTATTTAAAACTTGCAAAAAATATTTTAAAAGTTGCTGGGAATTATTTTAAATGTACTGAAAATTATTTAAAACTAGCTAAAATATTTAAGAGTTGCTGAAAATCATTTAATTACTGAAAATTATTATTATGTTATGAAAATTAACCAAAACGTGTTGGGAATTACTGAAAAGTATTTAGCAATTGCTGAAAAAAATTATTTTTAACATGCTAAAAGACAGTTTAAGCATGCTGAAAGTTCGCAGAAAAATAATTAAAGTTGCATGTAAAATTAATTAAAAATGCTGGGACTTAAATCTAAAATATCAAAATCTAATTTAGAGTTACAGGAAGTTAAATTACAATGCTATAAATAATTTCAAAGTTCTGAAAATCAATTATGAGGTTGATACATTCCTCTTAAAATACTGAAAATTAATTTAGGGTGCTGAAAATTAATTAAAAGATGCTGGAAATTGTTAAAAATGGCTGAAAATTGTTTAAAAATTGCTGGAAACTTGTTAAAAATATGCCAAAAGTTCATTAAACATGCTTAAATTAAATTAGTATGTCAAAAATCAATCAAATACATCAAAATAATGATCCTAAGATAAGATTCCAAAACGATAAACTAATTGATTAACGATCCTATATTATTTGCCTAAGTGACAAAATAATTTAAGTAACATATGAAAATTTATTAAATAACCCTATAGGTATGATATCTAGGTGATAAAACATTTAACACATAGAATCCCCGCCCCCTAGCATCCCAATATTTTTTTATTATACATAGAGGAGGTTTGCACAATGTTTATTACAAAAATTGAATGAATGAAGGAAAAATAAGTAAAAGCTAATTAGGAAGCCTTTACTATCTCTTCCCGTCCTAGGCAACTCTTTATCACAACCCGGTCATCGCTTAATATGGTACCTGTTCAGACACACCAAATATGCAACAACAAGCCAACAGAGACTAACATGTAAACCCACGAACATGTATTATAGGAGACTATCAATTATTAATATAGGCAAGCAGTATAACTAGTAATCTAATAGATTACCCGGAATAAAACAGACATAGATAGTTTAAAAAAATCTGTGGCATGTCATCATTCAAAGAGTTAAAAGGAAAGCACACCAAAACAAGATTAAAAGAATCACAAAAAAACTTAACATACAAATACCAAAGGCATCGTGGAGGAAACTAACCGGTTAATAGTAGTAAGCAATGAGAAAATCACACTTTGACAACACTCAAAGTGGAGAACAACGAAACAGCAAGCAAAGATAAGCGCTTTTTAAACTACCAACAAGAAGATGAAGACCCAAAGTATTTTGTATGTAACCAACCAAAGCTTAAAAATATTTTAAGTGTCCAAATAGTAATCCTTGAAAACCCCTTTTTTTTGTATAGAAAGGGAATAATTCTAAAAGTGTCCTCAGTAATGAGGGAGAGACTTGTTTATATAGCAAAGAGTTGTACAGAATTAAAGAGGGGGAAAATATTCAGAAAATCAATTAAGGGAGGTAAAAAAGGGAAAGAAATATTTTTTTTCAAGAATCAATTGATGAAAATTATTTTCTTTAAATAAACTAAATCAATTTGAAATAGAAATTATGTCACAATTCCCATAAATAAGTAAGTAAGAAATCTGTTTTGAGAAAGAGAATCAGTCAAAAGAGCACAATGTTGAAATTTACCACAAATAAACAAAGGAAAAAGCTGTCACATAATTAACATTTCTCAATATTCAATCAATCCCCAATAATATTTTCAAATAGGTGTAAAAGTGAGTCAAGTTTTTACCATAAATATTTAGGTAGGTAACACGAGAGGAAGAATTGATTAGAAACATGTTAAAATTTCACAACCATATAAATGAAATCTGTTTACACTAAATAAGGGCAAAAGATCACTCCAAAATCGTATTTTCCTTAGACAGTAGCAAAAAATCAATTAGGGGAAAATCATGTCCAAATACTAAATATATAAAAATCTGCTATGCGTTTTTGAAATGTCCTACGCATCAAAAGTCCTCTAATTGTAGTAACAAATTACTCCGAAGATGTTTAAAACATGTCAATCGATGACGTCTCACCATTATTACTATCACAATAAATTCAATAACGGACTCCATAAACACAAAGGTTTCAAGCATTGACAAATTAGTACCGATTCAAAAATTAGGGTTATGCGAAATATTCATAAAAAATGGAGCTTTTTATATATGATAATCTAACAGTGTAAATAAACATGAAATTGAAAATAATAAGTCAAAATTCTTAGCCATGTTTCACAATTTTTAAATCTAGGAATCAAGCAAAGCAAACGAAAAGGGGATTTAATTCGTAAATAGAAATCAAACCTGAAATATTCATAGTTCTTCGAACAGTGATCTAAGTTGTTTTTGAATCACGGAGAGAGACAGAAATATCTCCGGTGACGATTTCATGGTGGAGGCTAGACGGCTGGCGGTGGCACGGCGGCTAGATCGGGATGTGGAGGTGGCAGCTGCTTTGGTTCGTGATGGGTTCATCGGTGGTGGGAGTTCACCAGAACAGTGGTGGTTCATGGCGGAGGTTCGCCGATGGTTTTTAGCGGTCGATGGTTGTGAGATCGATGGGGAGAGAAAATGAAGGACAGAGGTGCGGCAGCGACGGTGGTGGCGCAATGGAGTTGGTCGGGCCGGTGGTGCACGGTGGAGTTTGTCGGGGTTAGTGCGATGGCTGGTTTTCGCCATGGGAAGGTGGTGGCGGCGGGAGTTGAGGGAGGCGGCCGGCGGTGGCAGAGAGGTTGAGAGAGGAGAGAGATGGCGGGTTAGAGAAAGGGTTGAGGCGGCTCGGGGGGGGGGGAATGGTTTTTGGATTAGGTTTGGGGGGTTGAAGGATTAAAAGGGAAAGAAGAGGAGAGTTAATCTCAGTCGTTGGATCAATTTTGATCAAGGACTGAGATCTAAAATTGCAAGAATTGGTCAAAAATTGGGTTATTTAAATTGAGTTTAATTGAAATAGAATTGGGGTTTAAAATTGAGCCAGATTGAGCTCAATTTAGGCTAAAATTGACATGAAATTGAGTATAAAATGGCTAGAATTTAGATAAATTAGGAAAATTGAATTCAATTAGACTGCTATTTGTAAATAAATCGGTAAATATATAATAAAAATACCTAACAAAATTAATCAATGACAAAAAAAAAATTATTCTCCGTATAATATATTATTTGAAATTGATGATTATAATAATTTGAAATAAATTAGGCGTCGATAAATTATGAATATGAATTTTAAGAAAGGCTTATGATAATAATAATAATAATAATAATAATAATAATAATAATAATAATAATAATAATAATAATAAACCATTGTTTGTAAATTATGAGTACACATATTTGTGGGAATAACTTAATAAATATTTACAAATTATGTAAAATATTATATTTAAATTAGTAAATTATAGATGTTATATAAGAATACAAAATTAAATGCTAAAAATAAATTGCATACCTTAAAATCATAAATACGAAATGTTAGAATTTATTCGATATCAAAAAATAATAATTTAAAATTCAAAACTAATATTTTGATAAAATAGCAGTCCGGGAGGAATATCGAGAGGTCAAAATTGGGTGTCAACAATACGAACAAACAACCAATATTTCCTCGAAGCACGAGGGTTAGCACAAGGGTTAGTATCAACATTTCCATGCCAAGGGGACACCCACTTGACGTATAACCAACTATCCTTTATGTTTAATGAAAAGAACTCATCATACAAGGCACAAAGGTGTTGGCTACAATAAATATCATTCAATTCTCCCAAGGTGTTTCCATTAACAAGATTACCAATAAGCTCAGGTGAGTTTGCAAGCAAATCACCACATGTTGGAATAGCCAAGAATAGAATCAAGTAGTCATTAGGGTGTAGATCACCCTTTCTCCCACAACAAACCACGTACATACAAAATGCATTCTCATCACAAATATGGCTATCTTTATAAACAAAAAGATAAGAGTGAAAAGAGTTAAGATTATTTAACATGCTATCAAAGATAAGAACACAAGAAGGTAAGAACAAGAAACTCAAACACCTCATATCTCTCTCATCCAAACAACTTCCCAAGGAAAGAACACTCACTAGCGGGGTCCATCCTAGTGCTTCAACTTGTTTATCCACATAAGTGTGACAAGTATTTGGGAACAATAGTCATTTATCAAGTAGGTAACATGGACCCTTCTCAAAGAAACAAATAAATTGGGCATTTGGATTGCAAAACCCACACAATTTAAGCACAAGGGACATAGGATAAATGTCATCATGATTCCAAGGATTGCTTAGAATAAAAGGGGGTAGGTATATACCTTTGGAGCAAGGCTTTGAACTTGCTCGCTTGTCTCCTTTACATGATCCACATGGTCCTTCCCTCCTATACATCAACTTGGACCAATAGACTTGGTCCTCTTGTCTCTTTGTAAGAGTTTCCTTGGTAGGTAGCTCCATCATTTGATCCATGGAGTTAGATGATTTACCCCTTGCTAGAAAGTATCTATCAACCCATAGGAGTTTTCCTAGAATCCTCCTTTGAGTCAAACGTTCATCAATTTTAGAGTCCTTAGATAAGAACTCATCTAGGCCTTCAAATGCATACTTGTGAGGAACTTCCATTGGATCCTCATTTGGAAGTATTCCCTTATGAACTTCCAAAATAGAAGTATTGATGCTAGGTAAAATACTAGTACCATGGTTAGCAAACAACTAGGGTTTGAGAAGAACACAAGGTTCCCCTCCTTGAGCTAAGTCCATTTCCTCCTCTTGGCTAGGATCATCTAAAGCCTCACTACTCACCACTCGCCTCATCATAAAGTTAGAATTCATTACATCTCTTTTTTGAGGCCAAACATCTTCATGGGTATCCTTCATCATCATACCAAGAAGCACATTATTTCCCCTTCATTGGGATCTCCTGCAAGTTCCCCTTCATCTTCAAAGTCTTTACCTTCTTGGGTTTTCTTCTCACCACCATCTTCTTGGTCCACCTTATCTCTAACAAAGTAAGCCTTACCTTCCACCAAATTGATGTTTCTTCAATTGGTACACTCATTTGCCTTATGTCCCCAACCTTGACATTTTAAACAAACAATACCTCTAAAATTAGTGTTCGGGTATTGGTTACCTTCATTCTTTGGTGGATACTTTAGAGTTGTCTTCTCAAAGGGTTTCTTCTCATAGGACTTATTGAATTCCTTATTCTTGTTCCACCCTGGATGAACTAAAAGATGTGTAGCCTTTAAAATTGAAAGACTTCTTTTCTTTGTTGCTCTTCTCAACCTCAATGGCCGCTTCGACAAGGGCTTCTATGTTCTCAAACTTGTGGAAAACTAGTTGAGAAGTGATGTCATAGTCCAAACCTCCTTTGAACCGAGCCATGCAATGGTGAGGTGGTTCAATAATCTCAAGTCGAAGGATCAAGTTTTGGAATTCTTCATAATAGTAGTCCACACCTTTACCTCCTTACTTCAAGTTGTATAGCTTGGTGAGCTATTCTTGTTTGTACCTTGTCGTTACATACTTTCCCCTTATAAGCACTTTTAATTAGTCCCAATCTGGAGGTCGGGGTTAACATCTCTTTCTCGTTGTAATCTTTGGGTTTCCTACCAAGTAGAAACATACCCTTTAAATTGAGCAATTGCATAGGTTGCTTTCTTTTGACCGGTTATCTCATTGAGTTGAAAGATCCTATCACATTGTACTTCCCAATCAAGGTAGGCCGATGGATCACTAGTTCCGTTGAAGGTAGGAAGAGTGATCTTGATGGAGTTAAGACCCGTTTCTTGACCCGCATTACCTCCTTGATCCCATTGAAGATCTCCTTGATCTTGGGGTTGGTTTCCAAAGTTCCCTCTACCATGGGGAACTAGACCAAACCTTCCTTCTCGTCCTCTATGCCCTCCTCCATGAGCTCCTCACTTATTCCATACAAATTTTGCTAATAGGTTCGCTTCACCTATTAACTCATCTCCTCTTTGGAGTCCCTCTCCTCCTATATCCTCAACTTGAACGGGTTGATTTTGGTTAAGTGGGGCTTGGGGTGGTGGATTTTGGTTAAAGGTTTGGTTTTATGGAGCTTCTTGGTTGTTTTGATTGAATTGGGGTTGTAGTGAACTAACGAGATTTCATTTATTTGGGTAAGTAGTGGTTTGGTTGATGGGATCATATACTTGCCTCGGTGGATTGAACATTTGGTGAAATGTTTTCGGGGAGATAGTAGTGGAGGTTTTTGGAGCATTTCCACTTGAGGAGGCATGATAGTTTTGGGGGTGGAGTTGTTGGAGTCTAGATGACCCTCCATGTTGTCCATCCTGGTTGACACACTTCCTTGAATTGTAGTCATTTGACCTCTTATCTCATTCATTTCTTGTCTCATACACAAGATGGCCGCCATTATGGATTCCATGTTAACCTCTCCTGAAGAACATTGTGCACCATCACCCGGAGCTATTTTACCTAGTAAGAAGAAACACTAAATAAAACCAACAAATAAGTTAGCGTTAAGAAATCAACCTCACAATCACTCGGAGTACACATCTTTGTTTTTCCTCTCAATAGCCGTCGTTAGTGTTGAAGGATCGTTTCTACTCAGATGGATGACGTGGTGTCAATTTCTACTTGTGGTCAGAATGGATTCTTGTTTGAAGTAGAATAGATGACTCAAGCAAACTAACGTACTTGAAACAAGAAATTACAACGAAACAAAAAGAGAAAAACACAAAAAGAAACGTACAAAGAAAGAAAACGTACTCTACGACTAATCAACAACCTAAGTAGATGAATTACTAGTTGTTAATTAGTTTAGGAATCAAGAAATAAGATTAAGAATCAAGAAATGGAACTAGGACGTTGGAACCTGAGCAAAAATCAATTTTGGAGCAGTTGAGATGTGCTTGGATGAGGTGCAGGCGCATGTGGGATCTGCCCTCGCATGTGGGACTTCACAGGTCACTTCCAGTGAACCGGGAGTCACCTACGTTGGTGACTTACGGCCGCATGGGCAGGTACGGGCGCAGGTGCCCCTAGGCAGTGCACCTGAAACTTTTGTGTTTTGTCCTTCTGTGGGCCCTCTTGTACTCTCTTTCTAAGAATATTCCTCTTTTTTTTTATATTGCTCAGTACTAACACTTTTCTTTGCTACTTTTGGCCTCCTTTTGGATCAAATAACAACTTTTTCATGAATCTTCCTCTTGAAGATATGAAGATTCTCAAGAACACCAAGAACACAAAATTCCCAACTAACTCGTTTTAGATCGGATTTGCATGAAATTTCAGATTTGTGTTCTCTTCAATGAGGGAAACAACTTTCAATTTGTAATCTTCAAATCCACACCAAAATAGCAAGATCTCAAAACCCACTTTTCTTTTTCTTCAAGTTCAAGCTCAATAATGGAGTTTTTCTTCCAATCTCTTCCAAACACACCAAAACTTCGAGATTCCAACCTTAATAGTACTAGATGGAACAAATCTAGTATAGAAACTTAAAAAACTGACTTAAAAACACAATAATATTTTTGGCGTTTTTGTTGAAAATTTTTTTTGACTCTTTTTATTTTTTTTGAATATCAATCCTAAGACTTAGGATTGTGTAAACAACCCTAACCCAAGCTCTTGATACCAAATGATAACCCACAAAATACGAAAAGAAGAATAAGATACGAAAACGAGATAAACAAGGAATCTAAAGGGAAAAGATAGAAAGATAAAGAAATAGATAAGACTCAAAGAAGGAAATTGAATGAAAATAAAGGGCATATTAAACCCTAAATCCTCAATCAAATTAATCTACAAAGCACCTAAATCTTACGTAACCACAAGGAAATCGAACTCCCAAGCAACCAATTTCCAAACGATTGTTCAACGTAAGCTAATCCTAGCTCACTCACACTCTCAAGAGTATAATTGTTCATTAGCATCAAAGTTAACCTAAAAATGAAGAAGAAGCTACTATTTATAGCCATGGAATATTTATTACAACTATGGGCCCAAAAGTGAACCATTTCCATTAAAGGAATAATTTCAGCCGCCAAGGGTCATCTACCCACGCAGATGGGCATCTGCCCAGGCAGGTCAGGGGAGAAAATGCCACTACCTGCCACCTGTGGACCCATGTCCTTCACCTGCTAGTACAGGTGAGCTCGCAGGTCCCTCTAGGGCCTCTTTTAGCTCGTCTTTGCTTTCCTTTGACCTCTCCAAGTCCCCTCTACCCTTCTTGAATGTAATCTTTAACTCCGGAACCCTTTGGATAGAACTAAGGGGTCATCAAACACCTTTTGCTTTATGATCATTCCATCAAAAGGTCCGGAAGCATTATGGATTGTATCACAAACTTACTCATACGGGCCTTAGAGTCAACAACCATGGCTGGAGCATACTTTGCAAGCTGAGAAAACTTAAGAGAATACTCCTTCACACTCATGTTAACCTGCTTCATATTAATGAACTCCTGGACCTTGGCTTTCCTCAACTCAAGTAAGAAAAATCTATCCATGAAAGCAGCAACAAACTCATCCCACTCCACCGGTTCTGCATCTGCACCACTATCCTCTTTCCACTGCTTACACCAAGTGTGAGCCACTCCTTCTAATTGATAAGCAGCCAAGTCAGCACTTTCAGTTAGAGTGACACCCATGATCTTAGTAACTTTTTGAATACTATCCAAGAACTCTTGAGGATCCTCTTGAGACTTAGACGCAAAAAATACCAAAGTATTCATCCGAGTGAAGTCTCGGACTCTGGTTGCTGCCATAGTCACTGCTGAGTTGGCTGGTACCACAGCCTGTCGATTATTTCGGGTGGTCATGGACTGGGCTAATGCTGTAAAGGCAGTCATGAATTCAGTATGGTAAACATTTTCATTCAAATGGTTTGCTGGAGCTGGTGGAGCTTACTGATTTCCATTCCCACTGCCATTATCATTTTGCTTTTCGTTAGTTCTCTTGGGAGGCATTTTCTGTAAACATATGGAGCACGAGTTAGAATAAATGATTTAAATAGAGTTTACACTCAATTGCATGATATGAGCATGAAAGAAGTGAAACCTTTCCTAAAATATTTCATAGCCTCTCACTCATAAGTATGGCGCGCTTCGCACCCATTAATAAGACTCTACTTAACGCAGATTTCAGACACTCTAGGACATTTTAAACCTTGTGCTCTGATACTAAGTTTGTCAAGACCCGAGACTGCCCCTAGTCATAACACGGTGCTTAAAGTCACAAGTCCCTGAGCTAAACCATGGCCTGGCATGATATTAAGAATACTAAAATAACTGATATAACACTGTGCGGAAGCTAAACTAAAATAACACAACCATGATAAAAGTGGAATCTATACTAAATACCAAAACTAAGACTATCTGACATAAACAACATGCTAAAAATCTAACTGTCTGTCTGAAAGCCTCTAAATCATATGAGTTGTTGGGACAAACCCCCAACTAACTCCAACTGTCTGAAACTAAATGATACTTAAAATAAGGACTGATAATTGGACCTCGAATGATGAGGACTCACCAACACTGCTGCTAATTTGGTATGGAGTCATACTAAACGTGATCCGAATACTGGACGTCTAAACCTATATTATAAATAATACAGTACAAAGAAGGTATGCGATCAATACTTTAAATGTATTGAGTATGTGAGATGGAAAAGTGCTAATATAGGCTGAACATGATGCATGTGACATGGTAACTGATGCAAGAACAACTAATAACATGTACTGTATGATAAGCTGAACAACTGAATATAAGGTCATGCGAGTATCTGAATCTGAAATATGAATTGTGGACTTTGGGAGCTATCTTTAATCGATATACCCCAATCCGAGCTAACCGGGTCCAACCTATAACCCCAGCTGTAAGGGTGTTAAGAACCTTGCCAAAGGTACGCACACTGACTGATTTGGATCCACTAACTGATATCCAAAAGGACTGAGGTGTCAAGCCTATTCTGATGGGTGAACCTTTAGAACCTACGGTGGCGCCATAGTTCTGGGACTTAGGGACTTCTACTAAAGGTATCAGCCTAATTGATGGGTGTGCCTTCATCCCTGCGTCCGTTCGGTGCAAAGTACTACTCCCAACTCAATGAAGCTGATAAATAAAATGCTTAATAATATTAATATTCTGAAGACTTAAAATAAATGTATTATCTGAGAACATTCAAAAATAATATAAAATTCATAAATATATGCATGAAATCGTAGGTCAACGGGTGTTCATAACCCACCATCTCTGAAGAATGCAAATATCATGAAGATTTTTATAAATTGAATAAAGTAAGGAATTTCATGGCTCAAGTTTAAAATTCATGGATTTAATAATATAATTAGGGTTCATAATTTGGGGCATGTACTAGTACTGAAATTCATTGTAAAACATGGATTACAACTCATTAATACCAAGGGAATGAGATATCAAGAAATCTACACCCTTCGTGAACCTAAGCTCTGAAGAAGAAATTAAACATGAGAAATTGGGTTAACTTTGGGACTCAATGGGTGAAAGGAACCCAATGATGAAATTCCACATACTTGGAGATATAAAACTTGGGTAAATCCTTGAAATTGGAAGCTTGAAGTTGAAAACACTAACTTCACCTTGGGGAAGGAAAATTGCCTCTCTTTGCTCTGAAATTTCTAAGTGTCAAGTGCTTTCTATGTAATAAGGGCTTAGGGTAATATTAGGCTTAAAAATCAACCTTGAAATAGCTTAAACGATGTAGTTTTGATGTTAAAAGAGTGGAAAAAGACTTATGTGCCTTTTTAAATTCGTAACTGAAAAGCTACAGGAAGGGACATACGGGGCCTTCCCACGATCGTGGGACCCACCTATGATCGTGGGTGGTGTTCGTAATTGGTGGATGAACCGGAGGGCCTATGGAATCAAGCATATGAGCATTGGTACAATCTTGGTACCCACTCATAATCGTGCCTTGATTCATAGGTTGTAGGTTCCAACCGGATCAACTTTAGAAGTCCAGATCGTATCTAAGATTGTGGTTTCTAACCACGGTCGTGGTACCTTTTTGTGGTTGGAAGGTGTACATCTCAACTTTCAGGTTCCTGGGGCTGTTTTGATCAGATGGGAGCATTGTACGGTCGTGCTTTCTAACCACAATCGTACCTACGATCGTATGTTCTTACTGCTGGATAGTGCTTCACTAAAATGGCCATAGCTCTTAGATCCGATATCGGATTAAGGAGAATATGGATGCGTTGGAAAGATAATTCAAATATATATCATTTGGTGGGTCTTGGACTCAAAAATGCATCAGAACCTAAGAGTTATACTCATTTGAAGTTGACTGTAGCAAGATTATTCACAAGAAAACCACCGACAAGTAAGGTTTCGACTTGGCTATGAGCTAGGAGTTGCTTGTGGCCATAATACATGTATAAATCACTTATAGTACTACTAAATCATGATGTTTTATTCTACATGTACTTGAAGTATGGTTCAAATCTTAGTTTTGGATTTTCGAGGTGTAACAATATCTCCCTCTTGGGGTCATTCGTTCCCGAATAAAAACTGGGTGTTACAATATCTTTCGTCCCCGAATGAAAACTAACTAAGTTGGAGAGTTAGGTAAAGAGATGCAATCCCAACACTGAATTTCTAAGGGCTGAATACTGACATGATAACTAAAACATGGACTGAATTTAGACTCATGAATGCATGACATGACATGAGAGTAACTGGGTGACATGAGACAGAAAGAATTAAGTAAAGGGTAACTACTACCTCAAGCTGGAACAAAGTTCAAAGAGAAAAGATGGGGTACTTGGTAATCATATCTACCTCTGCTTCCCAAGTATCTCCTTGAACAAGGTGATTTTACCAAAAAACCTTTACCAAAGTGACCTCCTTATTCCTCAACTTACGAACCTGACGGTCAAGAATCTAAACTGGGACCTCTTCGTAAGAGAGACTATCTTTCAAACCCACACTATCTAAAGGAACAACTGATGTAGGATCACCAATGTACTTCTTTAACAAGGAAACATGAAAAATCGGATGCATTGATGCTAAGTCTACAGGCAAACCCAACTCATATTTTACATTGCCAAAATGACCCACTATCTTATAAGGACCAATACAGTAGGGACTGATTTTCCCTTTCTTGCCAAATCTCTTCACCCCTTTCATGGGTGAAACTTTCAAGTAAACCAAATAACTAATATCAAACTCAAGTTCCCTTCTCCTCACATCTACATAAGACTTCTGACGACTCTGAGCTATTTTCAGTCTTTCTCTAATCAACTGAACTTTGTCCATTGCCTCATGGACTTAATCTGGTCCTATTAAGGTAGCTTCACTAATTTTGAACCAACTAATAGGAGACCTAAACCTCTGACCATAAAGTACTTCGAACGGGGCCATCTGAATACTAGAATGATAACTGTTACTATAAGCAAACTCAGTCAAAGACAAATGATCATCCCAACTACCTTTGAAATTGATCACACATGCCCTCAACATATCCTCTAACGTTTGAATGGTCTGCTCTACCTGGCCATCTGTCTGTGGGTGAAAAGCTATACTGAGTCAAACTTGGGTACCAAGACCCTTCTGGAATGTCTTCTAGAACTGAGAAGTAAACTTAGTACCCTTATTTGAGATGATAGTCAAAGGGACTCCATGCAACTTCACCAACTTCCTAAGATAGAATCTAGTATAATCCTAGACTGAATTTGAAGTGTTAACTGGTAGGAAATGGGCTGACTTAGTCATTTGGTCTACAATAACCCAAATAGAATCATGCTGACGATGAGTAATAGGCAACCCTAAAATGAAGTCCATATTCACCACTTCCCACTTCCAAGTAGGAATACTAATACCTTAAAGCATACCACCAGGTCTCTGGTGCTCAACTTTAACCTGCTAGAAATTTGGACACTTAGCTACAAATTCTGCGATATCCTTCTTTATACTATTCCACCAATAGACATCCCATAGATCACGGTACATCTTAGTGGCCCATGGGTGAATAGAATACTGAAAAATTGTAAGCTTCTGCTAGCATCCGCTGTCTCAAGTCATCTACATCTGGAACACATAATCTGCCCTAACAATGAAGAACACCATCTTCCCCTTGGGAGAAAACCTCAACCTTCTGACTCTGAACCGCTTCTGTCAACTTAAGGAAAATGGGATCACTATCTTGCTTTTATTTTACCTCAGCTATTAAGGAATATTCTGAACCATTCTGAATCAAGGTATTACCTTTGGCTGAAACAGCCAACCGAACTCCCAATCTAGCAAGCTGGTGAACCTCACGAACTAACTCATTCTTCTCGTCCTCAATATAAGCAACATTTTTCATAAACAATCTACTAAGAGTATCATCCATAACATTGGCTTTACCCGGATGGTACATCATAATCCTTCAACAACTCTAGACACCTTCTTTAACGAAGATTTAGATCCTTCTGGTTGAATACATACTGAAGGCTCTTGTGATCAGTGAACACATCAACAAACCCCATAAAGATAGTGCCTCCAAATCTTTAAGGCAAAAATAACTGCTGCCAACTCAAGATCATGAGTCGGGTAATTCTTCTCATGAGGCTTGAGCTGTATATAGGCATATGCTATAAACTTGCCATGCTGCATCAACACACAACCAAGGCAAACTTTAGATAAATCACAATAAACTACAAACCCATCTGAACCCTCTGGCAGAGTTAAAACTGGAGCAGAGGTGAGTTAAGTCTTCAACTCCTGAATACTCTTCTCATAAGAATCGGACCACTGAAATTTAACTTTCTTCTGAGTCAATCTAGACATGGGGGAAGCAATAAGGGAAAATACCACAACAAACTGTTTGTAGTAATAGGCTAAACCCAAGAAACTCCTAATATCTGATGGAGAGATGAGTGTAGGTCAATTCCTCACTACTTCGGTCTTTTGAGGATCAACATTAATGCCTTCACCGAAAATGAGATGACCAAGAAATGCTACTGATTTCAACCAAAATTCACACTTACTGAACTTCACAATTAACTGGTGATATTTGAGAGTCTGCAAGACAATCCTCAAATGGTCTACATGTTCATCCTCACTCCAAAAATAAACGAGGATGTCATCAATAAAGATAATGACAAACATGTCTAAGTACTACTGGAACACCCTGTTCATCAAGTCCATAAAAGCTGTAGGAGCATTTGTAAGTCCAAAAGACATAACAACAAATTTGAAGAGACCATCCAAGTTCTGAAGGTTTTTTTGGAATGTCACATTCTCTGACTCTAAGTTGATGATAACCAAATCTGAGATCTATCTTAGAGAAAAAATTGGCACCCTAAAGTTGGTCGAACAGGTCATCAATCCTGGGGATGGGATACTTATTCTTGATTGTGACTTTGTTTAACTAACGGTAGTTAATGCACATTCTGAGAGAACTGTCTTTCTTTCACATGAAAAGAACTGGATCACCCCATAGAGAGATGTTGGGCCTGATAAAACCCTTGTGTAGAAGATCTTTAAACTGCTCCTTCAATTCTTTAAGCTCAGATGGAGTCATTTTGTAGGGTGGAATTGAAATAGGTTGGGCATCTGGAAGGAGATCTATTCTAAAGTCAATTTTTCTTTCGGGAGGAACTCCAAGTAGATCTTTAGGAAACACTTATATAAATTCATTAACCACTGGAACTTACAAAAGAGTTGGGGTCTCGAACTTTTAATCCTTGACTCGAACAAGATGATAGATGTACCCTTTAGAAATTATTTTTCTTGCCTTAAGGTAAGAGACAAACCGACCTATAGGTACTGAAGTATTACCCTTCCACTCTATGACTGGCTCATTTGGGAATTGAAACTGGACTTCTTTCTTTCTATAATCAATAGAGGCATAGCAAGAGTAGAGCCAATTCATGCCAAGAATAACATAAAAAGCTAGCATGTCTAGCTCTACAAGATCAACTGAGGAGACTTTCTGAGAAATGGTGACTGAGAAATTTATGTATACTCGTATAGCTATGACTGAATCACTAACTGGAGTAGAGACTGAGAAGGGTTCTAAAAGTATTTCAGGACTGACACCAAAATCTACAGCTATGTAAGGAGTCACGAAAGAAAGTGTGATAATGCATAGACATAAATATGAAAGACCTATAACGTACCAGTGACTACATCATGAGAACCTTACCGATCTTGTTGGGTCTAAAGGGCATAAAACCTATTCTGATGTTGCCCACTAGCTGCACTAGATGAGGCACCCTTGCTGAGTCGGGCGACCTAATGGAGCTGCTGCAGAGTTAGACTGATTCTGCTAACGATTATCTCTACCTCTCTGTGAAGTCACTGGACACTCCCACAATCTGTGGCATGTCTTAACACACCCAAAACAAGCATCACTGCCAGCCATGCACTTACCCTTGTGGTTCTTACGACACTTCTTGCAAAAAGGATTAGTACGACCACTAGTAACACTACCTTGGGAATTAGAGCCTGGTGCCCTATCTCGATTATCCTACCTGAACTTGGGCACCGGAGTACTAGATGATGGATCTGGAGCTGAAGATTTCTGGCGGAATTGAGAACTATTACCACCATCTAACCTCTGCTAAGAGAAATTAAAATTACCTATTATGACCCTCTTGTTCTCCTTTTCCTTCTCCTTAATCTTTTCTTCCTCGGTCTGTTAATCATGAACCATCAACATGGAGATGTCCATCTCTTTAACCAACATAGCAGTCCTACATTGTTTGACCACATCCTCAGAAACACTGGACACAAATTTTCTTATACAATCCCTGGAGTCAGCAACCATGGCTAGAGCGTACTTTGCAAGCTGAGTAAACCTAAGAGAATACTCTTTCACACTCATGTTACCCTGCTTCAGATTAATGAACTCCAGTACCCTGGCTTTTCTCAACTCAAGTGGGAAAAATCTATCCATGAAAGCAGCAACAAACTCATCCCTCTCCACCGGCTACATCTCCACCTTTATCCTCTTTCCACTGCTTACACCAAGTGTGAGCCACTCCTTACAACTGATAAGTAGCCAAGTCAGCACTTTCATTTGAAGTGACACCCATGATCTTAGTAACTTTTTTAATACTATCCAAGAACTCTTGAAGATCCTCTTCAGACTTATACCCAAAGAATACCGAAGGATTTATCCGAGTGATGTCTTAGACTCTTGATGGCAGTCCTGAATTCAGTATGGGTGACATTTTCATTCAGAGGGTTTGCTGGAGCTGGTGGAGCTCGCTAATTTCCATTCCCGTTGCCATTACCATTTTGCTTTCCATTAGTGTGAGAGGCATTTTCTGTAAACATGTTGAGCATGAGTTAGAAGAAAGTATTTAAGTAGAGTTCACTCTATTGCATGATATGAGCATGAAAGAAGTGAAACCTTTCCTAAAACATTTCATATCCTCTCACTCATAAGTGTGGCGTGCTTCACACACATGAATAAGACTCTACTTAATGCGGCTTTCAGACACCCTAGGACACTTTAAACCCAGTGCTCTGATACTAAGTTTGTCACGACCCGAGACTACCCCTTAGTCATAACACGGTGCTTAAAGTCACAAGTAACCCCAAGTTAACCCATGGCGTGGCATGACATTAAGAATACAGAAATAACGGATATAATACTGTACGGAAGCTAAACTGAAATGATACAACCATGATAAAAGCGAAATCCATACTGGATATAAAAACTAAGACTGTCTGACATAAATAACATGCAAAAAATCTAACTCTGTTTGAAAATCTCTAAATCATATGAGTTGTTGGGACAAACCCTCAACTAACTCCAACTGTTTGAAAATAAATGATACTGGAAAAAAAAGACTGATAAAGTGAAGTTAACTTCTTGGGAGGATCAATTGCCATCAATTGAGCTTGCATATAATAGAACTATTCATAGATCTATTGGTATAACCCCTTTTGAGTGTATTTATGACTTTAATCCCTTGACTCCATTGGATTTAAATCCTTTACCCAAAGATGTTATTATGAGTAAAGATTCAAAAGCCAAGGAAAAAGATACGAAGAACATCCATGCGAAAGTAAGATTGCAAATTGACAAGGCCAACAAAGATGCAATGAAAAGAGCCAACAAGGGATTAAAAAGAGTCACCTTTGCCAACAATGAAAGATTTCCAAACAAAAAGAAGAACAAGCTTATGCCAAGATGAGATGGACTTTTTCAAGCGCTTGAGAAGATTGGAGATAATGCTTATAGAGTGGACTTACCAAGTGAGTATTTAGTACATAATGTTTTCAATATTAGTGATTTATCTCTTCTTGATATAGATTTGGTGAATTCAACGATGAATTCTTTTGAAGACGGGGAGAGTGATGTAGATTAAAGTGACACTACTTCAAAGAGGCCTTTCACAATAATTCAAGCTAAAGACCTTCAAACATTGCAAGCTTTATGGATGAAAATGGAATCTTTGAAAGGTTCCAACATAGAAGACTTGAAGATATTTAATATTCTAAGTGTTCTACTATCAGGACCCAAACCCATCATGAGTGGCACCCACACTACTCACCCGATAGGAGAACCAATAACCCCGGAAGCATTGATCAACACATAAGTGAAGGTACGAGAACTGTCCCATAAATAGTATAATAAC
Organism: Capsicum rhomboideum; assembly: GCA_031232105.1. Classification (NCBI taxonomy): domain Eukaryota; kingdom Viridiplantae; phylum Streptophyta; class Magnoliopsida; order Solanales; family Solanaceae; genus Capsicum; species Capsicum rhomboideum. The sequence continues at coordinate 121,037,489 of CP124711.1, forward strand.
TATTCAATATAACAACTTCAGAATGTGCGGAAACAAAATAACAAATGGAAATCCCCTAGAACCCAAAAGTCGGAGTACCAAAATATACTAAGAATATCAAGTAGGGATGCAACCCCAAAAATATAAGAGGTAACAAGTCCAAACAACAGGCAGTGTCTAAAAAAGAGAAAGATCTCATGGTAGCACGGATGTGCTGCTCACCCTAAAATCCAGAATCGACTGTTGAAATCACAAGTAAGGTCTCGATGAATTTGCTGGAATATCTGTTGCACTTACAGAAGTAAATGCAGGTGTAGTATCAATACACAAATAAACCACAGTGTACTGGTAGGATCATTTGAATAACCCAAGATGGAAATATGGACACTTAACCAAAATATAGTACAATTAGCTAATACATGCTTACACATCAAACATTCAACATATATGTACAAATAGCATTCAAGAGACAAGCCAACAAGTCAACAAGTGTCATTAAGGCAATGATATGCAACTTAATTCAAGATAACTAACAAGGACAAACACAATAATACAAATACCCTGGTTCACTCAAGGAACCGTCATACTAATACATACCTTGAAAACTGGTACACATATGCTAAGGGTTATATACCCACCCTCTAGCTATGACCAGCAGGGGATAATTACCGTCCATGTACTAAAACCCCCAGACATGAATGTCTGTAATCCTTAATCCAACAACCTGTGAGAACGTCTCAAATGCCGAAACATTCCACAATTTACAATATAAAGTGGCCAAGTCATAAAACAAGTTGACATTGCAATGACCAAGCACACCACACGGATTAACCAATCACACTACAAAGTAGTTAATATGCACATATAACACAAGTTGGATTAAATACACCCCATCACCTACCTCGAACCAAGCTTGCACAACTCTAAGCCTGAGCCTTGCCTTTTCGTGCCTTTTTCGCTTGCTCGTGGTCTAAAACATGCATACAAACACCACATTAACGAAATGACCTAACATGGCGGGAGTTATAAGCCACCCCCAACTCTCTAAGGTTAGTTCATAATTATTTTTTAACCGTTATAGGGCTATTTCCCCCGTAATTCACCTAAAACTACCAATTTCATAGAATGATTAGTGAATTAACGGAATACAAGGCCAATTTCATGGTTAATAAACAAAACCCATTAACTTAATGCTTAATTTCACCCTTGCACTAGCGAACATACCAAAATCTGCCCTAAAACCCTCTCTGAACTCCCTAATTTATGCCTTCTAAGGATTAAGAAGTAATTACAAGTTAAAGGGAGTGAATTCCTTACCTTAACGAGGTTAAACAGAGGTAAACCGGTGATTTTCTCCCTAAATCGCCTTCCTCTTGCCCCAAATGAGTTTTTAAAATAATAAACTATTTTAAGTTTTAATCCCTTTAATCTGCGGTTTCTACAGCTATAGCGGTATCAGACCGCTATAGCGGCCTTGACAGCTTTTGACCACCGTTATAGCGGTCACCACTATAGAGGTGTGTCAATCGTTATTGCAGTGTCAATGGCACAGAATGTCCGTCTTCATCCAAAATCTACTAACCCAAATTCAGTTCCATAAAATCCTATGGGTTTCTTATCGCCTTAGCTAACTAGGAATCAAAACCATTCCCACCAAATTGGTCTAAATTATTCCCTGATTTTCCAAGACTACCCCTTGCAAAACTAGCCTAGCCTGAAATTTATAACTTCCAAACTGAAAGGAATTTAGACACGAAATTTGAAACGTAAGAATTTTACATAACGACCAAGAGGGTCATTACAAAAGATATCAATTTATCCATTGTTCATCCCGGAATGATCAAACTAGAAAAATAGGCCAGGATGAGAAAGGAAAAGAGTACCTGTATCCTCGAACAGCTAAGGGTACTTATCCAGCATGTCCTTCTCTGTTTCCCAAGTGGCTTCCTCAACCAGATGATGTTTTCATTGAGCCTTCACCGAATGAATTTCCTTCATCCTCAACTTACAAATGTCATGATCAAGTATCAGTATTGATTCCTCCTCGTAAGTCAAGTCCTTATCCAAAAGCACCTAATCCCACTTAATAATATAGTCTCCATTTCCTTGGTACTACTTGGACATAGAAACATGAAATACTAGATGAACCTTTGACAAACTCGGCGGTAGGGCTAACATGTACGCAACTGGACCCGCTTCCTCAAGAACCTCGAAGGGACCAATATATCGAGGGCTGAGCTTTCCCCTTTAACCAAACCTCATGACTCCCTTCATAGGAGACACCTTGAGCAATACTTGCTCCCCAGCCTTAAAGTACATGTCCCTCACCTTTTGGTCCGGATACTCTTTCTATCTATTTTAGGCAGTCAATATCTTAGTCTAAATGAATTTTACCTTTTCTTGAGCCTTTTTCACCAAATCGGTGCCCAAAGGTTTGACATATACTACCTCAAACCATCCAATAGGTGACCTGCACTTTCTCCTATAAAGTGCCTCAAACGGAGCCATATCAATATTGGATTGGTAGCTATTATTGTATGAAAACTCATACAACGGGAGGAACTGGTCGCAATGACCACCAAAATCAATCATGTAGGCTCTCAACATATCCTCTAGCACCTGAATTGTCCGCTATAACTGATCATCAGTCTGAGGATGAAAAGTCGTGCCAAAAGTAAGCTTGGTGCCCAACTCCTCATGCAATCTATCCTAAAATTTAGAAGTAAACTTTGCATCCCTGTCTGAAATGATAGAAAGTGGCACATGATGAAGTCTGATAATCTCTTTGACATATATTTTTTCTAACTACTGGGAGCATTAATCTACCCGAACTGGCAAGAAATGAGCTGATTTTATCAGTTGATCAACTATCACCGAAACAGAGTCATACCTTCCTAATGTCTTAAGGAGCCCCACTACAAAATCCATGAAAACATGTTCCCACTTCCACATAGGTATAGGCATTCTCTGAAGTAAGCCGCATGCCTTTGATGTTCATACTTTACCTGTTGATAGTTATGACACTTGAAAACGTAATCCACTATGTCTCTCTTTATCCCCGGCCACCAATAAAGCTGCCTGAAGTCACGGTACATCTTGGTTGTGCCTGGATGAATAGAATAACGCGAGCCATTGGCCTCTGAAAGTATATCATTGATCAAGTCACCAACCTGAGAAACGTATAACTTTCCTTTAAACCACAACACCCCTGCATCGTTGAGGGTGGCATCCACCCCCTTCCTACTCACCACCTTATTCCAGAATGCATTCAACTTCCTATCCTTGAGCTGCATGGCCTTAATCTGCTCCACAAAGGTTGATTTTACCTCGACACTGGCCAATATTCCACCCCTATCCGAGACCCCAAACTACATGCTCAAGGATGCTAAAGTCTGAAACTCTCTAGCTAATGGTCTTCTGGACACTCTCAAGAATGACAAGCTGCCCATACTTACAGTCTTTCTCTCAATGTGTCTGCCACCACATTGGCCTTACCTGGATGATACTAAATGGTCACATCATAGTCCTTTAATAATTCCATCCACTGTCTCTGCATTAGATTCAGATCCCTTTGAGTAAACATATGTTGCAGACTACGATGGTCATTGAAAACCTCAAACTTGACACCATAAATATAGTGTTTCCAAATTTTTAATGCAAATACGACCGCTGCCAACTCTAATCATAGGTTGGGTAATCGTTTCATGAGGCTTCAACTACCTCGAAGTATATTCAATAACATTCTTATCCTGCATCAACACAACACCTAAACCCAAAGTGAAGAAACACAATACACAACTAAATCTTTACCTTCAACTGGCAGTGAAAGAATAGGTGTTGTAGTCAAAAGTGTCTTAAGCTTTCGGAAGCTCTCTTCACACTGGACTAGACAAATAAATGGCACCTCCTTTTGAGTCAACCTTGTCAAGTGAGTTGCAATGGATGAAAAATTCTTGACAAACCTGCGATAATAACTGGCAATACCCATAAAACTCCTTACCTCGATCATTAAACTAGGCCGAATCCAACTCTAAACTACTTCAACTTTCTGAGGGTTCACTATCACTCCCTCCTCCAAAACCATGTGCCCCAAGAAAGAAACAAAAGATAGCCAGAAGTCATATTTGGAGAACTTAGCAAATAATTATTTTTCCCTCAGAATTCCCAAAACTATATGGAGATGGCATGCATGCTCTTCCTTAGTTTTGGAGTACACTAGAATATCATCAATGAACACAATAACGAAAGAATCCAAAGAGGATTTAAAGATGTCATTCATCAAACTCATGAAAGTTGCAGGTGCATTAGTCAATCCAAAAGACATTACCAGAAACTCGTAATGGCCATACCAAGTTCTAAAAGTGTTCTTTGGAATATCCTTCGGTCTAATCTTTAACTGATGATAACCCAACCGCCAATCAATCTTTGAGAAAATGGTTGTACCCTGTAGTTGATCAAACAAGTCATCTATACGAGGCAAAGATTATTTATTTTGGATGGTGACCTTATTCAACTGCCTGTAATCGATGCACATCCTCATACTATCATCCTTCTTCTTAACAAAAAGAACCGAAGCGCCACAAGGTGAAGCACTTGGATGAATAAAACCCTTATCAAGCAGTTTCTGTAACTGAGCCTTGAGTTCCCTCAACTCTACAGGAGCCATTCGATATGGTGGAATAAACATGGAGCAAGTGCCCGACTCTAAGTCAATACAGAAGTCGATATCCCTATCCGGAGGCATACCCGATAAATTGGAAGAAAACACATCCTGAAACTCGAAAATGACCGAAATCGACTCAATAGAAGGGGACCCCGTACCACATCTCAAAGATGAGCTAAAAATGCTAAACACCCCTTCCCACTCTAGTTCCCTCATCCCAGGCATAGATAGAGTCAATGTTTTAGCATTATAATTTAAAACAGCATGATATGGAGATAACTAGGTCATACCCAAGATTATATAAAAGTTCAACATATCCAAGATAATAAAGTCTACCCAAGTCTGAAAACCCACAAACAAAATAGAACAAGACCGATAAACATACTGGAGTAGACACATGCATAGGATAGTCAAGAATATCACAAACCCGACTCAGACCCATAGTAAACTGAACAGACACATAAGAATAAGTAGACCCCAGATCAAATAAAGCAGAAGCAATCTGGTCATAGACAAAAATAGTACCTGTGATCATTGCATCAGAAGCCTCCGCATTAGTCTTCCCTGGAAATGCCTAACAATAAGAATGGTCATCAATCTGAGCTAACTCTCTACCTGGCTACTCTCCCGTGCCATCGTTACCACGACTACCTACCTAATTTCCCCACCCATGAACGACCTCTGTCAATACCCCTTCTTCTACATGCTGAAACCACTGCCCGAACTTGTTGCTGTGCCTGGCCACTCACCTGTCTCACCAAACACTCCCTCTTAAAATGACCAATAGCACTACAATGAAAACACCCACACTTCAGAGAAGGCCGACTGGCAGAAGAATAAGAAGCCCCTTGACCTCTAACAACCTGAGTCTGGGAAGGGCCCTTAGCTGGAACCATAGTAGAGGCTGACATAGCTGACTGAATAGGGTGAGCTGGAAAGGTTTGTTGGCCCTTATAATAGGATCCACTAAAATTCCCAATATTTCAAGACTTCTTGGCTACTATTTTAGCATATCCCGCCTTCTCCACACTTTTTAACTTCTTCACATAATCTGACACATCATTAAACCACTTTCCCATAGAATTCATTTGCATAATCAACACCTGAAGGTCATAGTTCAACCCTTTAATAAAGAGACGAATCCTTTCTTTCTCCGTAGTCAACAGCGGAGTAGCATAAAGAGACAAGGCATGAAACTTAGCCTTTTAAGTTGAAACTGACATATCACCCAGCTCCAAATCCAAGAACTCATCCTTTTTGGAATCAAGGAGGGTACGAGGTACATACTTATCCAAAAATAGAGCATGAAACTGCTCCCAAGTCAAAGGAGGCAAAATAGGTGACCGACTTGATAAATTACCTCAGAAGACATGGGAGGTAGAGATGTAACCCCAACTGGTGCCTCCACTTCGAGCTCCATCTCCTCTTTTATTTTCCTTAAAATGATCCTGGGGTGGGGAAGGGGATGCTACTCTCTCATTAGCCTGACCCGCAGCTGCTTGAGCTCCACCCCTGGTGGGTGTGGCTCATCCCCATCCTCTCCTTCCTATCCATCTCACTCGTCCTCTTTCCCTCATGGCAGGCTCCTCAACTGGAGCGATCGGTTCTGGAGCTGCTACTCGGGTTCCGTTCAACCTAGTATTCACCATATACGGACAAAAGAGTGAAAGATCAGATACCAATTAGGATCACCAGCTACCAATTGGAATCAAGTCATAGCATGAAAGAAGCAAGCAAGACATATTTTTTCTAAAGTCCGATAGCCTCCCGAAGAAAAGTATAGATATCTCCGTACCATTCTCTGAGACTCTATTGGACCCGTTTTGGTACAACGAGACCAACAAAACCTAGGCTCTGATACCAATTTTTTCACAACCCAAACCCATCATGAGTGGCACCCACACTACTCACCCGGTGGGAGAACCAATAACCCCAGAAGCATTGATCAATACTCAGGTAAAGGTACAAGAACTATCCCATAAATAGTGTAATAACCAGTCAATCTAACTACTTAAGAATGTGCGAAAACAAAATACCGAATGGAAATACCTTAGAACCTAAAAGTCAGAGTACCAAAACATACTAAGAATATCAAGTGGGGATGCAACCCCAAAACTGTAAGAGGTAGCAAGTCCAAACAAAGGACAATGTCTAAATAAGAGAAAAATCTCATAGTAGCCCGGATGTGCTGCTCACCCTGAAATCCAGAATTGACTGCTGAAATCACAAGTAAGGTCTCGTTGAATCTGCTGGAATATGTGCTGCACTCATAGAAGTAAATACAGGTATAGTATCAGTACACAAATAAACCACAGTGTACTAGTAGGATCATTTGAATAACCCAAGATGGAATATGGACACTTAACTAAAATATAGTACAATTAGCTAACACATGCTTACACATCAAACATTTAACATCTATGTACAAGTAGCATTCAAAAGATAAGCCAACAAGTCAACAAGTGTCATTAAGGCAATGATATACAACTCAATTCAAGACAACTAACAAGGACAAGTACAACAATACAAATTCCCCTGTTCACTCAAGGAACCATCATACTAATACATACCTTGAAAACCTGTACACACATGTTAAGGGTTATATACCCACCCTCTAGTTATAACCTACAGAGGAAAATTACCGTCTATGTACTAAAAACCCCAAATATGAATGTCTGTAATCCTTAATCCAACAACCTGTGAGAACGTCTCAAATGCCAAAACATTCCATAATTTACAATATAAAAAGGCCAAGTCATAAAACAAGTAGACATTGCAATGACCAAGCACACCACACGGATTAACCAATCACACTACAAAGCAGTTAATATGCACATATAACACAAGTTGGACTAAATACACCCTATCACCTACGTCGAACCAAGCTTACACAACTCTAAGCTTGAGCTTTTCCTTTTCGTGCCTTTTTCGCTTGCTCGTGGTCTAAAACATGCATACAAACACCGAATTAATGAAATGACCTAACATGGAGGGAGTTATAAGCCACCCCCAACCCCCTAAGGTCAGTTCATAATCATCCATTAACTGTTCTAGGGCTATTTCCCCTATAATTCACCTAAAACTACCAATTTCATGGAATAATTAGTGAATTAATGGAATGCAAGGCCAATTTCATGGTTAATAAACAAAACTCATTAATCTAATGCTCAATTTCACCCTTGCACCAGCAAACATACCAAAATCTGCCCTAAAACCCTCCCCGAACTCCGTAATTTATGCCTTCTAAGGATTAAGAAGTAATTATAAGTTAAAGGGAGTGCTATCCTTACCTTAACGAAGTTAAACAGAGGTAAAACAGTGATTTTTGCCCTAAATTGCTTTCCTCTTGCCCCAAAATGAGTTTATAAAATAATAAACTATTTTGGGGTTTAATCCCTTTAATCTGTGGTTTCTACTGCCATAGCGGTACCACTATAGTTGTAGGTCACTGCTATAATGGCCTTGACAGCTTTTGACAACTGCTATAGCGGTAATTATTCTGCTATAACGGTCTGTCAACTGCTATAGCAGTGTTGGTGTGACAGAATGTCCGTATTCACCCAAAAATCCCCCTTTTTACAGCATACCTTGATCCTGGGACATTCTGAACAATGCCCTTTACTCTAAGGTCAATTCCGGGAGTTTTACTAACACTAATTTAGTTTTGTAAAATCTTGTGGGTTCTTTATCGCCTTAGCTAACTAGAAATCAACACCGTTTCCACCAAATCGGTCTAAATTATTTCCAGATTTTCCAAGACTACCCCTCACTCCAAAATGGAGTGAAACTAGCCTAACCTGAAATTTGTAACTTCCAAACCGGAAGGAATTTAGACACGAAATTTGGAATGTAAGACTTTCACATAATGACCAAGAGGGTCGTTACATATAACATTATAATTAGGTTGTAATTTTAATGAAGAACAATTGGATCTTTCTTTACCTTTATTTTGCCCTTAGTATAAATACTTAAATATTAGGGTTACACTACCAGTTTTTGAGAGCTTGAAATGCTTTGTTGAATTTCAACATTTGTCCTAAGATTTGCAAGTAAGGTTACTACCTTCTTGAGGATTCTAATAGATTAGATACTTTTAATTCCCAATTAAGTGGTGTTTTTGTTAATTTCACCATTACATCTTTTCATTATTTGAATCTAATTGTGTCTATCTTTCTCGAATTTTATCTTTAAATTCTAATTTGTTTCCATTTTCTTGTTTCACACCACTCGGCCACCATGTCTCTCTCGCTCACCTCTCCCCCTCTCCCTCACTCCCTCCCCTCCCCCCTCTCACCTCTTCCTCTCTCAACTTCTTCCTCTCACCTATCTCTCTTTCCCAAATAACGACAAACTTGAAAAAATAATTTGTAGTTTTGAAAATAGATTTATAAAAATATATAAAACATATCAAGTGTTTGATAAGTTTTATTGCTTTTCATGCGTTAAAGAGTGAATGTTGGAAATTAAGGATTCATATCAGATTTCTATTTTGTCTTGAAATGTTTGGGAGGTACATCATGTTTTAGAGTTTAGATAGTTGAGTGAAGTTGAATGTTGATAGCACTTCTTTTTGGGGCTGTATATGTGAAAATTGTCTTCTTTGTATTCATGCAAATAAAATAAATTAGTGGAGAAATAATTTCAGGTCATGAAATATATTTTACTTTTAAAAACTTATAGCAACTAGTCTCTCTTTTCTATTGCCACGATTCATAAAATTGAGATTGCGATAGCAATTATCCTAATCCCATCGTTAGGTAAGTCAAATCTTCATTAACTGACCATTTAATGGAAACGCAGAATATAAATTAATAAGAAGCGAAAATAAGTCTTAAACCAAACTTACCATAAAATTCAATTAGATTGTCGGAATGACAATCAAAAGCCTGAAGACTTGGTAACATAAGTTCAAACTTCTAAGATATAAATATATGATCCAAAAAGGTACTACATTGTTCGAGAAAAACTAAAAGACAGGAAATATAAAATATAAGGAGCTCGGGTATTGCAGAACATCCCAGCAGCTATCTCTAAATTTTGACAAAACTATACCTTAAGAAAGGATTATCAGCCATTTGTACCAGACTCAAAACCTGCACAATAGAGGTGCAGAAAGCAAGGATTAATATAAAAGAACACATGTACTCAGCAGCATTATTGATCGGCCCTTATAATAACTGATGGCGAGAGATGGTGTTATCTTTCCAACCTACATACTTACTCAAACACTAAATTAGAATCCAATACAATATACATGAGTCAATTAAGCCAATCAAGAAAATAATTAGCTAAATCAGAGTCTACCACAATTAATTACCTTAGGTAAGATCAGTTCAACTATCAAGAAGCCACATAAGATATTTATGTAATATCATGAAATGCAATGCATATGAGGTGATAAATATATGCTGACCAATGCACTAATACACATACACCACCTCTATCGGTTGGTCGTGACCGATTGGGGCCAAATCCTGCTCTCAAGCCATCGAAGAATAAATATCACTATTCAATCCGGATTCTACCCATAGGTCAAATGAGAATATTCCAAAAAAAATAGTTGTATCTCATAACTGTATCTAAGTACCTCCAGATCCTACCTTTAGTCTCTAAAAAAATCCATATGATTCATCAAATATTATGCATGTGAAGTAATCTGAAATATAAGTGAATACCGCAGATAAGGGAGAAAATATGTCATCCAAATGAATCCAATTTTTTTCTGATTAAATCACCAATTCTAGAGTATTAGAAATCATGAATCATGCTCATCAAGCTAATCAGACCATCATGTAACAGCTAACCAAATCATTTATAATGAATATCAAAAATCAGTGTGACAATCAATAGTCGACTTCTATCTGTATCATGGCATTGGTACCTGCATAGGTTTGCCTATAATCTTACTTATGTGGGACCCACAAACACTCTTAATCCATCACATAAGTAATTACCAACACAACACTAATAAAAAGTGTAGAAAATCTCATGTGACTTAAAAGAAAGCATGAAAATGTCAAATTATAATTTGTTCCCTTCTGCAATGCCTTTGAATGGTCTCAATCTGATAAAATATGTAATCTACATAAATACACAAGTCCGTAGACACTCATATTTCCATATAAATATTCATCTTAAAAGACAGGTCAAAAAGTCAACCCCTAGCCCTAGTGTCGAATCTAAATTTTTTTTTCAAAATTGATTTACCCACTGCTTGAGAAACTCACACATCAAAATTAGCTAAAACAGGTTGTTAATTAGTCTCCAAATCAAAGAATCTCTCATTATAGACAAAAATCCCCAAATCCCCCAATTCAAACACTAATTAGATTATAGAATAGCATAGAAAACATAAATAGGAGTTAGAATCTTACCTACCACAATAGGAAATCGAGTAAAAACTTGTTGAAATCACCCAAAATTGAATTCTTAAGCTCCCAAAATTGAGTTATGAAGTCAAAATTCGAAAATAGACTTTTAAAATCTACCCAAGTAGTTCCTTCTAAGAAAATGTGACGTAGTGACGCAAATGTGACAAATTGACTCGGACCCGACACTCATAAATGCGTCTTCACCAGCTAATGTGAAGAACAATGCTAGTGACCCTAACTCCACTCCCTTCGATAAGGGTCCCACAAATGTGAAGGAAAACTAGGTCCTTCTTTACGAATGTCATCGATTCTTCGCTAACGCAAAAAAAGGTGAATATGCACCAGATACAACAAAAACCGGCAACAACCCAACTTCCCAAACTTTCTGAATAGACCCTCAAAATTCATTTGGAACCCATAAAAGCAAATCAAATATGTAGACTGATTAAAAATCTTATTCTGTACCTGTTGGAATCATCAAATTACGGATATGAGGTCATCTTGACTAAAATTGGTTGTAATCAAACTTAACTTTTTTAAAACTCAAAAAATCCAATCAAAGGCTCAAATCACTCTCAAATACTTCGGGATCATAACCAATCACCCAAATACGTTAGAAATCATCTTCTAAACCTAATAAAACTATTCAAATTCAAATTGACATTTATTAACCTAAAATATTGACTTTAATCAAATTTTACAACTTTCCAACCTTCAAAACTGAAAAACTCATCCAAAAACCATTTGATCAAGGAATTCATGTCACTCATCTACGTAAGTCACAAATGACGTACAAAAGCTATGAAAATGGGCAAAAATAGGAAAAATACACAGAAAACTCAAAAGGACCATCAAGGTTGTTACATTAATATTGATTTTAGGTTGTAGCTTTTCCTTATTGCCAGAATCTATTCTCAAAGATCTTGCTAATTTGAAATTATATGTCTTATTTTAGTGTTTCAATGGGTTTTGATGGAATGGAGAAAAATCAATGAGGATTGTATGACATAGAATCTGAATGGTCTGTACTCTGATAATCCAAAAAGAGGGAAAAAACTAAGGAGAATAGTTATAAAAATTGAAATAATTCTCATAATAAATTTGCAAAAAACTTCATGAGGAAAACTAATTGCTTCACATTAAATGAAATTGGATGAATTCTTGTTGCACATGAAGAGATAAGGACTAACACTATATATGTTCATCAAGAATGAATTTGAAAACGAAAAAAATCCAAGAAGTGGTTGTCACGATGTCTATCGTCTCTTATCTGTCAAGATTGGTTGAATAAATATAATATAATGTTATATGTAATAAATTTATTGATAATATTTTACTTTAGTTTAGTCTTTATTTTAGATTATTTGGAAGTCATAACATGAAATTTGATGTTTTCATGATAATTGATATATAGTCTTATATTTATTTATTTGATAGTCGAAGGCTATTGCCTTGAGAGTGATGAATAGTAAATTTAAGTGCATAGAACATTCTTGACATTCTGTCTGAATTGGATAGGTAAAATGGAAAGAAGTCTTGACACCAATGTGTACCAATAATCTACCTCGTGATGTTTCACTCTAAAGGCACACACTCAATAAGTTTTTTTTGATAACCAATGTGAACATTACCATTAACAGACAAAGAACATACATGCTAAAGAGCACCCTTACTCTAGACCCCCTTCTAAGAAGGTTGTCCTGAGTAGAGAGCCTCCAATGGAATAGTATTAATTACAGATTTTCTATCAAAAACTCCTACATCTATGTTCTTTTTGGTGCTACTATAAAACTCAATTTTTTCTACAATCTCTCGTATGATCTATCCAACTATCTCCTTGTGCTGAATGTGTTTTCCTGAATTGTTGCCAATTCTTGGCCTTCGAGATATAGTATACCATCGCACACCAAAAGTCAGCTACAATTTACTTTTGTAATCTCTTCTAATATTTCCTCATAATCCTCTCCAAAGTACGGTTCAAATCTTCTACGGGTAGGTGTATGTTGGACCATAGCATGAGTTCTGGTCTCACAGCAACAACATAGTCACAATCTACAAAAAGATGCCTACTTGTTATACTACAAGCAAAGATACTGGGTTCCATTTTAAGTCTGCTACTTCAAGTTTTTCTTGAGTGCCAACCAGAGCAAGATATCCCCTTGTGATTAGTATTTACCCTTAGTTGTTGTATTAAATTGCCCCTGACCATACCAACTTTTCATCCTCAACTTCATAGAATTGATCTTCCTGTGATACCAACTAATGACTATTTGTGATCTATGTGTCCATATGGTATTCGTTTTAAGGTAGATCTCATTCACCCATTTAACCCACAACGATTCTTGATGCATTGCTAATTGCCACATTAATTTGTCTATGGAAGTTAAGTTTCAGTTACCATAGCCTTTAATATTTATCCCACCTTGCTTCTTGGAAACACACACCATGTCCCAGGCAACCAATGCCACTGGTGTTTTGTCATCAAATCCTCCCTACAGGTAAGCTCTACACCTTTTATCAACTTATTTCACAATGCTTTGAGGCATTACAGACATAGATCCACATAAGCTATGAATAAAGAAAAGTACAACTAAGACTACTTTAAGCCTCCTTGCATAAGAAGGCCTCTTAGCATAAGTAGTTTTGAACCTTTCTGTAATTCTGTCAACCAACCGATAACATTCAAGTTTACTCCATTTTTCAGATGAAAGGGGCAGCCCCAAATATCTAATAGGAGAGCTGCCTCAAAAGAAACCAGTGATGGCTAATAGTTGTTGCCTTGCATTCTCACCCAAACCTACTATAAATGGGTGAAACTTCTCCATGTTTGCCACCAGGTCAGTGATGGTACAGAAGTGGCCTAAGGCTTCTTTCACTCTAGTAATAGACTTAACAACATCTTTACAAAATATCATTAAATCATCAGCAAATATTAAGTGGTTTAGTCTTAGTGACTTGCACATTGGATAAAACTTGAAGTCTGGCAGATAGCTTATAGTCTTTAATAGTTTTATAAGTACTCCATGACAATGACAAATAACATTGTTGAGGCAATGTCCCCTTGTCTCAACCCCCTCTTCTCTTTATCGAAGCCATATCCCTCACCATTTACTTTGGCTATGAATTTTGGAGTAGAGGAACACACTATTATCAACTTGATGAATCTTGTTGGAAATACAAACCCTACCACTGCCTCTTCAAGGTTCCCAACTCACTATATCATAAGCTTTTCTTTTGTCTATCTTCATTATACACCTTGGCGAGGTTTTCCTGTTCATCCTCGATAAGTTACAATATATATATATATATATATATCATTATGATGGACTGACATTTCTTATGTTGTTAATAAAGTGTCACAATTTATGCATGACCCTATTGATGGATATTGGAAGACGGTAAAAGGATATTGTGGTATCTCAAAGCCATGAAAACTTCAGGACTTAGAGTTCTTTGCGACTCAGACTATAATATTTACATGTACGCTAGTATAATTTTGATTAGGTCAGAGACCCAAATGACAATATACCCACATCATGTTATGTTCTTTTCTCTGGACCCAATCCTATGAGTTGATAGTCAGAAAAATAACAAGTTGTAGTTTGCTCATCCATTTAAGCAGAGCACCAATCTATTGCAAATAGGCTTGTAGAACTTACATGGGTATGCACTTGCTACAATGAATTGTGTCTCACCATTCCAATTACATCCATAATCTTTTGTGACAATGTTAGTATCACTTATTTATGTCATAAGTCTCTATTTCATAGCGATCACATGAATTATATTGTTGTAGACTTCTCTTATGTTAGGAACCAAGTGCAAGCGTATCAGGTTCTTGTCATACACACTAATTCTTGTGATCAACTTGATGATATTTTTACCAAGTTTTTACTTAAACCAGCCTTTGTAAGGTGTTGTTCCAAGTGACGCGTTATTGCACCACACCTAACTTGAGAGGGTGTATTAAGGCATCATTATCTTATCTCATCATTATTAACATTAGTTATTGCTTTTGAGTATTTGAATAAGACACCTCTTATTATTTAGGAGTATAGCTAGAAGTTAGTTTCCTTAAATTTAGTTATAGGTTATTTGCTGATGTATTTAAAGCTTGGATGCTGAATAAATAGAATCATCCTTCGACTACTTTTATCTGTCAAATTTTATAAAAATCAAATATCAATTTTAATACTCCCTCTATTTTTTTTTTACTTGGATCTTATTGACTTGGCACATCCCTTAAGAACACTCTAATTAGGGGTATATTTTACTAAATTAACTATATTAATGATACTTTAAAACTCTTAATTTGAATATTATTACTTTATGTAGTTATTTAATACTAAGGGTAGAAAGGAAAAATAGAACAAAACTTTCTTGATTTCATAAACTGGACAAGTAAATTGAAACAACTATTTTAGTATAGAAGCCAAGTAAAACGAAACGAAGGGAGCATGATTAATGTATAGAAACTTGTTTCGGTAATTTTCCTTGGAATGGTTCCCTGTGGTGCTAAAATTGAATCTCCTCTTTTTGTTTAGTTTGTTTTAAGAATATTTACTTGTGATTATGAGCTTGTTACATGACCCTTGCTTAATTAACTTGTTGATACAATTATATAATGCCATGAGGACTGTGTTAGATAAATGCGATGAACCCTTGACCAGAGGTATTGGGTTTGAGTCATAGGAATTGAACAACTCTGGCAAATGAGTGTTTCTCCCTATAATGGATACTATCGGCATGAATTTGAATTAGTTGGGCAAATGGGTTTTGGAGGATGTATAAAGCAAAAATATATATATATATATCACCTCAAATATGCGAACTTCACCAACTATATGTATCAAGTAGGGGTGTCAATGATTTTTAAAAAAGCGACCTAACCAACCGAACTGTATCATACCGAATCAATTTTTAGGTTCTTTTAATAAACCGACGGTTTTTATATAAATTTATAACCGTATTGAATAATGAGGTAGGTTTTTATTTTATAAAAATTAACCAAAAAATAACCGAACCGTACCGAATAATACATGTGTATATATTTTAAATATACTAAGTCTAAAAATAATAAATATTAAACTTTTGTCTTTAGATCTGAGATGATGGAAGCGACTACAAATGACAACATAATTAACACTCAAAGTTCGAACGCTAAAACTTATTATCCTACTTCGATCAAAACTAAATGTTCTAGCATCTCGACTCTCAAGTAGTAACTAGTAAGTTACAAGGTACTTCGACGATCATGGGTAGCAAGCTACACGTTATTAGATTTTTTTTCTCTCTTATGATTTAAATTTCTCAAATTGAATAATTAGTTTGACTAGACTCAATTCTTAAGTTTCATGTTGATTGACTTCTTCCCGCTCGTGTGATCTAAATTATTTTTTCTTTGCTTAATATCATTTTATACTACTGTAAAATAATGAGATGAATCTATATTCTTGATTCATCACCTTTTAAATAATAAAAATATTTAGGAGTTTTTATCAAAGACATACATAAGTATACATGGTAGCGTGCTCCACTTTTTATACTTTTTAAAAAAAAATTACGAAGAAAAACCGAGATGATGGAACGGTTTTAAAAGTATAATTTTGGTTCATATAAAATAAAATAACCAAAAAATTGATACGGAATAAATATTATAAAATAACTGTCTGAATCGTACCATTGACACCCCTAGTATCAAGTACATATGGTTGCTACTTGGTAGAGTAAACCAATGTAAAGAACCAAATGTCACGACCCAATTTCTCAGGTCATGATGGCACCTACTTCAAATCCACCAGTAGGTAAGCCAAACCATATCTCGGAACGGTGAGTAACAGGCTAACATGCGGAAGATAAAGAAATAAGGATAAAAAGTAATATATATATATATATATATATATATATATATATATATATATATATATATATATATATATATATATATATATATATAAGCATGTTGTACAAGAGAGGAAAAGGACAAAATATACGAAATGAATCCCTCAAGACCTAGTAAGATCAGTATAAGAGCCATTATATCAAAAAGAGTACCAGATAGTGCCACATTATACAAAGTAGTCTCGGGATATACAAAATAAGACTACCAACAGCAACATAAGGAGAAGGACCATCTCTGGACTCTGAAAGCTCACCTAAAACTTCGGTCAACAGCACAACTCGGGGTCAGCATCAACGGCAGTGACTCGTACTAAGATCTACATTAGGGGAAAAGATGCAGAAATGTAGTATGAGTACCAAAATACAGAATACTTAGTAGGCATCATAGGGTGACTGAGCTCAGTTACAGTAGAAGTACAAATAAAGTGTGAATATATATATTTTAAAGGCAATAAGTGAGGGTCATAAATTGTAGTAATAGGCTATGCTACGCAAATGCGGTAAATCAAATATAATTAACTCAAAAGCAGAAATAAATGTCTGTCTATAACCTAACTGGACCCCATAAGCCTAGAAGGCACACACAAGGAAAAATAAACTCAGTCGAGTCCGCATAAGCATGGTGGGTACAAGCAAAGAGTAATACTAATGTAGGGACAAGATATAACAGTAATGAACGTAAATAACCCGAGATGAGCGACATGCGTAGCGTATAATCCTCCTCTAGCCATAACCATAAATCTTACCTATCTCCACTGAATTTCCAGTCCAAGATCAATTAACAATACTAATAATAAATGTCGGACTCGAACCGAAACTAACAGATAATAACAATATAGCAGGTGCCATATTAGAACCGAAATGATCAAGTAATAAGCAGTAACCAGGTGCCAGAGTCGAACCAGAACTATCAAGTAACAAGTAGTAACCATGTGTCGGACTCAAACTGTAACTATCAAGTAATAAGCAGTAGCCAACTGCCGGACTCGAATCAGAACTATCAAGTAATAAGCAATAATCAGGTGCAGGACTCAAACCAGAACTAATAAATAATAAGGAATACTAACCCAGAGTTCTGATTCATTCCAAGTCTATCTAGTACCTTTTTCCCATTTTTAGAAGGCCAAGATTAGTAAAGGAGCGCCAAGTTTCATTTATTAAGTCGAAAATGCAATTTAAAGTTAACATGCTAACTTGCCAAGGGTACTGAAGCTAACAAGTATACCACAGCGATTAAGGCAACCCAATCCCAGTTAACCATCTAACGGTATAGTCCTATAATCATTTAAGTCTGAAGGGATGCTATCCTAAAGCAACCTACCATAAAAGGGCAATATGGCCCACTATAAGTCCCGAAAATCCAACCTAAGGCAAGCATCTACCTAGACCTATGCTAAGGCTTCTAAATCCTATCTCAAGGACCTAAGTATGCTAAGTCAAGTCCTAAAGGAGAAGTAACTACCAACTTAAGGGAATTCAAGGCTGAAATCTATTCTAAGGCCTCCTAATCGACTAAAATAATTAGGAATCGGCTAAAATAACAATTAGCACAATACCATATCAATATCATAAAGGAGAAAAATTTAAAGAAAGGTAAGCCTAGCCTACCTGGAGGTCGGACAGCAACCTCGGACCGACCACGAGCTACTCGTCCCCTCTACTAAACCTCAGAAAGCCGCCGCGTCAAGAACCTCCAAGAGTAAGGAAAAATCCTCCTAGATCTGAACTTCACACTAGAATCTAAGTTTGAATAACTTAATGTAGATAATTTATTTTCTATCGGTGGTCGATTATAACGTAAACATGTTTTTCTCCATAATTTCCATCAACATATTTACTTAGGCAATAGCTATTTACATTTTACACTAAGTAATGAAAAATTTAGAAAATCTACAGTAGCATATCCATATATATATATATATATATATATATATATATATATATATATATATATATATATAGTCACCAACTAGATCACTTTGACCGACCAAGAAAAGTTATCCATTTCAATAATTTGATCACATATCAATCAACTAATGCCACATGTGTGCTACCTAATCACTTAGTGATTTGTTAGCCATTTCATCCACCTCCACATGGAGTGGAGTGGCGACTCTCAAGAATATTTCAATCCCATTACCTATGTACTCGGGTATTAGGAAGATTCATGGTAAAATAAATACAACTTTTAAATATATCATAATTAATAGAAAATTATTTTAAACAAAACCTCTATCTTATAATAAATAATTTTCAACATAACTAGAGACACTATCTCTATTTAAAATATTAATAAAATATAAAACTAATATAAAGTAATGTAAATATATTGTAGCTAATGAATTTTCATAAAATCTAAAACATTTTTAGGAAGGTAATAAAATATATCTTTTATCAAATTCTAATTTAATTCAAATATTTCAGAACACTTTCGGTATTAATAAAATTCTCAAGCGAATTGCCGATAACCGAACTGTCAGTCTCAGCAAGTCATAAATAACTTGAGGTAGATATAGGAAGGCTCTAAATGCAGAAAAAGCATGGAAATGCGAAAGATAACCTGGAGGGTCATTACAACATCCACTACCAAAAGGACTTTCATCAGCAAAGCTAAAGAGATAAGATGTACCTGATGGCTCGAACAGGTGAGGCTACTGAGTCTGCATATCATTCTCAATCTCCCAGGTAGCCTCCTAGACTGGAGGTGTCTCCACTGAACCTTCACCACAAGGATCTCTCTGGAACTCAACCGCCTAACATCTCCGGGTAGAATAGCGACTAGTTCTTTCATGAAGGTCAACCTATCATCTAATTGAACGAAATCCCACTAAAGCACGTGACACTCATCTGGGATGTAACGTCAAAGCATCAACACATGAAAAATTGGGTGAATAGCTGAAAAGGTTGGAGGAAAGGCTAACTCATAAGCTACATCCCCAACTCTTTGAAGAATCTCAAATGACCTATACCGGGGGCTGAGCTCTTATCATGCCTTTTATAGGTGACACTCAGAGAAAAAATCGATCAACAACGCCAAACCTCAATTCACGAAGCCTATGGTCAACATAACTCTTTTGCCTGCTCTGAGTTGCTCAAAGTCTATCCTAAATAACTCAAACTCTGACCAATGATTCTCGAAGCAAATCGGTACCTCGTGGCCTAGCTTCTGAAGTCTCAAACCAACAAATAGGAGATCGACACTGCCTACCATACAATTTCTCGAATGGGGCCATCTGAATGCTCAAATGGTACATATTATTATAGGCAAACTCTAGTAAGTCTAAAAATGACCTCTAAAGTCCAGGATACAAGCTCGGAGCATATCCTCCAACACCTGAATAGTTCGCTCCGACTATCCGTCAGTCTGGGGATGAAAAGTTATGCTAAGGTCGACCTGGTTATCCAACTCCTCCTGAAAAGCCCTCCAAAAGATAGAGGTGAACTGAGAACCTAATCAGAAATAATAGATACGGGCACCCCGTGAAGATGAACCACCTCTCGAACATAGATTTGAGCAAACCTCTTGGCACTGCATAAAAACTGAACAGGTATGAAATAAGCTAACTTGGTCAACCTATCTATGATGACCCAAATGCATCAAACCATGTGAAGTACAAGGCAAACTACCCACAAAATCCTTAGTAATCAGCTCCCACTTCCACTCAGGAATGGTTAGCCTCTGAAGCAAACCACCTAGTCTCAAATGCTCAGCCTTCACATAGTAGCAACACAAACACTGAGCTACAAAATCCCCTATATCTCTCCTCATACCACTCCACCAATAATGCTGCCTCAAATCTCTATACATATTAGTTATCCTAAGGTGAATAGAGTATCTGGAGCTACGAGCCTCCTGAAGTATCAACTGAATCAAGCCTACTACCCTCGGAACACAAATGCGACCATAAAATCTCAATATACCCTCAGAGTCTAAGGTAGCCCTCTTGGACTCGCCTCTTAGCACCTGATCTCGAATACCACACAACCGACTATCCTCACACTATCGATCTAGAATCTGCTCCAACAACGTAGACTTGCCCTCAACACTAGCAATAATCCTCCAGGGTCTAAAATATCAAGTCGGATCAACTTGTTGGCTAAGGATTGGATGTTTGAGGCCAACAGTTACTTCGAAACTGAAAAAAAGGCCAAACTCCCCATACTCACCACCTTTTGGGTCAAGGCCTCCACTAATACACTCGCCTTACCCAGATGGTACAAAATAGAGAGGTCATAGTCCTTGTTGCACTCTACCGCACATGCAAGTGCACGTTATCATAGAAAGTAATATAGAAGCTCTTTCGAGTCGAATATCAAACCTACAGGGACTATACACTTAGTAATTCACTTAATTTAATTTCTAATAATATTTCAGACAAGTGTGTGATTCATCAAAACAATTTGTGAAACTATATAGTTCTAATTATTGCAAAAATAATAATGTAAGACAATAACGATTTGAGCAAAGGTTGTAAACAATATCAAGAGAAATTCCAGGGCTACAGAATTTACCACAATCATGTATAATATTTATTCATCACAATGAACTTTATTTCTCTAATTGCTGATTTTGGGGCTAATTATATGATTCGGGAATGGTCATCTTGTAAATCACCTATTTAAACTAGTTTCACAACTACATCATTGAGTGGGGTTGTAAGTTTCTAATTCAAATACATTAATGTTTTCATCTTGTTCATAACCAAATAAGGCAAACTAGGTATATTTCTACACTAGTTGCAAATCAACCCTAATGTGAGCAAGAGATAATCTTATTCCCCATGTTCTTCGTCCTATTCTCCCGTTCCCATGGTCAGTTCGCGCAAGAATTACCCATTTATTCTAATATTGGCCAGACACAAAAATAGTAAGCATAAGAACACGAGAGCAATTAAATGAGAAACAAGATTCATTGATTCAAATAAAATACTATATAGACATGTTCTAGTCGTCACCCCAGAACAAGGATGTTTAGCTACTCATATTCGGAGAAAGAATTACAAAGATAACGTTATTCATACCAAAGTAATGAGTAGATGAGTTTAAAAAAGATGAACCCTAACAAAAAAACCTTAGCCTCTTTATTCTGCTCCAAAATAATGTGTAAGTCCCTCTGAAAAACATCCTTGGGGCATTTATAGAAGTATGCTGAAATTACCCACAAGCCCCCAGACAATCTACAATTTAAAGAAACAATTCTCGTCTAGCATAGGTGTGCCTCACATGGACAAACGCATAGCCTAAGGGTGTACCTCGCATGCCTAAACGCACAGCCCAAGGGTGTGCCTCGCATGGCCAAACGCACAGCCCAAGGGTGTACTGCGCATGGACCCTCTAGAGCTCTTGTTTGCTTGATTCTCGTCCAATCGACCTTTTTTTGCGTATCCTTTGTCGTCTTGATTCTCCACATACCTCCTTTGCTCCTGAAACACTACTAATCATGTATATTAGCTCATTTACATCAACATATCGAAAAACACACATACACAAGATAATTCATTCTCAAAACTTAGCGAAAGTATGGGTAAAACACGGCGTTTGGGTGTATAAATATGCCCAAGATCACCACCCCACACTTAAAGCCTTGTTCATTCTCGAACAACTCATTATAATACTTCACATAATGCAGGCCTTAACAACTGCAATTGAACTCAACTACCGCACTTAGACATGCCAAATAGTTTAATCATAATCCAAAATCCATTCAACTAAGCATAGTCTACTAAGCCATGATACCTTTGAACGAAGCCACGCAACCTCTAAAACTGACTCCTCATACAAAACTAAGGCCAACATAGTCATGTGCTAAATATGCATTTACAGATCACCAAGTTCTTACCATTTTTGTGCCCTAACATTTAAATAAGTGCCCCAACTCTCATTTCATATGATTTGCATAGGGGACACATTCAACAATAAATACTCTCACGCGTCAAAGAAAGTTTCAAACAAGCACAACATATCATAAGCTTGCTTGTAGTGTACTACTAAATCGACGTATGCGTCAATTTGTAAGATCAAAAGGACTTGTTTTGGTTGTAATATTGGCTAAGGAATGGGTAGGATATATTTGGATAATAGTGACTATCATCCCTATGCACTTTAAGACATTTACCTTATATGTTCTCGACCACAACTTTCCTTTAATCACCCAACTCATTATACTACTTCGTACCTTCCTAAGCCAACACCGTTATTTTCCTTTCATACACTAGTGTACACCCTCTCTCTTTCTTCCATTTACTTTTTTTTTCTCTTTTTTTTTTGTTTTTCTCTCTTCTCTTTTAGATTTATTTATTTTGAAGTTTTATCTTTTTACGTTTTCCTTCCCTTCCTTCTTGCTTCTATAATCAACTCCATTATTACGCACACATATCACTAACCTTTCTATTACTTAACCATCTCCCAATATGTTGTAACACCCCGTACGTTTTTGAGTTTAGTCTACAACCGTAACATTTAAGGAAAAATGGAAACATGAGAGAATTGATGAATTATGTGTCCATATGTGGGCATTTAAAAGTCTTGAATATTTGATATGAAGACCAAAAATGAACAAGAAGACATGGCCCAATATGACAAGTTGATCCATTCTTCCAATCTTCCATTTGACCAAATCAACCATGCATTTAATGCCAAGAGATGGATAAGAGTGACTTGAAGGATACTATATGTATATATATATATGTATATAAGGAATTATTCATTCACTTGGTGGGCTCAATTAACAATTTATTATGAGTTAAATAAGGCCCAAATATTAGCATGCAAGACATGGCCCAAAAAGGCATTCTTGACCCATTCTTGACTCATTCTTGCAAGAACAAGACCCTAAATTATTACTGGACCAAGTGGTTGGATAAATAGGGACTTAAAGGGGCTATAAATAGAGCCAAAGATCAGATTTTAATTCATTTTGGACACCATGCCTTTTCTAGAATTTTCTCCACATTTCCACAAACCCTAGGCCTTCATCACTTTGGCCAAGCTCATCATCTTGCACACTTTGGTAAGTGCTTATGATTATTATTTAATATATTATGTGCATTAGAGAGTGAGTATATGATGTTGGTTATGTTGGTGATGTATTGAGAATTCACTATGTGTGTAATATTGTGCTTTTGCTAAATCGGAGGACGATTTTGTCTTGTAACCTTGAACATGGATTTGTGGTCTTGAAGGAAGTGAACCTTATGGATTCAATATTTACATGTGATAAATGATTATATTCTTGACTTGTTTTGTCATGGTGTATAACGTTTGGAAGTTCTATTGTGCAATTGGTTACGATTTTGGTGGCGTATTGGCCGTAAAATATAGTTTTGGGTGTTGTATGTGTGTTGTGAGACCATGGCTGATGTTTGGCATGTTATATGATCAAAAATATGTTAAAATGAGTTTGGTTATGATCATGGACCATTCATGGCATTAAAAGACCCAAAAAGAAGCCATTTTGGACCAAACGGGCATCCGCCCCCGCAGACGGAGGCACCTGCGGGCGCAGATGCCACTGGCTGCTGCCAAGGAGCATCTGTACGCGCATGTTTCCACCTGCGGGCACAGGTCACCTCCAGATCTTCGTTTTGTGTGTTTTCGCCTCCCGATGATCCCCGAAGGCCCCTATACCCTTTTTGGATAAAATTAGCAACTTGTGATGTCATTTTAATGACTTTAAAGTGTCGTATGAAGGAATGTTGGACTGTATTAAATGTGGATGATTGTTCATATGTTGTTATGAGTCAAATTGATAAGCGTAAATATGACGGAATGGACATGGGAAGGTATAAAGGGTAAGTGTGGTGCGGAATGCTATTGTTGTATGAAATCTTGGTCAATGAGTGGAATGTTATGGTAATGTTGGCATGTTGTCACGCCCCGAATCCCAACGAGGCATGATTGGCACTCGTAGCCGACAAGGCCCGAGAGAACCAAGCTTTATCCCTATTTGTTCCCATACATGCCATAAGAAACCCATAAACACACAATAGCTATAAATACCCGCAATGGAATTCATGGAACATGATATATATATATACATATGCGAAACTTGGCCGTTGAGGCCACCAAGTCAAAATCGACATATCCTCTCTACATTTATACACCCACATCAGTCTACAAAAGCCTCTAACAAGTGCATTGACCAACAAGAACTAAAAGTCGGGACAAGTCCCCGCTTTATATCACATGTACAGCACCAAAACATATATACACTCTGACTCGGAGAAGCCCCGAATTAACTGGAGCTCACCAAAGATCTGCAACAGCTAGCAACCTACTGAGGAAGCCTACTGGGACCTGCGCCTGCAGCAAGTAAGGTAAATTCCCCGAGAGGGGTCAGTACGAAATAAGTACTGAGTATGTAAGGCGCAAATGAAACTGTACAACACTTGAATATTTCAATGAATATGTCAATGAACTCAAAACATATGAATAATCAATGTGAATAAGTCACCATGTTACGTTTTGGAAACCATGCGGATTACGTTCATTACTTTCATTGCTTTCTTTACAATCAATACTCACTTGTTATCACATATGTCACAATGTACCCGGGCCCCGACTGATCAGTGGGTCTTTCATATCATCATATAGGGATCGAGTCGAGCTAGGCTTATGCCCCTAGACTTGCCACCCTTGGGATCGAGTCGAGCTAGGCTTACGCCCCTAGACTTGCCACCCATAAATCCATATCTCGGGATCGAGTCGAGCTAGGCTTACGCCCCTAGACTTGCCACCCGTACTTGATCATTGACCACATTTGCATTACTTTGATCATTACTTTGAGATTGTTACTTTGATAGTCATAACATCACTTTGGAACTTTGGAACATCACATTGTTGGAAACTTTGAATCATTGACCAATGAGTGAAGGACATGTGAATAATTATCAATGAAAAATATAACATTACTAGCACCTTGATACCATTGGAACCATTGGACAAGAATTCATGAATAAGGGACATAAGGAATATCACTATTGGAACATAACAATGAATTTGAGCTTTTGGAACACTACCCATGAATATAAGAAATGAGATTCACAATTGATCAATGAGTAGGAAATATATGCCAATGACTATTGATAAACGGATATCGGATACCTTAGCACATTTCAGGATAGGACTAGTGACATGTCAATATGGACATTATTTGCCGCAGAAAGATACGGACAGAGTAACCTTACATACCTTTGTTTCCAAGTATGGATATGTTAGTCTATGTAGGAAGACAGTGGTCCAGCTCCTGTTTTACGTCTTACTCTACAAGACAAGTTCATACCGGAATTTACATTAGCAACTAGCTACCATGTAGGCGTACACGACGTCAATGAACTATACGACTGCCGTACAATGTCATGTTCCCCTTACAAGACAATTCAAGGCCTTATCATATCAACAACATCACAACACTATGCACATTGACCAAGAAATCCTATATCGATAGCATTTTATACCTCACTTACCTTTTACGCATTTCTCTTTATCATTCCGTCACATTTACGTCGTTATAACAACATGTGAACAACCTTTCATACTTCATACAGTCCCAACCACCTTCATACGATACTTTAAAGTCATTTAAACGACACCCCAAGTTGATATTTATATCCAAAAAGGGTATCGGGGCTTTCGGGGATCAATCAGTGACGGAAACACACAAAACGAAATCTGGAGGTGACATGCGCTGCCACCTGCGCACGCAGGTGGCTGGATACGCGTGCAGGTGGCTTCCTGGAAAATTCCAGAGCCATCTGCGTTGGCATCTGCGTCCGCAGATGCCTCGTCTGCGGGGGCGGATGCCCATTTTGGTCCGAAATGACTTTTTTTGGGTCTTTTAATGTCATGAATGGTCCATGATCACAATCAAACATATTTGAACATCTTATTGATCATATTAAACATCAACAATCAGCCATGGCCTCACAACACACATAACGACACCCAAAACCAAATTCCACGGCCAAAACGACACCAAAACCACAATCGATTTCCCAATAACCATTACACATGTTATGCGCAAGACTCCCACAAAGTAAGACCATAATAACATATCACATGTCAATATATACTCCACCAAATTCATTCTCTTCAAAACCACAAGTCCAAAATCAAGCTTACAAGACAAACCACCCTTCAATTTAACAAACATGCACACTTCACTTTTTTTGTGAACTCCTCAATAGTCCACCAACATAACCAACACAATATACACCATATACCATGCATAATATATAGTATTCCATCATAATAAACACTTACCAAGACTTACCAATGGATGATTTTGGCCAAAAGAGTGACTTGGGGTTTCTTGAGAGCAAAGGGAATTTTGTGGAAAATCCTAGAATGTTATGAGAGTTTTAAGGGAATAAAAATCTGATTTCCTTCTCTATATATAGGCCCTCATGTCTCCCTTATCCTTTTACATTGCATTTAATGCTATATGGATGGGTCAAATAAATGTAAATGGAAGAATGGGTCAAAAATAGCCATTTTGGGCCATGTCTTCCTCCATAAAATTGGGCCTTCTTTATTTAGGGCTTAAGGCCCAATTGTACAAGCCTTTAAATGCCCACCCTTTAATACCAACTTCATCAATGCTCCCATGTCGTCATATGTCCATAAGTGTTACTGTTTGTTAGCTAAACGTAGCAATGTACGGGGTGTTACATTCTTCCCCCCTTAGAAACATTCGTCCTCGAATGTTAGCAATATCATTCCAAGGACAACAATTACATCGCTATATCTATAGTCACACATATACATAAACACATAAGGCTCCGAAATACTTACTTGTCATTCTTCTCTTTGAAACAAGTGAGGGTATTTGGATTGCATCATTTCCTCAGCTTCCCATGTGACCTCTTCTCTTTGTTGATTTCTCCACAGTACCTTCACCGAAGCAATGTCTTTGTTCCTCAACCTCTTCACCTGTCTATCTAGAATGGCAATAGGTATTTCCTCGTAGGTGAGATCCTCTGTAACCTGTACGTCATCGATAGGAGTAAAGCTAGATGGATCTCCTATGCACTTTCGAAGCATTGACACATGAAATACCGGATGAACTGTGGAGAGTTCCTGAGGTAGTGCCAACTCGTACGCCACTTGCCCAAGTCTTCTAATAATTTCATATGGGCCTATGTAACGTGGGCTCAATTTCCCTTTCTTCCCGAATCGCATTACCCCTTTCATCGGTGACACCTTTAGAAATACCCAATCACCTATGGCAAATTCAAGTCCTCTCCTTCTCCTATCAGCATAGGACTTGTGTCGACTTTGGGACGTTTGCAATCGCTGTTGAATCACCTTGACTTTCTCCATAGCTTGATGCACCATATCCGGTCCAAGTAAAGCCCACCCAATTGGTGATCTACATTTTCTCCCGTACAAAGCTTCATAAGGTGCCATTCGAATACTTGAATGATAGCTATTGTTATAAGCAAATTCAATAAGAGGCAAATGGTCATCCCAACTACCCTGAAAATCTAATGCACAAGCCCGTAGCATATCTTCAAGTGTCTGAATAGTACGTTCTGCCTGTCCATCAGTCTGAGGATGGAAAGCCGTACTCAAGTTCACCTGAGTACCTAAACTCTGCTGAAAAGATTTCCAAAAGTGTGCTGTGAACTGTGCTCCTCTGTCTGATATGATAGAAAGTGGAATACCATGCAATCGTACTATCTCTTTCACATACAATTTCGCATAATCCTCAGCTGTATAGGTCGTCTTGACCGGTAGAAAATGCGCTGATTTAGTAAGTCGGTCCACTATGACCCATATGGAATCAAACTTCCGCAATGTACGAGGCAAACCCGTAATAAAATCCATATTAATCATATCCCACTTCCAGACTGGAAGATTGATACATTGCATGTAACCTCCCGGTTTTTGATGTTCCACTTTCACTTGTTGACAATTTGGGCACTGCGCGACAAATTCTGCAATGTTCTTTTTCATGTTACCCCACCAATACACTTCTTTTAATTCATGGTACATTTTAGTAGCACCCGGGTGAATGGAATAATGCGAATGATGCGCCTCTGTCATTATTCGTGTCCTCAGTTCATCTACGTCCGGTACACATAACCTCCCTTGACATTGAAGTACCCCTTCCGGTGTAATATCAAATGCCTTGGTCAAATTCTGCTGCACATTTTCCTTTAGCTGTAATAAAATAGAATCCGCAAATTGCTTTTCTTTCACTTCAGCTATCAAGGAGGATTCTGCTGCATTCTGCACCATAACTCTATCATCTGATGTTTCAATAAGGCGAACTCCCAAGCTGGCTAATTGATTCACATCTTTGATTATCTCACGCTTCTCATTCAACTGACCACTAGTGCTTTCTACTGCCTTACGGCTCAATGCATCAGCTACTACATTTGCTTTGCCTGGGTGATAAAGAATATCAATGTCATAATCTTTTAAAAGCTCTAACCACCTTCGTTGCCTCAAATTGAGTTCCTTCTGCTTAAAAAGATATTGCAAGCTTTTGTGATCCGTATAGATGTCAACATGAACTCCATATAAATAATGACGCCATATCTTTAAAGCAAAAACTACCGCTGCCAATTCAAGATCATGTGTGGGATAGTTTTTCTCATGTGGCCGCAACTGTCGTGAGGCATATGCTATCACCCTACCATGCTGCATCAACACACATCCGAGACCAATCCCGGAAGCATCACAATACACTGCATAGCCCTCTGTACCCTCAGGAAGTACTAACACTGGTGTGGAAGTCAACCTATCTTTCAAGTTTTGGAAACCTCTTTCACATGCGTCATTCCATTGAAATTTAATTGCCTTGTGAGTTAACTTTGTCAATGGTGCCGCAATAGAAGCAAACCCTTCTACAAATCTTCGGTAATAACCTGCCAAACCCAGAAAACTGCGAATCTCTATGGGTGTCGTAGGTCTTGGCCAGTTTTTCACTGCTTCTATCTTTTGGGTATCAACCTGTATGCCTTCATCTGATACAATGTGACCCAAGAACGCGACTGATTTCAACCAAAACTCACATTTGGAGAATTTTGCATACAACTTACGCTCACGGAGAATTTGCAACACTTGCCGTAAGTGATAAGCATGGTCTTCTGGTGATCTTGAATAAACAAGGATGTCATCTATAAAAACTGTCACGAACACGTCTAGGAATGGCTTAAACACCCTGTTCATCAAATCCATAAACACAGCCGGTGCATTTGTTAGTCCAAATGACATAACTAAAAATTCATAATGGCCATACCGTGTTCGGAAAGCTGTCTTGGGTACATCTTCTTCTCTGACTCTGACTTGATGGTAACCCGACCTCAAGTCAATCTTTGAGAAACACTTGGCACCCTGTAACTGATCAAACAAATCATCAATTCGAGGAAGGGGATATTTGTTCTTGATCGTTACTTTATTCAGTTGTCGATAGTCGATGCACATTCTCAAGGTGCCATCTTTCTTTCGCACAAATAATACCGGTGCACCCCACGGGGACATACTAGGCCTAATGAAGCCTTTATCCAGCAAATCTTTCAATTGCTCCTTCAATTCACGCAATTCTGCTGGAGCCATTCTATATGGAGGAATAGAAATAGGCTGAGTGCCTGGAATCACATCAATGCCAAATTCTACTTCCCGTTCTGGGGGTAAACCTGGAAGATCCTCTGGGAATACATCTAGAAATTCATTAACTACTGGAACCGACTGTGGAGTGGGCGGTTCCATATCGTCATCTTTCACCCGTACCAAATGACATATGCACCCCTTGGCAATCATTTTTCTGGCTTTCAAATAAGAAATAAATCTCCCTCGTGGTGCCCCTACATTACCCTGCCATTCTAGAACATTTTCCTGTGGAAAACAGAATTGTACCTTCTTGGCCCGGCAATCTACCGTAGCATAACAAGAGGCCAACCAATCCATGCCCATAATTACATCAAAATCCACCATGTTCAATTCAATGAGATCGGCCAACGTATCATGACCACACACAGTTACCACACAGTTATGATATACTCTTTTTGCAACAATATATTCACCAATCGGTGTAGACACTTCAATTGATTTAATTAATAATTCTGGGGCCTTTGCAAATTTCGCAGCAACTAATGGAGTAACATAGGAAAAGGTAGAACCTGGGTCAATTAGCGCATATACATGATGTGAGAATATGGATAATGTACCTGTGACGACATCTGGGGAAGCCTCTGAATTCTGGCGGTCCACCAAAGCATAAGTGCGATTCTGGACCCCGCTAGTACTGGCTGCTCCTCCGACACCTCTACCTCGACCAATAGGCTGCACCCCTCGGCCCTGTGAAGGAACCGATGCTGAAGACGCAACAGCCGACCCAGTTGGTCGTGCTATACCACCCATACTCCGCTGTGGACACTCTCTCGCTATATGTCCCGGCATACCACACCAAAAGCAGACATTCGTCCCTGTCCGACATGGACCTGTGTGCATACGCCCGCAGTGCTGACACTGCTGACGAGGGAAACCTGCTGCCTGTGATCCATGAACCCCACTACTCTGCACAGCTGAACCACCTCTAAACCCTCGAGACTGCGAATAAGCACTCCCTGTGGAATAAGAGAACGACGGTCTAGGTGGTCTAGGAAACATGCGGGGCCTAGATCCTCCTTGGGACATCATAGGTGGTCCCATAGGTCTAGCCCTTTTGGACTGTCCCCTATCAAATTCATGTACCCTTCGTCTCTGTCGTTGATCTTCCATTTTCTGGGCGAAGGCTTGTATTCGAGCAATGTCCATGTCCCTATTCAAGGCCGCAATAGTGCAATCTCTCACCAAATATGGCTCTAGTCTGTCCACGTATCTATGGACCCTGTCTGTCATCGTAGCCACAACATTTGGCGCATATCGAGCCAAAGAATTAAATTGCAAGCTATATTCTCTGACACTCAAATTGCCTTGACGGAGATTTAGAAATTGATCCGCACGTGCCTCACGGATCTCGTAGGGCAAGTAATGATCAAGAAAAGCCATTTTAAACTCTTCCCAAGTGGGTGGGGTTGCATCAATATCACGGGATTTCTTCCAATCCTCGTACCACAATATTGCTTCTCCTTTCAACCTGTATGCAGCAAGTTCCACTGTTTCTATCCCTGTCACATGCATAACTTCCAATGCCCTCTGAATTTGATCAACAAAGTCCTGTGGATCTGCTTTTGGATCTGCCCCTGTGAAAATAGGAGGGTCCAGTTTCAAGAAGTCTTGTGTTCTGCGACTTGCCATTCTAGCCGCGTCATCATCATGTGCCATTGCACCAGCTCTTCCCTGGCTTTGTGCCGCCACTAACTGTGTCAACATTTGTACAGCATTCCTAAGATCCTGATCTGTGGCATTCGTCGGTGGTTCCACGGGCACTTCCCTTCTTCTCGGCTCTTCTGGAGCTGAAGAAGTAGAAGAAGCTCGCGTTGCGAACTCAGTTTCAGCCCCACCTTGATCAACTTGTTCAGGCGGTAGTCTACTTGTTCCTTCACCAGCAATTCTATTTATCAGCTTACTTTTACCTTTTCCTCTTCCTCTTCTAGTGTTCGGCATTTTGACTATACCAAAGAAGAACAATTACCAAGATTAGATACAATGCAACTGACAACATTGGCTCTATTGCACGATCTAGAATGAAGAAAAGAAACAGCATCCTAAATGTCCCGTAGCCTCCTACTTATAAATGTGGTGCACAACACATCGATAAGTAAGACTCTACTCAGACACGGCTTTGTAGACATCCTTAGACCGACTGCTCTGATACCACTTTTGTCACGCCCCGAATCCCAACGAGGCATGATTGGCACTCGTAGCCGACAAGGCCCGAGAGAACCAAGCTTTATCCCTATTTGTTCCCATACATGCCATAAGAAACCCATAAACACACAATAGCTATAAATACCCGCAATGGAATTCATGGAACATGATATATATATATACATATGCGAAACTTGGCCGTTGAGGCCACCAAGTCAAAATCGACATATCCTCTCTACATTTATACACCCACATCAGTCTACAAAAGCCTCTAACAAGTGCATTGACCAACAAGAACTAAAAGTCGGGACAAGTCCCCGCTTTATATCACATGTACAGCACCAAAACATATATACACTCTGACTCGGAGAAGCCCCGAATTAACTGGAGCTCACCAAAGATCTGCAACAGCTAGCAACCTACTGAGGAAGCCTACTGGGACCTGCGCCTGCAGCAAGTAAGGTAAATTCCCCGAGAGGGGTCAGTACGAAATAAGTACTGAGTATGTAAGGCGCAAATGAAACTGTACAACACTTGAATATTTCAATGAATATGTCAATGAACTCAAAACATATGAATAATCAATGTGAATAAGTCACCATGTTACGTTTTGGAAACCATGCGGATTACGTTCATTACTTTCATTGCTTTCTTTACAATCAATACTCACTTGTTATCACATATGTCACAATGTACCCGGGCCCCGACTGATCAGTGGGTCTTTCATATCATCATATAGGGATCGAGTCGAGCTAGGCTTATGCCCCTAGACTTGCCACCCTTGGGATCGAGTCGAGCTAGGCTTACGCCCCTAGACTTGCCACCCATAAATCCATATCTCGGGATCGAGTCGAGCTAGGCTTACGCCCCTAGACTTGCCACCCGTACTTGATCATTGACCACATTTGCATTACTTTGATCATTACTTTGAGATTGTTACTTTGATAGTCATAACATCACTTTGGAACTTTGGAACATCACATTGTTGGAAACTTTGAATCATTGACCAATGAGTGAAGGACATGTGAATAATTATCAATGAAAAATATAACATTACTAGCACCTTGATACCATTGGAACCATTGGACAAGAATTCATGAATAAGGGACATAAGGAATATCACTATTGGAACATAACAATGAATTTGAGCTTTTGGAACACTACCCATGAATATAAGAAATGAGATTCACAATTGATCAATGAGTAGGAAATATATGCCAATGACTATTGATAAACGGATATCGGATACCTTAGCACATTTCAGGATAGGACTAGTGACATGTCAATATGGACATTATTTGCCGCAGAAAGATACGGACAGAGTAACCTTACATACCTTTGTTTCCAAGTATGGATATGTTAGTCTATGTAGGAAGACAGTGGTCCAGCTCCTGTTTTACGTCTTACTCTACAAGACAAGTTCATACCGGAATTTACATTAGCAACTAGCTACCATGTAGGCGTACACGACGTCAATGAACTATACGACTGCCGTACAATGTCATGTTCCCCTTACAAGACAATTCAAGGCCTTATCATATCAACAACATCACAACACTATGCACATTGACCAAGAAATCCTATATCGATAGCATTTTATACCTCACTTACCTTTTACGCATTTCTCTTTATCATTCCGTCACATTTACGTCGTTATAACAACATGTGAACAACCTTTCATACTTCATACAGTCCCAACCACCTTCATACGATACTTTAAAGTCATTTAAACGACACCCCAAGTTGATATTTATATCCAAAAAGGGTATCGGGGCTTTCGGGGATCAATCAGTGACGGAAACACACAAAACGAAATCTGGAGGTGACATGCGCTGCCACCTGCGCACGCAGGTGGCTGGATACGCGCGCAGGTGGCTTCCTGGAAAATTCCAGAGCCATCTGCGTTGGCATCTGCGTCCGCAGATGCCTCGTCTGCGGGGGCGGATGCCCATTTTGGTCCGAAATGACTTTTTTTGGGTCTTTTAATGTCATGAATGGTCCATGATCACAATCAAACATATTTGAACATCTTATTGATCATATTAAACATCAACAATCAGCCATGGCCTCACAACACACATAACGACACCCAAAACCAAATTCCACGGCCAAAACGACACCAAAACCACAATCGATTTCCCAATAACCATTACACATGTTATGCGCAAGACTCCCACAAAGTAAGACCATAATAACATATCACATGTCAATATATACTCCACCAAATTCATTCTCTTCAAAACCACAAGTCCAAAATCAAGCTTACAAGACAAACCACCCTTCAATTTAACAAACATGCACACTTCACTTTTTTTGTGAACTCCTCAATAGTCCACCAACATAACCAACACAATATACACCATATACCATGCATAATATATAGTATTCCATCATAATAAACACTTACCAAGACTTACCAATGGATGATTTTGGCCAAAAGAGTGACTTGGGGTTTCTTGAGAGCAAAGGGAATTTTGTGGAAAATCCTAGAATGTTATGAGAGTTTTAAGGGAATAAAAATCTGATTTCCTTCTCTATATATAGGCCCTCATGTCTCCCTTATCCTTTTACATTGCATTTAATGCTATATGGATGGGTCAAATAAATGTAAATGGAAGAATGGGTCAAAAATAGCCATTTTGGGCCATGTCTTCCTCCATAAAATTGGGCCTTCTTTATTTAGGGCTTAAGGCCCAATTGTACAAGCCTTTAAATGCCCACCCTTTAATACCAACTTCATCAATGCTCCCATGTCGTCATATGTCCATAAGTGTTACTGTTTGTTAGCTAAACGTAGCAATGTACGGGGTGTTACACATGTGGACGCGATAAATAACATTGTAAGAAGGCAAAATGAAGTTCTAAAGTAACTATGTGATTCATAATCATCTTGTGCAATTGAAAGGTAGTTGGTTGCTAATATAAGCTTCGTTATGTACTTGTAGTGTAGAGTGAAACGTAAGGAAGGAAGCTGGACTATTGTATCTTCCTATAAGCTTGTGTATGCATAGTAATACGCAAAGGTATGTAAGGTTACTCTTCTATATCCTTCTGCAGCATGAATGTTCACATTGTTAGATTACTCATTCAATTCCGAAATGCCCTAAGGTATTCCATATCCGACAGTTGGCTAGAGTTACTCATATGTACTTTACTCATTGGTCAATAGTGAATCATATGACTCATGTCCATTGGTTGACTTATGATCATTGGCTAGTGTGTTAAAATTTCTATAAGGTTCTAAGGTGTCACAATTCTAGTGAGTGAATAGTTGATATCCACATGTATCGTATTTAGTGATCATTGCCTTAAGGTTCCAAAAGTGTCATATTCCAAGGGGGTTCTATAGTATTCCAACAAGGTTGATATATATTGTTATTCATCGGTGTGTTACTCTTAGATGAATTATGATCCACTTATCTCTTATTTATGGGCGGAAGTTCTTAAGTTGTCACATGTTGTAGATCCTAAGAGAATTATCCCAACAAGAGCAATGAGGTAAACAGAGCTTGTTTAGTTGAATAGCATTGTTCCAACCATGTTACGAGTCCAAGTTCCAATAGAGTTATACACATGTCTCATATTCATTAGTAATGTTCCAAAAGTCCAATGAGGTTATGTTCAAAGGTTTCAATATTGGTTATGTTCATGTGTCTTGTTCATTGCTTATTGTCTAATGGCTCCAATGGTGTTATGTTCTTGATGATATTGTGTCTCCAACAATGTTACTCATATGTCTCTTACTCATTTATTATTGATCCAAAGCTTCAAGAAAGTTGTAACAATCTCTCATAAGTAAATGTACCAATCTCTCAAAAGTAATGAAAGAGGTAATATGCATGTTAATGTACCTATCCCTCACAAGTAAAGATACCGATCTTGCAAGAGCAAAGATGGGAAGTAATGTATATCTGTGTTACAAGTTTCAAGAATGTTTCTATCATCAAGGTACCACTCATTGTATGAAAGAAAGAGAAATGAAGTAAAGAATAATGAAAGAAAAGGAAACAATGTTATGTTATGTTATGTTAACCCTACCCATAGAGTAGATGTATGTTATTAACCCACCATAGAGTGGATGTATGTTGACCTACCCATGGAGTAGATGTATGTTATTGCCCACCATAGAGTGGATGTATGTTATTGCCCACCAAAGAATGGATGTATGTTATTGCCCACCAAAGAGTGGATGTATGTTATTGCCCACCATAGAGTGGATGTACGTTATTGCCCACCAAAGAGTGGATGTATGTTATAGCCCACCGTAAAGTGGATGTATGTTGAATGATTAATCATAATGATAATGAGCATTGTAAAAGGAAAAGTAAAGTATAGGCGAAGGAAAGAAAGAACGTAATATACATGGTATCCCACATACAGAAAGAGAGTTTATTCACATTTGCTATTTCTCTTATATTGATTCCATGGTTGTTGTTGTTATGCACGACTCATTGGAGATGATAAAGAAAGGTACATGGTTCCATATGTGGAGTTTCTCTTATAACTATTTCCATTGAAGTTCTTGTGCATTGATACAGTTTGTTTATAGCCTTACATACTCAGTACATTCTTCGTACTGACCCCTCTTGGGGACTTACCTTACATGTTGCAGGTGCAGGCACTAGTAGACCTCCACAATAGGTTGACAATATTTGCAGATTTTTGGTGAGCCCCAATTGCTTCGGGACTTTCCGAGCCAAAGTTGTACATTGATTTTGATGTTGTAGACGTTATGAAATGGTCGTGTATGTATTTAGAGGCTTTTGTAGACGTATGTGGGTATATGGATGTAAGACATGTACGTTCAGTGAGACGTGATGGCCCCAATGGCCAAGTTTTATATATGTATATGTATGGCATTTTATATTTCATCGATTACATGAGACAATATGTTATTCATTCGAGGTTATGCATACGAGGGTTCATGAGCAAAGATTGGTTCTCTCGGGCCATATCGGCTTCGGGTGCCAATCACACCTCGTTGGGATTCTGGGTGTGACATATGTCCATTCCTCCCCTTGCATCAAGTGTCAATAAAGTGCATTAAGACCTATTTGGATGAAATTAACATGAGGCCTTTTGTACAAAAGGGGATTTAGCTAAATAATTTGGCTTTTCAACAAAATAGTCTTTACAGCACTAAGGGGTTTACTAAAGATAATGCAATGGTTGGTACAAATCAACATGAAAGAATTAGGCTTACAAAGAAAGGCCTTTATCATGTCCCACAAACAACACACCAAGTCCAAATTTTTCACACATACAAGGCAAGTTCTAGATGTATAATACGCTTAAAACACAAGTTCTCACCACTCATGGCACAATGGCTGAAAAATGGTTCACTTAGATTTCACTCTAATCACACAACCACATTGAATGTTCTCCATTATTAAGCCCAACCCTTTTCATCTTAGAGTCAAATTTAAGAGCTTTATGGGGTTCTAACAAAGTTCTCCACTTTTTATGCTTTTTGAATGGGTTTCACACAAAGTCTAGAATATTATTGAGTGGGGTAGCTAACTTTCAACTGGTGAAGGGTTTTACCTCTTTACTCACTACCTATGACTAATTTTCCCTTAGGACGATCATCATCCATCCATCATATAGAAAGGCATCTGACTATGAATGTTATTAATTTCTAAAAAAACTAAAATTTTATTATCCTAAAAAAAATTAATTAAACTAAAATAAATCCTATTCTGTTCAAAGGGACTATCCTCAAGAAAAGCACCAAAAACAAAGGTCAAGGAACCCAAAAAAATGACCAAAAATTATAACAACTTAACATGGTAAACACATAATAACATTTCTAACCACTTAAAAAAAGATTACTTACTAACTATTACAGACCAAAGAATATCCAAATAGTAGAAAATCCACAAAAACACCAAAACCAGATACCAAAGTACTAACACACATGTTGTCCATAGGAATTAAACACAAAACTAACATAAGGAATACTTTTGCCCCCACCCACACTTAAAAGAAGCATTTTCCTCAGTGCACAATAAAAAGTATAAGCAAAGGATAGGGAAACAAGAATTTCCTGGTTTCTAGTCATCACCCTCATCCATATCGGAACTCAGATATCTAGCCTTAGAGTCCTCATCAGAATCAATCTCAACATCAAAATCAACTAGAAAATGCTCATCATCTATAGAGACATCATCATCTATTGGCTCGTTAAAAGCTAGCCCAATTCGGTACATGGCATTGGCATGATTTTTCTGAGGGTAGTCGGTGTCCAACTATCTCAACTCAGCTTTAGTAGGTGGGCACCCACCACATATCATCATAAACCTAGTCATTCCATATAGGTGGCAAGAGAAACTATCATCACAAGCATTCCTCTTGGCAGTGGTAAGAATCGGCCCATGAGTGGAATCAGGCTTTTTTACCTTGGAGACATCTACCCCTTTCGTGTTTCTAGGAGGCTTGTAATCCACTGGGTCTTTCTCGACCCTAAAGTTCATCAAGAATCATGTCATAAGACCACCAAAACTGAACCTATAGCCCTTGTAAACCCGGGCCTTCCTCATTGACAAACTAAGCATTGCACCAAAATTAATAGGGACATTAGTCATCAAAGAAAAAACTAGACATAGGCGGTCACGACTGACATTAGTGAAGTGGGTTCCTGGAATCAAGCAAGCACCAATAATCCGCAACCAAATTCAAGCTTCTATGTTAAAATGAGCATAAGGATAGGTTTTGTGATTGCCCTTTTCCTTGTGGTGCTCTAATCTAGCAGTGGATCTCGACCTATAAAGTGTGTGATGGATAGATCGATATGGAGGCCTAATGTAAAGCTTCTTCAATCTTGTGTGATCAACATTTGGCATGTGAAGAAAGGTGTTTAGTGATGCAACATCTAGTTTGACAAGTTGCCCGCGAACCTTGAAATCATTGCCTTGAGTCTTTGGAAACCAATTCACAAAAAACTTCCTAACCAAATCCAGATTGCATTTACCCATATCATCAAAGATAAACACCATTAGCAACTGTTGTATCCTTGTAAGGATACGTGGATAGTTGGATTCCAAGCTAGCTTTATCAATCCTCTTCGTCAGTTGGTAATTATTCTCCTTATTATCTTTGTACCATTGCACTCCATCCTTGTCAACCCATTTGACGTCGAACCTCCGATGCCCATTTTAGGAGGCTGCTGAGGAAGCTTGGGTTATACGTGTAGGCTGCCCCGTGTGAGTTCATTTCTGGCCTTGTCATGAGGTGGAAGTAGCTCCCTTACTTTGGGTAAATTTGGGTGCCATAAGTCCTGTTACACATACATCAACAAAGTACATTTGTTCAGCTCCAAATGGATAACCACAATTAAGTTATGAGCTAATCAGAACCACCCCACACTTAATTTGTTAGCATACCAAAACTAGTCTCCATTTATGGGTACTCAGACTTCCCCTACTCGCAATTAATAGACAAGCACTATTATATAGCCAGTATGACACAAAGTATTGTCATTTAGAAATACCACAATGCTTAAACTAGCCACACCAAGTTAACAAATTAGTGTCACCAACAAAACTCCATTGTACTATGAAAATAGTCCTCCCGCATCTTATTACATCAATTAGCAAAGTAGTCACTTAGCAGTATTACACAATGCACATAATTCAGATAACTCCCACATTAGCATGCTTATAGGAAAATTATGGACAAGACAATAAGAACTCAACCAACATAGTGAAGCAACCAACAAACATCAATCGAACTAGCCCCCAATATTCCCCAAAATCAGGTTTCAGTAGGAATTTATGCACCTAAGCACTATAATGATTCAAGCACAGTGTTCATCAATAAAAGTTCAAAGATTTAAGCATGAACACAATTTCACTCTACTTTCGGCAACTCCGCAATAGAAAAATGCAACCACATACTGATACTGACACGAAATAACAAGAGAATACATGTGGGTTCATGCAATCTTACCTTGGATTAAAGTATCAAGTGAAAGAAAGGATAAATCGAGGTACTTGAGGTGTGTCACGCATTGAATATGAGAAGAAATAGTGGAACGGTGCAAAAGGGATTAGAGATTTGGGGTAAATTTTAGGTTAGGGGTTTATAAATAAGTATACGAATTGGGTTGACCCGGTCAATTAAAATCAAATTTTAGGGGAAAATGAGGGGTGACGCGAGGTACCTGGGCCTGCGACGTCGAGCCTATTGCACGCCCAAACCAGTGGACACTCGCGCTTTGTCATACGGTACAGGGATCAACGCATGTCCCTTCGTGACATACGCTGTGCATTAACCATCTTTTGCAGGATCTGCTTCACTTTGCGATTCAA
This sequence comes from Capsicum rhomboideum, assembly GCA_031232105.1. NCBI lineage: Eukaryota > Viridiplantae > Streptophyta > Magnoliopsida > Solanales > Solanaceae > Capsicum > Capsicum rhomboideum. The sequence continues at coordinate 121,078,471 of CP124711.1, forward strand.
TACCTCAACTTGGCCACTAGTTTGGGGATGATAGGTTATGGCAACCTTGTGTATTACCCCATACTTAGCCAACAAATTCCTAAACCAATTATTGACAAAATATAAACCTCCATCACTAATAATAGCTCTAGGTGTCCCAAATCTCGTGAATCTATTCTTCTTGATGAACTTCAACACCATTTTTGAGTCATTTGTGGGGAGTGTTGCTACTTCCATCAACTTAGAAACATAATCTACGGCAAAAAAAATGTGCGAGTTTCCAAATAATGGAGGAAAAAGTCCCATGAAGTCTATTCACCACACATCAAATATCTCCACCTCCAAAATATTATTCAAAGGCATCTCATACCTTCTAGAGATAGTACCCATGCGCTGAAATTGATCATACTTATTTGCAAATAAGGCTACATCCTTGAATAAGGTGGGCTGAAAGAAACCAAATTATAGCACTTCATGAGTTGTACGCTCACCACGGTGATGACCTCCATAAGGAGATAAATGACAATTCTCTAATACATGTTTTGCTTCGTATTTCGGAATGCACCTTTTAATCACTTAATCTGGGCCCTGCTTGAACAAGTAGAGCTCATCCCATGTGTAGAAATAGGACTCATAGTAGAGCCTCTTCCTCTGTTGACTAGTAACATTAGGTGGATACACTCCACTCACTATGGAGTTTACGATATTCGCATACCAAGGTAGCTCTGCAATGCTCAATGCTAAGAGTTGTTCATTAGAGAACTCTTCTCGGATTGTACCATTTTCGGGAACATGTGACCAACTCTCTAGCCTGGATACTTGGTCAGCTACTTGGTTTTCTGATCCCTTCCGGTACTTAACCTCCAAATCCAATTATTGTAGAAATAAAATCCACCTAATGCGTCGAGGTTTAGCATTCTTTTTATTGAACAAGTATCGAATAGCTGCATGATCAGTGTAAACAACCACCTTGGTACCATCAAATATGACCGAAACTTATCAAATGCATACACCAAAACTAGTATCTCCTTCTCTATAATAGTATAATTAGCTTAGGTTGTAACAAGAGTTTTACTTGCATAATATATAGAATGAAAGATCTTCTCTTTCCGCTGGCCCAACACTGCTCCCATAGACACATCACTAGCTTCACACATCAACTCAAATAGTAACTCCTAGTCGGGAGCAATTAATATTGAAGCCTCAATCAACTTTCTTTTCAATGCCTCAAAGGCTTTCACACAGTCATCACAAAATTGAAATTTTACCTCTTTCTCAAGGAGTTTGCACATGGGTCTTGAGATTTTGGAGAAATCTTTAATAAATCGCCTGTAAAAAACCCACATGCCTAAGAGAACTGTGCACACCCTTCACAAATACTGGTGGCTTTAACTTCTCTATCATATCAATCTTGGCATGATCAACTTCTAAACCTTTTCATGACACTTTATGACCAAGCACAATGCCTTCCCTGACCAAAAAGTGGCACTTCTCCCAGTTTAGTACCAGATTCGTTTTTTCACAACGAACAAGCACCCTATCAAGATTCTACAGACATACTTCAAAAAAGTTACCGAATACAAAAAAATCATCCATAAATATCTCCACAAAGTCCCCCACCATATCATAGAATATTGCCATCATGCAGTGCTAGAAAGTGGCGAGTGCATTTCGTAGCTCGAAAGGCATGCGCTTGAAGGCGTAGGTACCATATGGATATATGAATATCATCTTATCCTGATCTTCTAGAGCAATGGCTATCTGATTATAGCCTGAATATCAATCTAAGAAATAATAATACTCCTACCCTGCAAGTCTGTCTAGTATTTGCTCAATAAAGGTAATCAGGTTGTGATCTTTTCTAGTGGCTTCATCAGGCTTGCAGTAATCCATGCAAATTCTCTAACCTGTAACTGTCTGAGTCAGGATCAACTCATTTTTCTCATTAGTAACCACCGTCATGCCTCCCTTTTTAGGGATACAATGAACTGGACTGACCTATTTGTTATCTGAAATAGGGTAGACGATGTCTGCATCTAGCCACCGGATCACCCTTTTCTTCACCACATCTTTCATCACTGGATTCAGTCTCCGTTGATGTTGAACACTTGGTCTGTGCCCTTTTTCCATGAAGATTTTATGCATGCAATAAGCAGGGCTTATTTCCTGAATATCAGACATCTGCTACCCAATCGCCTTTTTTCTCCCTTTTAAGACAGCTAGAGCTTCTCCAACCTGTGCCTCAAACAAACCTACAGAGAGAATAACTGGTAAGGCATTATTTTCCCCTAAGTAAGCATACTTGAGGTGTGATGGCAACGTCTTCATCTCTAATTTTGGGGCTTCCACAATAGATGGCTTGGGTGGTGGCCGAAGAGGTCTATTCAGAGGTTCAAAATTCCCTATGTGAATGAATATGCTGGCTACATCTAGAACCTGCATCATATCATGTGCATTTGCATCTCCAAGAATATCATGCCCAACTAGAACTCTTTCTAAAGGAACCTTTGAAGTAATTAGTGGAAGCTCTGATTCAAGATCAATCACTGTGATTGCAGATAACTCCTCATAAATAACCGACAGCTTCATGGCTTTGTAGACATCAAACACTTCAAATTTTTCATGGGCCCTTATTGTGAGCTACCCTGCAACTACATCTATCAAAGCACAACCAGTAGCTAAAAATGGATGTCCCAAAATAAATGAGACTTTCGAATCTACATCAAAGTCCAAAACAATGAAATCCATGGGGAACCCCACTTGCACCAACACATCCTCAACTATCCCATCGGGCCTTGCAAGTGAACGATCAGCTAGCTACCAAATAACTGTGGTGGGCCTTGGACTCCCCAATCCCATCTTTTTAAATAAAGAAGTAGGCATCAAGTTAATGTTGGCCCTAAGGTCACACAATCCCAGGGCTTTGATAGACTGCCTAATCATGATCTGGATGGTGAAACTTCCCAGATCTTTGAGCTTTGTAGGTGGTCTATTCTGAATTCGGGATGTGCGCTCTTCAGTAAGTACAACGGTAGCATACTCTGTCAACCTATTTTTGTTTTCCATAATATCCTTTATGTACTTGGCATAACTAGGAATTCCCTACAAAATAAGGAAGATTAATGTGCATTTATTTTAACAAATCAATAAACTTTTGAAATTATTCTTTCTCTTTTTGCTTTTTCAGCCTTTGTGGGAATAAGGGAGGTGGCATCATACTTGCTACAGTATTTTCATTATTCACATCTTTCTCTGTCTTTGCTTGCTTCTCATCTCTCACCACAGCCCTGTGGTTACTTTCTTGGGATCTAACTCCTCCAGTTATTTGCCACTTCGAGTGGAAACCGTATTAACCTGCTTAGGATTTGGATCAGTATCACTTGGTAAACCTCCCTGAGGTCTGGTGTTTTGTGCCCCAGCAAGCCATCCCATCTGAACCTCTAGAGTCTTTGTGGCTAACTGCTAATTTTTTATATCAGCAGCCATTTGTGCTTGGTTAGCCATAATATGCTTCAACATCTCCTCAATATTGCTAGATTGAGCATTAGAATGACCACCTCAAACCTGTTGTTAATGATTTTGACTTCCTGATTGGTTCTTACACTGATTGACATTTTGTCCATATTTTTCGCCCCATGAGAGGTTGGGGTGATTCCGTCAACTTAGGTCATAATTATTCTCAAAATTTTGATTTCCTTAGCGCTAAGCATTACCCACAAAGTTCACTGATTTTGGATTTGCTCCACATGCATCTGCTGAGTGATCACGGTTACCATATACCTCACACCAAGTTTGAGTTTGTTGCACCATATTCACGGGAGCTTGTGGATGTCCTAAATTCAGGTTGCTAAACTGAGTGTTTATTTGATTCTGCGAAAAAGCAATCTGTGTTGTTATGGCTGTCAACTGATCCACTTCTAATAACCCTACAACCTTCTTTATGGTGCTTCTCGAAACATCAACATTCCATTACAGATTTCCCTATGATATGCTATTCAGAAGTGTATAAAGCTCATCATATGCCTATTCTAATGCTTGTCCACCAGCTGTTGAATCCAAAAGAATCTTTTTGTTAGGTTCAAGTTCCTCTATAAAAGTATGCACCAAAACCTCATTAGTCTTATGGTGGTGCAGGAAATCACGAATCATGGACTTGACCCTCTCCCAGGATTGATACAGATTCTCACCATCCTTCTGTCTGAAGCTTAAGATCTCACTCCTCAATTTTGCAGTCTTTCCAGAGGGAAAGAAATGAATCAAAAACTTGCTGGCCAAATTGTCCCAGATGGTGATGGAATTAGGTGGTTCAGCCTTCAACTACCTTTTTGCCTCCCCTAACAGAAAAAAAGGGAAGAGTGTGAGTCTTATATAGTCAAACGAGACTCCTATGGGAATGAATATGTCACTAATCTAAAGAAAATTTTGTAGGTGTTGTTGTAGAACCTCGTAAGATAACCCTATAAACTGCCCGCTGGTGTGCAATGGTTGCACCATATTTTGTTTAAGCTTGAATCGACCTCTTGCTTTCGGTCTGCGGATACTGGAGGTGAAATTATTAGCGAGTGGGATTGCCACCTCACGAATTGTTCTTGCTACCATTTCCACAGGAGTAACTTCTTCCTGTTGAGCAAGCTGAATTTGCTAAATTGGATATTGAAGAGCAGTTGCCCTTCTCCGCTGATGAAATGCTATTTCAGGCTCCAAATACGGTTCAACCAATTCTTTTTCTCTTGCCATCTTGAAGAATAGATTGTACCTGTAAATGTAGTCACTAAGATCAAGTTGTCAACACTTGTGCAGTATTAGTAAAAATTAACTTTAGAAAATCACTAATTTTCTAAGTCCCCGACAGTGGCGCCAAAAATTTATTGCGGTCTACCGCACACGCAAGTACAAGTGATCATAGCAAGTAATATAAAAGCTCTTTTGAGCTGGATATCGAATCCACAAGGACTATACGCTTAGTAATTCACTTAATTTAATTTCTAATAATATTTCAGACAAGTGTGTGATTCATCAAAACAAATTGTGAAATTATATCATTCTAATTGTTGCAAAAATAATAAAGTAAGAAAATAACGATTTGAGCAAAGATTGTAAACAATATCAAGGGAAATTCTAGGGCTACGTCATTTACCACAATCATGTATAATATTTATTCTTCTCAATGAACTTTATTTCCCTAATTGCTGATTTTGGGGTTAATTATACGATTCGAGAATGGTCATCCTCTAAATCACCTATTTAAACTAGTCTCACAACTACATCGTTGAGCAGGGATGTAAGTTTCTAATTCAAATACATTTATGTTTTCATCACATTCCTAACCAAATAAGGGAAATTAGGTATATTGCTCTACTAGTTGCAATCAAGCCAAACGTAAGCCAGAGATGATCTTATTCCCCATGTTCTTCGTCCTATTCTCCCATTTCCATGGTCAGTTCACGCAAGAATTACCCATTTATTCTAATGTTGGCCAGACAAAAAAATAGTAAGCATAAGAACACTAGAGCAATTAAATGAGAAACAAGATTCATTGATTCAAATAAAATACTCTATAGTCTTTTTCTAGCCGCAGCCTCGGAACAAGGGTGTTTAGCTACTCATATTCGGAGAAAGAATTACAAAGATAATGTTATTCATACCAAAGTAATGAGTAGATGAGTTTAATGATGATGAACCCTAATGAAAACCTTTAGCCTCTCTATTCTTCTCCAAAATAATGTGTAAGTCCCTCTGAAAAATGTCCTTGGGGCATTTATAGACGTATGGTGCAATTACCCCCTAGCCCCTAGACAATTCTTTAATTTAAAGAAATAATTCCCGTCTAGAATAGGTGTGCCTCGCATGGACAAACGCACAGCCCAAGGGTGTGCCTTGCATGGCCAAACACATAGCCCAAGGGTGTGCCTCGCATGGCCAAACGCACAGCCCAAGGTTGTACGGTACATGGCCCCTCTGGAGCTCTTGTTTGCTTAATTCTCATCCAATCGACCTTGTCTTGCGTATCCTTTGTCGTCTTGATTCTCCACATATCTCTTTTGCCCCTGAAACACTACTAATCATGTATATTAGCTCATTTACTTCACCATATTGCAAAACACACATTCACAAGATAATTCATTCTCAAAACTTAGCTAAAGTATGGATAAAAAACGGTGTTTGGGTGTATAAATACGCCTAAGATCAGTCCTTCAGCAACTCAAGCCACCTGCACTGCCTCAAATTAAGATCCTTCTGAGTGAGAATATACTGAAGACTATGGTGATCTATGAATATCTTGCAGTAAACATCATAAAGGTAATGCCTCCAAATCTTTAGCGCAAAAACTACCGCCGCCAACTCCAAGACATGAGAGGGGTAGTTGCACTCGTGAACCTTCATCTATCTCGAAGCATATGCTATAACTCGACCCTACTGCATCAGCACACAACCCAAACCAATACCTAAAGCATCACAATTTATTGTAAATCCCTCACCCTCAACTGGAAGAGTCAGATGAGCTGAAGTGAGTAAGGCCTTGAGATTCAGAGAGCTCACGTCACACTCATTGGACTACCGAAATGGGACCTCCTGCCTAATCAATCTGGTCATAGGTGTTGAAATAGAAGAGAATCCCTCGACAAACCGTCTGTAATAGCCTTCCAACCTAATAAAGTTGCGAACCTCAGTCGGAGATATAGGCCTGGCCCAATCATAAACTGACTCATTCTTCGCTGGGTCAACCATAATCCCATCCTTGGACACCACATGCCCCAAGAATTCTACAGACTCAAGCCAGAACTCGCATTTTGAGAATTTGGCATAAAGTCGTTGATCTCTTAAAGTGTGGAGCACAATCCCCATATGTTGCTCGTGCTCCTCCCTACTTGAGTAAACAAGGATGTCATCGATAAACACAATCACGAAGGAGTCCAAATAGGGCCTGAAAGCTCAATTCATTAAGTCCATGAACGTTGTTCGGGCATTGGTCAACCCAAAAGACATCACCAGGAACTCGTAATGGCTGTAGCAAGTCCTAAAGGTTGTCTTAGGGATGTCCGCTGCCCGAATCCTCAACTGATGGTAGTCAGATCTCAAATCAATCTTAGAAAATATGGTTTCACCCTGCAGCTAGTCAAACAGATCATCGATACGCGGCATGGGATACTTATTCTTCACTTTCACCTTATTCAGTTGCCTGTAATTGATACACATACGCATAGAGCCGTCTTTCTTCTTCAGGACAGAATGGGAGCACCCCAATAAGATACACTCGATCTAATAAACCCCTTACCCAGAAGATCCTGAAGCTAAATATTTAGCTCAACAGGAGCCATGCAGTAAGGTGCAATAGAAATAGGTCTGGTGCCAAGTTCAAGATCAATATCAAAGTTTATATCATGTTCAAGAGGAAGGCCAGGTAGGTCGGTAGAAAAAACATTAGGAAACTCATGGACTACAGGAATAGAGTCAAGCAAAGGACTCTCAATACTAACATCACGAACATAAGCCAAATAAGCCATACAACCCTTCGATACTAGTCTCTTAGCCTGAATATAAGAAATAATCCCTGTCGGCGCACGGCTAGAAGTACCCTGCCACACAACCAGAGGTATGTCGGGCATGGTTATGGAAACGGTCTTCGCAAGGCAATCTAAGACCGCATGATAGGGGGATAACCAGTCCATGCCCAAAATCACGTAAAAATCAACCATGTCAAGCACAACAAGATTGGCCCAAGTATCATGCTCCCGAATAGTCACAATACAAGATCTATACACATGATCCATTACTAGAGAATCATCCACAGGAGTAACTACACACATAGGCACAGATAATGGCTCGCAAGACAATCCCAACCGAGGCAGAAACATAAGAATAAGTGGAGCCTGGATCAAATAATGCAAAAGTCGGCTGATGGCACATCAAAATCATACTTGTAATGACAACATCCGAAGCCTCAGCCACCGACCTACCAAGAAAAACATATAAATGACCCTGCTCACCTCTGGACTAGGTGTCTACCCGACCAAATGTTATGCCTGCCTGAGTACCTCCACGAGAACATTAGGGCCCACCCTACGACCCTGTACACCACCCCTAGTTGGGGCGATACTGACCTAATAGGCTAAACACTGTGCAGAAGGCTTAATCATCCCACACCGTGGATACTTTCTGGAAAAATAACACACAACACCACAATAAAAGCATAACCCGAGCACTCTAACCTGAGGAGAAGGTCCGGCTGACCCAGAATTGCCACTTAGACCTGGAAACCCTGACTAAATACCCCTCGACAGCTAGACACTACCCCGACCACTAAAATCACTATACCCAGGCTGACCCCCATCTGAAATCGGTAGAGGTGCATGAACGGGCCTACTACACTGACCCTGTTGTTGATATGCCTGCTGCTGTGGATATCGGCCCTGGAAATCTCTACCCGAAAACTAAGAACCACTATAACTCCCATTAAAGTTGCCCTGATGATAAGTCTTCTTATCATTGCCCCCACAGGCCTCGTGATGCAACCCTCCATAGTGTAAACATAATTAGCAATGTCAACAAAAGAACTACCCGCAGCTACAAGCCTCTGAGCGGTCATATGGAGTGGAAGTCTCAGTCCTCTAACGAAGCACCGAATTCTCTCGTACTCAGTGGGTAGAATAATGGTGGCATATCTGGCTAATTAGTGAAATATCGCCTCATACTCTGCCACTATCATAGAACCCTGCTGTAACCCTGTGAACTCATCCCTCAGGTGCTCGTGAATGCTGTGGGGCATACTCTTCTCCAACAAAGCCTCGGGGAGCTAAGCCCAAGTCATAGGAGGAGATCCAACTAGTCTGGAATCAAGATATCCCCTCTACCACTGCCTCGCTGCTCTATCAAACTAGAAAGTGGTGTAATCCACACCGTGCGACTCCATCAATCCAAGATTATGCAATCTCTCCTTGCAGCTAGTAAGGAACTCAAATTCATCTCCCCGTAGGGCTCCTGCAATCCTCGGTGGGGCCAATCTAAGAAACTGACACAGCATCTTCTGCTCCTCAAAAGTCATGGTTGGCTGGGCTACTACTGGTTGTGGAACTACTGGTGCTGGTGGAACCTCTACTCAGGGAGTCGTAGCTGTAGGTTGCGATCCTGTACCAAGTCCACCCTGAGCTACCCCGTGAGCAGATGTCTGGGCCTCATCCGTCGGTTGACTGTCAATCATACCCAATAACTAAACCAGGGCATCACGGAGGACAGATGAAGATATGAATTTGGGTGGAGTTTGGGCTGCTCCCTGGCCTATTGGCTGTGTCACACCTCAAATCCCATTGGGGCAGACAGGCGCCCGTAGCCATAAAGGCCCGAGAGAACCAACCTATGATCAAGTACGTTCATATGCATGTCATTAAGGGAACAAAAATTCAGCCACGTTCAGATATAATATATCGATGACGGAAGTCATGTAAAGACGTACAAAATAGATACGAGACTTGGTCGTTAGGGCCACAACATCTAAAAGAAAAGACACTTTTACGTTTGACTTTACAAGGTCTACAAAGCCTCTAAAGATATATAACCATGACTAAGGTCAGGACAAGTCCCCGCCTTATACAACTACTACACAATACCAAAAATACATACAAATGACTCGAAAAGCACCGAATCAACCTAGAGCTCACCAATAGCCTGCAGATGACCCGAACCCTACTGTGAAGGTCTACTAGCTCCTGTGCCTGCAGCAGGTAAGGTAGGTCCCCCAATGGACATCAGTACGAATGAATGTACTGAGTATGTAAGGCTATAAGTAATTGTATGAAGTATAGGAACTCAAATGGAATCAAACACAAGCGAATAAATAATACTAATATACCATCGTACTGTATATGTGGAACCATGTACATTACATTCATTTCTTTCCTTTTATCTTTACATCAATGTACATCATACAATGCCCGGGACCAACTGATCAGTGGTAAATAACATTGGGATCGACTCGAGCTAGGCTTATGCCCCCAGAGCTACCACCCATAAATCAATAAATCAGGTTCGGGTCGAGCTAGGTTTTCACCCCCAGAGCTACCCCCTGCATCCAATAATCAATCGAGATTGGCTCGAGCTAGGCTTTCGCCCCCAGAGCTACCACCCGTACTCAACCAAATATGCATTACTTCACTTCTTTAATTTTTGTGAGATTGTTACATCGGTGGTCATAACATTATTGGAGATTTGGAACAATATTCAATAAATAAAAGACACGTAAATAACAATTGCTAACAAACTTGAAATGAGATACTTTAAAACATTTCGAAATAGAAACAAGTTCGGTAACAATATGAACAATAGATGCTGCCAAAGGATACGGAAAAGAGTAACCTTACATACCTTATCTTTCCAACACGTGATTACAACAATTCAGCTCTTTCTTAAAGCGTTACTCTACAACACAAGTACGTAATGAAGCTAACATTGAAAGCTAATTACATTACAAGTTCACAAGGCGATAATTAGCTACTTGACGGGAAGTAAAAACTATCCAATATCCCAAATACATGGTATATCATTCCACCTTCCTTTCTACTACCATATAACTTCATTTCACCCTTCTACAATACAATTTACTACCTCACAACACCAACAATACCAAAACAGTCCACACATAAACATAGACGTCACAAACCACAAGATTTCCCACCAAGTGCATACTTCACATTTTTACCTCAATGCAACTCCATATTTTTATTCCATCAAGTCACATAAATACCTTCCACAACAGTATACCAAAAACAATCCACACAGTTTCAGAATTCACTTTAACATAACAAGAAAGTATTCTCCTTTCACTACGTCAAACGTTCCATAAACATTTCCACAAGTCATACACAAGGAGTAACGAATTAGGTACAGCACCACACTTAAATATACTGAAATTTCATCCATCTAATTCAATTCCTTCAAGACCTTAAGTCCCCTTTCAAGTTTAAACCACATAGAGGGCAAATCCTTTAGCGATTAAGCAAAAGTGGACTGCTACAAATAAAGTGGAATGCTCAACACTTTTTAAACATAACCAACATGATATACACAACCTCTTATGCATATAATATATTAATCTATAAGGATAAACACTTACCAAGGCTTGCAAGTGGAAGATTTGTCCAAAAATTCTTATAGAAAATTAGGGTGGCTAGGGTTTGAGAGAGGAGAAAATATTTGATTGAAAATCTGATTTTTGGCAAGTGAAATGAGCTGAATTTCAGCCTTAAATAATCCCTCTTAACCCTCTCTCTCAAGTCTATCCTTAGCCAAATTTTGGGTCAAAAAGTCCAAGTATAATGATGTGTAGACTTGGTCCATTTTTAATGGATCATCTACCTTTTTGGGCCCATGTCTTTTTACTTAATTTTGGGTCTCAATTAGGTCCATAAACATAATATTAATCCAGCTCATTAAATTTAGTGGGTAATGCACCAACTATCTCAAGTTTAAATAATTTCATAAATGTTAAGGTAGTCAAATAAGTTAGGAAACGTACGGGGTGTTACAGGCCATTGTGGTGGCAGATCATCAGGTGCAATCTCTGGCTCAGGATCAATAATTGGCTCTAAGGAAGGCTCTCTGGCCTAGCCTCAAGCTGGTACTACAGCTCTAGTCTGACCTCGACCTCGGAGTCGAACTCTGCCTCTGCCCCTAATGGGTGCCCTAGCTATAGGCTCGAGGGCCCCGTCCCCGGCTGTCGTAGCCCGCTTCCTAGCCATCTGCGAAAGAGTGAAACAAATGAGAATCTAGAAACCAATATAGACACAACGCACGACAATGAATCAAAAAGGTGATATTTTTTCTAAGAATGTCCTGCAGCCTCCCGAAGATAGGATACGGACATCATTGTACCGATCCGCGAGACTCTACTAAACACTTGCTCTTGTACCAACGATACTGGTGAACCTAGGCTCTGATAACAAACTTTCATGATTCAATTTCTCAGTTCATAATGACACCTACTACAAACCACCAATAGGTAAGCTAAACCACATCCCGAAACGGCAAGTAACAGGCAGAAGATAAAGAAATAAGGATAAAACAGTAATAATATGCAAATAGAAGATGAATATATATATATATATATATATATATATATAAGCATGTTGTTCAAGAGAGGGAAAGGACAAAATACACAAAATGAATCCCTCAAGACCTGGTAAGGTCAGTACAAGAGTCACTATATCAAAAAGAGTACTAGATAGTGCCACATTCTACAAAGTAGTCTCAGGATATACAGAATAAGACTATCAACAACAGCAGAAGGAGAAGGATCAGCTCTGGACTCTGAAAGCTCACCCAAAACTTCGGTCAACAGCACAGTTCGGGGTCAGCGTCAACGGCGGTAACTTGTACTAGGATCTACACCAGGGAAAAAGATGCATAAGTGTAGTATGAGTACCAAAATACGAGGTACTCAGTAGGCATCATAGGCCGACTGAGCTCAGTTGTAGTAGAACTATAAATAAAGTCTGAATATATACACTAAAGGCAATAAGTGAGGGTAATAAATGAAAGTAATAGGTTATGCTATGCAAATGCGGTAAATCGAATATAAGTAACTCAAAAGCAGAAATAAATGTGTAGCTATAACCTAACTGGACCCTCATAAGCCTAGAAGGCACACACAAGGAGTAATAAACCCAACTGAGCCTACATAAGCACGCTGGGTACAAGCAAAGAGTAATACTAATGTAGGGACAAGATATAACAATAATAAACGTAAAATGAGTCAAGATGAGCGACATATGTACCGTATACTCCTCCTCCGGCCATAACCATAAATCTTGTCAGTCTCCATTGAATTTTCAACCTGAGATCAATAATAATATTGATAATAAATGTCGGACTCGAATCGGAACTAACGGATAATAACAATATAGCAAGTGTCGGACTAGAACTGGAACTATCAAGTAATAAGCAGTAACCAGATGCCAGACTCTAACCGGAAATATTAAGTAATAAGCAATAACCAGGTGTCGGACTCGAACTGGAACTATCAATTAATAAGCAGTAACCAGGTGCCGGATTCAAACCGAAACTATCAAGTAGTAAGCAATAACCAGGTGCCGGACTCGAGGTAACAACCATCCAAACACACTGTTACAGCTTTAACATCAATCCTCTCTCTAATAATTAGGAAAGAAAAAAATTGATAAGGAAGCTGCGATTTTCACATGGCCTCCATACACCACTTTCAGTCTTTCACTACTTGAGAAGCCAAGAAGCAGCACATAACAAAGTGACACACCACTCACTATTTTTATAATCTAAAAAAAAAAAAAAAGATACCGAAACTAATAAATAATAAGCAATACTAACCCAGAGTTCTAATTCATTCCAAGTCTATCTAGTCCCTTTTTCCCATTTTTAAAAGGCCAAGATTAGTAAAGGAGCGCCAAGTTTGATTTATTAAGTCGAAAACATGATTTAAGGTCGAAATGCTAACTTGCTGGGGGTACCGAAGCTAACAAGTATACTACAGTGATTAAGGCAACCCAATCTCAGGTAACCATCTAACGGGACAGTCATATAATCATTTAAGTCAGAAAGGACGCTATCCTAAAGCAACCTACCATAAAAGGACGATATGGCCCACTATAAGTCCCGAAAATCCAAACTAAGGCAAACATCTACCAAGACCTAGGCTAAGGCTTCTAAATCCCATCTCAAGGCCCTAGGTATGCTAAGTCAAGTCCTAAAGGAGAAGCAACTACCAGCTTAAGGGAATTCAAGGCTGAAATCTATCTTAAGGCCTCCTAATCGGCTAAAATAATAAGGAATCGACTAAACGACTATCCGAACCATAATAACCCACCAACAATTAGCACAATACCATACCAATACCATAAAGGAGTAAAGTTTAAATAAAGATAAGCCTAGCCTACCTGGAGACCGCACAGCAGCCTCGGACCGACACGAGCTACTCGTCCTTCTACTCGACTTCAGAAAGCCGCCGCGTCAAGAACCTCCAAGAGTCAAAAAATTCCTCCTAGATCCGAACTTCACACTAGAATCTGAGTTTAAATAACTTAATGTAGATAATTGATTTTCTATTGGTGGTCGAATATAGCGTAAACATGTTTTTCTCCCTAATTTCCATCAACTTATTTACTTAGGCAATAGCTATTTACATTTTACACTAAGTAATGAAAAATTAAGAAGATCTACAGTAGCATATCCATATATATATAGTCACCAACTAGATCACTTTGACAGACCAAGAAAAGTTATCCATTTCAATAATTTGATAACATATCAACCAACTAATGCCACGTGTGTGCTACTAATCACTTAGTGATTTGGTGGCCACTTCATCCGCCTCCATGTAGAGTGGAGTGGAGTGGCAACTCTTAATTATATTTCAATCTCATTACCTATGTACTCGAGTATTAGGAAGGTTCATGGTAGAATAAATACAACTTTTTAAATATATCATAATTAGTACAAAACTATTTCAAACAAAGCATCTATCTTATAATAAATAATTTTCAATATAACTAGAGTCACTATCTCCATTTAAAATATTAATCAAATATAAAATTATTATAAAGTAATATAAATATATTGTAGCTAACGAATTTTCATAAACATCTAAAACATTTTAGAAAGGTAATAAAATATAACTCTTACCAAATTTTAATTTAATTTAAATATTTCAGAACACGTTCCGTATTAATAAATCCTCAAGCGAACTGCCGGTTGGAAACCGAACTATCAGTTCCAGCAAGTCATAAATAACTTGGGGCAGCTATGGAAAGGCTCTAAATACAGAAAAAGCATGAAAATGCAGAAAGTGACCTGGAGGATCATTACACCAAAACATCCATGGGAAAGGATACAAATAAGTATGCCACAGAGAATACATATGTACTGCCTGCTATACCAAAAGAGATGGCAACAGAAAGAAAGGGATTGAACTACCAATTCTGTGAACTATTTCATTTACAGCATAAATTCTCAAGAGTAATAAATAGGAAGGAGTACTTGGTATATTCTTGATCTACCTTGTATATACAATGACTTTCCCTCGGCTGCTCAAACTGTGTATATCTTTCTCACCTTCTTTATAGGCCTGCGACAGATTGGACAAGTACCAGCAACTTCTGCTATCCTGTAAACGTCAATTTCACGGTGTTAACTGTTATACATGGATTTTCCACCTGTATTGTTCCTTTGCCAGTGTAGATACTACCAACGACTAAGTTACTAGGAATTGGAAAATGCCTTTGCAAATACAGTAAACTTAGATCATCCTCTAAGCCATAGCACAAAGTTATACATAACAATTTAAGAATTTCCAGTTTTCTGGATCCCAATTAACTATCAATTGTATAAGACTAGACCTACATGTGTCTGCAGTTTGGCTTGCAATAGGCGGTATTAATTTTTTTGATAAGTAATAGGCAAGATATCAATGTTGGTTAGCTCTTAATCGCCAACTTGATGGGTTACTACAGAGATTTTATGGGATGTAACCAGCTTGCGGTATCTTTAGTCTATTATAGTTCTTTGCCTTGATCACACCATAAAACCATTGAAATGTGATTCCTTTTCTTTTCCTTATTCAGAAATACCATTGAACTGAGATTCTTAGAATATGACGCATTCTAAGTCAACCAGCATGCCGACGCAGACTGAAACCGAAGTGCTCATGTAGCCCCTGAGAAGGAAGGCAATATTACATGGTTTGATGTGCTAATTAGCATGGATCATTATATACCAGAGCATCACATTTATTGCCTGTATTTCATATTTCAGAGGTAGTATGACATATCTCGTTTGTAGTACTGGCATTCAGATGATTCTAATGATTAACAAGACAAATCTTGGTGCAGTTTATATCATGCAGCTTCTTATTCTACACTTGAATTGGATTGATCACACTTTTGCCTCCTTGCTTTTAAGGCTTGCATGAAAGACAGTTCAATAAATGATCTCGAAATTTGTTTAAAGCCTTCGTAAAATAGAGAACCAAAGGAGGGGGATGGGTGAAACAGAATCACCATAAATAAGGGAGGGAACATAGTAGATGAAATAGAAGAAAGGGAAATGAGGAAGAGCACCATAACAGGATCTCTTGGTTATGGGGAAAGAGGCTGACAGGGGATAGTTTACTTTGAGGGAAAAGCTGTGACTAGTCCTAATTTGTGCCTCAGATATATGCCCATACTGCCCCATCCATGCGGTTAGACTAGTCTCCCCAATCACATTTTCTTAATGAAGAGAATAACAATATTTTTTTGAAAAGGAAATACAATAGAAGCATAATATATAACAAGAATAACAATACTCAACGCTCAATGATGACCTTTTCTTTTTATCAGGGGATGTCTAGCTGTCATGTCATGGCTTGCTGGTTTTTCTCATATGCATAAATAATCATAATCATATTCTCTTGCAAGTACTTAATCATTCCTCTCGAGTTTAAACTCAAAAAAGAAACATTTATAGTTTTTAGAGAGAGAAGTGGCATACCTAGTTCCACATTCAAAACAGGATGCATGGTGTCCACATGGAAGAAAGAAGCAGTCCCTTGGCGCATCAAAACAAATTGCACAGAGTCTACGAATATTGCTGTTGTATTCACCATCTTTAACTTGTCTCCCTTGAGGTGCAGTGAGGTCCAGTTCATCTTCATTATACTCGTCGTCTTGTGAAAGACCGTCGTAAGAAGAACCCCAGCTTGCGAGATCATCATCTTTGCGTGAAAGAAGAGGGGCTTGCTGAGATTCCACCTGCCCCACTTGATCTCTAATACCTTCCTGATGAGTGGATTGCATATTATTCAAGTACCAGAATACCAACCAAATGAGAAAACTCATACCACCTGCATTTAGAAAGAATGGTGAACATGAAAAACAACAGATTTTTCAATTAGGACATCAGGTGTTACACAGAAAAGAGAAATATACCTACTCCAAGAAGATATGTGATCCATCGAGGTCCATAGGAAAGTTTGACGCTCCATGTACCAGCAGCTGTACCCTACAGGAATTGAAAAAATCCTAACTTCAGTCGCATGAAATCTGCTATATGAAACTTGAATGCTTGCCAAAGAATATTTACATAAGATCCTGTTTAATTGGTGAGACAACGAAGATATTCCATATTCTACACCACTGTATTCCTTATTAGCAGGACCTCGTGATGCCAAATGACTTGAAGAATGAATGTACACAAAGAAGGATCTCTATTAACAAGCCAATCTATAACCAAACGTATAAGGATGAAGTTATCATGACAAATGCATGTGAAATCCTAGAACATAGCAGTGCAAATTGCTATACTAACTGGTTAAGTGCGCCTCAGAAATCTAGTCCAAGCCTTCAAATGATTGCTTGTTGTGATGACGGAAGCTGAAAAGTTACTGCTTAGTCTTCACTTAAGTTGTCTCCATTCGACAAGTTATATAACCGGCAAACAGAACATACTATTCCAACAGATATATTTAGAAGTAAGCTTATCAAGATATTGTGTCCTATCTGGTTAAAGATTCACTGATTAAAGAAACATTTGTTAATAGAAATTAAAAAAGGACTGCTAAAAACTGCAAATGCATCGAGCAAAATTAAAGCATTTGTATTGGGCATATTCTCTGTTGAGAGAGTTAAACAAGGAGATCTAGAAAAAGCCGGAGACTTACTGGTCTTTGAGGAGGAGAAGTCAAAAGAGCAGCATTTCCAGGGGCCAAAAAGAATCTCATACTACACTGTTCTCGTCTGAGGTTGCACTCGTAATAAGCCCCGGTTGTATTGTAGAGCAACTGTCTACTTCTAATATCCAACCGAACCTGTTTTCCTCAGAACCAAACATGATAAATAACAAAAAGAAGATAAACTCAATTCCAGTGAAAAGCAGGAAAACATTCCCCCCACCCCCAAAGATAATTTGAAAAATCAGGGACTACGATTTCTTCCTACCAATGTGATTAGATAATTGTTCATCAGTGGGAAAAAAGCTTATACCCATTCTTGCTCTTGAAGGGGAGTCTTGGAGTAACTGGTAAAGTTGCTGCCATGTGACCAGGAGGTCACGGGTTCAAGCCTTGGAAACAGCCTCTGGCAGAAATGCAAGGTAAGGCTGCATACAATACACCCTTGTGGTGGGGCCCTTCCCCGGACACCGCGCATAGCGGTAGCTTTAGTGCACCGGGCTGCCCTTTTTTTTTTACCCATTCTTGCTCTTAAGAGTACTATCTTAAGTGAAAATTATGACTTAATAATCGAGAACAGCACAGTTTACTTATTTGACCTGTACAACTCCAGAGTTCAAGTTGCCCACTGCCACGAAATAACTAGAAGACTTCCCTATGTCTTGGCTGATTGTGCCATTCCCTGCAGAAAAGCAGTTGGTGTGATAAGCTGACTTCTATCTATATTGTGAGCTATAGTTAGAGCAAGACCTTTACGCAGGGATCATAAATAACTTAGCTAGTCTTCTTTCTTACCATGAATGACATTCCATGATAATGTTGAATTTGGATAAGATGGGTCCTCAAGCCACTGAGCTAGCCCTTCACTTCCTGCAGTTCATTGACTTTTAGAGAAAAATATCGAAGTGTTAGAAAATTGGAATGGAGCTAGCATGTCAGAACTTAATTAGCTATATTCACTAAGAAGACCTGATCAACAAGACAGGTAACCACTTTCCGAGGGAGCGAGCTACAAAGACGATTCCCAACTGAAGGGATGAGCCCAGAATGCAAAGAGGAAAATTAGGAGAGATATAGTGCCAGGGAACACTTCTTTTTGACCGTTGGTCTGAAAGGCGGGTACAGAGACTCAGAAGAGACTAGCTTAGACAAAAATTCTAGGTCAGGTCAACTGTAAGCTAAATGATAGTACAACGTAAAAACTTATTTGTTTCTCTAGATGGGCAAATAAGAATCAAAGATCACAATGAACTCAAAAATCATAGAAGTGTAGCGAGGTGGACCAGACTTCTACCATGGTAGGGACTCTTAACGGTTCTCTAGACGTGCTATCCTGTAATACATACCACAAATGTGAGGTGCAAACGCCCATAAACTTGGATTGATTTGCAAAGATTTGCTGCTAATACAAAATAATCAACTTAGTATAGATATAAATTGACCCCTAAACAAAAAACACAACACTGCGAAACAAAAATTGGAATAGATTTGATGAAGATAAACTTACCTTGTGCAATAATAAGGACTAAAGCAAACGAACTTGAGGACTCGACACTATATGATATGTTTATTTGAGATCCTTGATTCAAGTAATATATCCATTGCTGTAAAATCAAACACAAGAGAATTCAGTTAACAATCCTCAGCTAGGCATCAGAGACTTCAAAGAAATTTTAAGTCACGTCATGCCTTGTTAGTGTTTGCAGGAAGAGAGGTTCTGTAAGCTTCAGAAGAAGTTGCAGAAACATCACGAGACGGATTTTCATAAAACCCATACACCGTTGGTCTATTGTTTGCATCATCCATCTCTTCCACCTAGTAGGATAACACAAACTGTTAAACTACGAGCTGAGGAAATATATAAAATGTAGGCTAAGAAATTACACATTTACCTTTATATTTTTTACAAACAACGGATTAGGTTTTATCAAGATTGAGGAATTTGGTCCAAGCTGCAAATTGGCTGGCCCATAAACCCCCAGTATCAAAGTCATAGATACTGAAGAAAATAGAAAACATTCATCAAGGCAAGATCTGAAGTATCAAACATCTATAGTGAAAGAAAATAAACAAGAAAATGGAAATGGACAAGTGTAGTAACGCGAATATATTTCCTTGATACTGGAGTAAAGAGAAATTATTTCAACAAAGGAAGCTCTGAAGTGTCAAACACTGTGTTTATCGCGGGGGGGGGGGGGGGGGGGGGGAGAATAAACAAGGGACAAATGTAAAAGAGAGAAGTGTTTAAATACAATTGCTTCTTACATTGTCTCACCTATTTGGGTAAAAATTAAAGCTTTTAAGTAAATAATAATAATATTAGCATGCTAGGTGACCAATTATTTTAGTTGAGTGATTCACAAGATTTTATGATTGCACAATGTAACAATAGAATTAAACGCAATCAGTGAAAGCCATCAGAAGTTAAGAGATTTATCATCATTTGGATCAACACACTAGCATTAGCAGCCAGCCATTCTCCCTCCAAACTCCACATCAACCTACACACTCACCTAATCCCAGTCAATTTCACATGTCCATAAAATTCACATCCTCAAGCCAATTATTATAACAATTATAGTTGTCATCTTGATTCCCCTTTCATTCAAAAAGCATTCACAATTTTGTTACATCTAAGCCTCAACATCTGCACAAGATGAGTGTCACAAAAATGCAAAAAGTAAGATGGATGTGAAGTCATACAAGACAAAACAAGATGAAAAATGATCTCATCACATCCAATCGGAGGTGCAAGTTGAGTATACATAATGAGATAAGATCATTTGAGATGGTTTGGTTGTGTCCTACTTAGATTTCTAAATGTGCAAGTCTATAGGTGAAAAACATGATAATTGAAGGCTTTAAAAGGAAGGAGATGGACCTAAAATCAAATCAAAAGTTTTGTCTCAACAAATCCTATGATCTCACGGATCCATGAGACTTAAAAAAAATAGAATGTAATAGCAAAAGATCCATGATAAAAGTGATACGAACTGGTAGGTATTAAAGCTTAGTCATGTAGATACACCTACAGTAGAAGTTGTTTTTGCTAGAAGTTATTTTAGACTGTATAGAGATTTATATAGCAGTAGAAAATTTATATAAATTTTAGTTTTGGAGAACCCCAAATTATCAAATATCGGAATGAAACAGGTCAGACTTCACAAGAATCCAAAGATGGAGCGAAATGGATAGTGCAGACTTCATATAGACGACTCGCTTGAGTTGGGATTGAGCCATAATAGTAGTTGTTGTTGTTATTTTTGTTGTGGTGGTGATATGTCATCTAAGACCAAAAGCAAAGGCAGTCGACAAGGCAAAAATTTTAACACCTACTAATCTCTGTCTCTATTTAACATCAATAGTCCATCACTAGCTCAATTTACGGAGGTCCGGAAACATGAAACACCATATTCAAAATCTAAATAATACACAATTAAATCTGCATCTAAAGCTACTAATTCAAGTTTTGAAAGACTTGAAAAAAGGAAATTCTAGGATGCAAAAATCACAATGAAATATAAGACACAAACGTATGATGAAAAAAAGGGCACAAATGAACATGTCCAAATATATTGTTAATGGGACGGTAACAACATACCCAATGTAATCTCATAAGTGGGGTCTGGGGAGGGTGGCGTACTCAAACCTTACCCCTACCTTGTGCATGTAGAGAAATTGTTTCCAATAAACCCTCGGCTCAAGTAAAACATTTCAAAGCAGGTAAGAGAACGCAATACACTAATGAAGAAGCCATGATAGAAATACAGGAGAAAAGAACAATTGCACAACAAATAATATGATAATTGAAACTTATCTTGCTTATTTTTTGTCTAATGAAGAGATACACTGACTTTTGATATGTAAATAACTCTTCAATATGATTCTAGTAATGTCAATAAATGTAATTATAGCTCTAAACATTAACTGAATAAGATAGCCCTTTTTTCTTTTTCTTTTTTCTAGCTTCAGATAAACAAAAATATCATCAAATATTCCTTTTCTTTCAGTTTTCAAAACTGCAACTGTTGGGCTTAGAGCCATTTTGGATTGACTTTTGGCTTATTTTCATCATTTTAGCTTAAAACCTACTGCTTATAAACACTTTTTTTATTTTACCCAAACACTACAAAAGTGATTAAAAACTATTTTCGCTTAAAAGCACTTAAAATAAGTCAATCCAAACGGGTCAAGCCCGCAATCTTCCCTAAATGCCTCGCAGCATTAAGAAATTTTGTAACTTCTACAGTCTTTTCAACTGTCAATATGAGACTTTTATTCGCACGCCCAACGCAACAACAACATAATCAAATAAAAATGAAAAAGAAGGGCAGACAATAGATGTAGATTTTGAGATAAATTTTACCGAAGAACCAGAAAGTAAGAATAACAACAATGGAAGAACAGGTATCATCATCTCTGGCTAACCGCACAGCTTCCTCATTATCAGTCGACCGAAAATAATGTGCATTGGGAAAAACACTATTCCTCTCCGGAAATGGCAACGGAGGCCGCCGATCATCGTCGTCAATCACCGGAACCTCCTCCTGATCCTCTCCTCGCGACGTCGATGCATCGCCGTAAAATGACTGATTCCGATCTGATTCATCCATTGTGAAGAAAAGAGAAATTGGGAGAAAATAGTAGGAATTATTGTAGAAAGAAATTGAAAATTACTGTGATGATGAGAGGAGTTCATGATTGAATTCAATGGCTTCACCAATCAGTCATCATTATTTTATTTTATTTTGTATTTTTGGTTGGATATATTCAGATTCCGAATAGTAGTTGACAACTGAAAGTTTTGAATAAAAAAAGAGTGACAGGTAGGTCATTATAATGCATATAGTGCGGTTTACATCCCCTGTGTGGTTTGCAGGCTATTACACAGTGGGGGGTTTACCCAGTGCGCACAAAGTGCTCACCACAGAGTGCTCACCCGAAGGGCAGAGGCTGTGGCAGAGGTTGTAGCGGCTGCGGGTTTTCCTGGGATTACCAAAAAAATCATATATGCATTGTGCATTAACGTGATTATATAT
Source organism: Capsicum rhomboideum (assembly GCA_031232105.1). Classification (NCBI taxonomy): domain Eukaryota; kingdom Viridiplantae; phylum Streptophyta; class Magnoliopsida; order Solanales; family Solanaceae; genus Capsicum; species Capsicum rhomboideum. The sequence goes on from CP124711.1 coordinate 121,101,157, forward strand.
GACAAAAAAGAGTTTAAATGTAAAAAAAGTCACATAAGTTTTAAATATTAGGTGTAGGTGACAAGTTTTTAATTAGGATTTAAAAATAATTGACTTTTTTTTTAATAAGTTCTCAAGTTTTATTCTTTATACTTTAACCCAAATTTTATCAAAAACCCTAGTTCTAAAAGGGGAAAAAATAGATTTTTTTTCTCCTTTCCCCAAGGCTTCTCGATTTCTCCCGTTATTTTTCTTTTTCCTCTTCTTCATTCTTCTTCTTCTTCTCCTCCATTTTGTTGTTGCTCTCTCTTCTTGTTGTTGCTTCTTCTATTGTTGTGAGTTTTTTCTGTGAAGAACTTGAGAGAAAAATAATCAATTTTGAACTAAATTTTGTTCGTGTAGCATTGGGAACTATTTAAGAGGTGATTTTTGATCATGTTGATAAATAAATTATGTAGTTTGGTGTGTATTATTCATCTGAGTTTCGAGTTTTATATTGTTGGTCCTGCCATTGCAGCATATGTTTCAGCAACTGCTGCAGCAATTGCTGAAACAGATGCAGCAACTACTAAAAATTGTGCAGCGGTTGTTGAAAAATTTATCCAGCAAATACTTCATTAATTGCAACAACTGCTGAACAATATGCAACAGTTGTTGAATATTTGTTCAGCAAATGCTTCATCCATTATAGCAACTGTTGCATATGTTTTCAGCAGTTGCTGAATTTGTTGCAGTAGTTGCTGCAACATATTCAGTAATTGATGAAACAGAATGTTGTAGTTGCTGAATAATCTACAGCAATTGTTGCATCTGTTGTTACAATTGATGAAGCAGTTGCTGAATAAACTACAACAGTTGTGACATTTTAGTATTATTTTTTCTCTTCTTTCATGACCAATTTATTTTGTTTTCAATCATAATATCTCCAGGTACCTTCAAAATCATTAATGGGGGACAAAATAGCATTAGGGATTGATTGTCATGGTGAATGGGTTGAGTCCAACAATCGTTATATTTGGCGTTGGATAAATAAAGAGATGGCCGAGACGATAGCGATGATTGTGCATCGAGATGTCGCATATGATGATTTTGCGAACAAAATCATTACTTATTGTGAACTAAATTGTGAGTTGAAAGATATTGTCATCACTTACATGCACAGTTGTGGTGAAAAGCAAAAAACGGCTCCTTTTAGGATAAAAGATCAACTTAGTTTGAGTACTTATTTGGAAGATGAATCCAGACCCATTTTAAGGATATACAAGGTTGAAAGGTTGGCGGAGAACCATAATTTATCTGAACACCAACAAATGTTAAATGATGAATGTGGTTGGGTGGATATGAATGCTCCAGATAAAGAGAGTGCAGGTCAACAAATTCCTTCAACTGAAGTTGCCAACAATACACCGACAACTACACAATCAACTCAGTCAAGTCATGCTCTAGATGATGGAACGGAATTTTACAATGGTATGTCATTTAAGAATAAGCAAGAATTAGATATTGCGTTGAAAATTGCTTGTGTGAAGAAAGATTTTAGAATGAAGAAGGTGATTAACTCCATTTCTGTGTATTGTTACAAATGTGTGCATCCCGAGTGCAAGTGGTGGTTGAGAGCTGTGAAGCTTAAAAATTGTGATAGGTTTTACATTAGAAAATATGAAAAGTTGCACACATGTGGTTCCGAACATCTTACGAGCCATAATCCACATGCCACAGCAAAAGTCATTGGAGCATACTTCAAAACCAGGTATCCTGAGGGTAAAGGTCCATCTACAAAAGATTTGAAGAACTCCATCCGTATTGAATTGGGCTGTAAGGTCAGTTATTGGAAGGTTTGGATGGGCAGCGAGATTGCAAAGTCTTTGGTAAGAGGGACACATGAGAATGGATACGGCGTGCTTGATGCATACAATCATATGCTTAGGACATCAAATCCGAGAAGTAAGACGGCGTTGGAGGTTGATGAAAATGGTAGGTTCAAGTATTTTTTTGTGGCCTATGGAGCTTGGATTCTTGGTTTTGCGCAAATGAGAAAAGTTATAGCGGTGGATGGGACATTTTTGAAGAGTAGGTACGGTGGTGTGTTGTTGTCTGCTGTTGCACAGGACGCGGAGAATCATATCTTTCCAGTGGCATTTTGCGTAGTAGATTCTGAATGTGATGCTTCCTACAAATACTTTTTTGAGCAAATGAGAAACTTTGTACTTGATACCCCTGAATTGTGCATAATTTCTGACAGACATCCAAGTATTGGAAAGATGGTTTCAATTGTGTACCCTTCAGCTCATTATGGTTGTTGCATAAGGCACCTTGGAGAAAATATTCGAAATAATTTTCATAATGGGATCATTGTCCACCACTTTTATAAGGCAGCAAAAGCGTACAATGTAGATGTGTTTAGTGATCACTTCAATCAAATAAGAGATATAGTTCCAGGAGCCGCCACACATCTTGAACGTGTTGGATTTCACCGATGGAGCAGGGCATTCTTTCCAGAAAATAGGTACAGTTTACCAGTTTATTGTTGTTGGTAGTTGGTACAACTGCTGCAGTTTTTTACAGCAACTGTTGTATATATTTCAGCAAGTAAAATAAGTACAATATCTGATGAAACAAATCTAGCAATTGTTGTAAATAACTGCAGCTATTGATTAATGTATTCGTAGTTTCAGCAGTATATTTCACCAGTTTCTGCATCCCTTCAGCATTTGCTGCACTTGCTTCAGCAACTGCTGCATTTGTTCCCAGAATAAAAGCAGAAACTGCTGAAATAAGTAAAAAACAGCTTGAAAAACATACAATTATAATATAGGATCTGAGACTAGCATATTACAGGTATAATATTATGACGACAAATATTGCTGAGTCGATTAACGCAACGTTTCTTGATGAAAGAGAATTTCCCATCACTGCTTTATTCGATGCAATAAACAAGCGATTTGCTGAGATATTTCATGAGAGGCGTATGGAATTCCTTACTACAAAAACCAAATTTGTACCTTCGGTGGAGAAAATCATTGCTGAAAATGTTAAGTTGGGAAACATGCTATTGGTCCATCAAATTTCCAACTACAGGTATATTGTCACCGGTCATGAAGCAGTTGCAACGGTTGATTTGAAAAGCAAATCTTGCACTTGTAGAGTATTTGACGTTGACAAAATACCTTGTCCACATGCTATGGCAGCGCTCCGATGCCAATATGGTGAAGACTATGGGAGGCAAATTTATGAGTACTCCTCTTTGTATTATCTGGTAGAAGCATACCTTATAGCATATATGGAGGAAATTAAACCCGTGCCATCTGAAGATTCTTGGCAAGTTCCTATTGAGATTTTAGAAAGAAAAATATCTCCTCCATTTGTTGAGCCCGGTAAGGTTGGAAGAAGGCCATCGAAAAGGCGGAAAGGAGTCGGAGAATCATTTCCAACCAAGAAAAATAAATGTTCCATATGCAAAAAGGTTGGACACAAAAGGACTACATGCTTCGAGCGAAATACTCCGTAGAAACACATTTTATCTTATTGTTTTTGTTATTTGTGAACACATCTTATTGTTGTTGTTGTTAATTGTAAACAAATTTGATCTTATTGTTGTTGTTATTTGTGGAAAAATTGGATCTTATTGTTGTTGTTGTTTAGTTTTCAAGAAATTGCATCTTATACTATCTAGGATAATTTGCAGATTACAACAATTGTTGTGAAACATTCAGCAACTAACTTACTTGTTGTAGCACAATGCAGTAATTGCTATGAAATGTTCAGCAACTAACGTACTTGCTGTAGCAAAACGCAATAATTGCTATGAAACGTTCAGCAACTAACGTACTTGTTGTAGCATATTGCAGCAATTACTATGAAACGTTCAGCAACTAACGTACTTGTTGTAGCATATTGCAGCAATTGCTATGACATGTTCAGCAACTAACGTACTTGCTGTAGCATATTGCAGCAATTGCTATGACATGTTCAGCAACTAACGTACTTGCTGTAGCAAAATGCAACAATTGCTATGAAACGTTCAGCAACTAACGTACTTGTTGTAGCATATTGCAGCAACTGCTATGAAATGTTCAGCAACTAACGTACTTCATAGTGTTCAGCAACTAACGTACTTGTTGTAGCATATTTCAGCAATTGCTATGAAATGTTCAGCAACTAACGTACTTGTTGTAGCATATTTCAGCAATTGCTATGAAAGTACAAGCAACTAACGTAGTTGCTGTAGCATATTTCAGCAATTGCTATGAAATGTTCAGCAACTAACGTACTTGTTGTAGCATATTTTAGCAATTGCTATGAAAGTACAAGCAACTAACGTAGTTGTTGTAGCATATTTCAGCTATTGCTGTGAAGCATTCAGCATCTAACGTACTTGCTGTAGCACAATGCAGCAATTGCAATGAAAAGTTTAGCAACTGGCGTACTTGTTGTAGCAAAATACAATAATTGCTATGAAATTCCTAGCAACTAGCTTAATTGTTGTAGTAAATTCAATTAAGATCACAATCAAATCTAAATTTTACTCTTAAATTAGACTAATATCACCCTATTTATCATTAAATATGATTGATCCAATCAATTAGTGATCATTTAACTCAATTTCAGTTGATTGCGTTTGCAATCGTTTAATTGTTCGTCTAGTGTATCTCAAATTACTATCTCATTGTATTTGATAACTACAAAATCTAACTTTTGGACTTAAATTAGACTTATATCACCCTATTTATCATTAAATATGATTGATCCAATCAATTAGTGATCATTTAACTTAATTTCAGTTGATTACGTTTGCAATCGTTTAATTGTTCGTCTAATTTATCTCAAATTACTATCTTATTGTATTTGATAACTACAAAATCTAACTTTTGGACTTAAATTAGACTTATATCACCCTATTTATCATTAAATATGATTGATCCAATCAATTAGTGATCATTTAACTCAATTTCAGTTGATTTGATAACATACTTGCTGTAGCAAAATGCAACAATTGCTATGAAACGTTCAGCAACCAACGTACTTGTTATAGCATATTGCAGCAATTGCTCTGACATGTTCAGCAACTAACGTACTTGCTGTACTTGCTGTAGCATATTGCAGCAATTGCTATGACATGTTCAGCAACTAACGTACTTGCTGTAGCATATTGCAGCAATTGCTATGCAACGTTCAGCAACTAACGTACTTGCTGTAGCATATTGCAGCAATTGCTATGCAACGTTCAGCAACTAACGTACCTGCTGTAGCATATTGCAGCAATTGCTATGACATGTTCAACAACTAACGTACTTGCTGTAGCAAAATGCAACAATTGCTATGAAATGTTCAGCAACTAACGTACTTGTTGTAGCATATTGCAGCAATTGCTATGGAATTACAGGTAACTAACGTAGTTGCTGTAGCATATTTCATTGTACAAGATCACTATAAAATCTAACTTTTATTCTTAAATTAGACTAGAGCCACCTTATTTATCGTTAAATGTGATTGATCGAATCAATTAATGATCATTTAACTCAATTTTAGTTGATTACATGTGCAATTGCTATAAAACTTTCAGCAACTAATGTACTTGTTGCAACATATTTCAGCAAGTACTATAAAATGTTCAGCAACTACTGTACTTGTTGTACCATATTTCAGCAATTGTTATAAAACGTTCAGCAACTAACAACAATTGCTGGAAAATTCTCAGCATATTCCAACAATTGCTCCAATATAACAAAACATATTGTAAATATAAATAATTCTCAAGTTCCAGTAGCCTCGCAACATAAAAAGTTCAACAAAACATAATGTACTTGTTCAACAAAATATAACAAATCAACTAAAAAAAAACTTAAAATAAATTGTCTTTGATTCAACTAGGGCACCGGTTCCTTCTCGATGATAGCCTCAACTGTCTCTGTCTCTATCTCTTTGCCTTTTTTTTTGGACGCTTGACAGTATCTTTGTAATTTGTTTTTTCCTCCTTTTAACAACATCAGGAGTATATGGGTCTGAGATCTTTAATGATGGCCTAATACCCCTCTTAGACATCATGGAGATGATAGCTTTCTCTAAGGCCTCTATTCTAGTAGTTAATAAGTCTATCTTCTCATGACAAAGTTTACAAGAAGGCACCTCAGTGGTGTATCGGGTTTCTTGAGGATGCAAAACATTTTCACCAATCGAAGAAGATCTTCCTACTCCAAAACCACCACTAACACCGGCGAAATCACTAGTAACAAATGGAGAAGATCCTCCTCCTCCGGCACCAACACCATCAGTACCTCTATCAATATTTGGAGAAGATACTCCTCCACCACCACCAATACCAACACCAAAACCTTGTGAAGATTCACCAGCACCATTACCACCTAGAACAACTATCCTTGAAGGGTCAATATCCTTCTCAACAACTGTCCAATCTCTTTTAATAGCCACAATACCGTTCAAATCTCTCTCGAGCTTTTCAATCTTGTCATCCTTAGTTAATTGCAAAGGCACAAATCTAGTGAGGAAATCCATCTCTATCTCAGTAGGTGTAGCAATTATCCATGGATGCACAATCTACATGTAAAAAAAATATGTATATTAAAATATGATAACATAGACAATTTTAGATAAATCACATTATAATTATGAGAATTCCAGTAGCAGTTACAACAGAAAGCCAAAAATGAAATTAACAAATCATATTATATATGTTGTCTGGTACTATTTACATGCTGCCTGGAGTTTCGCTAACTAGTACTAATTTAATATATAGATTAGATTAGAGATAGAGATTAGAGATTAGAGATGTATATATGATTTTTGTTTCCACTTAGATCTGCAAAGCTGCACTATATAGTTGTTTTTTGTTAAGCTAATTGTAGTTTTTTTCCCTTTTAAAGCTGCTTGAATAAGTTGCATTTTGTGATCCAAAAAGGGCTCGACAAAAGCTGAGCGTGAAATCATACCGAGGGATCAATTCTTCTAACACCTGAAGCTAAGTCATGTGTCAAGAATAATATCTGGACAGTGCACTGTAATTAGGAGATAAAGAAATGTTGTTGTTGTTGCTACTGTATATAAATATAAAATGATGCTTACCGAGTCCTCGGGGGGGTCAAACAACTCATGAATCTCAACAGATATGTTATTAGTCGCTGAAAGCCATCTAAGGATTCTCGGCGAAGACACTTCTTCTGAAAATACCTTGAATTTTTTTCGGAGGGAAGGAATAGCCTCAAATGCCCAACACTACATAAAATAGAGACATTGAGAAAGAGAGAATCAGAATAATGAATGGACCCAAAAATAATAAAAAGAAACAAATATTGAATAAAATAAAATTACCATGAAAGCCCATGGAAAACCATAAAGATTGGAGGTCTTGACATTTGGATTGACCGCCTTTAATAGATAATCAATTGTAAGATCATAACTTACACGACCCCATGGATGGGCAGAAAATGCATCTCTATCGGCTGAGAGCAAAATCCATTCAGAATGAATATTTGTGTTCAAATCTTTTGTACAAAGAAAATTGTGCACAAAATAAAGCAAGCACAATGACTTCTTTACACTTTTACGAACATCCTCGGATTTGAGATGCTCAATCAACTCCTTCTCTTTGCAAGTCTTCCCCACCAAGTCAATAATTTGTTGTCTCCTCCTCAATGTCTTAGTTGACATTTTTTTCTTCATCATACACTTCTGGCAAATGACAATTCAAGTCAGTGATGATCGCAAACTCTCTCATGCCAAAACAAATCGGCATGCCACAATAGTTTATCCAAACTTCCTCTTTTCTTTTACTTTTAATTTTACGAAGAAGAAGTTGGTACACCAAATTCATTTGAAACCGTATATTGACATTATTAGGTAGGTGTACGTAATTCCCAAAAATGGAGGATTTAAAGAACTTCATCAATTTTTGGTCCTCTAAGATCTTTCTAAACTCAGAAAAACACTTACCCAATCCCGACTTAACATTAACAGAACCCATCAAACCTGGATACTTGTCAATCGTGGTCTCAAAGTTGTAATCTGAATACCTAATAGGCTTGACAAGTGAGGTGTCGGGTGAAGGACTGGCCGAAGAGGACTCGACAGTATGAGATATCTCCTCCTCCAAGATAGGTGTATTGTGCTGGTGTTCCGTTCTTTGTTCATCATCAAATTCTCTATCCCCACCTTCTACATTTTCATTACTTTTGGATTTATCATTCGAGGCATCTACATTAGTGGAAGAAGAATTTGTTCCACCTGCTGCTTCTTCTTCTTCTGTAGATTTCTCCAATCTCGTGCTTCCTTCTTCTTCTATTTGTCTCCGTGTACTAATTCTTCTTTTAGTATTTTTAGTAGGAGTAGTGGCAGTTGTTGTTCTTCTTTTTCTTCGAGCCATTTTATCTACATGAGACAACAGAAACAATCAATTAATTTAACCAACTCAAGTCAATTTTTTTGTTAATTAGTGATTAGGAAGTTGCTGCAGCAACTTTCGAAGTTGCTACAACAACTACGATAGTTGCTGCAGCAACAGTCGAAGTTGTTGCAGCAACTATTAAAGTTGCTGTTAGTTGCTACATGTCATTAACAATAATTGAATCAGCACATTGACCTAATAAGATAACAACCAAAACAAACCCATACTGTGTACGCTCCTTACTTGAACTCTCGCAGCCTTTCTTACTGATGGTCTTTGTGAAAAAAATATATACTTGCCTCAAATTAAATGTTACCGTTTCTATTATTTCAAATCTTTTAAACAAGTTAAATGGAATTGATATCTGCCATTGCTAAAGAATTTAATGCTTTTCCGTATAATCCGCTGAAAGTTAAACTGTTGTAGTAGTTATTCTGTCCTTGGAATAAAAAATGGACATTCTTTAATGATAAAGAATCTATCTGCATATAATTTTATCAGTGATTGTATGTCTCACAAATCATCATGGTAGTTGGATTAGCTTGCGAGCATTTCAACTAATTTCAAGAGGTACCAGTATGCTACTTCTCATTAACACAGGTATTGTGTAACTCTGTCCTCCAAGGCATGGTGATAATACTCTCCTAACAAACAAAGCAGTAATGACAACAAAATTGCAGTTTCTACTGTATCTTTGAACTACTACTACTACGCCTCAATCCTAAATAATCCATTACCAAGTCAAGTCAAATAAAGAATTTGGAAAAGCAGTAAAATTATAAAACTAAGTGTAAAGTTCAAACAAGAACAATTCCAAAATACCATTTCTTATAAAAATTGTAACTTTGTATAAATTCAAGTCAATCAAAGTTCTTCCTTTTCAAGAAATGCATTCACTGTTCAAATCAAACATACCTATAAGAAGAACAAACCCAAAATAGGACACTACAAAATCTAAACACATATTCTCAAAATCAGCAGATTCTTTCTCGAAAATGGATGAAATTCTAATGGTGAGAAAAAAAAAAGGATATTCCCAAAATCAAAAAATTTCTTTCTTAAAAATGGATGAACTAACTGTGAAATAAAAGAGGAGTTTTACCTTCAAAAATCAAAAACCTAACTTGAGTACGGAGATGATGAACGCGACAACAACAACGAGAGGAGTGGAAGCGGGTTAGAGAGGGAGAGAAGAGAGGCAGAGAAAATTGGGAACCGAAGAAAGGGTTTTCTGAGTTTCTTTTCTCGGGTCTCCAAGGAGAGGAAATGAATAAAGAGGCTAAAGTGGAGTATGATTTTGGAAGTGGGTTTTATTTGTATTCTTTTAAAAGTTTAAAAGTTTTAAAAATTGCATTTTATACCCCAGTTAACTTAAACATTAATTAATAAAACTCTTTGACTTAACTTGGTCAACTTGTCACCTTTTTTTAATTCCAAACTTTTTTGTAACCTGCTGCACAATTCACCATTTATCTAACAAGGAATAGTTCTTTGCCGTACATTTTTAAATACTAGTCTTAGGATAAGCAACTCGCGCGTGTACCTCATTCAATGAGTTCAATTTTATAAAATCATTTTGAGATTATAAAATGAAATATGTTTGGATTAATAAGCAAATTGAAGATCTAATTAAATACGAAAAACACTTAAAAAGAAAATTAATATATTCATACAAAATCATATAAAAGTATTCAAAATAACTTTAAACTAATTAAGAAAAACTACTAAGTCTATAGAACGACACCCCAAACACGAGAAGAGAATTAATTGGAAATCAAAACGTCTATAGATAATATATATTAAAACTATACGAATACAAATATAACTGATGTACTTTACGTAGAATGTGGAATATATATAATTAGAGAAGCACAAAATTGAATAGTTCAAATCTAACTCAAATTTTTGAAGTGTTACAATTTTATAGTTTTTTTTAAAAAACTAAAGTAACAAACCTTGTATTAATTGATCCTACTTGATAAGAAAGATCTTTCTTTCTTTGAAATCGATAATCTTGTGGATGAAAATCTTCATTCTAGTTTTGAAAATAAGAAAAAAAGACGCAAAATAGGTGTGAATTAGATTTAAATATGATTGTATCACAAAAACTTAAAAACATATATTCATCAAAATAAAGACAGCATTATTTAATACTACATATTGTTTAACAAAAAAATCATCTTCACTAAAAACTAAGAAACAAAAGTAAGAAATTGAATATCAAAATAAAGAAAATGAAATAAAATAATGTAGAGAACAAACAATTACATATGCTCTAAAAATATATTAAATTGGTTTGGTCAATTGATCTGATATAAAAAAAAAAGTATGGATTGGGAGAATAATTTCTCCTAAAAGGAAGAAGGATCCTCAATTTACTCTCCAAGAAAGGATTACCTAAATATGAAAGTTTTTTTTAAAAAAAAAGTAAAAATCAATTGTGTGAACTCTTTTCCCTTTCTTCAAAGGTAAAACTCAAATATAATTAAAAAATTAGGGTCAATCCTAAGACATGTATCAAACAATTAATTAGTGTACGAAATTGTTAAATATACAAAACTATGGTAACAATTTTCAATAATTGGCTTTTGAATTTTTTTTATTATTTTAAAGGACTAAGTCCTTTTTAATAGTACTTTGAGTTTGAATTTATTTAACCAAAAATAGGTAGCATACGAAGAAAAAGAAAAAATTGGCAATTACTCTATGTTATTTAGGTTTAAGATTTCTTATTATCAAAATTGGTTTGGGATAAAAAGGAAAAAAGAAGACTCAATTATTAATTAATGTTATTATTTTCTAACGTGATTTTATTTTGCATCTTTGTTTAAAATATATTTTTTTCTTATCAATATTTTAGGACTCCTTAATTAATTCTCATAATACCTTTTACCATATATTTTAGGAGTCCTTAATGTGTAAAATATATTTTTCTCTAACCATATATTTTAGGACTCCTAATTTTAAGTATTTATAAATATAATGGTATAATAATTTGAGAAAATAAGTGAAAAGACAATTTTGTTTATTGTAGAGTCTTTTAATGAAGGGCAAAAAGTTCAAACAACATTTATAAGGACCTTCACACTTTTAATATAATAGAAATTTTTGACAAGTCATTTTTGGGTGAAGATTTGAAATATATTTAGACATAATATTTGAAAAACATATTTCAATTTTAAAAGTTCATAAAAAATGGAATTTGGTCCAAATACTACTAGCATTTTCTAGTATATAGGAATTTAGATTATTTATCAAAAATATTTATTAAATAATAGCAAATTGTACGGCCAAACACTACTTGTCAAGTTTTTTTTCAAAAACTACTTGAAAAATCTATGGACAAACGGTCCTTCGTTTCTGCTGTTTTCTTTTTTTAACATTTTGGCTACCATATTAATTGATGTTTAATATTTCCTCTTTTTTTATTTTATTAGATCCATGTTGACTTGACACTTTTCTTAAAAAATATTTATTAAGAGTTTATTTTACTAAACTAACATTATTAATTATGCTCTGGAAATTTAAATTTGACTATTAATATTTAATCTAGTAATTTAATGATAAGAGTAGTATTGGAAGAAAATGATTAACTTAGATTGGTTTCATAGATTGGACAAATAAACTGAAACAACTATTTTTAGTAAGGAAGGCAACTAATATAAAATGGATAAGTATTAGATTTTAAAAAATGATTTGGGGAATAAGTAATCTATGTTAAGGTAAAAAAAATAATTGTCTTTTCTTGATATGTTAAAAGTAACAAGTAAAAATAAAAATTTATTTTTAAAATAATGAACAAGTAAAAATAAATTGAGAGAATATTAATGACGCAGTACATTAATAAACACCTTAAGTTGGTTCCAACACTTATTCTAATACAATAAAGCTCAAGCAAAGTGCCACAAAAGGGACAAGGTGAACATATGACCAATATCATATCTCTAATCTTTATTTCTAATTTCTAATCTAATATATTAAAAGTGTAAAGGGCCTTAGAGATGTTGTTTGAACGTTTTGTCCTTCATTAAAAGACTCTGCAATAGACAAAATCGTCTTTATACAAGTTTTCTATATTTTTCAAATTTTGAAATCAATTAAAATTTAATTATTTATATCCTTCCTTATTTGAATTAGGTAAGAAGTCCTATTTTTGTTAGGAAAAATTATAAAAAAAATGCAACTAGTAATGCTACATTACAAAATATAGCACACTCTATGTTACATTACCAAATATGACCCAATTGTATAAAAAGGAAAGTTACTTTACATCCATAGCCAAATTATTACTCTCTCTCTTACATCTCTCATCTTCATCTTACAAAGTAGGGAGAGTGATAATAAAAACTTATTAAGTTAGGAGAGTGACAATATTATCGTTTAATAAAGCTGCCAAATTTAAAGCATAATCTAAAGAGCAACAAAAGAAGTCAACATCCAACAACTTTCAGAAGTGAACCATAAACAAATATGTACAGTTGGAATCAAAAGAAAAAAAGTGAGTCATATTAAGTTGATGCAACAAATAAACAGAGGGTAGAGGAAAAATTTTTGAAATAAGAAACTTAATATATGTGCAGCTGGAATCTTGAAGATACTTTGTCTCATTCAACATGTAAAAAATAACATCAGAACACCACAGTAATTTGCCCACTATATACTTCAGAAAATGAATTGGCAATGGGCTCTATGAACGACTTAGCTATAAAAGGTTCAACTATAAACATTCTAAGTATACTCTTCTCATAAGCATCTGAGTGACTTGATCAACATGAAATTCATTGGACAGCGAATACGTTACAAGGTGTATTGCTAAAATAGTATAGCAATTACCTCAACAACGTAGGACTTCTTACAAAATGCAAAATGCAATAGTCACACAAATAGAAGAACACTAAAATAAAAAAATCAAACCAAATAGATAAAAGGTCTCATAAATATACAAAGAAATCAAAAGTGTATAATATTTGTATAATATTTTATATGAATATACTATACACTTCTTATAATTTTGCATAAGTATATATATAATTTTTCAATAATATACATAATTATACAAATATATACACATGTATATATAATGTTTAAACAATTTATATGCATTGCATAAATGTGTATAGAATGGAGAGGAAGAAGAAAATCACCGAAACGAAAAGATTGTATTGTATATACAATAATATACAATACAGTATACAAATATATATAGACTGTTGTACCAAAAAACAGACTCCATCTTCTTCCTCGAATCCAAGCATCAAATTCATTCAAAAACACCTCAAAACTACACCAAATCATCCAAAATTTCAGATTTGGATTCCTCAATACATAACTGATCTTTTATAACTATACCCACTCGAAGCAAAACTTATTTATGAAAACATCAGAACCTCGAATTGTAGAAAAAAACTTGAAATAATGCTAAATTTTTTAATAATTTGTTTGAAGTTTTTTGGGAAAGAATTAAAGTGAAAATCGTGAAGAAGAGGCTGAAAATTTGAGAAGTGTTGTTCCCTATATAACTAGAAAGAAAAGTTAGTTTACATTGAATGACCAAATCAGATTTGGGCTATAAAGTGTAAAGTATATTTTTGGCTACTTAAATGTAAAGTATATTTGCTAGGTGTACTTTTGTGTAATTATCCCTTTTTGTTATTGTTTAATTTTGGACAACTTTTGTCTTCCCGTAACTTGAAAAATTTCTTGAATGAATCTCACCTTTCAAACTTTTCACAATTTCTTACTACTTCTAATTTTTTTTTTTAAATTGTTTTAATCTGTTATTTAAAAATATTAGAAAAAAAAATATTTAATGTGACATTGTTTTTGTTTGGGTGTAGTCATATAATACCTTACATGTAAGAAAAGAATTCTACAATTCTATTTAATTGTACATCTTCTTCTAGTACAAACATAGCTTTTTCTGGTTTTAGGTTTTCTTATTTTTGTTTTGATTTAAGTTGTCTTCTTGCATTCATTATCATCATCCGATCAAACAAAAAAAGAAATCAAAACCCTCCTGCATCCACTCCGCCGGACTGCCACTTCCGCCAACAATTGCTGTAAATTTCTCATGTTCCCCAAGAAATTGTTTTTACATTTTTTTCTTTTTCTTTTTGAGTTTAGTTTTTATATAATCTTTCACGTTTAATTTTTGTATTATTAGATCACTTACAATTCGTTGCAGGTTTAAAGCATTCAGTAACATCAATTTGAAATACATGTGTGTGAGCGTTGAAGCTGCCAACAAATTGGTACGAAAATTTTAATGTTCCAACAATTGTGTATTTTTCTTCATCTTTTGCAACAAGTTTGATTTTACTCTACAAATTTCTATTGGATATATATGTAAATAATATTCTCAATAATTTGATATCAATGATATTGTAGGTCATATCTTAATGTTTCTACGAAGTCTAACACACTCTTCATATTAAGTATTTTTCCACGTTCTTTCTTCTTCTTTTCTCACGTAATACCTCATCTTTTGTTTGCTTCTTTTCTCATACTAAGGTGGTCGGAATTTTAGGTGGTGACACAACTAAGTCATTGCGGTGTTCTACGCCTTCCATGATCACGATGAGAGTAAGTACAAAGTTCTCTTGATTTTTGTTGTCCCGACCCTCTACGGAGTAGATGTATCTTTTTTTAAACAAAAAATAAAAAAATAACCCCCTTTTTTTGGTATATCACAATGTCTTACACATTAATTGTTAAATCTATTATATAATACTTTGTGACTTCTTAACAGGTTATTCAACATGTTAAAATTATCAAAACTCATTGCTTCCTTTTTTGCTTTGTATAATATGTCTATCTGTGTGTGTATGTGCGTGTGTATTCCTGTATATATTTCTATATGACATCTGAAAATACAAAATTATCAATCCTAATTCCTATGTTTGCCATTACATCTGATGCATTTTTTTATGGAGTATTTCAATAGGTGGTGTCGGCCTAATTGACATAAATTTGATTATTTGATATCATCGTCGAATTACACATATGATTTGAACTTTTTGCCCTTCATTAACAAAACTGTCATTTTTAACATTTACTTAAAAATATTTTACGTAATATAAAGATTTTTAAACCTAATATATTAAGGAATCCTAAAATATATGATAAGAGAAAAATATATCATAAGAGATATTAGAAGCATTAATAATTAATAATTTCTAAAATATATGGTAAGAAGTAAATTTTATTCAACGTATGAGGATGTATATTATTCAACGTATGAGGATGTAAATTATGTATATTAACCAAAAAATGATCACAACATAGGAGTGTAAACTACGACCGACTAATAAACATCTACTTAACCAACCTATTTAAACCAACAGACAGAATAAATATTTACCAGAACAGCTACGTACATGGAAAAAGGTAAAAGGAGATAAAAGAGGAAAGCAGAGGGGAAGATATCATAGGAATTATAATAATATAGTAGGAATATCATAAGAATTGGTTTTGGAAGAAGAAACTTACGAAGAGTTATAGTATTAGGGGTCGTTTGGTTGAAAAAATAAGTTATCCCGAGATTAATTATCCTGGGATTAGTTATCTTACCCTCGAAGTGGGATAAAAATAACACTGCAATCTCAAGATAATTAATATCGGAATGAGTTATTCCATGCATTTTATTCCAACCAAACATGGGATAAGTTATTCGTTGTCCCTTGTACCAAACGATTAGAGTTTAAAGTTACCTCATCTTCAATAAGAATTGTTGTGTTTTTTATTTTTCTTTTACCATTCATATTGTAGTATCATTATTCTCGATCTTCTCATGAGCTTTTGATATCTATTTTCTGCATAAATTTTGACAAAAAAATAGTTTTTTATTTCTCAAAGATTTCTTATTTTTGGTTGCATTCATCGTGTTTTGCAGAGAAGAAAATTTTGGATAGCTATAAACGACGAATTATCCTTTTAAAGGGTCCAAAATTAGATCCAACCCTAAAATTATTCGGTTGGATCTGTCCACAAGGTAAAAGTTATTCACATCGAGTTTCTTACTCTAAATATGTGACATGTGTTTGAATATACATACCCATCACTTAACCATAATTAATTGATAGAAATCTAAAATCAATTTTTTTATTTTGCATATATTTTATGTTGGATTGAAAAATAAAACTTTTATGTTTCAGCGTCTTCCTCTTTTTTCTTGCAAATTTTACTGTGATATGATCAAAGTAATTTCTAAAATAGATATTTCAGTAAAATTCAAGGTAGATATTGTTATTTTGATGTTCACGTGCTAATGCTTGAACTGAAATGTTGATTGATGTCTATGTCTATAAATTAATTACTGAATAATCACAATTAATATACCCTTTTTTTTTATTTATCATAAAATTGTTATAAATTATTTTTTTCACTTTGCACTCAATCTATTCCTTCTTGTAGTGAGCTCATCAGAAACTCAATATACTGCAAAGTTTAGAGCATGGCTGCATTATCTATGCATTAATTATGCTAATAAAATATATAGCGAAAACTCTAAAAGTGCATTTAGACAGGACATGACTGGGGAGTAGATAAAAATTGGCTTCACCTATGAAATACAAATCGAGCTGCCTAGAATTAAAAGAATACGGATTGAGAATACATATATAGTGGAATGGTAGTAGCTCATAACTAAGTTGCCACGTATAGAAATTTCATATTTAATGTATTATATATTATTTATTGTTGTAACATATTGTTAGTATTTGCTAGTTTATAGTTTTGAGAACTATTATTTCCAAAAAATAATTTATTGTTCTTCGTGTTTGAATCAAACCTATTGATAAGGAATGTTGAATCGTGTCTGAAGTTGAAGGATGATCGAACTTGCCCGAGCCCTGAAGCTTGGGTCATTTGATTGTCACAGGAAACTAAGGTTGGAGAAAAATAATTTTTAATTTATGTATGTCTAAGATATCAAGTCACTAAACTATTACCTGAATGATGGTGATAACAGTTTATTAATCATAATTAATAAAAGAATGTGATTGAAAAGCTCGGTTTTTGCAGAGAAGAAAATTTTGGATAGCTATAAACGACGAATTATCCTTTTAAAGGGTCCAAAATTAGATCCAACCCTAAAATTATTCGGTTGGATCTGTCCACAAGGTAAAAGTTATTCACATCGAGTTTCTTACTCTAAATATGTGACATGTGTTTGAATATACATACCCATCACTTAACCATAATTAATTGATAGAAATCTAAAATCAATTTTTTTATTTTGCATATATTTTATGTTGGATTGAAAAATAAAACTTTTATGTTTCAGCGTCTTCCTCTTTTTTCTTGCAAATTTTACTGTGATATGATCAAAGTAATTTCTAAAATAGATATTTCAGTAAAATTCAAGGTAGATATTGTTATTTTGATGTTCACGTGCTAATGCTTGAACTGAAATGTTGATTGATGTCTATGTCTATAAATTAATTACTGAATAATCACAATTAATATACCCTTTTTTTTTATTTATCATAAAATTGTTATAAATTATTTTTTTCACTTTGCACTCAATCTATTCCTTCTTGTAGTGAGCTCATCAGAAACTCAATATACTGCAAAGTTTAGAGCATGGCTGCATTATCTATGCATTAATTATGCTAATAAAATATATAGCGAAAACTCTAAAAGTGCATTTAGACAGGACATGACTGGGGAGTAGATAAAAATTGGCTTCACCTATGAAATACAAATCGAGCTGCCTAGAATTAAAAGAATACGGATTGAGAATACATATATAGTGGAATGGTAGTAGCTCATAACTAAGTTGCCACGTATAGAAATTTCATATTTAATGTATTATATATTATTTATTGTTGTAACATATTGTTAGTATTTGCTAGTTTATAGTTTTGAGAACTATTATTTCCAAAAAATAATTTATTGTTCTTCGTGTTTGAATCAAACCTATTGATAAGGAATGTTGAATCGTGTCTGAAGTTGAAGGATGATCGAACTTGCCCGAGCCCTGAAGCTTGGGTCATTTGATTGTCACAGGAAACTAAGGTTGGAGAAAAATAATTTTTAATTTATGTATGTCTAAGATATCAAGTCACTAAACTATTACCTGAATGATGGTGATAACAGTTTATTAATCATAATTAATAAAAGAATGTGATTGAAAAGCTCGGTATAATTGTTCATAAGGTAAATAATTAAGATTATCTCATATTAATTGTGTTAAAAATTAGCTTATAGTCATATATATATTAAAATTACAACACATTTTTATCATTTAAATAAATATAATGTTGCATACATTGTAACTTCAACTGCAACACTATATATTATTATACTCTATTATTTTTCATAAGTAATTTTTTATATTGACGCGACACACACGTGCAACACACGTACCCTAAACTAGTTATACTAAAAGTGGGAACTCCAAAGTGAAAAGTTGGATTATCATTTTATCTCTACCCTAAATTAAAATATTATGTATAAAATATATAATTAATTAAATATTAATCATATCATATTATTGTAGTACTGAATATTTCGTATCAATATATGATACGAAATATTGTATACGAAACTTTGAGTTTATGAGCTAGATTAATTAGCTCACTTCTCCGCCATTTTGACATTATAGTTCAGTAAGGTATTACTGTTTCTTGATTTTTTTTGAGCTTCTGTAGCTAAGGACATTTGTAAAAGTTGAAAGTTATAAACACAAGAAGTGCAAGGCATATTGTTGAGGACATTCCATACTCAAGTAATTTCAATACATGCAAAATAGCAATTTAATTTCAATTAATGTTTTTTTGAGTTTCTTAACTTTGTTGTAACAAAAAGCTACAACTTATTTGTTAGGAGTTAGGACAATATCAAATTTTTAATTTTCATTAATGTTGCGTCACTAATTACACCAAGTATTGTTAGGTTTGTGTTGAGGTGTGAATGGAAAAATGAATAGACACCAAGGGAAAGGGTGCATGTTAAAAGACACCTCTTCACTTTGAATGGTTGTGACCTTTCCAATGGATTTTGACTTTTCTGAATAAGTATGTTTGTTCCCAAATGACACATCTTTTTGAATAGGTATGTTTGCACCTGTTAGTGTCTATAAATATTCAGAGGCTTAGCCTCATTTCTACTACTGAAAAACTGAAATACTAATTACAAATATAAAGCAGACTGATTTTTTATTTCATCTTCTGCATTTTTTTCTTCAAAGAAATAAGAGTAAGTGTGATTTATTTCGTTTGTTGAGTTCGCTGAAATTCTGCAATTTCTATTGTCAGTATTGCAGAATAGTGTTCTATTTTATCCCTGGAGGAATTAATCCAAACCTTGGGCAATTGTGAGGGGATTAAATTCTTTAAGAAAACACAGTTTTCTGTGGGCTTAGAACTTAATTTTTTCTATCAATTTTCTGGTTCTATTTTTGAAGGATCAACAAGCCTAACGAATTTAATTTGTATTTTGTTTACATTTTTTCTGCTTCATCTCTATTTTTGTTTGTGGTTGGAGATTAAAGTTAAAGACTTTCTACTCCACTTTTTAAATCAGTTTGAAGAACATAAAAACTTCATCGAGTTAATCAAGTTATTTCTATCGATTCGAAGAAAAAAAAAACTTCATCGACTAAATAAAACCATATTGATAGCTAACCAGTTATTGAATTGTGTTTGTGTGTGATCAAACAGAAAAATGGGAGAACCAACTAATAGTGTGATGGATTCTGCAAACGCGGCTACGAATGCTATTTCGTCAAATCGTGTTACTCCCGCTATGTCTGTAGCGGAAAAGCCCGGAAAGTTTTTCGAAAATGATTTGAAAAAGTGGCAACAGAAGATGTTGTTCTATCTGACCACTCTAAGCTTGCAGAAGTTTATTGCGGAGAACATTCCAACTCTACTAGATGAGACTCCGGAGAAAGAACGGTTTATGGTGACTGAAGCATGGAATCACTCTAATTTTCTGTGCAAGAACTATATCCTAAATGGATTGGAAGACAGTCTATACAGTGTTTATTACATTTGCAAAACTTCAAAGGAACTTTGGGACGCTTTAGACAAAAAGTATAAGACAGAAGATGCCGGACTGAAGAAGTTTGTAGCAGCCAAGTTTCTTGAATTCAAGATGGTTGACAAAAAATCGGTCATGAATCAAGTCCAAGAATTGCAAGTGATCATACATGATTTACTAGCGGAAGGAATGATCATCAATGAAGCTTTTCAAGTAGCAGCTTTCATTGAAAAGTTGCCTCTTTTGTAGAGGGTTAAGAACTATTTGAAACATAAGCGAAAGGAAATGACTTTAGAGGATTTGATTGTTCGTTTGCGAATTGAAGAAAACAACAAAAATGCAGAAAAGAGAGCAAATGTAAAGTCTTCAATCGCAGGAGCAAACAATGTTGAAACTCCTCAAAAGAAGAAAAAGAGGAAGAAGTCGGATGATGAAAAGGAAGCACCCAAGAAGAAAAAGTTCAAAGGAAATTGCTACAACTGTGGCAAAGTTGGTCATATGGCTTCTGTTTGTCGTGCTCCAAAGAAAGATAAGAAGAAAGAGCAAGCAAACTTGAATGAAGAAGTAGACAACCTTTGTGCAATGCTCTCTGAATGCAACTTGGTGGAAAATTCAAATGAATGGTGGTTTGATTCAGGTGCTACCCGCCATGTGTGTTCCAACAAGGAACTGTTTTCATCTTACACTTCTTCTGAAAAAGGCGAGACCATTTGTATGGTAAATTCAGCAACCGCAAAGATATAATGAACTGGCAAGGTTGGCTTGAAGATGATTTCGAGCAAGATGGTGACCCTCAATAATGTCCTTCATGTTCCCGAAATATGGAAGAATTTGATCTCGACATCACTTGTAGTCAAGAATGGTTTTAAGTGTGTGTTTGTATCTGATAAAGTTGTAATCAATAAGAATGATATGTATGTAGAAAAAGATTATCTCACCGAGGGCCTCTTCAAACTAAATGTAATCTCTATTGATATGAATAAGATTTTTGCTTCTTCTTACTTGCTTGAGTCAAATCATTTATGACATGCACGTTTAGGACATGTAAACTATAAAAACATGCAGAAAATGATTAACTTAGAAATCTTACCTAAGTTTGAAAGTAACAATTTGAAATATCAAGTATGTGTAGAATCAAAGTATGCAAAACATCCTTATAAGTCGATTGAAAGGAATTCAAATCCCTTAGACTTAATCCATACATACATTTGTGACATGAAGTCTGTACCATCTCGTGGTGGAAAAAAGTACTTCATAATTTTCATTGATGATAGCACTCAATATTGCTATGTTTATCTGCTTAATAGCAAAGATGAGACCATTGATGCTTTCAAGCAATACAAGAATGAAGTTGAAACACAACTTAACAAGAAAATCAAAATGATTAGAAGTGATAGGGGTGGTGAATATGAATCTCCTTTTGTTGAAATATGTTTGGAATATGGAATTATTCATCAAACAACTGCCCCATACACTCCACAATCCAATGGGGTTGCGGAAAGAAAGAATAGAACATTAAAGGAGATGATGAATGCTTTGTTAATAAGTTCTAGTTTACCACGGAACTTGTGGGGGAAAGCTGTTCTAACAGCCAGTCGGATACTCAATCGTATACCCCATAGTAAAACAAAGTCCATTCCATATGAACAATGGAAAGGAAGGAAACCCAGCTTGAAATATTTCAAAGTGTGGGGGTGTTTGGCTAAAGTGCAAGTTCCTAAACCCAAAAGGGTTAAGATAGGACCAAAAACAACTGATTGTGTTTTCATTGGTTATGCAACTAATAGCAAAGCATATCGTTTTCTGGTTCATAAATCAGAAAATTTTGACATTCATGTGAATACGGTAATTGAATCAGATAATGCTGAATTTTTTGAAAATATTTATTCGTACAAAAATGAATGTGAGTCGTCTAGTAAAAAATCTAAACGACCTCGGGAAGTGTCAAAGGGAAGTATACCTAATGAGAAAAGTCCAAGACGAAGCAAATGTCAAAAGACTTCAACTTCTTTTGGTCCTAATTTCTTGACATTTTTAGTTGAGAATGAGCCTCAAATGTTCAAGAAAGCAATGTATTCTTCAGAAGCACAATATTGGAAAGAGGCAATCAATAGTGAAATAGAATCCATATTGAATAATCATACATGGAAATGGGTTGATCTTCCTCCAGGAAACAAACCATTGGGTTCTAACTGGATCTTCAAAAAAAAAAAATGAAAGATGATGGTACTATTAATAAATATAAGGCAAGACTAGTTGTCAAAGGTTTCAGACAATGAGAAGGTCTTGATTATTTCGACACGTACTCACCGGTAACAAGAATCACATCAATTCGAATGTTGATAGTGTTAGCCGCCGTGTATGGTCTTCAAATTCATCAAATGGATGTGAAGACAAGCTTTTTAAATAGAGAATTGGAGGAAGAAATATACATGGAACAACCCAAAAAGTTTGTGATTCCAGGAAAAGAAAAGAAGGTGTGTGGACTTGTTAAGTCGCTTTATGGACTAAAACAAGCGCCCAAGCAATGGCATGTAAAATTTGATCAAACCATGTTGTCAAATGGATTTAAGATCAATGAATGTGATAAATGTGTTTACATCAAGAACACTTCAAATCACATTGTCATTGTTTATTTGTATGTGGATGATATGTTGATAATGAGTAAGGACATTTTCGACATAAATACTACTAACACTACAAGAAAAATGGCTTTTTACGAAGGGAAATCCGGTCCCTAAAAGTCTATTTCTGGTCCTTAAAAGTCAATAGCGACCCGAAAAATCTGGTCGTCGCCCGTCCTTATAGGCTCCGTCGCTAAAGGTCAATAGCGACCGAATTTTTTCCCCGGTCCCTGAAAGTTTATAGCGATTGGCATTAATCTGGTCTCTAAAACTATTTTGGCGACCAGTTTTCTAGTCCTTAATTTATGATTACTCGCATGATCTTTTGGTCCATAAATACTTTTAGCCACGAATTAACTACTGGTCATAAAAAGTTAGTCCTTTAAATATGTTTTACGGAACATACTAACTAAATTTGTCTTTTTACAATTTCTTTAAAATATAATAAAATTTACAATAAGAAAATGAGATGCATATAAAAAAAATATAAAGATAACTTTTGTATATATATTACAAATAAATGTATTTACAACCCAACTGTCGCATATCCATGATACAAAAGTCATATCATTGTTTACTTAATTTCAAACCTAACAAATTTAGGCTTAGGTAAGACACTAATCAATCTGGTATCGGCTGTACGAGGTCTTCAAAACGTATATCTTCGTAAGTCAAAACCTGTAAAAAGCAACATACATTACTTGATACCTGAACAGAAATATGAAGATCGATAAAAATTGGTTAAATATCTTTTTTACTAAACTGAACAAAGAAGTTCAAATTCTTCAAGTATAATTTTTTGAAAAAGCACTTCAAGTATAACTACACATTTCAAAAGTAACATTGTAAAAGAGGCTGCAAGAATACAAACAATAATGAATTAGAGTATGTACATACACAACAATAATGAAGCAGTTTCCTGAGACAAAACTTAAGCTAGCATAAACAACAGATAATTTATACCAGTTTTACAATTTCAGAGAGTGACAAACAATAACTAGCAGAGCCTTCGAGCTGGTAAAAATATTCTTTGTCGATCAAGAAACAAAAGATAGCTTATACAAGTTATATGTTATAGTTTCCGAGAGTTACAAAGATCTTATTGGTCTCCATAATTAAATCTTTTTCCTAATTTTCTTGCTGCAACTTCCTCTTTATTTTTTTTTTTTTGTTTTTTTATAAGTGAGAAAATTTACTCTTCAGTAGTTGTGTTCGACTTAAGGATATTATGATATACTTGAACAATCTCAAATACACAAGAAAAATATTTTGACACTAAGTTATTCTCCATCATCATAAAATTTAACCGAGCTTCACTGAAAGCTAACACAAAGTTCTTTCAACCAATCAAGTTGCAATATAAATACCTCCTCACAGAACAAGCCGAGATCAAATGCTATGACCATAATATAATTGGTAGAGTGACAGTCAATTAAGAATGTTTTGTAATACGGGACATTGAACTCTTCTCAATTAGTGCATGGCTAACTTTACAATGACATTCTAAGTTAATTATTACTCCAAAAGATAATAAACTTATGATCTAAAGCAATTTATTCAAAAAATAACTTCTTATTAAGATCCTCGATCAAGTTAATCATCGTAACTAATGTCTCCATATATGAGATATCATATAAAAATAGCATAAGATGCATATATCACTTGCTTTTATGAAAAATGATTCACCTGAAATATGAGGGATGCCACAAGTGGAGCTGTGCGTTGAGCCGCAACAAGTTGAGAGTGATCTGCTACATGAAGCTGAGTATTTAAAAACTACAGACTACAAGAATTTATAATTTAGAAGTTTGAAAGCAAATAAAACAATCATTTCCAGCAAACACATCAATCAAAAAGAAAGTACAGAGCATCATTTTCTAACTCTTTTCTTTCACCTAATGAAGTTTCATATAACACCACTATTCAATTTTATGTAAAATTCAGAATGTAAGAAGTGCATTTTCAGCTACATATACATTATAGTAGGAGGCATTGCGTTAATGGGAGATCAAATTAAAATGAATATAAAATACGTAAGAATGACCTCCCATTAAAAAGTATACATGCAATGCTACACAAGAGTACCGCTAAGTTTTGAACTTGCTGAAATGACATGCTTAATATCTCTAGCAGCACCCAATTGAAAATGCAGCAAACCATTACCATACAAAGTGAGCCTATTTTGCTAAACAAATCAAGGAATGGATCTCAAAAATCAAAACACAATGTCAATATTCCCTCACACCCCTAATATTTGTTCTATTTTAATTTTGAGTTGCTAAAGATACTGCCTACTTTTCTCTAGTTCAAAATTTAAGAACATTTTATCACAAAAGTCGTATTGATGAATTTTGTCGACTTACATGAACATAAAAGGACCTAGACTTACTCTTTTCTAAAATTGCATATTGTGTACTCTTATACATCAATTCATAATCTAAAAAATTTCATATCTAGCTTTAAAAAATAGAGGACAGAGAAGGCCTACAACATATAACAATTAGAACTACATGACATGTATCTTAATCTAAGTGTAGTTGTCTAAGTTACCAAATGATCCAAAAATGTTGCAATAAACAGTTGTATACTAGCATTGATGTGCTATATCTTATTAGCTCCATAAAATACAATATCACCCATTAGATAAATAGTACCCTGCTGTACATATAGAGAGTTAGCTTCTTATAATCTTACTTAACCCCACCCTAAACCACCTCCCTGTAGGATGGTTTCTTACTTCTTATAACCTTAATTATTTGTCTATCATCCAAATATAAAAGCTTCTGCTTAGGTTTATTAAATCAATGTGTATCACCAAAACATTTGATGAATATCCCTTCACAAATAGAACACCATATCTTATGCCTTCATTTGATTGACAATTGTTAATGAAGTTTTGCTTACTGTAAAAAATATTTAACAACAACATTGTAGTCACAAAAAGTGGAGTCTGGGAAGTGTAGAGTGTACGCATAGCTTACCTCTACCACAGAGGTAGGTAGGCTATTTTTGATAGACCCCAGACGCAACTGTAAGAAATTTCAGTCAACTACAAAATATTATGCAGTCACTAAGCATCAATGACACCATCTCTAAAATTCATTTTTTACCTTACCATATCTAAAATTCATAAAAGAGAAATAAATACAAGGATTCTTCTTTTGACACAGTCCAACAAGATTGCTCCTTTATTTATTTATTACTAAGGGTCATAAGTCATTAGTTGACTTTCATATATATAATCCTTAAACCAAATCTCCATAATATAAATAAGGGTCTTGAGATATCATACATTAATTACTCATTTCCATTGCCTCTGTTTCTTTATGAATCTTTGAGCCTTAATTAGCAGCTGCAATTAATGGAAACTCAATCTCCAATCTATCCATAAACAATCTCTTCTCATTTGGAAGTCCGGATATTAGTCATTTGTAGACTACATTAAAAAGAAAGATACCTAAACAATAATGTTTACTTCAAGTACGTAAGAAAAATATACCTTTCACTATTCAACTGGTGTGCTTAACAAGAGCACCCAGATTCAGTAGTTTCTCTTTTCTACCATAGATGTTGTTTTATTCTTCTAGCCTGTTGAGGTTTCCTTCATCCGCACCCTGAATAACTACAGAAAAGAAAATTTAAAATAAAAGAAACAATCGTCAGAGAAATCCAGTTTAAGAATATATTCCATTACTTCAAGTCAAGAAAGGTAGAAATCCACTCAAATAAAATTAACCACCTATACAGACCATATGAAAAATTAAACACGATTCTGCTTACACGAAAAAAAAGAACCAAAATCAAAGTATACTGACCGAGAGCGAGAGTTGTGAACCTGTGAAAAGCCAAAATAACAAAATATCAATAGAAATCAATGGTGGGTGAAATAAATTGTTGCTTTGATTGAGAAAATCAGCAAGAAAATGGCAATGAAAATCTTGAGATAGAGAGAAATCGTCAGTTTAGTAGTAAAAAGGCGAGGGCTTAGGGTTTTGGAGCGATGATAAACAGCACTTTGAGAGATTTTTATTTATTTATTTCGTTAGTGGTTAGATTACTTTTATTTCTTTATTTTTTTAACTCTTTTAGTGGTTCTATATATTGGTCCCACTCAATTTAGAGCATTACGGACCAGTTGTTTATTGTTTTCACGACCAAATTCGTTCCTGTCGCTAACTAACGAAGTTTTAGGGACAAGGGAAAAATCTCATCCCTGGAAGTATACTTTTAGGACTAGATATTTGGCTCGTCCTTAAATGTTGGTCTTAAATGAACCATTTTCTTGTAGTGTAAGTGTATGCTTGTTAGCAAGTTTGATATGAAAGACTTAGGAGTTGCATATTTGATCTTAGGAATTAAAATTCTTAGGACTCCTCAAGGTTTAGCTTTGTCTCAAACTCATTACCTCAATATGGTACTTGAAAATTTCAAGTATTTGGACTCAAAGTTGCCAAAACTCCAATTGATGTGAATCTTGCTCTCACAAAGAACCAAGGTCAAAGCAAGTCACAATTGGATTATGCAAGAGTATTGGGAGGTTTGATGTATATCATGAATTGTATGCGACCATATATAGCATGTGCTATTAGTAAATTGAGTCGGTACACAAGTAATCCCAATCAAACTTATTGGATGGCAATGAAAAGAGTTTTGGGATATCTAAAACATACTCAAGACTATGTTTTACATTACAACAAATATCCAACGGTAATTGAAGGATATAGTGATACAAATTGGATCACTGGGTCAAATGAAGTGAAATCCATGAGTGGATATGTATTTACTCTTGGTGGAGGAGCAGTCTCTTAGAAATCATCCAAACAGACTTGTATTGCTCGCTCTACAATGGAATCTGAGTTTATTGCCTTAGATAAGGTCGGTGAAGAAGCTGAATGGCTAAGAAAATTTTTAGAAGATATTCCTTTTATGGCCAAAACCAGTGTCTCCTATATGCATACATTGTGATAGTCAAGCGGCAATAGGAAGAGCTGAGAATGTTATGTATAACGGAAAGTCACGTCACATATGATGAATACATAATACCGTTAGACAATTACTCTCTAATACAATTATCACAGTTGACTATGTGAAGTCAAAGGATAATGTGTCAGATCCACTTACTAAAGGCCTAACTAGAGAGACGGTTGATAAATCATCAAAGGGAATGGGTTTATGGCCTAGAACAAGTCATTGTAATAGTAACTCTACCTAGTTAAATGGAGATCCCAAGGTCTAGGTTCAAGGAGATCAAACAAAGTTACGAATGACGGTTCAGCATTGTCAAAAATAAAATAAAAAATAATATATATATATATATATATATATATATATATATTCATTTCCATGATATGACAATGTTCAAGAAATAAGGATAAAGCTTAAGGTTTGAAGCTTTTTAATGGTTTCTAAGTTTGACAGGTATGACCAAATAGTTTGTCTATAGGATAAAATGTTTAGGAATCACCTATGTGAGTGTGAAGTGTAAGCCGCTTCAAGGAGAATAAGAGTAAGGCCAGCTCTCTACGAACTCATGAAATCAGGACGTTTTCATGGCTGAAACGAACAAAACAATGAGAACCAAGAATGGTTAAGGATTAATTGTGTGACATATGTTGCCTAGGTATACGTGAAAGCTCGACGGTTCAAGGATATCAAATCTACCGATTGACCAAGGATACTCGATGTATGTTCACTATGGAAAGTTCAATGGGAAACCTACTTACCCAGATGCAATTGATCCTTACTTGTAGATCACACAATGTTTTCATGAATAAATTCATAAAATAGTCATTCCCCATTCATGTGGGGGATTGTTGGGTTTATGTTGAAGTGTGAATGGAAAATGAATAGACACTAAGGAAAAGAGTGCATGTTAAAAGACACCTCTTCACTTTGAATGGCTGTGACCTTTCCAATGGGTTGTGACTTTTCTAAATAAGTGTGTTTGTTCCCAAATGACACATCTTTTTGAATAGGTATGTTTGCACCTGTTAGTGTCTATAAATATTCAGAGGCTTAGCCTTATTTCTACTACTGAAAAACTGAAATACTAATTACAAATAAAAAGCAGACTGGTTTTTTCTTTCATCTTCTGCATTTTTTCTTCAAAGAAATAATAGTAAGTGTGATTTATTTCGTTTGTTGAGTTCGCTGAAATTCTGCAATTTCTATTGTCAGTATTGCAGAATAGTGTTCTATTTTTTTCTTGTGAGGAATTAATCCAAACCTTGGGCAATTGTGAGGGGGTTAAATTCTTTAAGAAAACACAGTTTTCTGTGGGCTTAGAACTTAATTTTTTCTATCAATTTTCTGGTTTTGTTTTTCAAGGATCAACAAGCTTAAAGAATTTAATTTGTATTTTGTTTACATTTTTTCTGCTTCATCTCTATTTCTGTTTGTGGTTGGAGATTAAAGTTAAAGACTTTCTACTCCACTTTTTAACTCGATTGGAAGAACATAAAAACTTCATCGAGTTAATTAGTTATTTCTATCAATTCGAAAAACATAAAAACTTCATTGACTGAATAAAACCACATTAATAGTTAACTAGTTATTGAATTGTGTTTGTGTGTGATCAAACAGAAAAATGGGAGAACCAACTAATATTGGCATGTCAAGTGTGTGTTAAAGTTATGTTGGTGGGACGAATAAAGAGATACAGCAGGTACACATTGCAATATTAATTTATCAAATAAAATGTTTTATACTTTTATGTTTTAAAATTCTTAAGTTAATTTTTTATCGTATAAATAAATTTAGTTAGGATATTAAGGGCTTGATTTAGAGCCTGTTTGGGATTGTTTTTTTTTGAAAAAAATGGTGTTTGGTAAACTTGCAAAAGTGCTTTTAAAAAGAAGCAGAAGCAGTTTTTCTGCTGTTGGGAAGAAGCAGAAAATTTTTGCTTTTCAAAAAAAGCAGAAGCAGAAAATTATTTTTTTCATGACAACCCCTATCACTTATATACACATACACACACATATATATAACAAAATATCCCTTATTAATTAATTAGCATATCTTATAAGTTTGATTAAAGTTTGATTTTAAAATTTTATACTTCATATTTACATCATAATTCTTTATTTTATTTTATGATTTATATATTATTATTTTATTTTTCACTCATTTTTTAAAAATAAAATTAAAAATATCATTGATGATGACGGTTGAAGAATATATAATTCTTTATTTTTTTATTATTAATGATAATAAATAATAGATGAATTACATTGCTAGATCAAAACATCCATCACCAAAATAAATAAAAAGGGCCTAAGGATCGATCCCAGGTGCAACCCAAGGGAAAATGCTGGGTCGACTCTATAGGTACTATACCAGAAAAAGTTATATGTCAATGACTTTAATGACCAGTCAAATGCATTATAAAATATTCGAAAGTATTAGTAAGATTTTCTGGAATGAACCAAATTATTTGTAGTTTAACTTCTTTCATGTTATGACAATGTTGTGTTAGTATAATTTCTTACTCACTCCATCCATCCATCAATAGTTGTTCACTTTTGACTTGATACACATATTAAGAAATAATAAATGATAGAAGTAATTTTATCATATTACCTTTAGAATATAATAAATTTAATGCTTTAAAAACCGCATTGTATAATGAATCATATTTAATGCTAAGGGTATACATAATTTCTTACTCACTCCATCCATCCATCAATGGTTGTTCACTTTTAACTTGGTACACATATTAAGAAACAATAAATGATAGAGGTAATTTTACCATATTACCTTTAGAATATAATAAATTTAATGCTTTAAAAACCACATTATATAATGAATCATATTTAATGCTAAGGGTAAAATGGATAAATTATTCATTGATTTTCCAAACTAGACAAATATTATTAGACATTTATTTTTAATTTAGTGGATAAATAAAGATGGACGGAGGGAGTAATCTGTTTACACTATTCAAGATAATAAGAACTTGACATCAAGATTGTTACAAATCTCTCTATGCTCGAAAAGTGGGAAGCTCAAGAGTGAAAAGTTGGATTACCATTTTATCTCTATTCTAAATTAAAATATTATGTATAAAATATATAATTAATTAAATATTAACCATATCATATTATTGTAGTACTATATACTAAAAGTGGGAAGGTGCTAAAGTCAAAGGTTGAAAAACTCAAAAGTCACTATTTAACTCTTTTAATTTTCTGAAAATATGCTCTGAGTACTACTCCCTCCGTTTGGTTTTAGTTGACCCTCTTGCTAAAATATTTATTTCAATTTAGTAGTCTCATTTATGAAATCAAGAGAATTTTATTATGTTATTTCAATATTACCCATGTCATTAAATGACTACATAAAGTGTATATACTCAAATTTATATTTTCAAAGCATAATTAATAAGGCTAATTTGGTAAAATAAGCTCCTAATAACTATTTTCTTAAAGGTAGTGCCAAGTCAACAAGGGCCAACTATTTTAAAACGAGTAATAAACTGTTAATCATGAAGAAGAAGTTTAGGAAAATGAACGATACGAAGGTTCCCTGCCCCTATTTAATGTGTTTAACACCATAACTTTCAAAATTAAAATTGAAAAACTTAGAGTAAAGGCCTAAAATCATACATTATCTTTTGCTTTAGACCCAAAATAATACATATTCTTTCAACTGGAGCACTAATAGTCCTTTTTGTTTAATAAAGTGGTGCACTTTTAGTCACAACCCTAATACCGTTACTTTTTTTAACAACAACTCATATCATGCTATTTTCTCTCCCTCCAAAGGCATATACGCTAATCTATCTGTAAAAATTATTTGAAACTTTTCTTCTCCAAACTTTTCACAAGCAGCCATGTCTTTTACACTTTTCATAGCTCAAATTTCATGTCTGATGTGTTATCCTTTAGGAACTGAAGCATTATTTTCAGTCATTTTTCTCCATTTTTCAACAAAAATGAGAGGTTGGAAGGAAATGAAACCACAATACATAGATTTTTCCCATTGTGCAAGCGTTTTTGCTCTACAATATTAAGTATTTTCGGCTCTTTCCTTTCTTCATTGTAAGTTCATCGTTTTTACTAATCTTGTTGTTCTATACTTTGATCTAACTCAACATCTGACTTCTAGGTAGAAAATAAATAATTTTGTTCATGAATAATGAAATTTCTTTTTTTATTTTCTATAAGATCAAAGTTTGCTCATTGGTGAAGCTTCTATAATTTAACCAGGTGTTTGCTTGGATTCATGTTGGCTGATTTTAATTGTTGACATGGCCGTATATCGTTTGCCAGAGGTAAAAAGTGGTATGTTAAATCTAAATATTTTTTCTATTAATGAATACCAACAGGAATGGAACATATGTTGAACGGCAAAAATAACGATCAAATTACAGTCATTTTTCAACAAAAACTTCAGCCCAAATCCAACAAAAACAACATCCAAATTGCAGTCACTTTTCAGCAAAAACAACAGCTGAATTCCAGCAAAAACACCATCCAAATCTCAGCCATTTTAAGAAAAAAACAGTAACTAAATTTCAGCAAAAAGACCAGCCAAATTCCAGCAAAGATAGTACCCAAATTGCTGTCATTTTCAGCAAAAAAAAAAACAGTCAAACCAAAAATACAACAGTCAAACAATTCCAGGATTCAGCACCAGTAAAAATAGCATGAAACAATTCCTACGCCATCTTAAAAATCAACAAAAACAATAGCAAGATATCATCACCTGCAATGCACCAGAAAAAAACACCTTAAACTCACTAGAAAATCATCGTAATGGAAGAAAAATATCAATAGAAAAATGACATAAATGACTAGCACGTATATAAAGAGTGAGCCATTTTTACCCCAAAAAACTGTTATAGCTTCAAAATGTAGGTCCATTTTCTTGTGTACATTGAGAACTTTTCCAAACAAAATTTGGTTCAAAGTCTACTTCGATATCTCCCATTTGTTCTTGTTCCAATTCATTCCGTCTTCTTCTAACCTGAAAAACAATAACAAGTATAATATTATGCTAGTTTAAACTTATTAAATTAAAAATCAACTCCACCATAAAAATCGATATTACATGTAATTTCTGTCGAAATGAAGAGGTAGTTTCTGGTGTCACAGTGTAGTAACCACAAGTTCTTTTATTGTGGCCAGGTTTGTGACATGTGCTGTAATTTAGAGAGTCTTGCTTTCGTTTCATCTTCGTTCGACTAGCTCCAACTTCATCTTGTTCCTTGTTTCGTGACTTCGATTTTCTTTCTTTCTTCTTAACTTTTGTAATTCTTGGAAGCAGAGGAGGAAGTTTACTTGACTTAGGCCACATTTGTGGTCCATTCATTGGAAGAGCTGGATTTTCATAAATTTTTCTATATGTTTCCACATTGTAACAATCATGAACATAGTCAAGAATGTTATCCTTTTTAGCCTAAATTACTGCAATAGCATGCTTGCAAGGAATTCCAGTGAAACTCCATTTCCTACAACTACAAGTTTGGTTCTCCAAGTCAGCTGTCCAATTGTCCATAATTGTAGCTCCTAAGATTTCATAGCTCCAGTGATTAGATTTTCTAGGGATATATTCAGCAGCTGCAGTCTGATTCTTATGTAATATATCCTTGATCCTAGGACAAACATCCCCTGATTTCCATTTTTGTGCTTTTTCTCTGTTAGCTTGCATTCTAGCCATGAGTAGATATCGTAACTTCTCCAAAAGTGTCACAATTGGCTTGTCTTGGGAATCAAGTATCCTGCTATTAAACACTTCACACAAATTATTTAACAAGATATCACACTTAACATCTGAAAAGAAATGTGATCTATACCATTCACTAGGTTCATTGTCATTTAACCAAGTAGCAGCATCATGATCTAACTTTGAAATATTCTTCATTCAATCATCAAACCTTTTGACAGTACTAGCCTTTGCAGCAGCCCAAAGTTCTTTTTTTTTAATGTGACACCGCCAAATCCAGCCTTTTTAAAATTATTATGAAGGTGTCTCACACAGAACCTGTGACTCACATAAGGTAAGACATCATTAAAAGCTTCAATAAGACCTTTTTGCTTGTCAGACATAAATTTCCAATCATTCTCATCTATATACAAATCAACAGCCAAATGATTTAAAAACCAAGTCTATGTCTCTTTACTTTCCTTTTCTACAATTGCATAAGCAAAAGGAAATATATTATTGTTACTATCGAGGCCAACAACGGATAACAGTTGAGTCCCATACATTGGATCCTTCAACCAACACCCTTCCACACCTACTATTTTCCTACAACCTGCTTTAAAGCCAAGCTTACAAGCAGCAAAATAGATATATATTCTCTGGAATCTTTGTGGCTCATTGGGGACCTCATTATCAGTGAGCTTCATGTATATTGTGCTGCCTGAATTTGTTCTATTAATCTCATTGCAATACTCCCACATCATTTTACATTGATCTTTAGTATCACCATCAATTAATGCAATCGCCTTCATTTTAGCTCTTTTAACTTGAGATAAGGTCACATGAGCTCGTAGTTCGACACTTACTTTATCTCAAAATTCCGCCACTCTCCACTTTCTATTCGATCTAACTTCTTTGAGGTACTTTCTTGCAATGAAAGATGAAGTGATCGTCCTATTTTCATGATGCCACTCCTTACAAGTATGTATGGGATTGTAAGTTCTAACCTGGAAAGCCTTATCTCTTTGCATTTTTGAAGCCTTGATTTTCCAATTGCATTCTGGATGATGTATACAAATTGCTTCCATTCTTAAATTATCATTCCTACACCATTGAATATACTTTCCATTCTTAATATCATGAGTTGCTACGACATTTTTAAAGTCCTTCTTTATATCAAAGACATATTCTAGACCTAATACTGGGTTATCTCCATCGGTCTTTGAATTGTGCTGAGGAAAGTTGAAACTTTTAGTTTTAGAATCACTATGTAAGCTCTCCGTGTCTTCAGACTCACAACAATCAGAATCCCCATCTATGTCAGCCATCTTTCTCTTTATTTCAACACTAAGGAGCTCCTTCTCTTCTAGAATGTTTTGGTTCCTATTCCCATGTGTATCAACTATAACATCATCGGATAAATCAGCTTTCGAGTCACTAAAATTATCACATGATGAATTTCACACAAAATCTGTTGTTTGTCATTTTCTCCAATATTTGATTGATTTACTGAATCCACTCTGTCCATATGAAAGTAAGAGTCCAAGTGTTCAAAGTATATCTCAAGCACATTGTTCTTTTGGATGGTTTTGCCAATTGTGTATGCTTCAAAGTCAGTAGAGATCAACTTCCATCTATTACCAGGCCTTCCACACCCATGCCAAAAGGTTATCGAATCATTCGCATAGCCACATATCTTTGCCAGCTTCTTGAATTCAACAAGATTCAATTCTGCCGCATTTACATAATCAATGTAATTCATGTTTCCTCCAACGTAATGCTTGTCTGGTGCACGCTTCATAATTCCCCCATGATATATTTTCACAGTGATAAATGAAGACTCGATTGACAAATCTGAAATTACAAAAAGTGAACTTCATAAAGTGTTGTTACAGACAAAAAATTCAAAATGATTGTTTGTTGCAAATGAACTAACATGATTAACTTAAGCTAAACACTAACCATATTGAAAACTAGAAAACTAAATTGTCTTGCCTAGATGCCAAGAAAATCAACAGATTTTGAGACATTATTTCACCAAAATAAACAAATGAAATATTCTGCTATATTTGCGTTAAAATCAAGGTGAGAAACATTATGTGCTCAAATTCTAACAATTTTTTTTTTCAATTTAAAAAACAAAAAAATCTCACCATAGGAAGGAGGTGATTGTCTATCATTGTTGCGCCTTAAGAACATTATTACTTCCTGATAATTGGTGCTGCTATAGATTCGATCCAGGCTTGCTATGATTTGGTGTTCCAAATTTCCAATTTCAAGTTGGGTGGAGAGTTACTTTTTTCAGAAGAAAGGAAGACAGAAAGACAGAGTACATATTTTTGGAGGGAAAGAAAATAATCTGATTTATGCTGGTGAGGTACTTTTGGAGGGAAAGAAAATAACGTGATACGAAGGTGAGGAGGCTGCTGTTAAAAAAAGTAACGGTGTTAGGGTTATGACTAAAAGTGCACCACTTTATTAAACAAAAAGGACTATTAGTGCTTCAGTTGAAAGAATATGTATTATTTTGGATCTAAAACAAAAGATAATGTATGATTTTGGGCCTTTACTCGAAAAACGTAAGTAAAGCATTTTCTCTTTGTAATACTTAAAGTCTTTCTGTGTTGTTGCAACTTTTTTTCTAAAAAAAAACATCTGTGTGCTATGTTTTAAAAAACTCAAAAAGTTTTCTTTTTCCTTTTTCTGTGTAATTGCAAGTTCAGATTTCAGTTACTCCACTAATGCTATGTTAATGCTATTAAAACATGGCCTTTATTAGCTAAAATGGGGTCATACGTTGCTAAAATGATGACAAGCCAATAATAACTTTAAAAAGTGGGTGCTTGTAATTACTACTCATTGTGTACTTATTGTAACTTTTATTATGAAATCAATTCATTCATGTATTTGATCAATATGCATTGTGAATTTGAAAAGGCAAAAACACGAGTATTAAAAACTATATATATTATGGTGTGTGAAGGAATGGATATGCTAAGCAATCAATTTTTTTTCTTTGATATTTTCTGTAGTTACCAGGCGAAATCATTTTTTTGTAAATTTTTGTAGTTACCCAAAGATATTTTATATTATTGTTTATGATTAAAATTTTATCTTACAAAGTGTTTGAAAAGAACAAGAGGATGGAAGGACGACTAAAGATAACAAAATTTTATCTCCTCTTTTACAATTTATGCTCTTTCACAATATAGTGGAGTGAAATTCTTTTAATTAATTCTGTCATCAATTACTTAGCTTTTTATTAATTTTTAAACATATCTTCATGTTGGTTCTGCATATACTCTCCATGCTTTGTATGTTTGACCAAATTTGGAGTTCAAACATTATCATCAGGGCAAAGTGCATGATTTTTTTGTTGTTATATAATTAACTATTTTGTTCTCAATTCATTTAGATTATAAAAGTTGGAGATACTGTAATTTTAGTACTAGATATACATCTTCTTTCTTTTTTGTTATTGTGATAAAATTTCAATCTGATTTTACATCATTATTTTTTTTATATTTATTTATTTTATTGTTAGATTCCTTGCATTTTGAAGATTATGAGGTTCATTGTCAGTTTATTTCAATTTATTCTTTGAATATTTAATGATTTAAACAAGTCATCTTACTTTGAATCCTTCAGGCTAAGATAAATATATATTTGTTATTCTTTATTTACAGGTTTTGTGCGCGCGCGCGCACACACACACACACACACATATATATATATATATATATATATATATATATATATACCATTAGAGACTATATTATCTTAATTTCACATATTTCTTATTTGATTGATGACAAATGCACTATCCCGCTTTTATGAATTTTATTTAATGAATAAAATATAAATATTAAAATTTATACTGTTAATTTCAGCATTTTCCTATTTGGTAACTCAACTTTTTAAATATATAAAAATTTTATAATAATTAAGATACAAACGTGTCATGCACGTTCCTAGAACTAGTAATAATATAATAGATCAAAGGTAAATACTTGGCTAGCAGTAGAATAGGGATTTATTATTAGGCACATAGGGGTTGATTACAGATAATAACAATTAATGATTGGTCAATTTATTTTTGAGAGAAGTGATGAAGACACCTTCAAACTTAGCGTGAATTATTACTTTTGTCCCCAACATATATTTAGTACTAAAAACACCCTTACATTTAACTAAATGCATTTAAAAACGGTCCCAAACTAAACATGACATGACAAGTGGTCTCAAACTCTTGTGGGTACGTGAGATGCAAAAGAGAAATGGTAAAAGAAAGGCGGAATAGTCTAGTGGACTCTTGTACTTATATGTTTCTGTATTCTGGACCCTCCTACTCAATCATTTGTCAACTGAATTCTTAAATCCATCGAAATATAACATTTTAAACTTTTTTTTTTGGCTTGACATCCTATGTGACATAAACGGTCAAGGTGCGTGTGATGCAAACATTTAGGAGCGTGAGAGCTTCAAAAAAGGCCTAACAATCACTTGAGGCATTTAAAATCACCCATCTTCTTCTCCATTTGCATCTAACACCATTGTTGGATAAATTTTGAGCTCTTTCTTGCCTCTTGTTCGATCTTCTCCATTATATTTTTTTGTTTCTGCTGTCATACTTCCTTCTTTTTCGTGCATTTCTAGTTGATTTTTTTTCTTCAATTTTTTTTTTGAGATTTTACAAAAAAAAAATCCTAGAATCTAATCGAAATTACGAAATATGCCATTGAAGGCATAACACTAACCCAAAAACATCTTACACTAGCATTAGACATGAAACAAAGAAAAACCCCAAAACTTTCCACCAAAATTACTGTAAATCGACTAAAATCCTAAAATCAAACAAACACAAAAATAGAAGACGAAACACAGACTGAACAACAAATAAATATGACAATAACTTGAAAAACTTACATAGATAAGTTGAAAATCGAACAAAAATAACTTGAAAAGTAAAAAAAAATCGTGGAAATGAAAGGGAAAATGGAGTGGAGAGAGTACGGATGTATGGATAATCCAAGAAAGAATGAAAAGTTGAAGAAGTTTTGGATCTTTTAAGACTTTTAACACGTCATTTCTTATGTGGCATTTTAAAATGACGTGGAAATATACGTGAGAGCATTTGTGTTACACGCACAACTGAGTAGTTAAAGAAAGGGTTTCAAATAATGTGTTCCGACGGATTTAAGAGTTCAGTTGGCAAAGAATTGAGTAGAAGAGTCCAGAATACAAAAATATACAAATACAAGGGTTTATTAGGTCATTTTGCCCCAAAAAACCTAATTTTTACTTTTTCTTATTAATTTTAAACACATCCCAACACCTCTTCTTCCCATTTAAGTTTTCCTCCATTAAAACATACCCCAAATTTGAACTCAATTATTTTTCTTGATCATCTTGTTTAATTACTAAATTTTTTTAGTTTTAATTGTCTTGATGACTATACTTTGTAGATGTGAATTTTCGATAGCATTGAAAATTTTATAATCGAATAACAATCCCGATAGAAGATTTTGAGGTTGTAAAAGGTATGAATCATGACAAAAATGTAATATTACCGGTCATGTTTGACGGTGGTACCAAAGTGGCCAAGATTTTTATGACGCATGACGCTATTAGAATACTCTGTTTTAAAATCCAATACATTGAACAAAATTTATCAGTTTGCATAATGAATTTATACAAAGTAGTATGATTTTATTTTTTTTAACAATCATCAATCCGTTTGGAGCTTTGAATACTGACTACCGTCATGACAGAGGCAATTGGGTTAATTTCATATGAAATCTAGTCATTAGAAGAGGGTAGAGGAGCAGTAAAAACAATTGAAACTGTAGAATTTGAATTATAAGTCCAGTGAAGGGATAATTTGAGAAAAGGGATATCAATGTAGTCATCGATAACATTGTCGGTGTTATGATCCTATTGCAAGGTATGAGACTTGAGTCCCACATCGGTTAAATGGAGAGCTGATATGAGGCTTATATAGCCTTGGGCTCTCCCACCTTAATAGCTAGCTTTTGGGGTGTGGTTCTCCTAAGGTTGTATCAATGATATCAGAGCCACTCATCACCCTCCGTGGCCACCGTGACTCGAAAAGGGTTACCTGGGAAAGAGCTACCTACACAAGCAGAGTAAAAGATACCCAGAGTTAAGCCGTCGAGGACGACGGATGCGGAGCGTGGTGGTTTGTTATGATCCTATTGCAAGGTATGTGACTTCAGTCCCACATCGCTTAAATGGGGAGCTGATGTGGGGCTTATCTAGCCTTGGACTCTCCCACCTTAATTGCTAGCTTTTGGGGTGTGGTTCTCCTAAGGTTGTATCAGCCGGAGATCGGCACGACGAGGACGAGCTGGGTGAAATTGTAGGGAAAATTAGGAAAAATGTGATGAGGAAGATGAAAGGAAGAGTTCTAAAAATATTGAGAGAATTTATAAGGTTATTTCACTAGGTGAAATTATTTTGAGGGCTTATTTTTTGTATTTTTTTATGGCTTTAAATATCTACGTGGATGACACATAAATATCACATCAACAAATAAATCTAGTTGGACCCGAGAAAATGCACGTTAGTTAGGTATGGCAATTCGAAGGTGTTCTTAAATACATTTAGTCAAGAGTATGAGTGTTTTTAATACTAGGTATAGATCGAGAATTAAAGTAATAGTTCACGCCAAGTTTGGTGATTTTTTTCACCACTGCACTCTTTATTTTTAAAGGGATAAATAAAGAAGACCTACAATCCTTTTCGTATTTAAAAATATCCTAAAATTTCGCCTGAAATCACTACCAAGTCAAGTTCTAGATTCTCTCAGCGCATGAGTATTGATTAAGGCTTTCTCATCAAAAAAATTATCAAGGATCGATACAACCCAACTTCAACTGCTAACAGATTCATTTGATTTTCAGTGTCATTGTACGCATCTAAATTTCTTTCCTAAAAAATAGCAATCAAGACAAGGACAATAGCAACAAACAAGAGTATTTGATTACAAAATATGCGCAAGGTTACAATCTTTATAAAATCTTAAATGAAAAAGATGTAATCCTTTGATTCTTCTCCTCACGTTCTTCACTTTGTCTTGAATCGACGCGATGTTTGTTTGGATTTCACCACGAATTGTGGAGCTAAGCTTTGTTCACAATCGTGGAGGTATGGAAACTTGCGGCTCACCACTTGGAGACGAAGACTTCTTGATATGCGGAAGGCTTGCGGATCACCAATGAAGAGGAGAGCTTCTCTTTATGTGTTTATGTATTTGTTGTGTCTTTCTTTGGTCAAGACCCCTTTATATAGGCATGAGTTAGGGCTTGGGAGTATTTTGGTCTCCAAGTAACCCTAACGAACTTTGGGTTTGAGGAGCATGAGTTGGGCTCGTCTTGTCAACTTAACAGACTGGCCCAAATGTAATTGGACTTCATTTAAGTTATATAATTTTAACTTAAAACTCAATTCAACTTTATTAACCAATAATTTGACTTGGTCAACATATCATGAATATAAGATTTAATTTAAATTTAATATGAATTTGTCCATAAAATTTCACTGTCTACACTCACTATCCAAAATCCGGAGAAATGATGACATGTATCTAAATCCCCGTGGTAGTAAGCCAACCCAAAAAGATATAATGCAAAAGTAAATACACAAAAAGAAAGAAAGCTAAAAAAAACTTGAGTCTCAAACACCTGCTCATAAACACAACTTAGAATAATATGCAAAAGTAACACAATTTACCCTAAAATCTGGAAGTCACTAATACTTACCTCTACAAATATAGAATATAACTAAAGAGTTTCAAGTATGTCAACATAAGAAATTATATAAAATAAGATAGAAGAGATCAAGTAGAGCTACGAATCAGCTAACAACTACCTTAGGATCTTGGAGTGAAGGTCTCGGACACGACTATCAAATCAATGCTTGAAAACAATAGGCTCGGTACCTGCATAAAAGATGTAAAAATATAACTTACAGTGTCAATTTCAAAGTGATGGCGTGAAAACAATACAACTTACTAAAATACGATATTTTAACTACATATACCCTGTCAATTTCAAACAAGACAAACATGGTCTAACATCTAATACCAACAACATCAAGAATATGATTCAGTCCAAATATCCAATTACCAAAATATCAGAGTAAGGTAGTAGAGTCACTTAATCACCTTTCATGTCAAATAGCAGTGCAAGTCAAGAAGATGATGAAATGAGTGCACATGCACAAATCTGGCTAAAAACATGCATACACCGCTTCCTCTGTCGGATATCTGAGACGCATGAGAGATTCGCGAGGTCCATATATTTCTTTTGGGTTCTGCCCCAGTGGGACTCAGAGATAACTTAATCTCCTACTCGTAGGCCATCAAAGAGTATTTTCAAAAAAGACCATATGTCTCAATTGTACCTCATAGCCTTCGGATCCTGCTCCAAAGCTATCAGAGAAGGACCATGTGATGGATGAAATAAAACGCCTCAGATATAGGAGAATAGTCATAAAAATGACTGAAT
Source organism: Capsicum rhomboideum (assembly GCA_031232105.1). Classification (NCBI taxonomy): domain Eukaryota; kingdom Viridiplantae; phylum Streptophyta; class Magnoliopsida; order Solanales; family Solanaceae; genus Capsicum; species Capsicum rhomboideum. Next base: position 121,143,315 of record CP124711.1, read on the forward strand.
AAACGTACGCCTTCTAATCACAAAATATCACAAGGCTGGAGAAATCATATATCTTGATGGGTGAATGATGTCATCACACAACAACTAGCCAAATCATTTACCATGACCCAGCATATACTAAAATAATAATTAGTGGCACAGTCAATATCCGACGCTTACTCATATCAAATACATGTGCTAGCTTTCACGAATCAGTCCAAAGAAGTCATTGTATTACTTTAACCCATCTCATAACACTGGTACCCCACATATGCTCGTCATCTCACTTATAGGGGATTCCCCCCCCCCCCCCATATCCCCATTATTCCCCTTTTCAATCAATTAGCAACAAACACTTCAAAAAAGAGTCAAAGAAAGTTTCAACTTGCCTTACAAGAAGCTCAAAAATAATTTTTCAAAAAATATCTTCTTAAAATTAATTCAATAGCTAAAATGGCATCAGAACCATTTTTTTTTTTGAAGAAAAGAAAAGTCAACAGAAATACCAATAACTAAAAAGGGAAAAATAATAAAATTTGAATTTATTTCACAAAGCAAGTTAGAAAAATAATATTAAAAGTATTTGCTTAAATTTTAATTATAAAGTTTTCAATTAAAAATGACATACATCCATATTAATAAGATTTTAAGTTATTTTTGGTTTCTCACATGCCTCCAAGAGTGTGAGCTCACTCTCTTTGTCAACTCAACACTTAAGGATGTATATATTGTATTTTAAAGTAGTTCAAGGGGATAATTGGACCATCTAAAAGGAAAGGAAAAGTGAGTAGTTGAAAATATGGTGATAGTTCAGGAGGGTACTTATGTCTTTTTTCTAACTATTTTTTAATTACTAATAGACATTGTTGTTACTGGGTGTAGATTTATTCTTTATATATATTTTTTCTGTCACATGCCTTCCTTCTTAATTTTTCAAATAGGAGAAACTCTCAAAACTATTTAAAAAGTCCCACTTAAATATGCATATTAGAGAAATGTATTTTTATTATTTTAAAAAAATTATAAATTTTCTTGAAAGTTTTTTTTTTTCATTTTTAAGAAAGGCATAATACATAAATGTGCCCTTTAACTTGGCTTCAACTTGTATCTATGCCCTCCAACTTTGGATGTCTATAAGCAGACACTTAAACTTATATAAAGTTGAACAAGTAGACACATGTGTCCTATGTGGCATCTTGCGTGGCCAATTCTTATCCTACATGGCGTCCTACGTGTATTATGCCACGTAGGACGCGCGTGTCTACTTGATCAACTTTACACAAGTTTAAGTGTCTACTTGTGCACATCCAAAGTTGGAGATCATAGATGTGATCAGAGACCAAGTTAAAGGGCATGTTTATGTATTATACCTTTAAGAAATAAAAGAACTAGTTTGATTGAGAAATACGTAGCATCTTTGCATATACATGGAGTAATTTAAAAGTTGGGATTTTAAGAAACAAATTTGTGAAATAATATGAGTACAATATAAACATAAAACAAAAATGGTTAAAAGAAAAATGAAAGAAGAATCTTTTAGATCGAACAGTTTATAAATGACTTGCCTGTTAAGTATGACATCTACATATTAGTTAATGTATCTATTTAGTGCTATTTATGTAATTGTATATAAAGTATAAATACCTCTTATGATCAATGAAATAACACGTTGGTTGCTCCTTTACATGGTATCATACGTCAAAAAAGGGAAAATCGTACTTACGATAGGTACTTCAGTCGCCACCAACGTTGTTATTGAGCTGCTTTGATCTGAATATTCATTCATGATCATATAGTGTTTTGATGATTAATAAACATTGTCAAAGTGGCAATATATGCTCAAGTAAGATGGATAATGAAGTATAAGAATCAAGTCCTTAGAAAATCTTCAAAGGAACTGGTGAAGTTGGTAACACTGTAGATAAATCACTGAGAGAACTTGTTCCTTCAAACAAGAACTGGATACTATTTGGTCAACGTAGGAGAAGCTATTCCACGCGCATAAAAGAAAATCTTAAGAATTTGAGTTAAGTAGTAATTCAATTCTACATGGAACAAGAGTTCAAAATATGAAATATTTCCATAATTGAACACATGAAATTAGCTTGGAATTAGGAGAAGTTGACCGACTTCAAACCAAGTCAAACAAGGATTGGTTTCTTGAAGTCTTAAACCAATTCTTGGTTGGATTTGGAGAAACATAAATCACTGTTCTACTCCTATATAAAGCATTGCTTTAAATGTTTGTAGACTTAACCACCTATAGAGAGAGAGAGACTATAGCGTTAGAGTAAGGCCTATACAAGAGAGTATTGAAGGAGAAGAAGATGAAGAAGAGCCATTGTTGCAATAAAGAACGTAACCTGTTCCTATCAAGTGTTATCATTACTGTTTGGAGTTATAAATTGCTGTAGTTAGATTCTTCTGGTACCAAAATAATAAGTTTTTTTTACATTCCTAGTGACTTGTAATAGGTGTGGGTTTCCTATTGAGTTGTAAAGGGACTTCTTGGACTAGGTAGATTCTTTGAAGAGTTGGAGAGTTACGAATGATCTTAGGCGTATTTATACACCCAATTACCGTATTTTACCCATATTTAAGCTTAAGTTTTGATAATAAATCCATCTATATCCATATGTTTTGAGTAAATTGATGTTGATAAGCTAATATATATGATTAAATGTGTTTCAGAACTAAAATGCACAAGGAATTGATCCAAAATAAAAAAGGATACAAAAGCGGCGCATTACAGACTAAGCAGAATTTGAGGCAGTGACGAGATGAGCTATATGCCGCATTAACAGACCAACGATATAGCCAACGTGGCTCGTCTGAGAGAAAACTTCAGAGAACTTGCTAAAATGTTTGTGCTGTGTTGCTAACATGGCATGATGGAGGCTGTACGACGTTAGATTTTTTAAAAGTCAAGTCCAAGAAGGAATGAGAGTTATTTTTCACCACTATAAATAGAACATTTTTTAAAGGGTTGATCACTTTTTGGCTAATCACACGATGGAGAAAAGACTATATCATTAGGGTTCTTAACTATTTTACTCTTTTATTTTGCATGAACAATATAAATTCTTGCAATTTTATACTAGGACATGGGTAGCTAAATACCCTTGTTCTAGGATTATGGCTAAAAGGATGATTGTTTAGTAGACGACTGATTCAACAAAGTTTGTCTATCATATTAGTTGTTCTTGTATTCTTGACCTTACTATTTTATGTTTTGCGACCATTAGAATAAATTCATATTCTCATTGTGAACTCAGAATAGGAATCGTGAGTTAGAACAAAGAATATAGAGAGTAAGATCTTTTCATTAGTAAAATAAAAAATTGATTTTTGTCCAGAATAGGAATATATTCAGATCGTTGATGTGAGGCTAAAAATCATGTTATTTTACTATCATTCGCCTCACATTTGTTCTCGTTTTAGTATTTGTTTGAGCTTAAATAATGTAAATTACAATTGTGTTTGGTGTTTTATTTATGTAGGAGTGTCTTGATATATTTGGAGCTTAAACAAGATGAATAAGAGCATGAAGGAATAAAAAGAAACCAAAAAAGGATCAACGTCGTAAAGCATCACAAAACGAGAGGAAAATGACCAAGTAGGATAAAGGCTCGCGCCACTGGCTTGCTTTGGGCTAGTGGTGCAATTTTTTCTTGTTTCTAAAAATTTTCTGCTGCCTAGCTCGCGCTACTCACCCAAAGCAAGGGGTGGCACGAATTTCATCATTGGTCTGAATTTTTAGTTTTTCTTCGCGCCATAGCTCCGCTTTTGGGCTGTGGCGCTTGTTGAGACTTCTCCTAACCCGATTGGGATTGGTTTTTGATATTCTAAGGGTTCCTAAACTGTATATATACACCCCTCCCATGGTTTTTTTTAACATAGATACATAATCCGGGGAAGCTAAAATCTAGGGAAAAGCTCAAGAACAAGGTTTAGTTTATTTATTTTATTTTATTTTCGATTTCTACCTTATAAACTCATGAAATCTCTTCTTTCAAAGAGATTCATGTGTAGCTAAACCTTTTAATTTCTAGGGTTGTGGTTGAACATGAAAGTTGTGACTTGAATATCATATTATCTATTTTATTTTTCATATATGGAGTTATTTATTTCTTCTTACTTTCAATTATTTGTTTGATTGATCACCTTGTGAATATTATCTAGGGCTTGTTTGTTGGACTTGAAAAAAGAACGACAAGTGTAAATAGAGGAAATAGGGCTAGTTTGTGAACTTTATAGGAAAAGAGAATCGATTTGTCACTAAGGACAGAAATATATCCTGTACCTAGCTTAGTTGATATAGACAATATCGTTATGCACTTCATTATTAACTGACGACCATAGAAATATAGGCGTTAGGGATAGTCGAGTAGGCTTCGAGTTGTTAGAAAAATGCTCAATAAAGCTAAAATTGACCTGCAACTAGTATCTAAAAAATCAAATTAGGTGTATGATTGGATAGTTTAACTGGATTATCCGAATACCACAACCCTAGGTCTTTTCTCAAATTTGAATTACAACACAATCAATCCATGACTTGTCTACTTAATAGCTCATATAAGAATTCGAACCCTAGAAATCAATTCGTTAACTCCCTATGGGTACGATATCAGGACTCAACATCCTTTATTACTTGTACCACATATACTTGCGTGTGCGAAAGGACGCAATAAGTTTTTGGCTCTGTTGCCGGGGATTTGATTTGAAATTGATACTATTTTAATTGAATTATTTAGATTTAACTTTTTTGTTGTTTTTGTTTCTTTCAGGGTGTTAGTTTATGCTAAACACGGGGAGTCAAGGCAATTCCTTAATTCCCATTGTCCACAAGTTGGAACGTACTCTCAGAGGGTTGAGAGCGATGGATGATAACGTGAGCAACTAAAATAAGCCAAATGATGCAGTAGATAGGGATGCAGTGCAGCCTCCTCCTGTGCCACATGTTTTGATGTTAAACTCCATGAGGCCAAATCAGCAAAATGCCACTAGAGCTATTGTGAAGCTCAATATTACTAGAAACTTCTAGCTTAAAGAGAGCACAATGAGACTAGTGAAGAATATTTATCAATATGAAGGTAAACCATTCAAAGACAACTCCACTACCAAAATTTTTTAGACGAATTGGTAAAGTTGACATTGTTCCCCTTCTCACTGATTGGGGAATCCAAGCAATGGTTGCACAATGAACCGACAGGATCTATCACGTCTTGGGTTGCTTTGTCTGAAAAGTTTTCCAACAGGTTCTTCTCATATAGAAGAACAAAATAGCTCAAAGGAAAGCTTTCTATATTTGTTCAAAAAGATGTTGAATCCCTTCCCCAAGCTTGGGAGAGCTACAAGGGATACTTGAGAGATTGCCCGCACCACCACCAGTCCAAGAAGATTGTTGGGCATAATTTTATTGAAGGATTGAGGACAGACTCTAAGTCCTTATTAGATGCTACTGCTTAAGGGTAAATATTTTCCAAGTTCTATGATGAAATAGAGATGTTGCTCAATCTTTTGTCTGCAGGTCACCGAGACTATACAGATCCCAGCAAAGTGTTCACTTCTACATAGAAAATGCTGGGTAAGTTAGAGCTGGATGATATGTCAGTCATTCAGGCTGATATTGGAAAGTTGTGTACCTTAATGAAGCAGAGTTTATTAGCTCTACGTGTAGGCCAAGGTTTAGCAGGTTCAAACGGTTGTATTGTTTTATGAAAAGTGTGGTGAAAATCATACGTACTCTCGATGCCCTTTGAATCCAGAATTTTCACGACCCAATTTTTTGAGTCATGATGGCGCCTACCATAACCTACCAATAGGCAAGCCAAACCCTAGCCCGGAGTGACAAGCGACAGGCTAATGGGTGGAATCTCAGAAAACAGAGATAAAGTGGAAGTAACCATACTAATATAAAAACAAAATCAAAATATATATTCATACCAAGACTGAGAAGGAAGAAAACAATATATAAAGTCAAGAACCCCTCCCAAGACCTGGTGAAGTCGGTATAAGAGCCACTACTAGACATGTCCAAAATATAAGACAGAAACAAAATATATACAACAAGTACTACAGTCTCGAGAGCAAAAGACTATATAGTAGAGATGGAGTAGGATCTGCCTCGGACGTCGGTAAGCTCACCCTGCTCCGGAGTCAGTGCTGAGAAGAGAGTCACGTCAAAACCGTCGGCTAGTGCCTGGATCTGCATCGGGGAAAAAGATGCAGAAGTGTAGTATGAGTACCGGGGCAACGGGTACTCAGTAGGCATCATCGGCCGACTGAGCTCAATATAATATAAGCAAGCTAAAATGCGAGGGTGAATGCTAAGTCCGGGGTATAAATAATAAGTGCATAAGTAACTGCCGAGGCGTATAGATATGCTCAGGAAAAAATAAGTGCGATACAGAATAATGAGTAAATAAATGCGTAAGTAAACACACAAGCCAAACATAACCTATCTGGGCCCCTATAAACCCGATAGGCACACGGAAGAAAACACTAACCCAGTCTGGCCCCCATAAACCAACGGAACACACAAGAAAAGTAAATGCATGGTCACCAGTGTCTCAAAGCTGTATCAGTATCCGGTAACCATGGTACCCAGTACCAAAACTCTCCAATCATATCATAACCGGATGCTGGACTCGAATCGAAACTCATAATAATCAGATGCCGGACTCGAATCGGAACTCATAATAATTAGTGGCCGGACTCAAACCGGAACTCATAATAATCAGTAACCATCATATCTGAATCAGTGGCCGGACTCGAACCGGAACTCATAATAATTAGTAACCAAGTTACAGAGTAGTGCCAGAATCCACACAAATACAAGTAAACGGGGACATACTGGCCCCAGAACGAACCCGAAACATAAATAAGGAGCTAACCCACCACGTACTACAAGTCAATCTCGGGATCCTTTCAGGTCAACTATCTACCATAAACAGTATGTATATACAAGTCTGGGTATACATTCTAAGTCATGGCAAGGCGGGTCCGCATTCTAGATCAAACTAGCCGACCCAGGTCAAATACGGTGCTATTAGGGACTAACAAGGCTAAACAGGTCAAAAGGGCATAACTATGGTAATTTAATACAAATTTTATCCTAAAAGATCATCTCGGGGCTTAACTAAGCCTAATAATGTTTAAAGCTAGCTACACCGACTGTGAAGAGTAGCGGGGCCCACTACGGGGCCCCGGAACCAAGTCTAGGCTACGGTTTCCCAAACCCCTATTAATAGCAGTACAACATTAACCAACCCTATAAAAGTAATATCTGGCACACCACGAGGATAACGGGCCCAAAACATATCCGAACAAGGCCCTAACCGGCCCAAAAGGCTTAATCATAGCAAGCCAATGCCAATCCACAACTACCAGCCCAAACACTAGCATAATAGTATGCAACTACTATAAATAAACTCAGTCTAGGTATATGGTAAGTCTAGCCTACCTAGACGCCGTCAAACGCCTTCCAAAGCTTGCTAAATAGGAGTTTTCCCCTTTCGCAAGACCTCAGATTTCTGCCACGCTAGCAAAATAATAAACTACATGTCAAAACATGAATTTTGATACCCATATTGCATTATTTCAAAAAATATCCGAACGGTCCATGTGGGGCCCACTTGCGGAATCACAAAACCAAAACCGTCACAGCGTCCCAAATTACCCCGTGACCAATAGTCACAACTAACACCGCTCAATTTGAGCTCAATATCTAGCTCAAATATCAACACCAATTCCAAAAACCACCGTAATTAAAACTACCGTAAAACTAAGAAAGCATACCGTAGAAATGACGAGAACGAGTCCACGAACTCAAATATACCAACCCCTAACCTTGAATCTCTTTAGAAATGCCTAAGGTTGAGCTTAAAGTGGGTAAAAATGGGGAAATATGGAGAGAGAAATTTTGGAAATGTTTGTTGTTTTTCTTTTTGAAGAAAAGGTAGGGTTATGTGTGTGTGTATATATATATATATATATTGATATAATGAAAGAAATTTCAGCCAACTTGACCAAATGTATCTATATATATGACTTAAATAATTGGCTAAGTGTCAAAATAATAAGCCTAATTAATATAATAATAAACTTTAGAACTTTTATAAATATCAAAGATATTTTAGAAAAGTAATTAACTCTCTCTCTCTCTCTATATATATATATATATTTATTTTTTTTAATACCGAGAACGCGCGAAAATGAGTAAAATGACCGGGAGGGTCATTACAATATCCACTGCTAAAAGGACTTTCGTCCTCGAAAGTCAACAGTAAGTGCATACCTGAAGATGTGAACAAGTAGGGATATTGGGCTCGCATATCGCGTTCAAGTTCCCAAGTGGCCTCCTCAACCGGACGGTGACGCCACTGTACCTTAACCACTGGAATGTCCCGGGAACGCAATCGTCTGACATCTCTGGCTAAAATGGACATAGGCTCATCCACAAATGTTAACTTATCGTCTAACTGAACTGAGTCCCACCGAAGCACATGCGACTCATCCGGAATGTATTATCGCAGCATAGAAACATGAAATACCGGGTGAATAGCTAAAAAGGTCGGAGGTAAGGCCAGTACATATGCTACCTCCCCGACTGTCCGCAGAATCTCAAAGGGTCCAATATACCTGGGGCTAAGCTTGCCCCTCCTACCAAATCGCATCACGCCCTTCATTGGCGATACTCGTAAGAAGACCCTATCACCAACTCTGAATCTCAACGGACGACGTCTACGGTCAGCATAACTCCTCTGTCTACTCTGAGTTGTCCGCAGCCTATCTTGAATCACCCGAACTCGGTCCAAAGACTCTCGGAGCAAATCTGTGCCACGAGGACTAACTTCTGAAGTCTCGAACCATCCAACTGGAGACCGACACCGTCTACCATACAAAGCCTCAAACGGAGCCATTTGAATGCTCGAGTGGAAGCTATTATTATACGCGAATTCCGCTAAAGGCAAGAATTGATCCCACTGACCCCCAAAGTCCAACACACAAGCACGGAGCATATCCTCTAACACCTGAATAGTCCGCTCTGACTGCCCGTCGGTCTGAGGATGAAATGCAGTGCTGAGGTCCACCTGAGTACCCAACTCCTCCTGGAAAGTCTTCCAAAAACTGGAGGTAAACTGAGACCCTCGGTCTGAGATAATAGATACTGGCACTCCATGTAAGTGAACTACCTCCTGAATGTATACGCGAGCTAACTTCTCAGCACTGTAGGAAACTCGAACAGGGATAAAGTGCGTGGACTTAGTCAACCGATCTACAACAACCCAAATACTATCAAAGCCACGAGAGGTGCGAGGTAACCTACCAACAAAATCCATCGTGATCCGCTCCCACTTCCACTCGGGAATGGGTAACTGCTAAAGTAGACCATCGGGTCTCAGGTGCTCGGCCTTTACCTGCTGACAACAAAGGCATCGAGCTACAAACCCTGCTATGTCTCGTCGCATACCACGCCACCAATAATGTTGTCTCAGATGTCTATACATCTTAGCTGTCCCGGGGTGAATAGAATATCTAGAACTGTGCGCCTCGCGCAGAATCAACTGAGTCAAGTCCCCAACCCTCGAAACACAAATACGACCACCAAACCTCAGAACACCATTCGAATCCAAGGTATCTCTCTCAGACTCACCCCTCAATACCTGATCTTGAATGCTACGGAGATCGCTATCCTCAAACTGACGACTCTGAATCTACTCCAGCAAAGTAGATCTGGCCTCAACACAAGCAACAATCCTCCTGGGGCCAGAAATATCCAATCGAACCATCGAGTTAGCTAAGGACTGAATGTCCAAAGCTAATGGCCGCTGTGAGACTGGAATGAAGGCTAAGCTACCCATACTCACTGTCTTTCGGCTTAAGGCGTCCGCTACCACATTCGTCTTGCCCGGATGATAGAGAATGGAGATATCGTAGTCCTTCAGTAACTCAATCCACCTGCGCTGCCTCGAATTAAGATCTGTCTGTGTCATAATATACTGAAGACTGCGGTGGTCTGTAAAGATCTCACAACGAACACCATAGAGATAATGCCTCTAAATCCGCAGTGCAAACACAACTGCCGCTAACTCCAGATCATGAGTGGGATAGTTACGCTCGTGCACCTTCAGCTGTCTCGATGCATAAGAAAAAACACAACCCCGCTGCATCAGAACACATCCCAAATCGATACCAGACGCATCGCAATACACGGTGAAACCCTCGCCCTCAATTGGAAGTGTCAACACAGGGGCAGATGTAAGTCGATCCTTGAGCTTCAGGAAGCTTGCCTCACAATTCTCAGACCACTGAAACGGAACCTCCTTCCTGGTCAGTCTGGTCATAGGAGATGCAATAGATGAGAAGCCCTCAACAAATCGTCTGTAATAACCTGCCAACCCAACAAAACTGCGAACCTCGGTAGGCATCGTGGGCCTAGCCCAACCTCGAATAGCCTCAATCTTCGCTGGGTCTACCATGATACCATGTCTGGATACAACATGCCCCAAGAAAGCAACAGACTCAAGCCAAAACTCACACTTTGAGAATTTGGCATAAAGCCGATGATCTCTCAAAGTGTGGAGCACAGTCCTCAAATGCTGCTCGTGCTCCTCGCTACTCCTCGAATAAACTAAGATGTCGTCAATAAACACAATAACAAAGGAGTCCAAGTATGGCCTGAATACCCGATTCATCAAATCCATGAAAGCTGCAGGGGCATTAGTCAATCTAAAAAACATCACCAGGAACTCATAATGGCCATACCGAGTCCTGAAGGCTGTCTTTGGGATGTCCTCAACCCTAACTCTGAACTGATGATATCCAGATCTTAAGTCTATCTTTGAGAATACCGCTGCACCCTGAAGCTGATCAAACAAATCGTCAATACGAGGCATAGGATATTTATTCTTCACTGTTACCTTATTCAACTGCCTGTAATCGATACACATACGCATAGATCCGTCCTTCTTCTTTACAAATAGAACTGGAGCACCCCACGGCGACACACTCGGCCTGATAAAACTGTTTCCTAAAAGATCTTCAAGTTGACTACTCAACTCTCTCAACTCAGCAGGAGCCATACGATAAGGAGCTATAGAAATAGGTCGGGTGCCCGGCTCGAGGTCAATAATGAACTCTATATCACGCTCAGGAGGAAGGATAGGTAGGTCAGTCGGAAATACATCAGGAAACTCACGAACAACCGGGACGGAGTCAAGTGACGGACTCTCAATGCTAGCATTCCGAACATAAGCCAGGAATGAATCACATCCCCTTGCCATTAATCTACGTGCCCGAACATATGAAATAATCCCCGTCGGGGTGCAGCTAACAGAACCCTGCCACACCACCGAGGATACACCGGGCATGGCTAAGGTAACGGTCTTGGCAAAGCAATCCAAGACTGCATGATGAAAAGACAACCAGTCCATGCCTAGAATCACATCAAAGTCTACCATGGCCAATACAATAAAATCAACCTGAGTCTCAAACTCCTGAATAGTCACCAGACATGATCTATATACTCGATCCACTACTAAGGAATCACCAACAGGGGTAGATACACGTAAGGGTACAGATAATAACTCAGAACATAAACCCAACCGTAGTGCATAATAAGTAGATACATAAGAAAACGTGGATCCGGGATCAAATAATGAAGAAGCTGGCTGATGGCATACGAAAATCGTACCTGTAATCACTGCATCTGAAGCCTCAGCCTCCGGCCTAGCCAGCACGACATACAACTGATGCTGGCTACTACTAGTCTGAGCACCAACCTGACTACCCGTCCGACCTCCCTGCGCTCCACCTTGGGAATCCTGAGGACCACCCCGACGACCCTGCACACCACCTCTGCCTGCTGGCGGTACAGATCTGATGGGCTGTGCTGTCTGAACTGAAGGCTCAATAGCCCTGCGCTGAGGACACTCAAGCGCGAAATGACCGACAACCCCATAAGTATAACATGCTCCTGGCTCCCTGCTCGACCTAGCAGATCCGATATGACCACCTCTAGCCTATGAACTGGGCTGACCACGTCCCTGAGGCTGGCTAACAGAACCACTATAGGTGGGCTGACCCCTATCAGATATCTGCAAGGCTGACTGTACGGGCCTACTGGGCTGACCCTGTCGCTGAAAAGACTGTTGTTGCTGCTGAGGGTATCTACCCTGAAACTGGAAACCATGACCTCTGAACTGCAAACCACTATGGCTCCTACTGAAACTACCCTGAACACGAGGTCTCTTATCGCTGCCCCCTTGGGCCTCGCGATCCATCTCCTCAATAGAGTATACATGCTCGGTAATCTCTGTGAATGACTTCCTTGAAGTCATTAAACTCTGGGTAGCCCTGCGGAGTGGCAATCTCAGTCCCCTGACAAAACATCTAAATCAGGCAAAATAGAAGCAGCGTGCCTAGCAAGATCATGAAATCTTGACTCATACTCGGCGACAGATAATGAACCCTAAGCCAATCTGGAGAACTCATCCCTGAGCCGCTCCCGCATAGTATGGGGCATATACTTTCCTAAGAAAATCTTGGAGAACTGGGTACAGGTAATCGGAGGAGATCCCGCTGGCCTGGAATCAAGATATCCCCTCCACCATCTCCTCGCTACAGTATCAAACTGATATACCATAAAGTCAACACCACGAGACTGTACCCAAATTCCTCAGTCTATCCTCGCAGGTGGACAAGAACTCATATGCATCCTCTCCTGGAGTAACAACAAACCTAGGAGGAGCTAACCTTAAGAAATGCCCCAACATCTTTTCCTCATCGACAGACATAACAGGCTGATCTGTAACCGACTCTAGAGCTACCGGTACAGGCAAAACCTCAACTTCGGGTGCCGCAGCTACAGGCTGCGCCCCAACACCAACTCCCTGTGTGGCTGGTTGTACTCCCGTAACAGGCGGACCTCCAACTAATCCCAACAACTGAAGCAATGTACCTCGGAGCAAAGAAGCATCAATAAAACCGGGTGGAGCCTGGGCTGCTCCCTGGCCCACCAACTGCTGTGGAGGCAGAACATCTGGAACTATAATGGGATCGGGTGACTGATCCCTAGCACGATCTGGGACTGGGGCTGCTACTCTGCCCTACCTTTGACCTCTAGGTCGACCTCGACCCCAACCAGGAGCCCTAGCTGCAGGCTCGGGGTTTCGACCCCTGGCTCTCGTATTATGCGTCCTAACCATCTGCGTAAAGAGTGAACCAAATAGAGATTAGAAACCAACATAGACACCAATGCACCGAGGTGAATCAAAGAAATAAGATTTACCCTAAACATGCTCTGTAGCCTCCCGAAGATAGGATACAGAAGTCTCTGTACCGATCTGTGAGACTCTACTAAACATCGGCTCATGCACCAACAATACCAGTGAAACCTAGGCTCTGATACCAAGCTGTCACGACCCAATTTTTTGAGTCATGATGGCGCCTACCGTAACCCACCAATAGGCAAGCCAAACCCTAGCCCGGAGCGACAAGCGACAGGCTAATGGGCAGAATCTCAGAAAACAGAGATAAAGTGGAAGTAACCATACTAATATAAAAACAAAATCAAAATATATATTCATACCAAGACTGAGAAGGAAGACGACAATATATAAAGTCAAGAACCCCTCCCAAGACCTGGTGAAGTCGGTACAAGAGCCACTACTAGACATGTCCAAATATAAGACAGAAACCAAATATATACAACAAGTACTACAGTCTCGAGAGAAAAAGACTATACCGTAAAGTTGGAGTAGGATCTGCCTCGAACGTCGGTAAGCTCACCCTGCTCCGGAGTCAGTGCTGAGAAGAGAGTCACGTCAAAACCGTCGGCTAGTGCCTGGATCTGCATCGGGGAAAAAGATGCAGAAGTGTAGTATGAGTACCGGGGCAACGGGTACTCAGTAGGCATCATCGGCCGACTGAGCTCAATATAATATAAGCAAGCTAAAATGCGAGGGTGAATGCTAAGTCCGGGGTATAAATAATAAGTGCATAAGTAACTGCCGAGGCGTATAGATATGCTCAGGAAAAAATAAGTGCGATACAGAATAATGAGTAAATAAATGCGTAAGTAAACACACAAGCCAAACATAACCTATCTGGGCCCCCATAAACCCGATAGGCACACGAAAGAAAACAATAACCCAGTCTGGCCCCCATAAACCAGCGGGACACACAAGAAAAGTAAATGCATGGTCACCAGTGTCTCGAAGCTATATTAGTATCCAGTAACCACGGTACCCAGTACCAAAACTCTCCAATCATATCATAACCAGATGCCGGACTCGAATCGAAACTCATAATAATCAGATGCCGGACTCAAACCGGAACTCATAATAATCAGATGCCGGACTCGAACCTGAACTCATAATAATCAGATGCCGAACTCGAACCGGAACTCATAATAATCAGTAACCATCATATCTGAATCAGTGGCCGGACTCGAACCGAAACTCATAATAATTAGTAACCAAGTGACAGAGTAGTGCCAAAATCCACACAAATACAAGTAAACGGGGACATACTGGCCCCAGAACGAACCCGAAACATAAATAAGGAGCTAACCCACCACGTACTACAAGTCAATCTCGGGATCCTTCCAAGTCAACTATCTACCATAAACAGTATGTATATACAAGTCTGGGTATACATTCTAAGTCATGGCAAGGCGGGTCCGCATTCTAAATCAAACTAGCTGACCCCGGTCAAATACGGTGCTATTAGGGACTAACAAGGCTAAACAGGTCAAAAGGGCATAACTAGGGTAATTTAATACAAATTTTATCCTAAAAGATCATCTCGGGGCTTAACTAAGCCTAATAATGTTTAAAGCTAGCTACATCGACTGTGAAGAGTAGCGGGGCCCACTACGTGGCCCCAAAACCAAGTCTGGGCTACGGTTCCCCAAACCCCTACTAATAGCAGTACAACATTAACCAACCCTATAAAAGTAATATCTGGCACACCATGAGGATAACGGGCCCAAAACATATCCGAACAAGGCCCTAACCGGCCCAAAAGGCCTAATCATAGCAAGCCAATGCCAATCCATAACTACCAGCCCAAACACTAGCATAATAGTATGCAAATACTATAAATAAACTCAATCTAGGTATATGGTAAGCCTAGCCTACCTGGACGCCGTCAAACGCCTGCCAAAGCTTGCTAAATAGGAGTTTTCCCCTTTCGCGAGACCTCAAATTTCTACCACGCTAGCAAAATAATAAACTACATGTCAAAACATGAATTTTGATACCCATATTGCATTATTTCAAAAAATATCCGAACGGTCCATGTGGGGCCCACTTGCGGAATCACAAAACCAAAACCGTCACAGCGTCCCAAATTACCCCGTGACCAATAGTCACAACTAACACCGCTCAATTTGAGCTCAATATCTAGCTCAACTATCAACACCAATTCCAAAAACCACCGTAATTAAAACTACCGTAAAACTAAGAAAACATACCGTAGAAATGACGAGAACGAGTCCACGAACTCAAATATACCAACCCCTAACCTTGAATCTCTCTAGAAATGCCTAAGGTTGAGCTTAAAGTGGGTAAAAATGGGGAAATATGGAGAGAAAAATGTTGGAAATGTTTGTTGTTTTTCTTTTTGAAGAAAAGGTAGGGTTATGTGTGTGTGTATATATATATTGATATAATGAAAGAAATTTCAGCCAACTTGACCAAATATATCTATATATATGACTTAAATAATTGGCTAAGTGTCAAAATAATAAGCCTAATTAATATAATAATAAACTTTAGAACTTTTATAAATATCAAAGATATTTTAGAAAAGTAATTAACTCTCTCTCTCTCTATATATATATATTTATTCATTTTTAATACCGAGAACGCGCGAAAATGAGTAAAATGACCGGGAGGGTCATTACAAGAATCTATATATTATATGGAGTAGAAAAATTATAGAAACCACCTAAACTTCTCTTGGGGTGGAAATCCGCAGGTCCAAAGACAGCAGTATACACAACAAGCTCTATAAGTGAGCAATTTTTTGGAAGAAACAATGAAACTGTTAATGGGACAACAAACTCAAATCGTGAACAAAATGCAGAAGTCTATTCATGAACTTAAGCTTTAAGTGGGACATCTAGCTTCATCACAACATACAGGACCTACAAGTGCATTACCGAATGATACGGAGAATAATCTAAAGTAGGTAATGGCAATTATATTAAGGAATAGAAGAGAGTTGGTTAAAGCCCTTTGTAAACAAAAAATTCAAGAAACGAGTGTAGAGTTGCTAGATTCTGAGCTTCCAAAGAGGAAGGGACGTCACTTGGCGAATGGCCATGAAAAATTTAAGCATCCACCTCTCTTCCTACAAAAGTTGATTCCAACACCGACTCCATAGATAAAATCTATGGAAGAAGAAAGAAGAGAAAATAATGAGCAACCCGAGATTGTCATGACCCAAATCCATCGTGAGTGGCACCCACACTAATCCTCCGATGGGAGAATCATCTAACCCAAAACCATCAAACGCAATACGTAGCCAAAATAAGGCAACTAACTATTTTTCATTAATTAAACCAAAATCTCAAACATTCTAATAGAAATACTATATACAGAAATAAACGAATGCTTAAACACCCCAAGAATCTGAAAGTCATTGTACCAAAATACTACAAATGTCAATGAAATGGGTTCAACCCAAAAACAAAGGAAACAAACAAGTTTGAAACAACTGGATATAAACAAAGTGAAGAACTCATGGTGTCCCGGTAATGGGAGTAAAAGTATTGAGTTTATTGGGTCTTTTTGGCATGATCTTAATTTATTTTGGTCTTATATTGTGAAGGTATTACTAATTTCTTTATTGAATGTGTTCAGGTGAAGTTAGGATCGAAATTAGAGCTAAATAAATCAAAAAGTAGAGAACATTACACTTTATTGGAGTTTTGTGTATTAATTCATGTTTTTATTTTATTTATTTTTAGTTAACATCTCAAGTTTGCTATTATCGCAGGCCACAGGTACTAAACCACAACTCTGGTGTATAACACGATCTTCCTCAAAAGAAATCATTGAATACAACCCAGAGTTGAAAAGATCTTTACGTTTTCTTAAAAAGGATCTTGTAGAGAGGGTTTCAGGCAATCTTAGAGTCAAAACACAATGGCTAATGATGTCGGAAATGCGGCGCTGAATGACCAACTCTACCCCATTAATCTAAATTTCCCACCTGGGGTGAAAGATGATGCTGAACACCTGGGGTTTGGTAATCATAGGAACAATCATCCATCTACCGAGATGGAGGACCAAAATAATGGTCGGCAGGGAGATTGTTAGGAGATTATGCAAGGACAAACTATATTCGGAGGCCGTCTAGTGTGCGATGCCCTCCTATTGCAGCCAACAACTTTGAGATCAAGCATAGTATTCTCCAAGCAATTCAGAACAACTGTGTTTTCAAAAGAAAGCAAAAAAAAATAATCAGAATAGTCATTTGATGGACTTTGATGAAATCATGAATACCTTTCACTATAATGAGGCATCAGATGATGTGATATATTTGAGGGCATTCCCATTTTCTCTGAAGGATGATGTAAAGTTATACTTGAGGAGTTTACCATCGGGATCGATTAGAACTTGAGAAGATATGACAATAAAGTTCCTAGATAAGTACTTCTACCCAGCTAAAACAAAAAGGATGCGGAAAGAAATTAATAATTTCACATAGTTAGATGTGGAGATCTTATTTGAAGCATGGAAAAGGTTCAAGGAATTATTTAGAAAATGTCCACACAATGGTATCGAACCTTGGATGCAACTGACTAGTTTCTAGGATAGATTGACACCAACATCACAAAAATATTGAATAATGTAGTTGGGGATACAATTATGAAAAAAACACCAAAAAAAGCTATTGAAATTCTGAATGAGTTGGCGGAGGATGCAAATCAATGGGCTGCAGAAACTTCAGAAAGAAAGAAGACTGTCAGGGTATACCAAGTTGATGCTTACACTACATTGCAAGCCTAGATTACAGTTATTGCCAAAGATGTGAAACAATTGACTGTAGCCTAAGCTCAGATGCCATCACCGACTATATGTGATTTTTGTGCGAATGGACATCCGACTCATGCATGTCTACAAGGGCTAATTACAAAAGAAGAGGTGAATGCAATTGGCAGTTATAATAGAGGAAACTAGCAGGGAGGCAACAACTTCAATTCTATGGGTCAGAAGCATCCTGGATTTTCATGGAGTTCACCAAATGGTAGTTTGAATGCATAACAACAAAACAACTCTAGGGGTCAAGGCCAAGCACCTCAGGGGTACCAAAATCAACATAGACAACAGGGCAACCAATCAAGTCTGGAAGATCTCATGAAAACTTTCATCACAAAGATTGACGAGAGGTTTAAAAGTCAAGGTGCTTCTATCCAAAATTTAGAAAAGCAGGTTGGACATATTGCTAATGAGATATCTAATAGACCAACTGTAACTCTTCCAAGTGATACACAGAGTAACCCTAAGGAGCTAAAGGCTATGACTTTGCAAAGTGGAAATTTTTTAAAATATAATTGTAAAAGCAAAGTTTATGAAGCAACAAAGATCCAAGAAGAGACTTAAGAAATTTAGAAAGAGAAGGAGAAATCATAACTGGAAGATGATTCTAAACACATGCCTGCATTGCCTTTTCGTCAGAAGATGAAGTGAGAGAAGCTTGATAAGTATTTTAGAAAGTTCTTAGAGATGTTGAAGCAACTTTATGTGAATAATCCTTTTACTGAGATGATCACTCAAATGGCTGTGTGTACTAAATTTTTTAAGGAGGTTTTTTCTAGCAAGAAAAAATTGAAGGAAACATATGTTGTAAAGTTGAATGCTCATTGTAGTGCTATTCTTCAGAATAAGATGCCTCAGAAATGTCATGATCCAGGAAGTTTCACTATTCCCTGGAAGATGAAATGCTCAATTCAAGAAATCATTGTGTGACTAAGGTGCCTTAATAGATCTTATACCGTTGTCCATTTACAAAAAATTAGAGGGAGAACTTGGAGTCATAAAATTAATTCTAGTATCCTTGCAGCTAGCAGACTAATCTATCATCATTCCTAAGGGTATTGTTGAAGATGTCCTTGTTCGGGTAGACAAATTTGTTTTTTCGATGGATTTTATAGTGGTGGATATTGAAAAGAACAAGGAGGTTCTCCTAATTTTTGGGAGGCCATTCCTAGCTATGGGAAGAGAAATTCTTGATATTTATGAAGAAAATCTTATGCTCAGAGTTGGTGATGAAAAGGTGGTATTCAACATGAAGAAGATGATGAAATTTCTTAAAGATGAGGAAAATGACTACTCGTGCTTCAGGGTAGACATTTTGAATGACCTAGCTGAAGAATACAAAAATGACAAGTTGGTTGGGGACTCTTTGGAAAGATGCATATCCCAATCCAGTACTATGGAGGATGAACATCCACATATTAGAACAACAACAAAGGCACTAGAGTCTGACAGGATAGAGGTCATTGAAGAAGAAAAGCAGAAGTTGGCAAAGAAACCAAGTCCAAAGCTCAAAGTGCTGCCCACACACCTGAAGTATGTATTTCTAGAACATAATAGCTTTCCAGTAATTATTTTAGTGTATCTTATAGGTGAACAGAAAGAGAAGCTCATTTCTATTTTGAGAAAGTACAAGAGGGCTATTGGATGGTCAATAGTAGACATTTAGGGAATCAGTCCCGCTTTATGCATGTAAAAATTCTATTGGAAGAAAACAGAAAGCCTATAGTACAACCACAATGCAAGTTGATTCAAAAGTTGGAAGAAGTTATACAAAATGAAGTTCTGAAGCTTCTTGATGACAGAATCATATGCCTAATTTCTGACAATACTTGGATTAGCCTAATCCATATGGTACTCAAGAAAGAAGGGATGAGTGTGGTGAAGAATGATAACAATGAATTGATCTCTACGCAAATAGTTACAGGCTAGAGGGTGTGCATAGATTATAGAAGGTTGAATGATGCAACTCAGAAGGATCATTTTCCACTTCCTTTCATTGATCAGATGCTTGAGAAGGTAGATGGGCAAGGATTTTATTATTTTATTGTTGTGTATTCAAGGTACAACCAAATACCTATTACACCCGAAGACATAAAAAAGACCATATTTACATATCCTTCAAGAATATTTTCCAATAGAAGAATGCTTTTTGTTCTTTGAAATGTACCAGCAATATTTCAGAGGTGCATGATGTTGATATTCTCAAAGTTGAATGGGAAGAGCTTAGAGGTTTTCATGTATGACTTTACTCTTTTTGGTGAAGATTTTGATAGTTGTTTGTACAATCTTGAAGTAGACTTAAGAGATATGTATAATCTTACTTAACCCCACCCTAAACCACCTCCCTGTAGGATGGTTTCTTACTTCTTATAACCTTATTTATTTGTCTATCATCCAAATATAAAAGCTTTTGCTTAGGTTTATTAAATCAATGTGTATCACCAAAACATTTGATGAATATCCCTTCACAAATAGAACACCATATCTTATGCCTTCATTTGATTGACAATTGTTAATGAAGTTTTGCTTACTGTAAAAAATATTTAACAACAACATTGTAGTCACAAAAAGTGGAGTCTGGGAAGTGTAGAGTGTACGCATAGCTTACCTCTACCACAGAGGTAGGTAGGCTATTTTTGATAGACCCCAGACGCAACTGTAAGAAATTTCAGTCAACTACAAAATATTATGCAGTCACTAAGCATCAATGACACCATCTCTAAAATTCATTTTTTACCTTACCATATCTAAAATTCGTAAAAGAGAAATAAATACAAGGATTCTTCTTTTGACACAGTCCAACAAGATTGCTCCTTTATTTATTTATTACTAAGGGTCATAAGTCATTAGTTGACTTTCATATATATAATCCTTAAACCAAATCTCCATAATATAAATAAGGGTCTTGAGATATCATACATTAATTACTCATTTCCATTGCCTCTGTTTCTTTATGAATCTTTGAGCCTTAATTAGCAGCTGCAATTAATGGAAACTCAATCTCCAATCTATCCATAAACAATCTCTTCTCATTTGGAAGTCCGGATATTAGTCATTTGTAGACTACATTAAAAAGAAAGATACCTAAACAATAATGTTTACTTCAAGTACGTAAGAAAAATATACCTTTCACTATTCAACTGGTGTGCTTAACAAGAGCACCCAGATTCAGTAGTTTCTCTTTTCTACCATAGATGTTGTTTTATTCTTCTAGCCTGTTGAGGTTTCCTTCATCCGCACCCTGAATAACTACAGAAAAGAAAATTTAAAATAAAAGAAACAATCGTCAGAGAAATCCAGTTTAAGAATATATTCCATTACTTCAAGTCAAGAAAGGTAGAAATCCACTCAAATAAAATTAACCACCTATACAGACCATATGAAAAATTAAACACGATTCTGCTTACACGAAAAAAAAGAACCAAAATCAAAGTATACTGACCGAGAGCGAGAGTTGTGAACCTGTGAAAAGCCAAAATAGCAAAATATCAATAGAAATCAATGGTGGGTGAAATAAATTGTTGCTTTGATTGAGAAAATCAGCAAGAAAATGGCAATGAAAATCTTGAGATAGAGAGAAATCGTCAGTTTAGTAGTAAAAAGGCGAGGGCTTAGGGTTTTGGAGCGATGATAAACAGCACTTTGAGAGATTTTTATTTATTTATTTCGTTAGTGGTTAGATTACTTTTATTTCTTTATTTTTTTAACTCTTTTAGTGGTTCTATATATTGGTCCCACTCAATTTAGAGCATTACGGACCAGTTGTTTATTGTTTTCACGACCAAATTCGTTCCTGTCGCTAACTAACGAAGTTTTAGGGACAAGGGAAAAATCTCATCCCTGGAAGTATACTTTTAGGACTAGATATTTGGCTCGTCCTTAAATGTTGGTCTTAAATGAACCATTTTCTTGTAGTGTAAGTGTATGCTTGTTAGCAAGTTTGATATGAAAGACTTAGGAGTTGCATATTTGATCTTAGGAATTAAAATTCTTAGGACTCCTCAAGGTTTAGCTTTGTCTCAAACTCATTACCTCAATATGGTACTTGAAAATTTCAAGTATTTGGACTCAAAGTTGCCAAAACTCCAATTGATGTGAATCTTGCTCTCACAAAGAACCAAGGTCAAAGCAAGTCACAATTGGATTATGCAAGAGTATTGGGAGGTTTGATGTATATCATGAATTGTATGCGACCATATATAGCATGTGCTATTAGTAAATTGAGTCGGTACACAAGTAATCCCAATCAAACTTATTGGATGGCAATGAAAAGAGTTTTGGGATATCTAAAACATACTCAAGACTATGTTTTACATTACAACAAATATCCAACGGTAATTGAAGGATATAGTGATACAAATTGGATCACTGGGTCAAATGAAGTGAAATCCATGAGTGGATATGTATTTACTCTTGGTGGAGGAGCAGTCTCTTAGAAATCATCCAAACAGACTTGTATTGCTCGCTCTACAATGGAATCTGAGTTTATTGCCTTAGATAAGGTCGGTGAAGAAGCTGAATGGCTAAGAAAATTTTTAGAAGATATTCCTTTTATGGCCAAAACCAGTGTCTCCTATATGCATACATTGTGATAGTCAAGCGGCAATAGGAAGAGCTGAAAATGTTATGTATAACGGAAAGTCACGTCACATATGATGAATACATAATACCGTTAGACAATTACTCTCTAATACAATTATCACAGTTGACTATGTGAAGTCAAAGGATAATGTGTCAGATCCACTTACTAAAGGCCTAACTAGAGAGACGGTTGATAAATCATCAAAGGGAATGGGTTTATGGCCTAGAACAAGTCATTGTAATAGTAACTCTACCTAGTTAAATGGAGATCCCAAGGTCTAGGTTCAAGGAGATCAAACAAAGTTACGAATGACGGTTCAGCATTGTCAAAAATAAAATAAAAAAGAATATATATATATATATATATATATATATATATATATATTCATTTCCATGATATGACAATGTTCAAGAAACAAGGATAAAGCTTAAGGTTTGAAGCTTTTTAATGGTTTCTAAGTTTGACAGGTATGACCAAATAGTTTGTCTATAGGATAAAATGTTTAGGAATCACCTATGTGAGTGTGAAGTGTAAGCCGCTTCAAGGAGAATAAGAGTAAGGCCAACTCTCTACGAACTCATGAAACCAGGACGTTTTCATGGCTGAAACGAACAAAACAATGAGAACCAAGAATGGTTAAGGATTAATTGTGTGACATATGTTGCCTAGGTATACGTGAAAGCTCGACGGTTCAAGGATATCAAATCTACCGATTGACCAAGGATACTCGATGTATGTTCACTATGGAAAGTTCAATGGGAAACCTACTTACCCAGATGCGATTGATCCTTACTTGTAGATCACACAGTGTTTTCATGAATAAATTCATAAAATAGTCATTCCCCATTCATGTGGGGGATTGTTGGGTTTATGTTGAAGTGTGAATGGAAAATGAATCGACACCAAGGAAAAGAGTGCATGTTTAAACACACCTCTTCACTTTGAATGGCTGTGACCTTTCCAATGGGTTGTGACTTTTCTGAATAAGTGTGTTTGTTCCCAAATGACACATCTTTTTGAATAGGTATGTTTGCACCTGTTAGTGTCTATAAATATTCAGAGGCTTAGCCTTATTTCTACTACTGAAAAACTGAAATACTAATTACAAATAAAAAGCAGACTGGTTTTTTCTTTCATCTTCTGCATTTTTTCTTCAAAGAAATAATAGTAAGTGTGATTTATTTCGTTTGTTGAGTTCGCTGAAAATCTGCAATTTCTATTGTCAGTATTGCAGAATAGTGTTCTATTTTTTTCTTGTGAGGAATTAATCCAAACCTTGGGCAATTGTGAGGGGATTAAATTCTTTAAGAAAACACAGTTTTCTGTGGGCTTAGAACTTAATTTTTTCTATCAATTTTCTGGTTCTGTTTTTCAAGGATCAACAAGCTTAAAGAATTTAATTTGTATTTTGTTTACATTTTTTCTGCTTCATCTCTATTTCTGTTTGTGGTTGGAGATTAAAGTTAAAGACTTTCTACTCCACTTTTTAACTCGGTTGGAAGAACATAAAAACTTCATCGAGTTAATTAGTTATTTCTATCAATTCGAAAAACATAAAAACTTCATTGACTGAATAAAACCACATTGATAGTTAACTAGTTATTGAATTGTGTTTGTGTGTGATCAAACAGAAAAATGGGAGAACCAACTAATATTGGCATGTCAAGTGTGTGTTAAAGTTATGTTGGTGGGACGAATAAAGAGATACAGCAGGTACACGTTGCAATAATAATTTATCAAATAAAATGTTTTATACTTTTATGTTTTAAAATTCTTAAGTTAATTTTTTATCGTATAAATAAATTTAGTTAGGATATTAAGGGCTTGATTTAGAGCCTGTTTGGGATTGCTTTTTTTCTCAAAAAAAGTATTTTAAAGTGTTTTTTTTGAGAAAAAAATACTTTTTTTGAAAAAAATACTTTTTTTGAAAAAAATGGTGTTTGATAAACTTGCAAAAGTGCTTTTAAAAAGAAGCAGAAACAGTTTTTCTGCTGTTGGGAAGAAGCAGAAAATTTTTGCTTTTCAAAAAAAGCAGAAGCAGAAGCAGAAAATTATTTTTTTCATGACAACCCCTATCACTTATACACACATACACACACATATATATAACAAAATATCCCTTATTAATTAATTAGCATATCTTATAAGTTTGATTTTAAAATTTTATACTTCATATTTACATCATAATTCTTTATTTTATTCTATGATTTATATATTATTATTTTATTTTTCACTCATTTTTTAAAAATAAAATTAAAAATATCATTGATAATGACGGTCGAAGAATATATAATTTTTTATTTTTTATTATTAATGATAATAAATAATAGATGAATCACATTGCTAGATCAAAATATCCATCACCAAGATAAATAAAAAGGGGCTAAGGGTCGATCCCAGGTGTAACCCCAAGGGAAAATGCTGGGTCGACTCTATAGGTACTATACCAGAAAAAGTTATATGTCAATGACTCTAATGACCAGTCAAATGCATTATAAAATATTCGAAAGTATTAGTAAGATTTTCTGGAATGAACCAAATTATTTGTAGTTTAACTTCTTTCATGTTATGACAATGTTGTGTTAGTATAATTTCTTACTCACTCCATCCATCCATCAATAGTTGTTTACTTTTGATTTGATACACATATTAAGAAATAATAAATGATAGGGGTAATTTTACCATATTACCTTTAGAATATAATAAATTTAATGCTTTAAAAACCGTATTGTATAATGAATCATATTTAATGCTAAGGGTACACATAATTTCTTACTCACTCCATCCATCCATCAATAGTTGTTCATTTTTGACTTGGTACACATATTAAGAAACAATAAATAATAGGGGTAATTTTACCATATTACCTTTAGAATATAATAAATTTAATGCTTTAAAAACCACATTGTATAATGAATCATATTTAATGCTAAGGGTAAAATGGATAAATTATTCATTGGTTTTTTAAACTAGACAAATATTATTAGATATTTATTTTTAATTTAGTGGACAAATAAAGATGGACGGAGGGAGTAATCTGTTTACACTATTCAAGATAATAAGAACTTGACATCAAGATTGTTACAAATCTCTCTATGCTCGAAAAGTGGGAAGCTCAAGAGTGAAAAGTTGGATTACCATTTTATCTCTATTCTAAATTAAAATATTATGTATAAAATATATAATTAATTAAATATTAACCATATCATATTATTGTAGTACTATATACTAAAAGTGGGAAGGTGCTAAAGTCAAAGGTTGAAAAACTCAAAAGTCACTATTTAACTCTTTTAATTTTCTGAAAATATGCTCTGAGTACTACTTCCTTCGTTTCGTTTTAGTTGACCCTCTTGTTAAAAATATTTATTTCAATTTAGTAGTCTCATTTATGAAATCAAGAGAATTTTACTATGTTATTTCAATATTACCCCTGTCATTAAATGACTACATAAAGTGTATATACTCAAATTTATATTTTCAAAGCATAATTAATAAGACTAATTTGGTAAAATAAGCTCCTAATAACTATTTTCTTAAAGGTAGTGCCAAGTCAACAAGGGCCAACTATTTTAAAACGAGTAATAAACTGTTAATCATGAAGAAGAGGTTTAGGAAAATGAACGATACGAAGGTCCCCTGCCCCTATTTAATGTGTTTAACACCATAACTTTCAAAATTAAAATTGAAAAACGTAGAGTAAAGGCCTAAAATCATACATTATCTTTTGCTTTAGACCCAAAATAATACATATTCTTTCAACTGGAGCACTAATAGTCCTTTTTGTTTAATAAAGTGGTGCACTTTTAGTCACAACCCTAATACCGTTACTTTTTTTAACAACAGCTCATATCATGCTATTTTCTCTCCCTCCAAAGGCATATACGCTAATCTATCTGTAAAAATTATTTGAAACTTTTCTTCTCCAAACTTTTCACAAGCAGCCATGTCTTTTACACTTTTTATAGCTCAAATTTCATGTCTGATGTGTTATTCTTTAGGAACTGAAGCATTATTTTTAGTCATTTTTCTCCATTTTTCAACAAAAATGAGAGGTTGGAAGGAAATGAAACCACAATACATAGATTTTTCCCATTGTGCAAGCATTTTTGCTCTACAATATTAAGTATTTTCTGCTCTTTCCTTTCTTCATTGTAAGTTCATCGTTTTTACTAATCTTGTTGTTCTATACTTTGATCTAACTCAACATCTGACTTCTAGGTAGAAAATAAATAATTTTGTTCATGAATAATGAAATTTCTTTTTTTATTTTCTATAAGATCAAAGTTTGCTCATTGGTGAAGCTTCTATAATTTAACCAGGTGTTTGCTTGGATTCATGTTGGCTGATTTTAATTGTTGACATGGCCGTATATCGTTTGCCAGAGGTAAAAAGTGGTATGTTAAATCTAAATATTTTTTCTATTAATGAATACCAACAGGAATGGAACATTTGTTGAACGGCAAAAATAACGATCAAATTACAGTCATTTTTCAACAAAAACTTCAGCCCAAATCCAACAAAAACAACATCCAAATTGCAGTCACTTTTCAGCAAAAACAACAGCTGAATTCCAGCAAAAACACCATCCAAATCTCAGCCATTTTAAGAAAAAAACAGTAACTAAATTTCAGCAAAAAGACCAGCCAAATTCCAGCAAAGATAGTACCCAAATTGCTGTCATTTTCAGCCAAAAAAAAAAACAGTCAAACCAAAAATACAACAGTTAAACAATTCCAGGATTCAGCACCAGTAAAAATAGCATGAAACAATTCCTACGCCATCTTAAAAATCAACAAAAACAATAGCAAGATATCATCACCTGCAATGCACCAGAAAAAAACACCTTAAACTCACTAGAAAATCATCGTAATGGAAGAAAAATATCAATAGAAAAATGACATAAATGACTAGCACGTATATAAAGAGTGAGCCATTTTTACCCCAAAAAACTGTTATAGCTTCAAAATGTAGGTCCATTTTCTTGTGTACATTGAGAACTTTTCCAAACAAAATTTGGTTCAAAGTCTACTTCTATATCTCCCATTTGTTCTTGTTCCAATTCATTCCTTCTTCTTCTAACTTGAAAAACAATAACAAGTATAATATTATGCTAGTTTAAACTTATTAAATTAAAAATCAACTCCACCATAAAAATCGATATTACATGTAATTTCTGTCGAAATGAAGAGGTAGTTTCTGGTGTCACAGTGTAGTAACCACAATTTCTTTTATTGTGGCCAGGTTTGTGACATGTGCTGTAATTTAGAGAGTCTTGCTTTCGTTTCATCTTTGTTCGACTAGATCCAACTTCATCTTGTTCCTTGTTTCGTGACTTCGATTTTCTT
Organism: Capsicum rhomboideum; assembly: GCA_031232105.1. NCBI lineage: Eukaryota > Viridiplantae > Streptophyta > Magnoliopsida > Solanales > Solanaceae > Capsicum > Capsicum rhomboideum. The sequence continues at coordinate 121,171,277 of CP124711.1, forward strand.
TCTTTCTTCTTAACTTTTGTAATTCTTGGAAGCAGAGGAGGAAGTTTACTTGACTTAGGCCACATTTGTGGTCCATTCATTGGAAGAACTGGATTTTCATAAATTTTTCTATATGTTTCCACATTGTAACAATCATGAACATAGTCAAGAATGTTATCCTTTTTAGCCTAAATTACTGCAATAGCATGCTTGCAAGGAATTCCAGTGAAACTCCATTTCCTACAACTACAAGTTTGGTTCTCCAAGTCAGCTGTCCAATTGTCCATAATTGTAGCTCCTAAGATTTCATAGCTCCAGTGATTAGATTTTCTAGGGATATATTCAGCAGCTGCAGTCTGATTCTTATGTAATATATCCTTGATCCTAGGACAAACATCCCCCGATTTCCATTTTTGTGCTTTTCTCCTGTTAGCTTGCATTCTAGCCATGAGTAGATATCGTAACTTCTCCAAAAGTGTCACAATTGGCTTGTCTCTGGAATCAAGTATCCTGCTATTAAACACTTCACACAAATTATTTAACAAGATATCACACTTAACATCTGAAGAGAAATGTGATCTATACCATTCACTAGGTTCATTGTCATTTAACCAAGTAGTAGCATTATGATCTAACTTTGAAATATTCTTCATTCAATCATCAAACCTTTTGACAGTACTAGCCTTTGCAGCAGCCCAAAGTTCTTTTTTTTTTAATGTGACACCGCCAAATCCAGCCTTTTTAAAATTATTATGAAGGTGTCTCACACAGAACCTGTGACTCACATAAGGTAAGACATCATTAAAAGCTTCAATAAGACCTTTTTGATTGTCAGACATAAATTTCCAATCATTCTCATCTATATACAAATCAACAGCCAAATGATTTAAAAACCAAGTCTATGTCTCTTTACTTTCCTTTTCTACAATTGCATAAGCAAAAGGAAATATATTATTGTTACTATCGAGGCCAACAACGGATAACAGTTGAGTCCCATACATTGGATCCTTCAACCAACATCCTTCCACACCTACTATTTTCCTACAACCTGCTTTAAAGCCAAGCTTACAAGCAGCAAAATAGATATATATTCTCTGGAATCTTTGTGGCTCATTGGGGACCTCATTATCAGTGAGCTTCATGTATATTGTGCTGCCTGAATTTGTTCTATTAATCTCATTGCAATACTCCCACATCATTTTACATTGATCTTTAGTATCACCATCAATTAATGCAATCGCCTTCATTTTAGCTCTTTTAACTTGAGATAAGGTCACATGAGCTCTTAGTTCGACACTTACTTTATCTCGAAATTCCGCCACTATCCACTTTCTATTCGATCTAACTTCTTTGAGGTACTTTCTTGCAATGAAAGATGAAGTGATCGTCCTATTTTCATGATGCCACTCCTTACAAGTATGTATGGGATTGTAAGTTCTAACCTGGAAAGCCTTATCTCTTTGCATTTTTGAAGCCTTGATTTTCCAGTTGCATTCTGGATGATGTATACAAATTGCTTCCATTCTTAAATTATCATTCCTACACCATTGAATATACTTTCCATTCTTAATATCATGAGTTGCTACGACATTTTTAAAGTCCTTCTTTATATCAAAGACATATTCTAGACCTAATACTGGGTTATCTCCATCGGTCTTTGAATTGTGCTGAGGAAAGTTGAAACTTTCAGTTTTAGAATCACTATGTAAGCTCTCCGTGTCGTCAGACTCACAACAATCAGAATCCCCATCTATATCAGCCATCTTTCTCTTTATTTCAACACTAAGGAGCTCCTTCTCTTCTAGAATGTTTTGGTTCCTATTCCCATGTGTATCAACTATAACATCATCGGATAAATCAGCTTCCGAGTCACTAAAATTATCACATGATGAATTTCACACAAAATTTATTGTTTGTCATTTTCTCCAGTATTTGATTGATTTACTGAATCCACTCTGTCCATATGAAAGTAAGAGTCCAAGTGTTCAAAGTATATCTCAAGCACATTGTTCTTTTGGATGGTTTTGCCAATTGTGTATGCTTCAAAGTCAGTAGAGATCAACTTCCATCTATTACCAGGCCTTCCACACCCATGCCAAAAGGTTATCGAATCATTCTCATAGCCACATATCTTTGCCAGCTTCTTGAATTCAACAAGATTCAATTCTGCCGCATTTACATAATCAATGTAATTCATGTTTCCTCCAACGTAATGCTTGTCTGGTGTACGCTTCATAATTCCCTCATGATATATTTTCACAGTGATAAATGAAGACTCGATTGACAAATCTGAAATTACAAAAAGTGAACTTCATAAAGTGTTGTTACAGACAAAAAATTCAAAATGATTGTTTGTTGCAAATGAACTAACATGATTAACTTAAGCTAAACACTAACCATATTGAAAACTAGAAAACTAAATTGTCTTGCCTAGATGCCAAGAAAATCAACAGATTTTGAGACATTATTTCACCAAAATAAACAAATGAAATATTCTGCTATATTTGCGTTAAAATCAAGGTGAGAAACATTATGTGCTCAAATTCTAACAATTTTTTTTTTTCAATTTAAAAAACAAAAAAATCTCACCATAGGAAGGAGGTGATTGTCTATCATTGTTGCGCCTTAAGAACATTATTACTTCCTGATAATTGGTGCTGCTATAGATTCGATCCAGGCTTGCTATGATTTGGTGTTCCAAATTTCCAATTTCAAGTTGGGTGGAGAGTTACTTTTTTCAGAAGAAAGGAAGACAAAAAGACAGAGTACATATTTTTGGAGGGAAAGAAAATAATCTGATTTATGCTGGTGAGGTACTTTGGAGGGAAAGAAAATAACGTGATACGAAGGTGAGGAGGCTGCTGTTAAAAAAAGTAACGGTGTTAGGGTTATGACTAAAAGTGCACCACTTTATTAAACAAAAAGGACTATTAGTGCTTCAGTTGAAAGAATATGTATTATTTTGGATCTAAAACAAAAGATAATGTATGATTTTGGGCCTTTACTCGAAAAACGTAAGTAAAGCATTTTCTCTTTGTAATACTTAAAGTCTTTCTGTCTTGTTGCAACTTTTTTTCTAAAAAAAAACATCTGTGTGCTATGTTTTAAAAAACTCAAAAAGTTTTCTTTTTCCTTTTTCTGTGTAATTGCAAGTTCAGATTTCAGTTACTCCACTAATGCTATGTTAATGCTATTAAAACATGGCCTTTATTAGCTAAAATGGGGTCATACGTTGCTAAAATGATGACAAGCCAATAATAACTTTAAAAAGTGGGTGCTTGTAATTACTACTCATTGTGTACTTATTGTAACTTTTATTATGAAATCAATTCATTCATGTATTTGATCAATATGCATTGTGAATTTGAAAAGGCAAAAACACGAGTATTAAAAACTATATATATTATGGTGTGTGAAGGAATGGATATGCTAAGCAATCAATATTTTTTCTTTGATATTTTCTGTAGTTACCAGGCGAAATCATTTTTTTGTAAATTTTTGTAGTTACCCAAAGATATTTTATATTATTGTTTATGATTAAAATTTTATCTTACAAAGTGTTTGAAAAGAACAAGAGGATGGAAGAACGACTAAAGATAACAAAATTTTATCTCCTCTTTTACAATTTATGCTCTTTCACAATATAGTGGAGTGAAATTCTTTTAATTAATTCTGTCATCAATTACTTAGCTTTTTATTAATTTTTAAACATATCTTCATGTTGGTTCTGCATATACTCTCCATGCTTTGTATGTTTGACCAAATTTGGAGTTCAAACATTATCATCAGGGCAAAGTGCATGATTTTTTTATTGTTATATAATTAACTATTTTGTTCTCAATTCATTTAGATTATAAAAGTTGGAGATACTGTAATTTTAGTACTAGATATACATCTTCTTTCTTTTTTGTTATTGTGATAAAATTTCAATCTGATTTTACATCATTATTTTTTTTATATTTATTTATTTTATTGTTAGATTCCTTGCATTTTGAAGATTATGAGGTTCATTGTCAGTTTATTTCAATTTATTCTTTGAATATTTAATGATTTAAACAAGTCATCTTACTTTGAATCCTTCAGGCTAAGATAAATATATATTTGTTATTCTTTATTTACAGGTTTTGTGCGCGCGCGCGCACACACACACACACACACACACACACACATATATATATATATATATATATACCATTAGAGACTATATTATCTTAATTTCACATATTTCTTATTTGATTGATGACAAATGCACTATCCCGCTTTTATGAATTTTATTTAATGAATAAAATATAAATATTAAAATTTATACTGTTAATTTCAGCATTTTCCTATTTGGTAACTCAACTTTTTAAATATATAAAAATTTTATAATAATTAAGATACAAACGTGTCATGCACGTTCCTAGAACTAGTAATAATATAATAGATCAAAGGTAAATACTTGGCTAGCAGTAGAATAGGGATTTATTATTAGGCACATAGGGGTTGATTACAGATAATAACAATTAATGATTGGTCAATTTATTTTTGAGAGAAGTGATGAAGACACCTTCAAACTTAGCGTGAATTATTACTTTTGTCCCCAACATATATTTAGTACTAAAAACACCCTTACATTTAACTAAATGCATTTAAAAACGGTCCCAAACTAAACATGACATGACAAGTGGTCTCAAACTCTTGTGGGTACGTGAGATGCAAAAGAGAAATGGTAAAAGAAAGGCGGAATAGTCTAGTGGACTCTTGTACTTATATGTTTCTGTATTCTGGACCCTCCTACTCAATCATTTGTCAACTGAATTCTTAAATCCATCGAAATATAACATTTTAAACTTTTTTTTTTTGACTTGACATCCTATGTGACATAAACGGTCAAGGTGCGTGTGATGCAAACATTTAGGAGCGTGAGAGCTTCAAAAAAGGCCTAACAATCACTTGAGGCATTTAAAATCACCCATCTTCTTCTCCATTTGCATCTAACACCATTCTTGGATAAATTTTGAGCTCTTTCTTGCCTCTTGTTCGATCTTCTCCATTATATTTTTTTGTTTTTGCTGTCATACTTCCTTCTTTTTCGTGCATTTCTAGTTGATTTTTTTTCTTCAATTTTTTTTTTGGAGATTTTACAAAAAAAAATCCTAGAATCTAATCGAAATTACGAAATATGCCATTGAAGGCATAACACTAACCCAAAAACATCTTACACTAGCATTAGACATGAAACAAAGAAAAACCCCAAAACTTTCCATCAAAATTACTGTAAATCGACTAAAATCCTAAAATCAAACAAACACAAAAATAGAAGACGAAACACAGACTGAACAACAAATAAATATGACAATACCTTGAAAAACTTACATAGATAAGTTGAAAATCGAACAAAAATAACTTGAAAAGTAAAAAAAAATCGTGGAAATGAAAGGGAAAATGGAGTGGAGAGAGTACGGATGTATGGATAATCCAAGAAAGAATGAAAAGTTGAAGAAGTTTTGGATCTTTTAAGACTTTTAACACGTCATTTCTTATGTGGCATTTTAAAATGACGTGGAAATATACGTGAGAGCATTTGTGTTACACGCACAACTGAGTAGTTAAAGAAAGGGTTTCAAATAATGTGTTCCGACGGATTTAAGAGTTCAGTTGGCAAAGAGTTGAGTAGAAGAGTCCAGAATACAAAAATATACAAATACAAGGGTTTATTAGGTCATTTTGCCCCAAAAAACCTAATTTTTACTTTTTCTTATTAATTTTAAACACATCCCAACACCTCTTCTTCCCATTTAAGTTTTCCTCCATTAAAACATACCCCAAATTTGAACTCAATTATTTTTCTTGATCATCTTGTTTAATTACTAAATTTTTTTAGTTTTAATTGTCTTGATGACTATACTTTGTAGATGTGAATTTTTGATAGCATTGAAAATTTTATAATCGAATAACAATCCCGATTGAAGATTTTGAGGTTGTAAAAGGTATGAATCATGACAAAAATGTAATATTACCGGTCATGTTTGACGGTGGTACCAAAGTGGCCAAGATTTTTATGACGCATGACGCTATTAGAATACTCTGTTTTAAAATCCAATACATTGAACAAAATTTATCAGTTTGCATAATGAATTTATACAAAGTAGTATGATTTTATTTTTTTTAACAATCATCAATCCGTTTGGAGCTTTGAATACTGACTACCGTCATGACAGAGGCAATTGGGTTAATTTCATATGAAATCTAGTCATTAGAAGAGGGTAGAGGAGCAGTAAAAACAATTGAAACTGTAGAATTTGAATTATAAGTCCAGTGAAGGGATAATTTGAGAAAAGGGATATCAATGTAGTCATCGATAACATTGTCGGTGTTATGATCCTATTGCAAGGTATGAGACTTGAGTCCCACATCGGTTAAATGGGGAGCTGATATGAGGCTTATATAGCCTTGGGCTCTCCCACCTTAATAGCTAGCTTTTGGGGTGTGGTTCTCCTAAGGTTGGATCAATGGTATCAGAGCCACTCATCACTCCGTGGCCACCGTGACTCGAAAAGGGCTACCTGGGAAAGAGCTACCTACACAAGCAGAGTAAAAGATACCCAGAGTTAAGCCGTCGAGGACGACGGATGCGGAGCGTGGTGGTTTGTTATGATCCTATTGCAAGGTATGTGACTTCAGTCCCACATCGCTTAAATGGGGAGCTGATGTGGGGCTTATCTAGCCTTGGACTCTCCCACCTTAATTGCTAGCTTTTGGGGTGTGGTTCTCCTAAGGTTGTATCAGCCGGAGATCGGCACGACGAGGACGAGCTGGGTGAAATTGTAGGGAAAATTAGGAAAAATGTGATGAGGAAGATGAAAGGAAGAGTTCTAAAAATATTGAGAGAATTTATAAGGTTATTTCACTAGGTGAAATTATTTTGAGGGCTTATTTTTTGTATTTTTTTATGGCTTTAAATATCTACGTGGATGACACATAAATATCACATCAACAAATAAATCTAGTTGGACCCGAGAAAATGCACGTTAGTTAGGTATGGCAATTCGAAGGTGTTCTTAAATACATTTAGTCAAGAGTATGAGTGTTTTTAATACTAAGTATAGATCGAGAATTAAAGTAATAGTTCACGCCAAGTTTGGTGATTTTTTTCACCACTTCACTCTTTATTTTTAAAGGGATAAATAAAAAAGACCTACAATCCTTTTCGTATTTAAAAATATCCTAAAATTTCGCCTGAAATCACTACCAAGTCAAGTTCTAGATTCTGTCAGCGCATGAGTATTGATTAAGCCTTTCTCATCAAAAAAATTATCAAGAATCGATACAAACCAACTTCAACTGCTAACAGATTCATTTGATTTTCAGTGTCATTGTAAGCATCTAAATTTCTTTCCTAAAAAATAGCAATCAAGACAAGGACAATAGCAACAAACAAGAGTATTTGATTACAAAATATGCGCAAGGTTACAATCTTTATAAAATCTTAAATGAAAAAGATGTAATCCTTTGATTCTTCTCCTCACGTTCTTCACTTTGTCTTGAATCGACGCGATGTTTGTTTGGATTTCACCACGAATTGTGGAGCTAAGCTTTGTTCACAATCGTGGAGGTATGGAAACTTGCGGCTCACCACTTGGAGACGAAGACTTCTTGATATGCGGAAGGCTTGCGGATCACCAATGAAGAGGAGAGCTTCTCTTTATGTGTTTATGTATTTGTTGTGTCTTTCTTTGGTCAAGACCCCTTTATATAGGCATGAGTTAGGGCTTGGGAGTATTTTGGTCTCCAAGTAACCCTAACGAACTTTGGGTTTGAGGAGCATGAGTTGGGCTCGTCTTGTCAACTTAACAGACTGGCCCAAATGTAATTGGACTTCATTTAAGTTATATAATTTTAACTTAAAACTCAATTCAACTTTATTAACCAATAATTTGACTTGGTCAACATATCATGAATATAAGATTTAATTTAAATTTAATATGAATTTGTCCATAAAATTTCACTGTCTACACTCACTATCCAAAATCCGGAGAAATGATGACATGTATCTAAATCCCCGTGGTAGTAAGCCAACCCAAAAAGATATAATGCAAAAGTAAATACACAAAAAGAAAGAAAGCTAAAAAAACTTGAGTCTCAAACACCTGCTCATAAACACAACTTAGAATAATATGCAAAAGTAACACAATTTACCCTAAAATCTGGAAGTCACTAATACTTACCTCTACAAATATAGAATATAACTAAAGAGTTTCAAGTATGTCAACATAAGAAATTATATAAAATAAGATAGAAGAGATCAAGTAGAGCTACGAATCAGCTAACAACTACCTTAGGATCTTGGAGTGAAGGTCTCGGACACGACTATCAAATCAATGCTTGAAAACAATAGGCTCGGTACCTGCATACAAGATGTAAAAATATAACTTACAGTGTCAATTTCAAAGTGATGGCGTGAAAACAATACAACTTACTAAAATACGATATTTTAACTACATATACCCTGTCAATTTCAAACAAGACAAACATGGTCTAACATCTAATACCAACAACATCAAGAATATGATTCAGTCCAAATATCCAATTACCAAAATATCAGAGTAAGGTAGTAGAGTCACTTAATCACCTTTCATGTCAAATAGCAGTGCAAGTCAAGAAGATGATGAAATGAGTGCACATGCACAAATCTGGCTAAAAACATGCATACACCGCTTCCTCTGTCGGATATCTGAGACGCATGAGAGATTCGCGAGGTCCATATATTTCTTTTGGGTTCTGCCACAGTGGGACTCAGAGATAACTTAATCTCCTACTCGTAGGCCATCAAAGAGTATTTTCAAAAAAGACCATATGTCTCAATTGTACCTCATAGCCTTCGGATCCTGCTCCAAAGCTATCAGAGAAGGACCATGTGATGGATGAAATAAAACGCCTCAGATATAGGAGAATAGTCATAAAAATGACTGAATAAACGTACGCCTTCTAATCACAAAATATCACAAGGCTGGAGAAATCATATATCTTGATGGGTGAATGATGTCATCACACAACAACTAGCCAAATCATTTACCATGACCCAACATATACTAAAATAATAATTAGTGGCACAGTCAATATCCGACTCTTACTCATATCAAATACATGTGCTAGCTTTCACGAATCAGTCCAAAGAAGTCATTGTATTACTTTAACCCATCTCATAACACTGGTACCCCACATATGCTCGTCATCTCACTTATAGGGGATTCCCCCCCCCCCCCATATCCCCATTATTCCCCTTTTCAATCAATTAGCAACAAACACTTCAAAAAAGAGTCAAAGAAAGTTTCAACTTGCCTTACAAGAAGCTCAAAAATAATTTTTCAAAAAATATCTTCTTAAAATTAATTCAATAGCTAAAATGGCATCAGAACCATTTTTTTTTTTGAAGAAAAGAAAAGTCAACAGAAATACCAATAACTAAAAAGGAAAAAATAATAAAATTTGAATTTATTTCACAAAGCAAGTTAGAAAAATAATATTAAAAGTATTTGCTTAAATTTTAATTATAAAGTTTTCAATTAAAAATGACATACATCCATATTAATAAGATTTTAAGTTATTTTTGGTTTCTCACATGCCTCCAAGAGTGTGAGCTCACTCTCTTTGCCAACTCAACACTTAAGGATGTATATATTGTATTTTAAAGTAGTTCAAGGGGATAATTGGACCATCTAAAAGGAAAGGAAAAGTGAGTAGTTGAAAATATGGTGATAGTTCAGGAGGGTACTTATGTCTTTTTTCTAACTATTTTTTAATTACTAATAGACATTGTTGTTACTGGGTGTAGATTTATTCTTTATATATATTTTTTCTGTCACATGCCTTCCTTCTTAATTTTTCAAATAGGAGAAACTCTCAAAACTATTTAAAAAGTCCCACTTAAATATGCATATTAGAGAAATGTATTTTTATTATTTTAAAAAAATTATAAATTTTCTTGAAAGTTTTTTTTTTCATTTTTAAGAAAGGCATAATACATAAATGTGCCCTTTAACTTGGCTTCAACTTGTATCTATGCCCTCCAACTTTGGATGTCCATAAGCAGACACTTAAACTTATATAAAGTTGAACAAGTAGACACATGTGTCCTATGTGGCATCTTGCGTGGCCAATTCTTATCCTACATGGCGTCCTACGTGTATTATGCCACATAGGACGCGCGTGTCTACTTGATCAACTTTACACAAGTTTAAGTGTCTACTTGTGCACATCCAAAGTTGGAGATCATAGATGTGATCAGAGACCAAGTTAAAGGGCATGTTTATGTATTATACCTTTAAGAAATAAAAGAACTAGTTTGATTGAGAAATACGTAGCATCTTTGCATATACATGGAGTAATTTAAAAGTTGGGATTTTAAGAAACAAATTTGTGAAATAATATGAGTACAATATAAACATAAAACAAAAATGGTTAAAAGAAAAATGAAAGAAGAATCTTTTAGATCGAACAGTTTATAAATGACTTGCCTGTTAAGTATGACATCTACATATTAGTTAATGTATCTATTTAGTGCTATTTATGTAATTGTATATAAAGTATAAATACCTCTTATGATCAATGAAATAACACGTTGGTTGCTCCTTTACATGGTATCATACGTCAAAAAAGGGAAAATCGTACTTACGATAGGTACTTCAGTCGCCACCAACGTTGTTATTGAGCTGCTTTGATCTGAATATTCATTCATGATCATATAGTGTTTTGATGATTAATAAACATTGTCAAAGTGGCAATATATGCTCAAGTAAGATGGATAATGAAGTATAAGAATCAAGTCCTTAGAAAATCTTCAAAGGAACTGGTGAAGTTGGTAACACTGTAGATAAATCACTGAGAGAACTTGTTCCTTCAAACAAGAACTGGATACTATTTGGTCAACGTAGGAGAAGCTATTCCACGCGCATAAAAGAAAATCTTAAGAATTTGAGTTAAGTAGTAATTCAATTCTACATGGAACAAGAGTTCAAAATATGAAATATTTCCATAATTGAACACATGAAATTAGCTTGGAATTAGGAGAAGTTGACCGACTTCAAACCAAGTCAAACAAGGATTGGTTTCTTGAAGTCTTAAACCAATTCTTGGTTGGATTTGGAGAAACATAAATCACTGTTCTACTCCTATATAAAGCATTGCTTTAAATGTTTGTAGACTTAACCACCTATAGAGAGAGAGAGACTATAGCGTTAGAGTAAGGCCTATACAAGAGAGTATTGAAGGAGAAGAAGATGAAGAAGAGCCATTGTTGCAATAAAGAACGTAACCTGTTCCTATCAAGTGTTATCATTACTGTTTGGAGTTATAAATTGCTGTAGTTAGATTCTTCTGGTACCAAAATAATAAGTTTTTTTTACATTCCTAGTGACTTGTAATAGGTGTGGGTTTCCTATTGAGTTGTAAAGGGACTTCTTGGACTAGGTAGATTCTTTGAAGAGTTGGAGAGTTACGAATGATCTTAGGCGTATTTATACACCCAATTACCGTATTTTACCCATATTTAAGCTTAAGTTTTGATAATAAATCCATCTATATCCATATGTTTTGAGTAAATTGATGTTGATAAGCTAATATATATGATTAAATGTGTTTCAGAACTAAAATGCACAAGGAATTGATCCAAAATAAAAAAGGATACAAAAGCGGCGCATTACAGACTAAGCAGAATTTGAGGCAGTGACGAGATGAGCTATATGCCGCATTAACAGACCAACGATATAGCCAACGTGGCTCGTCTGAGAGAAAACTTCAGAGAACTTGCTAAAATGTTTGTGCTGTGTTGCTAACATGGCATGATGGAGGCTGTACGACGTTAGATTTTTTAAAAGTCAAGTCCAAGAAGGAATGAGAGTTATTTTTCACCACTATAAATAGAACATTTTTTAAAGGGTTGATCACTTTTTGGCTAATCACACGATGGAGAAAAGACTATATCATTAGGGTTCTTAACTATTTTACTCTTTTATTTTGCATGAACAATATAAATTCTTGCAATTTTATACTAGGACATGGGTAGCTAAATACCCTTGTTCTAGGATTATGGCTAAAAGGATGATTGTTTAGTAGACGACTGATTCAACAAAGTTTGTCTATCATATTAGTTGTTCTTGTATTCTTGACCTTACTATTTTATGTTTTGCGACCATTAGAATAAATTCATATTCTCATTGTGAACTCAGAATAGGAATCGTGAGTTAGAACAAAGAATATAGAGAGTAAGATCTTTTCATTAGTAAAATAAAAAATTGATTTTTGTCCAGAATAGGAATATATTCAGATCGTTGATGTGAGGCTAAAAATCATGTTATTTTACTATCATTCGCCTCACATTTGTTCTCGTTTTAGTATTTGTTTGAGCTTAAATAATGTAAATTACAATTGTGTTTGGTGTTTTATTTATGTAGGAGTGTCTTGATATATTTGGAGCTTAAACAAGATGAATAAGAGCATGAAGGAATAAAAAGAAACCAAAAAAGGATCAACGTCGTAAAGCATCACAAAACGAGAGGAAAATGACCAAGTAGGATAAAGGCTCGCGCCACTGGCTTGCTTTGGGCTAGTGGTGCAATTTTTTCTTGTTTCTAAAAATTTTCTGCTGCCTAGCTCGCGCTACTCACCCAAAGCAAGGGGTGGCACGAATTTCATCATTGGTCTGAATTTTTAGTTTTTCTTCGCGCCATAGCTCCGCTTTTGGGCTGTGGCGCTTGTTGAGACTTCTCCTAACCCGATTGGGATTGGTTTTTGATATTCTAAGGGTTCCTAAACTGTATATATACACCCCTCCCATGGTTTTTTTTAACATAGATACATAATCCGGGGAAGCTAAAATCTAGGGAAAAGCTCAAGAACAAGGTTTAGTTTATTTATTTTATTTTATTTTCGATTTCTACCTTATAAACTCATGAAATCTCTTCTTTCAAAGAGATTCATGTGTTGCTAAACCTTTTAATTTCTAGGGTTGTGGTTGAACATGAAAGTTGTGACTTGAATATCATATTATCTATTTTATTTTTCATATATGGAGTTATTTATTTCTTCTTACTTTCAATTATTTGTTTGATTGATCACCTTGTGAATATTATCTAGGGCTTGTTTGTTGGACTTGAAAAAAGAACGACAAGTGTAAATAGAGGAAATAGGGCTAGTTTGTGAACTTTATAGGAAAAGAGAATCGATTTGTCACTAAGGACAGAAATATATCCTGTACCTAGCTTAGTTGATATAGACAATATCGTTATGCACTTCATTATTAACTGACGACCATAGAAATATAGGCGTTAGGGATAGTCGAGTAGGCTTAGAGTTGTTAGAAAAATGCTCAATAAAGCTAAAATTGACCTGCAACTAGTATCTAAAAAATCAAATTAGGTGTATGATTGGATAGTTTAACTGGATTATCAGAATACCACAACCCTAGGTCTTTTCTCAAATTTGAATTACAACACAATCAATCCATGACTTGTCTACTTAATAGCTCATATAAGAATTCGAACCCTAGAAATCAATTCGTTAACTCCCTATGGGTACGATATCAGGACTCAACATCCTTTATTACTTGTACCACATATACTTGCGTGTGCGAAAGGACGCAATAAGTTTTTGGCTCTGTTGCCGGGGATTTGATTTGAAATTGATACTATTTTAATTGAATTATTTAGATTTAACTTTTTTGTTGTTTTTGTTTCTTTTAGGGTGTTAGTTTATGCTAAACACGGGGAGTCAAGGCAATTCCTTAATTCCCATTGTCCACAAGTTGGAACGTACTCTCAGAGGGTTGAGAGCGATGGATGATAACGTGAGCAACTAAAATAAGCCAAATGATGCAGTAGATAGGGATGCAGTGCAGCCTCCTCCTGTGCCACATGTTTTGATGTTAAACTCCATGAGGCCAAATCAGCAAAATGCCACTAGAGCTATTGTGAAGCTCAATATTACTAGAAACTTCTAGCTTAAAGAGAGCACAATGAGACTAGTGAAGAATATTTATCAATATGAAGGTAAACCATTCAAAGACAACTCCACTACCAAAACTTTTTAGACGAATTGGTAAAGTTGACATTGTTCCCCTTCTCACTGATTGGGGAATCCAAGCAATGGTTGCACAATGAACCGACAGGATCTATCACGTCTTGGGTTGCTTTGTCTGAAAAGTTTCCCAACAGGTTCTTCTCATATAGAAGAACAAAATAGCTCAAAGGAAAGCTTTCTATATTTGTTCAAAAAGATGTTGAATCCCTTCCCCAAGCTTGGGAGAGCTACAAGGGATACTTGAGAGATTGCCCGCACCACCACCAGTCCAAGAAGATTGTTGGGCATAATTTTATTGAAGGATTGAGGACAGACTCTAAGTCCTTATTAGATGCTACTGCTTAAGGGTAAATATTTTCCAAGTTCTATGATGAAATAGAGATGTTGCTCAATCTTTTGTCTGCAGGTCACCGAGACTATACAGATCCCAGCAAAGTGTTCACTTCTACATAGAAAATGCTGGGTAAGTTAGAGCTGGATGATATGTCAGTCATTCAGGCTGATATTGGAGAGTTGTGTACCTTAATGAAGCAGAGTTTATTAGCTCTACGTGTAGGCCAAGGTTTAGCAGGTTCAAACGGTTGTATTGTTTTATGAAAAGTGTGGTGAAAATCATACGTACTCTCGATGCCCTTTGAATCCAGAATTGTCACGACCCAATTTTTTGAGTCATGATGGCGCCTACCGTAACCTACCAATAGGCAAGCCAAACCCTAGCCCGGAGTGACAAGCGACAGGCTAATGGGCGGAATCTCAGAAAACAGAGATAAAGTGGAAGTAACCATACTAATATAAAAACAAAATCAAAATATATATTCATACCAAGACTGAGAAGGAAGAAAACAATATATAAACTCAAGAACCCCTCCCAAGACCTGGTGAAGTCGGTATAAGAGCCACTACTAGACATGTCCAAAATATAAGACAGAAACCAAATATATACAACAAGTACTACAGTCTCGAGAGAAAAAGACTATACAGTAGAGATGGAGTAGGATCTGCCTCGGACGTCGGTAAGCTCACCCTGCTCCGGAGTCAGTGCTGAGAAGAGAGTCACGTCAAAACCGTCGGCTAGTGCCTGGATCTGCATCGGGGAAAAAAATGCAGAAGTGTAGTATGAGTACCGGGGCAACGGGTACTCAGTAGGCATCATCGGCCGACTGAGCTCAATATAATATAAGCAAGCTAAAATGCGAGGGTGAATGCTAAGTCCGGGGTATAAATAATAAGTGCATAAGTAACTGCCGAGGCGTATAGATATGCTCAGGAAAAAATAAGTGCGATACAGAATAATGAGTAAATAAATGCGTAAGTAAACACACAAGCCAAACATAACCTATCTGGGCCCCTATAAACCCGATAGGCACACGAAAGAAAACAATAACCCAGTCTGGCCCCCATAAACCAGCGGAACACACAAGAAAAGTAAATGCATGGTCACCAGTGTCTCGAAGCTGTATCAGTATCCGGTAACCATGGTACCCAGTACCAAAACTCTCCAATCATATCATAACCGGATGCTGGACTCGAATCGGAACTCATAATAATCAGATGCCGGACTCGAACCTGAACTCATAATAATTAGTGGCCGGACTCAAACCGGAACTCATAATAATCAGTAACCATCATATCTGAATCAGTGGCCGGACTCGAACCGGAACTCATAATAATTAGTAACCAAGTTACAGAGTAGTGCCAGAATCCACACAAATACAAGTAAACGGGGACATACTGGCCCCAGAACGAACCCGAAACATAAATAAGGAGCTAACCCACCACGTACTACAAGTCAATCTCGGGATCCTTCCAGGTCAACTATCTACCATAAACAGTATGTATATACAAGTCTGGGTATACATTCTAAGTCATGGCAAGGCGGGTCCGCATTCTAAATCAAACTAGCCGACCCAGGTCAAATACGGTGCTATTAGGGACTAACAAGGCTAAAAAGGTCAAAAGGGCATAACTAGGGTAATTTAATACAAATTTTATCCTAAAATATCATCTCGGGGCTTAACTAAGCCTAATAATGTTTAAAGCTAGCTACACCGACTGTGAAGAGTAGCGGGGCCCACTACGGGGCCCCGGAACCAAGTCTGGGCTACGGTTTCCCAAACCCCTACTAATAGTAGTACAACATTAACCAACCCTATAAAAGTAATATCTGGCACACCATGAGGATAACGGGCCCAAAACATATCCGAACAAGGCCCTAACCGGCCCAAAAGGCTTAATCATAGCAAGCCAATGCCAATCCACAACTACCAGCCCAAACACTAGCATAATAGTATGCAAATACTATAAATAAACTCAGTCTAGGTATATGGTAAGCCTAGCCTACCTGGACGCCGTCAAACGCCTGCCAAAGCTTGCTAAATAGGAGTTTTCCCCTTTCGCGAGACCTCAGATTTCTGCCACGCTAGCAAAATAATAAACTACATGTCAAAACATGAATTTTGATACCCATATTGCATTATTTCAAAAAATATCCGAACGGTCCATGTGGGGCCCACTTGCGGAATCACAAAACCAAAACCGTCACAGCGTCCCAAATTACCCCGTGACCAATAGTCACAACTAACACCGCTCAATTTGAGCTCAATATCTAGCTCAACTATCAACACCAATTCCAAAAACCACCGTAATTAAAACTACCGTAAAACTAAGAAAACATACCGTAGAAATGACGAGAACGAGTCCACGAACTCAGATATACCAACCCCTAACCTTGAATCTCTCTAGAAATGCCTAAGGTTGAGCTTAAAGTGGGTAAAAATGGGGAAATATGGAGAGAGAAATGTTGGAAATGTTTGTTGTTTTTCTTTTTGAAGAAAAGGTAGGGTTATGTGTGTGTGTATATATATATATATATATTGATATAATGAAAGAAATTTCAGCCAACTTGACCAAATGTATCTATATATATGACTTAAATAATTGGCTAAGTGTCAAAATAATAAGCCTAATTAATATAATAATAAACTTTAGAACTTTTATAAATATCAAAGATATTTTAGAAAAGTAATTAACTCTCTCTCTCTCTCTCTATATATATATATATATTTATTTTTTTTAATACCGAGAACGCGCGAAAATGAGTAAAATGACCGGGAGGGTCATTACAATATCCACTACTAAAAGGACTTTCGTCCTCGAAAGTCAACAGTAAGTGCATACCTGAAGATGTGAACAAGTAGGGATATTGGGCTCGCATATCGCGTTCAAGTTCCCAAGTGGCCTCCTCAACCGGACGGTGACGCCACTGTACCTTAACCACTGGAATGTCCCGGAAACGCCATCGTCTGACATCTCTGGCTAAAATGGACATAGGCTCATCCACAAATGTTAACTTATCGTCTAACTGAACTGAGTCCCACCGAAGCACATGCGACTCATCCGGAATGTATTATCGCAGCATAGAAACATGAAATACCGGGTGAATAGCTAAAAAGGTCGGAGGTAAGGCCAGTACATATGCTACCTCCCCGACTGTCCGCAGAATCTCAAAGGGTCCAATATACCTGGGGCTAAGCTTGCCCCTCCTACCAAATCGCATCACGCCCTTCATTGGCGATACTCGTAAGAAGACCCTATCACCAACTCTGAATCTCAACGGACGACGTCTACGGTCAGCATAACTCCTCTGTCTACTCTGAGTTGTCCGCAGCCTATCTTGAATCACCCGAACTCGGTCCAAAGACTCTCGGAGCAAATCTGTGCCACGAGGACTAACTTCTGAAGTCTCGAACCATCCAACTGGAGACCGACACCGTCTACCATACAAAGCCTCAAACGGAGCCATTTGAATGCTCGAGTGGAAGCTATTATTATACGCGAATTCCGCTAAAGGCAAGAATTGATCCCACTGACCCCCAAAGTCCAACACACAAGCACGGAGCATATCCTCTAACACCTGAATAGTCCGCTCTGACTGCCCGTCGGTCTGAGGATGAAATGCAGTGCTGAGGTCCACCTGAGTACCCAACTCCTCCTGGAAAGTCTTCCAAAAACTGGAGGTAAACTGAGACCCTCGGTCTGAGATAATAGATACTGGCACTCCATGTAAGTGAACTACCTCCTGAATGTATACGCGAGCTAACTTCTCAGCACTGTAGGAAACTCGAACAGGGATAAAGTGCATGGACTTAGTCAACCGATCTACAACAACCCAAATACTATCAAAGCCACGAGAGGTGCGAGGTAACCTACCAACAAAATCCATCGTGATCCGCTCCCACTTCCACTCGGGAATGGGTAACTGCTAAAGTAGACCATCGGGTCTCAGGTGCTCGGCCTTTACCTGCTGACAACAAAGGCATCGAGCTACAAACCCTGCTATGTCTCGTCGCATACCACGCCACCAATAATGTTGTCTCAGATGTCTATACATCTTAGCTGTCCCGGGGTGAATAGAATATCTAGAACTGTGCGCCTCGCGCAGAATCAACTGAGTCAAGTCCCCAACCCTCGAAATACAAATACGACCACCAAACCTCAGAACACCATTCGAATCCAAGGTATCTCTCTCAGACTCACCCCTCAATACCTGATCTTGAATGCTACGGAGATCGCTATCCTCAAACTGACGACTCTGAATCTACTCCAGCAAAGTAGATCTGGCCTCAACACAAGCAACAATCCTCCTGGGGTCAGAAATATCCAATCGAACCATCGAGTTAGCTAAGGACTGAATGTCCAAAGCTAATGGCCGCTGTGAGACTGGAATAAAGGCTAAGCTACCCATACTCACTGTCTTTCGGCTTAAGGCATCCGCTACCACATTTGCCTTGCCCGGATGATAGAGAATGGAGATATCGTAGTCCTTCAGTAACTCAATCCACCTGCGCTGCCTCGAATTAAGATCTGTCTAAGTCATAATATACTGAAGACTGCGGTGGTCTGTAAAGATCTCACAACGAACACCATAGAGATAATGCCTCCAAATCCGCAGTGCAAACACAACCGCCGCTAACTCCAGATCATGAGTGGGATAGTTACGCTCGTGCACCTTCAGCTGTCTCGATGCATAAGCAATAACACGACCCCGCTGCATCAGAACACATCCCAAACCGATACCAGATGCATCGCAATACACGGTGAAACCCTCGCTCTCAATTGAAAGTGTCAACACAGGGGCAGATGTAAGTCGATCCTTGAGCTTCAAGAAGCTTGCCTCACATTCCTCAGACCACTAAAACGAAACCTCCTTCCTGGTCAGTCTGGTCATAGGAGATGCAATAGATGAGAAGCCCTCAACAAATCATCTGTAATAACCTGCCAACCCAACAAAACTGCGAACCTCGATAGGCGTCGTGGGCCTAGCCCAACCTCGAATAGCCTCAATCTTCGCTGGGTCTACCATGATACCGTGTCTGGATACAACATGCCCCAAGAAAGCAACAGACTCAAGCCAAAACTCACACTTTGAGAATTTGGCATAAAGCCGATGATCTCTCAAAGTGTGGAGCACAGTCCTCAAATGTTGCTCGTGCTCCTCGCTACTCCTCGAATAAACTAAGATGTCATCAATAAACATAATAACAAAGGAGTCCAAGTATGGCCTGAATACCCGATTCATCAAATCCATGAAAGCTGCAGGGGCATTAGTCAATCCAAAAGACATCACCAGGAACTCATAATGGCCGTACCGAGTCCTGAAGGCTGTCTTTGGGATGTCCTCAACCCTAACTCTCAACTGATGATATCCAGATCTTAAGTCTATCTTCGAGAATACTGCTGCACCCTGAAGCTGATCAAACAAATCGTCAATATGAGGCATAGGATATTTATTCTTCACTGTTATCTTATTCAACTGCCTGTAATCGATACACATACGCATAGATCCATCCTTCTTCTTTACAAACAGAACTGGAGCACCCCACGGCGACACACTCGGCCTGATAAAACCCTTTCCTAAAAGATCCTCAAGCTGACTACTCAACTCTCTCAACTCAGCAGGAGCCATACGATAAGGAGCTATAGAAATAGGTCGGGTGCCCGGCTCGAGGTCAATATGAACTCTATATCACGCTCAGGAGGAAGGCCAGGTAGGTCAGTCGGAAATACATTAGGAAACTCACGAACAACCGGGACAGAGTCAAGTGACGGACTCTCAATGCTAGCATCCCGAACATAAGCCAGGAATGAATCACATCCCCTTGCCATTAATCTACGAGCTCGAACATATGAAATAATCCCCGTCGGGGTGTGGCTACCAGAACCCTGCCACACCACCGGGGATACACCGGGCATGGCTAAGGTAACGGTCTTGGCAAAGCAATCCAAGACTGCATGATGAAAAGACAACCAGTCCATGCCTAGAATCACATCAAAGTCTACCATGGCCAATACAATAAAATCAACCTGAGTCTCAAACTCTTGAATAGTCACCAGACATGATCTATATACTCGATCCACTACTAAGGAATCACCAACAGGGGTAGATACACGTAAGGGTACAGATAATAACTCAGAACATAAACCCAACCGTAGTGCATAATAAGTAGATACATAAGAAAACGTGGATCCGGGATCAAATAATGAAGAAGCTGGCTGATGGCATATGAAAATCGTACCAGTAATCACTACATCAGAAGCCTCAGCCTCCGGCCTAGCCGGCACGGCATACAACTGACGCTGGCTACTACTAGTCTGAGCACCAACCTGACTACCCGTCCGACCTCCCTGCACTCCACCTCGGGAACCCTAAGGACCACCCCGACGACCCTGCACACCACCTCTGCTTGCTGGCGGTACAGATCTGATGGGCTGTGCTGTCTGAACTGAAGGCTCAATAGCCCTGCGCTGAGGACACTCACGCACAAAATGACCGACAACCCCACAAGTATAACATGCTCCTGGCTCCCTGCTCGACCTAGTAGATCCGATATGACCACCTCTAGCCGATGAACTGGGCTGACCACATTCCTGAGGCTGGCTAACAGAACCACTATAGGTGGGCTGACCCCTATCAGATATCTGCAAGGCTGACTGTACGGGCCTATTGGGCTGACCCTGTCGCTGAAAAGACTGTTGCTGCTGCTGAGGGTATCTACCCTGAAACTAGAAACCATGACCTCTGAACTGCAAAACACTATGGCTCCCACTGAAACTACCCTGAACACGAGGTCTCTTATCGCTGCCCCCTTGGGACTCGCGATCCATCTCCTCAATAGAGTATACATGCTCAGTAATCTCTGCGAATGACTTCCCTGAAGTCACTAAACTCTGGGTAGCCCTGCGGAGTGGCAATCTCAGTCCCCTGACAAAACATCTAACTCTCTCATACTCTTCAGGCAAAATAGAAGCAGCGTGCCTAGCAAGATCATGAAATCTCGCCTCATACTTGGCGACAGATAATGAACCCTGAGTTAACCTGGAGAACTCATCCCTGAGCTGCTCCCGCATAGTACGGGGCATATACTTTCCCTAGAAAATCTCAGAGAACTGGGTCCAGGTAATCGGAGGAGATCCCGCTGGCCTGGAATCAAGATATCCCCTCCACCATCTCCTCGCTGCAGTATCAAACTGATATGCCACAAAGCCAACACCACGCTACTGTACCAATCCCAAATTCCTCAGTCTATCCTCGCAGCTGGACAAGAACTCATATGCATCCTCTCCTGGAGTACCAGCAAACCTAGGAGGAGCTAACCTCAAGAAATGCCTCAACATCTTTTGCTCATCGACAGACATAACAGGTTGATCTGTAACCGGCTCTAGAGTTACCGGTACAGGCAGAACCTCAACTCCGGGTGCCGCAGCTACAGGCTGCGCCCCAACACCAACTCCCTGTGCGGCTGGCTATACTCCCGCAATAGGCGGACCTCCAACTAATCCCAACAACTGAAGCAATGTACCTCGGAGCAAAGAAGCATCAATAAGACCGGGTGGAGCCTGGGCTGCTCCCTGGCCCACCAACTGCTGTGGTGGTGGAACATCTGGAACTATAACGGGATCGGGTGACTGATCCCTAGCATAATCTGGGCCTGGGGCTGCTACTCTGCCCTGCCTTTGACCTCTAGGTCGACCTCGACCCCAACCAGGAGCCCTAGCTGCAGGCTCGGGGTTTCGACCCCTGGCTCTCGTATTATGCATCCTAACCATCTGCGTAAAGAGTAAACCAAATAGAGATTAGAAACCAACATAGACACCAATGCACGGAGGTGAATCAAAGAAATAAGATTTACCCTAAACATGCTCTGTAGCCTCCCGAAGATAGGATACAGACATCTCTGTACCGATCTGCGAGACTCTACTAAACATCGGCTCATGCACCAACAATACTAGTGAAACCTAGGCTCTGATACCAAGCTGTCACGACCCAATTTTTTGAGTCATGATGGCGCCTACCGTAACCCACCAATAGGCAAGCCAAACCCTAGCCCGGAGCGACAAGCGACAGGCTAATGGGCAGAATCTCAGAAAACAGAGATAAAGTGGAAGTAACCATACTAATATAAAAACAAAATCAAAATATATATTCATACCAAGACTGAGAAGGAAGACGACAATATATAAAGTCAAGAACCCCTCCCAAGACCTGGTGAAGTCGGTATAAGAGCCACTACTAGACATGTCCAAAATATAAGACAAAAACCAAATATATACAACAAGTACTACAGTCTCGAGAGAAAAAGACTATACCGTAAAGTTGGAGTAGGATCTGCCTCGGACGTCGGTAAGCTCACCCTGCTCCGGAGTCAGTGCTGAGAAGAGAGTCACGTCAAAACCGTCGGCTAGTGCCTGGATCTGCATCGAGGAAAAAGATGCAGAAGTATAGTATGAGTACCGGGGCAACGGGTACTCAGTAGGCATCATCGGCCGACTGAGCTCAATATAATATAAGCAAGCTAAAATGCGAGGGTGAATGCTAAGTCCGGGGTATAAATAATAAGTGCATAAGTAACTGCCGAGGCGTATAGATATGCTCAGGAAAAAATAAGTGCGATACAGAATAATGAGTAAATAAATGCGTAAGTAAACACACAAGCCAAACATAACCTATCTGGGCCCCCATAAACCCGATAGGCACACGAAAGAAAACAATAACCCAGTCTGGCCCCCATAAACCAGCGGGACACACAAGAAAAGTAAATGCATGGTCACCAGTGTCTCAAAGCTGTATTAGTATCCAGTAACCACGGTACCTAGTACCAAAACTCTCCAATCATATCATAACCAGATGCCGGACTCGAATCGAAACTCATAATAATCAGATGCCGGACTCAAATCGGAACTCATAATAATCAGATGCCGGACTCGAACCTGAACTCATAATAATCAGATGCCAAACTCAAATCGGAACTCATAATAATCAGTAACCATCATATCTGAATTAGTGGCCGGACTCGAACCGAAACTCATAATAATTAGTAACCAAGTGACAGAGTAGTGCCAGAATCCACACAAATACAAGTAAACGGGGACATACTGGCCCCAGAACGAACCCGAAACATAAATAAGGAGCTAACCCACCACGTACTACAAGTCAATCTCGGGATCCTTCCAAGTCAACTATCTACCATAAACAGTATGTATATACAAGTCTGGGTATACATTCTAAGTCATGGCAAGGCGGGTCCGCATTCTAAATCAAACTAGCCGACCCAGGTCAAATACGGTGCTATTAGGGACTAACAAGGCTAAACAGGTCAAAAGGGCATAACTAGGGTAATTTAATACAAATTTTATCCTAAAAGATCATCTCGGGGCTTAACTAAGCCTAATAATGTTTAAAGCTAGCTACATCGACTGTGAAGAGTAGCGGGGCCCACTACGTGGCCCCAAAACCAAGTCTGGGCTACGGTTCCCCAAACCCCTACTAATAGCAGTACAACATTAACTAACCCTATAAAAGTAATATCTGGCACACCACGAGGATAACGGGCCCAAAACATATCCGAACAAGGCCCTAACCAGCCCAAAAGGCCTAATCATAGCAAGCCAATGCCAATCCACAACTACCAGCCCAAACACTAGCATAATAGTATGCAAATACTATAAATAAACTCAATCTAGGTATATGGTAAGCCTAGCCTACCTGGACGCCGTCAAACGCCTGCCAAAGCTTGCTAAATAGGAGTTTTCCCCTTTCGCGAGACCTCAGATTTCTACCACGCTAGCAAAATAATAAACTACATGTCAAAACATGAATTTTGATACCCATATTGCATTATTTCAAAAAATATCCGAACGGTCCATGTGGGGCCCACTTGCGGAATCACAAAACCAAAACCGTCACAGCGTCCCAAATTACCCCGTGACCAATAGTCACAACTAACACCGCTCAATTTGAGCTCAATATCTAGCTCAACTATCAACACCAATTCCAAAAACCACCGTAATTAAAACTACCGTAAAACTAAGAAAACATACCGTAGAAATGACGAGAACGAGTCCACGAACTCAGATATACCAACCCCTAACCTTGAATCTCTCTAGAAATGCCTAAGGTTGAGCTTAAAGTGGGTAAAAATGGGGAAATATGGAGAGAGAAATGTTGGAAATGTTTGTTGTTTTTCTTTTTGAAGAAAAGGTAGGGTTATGTGTGTGTGTATATATATATATATATATTGATATAATGAAAGAAATTTCAGCCAACTTGACCAAATGTATCTATATATATGACTTAAATAATTGGCTAAGTGTCAAAATAATAAGCCTAATTAATATAATAATAAACTTTAGAACTTTTATAAATATCAAAGATATTTTAGAAAAGTAATTAACTCTCTCTCTCTATATATATATATATTTATTCATTTTTAATACCGAGAACGCGCGAAAATGAGTAAAATGACCGGGAGGGTCATTACAAGAATCTATATATTATATGGAGTAGAAAAATTATAGAAACCACCTAAACTTCTCTTGGGGTGGAAATCCGCAGGTCCAAAGACAGCAGTATACACAACAAGCTCTATAAGTGAGCAATTTTTTGGAAGAAACAATGAAACTGTTAATGGGACAACAAAGTCAAATCGTGAACAAAATGCAGAAGTCTATTCATGAACTTAAGCTTTAAGTGGGACATCTAGCTTCATCACAACATACAGGACCTACAAGTGCATTACCGAATGATACGGAGGATAATCTAAAGTAGGTAATGGCAATTATATTAAGGAATAGAAGAGAGTTGGTTAAAGCCCTTTGTAAACAAAAAATTCAAGAAACGAGTGTAGAGTTGCTAGATTCTGAGCTTCCAAAGAGGAAGGGACGTCACTTGGCGAATGGCCATGAAAAATTTAAGCATCCACCTCTCTTCCTACAAAAGTTGATTCCAACACCGACTCCATAGATAAAATCTATGGAAGAAGAAAGAAGAGAAAATAATGAGCAACCCGAGATTGTCATGACCCAAATCCATCGTGAGTGGCACCCACACTAATCCTCCGATGGGAGAATCATCTAACCCAAAACCATCAAACGCAATACGTAGCCAAAATAAGGCAACTAACTATTTTTCATTAATTAAACCAAAATCTCAAACATTCTAATAGAAATACTATATACAGAAATAAACGAATGCTTAAACACCCCAAGAATCTGAAAGTCATTGTACCAAAATACTACAAATGTCAATGAAATGGGTTCAACCCAAAAACAAAGGAAACAAACAAGTTTGAAACAACTGGATATAAACAAAGTGAAGAACTCATGGTGTCCCGGTAATGGGAGTAAAAGTATTGAGTTTATTGGGTCTTTTTGGCATGATCTTAATTTATTTTGGTCTTATATTGTGAAGGTATTACTAATTTCTTTATTGAATGTGTTCAGGTGAAGTTAGGATCGAAATTAGAGCTAAATAAATCAAAAAGTAGAGAACATTACACTTTATTGGAGTTTTGTGTATTAATTCATGTTTTTATTTTATTTATTTTTAGTTAACATCTCAAGTTTGCTATTATCGCAGGCCACAGGTACTAAACCACAACTCTGGTGTATAACACGATCTTCCTCAAAAGAAATCATTGAATACAACCCAGAGTTGAAAAGATCTTTACGTTTTCTTAAAAAGGATCTTGTAGAGAGGGTTTCAGGCAATCTTAGAGTCAAAACACAATGGCTAATGATGTCGGAAATGCGGCGCTGAATGACCCACTCTACCCCATTAATCTAAATTTCCCACCTGGGGTGAAAGATGATGCTGAACACCTGGGGTTTGGTAATCATAGGAACAATCATCCATCTACCGAGATGGAGGACCAAAATAATGGTCGGCAGGGAGATTGTTAGGAGATTATGCAAGGACAAACTATATTCGGAGGCCGTCTAGTGTGCGATGCCCTCCTATTGCAGCCAACAACTTTGAGATCAAGCATAGTATTCTCCAAGCAATTCAGAACAACTGTGTTTTCAAAAGAAAGCAAAAAAAAATAATCAGAATAGTCATTTGATGGACTTTGATGAAATCATGAATACCTTTCACTATAATGAGGCATCAGATGATGTGATATATTTGAGGGCATTCCCATTTTCTCTGAAGGATGATGTAAAGTTATACTTGAGGAGTTTACCATCAGGATTGATTAGAACTTGAGAAGATATGACAATAAAGTTCCTAGATAAGTACTTCTACCCAGCTAAAACAAAAAGGATGCGGAAAGAAATTAATAATTTCACATAGTTAGATGTGGAGATCTTATTTGAAGCATGGAAAAGGTTCAAGGAATTATTTAGAAAATGTCCACACAATGGTATCGAACCTTGGATGCAACTGACTAGTTTCTAGGATAAATTGACACCAACATCACAAAAATATTGAATAATGCAGTTGGGGATACAATTATGAAAAAAACACCAAAAAAAGCTATTGAAATTCTGAATGAGTTGGCGGAGGATGCAAATCAATGGGCTGCAGAAACTTCAGAAATAAAGAAGACTGTCAGGGTATACCAAGTTGATGCTTACACTACATTGCAAGCCTAGATTACAGTTATTGCCAAAGATGTGAAACAATTGACTGTAGCCTAAACTCAGATGCCATCACCGACTATATGTGATTTTTGTGCGAATGGACATCCGACTCATGCATGTCTACAAGGGCTAATTACAAAAGAAGAGGTGAATGCAATTGGCAGTTATAATAGAGGAAACTAGCAGGGAGGCAACAACTTCAATTCTATGGGTCAGAAGCATCCTGGATTTTCATGGAGTTCACCAAATGGTAGTTTGAATGCATAACAACAAAACAACTCTAGGGGTCAAGGCCAAGCACCTCAGGGGTACCAAAATCAACATAGACAACAGGGCAACCAATCAAGTCTGGAAGATCTCATGAAAACTTTCATCACAAAGATTGACGAGAGGTTTAAAAGTCAAGGTGCTTCTATCCAAAATTTAGAAAAGCAGGTTGGACATATTGCTAATGAGATATCTAATAGACCAACTGTAACTCTTCCAAGTGATACACAGAGTAACCCTAAGGAGCTAAAGGCTATGACTTTGCAAAGTGGAAATTTTTTAAAATATAATTGTAAAAGCAAAGTTTATGAAGCAACAAAGATCCAAGAAGAGACTTAAGAAATTTAGAAAGAGAAGGAGAAATCATAACTGGAAGATGATTCTAAACACATGCCTGCATTGCCTTTTCGTCAGAAGATGAAGTGAGAGAAGCTTGATAAGTATTTTAGAAAGTTCTTAGAGATGTTGAAGCAACTTTATGTGAATAATCCTTTTACTGAGATGATCACTCAAATGGCTGTGTGTACTAAATTTTTTAAGGAGGTTTTTTCTAGCAAGAAAAAATTGAAGGAAACATATGTTGTAAAGTTGAATGCTCATTGTAGTGCTATTCTTCAGAATAAGATGCCTCAGAAATGTCATGATCCAGGAAGTTTCACTATTCCCTGGAAGATGAAATGCTCAATTCAAGAAATCATTGTGTGACTAAGGTGCCTTAATAGATCTTATACCGTTGTCCATTTACAAAAAATTAGAGGGAGAACTTGGAGTCATAAAATTAATTCTAGTATCCTTGCAGCTAGCAGACTAATCTATCATCATTCCTAAGGGTATTGTTGAAGATGTCCTTGTTCGGGTAGACAAATTTGTTTTTTCGATGGATTTTATAGTGGTGGATATTGAAAAGAACAAGGAGGTTCTCCTAATTTTTGGGAGGCCATTCCTAGCTATGGGAAGAGAAATTCTTGATATTTATGAAGAAAATCTTATGCTCAGAGTTGGTGATGAAAAGGTGGTATTCAACATGAAGAAGATGATGAAATTTCTTAAAGATGAGGAAAATGACTACTCGTGCTTCAGGGTAGACATTTTGAATGACCTAGCTGAAGAATACAAAAATGACAAGTTGATTGGGGACTCTTTGGAAAGATGCATAACCCAATCCAGTACTATGGAGGATGAAGATCCACATATTATAACAACAACAAAGGCACTAGAGTCTGACAGGATAGAGGTCATTGAAGAAGAAAAGCAGAAGTTGGCAAAGAAACCAAGTCCAAAGCTCAAAGTGCTGCCCACGCACCTGAAGTATGTATTTCTAGAACATAATAGCTTTCCAGTAATTATTTTAGTGTATCTTATAGGTGAACAGAAAGAGAAGCTCATTTCTATTTTGAGAAAGTACAAGAGGGCTATTGGATGGTCAATAGTAGACATTTAGGGAATCAGTCCCGCTTTATGCATGTAAAAATTCTATTGGAAGAAAACAGAAAGCCTATAGTACAACCACAATGCAAGTTAATTCAAAAGTTGGAAAAAGTTATACAAAATGAAGTTCTGAAGCTTCTTGATGACAGAATCATATGCCTAATTTATGACAATACTTGGATTAGCCCAATCCATACGGTACTCAAGAAAGAAGGGATGAGTGTGGTGAAGAATGATAACAATGAATTGATCTCTACGCAAATAGTTACAGGCTAGAGGGTGTGCATAGATTATAGAAGGTTGAATGATGCAACTCAGAAGGATCATTTTCCACTTCCTTTCATTGATCAGATGCTTGAGAAGGTAGATGGGCAAGGATTTTATTATTTTCTTGTTGTGTATTCAAGGTACAACCAAATACCTATTACACCCGAAGACATAAAAAAGACCACATTTACATATCCTTCAAGAATATTTTCCTATAGAAGAATGCTTTTTGTTCTTTGAAATGTACCAGCAATATTTCAGAGGTGCATGATGTTGATATTCTCAAAGTTGAATGGGAAGATCTTAGAGGTTTTCATGTATGACTTTACTCTTTTTGGTGAAGATTTTGATAGTTGTTTGTACAATCTTGAAGTAGACTTAAGAGATATGTGGAGACTCACATGGTCCTAAATTGGGGAAAATGTCATTTTATGGTGAGAGATGGAATAGTGTTGGGACACAAGGTTTCAATCGAAGGGATTGAAGTCGATAAGGTAAAGGTTGATGTAATATCTAGACTTTCAGCATCTACATCAGTGAAAGGCATAAGAAGGTTTCTAGGTCGTGCAGTCTTTTACAGGAGATTCATCAAAAAATTCTCTAGCATTTCAAAGCAGCTGACAACCATGCTCTAAAAAGAAACCAAGTTTGTAATCACTGCTGATTGTTTTTGAGCTTTCAATATGGTCAAGGAGAAGCTAACTAGTGCACCAATAATGGTATCTCCTGGTTGGAATTTGCCATTTGTACTCATGTGTGATGGCAGTGATTCAACTGTGGGGGCAGTGTTGGGGAAAAAGAGGGACAATCTTTTCAAGCCTATTTTCTATTCTAGCTATACTTTGAACAGTGCCCAGATGAATTATGCAACCATCGAAAAGGAGTTGTTTGTTGTGGTCTTTGCTTTTGATAAATTTAGATTTTACTTGATTGGAGCAGAGTAATTATTCACATCGATCACTCTGCTCTCAAATACTTGTTGCATAAGAAGGAGACGAAGCCTAGACTTTTGAGATGGATTCTTTTGCCTCAAGAATTTAATCTCAAGATCATTGACAGAGAGGGTACATAGAAACAGGTTGCTGACCATCTTTCTAGACTCAAAAATCCTCCGGTGGAAAGGGTTCCAATTAAGGAAGAGTTTCTTGATGAACAATTGTTCTCAGTGGTGGAAATACCACCTTGGTTTGCTAATATAGCCAAATTTTGGTTTAGCAAATAGATGCCCCGGGAATTAAGCTATGAACAGAAAATAAGACTCCGAAGAGAGGTAAATCATTATTTTTAGAATGACCCTTTTTTGTTTAAAATTTGTACAGATGGTATCATCCAAAAATGTGTTCCTGAGGAAGAGATGACCAGTATCATGTGGCATTGTCATGATGAAGTAGATGGAGGACATTATGGAGGAAATAGAACAACAACAAAAGTAATGGAAACATGATTCTACTGGCCATTGCTGTTCAAAGATGCTTGGTAATACGTGACAAAGTGCGATAACTGATAAAGGTCAGGTAACATAAGTAAACAAGATGAGATGTTCCAAAATTCTATCCTAGTGTGTGCTATCATTGATGTGTGGGGCATCAATTTTATGGGCCTATTCCCCTCCTCCAATTTGTTTGAATATATCCTAGTAGAAGTTGAGTACGTATCCAAATGGGTCGAGGCAATTCCTGCTAGGACGAATGATGCTCGTGTGGTGTGTAATTTTGTGAGAAAGACTACTTTTACAAGATTTGGCATACCACGAGTCATTATTAGTGATAATAGATCTTATTTATAAATAAATAATTTGCATCATTGTTAGAAAAGTATGGGGTAACTCATAAAATAAGAACCCCATACCATGCCTAAACTAATGGGCAAGTTGAGGTAGCTAACAGAGAGCTAAAAAGAATTCTTGAAAAAATGGTTAGTACATCACACAAAGATTGGTCATTACGGTTGGATGAAGCCTATGGGCGTATAGGACAACGTTCAAAATGCCAATAGGAATATCTCCGTACAAATTAGTTTTTGGGAAGGCATGTCATTTACCTGTTGAAATAGAGCACAAAGCTTATTGGTCAATTAAATTACTTAATCTTGATCTTAGTCTTACAGGTGAGAATAGACTTGCGCAGATGAATGAGCTAGAGGAGTTCAGACGAGACCCATATGAGAATTCTAGGATCTTTAGGAGAAGTCAAAGGTATGGCATGATAGTCTAATCAAGATAAAAGAATTGAAGAAAGGGGACAAGGTGCTACTCTACATAGTAGTTTGTCTCTATTCCTCAGAAAATTCAAATCAAGATGGATGGGACCATACGTGATTATGCATGTTAGTCCTTAAGGATCAATTGAAATTTCAAACATTCAAGGTACTGAAAGCTTAAATGTCAACGGGCATCATTTAAATCACTATATTTATGAAGGATTTGGAAAACAATCCTCTAATATAATCATTCCATGATCCCAAAAATTACTTCTTGCGTTATGCCGCGACGTTAAATCAGGCGCTTCTCGAAAGGTAAGATGATGGCTAAGTGTTTTTGTTGTTTTTCAAAAAAAAGGTTGTACAATCGTGCAGAGCACCACGCACAAATGAAATAAAAATCATGGTAACAGCCCAAGCCACGCGACCGCGTAACTGGGTATGTGATCGTATGGTAGTTCGTTTCGAAAAATCAGTCGATGATAAGCTCACTGCCTAGCTCGCGCGACCCCGCAGCTGGGAGCTCACTCTGTGCGGAACTTCACACCAATTTTTTTTCTAATTTTTCCTTCCGTTTTATTTAAATTGTAGAAAAAATTGGGGGTTTTAAACACCCACCCGTTTTCTTTTTTTTTTCTTTCTTATTCTTTTCTTACTTTCCTTAACTCTTGTTCCAAAACTCTCAAGCCCTAAACCACTCTTTCTTAATTCTCCACTAAAGATCTTATACTTTTGCCTTCCTCTTCTCCATATCAAGGTATGTTCTCTATCTTGTATTTTTCTAGTGTTTTTGCTTTGGATATTCTCTTAGTTGCCATAGTGAAATAGAGAGTTAAATAATTTTTTGCTCATTGTTTCCTTTTGGTAGTGAGTTATTGTAAGAATAAATTGTGTTATGTTGAGGAATCTTAAGATGTTGATTTTGGGGTGTTTAAGTATGCTTTAGTAGATTGAGAAGAAAGTGGTAAAATAATGCATCCAAAGTGTTTGACAAATTGTCTCAATAAACATTGGGATGTTAGAATGTAAATTTGAGTGCCTTTTATTTCTCTTGTTGGATCTTGAATAGTCATGAGATGAAATTCCATATGAACATGATTAATAATGATGAATAACATGGTGCTTTCTTTAACAATTTTTTTTTAGGGAAGTCTTGAGTACCTAAAAGCAATAAGCTAATGTTTTTGTGCTTAATCATACGAGACATTCATTGCTTGATTGGTATTTTGCAGGATATGAAAAAAAAACAAATGGATTCATCCAAGAAGAGGAAACAACCAAGTGTCGTACCTAGTAAAAAAGAATACTCCTCAACGAAAACAAGTTCTAAGGCATCCAAAGGAAAAAGCTCTAAAGCATCAAAAGGGAAGGATATGAAACCTTCTAGACCATTTAATGAATCTAAGTTTGTCTCATAGAAAGCTGAAGAGCGTTTGGAGTGGAATCGATAAGGCACCAATACCAGAAAAAAGGGTTGACATTCCCTCACTGATGAAAGAGTTCCCGGAGGTTTAGAGCAAGGTGATGTATCATAAATTGGATATATTTCTTGAAGAGCCTAAAGAGGCAAACGAGTTGATGGTGCGAGAATTCTATGTAAATTTTCCAGAACATGAGGACTTTGTGTGTATAGTTCATCAAAATAGGGCTGATTTCTCATTGGAAGCAATTCGTATGGCCTACAACATTCCTGTGTTTGACTCCGATAAATATGATGATCTTTACCAGGATAATTATAACAAAGAGTCATACCAATGGGGTTGTTGACTGATAAATTATGCGTATCGGGTAAAAATGTAAAATGGCTTACACATGATCACAAGTTCCATTCTAGTAGCATGACAACTGTAGCGAAGTGTTGGTTATATATTATCAATAAGCGCCTCACTCCTACTGGGAACACTTTTGAGGTCCATGGATTTTGAACGGCCCTCATCTATTGCTTAATGGAGGGGCTTGTTTTTAATCCTATGCAAATAATTCAAGATTAAATGCTCAAAAAGGGCACCGTATAAAAATATGGTTTCTTTTTTCCATCAGTAGTCACACGGCTGTAGGCTTGGTGGGCTCAAAAAGAGAAATGATGATATTATGCTTAAGAAGGAGGCACATATCCGAGCTGACAAGATTGTCACCAAAAAATAACTGGCACCTGTTGATGAGTCAGCCAGTGATAACTCTGATGATATGGCAGATTCATAGGATGCACATCACGAGGCTACAACTATTGAACAACCTCTTCAAGCTTCACAACCAGTGTCGGGCTCCTTATAGGAGGAACGATTCTTGAGGTTAGAAGAGGAGGTGGCAGTGATGCCCGCATCAGTGGGTAATTTGAATAAAAAAATTGATGAGCTTAGTGTGAAGACTGAAAAATCTTTGAAGAATATCATGGCGTAGTTTCAAGCACTTGGCAGGGCCTGATAATGAATCCTGGCACCGTCTCCGACATGAAATGAGAAAGTTCAGGGAAGTTTCCTTTACTCTTGCTATTTTTTTATGTCATGGGGACATGTCATAATTTAAGTGTGGGGGTGAGGGATTATTTGTACATACATGATATTAATTTTTTTTAAGGTTTATTTGATTTCGGAAAAAAATAATAATAATAATTTTTTATTATTTTAAATAAAATATATAAAAGAAATTCTATTTATTTTTTAGGTTAACTTCTTTCTTGTACTTCTATGGGTTTCTTGTTGGTTCTTTTATCATAGTCGTAATTTTCTGAACCAAAACTTTTTTAGGTTTTAAAGTCGAGTCATAGTAGTTGAACAAGTGTTAGAGGCGAAATTAATTATTTCCTATCTGTAGGTTGTATTGCTCACTTTTTCATAAATAAATGCACTTGTTGGCTCTTAAAGTTAGATCATATCAATCTTTGAACACCGTGTGGATGAGAATATTTTTTGTAGTACTAATGTTTTGAAGGATCTTGTCACGACCTAAACCCGTTGTGAGTGGTACCCACAATACTCACCTGGTGGGGGAACCAGTAACCCCAGAAGCATTGAACAACACTTAGAATATGAAAACTATCCCATAAATAGTTTAATAAGTAGCCAATCCAATAACTTAAGAAATGCGGACACAAAATACCAAAAATGAAATCCCTTAGAACCCGAAAGTCGATATACCAAAACATATTACGAATGTCATGAAGGGATGCAACCCCCAAAACTAAAGAAAAGTAAAAAGTCCAAACAAAGGACAATGTCCAAGAAAGATAGATCTCATGGTAGCCCGAATATGCTTCTTACCCTGAAATTCAGAAATCAGCTGCTGAAGTCACAAGTAAGGTCTCCAAGAATCCGTTGGAATATGTGTTGCACTCACAGAAGTAAATGCAGGTGAAGTATCAATACACAATAAAAACACAGTGTACTGGTAGGGTCATCGGCTACCCCAAGATGAAAATATGGACACTTAACCAAAATATAGTACAATTAGCTAACACATGCTCACACATTACGTATTCAGCACATAAGTACAAATGACATTTAAGAGGCAACACCAACAAATCAACAATTATCACCAAGTCAAAGATAGTCAATTCAAATCAAGATAAATAAGCTAATATCAAACATAGCAATTACAGTTTCCCCGGTCCACTCAAGGAACTGTCACACCATTACATACCTTGTAACCCGTACATACATGCTAAGTGTTATATACTCACCCTCTAGTTATAACCTCAGGGGACAATTACCATCCATGTACTAAAACCCAGAAATGAATGTCTGTAATCCTTAATGCAACCATAACCTGTGAGAACGTCCCAAATACCGAAACATTCCACAATTCACAATATAAGGCAGACCAAGTCATAAAGTAAGTGAACAATGCATGGACCACACCCATAAGTATACATTAACCAATCATACTACAAAGTAGTTAATATATACATATAATATAAGTTGGATTAATTACACCACCATCACCTACCTCGAACCATGCTTGCACAACTCTACGCCGGAACTTTACCTTCCCGTGCCCTTTTCGCTTGTTCGTGGTCTAAAACATACATACAAATACCATATTAACTAAATGACTGAACATGGCGGGATGTACAACTCCCCCCCATCCCGTAAGTTCATGATCGTTCCCTTATCGTTCTAGGGCTATTTTCCCCGTAATTCACCTAAAACTATCAATTACATGAAGTGTTTAGTGAATTAATAGAATACAAGGCCAATTTCATGGTTAATAAACAAAACCCATTAACCTAATGCTTATTTTCACCCCTTGCACCAGCAATCATCCAAAAATCTATCCTAAAACCCTCCCCGAACTCCGCAATTTAAGGATTAGTAAGTAATTAAAAGTTAATCCTTACCTAAACGAAGTTAAGCAGAGGGAAATTGATGATTTTCGCCCTAAATCACCCTTTTCTTGTCCCAAAATGAGTTTAGAAAATACAAAATGTTTTAGGGGGAAACCCCATTAAACTGTAGTTTCTATCGCTATAGCGGTATTAGACTGCTATAGCGGTAGCCGACCACTATAGCAATGTTGACCGCCTTTGACCATCGCTATAGCGGTAATTTCTCCACTATAGTGGTGTCAACGAGATAGTAAGTCCGTCTTCACCCATAATTTCCATTTTTTACAACATACTTTGATCCTGGGATATTCCAAACGATGCCCTTTACGCTAAGGTCAATTTCGAGAGTTCAACTAACCCAAATTCAGTTTCATAAAATCCTATGGGTTTCTTATCGCCATTAACACCATTCCCACCAAACTGGTCTAAATCATTCCCAGATTTCCCCTTTCACACAGAAATAGGGCGAAACTAGCCTAGCCTGAATTTTATAATTCCAAACCAGAAGGAATTTTGACATGAGATTTTAAATGTAGAACTTACACGTAACGACAAAGAGCTTTATTACAATAGATACCAAATTACCCATCATTCATCCCCGAATGATCAAATGTGAAAAATTAGGCCAACATGAGAAATGAGAAGAGTACCTATGCCCTCAAACAGTTGAGGGTACTTATCTCGCATGTCCTTCTCGATTTCTCAGGTGGCTTCTTTTACCGGACAATGATTCCATTGAACCTTCACTAAATGAATTTCCTTCGTCCTTAACTTACAAACATCACGATC
Organism: Capsicum rhomboideum; assembly: GCA_031232105.1. Taxonomy (NCBI): domain Eukaryota; kingdom Viridiplantae; phylum Streptophyta; class Magnoliopsida; order Solanales; family Solanaceae; genus Capsicum; species Capsicum rhomboideum. The sequence continues at coordinate 121,207,506 of CP124711.1, forward strand.
TAGAATTGTTATAGGTTCCACCTCATAAGACAAATCCTTATCCAAACGCATCGAATCCCCTGTAAAAATGTAGTCCCCATCTTCATGGTACCGTTTCAACATAGAAACATAAAATACTAGAAGAACCCCCGACAAACCTGGAGGTAGAGCTAACCTGTATGTAATTGGACCCACTTTCTCAAGAACCTCGAAGGGACCAATATATCAAGGGCTGAGCTTGACCTTTTTACCAAACCTTATGACTCCCATCATGGGAGACACCTTGAGTAACACTTGCTCCCCAACCTTGAAGTACATGTTCCTTACCTTTCAGCCCGCATACTCTTTCTGTCTACTTTGGGCAGCCAACATCTTAGTTTGAACAAACTTCACCTTTTTTTGAGCCTCCTTCACTAAGTCGATGCCCATAGATTTGACATCACCTGTCACGCCCCGAATCCCATTCGGGACGGACTGGCACCTGAAGTTGATATGGCCCGAGAGAACCAATCTTTGCTCGTGATCACTCGTATGCATAACCTCGTGTGAAGATTATTCTACCTTATGCAACTATGCGGAAATCATGGACATGGAAATATTTGCCATAAATATATATACAAAACTTGGCCGTTTGGGCTATCACGTCGAACTGAACGTACGTCTTACCTTCACATACCCACACATGTCTACAAAAACCTCTAACAGATGCATCTACAAACCAACTTGAAGTCGGGACAAGTCCCCGCTTTATACTATATTTACAATATCAAAACAAATGTACAACTATGACCCAGAAAGCTCCGAACCCAGTGGAGCTCACCAAAACTCTGAAAATGATCCCCAGTCTACAGAGGAGGTCTACTAATGCCTGCACCTGCAACATGTAAGGTAAGTTCCCTCGAGGGGGTCAGTACAAAGAATGTACTGAGTATGTAAGGCTCATAAGAAATACCATCATACATGAGGATGTCAATAGAGTAAAATATGAGGGAATAGACAATGTGGATAAACCATCATTTTATATAATATCTTTTATAATTACTCTCCTTCAAGGGAAATTACCTTCACTCAAGAGACTTGCCTCCAATAGACTCTTCTATATGCAAGAGATTCTTCCTTGCTTCTATGTTCATTACCACTATTGTTCATCTACTTGGTTAGTAGGTTGTAAAAGAATAACATTCATCCACATACATCCACTCTAGTGGTGGGGTAACAATATAACATACATCTACTCTATCGGCGGGTTAACATGCATCCACTCTATTGGTGGGTTAACATACATCCACTCTCATGGTGGGTTAACATACATCCACTCTCAAGGTGGGTTAACATACATCCACTCTCATGGTGGGTTAGCATACATCCACTCTCATGGTGGGTTAACATACATCCACTCTCATGGTAGGGTAACATACATCCACTCTCATGGTGGGGTAACATAAATGACATAACATAATATTGGGATTATTCCATATTGAACTTATACCCTCTAGAATGTGATCCATACTCAATGAAAAATATAATAACCATGCGCGTTACTCCTTTACAATCTAATACCCTTTACATAGTTATGAGAGTGACACGTTAAAGATCATGACATTAAAGCACACACGTATATATATTACTTCACTCCTTTACCTCATGAGATTGACATCTTCACTTGTGAGGAATAGATATATTAACTTGCACATCACCTCCTTTATTACTCTTATGAGATTGGTACTCTTACTTATGAAAGATTAGTACAAAGATAATCATAATATTCTTGGACTTTGGAACCTAACATGATTGGATAATGCTATTCAAGAATAAATAGATTCTCTTACATCTTACTTTCTTTGAGATAGTTCTTTTAGAAATTTCAACGTTATGACAACTTTGGAACTTCAGTCGATGAATAAGAAATAAGTGAATCATCATTCATGTAAGAATAGGAAACTTATAAATAACAATATACGTCAACCTGAATTGATGTACTTCAAAACCTCTCGAAATAGAACAAGCCCAATATCAATGTGAACAACGTGTTGCAGAAGGATACGAAAAAAGAAACCTTACATACCTTGTAGTCTCAATATGAATATACAATCTTAGACGTGCATACAATAGTCCTGCTTCTTCCTTATGTTTCACTCTACAACACAAGTACATAACGGAACCAACATTAACCACCAACTACCTTACAATGGCATATAATAACAATGAGTTACATGTTTGGCTTTAACATGTCATTTCCCCCTTGACACTACCATTTATGAAATTATCATACCAATAATCCCACAATATTCCCAACATAAACCAAAATATCATAAACCACTAGTATGTCACACCAAGTTCATACTTTCCACTCTTCATCACCACAACATCACAATTATTCCATCAAATCACCTTAATGCACCTCATATTACATATCGGCCAAAATTCCATAATTTACACTTATATGAAAATAACAAGTTTAATAACATAATCACACCATACATGTTCATATTTCATCCATACCATGCTCTTTCATCCAAAGCACAAGTCATATTTCAAGCTTAAATCCCATGGATAACAAATCTTTTACAAAAACACAAAGTACCATGTTCAACACTTACAAGCATAACCAACATGATTTACATACTCTCCCATGCATATAATATATTAATCCATAAGAATAATCACTTACCCAAGCTTCAAAAATGATGATCTTGCTCCAAAAGTTGACCTTGAACTCTTAGGGTTTGAGAGAAAATAAGTTGAGAAATATCTAGAAAGTATGAGATTTGCAAGTGATTAAAAATCAGAGTTTTTCCCCTTTATATAGGCCCTCAATTTCCATCCTTATACACTCTTATGGCATTAAATGTTTGGTCTAGAAGGTCATGGCAATAATGGATCATTTGACCCATTTTGGGCCATGTCTTTTATTCTATTTTGGGCCTCAATTTAGGCCCAATTGCACATGTTAGCTTATCCCACCAACTTTAATGTGTAATTCACCATATATCTCATGTTTAAATAATTCCATAATGTCACGACAACATTCGCTTACGAGAGTCATGTTTGTCGTCTCAATCGCAAAAATAGGAATTCTAGCCACCCATGGCTTACTTGAACTTAATTTGATAAATACTTGTGTTTCATGACTTGATCATGTAGGAGTATGTAGGAGGGTATTGAGGTATTTGAAGCTTTAACAACTCTAAAAGAACTCCAAGTAACCAAAAGAAACCATGGAAGAATCGACGTTGCATTGCGTTGCAAAACGAGCCCGGAAGGCCAAATTTCTTGTGCCTTGCGCCACTAGCTGCAAAGCAAGCAGTGGCACAAGATCTGTGTTCCCTCTGAATCAGGTGTCTTGCGCCACACCCCCTGAAACAGGGAGTGGCGGAAGTTTTAACACCTTGCTGAAATTTTTTTCCCTTTTTGCAAATACTAGCATACCTTCCAATATCCCATCAAAGCACTTCCAAATACTTACTTATTGCTCTCAACACTAAGTAAACATGAATCCAAGGTGTCAAATAGGGTCTAAAATGTATGGGGTATTACATTTTTCCCCCCTTAGAAACATTCGTCCTCGAATGTTAACAACATCGTCTCATGTACAACAAATGCATCTCTATATTAACGTACACCTACATATACACATAATGCTCTTAAATACTTACTTGTTATTGGTCTACTTCCACATTTTGAACATTTTCTTCCTTTTGAAACAAATATGGGTACGTCGATTTCATCATTTGTTTTTTTTCCTCAACTTCTCATGCGATCTCTTCGAGTTGTTGATTCCTTCAAAGAACTCTTATAGAAGTTACGTCTTTATTTTTTAACCTTTTAACTTGTCGGTCTAAAGTAACAATAGGTATCTCTTCCTAGTGAAATCCTTCGTAATTTGTATATTTCCAATGGGAGCACTATGAAATGAAACTCTTATGCACTTTCGGCAAATTTTACATCCTTTCTTTCCAAATCCCCTTACCCTTTTCATTGGTGACGCTTTTAGGAGTACTTAATCATCTATGATCACAAACATCTACTATACCATTACGATATGTTCCTTTAACTATACTAAATTTACCGACAGATAGAGATATTTCCATTGACTTAACTAAGAACCCCAGTGTCCCATTAATTTTGTAGTAGTCGATGGAGTAACATACGATAAAATAGAGATCGGATCAGTCAATACATATACATCATGTAAACATATGGTAATATACCTGTACCTCCATCAGGATATGCCTCCGCATCCGGCCGGTCCACTAAAGCATAGGTGCGATTTAGAGCTCCACTGGAACTGGCTGCTCCTCTGGCACCTCTACCACGACCAGCAGACTGTACACCAGCCGCCTATGCCACATCGGCTGACCCTGTAGGTCGTGTCATACTACCCGTAGGCCTCTGTAGGCATTCTCTCATCATGTGTCTTGGCCTACTACACACAAAGCAAACATTCGTATCAAACCGGCATTCGCCTGTATGAAATCTCCCACAGCACGGGCACAACTGACAAGAAAATCTTGTTGCCTGTGATTCATGAATCCCACTACTCTGTTCAGATCGACCACCTCTAGACCCGCAGAATTGAGAATGAGCACCTGTTGTGGAATAAGAGGATGAGGGTCTAGGCGGTAACATTCGAGATTCAAATTCTCTTGGGGACACCATAGAGTGCTCCATAGGTCTCGCCCTTTTTGATGTCCCTTCCTCAGCTTTCTGTGTCCTCTTTCTTTGCCTTTGTTCCTCCATTTTATGCGCAAAGGCCTGTATTCTAGCTATGTCCATATCTCGATTTAAGGCAGCAATAGTGCAGTCTCATACCAAATAAGGCTCCAATCTGTTCACATATCGATGGAATCTGTCTTCCATAGTGGCTACTACATTTGGAGCATATCTATCCAAGGAATTAAACTGTAAACTATATTCTCTGACACTCATATTTCCCTGACGTAAATTCAGAAATTGGTCTGCACGTGCCTCCCAAATTTCATATGGGAGGTAATGATCAAGAAATGCCATTCTAAATTCTTCCTAACCAGCTTGGAGTGCATCAATACCTCTTGATCTTTTCAAGTCCTCATACCACAAAATAGCCTCGCCCTTCAGTCTATAAGCTGCTAGCTCAACCGTTTCTACACCTGTTACGTGCATCACCTCTAGTGCTCTTTGAACTTGGTCCATGAAATCCTGTGGATCTGCTTTCGGATCGGACCCTGTGAATATAGGAGGGTCTAATTTTAGAAAGTCATGTGTATGCCGACTAGCTGCTCTAGCCGCGTCATCTTCATTTACCATTCGACCAGTTCGTCCCTGGGTTTGTGCAGCCACTAACTGTGTCAACATGTGTACTGCATTTCTTAAATCTTGATCTGTGGCATTCATTGGTGGTTCTGTGGGTACTTCTCTACCTTTTGGCTCTTTTGGAGCTGGAAAGGTATAAGAAGACCGCGATGCAATTTCAGCGTCAACTCCACCTTGACTAACTTGGTCAGGTGGTAACCTACTCATTCCTTCATCGGCAGGCACATCTACCTGCTTCCCTGTACCTCTACCTCTTCTTGTAATTGACATTTTACTATAACAAAGAAAAACAATTACCCTGGTCAAATACAATTAAACTTACAACACTGGCTCTATTGTACGATCTAGAAATGAAGGAAAGAAACAACATCCTAAATGTCCCGTAGCCTCCTACTTATAAATGTGGTGCACAACACATTGATAAGTAAGACTCTACTCAGACACGGCTTTGTAGACACCCTTAGAACGACCTGCTCTGATACCACTTTTGTCATGCCCCGAATCCCATTCGGGACGGACTGGCACCCAAAACCGATATGGCCCGAGAGAACCAATCTTTGCTCATGATCACTCGTATGCATAACCTCGTATGAAGATTATTCTACCTTATGCAACTATGCGGAAATAATGAACATGGAAATATTTGCCATAAATATATATACAACACTTGGCCATTTGGGCCATCACGTCGAACTGAACGTACGTCTTACCTTCACATACCCACACATGTCTACAAAAGCCTCTAACAGATACATCTCAAACCAACTTAAAGTCGGGACAAGTCCCCGCTTTATACTATATTTACAATATCAAAACAAATGTACAACTATGACCCAGAAAGCTCTGAACCCAATGGAGCTCACCAAAACTCTGAAAATGATCCCCAGTCTACAGAGGAGGTCTACTAATGCCTGCACCTGCAACATGTAAGGTAAGTTCCCCCGAGGGGGTCAGTACAAAGAATGCACTGAGTATGTAAGGCTCATAAGAAATAGCATCATACATAAGGATGTCAATAGAGTAAAATATGAGGGAATAGACAATGTGGATAAACCATCATTTTATATAATATCTTTTATAATTACTCTCCTTCAAGGGAAATTACCTTCACTCAAGAGACTTGCCTCCAATAGACTCTTCTATATGCAAGAGATTCTTCCTTGCTTCTATGTTCATTACCACTATTGTTCATCTACTTGGTTAGTAGGTTGTAAAAGAATAACATTCATCCACATACATCCACTCTAGCGGTGGGGTAACAATATAACATACATCTACTCTATCGGCGGGTTAACATGCATCCACTCTATTGGTGGGTTAACATACATCCACTCTCATGGTGGGTTAACATACATCCACTCTCAAGGTGGGTTAGCATACATCCACTCTCATGGTGGGTTAAAATACATCCACTCTCATGGTGGGCTAACATACATCCACTCTCATGGTGGGTTAGCATGCATCCACTCTCATGGTTTGTTAACATACATCCACTCTCATGGTGGGTTAACATACATCCACTCTCATGGTGGGTTAACATACATCCACTCTCAAGGTGGGTTAATATACATCCACTCTCATGGTGGGTTAGCATACATCCACTCTCATGGTGGGTTAGCATACATCCACTCTCATGGTGGGGTAACATACATCCACTCTCATGGTGGGGTAACATAAATGACATAACATAATATTGGGATTATTCCATATTGAACTTATACCCTCTAGAATGTGATCCATACTCAATGAAACATCTAATAACCATGCACGTTACTCCTTTACAATCTAATACCCTTTACATAGTTATAAGAGTGACACATTAAAGATCATGACATTAAAGCACACACGTATATATATTACTTCACTCCTTTACCTCATGAGATTGACATCTTCACTTGTGAGGAATAGATATATTAACTTGCACATCACCTCCTTTATTACTCTTATGAGATTGGTACTCTTACTTATGAAAGATTAGTACAAAGATAATCATAATATTCTTGGACTTTGGAACCTAACATGATTGGATAATGCTATTCAAGAATAAATAGATTCTCTTACATCTTACTTTCTTTGAGATAGTTCTTTAGAAATTTCAACGTTATGACAACTTTGGAACTTCAGTCAATGAATAAGAAATAAGTGAATCATCATTCATCTAAGAATAGGACACTTATAAATAACAATATACGTCAACCTGAATTGATGTACTTCAAAACCTCTCGGAATAGAACAAGCCCAATATCAATATGAACATGTTTCAGAAGGATATGGAAAAAGGAACCTTACATACCTTGTAGTCTCAATATGAATATACAATCTTAGACGTGCATACAATAGTCCTGCTTCTTTCTTATGTTTCACTCTACTACACAAGTACATAACGGAACCAACATTAACCACCAACTACCATACAATGACATATAATAACAATGAGTTACATGTTTGGCTTTAACATGTCATTTCCCCCTTGACACTACCATTTATGAAATTATCATACCAATAATCCCACAATATTCCCAACACTGACCAAAATATCATAAAGCACTAGTATGTCACACCAAGTTCATACTTTCCCTCTTCATCACCACAACATCACAATTATTCCATCAAATCACCTTAATACACCTCATATCACATATCGGCCAAAATTCCATAATTTACACTTATATGAAAATAACAAGTTTAATAACATAATCACACCATACATGTTCATATTTCATCCATACCATGCTCTTTCATCCAAAGCACAAGTCATATTTCAAGCTTAAATCCCATGGATAACAAATCTTTTACAAAAACACAAAGTACCATGTTCAACACTTCCAAGCATAACCAACATGATGTACATACTCTCCCATGTATATAATATATTAATCCATAAGAATAATCACTTACCCAAGCTTCAAAAATGATGATCTTGCTCCAAAAGTTGGCCTTGAACTCTTAGGGTTTGAGAGAAAATAAGTTGAGAAATATCTAGAAAGCATGAGAGTTGCAAGTGATTAAAAATCAAATTTTTGCCCCTTTATATTGGTCCTCAATTTCCATCCTTAGCCACTCTTATAGCATTAAATGTTTTGTCTAGAAGGTCATGGCAAGAATGGGTCATTTGACCCATTTTGGGCCATGTCTTTTATTCTATTTTGGGCCTCAATTTAGGCCCAATTGCACATATTAGCTTATCCCACCAACTTTAATGTGTAATTCACCATATATCTCATGTTTAAATAATTCCATAATGTCATGACAACATTCGCTTACGAGAGTCATGTTCGTCGCCTCAATCGAAAAAATAGGAATTCTAGCCACCCATGGCTTACTTGAACTTAATTTGATAAATACTTGTGTTTCATGACTTGATCATGTAGGAGTATGTAGGAGGGTATTGAGGTATTTGAAGCTTTAACAACGCTAAAAGAGCTCCAAGGAACCAAAAGAAACCATGGAAGAATCGACGTTGCATTGCGTTGCAAAACGAGCCCGTAAGGTCAAATTTCTTGTGCCTTGCGCCACTAGCTGCAAAGCAAGCAGTGGCACAAGATCTGTGTTCCCTCTGAATCAGGTGTCTTGCACCACACCCCCTGAAACAGGGAGTGGCGCAAGTTTTAACACCTTGCTGAAATTTTTTTCCCTTTTTGCAAATACTAGCATACCTTCCAATATCCCATCAAAGCACTTCCAAATACTTACTTATTGCTCTCAACACTAAGTAAACATGAATCCAAGGTGTCAAATAGGGTCTAAAATGTATGGGGTATTACATCACCCACCTCAAACCACCCAATAGGTGACCTGCACTTCTTCCCATAGAGTGCCTCGAATGGGTCCATATCAATGCTAGAGCGATAATTGTTGTTGCATGAAAATTCAAACAATGGAAGGATTTGGTCCCAGTGACCACCAAAACCAATCACCCAAGCTCTCAACATATCCTCTAGTACCTGAATTGTCCACTCTGACTGACCATCAGTCTGAGAATGGAAGGCAGTGCTAAAAGCAAGCTTGGTGCCCAACGCTTCATGCAACCTGTCCCAAAATTTGGAAGTATACTTTGCATCCCTGTCTAAAATGATAGAAAGAGGCACCCTATGAAGTCTGATGATATTCTTGACATATATTTTTGCCAACTGCTGAGAGTTGTAATCTACATGAACTGGCAAGAAATGAGCTGATTTTGTAGTCGATCAACAATCACCCAAATAGAGTCATACTTCCTCAATGTCCTAGGGAGCCCCACCATAAAGTACATGGCAGTATGCTCCCACTTCCGCATAGGAATAGACATCCTCTGCAGTAAGCCCACAAGCCTTTGATATTCATACTTTACCTACTAACAGTTATGACATTTGGACATGTAATCCACCATGTCCCTCTTCATCCCTGACTACCAGTAAAGCTGTTTCAAGTTATGGTAAATCTTGGTCGGGCCCGGATGAATAGAATAACGCGAGCCATGGTCCCCTGAAAGTATATCACTGATCAAGTCACCAACCCGAGGAACACATAACCTTCTTTTAAACTACAATACCCCTCCAGCACCGAGAGTGGCGTCATCCCCCTCCCCGCTCACTACCTTGTTCCGGAGTGCATACAACTTCTTATCCTTGAACTGTTTGGCCTCAATCTGTGCCACAAATACTGATCTTACCTCTATACTAGCCAACATTCCACCCCTTTTCGAGACCCCAAACTGCATGCTCAAAGATGCTAGAGTATGAAACTTTATAGCTAATGGTTTCCTGGACACTCTCAAGAATGACAAGCTACCCATACTTATGGACTTTAGGCTCAATACATCTGCCACTATATTGGCCTTACCCGAATGATATTGAATAGTCATATCATAGTCCTTTAACAATTCCATCCACCGTTTCTGCCTTAAGTTCAAATCCCTTTGGGTAAATACATGTTGCAGACTATGATGGTCCGTGGAGACCTCACACTTGACACCATAAATATAGTGTCTCCAAATCTTCAAAGCGAAAACTACCACTGCCAACTCTAAATCATGGGTTGGGTAATTCCTCTCATGAGGCTTCAACTGCCTCAAAGCATATGCAATCACATTCTTATCCTGCATCAACACAGCACCCGAACCCAAAAGTGAAGCATCATAAAACACAATAAAATCCTTACCTTCAAACGACAGCGAAAGAATAGGCACTGTAGTTAAGAGTGTATTTAGCTTTTGAAATCTCTCCTTACACTGGTCTGACCAAACAAACGACACCTCTTTTTAAGTCAACATTGTCATGTGAGTTGCAATAGCTGTGAAGTTCTTGACAAACCTACGGTACTAGCTGACAAGACCCACAAAGCTTCTCACCTCGGTCACTGAACTAGGTGGAATCCGACTCTTAACTGCTTCAATTTTCTAAGGGTCCACTATCACTTCCTTCTCCAAAACCACGTGCCCCAAGAAGAAAATCAAAGACAATCAAAATTCACATTTGGAGAACTTAGCAAATAATCATCTTTCCCTCAGAATTCCCAAAACTATACGGAGATGGCCTGCATGTTCTTCCTTAGTTTTGGAGTACACAAGAAAATCATTAATAAACACAATCACAAAGGAATCCAGAAAAGATTTAAAGATGTCATTCATCAAACTCATAAAAGGTACAGGTGCATTAGTCAATCCAAAAGACATTACTAGAAACTCGTAATGACCATACTGAGTTCTAAAAGTTGTATTTGACATATCCTTCGATCTAATTTTTAACTGATGATAACCTGACCTCAAATTAATCTTTGAGAACCTATAGCTAATCAAACAAGTTATCTATGCGAGGCAAAGGATATTTATTTTGGATGGTTACCTTATTCAACTGCCTATAATTGATACACATCCTCATGCTACCATTTTTCTTCTTGACAAAAAGAACCGAAGCACCCCAAGGTGAAGCACTTGGATGAATGAAACCCTTGTCAACCAATTCCCGCAATTGAGTTTGGGGTTCCCTCAACTCTGCAGGAGCCATTAGATAAGGTGGAATAGATTAGGGCGAGTGCCCAGCTCTAAATCAATACAGAAGTCAATATCCCTATTTGGAGGCATACCAGGTAAATTTGAAGGGAATACATCCTGGAACGCAAAAACTACCAGAATTGACTCAATAGAAAGGGACCCTGCACCCACATCCCGAAAATGAGCTAGAAATGCGGAACACCCCTTCCCCCTTAGCCTCTTATCCTGGACATATGATATAATCCATACTGGTCTGGCCTTATACACTCCCTCCCACTCTAATTCCTTCATGCCAGGCATAGCTAGAGTCACTGTTTTGGCATTACAATTTAAAATAGCATAATACAGAGATAACCAGGTCATACACAAGATTACATCAAAGTCCAACATATATAAGATAATTAAGTCTACCCAAGTATGAAAACCAACAAACAAATAGGACAAGACCAATAAACATGGGTAACTACCACAGACTTCCCAACTGGAGTCGACACATGCACAAGATAGTCAAGAATATCACAAACCAGACTCAGACCCATAGCAAACTGAATAGACACATAAGAATAAGTAGATAATGGATCAAATAAGATAGAAGCCATACGGTCACAGAGGAAAGTAGGTTTGATAGGCCTGAGTCAATATAAATAGTACCTGTGATCACTGCGTCAGAAGCCTCAACATTAGTCTTTTACAGAAATGCATAACAATGGGCTCGATCATCAATCTGAGCTAACTCTCTACCCATCTACGCTCCTGCGCCGCCGTTACGACGACTACTTGCCTGATTTCCCCATCCACCCCATGGACGACCCTTGCAATTACCCCTTTTTCTACTTACTAGAACCACTGCCTGAGCCTGCTGCTATGTTTGGCCATTCGCCTGTCTCACTGGATACTTCCTATTAAAATGAACAACAACACCATAATGATAACATCCACACTCCAGAGAAGGCCGACTGATAGAAGATTAAGAAGCCCCTTGGCCTTTAACAACCTGAGTCTGAGAAGGACCTTTAGTCTGTACCATAATAAAAGCTGGCATAACTGACTGAATAGGGCGAGATGAAAAGGCCTGTTGTCCCTTAGAATAGAATCCACTAAAATTACCAACATTTCGATACTTCTTGGCTAACATCTTAGCCTGTCCCACCTGCGCTACACCTTTCAACTTCTTCACATAGTCTGACACATCATTAAACACCCTTTCCAGCAGAACTCATCTACACAGTTAAAACCTGAAGATCATAATTCAATCCCTTAACAAAGAGACGGATCCTCTCTTTTTTAGTAGTCAACAACGGAGTAGCATAGCGAGATAAAGTATGAAACTTTGCTCCATAAGCCGCAATAGTCATATCACCCTGTTCCAAAGCCAAAAACTCATCCTTCTTACAATCACGGAGGGAACGGGGTACATACTTATCCAAAAATAGAGTATGAAATTGCTCCCAAGTCAAAGGAGGCAAAACAGGTTATCGACATTCAACATATGCCCTCCACCACTTATTAGCATCCTTTTTCAGTAGAAAAGTCACAAACTCAACCCCATGTTGCTTCACAATACCCATTTTATGCAACCTTTCATAGCAATCAATAATAAACTTAAAAGCGTTCTCAGATTCTGTACCCTAAAATTTATGAGGTTTTATCTTCAAGAACTTAGTAAGCGAATCATGTTCAGTACCAGTCATCAGAGAACCTAAAATCGGGTGAGAAAAAGCATTTGTGCCCAAAGTCTCATCCATCCTAGGAGCCATAGAAATAGTAGGGTGAAAACTGGAGCCTGGTATGCCGAAACAATGGGGTTGGCTCTAGTCCCAACCAACCCGCTCAGAAAGGCTAACACTTGCTGAATGACCTCAGTAGACATGGGAGGTATATCTACAACTCCAACTGGTGCCACCACTTCGGGCTCCATCTCCTGCTTCTCTGCTGCTTCCCTCTCCTTAAAATGATCTCATTATCCTGACCAGCAGCTGTGTGAGCTCCACCTATGGAGGGTGTGGCTCATCCCCATCCTCTCTCCCTTACTCGTCCCCTTTTTCTCACGGCTGGCTCCTCAGCTGGAGCAGCCGGTGCGGGGGTTGCTGCTCGAGTTCCATTAGATGTAGGATTCACTATCTGTGGACAAAAGAGTAAAGAGATCAGATACCAATTTGGGTCACCAGATACCAATTAGAATCAATTCAAAGCATGAAAGAAGCAAGAAAGACAGATTTCTTAAAGCCCTATAGCCTTCCGAAGAAAAGTACAGACGTCTCCGTACAGTTCCACTAGACTCTACTGGACCTATTTTGGTTCAATGAGTTCAACAAAACCTAGGCTCTGATACCAAGTTTGTCATGACCCAAACCCATCGTAAGTGGCACCCACACTACTCACCCGATGGGAGAACCAATAACTCCAGAAGTATTGAACAACACTTAGATAAAATATGAAAATTATCCCATAAATAGTTTAATAAGTAGCCAATCCAACAACTTAAGAAATGAGGAAACAAAATATCAAAACTAAAATCCCCTAGAACCCAAAAGTTGATGTACCAAAACATACTACAAATGTTAAGAGGGGATGCAACCCCCAAAACTAAAGGAAAGTAACAAGTCCAAACAAAGTACAATGTCCAAGGAAGATAAATCTCATGGCCGGATATGCTGCTCTCCCTAAAATCTAGAAATCAGTTGCTGAAGTCATAAGTGAGGTCTCGAAGAATCCGTTAGAATATATGTTGCACTCACAGAAATAAATGCAGGTGTAGTATAAGCACACAATAAAACATAATATACTGGTAGGGTCATCAGCTAACCTAAGATGAAAATATCGACACTAAACCAAAATATAGTACAATTAGCTAACACATGCTCATACATTATACATTCATCACATAAGTACATATGGAATTTAAGAGGCAACACCAACAAATCAACAATTATCACCAAGTCAAAGATAGTCAATTCAAGTCAAGATAAATAAGCTAATATCAAACAAAACAATTATAGTTTCCTCGGTCCACTCAAGGAACCATCACACCATTACATATCTTGTAACCCGTACATGCATGCAAAGGGTTATATACCCATCCTCTAGATATGACCTGCAGGGGACGATTACCGTCCATACTAAAACCCTATACATGAATGTCTGTAATCCTTAATCCAACCATAACCTGTGAGAACGTTCCAAAGACGGTAACATTCAACAATTCATAATATAAGGCAGGCCAAGTCATAAAGCAAGTAAACAATGCATGAACCACACCCATAAGCATACATTAACCAATCACACTACAAAGTAGTTAATATATACAAATAATACAAGTTGGATTAATTACACCACCATCACCTACCTCGAATCAAGCTTGCACAACTCTAAGCCGGAGCTTTGCCTTCCCATTCCCTTTCCACTTGTTTTTGGTCTAAAACATACATATAATTACCATATTAATGAAATGACAAACATGATGGGATTTATAACTCACCCCCAGCCTCCTAAGGTAAGTTCATGATCGTTTCTTTATCGTTCAAGGGCTATTTTCCCCCATAATTCACCTAAAACTACCAATTTCATGAAGTGTTTTGTGAATTAACGGAATGCAAGGCCAATTTCATGGTTAATAAATAAAACCCATTAATCTAATGCTGATTTTCAACCCTTGCACCAGCAATCATCCAAATATCCACCCTAAAATCCTCCCCGAACTCCGTAATTTATGGGTTCTAAGGATTAGTAAGTAATTACAAGTTAAAGGGAATGAAATCCTTACTTTAACAAAGTTAAAAGGAGGAAAACTGATGATTTTTGTCCTAAATTGCCCTTTTCTTATTCCAAAATGAGTTTAGAAAATATAAACTATTTTGGGGGGGGGGGGGAATCCTCTTAAACTGCGATTTCTACCGCTATAGCGGCATTGGTCACCCTTGAACACCGCTATAGCGGTAATTCTCTGCTATAGTGGTCATTGCTATAGCAGTGTGCACGCCACTATAGAGGTGTCGACGAGACAATAAGTCCATCTTCTCCCAGAATTCTCACTTTTTACAACATACTTTGATCTTGGGATATTCCAAATTCATTACGCTAAGATCCTACTTTACAACATACTTTACGCTAAGATCAATTTTGAGAGTTCTACTAACCCAAATTCAGTTTCATAAAATTCTACGGGTTTCTTATCACCTTAGATAACTAGAAATTAACACCATTTCTGACAAACCAGTCTAAATCATTTACAGATTTCCCTAGACTATCCCTCACTCTGAAATGAGGCGAAACTAGCCCAACCTGAATTTTGTAACTTCCAAACCAGAAGGAATTTAGTCACGAGATTTTAAACGTAGAACATACACGTAACAACGAAGAGGATCGTTACATATCTAGAACTTGGTTTGGTAGTACTTGAGGTGAAATTTTAGGACTCTCTCAGGGAAGAAAATGATTGCAAGCTTTCTTTGTTACCCTTGTTTAGTTTATATAACCCACCATTAATTGTACTTGTCCTTAGTCAACCATTTTGAGTTTAACCATAATTCATTTTCTTTGTAACTCATATGATATGTATAGCCTTGTTCCTGTATGGTAAATATCCTTGAGTCTTATTTGCAAGAGTAGAAAATTATGTTGTGAAAAACTCTGTTAAGTGTGTGGTATTTAAAAAAAGAAAATAATTTGCAAGATGATGCTTAATTTATGAAATAGAAAAATAAAAGGAGAAGGAGATAATTGTGCAAGCATCATCTTGACGATCAAATCATTGAACATATTCATAAAAAGGTGATGTTTAAAAAAAATCTGGTTGGAGGCTTGTTGGGTGGTGCAATAGACTCAAGGTATATAGCGTACAAAGGAATGTGACATAATTGACTTTATAACTCTACCAAATTCTTTACTCTACTTTATAACCAATGCAAGTCCTACATGATCCCAATTTGAGAGGTCCTACATTAGTGGAGAGCAACTCGATTACCAATTTTATGGTATTCCCTAAAGGTATAAGGTACTTCTTTGTGAGTGTGAGGTATTGTAATCAACTTTCTTGAGATTCATCTGATAATTCTATCTATAGAGAGTGTTTGCATCTTCTTTCTTATGAGTTTGTCCAAAGATTAATGCATGCTTTAACTTCGAGTGTCATATCCATATGACGAGGAGTGTTATATACACCTATGGATATGGTTTGAGTAGATTCATGTTTTTAATACTTGTGTGTCATGTTTAGGGGTGTTTATGTTATAATTTTTATTTGCTTGGAACGAGCAAAAGCTCAAGTATCGGGGTATTTGATGGGAGTAAAAGTCTTAAGTTTATTGAGTCTTTTTGACATGATCTTGATTTATTTTGGTCTTTTATTCTGCAGGTATTACTAATTTCTTTGTTGAATGTGTTCAGGTGAAGTTAGGCCCAAAATTAGTGCTAAACGAATCAAAAAGTGGAGAAAATTACACTTTATTGGAGTGGAAGGGCCCTCACAATCGTGCAGTGTTAAACTTCAATCACACAGGAAAGGAAGAATGGTAGCTAGCAGTTGGAAGCCCTGCGCGGTCAGCTGCGCGAAGTGTCTCCAGCCATGCGGTCGCGTAGAGCACGACTAAACAAATCAAATTAATTAAGGGTATTTTTGGAATTTCACAAGTGACCAGCCCATGATTTATAAGTTGAACTTGTCCCAAGGTTTAGAGAATAACTTTTGAAGCGGGTAAATCACAAGGAGCAAGAACAAGAACCAAGAATGAAGAAGGGTACACCACTCCAATCCAAAATGAAAGTTAGGATTAAGAGTTGTTTGTAATGTCTTCTAGTTTTCTCTATATTTTTGTGAACTTGTTTTATTTTTATGGAGTAAACTCTAAATAGGATAAAGAAAATATGATGTAGGGTAATTGCTATTGGATTATGCTTTTATTAGGATGCATAGAACCGTGAATTGCTATTTATATTGGTATTAAAAAGTTAGTTATCTTTTGCATTTTAATTGAAAGAAAAGTGCCTTGATTATTATCTTTTCATCTCATGGTTCAATTCTTGATTGATAGTGTAATGAAGTAATTGAAGATCTTGAGAATTTTTATTAAGAATTGAAGTTAGAAAGTATTCGCAAAAATACTAGAACTAGTCTTTCCGATACATTCGTGCACAGGTTTACTTTGTTTTTCATTAATAGTGTATTGGAAGTCAAATTTATTCGAAAGAAAAGTTTTACTTATTGATAAAAATAGTAACCAACTTCTGTATTTGTAAGAAGAAAAAATATTTATTTGTGAACCTTGAATTATAGCATAACCTTAGGTTTGCAACCTTGACATCGTATCGTCTGTATCCCTAATTTCTTTAATTGATAATCAGATTTTGATATTTGTTTCAAGTTTTGTTGCATAACCATTGGTAAAATAATTTACACTTACAACATAGTGGTATTACCACACAACTTTCAAGATTTGATACACTTACAACATAGTGGTATTACCACATAACTTTCAAGATTTGATTACCAATATAATACTAAACAAATTGTATTGAATTTCTACTAAAAACAATCCCTTTGGAAACGATTCTTTATTATACTATCTTTGACTATTGAAGCTATTAGGTATATAGTGTTTTGCGCTCGTCACCCGAAAGATGTAGGTCACCCTTGGGTTAGAATGCGATCTGTTCTACAGTTGAGGTCTTAGAATAGTCACTGAAAGATGCTCTGCACTTAACAAAAAGATGAGCACCTGTAGAATCAGTACACTAAAAACAATGGTGTATTGGTAAGGTCATCGGCAAACCCAAAATCAGATATGTGAACAAGCAACCATAACTTAGTAACACAAGTACAACCATGAATGCTTACCATGTAAATTTACCTCAAGTTTATGACACTTAACCTTGTTCAATAACACCATAGAATTCAGTCAAATACAAGTCAAGATGGACAACAACTCAAGTCAAAACCTTTACTACCAACAAGAATCCAAGTCAACAAACCATGGCTCAATAGCAAAATGCTAACCATGTCTCAAATACATAAGTAGACAGACATTTGAAGAGTTATACCAATTATTTATAATACAGCCCGGACTACTCAAGGATCTATTCCAACAACAACTATGTTAATAATCATAAAT
This sequence comes from Capsicum rhomboideum, assembly GCA_031232105.1. NCBI lineage: Eukaryota > Viridiplantae > Streptophyta > Magnoliopsida > Solanales > Solanaceae > Capsicum > Capsicum rhomboideum. Next base: position 121,225,854 of record CP124711.1, read on the forward strand.
CCTGGTTCACTCAAGAAACCAATTATAACAAGTCAACACATAAGCCCAATTCACCCAAGGAACAAAATCTAACAAGTAAACATAGAAATTCGGTTCACTTAAAGAACCAAATATAACAAGTCAACACATAAAACCAGTTCACTCAAGGAACCATCACACTCACTTATCCCTTATACACACATGCTAAGGGTCTTATGGTCGGCTACTAGCCATGACCTGTAGGGGACGAGCTTTGGTCCATGTACCAAATCCCAGACATAGAGTGTCTGTCAACCTTATACCAACCAATCCCATGAAGATGTCCAGGTACTGGTACATCCCACAAGAATCAATAAGTATCATAACAATCACAACCACAATGATAACAGTAATCATACTTGTAAAACCAACAAGCTTTTAATAAATGTTCATTGCATGTGATAAACACTTAGGTTATAAAATAATCATTCACTTTCTTAGAACATGTATTATAACAAGTATATGAAGAAACAATTATTATGCACACATAAAAAAAAAGTTGGGTTTCAACAACATTAAACCATCACCTACCTCAATTCAAGCCCCAAAATGCTCTAACGAACTTGATCTTTGCCTTTTCTTGCAACCTCAACTTGATTGTGGTATAAAAACACCAATACAACACATAATCAATCAAATTACCCAACAATATCAAGGATTATAACCTACTCCCAAAACTCCAAGGCAAAATTTATGATCATTCCTCCGATTCTAGGATTTTCTATCATCATTCCACCTTAATCCTACCAATTTCATTTTTTATCCAATTCACCTAATTGCACTAGAAAAATCAGTTAGATCAAGTTAAATCCTCCCCCAAATCCATAAACTAGTGATTCTATGCATAAATAATCTAAAAACTAGTTAGTGGAAGTGATTAACTTATCTTTACAAAGAGTTTGATGGAAAATAGGTGGAATTAGCCCTAAATTGCCATAACTATGCCCAAAATAAGAGTAGAATGAAAATAACATTTTTGGGGTATTTTTTGTATTAATCAGAACATATCCTGATATAGCAGTACTATCCCGCTATATCGGGATCTTCCCGCTATGGCGGGATTGACCAAAGCTGACTACCACTATAGCGGTGCAGTGGTAGCGGTCTGCCACCCGCTATAGCGGGTTAGGCGAGGCAGAAACTCGGGATTGCTCTCAGTTTTTCCTTTTTCCTTCAGATTTTGACATCCTAAGCTAATCCCTTAACGTCAAGTTTGATATCAAGGGTTCTAGTGACCCGAATTCACTTTCAAAAGATCCTACAGATTCCTTACTATCTTGATTATCATAAAATTACCTCAAATTACATAACCTTTAACTAATTCATTCTCAGATTTTCCTAGACCACACCATGCTTGAATTTTGTCGAAGATTAGCCTAGCCTGAAATTTCTACCTCCCAATATGGGGAAAACCTTAACCCAAATTTTGGCACACTAGAATTACCTATAACGACGGAAATGGTCATTATAACAGATACCAATTTACCCATCGTTCATCCTCAAATGATCACACAAAAAAACAGGGCAAGTAAGAAGGAAAAGAGTACATGTATCCTCAAACAAGTGAGGATACTTGTGCCGCATATCCCTCTCAGTTTTCCAAGCAGCTTCCTCGATAGGAGAATGCTTTCATTGGACCTTTATAGACCAAATTTCCTTCATCCTCAACTTCCAGACATCCTAGTAAAAAATTACAACCAGCTCATCCTCATATGAAAGATTCTTATCAAGCAAAACCAAATCCCATTTAATAATGTAATCCCCATCTCTATGATAACTCTTAAGCATAGACACATGAAACACCAGATCCCTGACAGGCTTGGTAGAAAAACCAACCTATAAGCTATCAGGCCTACATCATCAAAAACCTCAAATGGACTAATATATTAAGGGCTAAGCTTACCCATCTTTCCAAACCACATAACTCCCTTCATAAGAGATACTTTTAACAAACCTTGCTTATCGGGTTTGAATGACATGTCTATCACCTTGCTTATCGGGTTTGAATGACATGTCTATCACCTTGCGATTCGTATATTTCTTTTTCCTACTCTGGACTACTAACAACTTTCTTTGAATGAACCTCACCTTTGCTTGAGCTTTCTTCACCAAGTCTGCACCCAAAGAATTCACATCACCAACTTCGAACTATCTTATAGGAGATCTACACCTCCTCCCATAGAGTGCTTTGAAAGGAGTTATACCGATGCTAGAATGGTAACAATTATTGTATGAAAACTCACAAAGTGTAAAAAACTTATCCCAATAACCACCAAAGTCAATCACACAGGCCCTTAACATATGCTCTAGCACCTGAATAGTTCTCACTGACTGTCCGTCAGTCTGAGGATGAAAAATGATGTTGAAGTCAAGCTTAGTGCCCAACTCTTCATGTAACATGTCCCAAAACTTAGAGGTAAATTTCTTACCTCTATCAGAAATGATAGAAATTGGCACCCCATCCAGCCTCAATATCTCCTTGATACAAATTTTGGCTAACTGTTTCGAGTTATAATCTACTTTAATTGGGATGAAATTTGCTGAGTTGGTCAGCCTGTATACTATGAACCAAATAGAGTCATGCTGCCCCAAGGTCTTAAGAAGACCCACCATGAAGTCCATAGCTATCCTCTTTCATTTCTACTCGGGAATAGACATCTTCTGAAGTAAACTCGTAGACCTTTGATGCTCATAGTTCACCTGCTAACAATTGTGGCATTTAGACACATACTCAATTATATCCTTCTTCATCCCGGGCGACCAATAGAGTTGTCTTAAGTCAAGGTACATCTTGGTGGCATCCGAATGAATAGGGTATTGAGACCCATAAGCTTCTGCAAGCAAACCTGAAATAAAATAACCAACCCGAGGCACGCACACATGTCCCCTCACCATCAGTACCCCATACGCATCAAGTGTGGCATCAGAAGTTTCACCACACACTACTTTGTTCCAAAGTTTGTTCAATTTCTCATCTTCAAACTGTCTGGTCTTTATTTGATCAAGGAGTGTTGACCATACTTCCACATTAGCCAATGCTCCCCCCTTTCAGAAATACCAAACTGCATAAACTGTGATGCTAGAGTCTGAATCTCTCTAGCCAAGGGTCGCCTTGCCACGCTCAAACAAGCCAGACTACCCATACTTACCAACTTCCGGCTCAATGTATCTGCCACCATATTGGCCTTACCCGGATGGTATTGGATGGTTACATCAAAATCCTTCAACAATTTCATCCACCTTCTTTACCTCAAATTTTAAATCCTTTTGGGTGAAAATATGTTGCAAACTATGATGATTTGTGAACACTTCACACTTGACACCATAGAGGTAGTGTCAGTAAATCTTAAGTGCAAAGATCTCTGCTGACAACTCCAAATCAATGGTTGGATAATTCTTCTCATGAGGCTTCAATTGCCTTGAAGCATAGGCAATCACATTCTTGTCCTACATTAACACAACACCCAAGCCAAAGCGTGAAGCATCACAAAATATAATAAAATCTTTACCTTCAATAGACAGGGAAAGAATGGGAGTTGTAGTCAAAAGTGTCATGAGCTTTTGGAAGTTCTCCTCACACTTGTACGACCATACAAAAGGCACAACCTTCTGAGTCAACCTTGTTAAGTGAGTAGCAATGAAGGCAAAATTCTTAACAAACCTACAATTATAACTAGCAAAACCCACAAAATTTCTAACCTCAATCACAGATCTAGGCCGAACCTAACTCTTAACAGCCTTAATCTTCTGGGGATCTACTATTACCCTCTTTTCTAAAACTACATGCTCTAAAAAGGTAATAAAAGACAACCAAAACTGGCATTTATAGAACATAGCATACAACTGCTCTTCTATAAGATCCCCAAAACAATACGAAGATGGCATGCATGTTCCTCCTTACTCTTGGAGTAAACCAAAATGTCATCAATAAAAACAATCCCCAAAACAATACGAAGATGGCATGCATGTTCCTCCTTACTCTTGGAGTAAACCAAAATGTCATCAATAAAAACAATCATGAACGAATCCGAGAAATACTTAAAGATGCCATTCATCAAGCTTATGAAAGCTACCGACACATTAGTCAACCCAAAGGATATCACCAAAAACTCTTAATGCCCATATCGAGTCCTAAAAGTTATCTTATGTATATCCTAAAGATGAATCTTTAACTGGTGATAACCCAACCTTAAGTCTATCTTGAAGAAAACTAAAGCACCCTGTAACTGGTCAAAAAGATCATCTATTCGGAGCAAGGGATACTTATTCCTGATGGTAACCTTATTCAATTGTTTGTAGTCAGTACATATTCTCATGCTACCATTTTTTGTCTTAACGAATAATACTGGAGCACCCTAAGGAGAAGCACTAGTACCAATGAATCCCTTATTAAGTAGCTCTTGCAACTAAATCTTGAGTTCCCTTAATTCAGCCAGAGGGCGAGTGCCTGGCTCCAAATCAATATAGAATTCAATGTCTCAGTCCGGAGGCATACCAGAAAAATCTATGGAAAAAACCTCCTGAAATTTTAACACCACGGGAACTGACTCAACAGAAGAAGACTCTGCACTAACATCCCAGAGATGTGCTATAAAGGCCGAACACCCTCTCCCAACTAACTTCTTAGCCCAAATAAAAGATATAATTTTCACAGGCTTTGGCTTATACACACTTTTCCACTCTAACTTATCCATCCCGGGCATCTCAAAAGTTATAGTTTTAGCATTACAATTTAGAACACGATGATATGGAGATAGTCAAGTCATACCAAGGATAATATCAAAATCAAGCATATCCAAGATTATCAAATCTACCCAAGTCTGGAAACCCATGAACAATACAGAACATGCACGATACACATAGGTCACTACCACAGAGTCTCTAACTGGAGTAGACAGATAAACAAGATAGTCAAATATATCATAAATCAAGTCCAATCCCAAGGTAAATCTAACAAATACATAAGAATAAGTGGAACCTGGATCAAACAAAATAGTATCCATTCTATTATAGACAAAAATAGCACCTGTAATGACGGCATCAGAAGCTTTGGCCTTGATCTTTCCTAGAAAGGCATAATAGTGAGCTCTATCATCAATCTAGGTAACCTCTCTAGTAGGTTGCGCTCTGCTCTCCCTGTATTACCACCCCCTCGATTTCCACCATGGCCTCTCTGATGATTACCTCGCCCACTATATAAATGAACCTTTCCATTACTATTACCTCCACTACCTCTATCAATAGGAACCACAGCTCTACCCTTGCTGGCCCTATAACCTAGCCTGTCTCTAAGGACTTTCTCTCTTGAAGTTCCCCACAACACCGCAAGTATAGAAACCTTGATCTAGAAAAGGCCTGTTAGTCAAAGAATAAGAAGCCTTTTGGCATCTATCAATTGAGAGTTGCTGAGTTTCCCCTGACTGACCCCCTATAGAAGCTGGTAGAGCTGATTGAATAGGGCGAGCCAGATAGGTCTGATGGCTATGACCCATGGAATAAAAATAGCCAAAGTTAACCGCATTCCGGGACTTCTTTGCTAAAACCTTTGCCTGACCAACTTGCTTGACCCATTCTACCTTTTTCACATAATCAGCAACCTCATTAAAGGTCTTTTCGGCAAAAATCATATGAACAGACAAAACCAGCAAGTCAGTGTTCAGGACCTTCATAAAAAACAGAATCCTCGCATTATTTATACCAAGTAACTGAGTAGCATAACCATACAAAGCATAAAACTTGGCCTCATACGCTGTAACAGACATATTGCCCTGCTTAAGGGCTAAAAACTCATCCTTTTTGTGATCACAAAGAGAATGGGGTACATACTTTTCCAAAAATAGGGTATGGAACTGAGCCCATGTCAATGGAGGTAAAGCTGGTGACTGACACTTCATATAAGCCCTCCATCACTGCTTTGCATTACTTTACAGCTGCAAGGTAACAATCTCAACACCATGCTGCTCTATAATACCCATTTTATACAGCCTTTCATAACAATCAACAATGAACCCAAATGCATCTTCAATCTTAGAGCCAACAAAAGTAGTAGGTTTTATCTTTAGGAACTTAGTCAGCATGTCATGTTCAGTCCCAGTCATGACAAGACCTAACACTAGGCGAGGGAAAATCTCAGTCCCCAGGGCCTCACCCATTCTAGGAGCAGTTGCGGTAGTCGGTTAAACACCTGGAAACTGATAAGCAGGCATAGCAAGGAAAGCCCAAGTACCAGCCAACCCACTTAGAAAGAAAGTACTTGTCGAATCACCTCAAAAGACATCGAGGAAAGAGCTGCACCCCCAACTGGTGCCAGCTCCTCTTACTCTAAAACATCTTCACTCATAACCTTAACCTCATCAAAATGATCCTAGGGTGGGGGAGGTGTCACTGACCTCTGATGTGACTAATTAACTACAGCACGAGCTCTACCCCAGGTAGGTGTTGCTCTTCTTCTTCCCTTTCCCTTACCCTTTTCTCATTCCTAAACAACCAGTTCCGCAGCTAGAGCTGCTGGTACGGAGGTTGCTGCTCTGGATCTGTTAGCTCTAGTGTTCACCATCAGCAAACAAAATAATGAAGAGGGTCAGATAATAATTTAGATCACCAGTTACCAATTGGAATCAAGTTATAGGATGAAAGAAGAAAGAAAATAATAATTTTCCAAAGTCCTATAGCCTCTCGAAGAAAAGTACAAACGTCTCCATATCATTCCACAAGACTCTACTGGACCCATTTTGGTACATTGAGATCAACGAACCTAGGGCTCTGACACCAACTTTGTAACGATCCAAACCTACATTAACCCTTCGGTGGGCGAATCGTCTAACCCAAAACCATCAAACCCAACACTTAGCCAAAATAAGGCAACTAACTATTTTTCATTAATTAAACCAAAATCTCTAACATTGTAATAGAAATACTAAATGTGGAAATAAATGAAAATTTAAACACCCCTAGAATCTGAAAGTCATTGTACCAAAATACTACAAAAGTCAATGAAATGGGTTCAAACCAAAAATAAAGGAATAATCCAAGTTCGAAACAACTGGACAGGAACAAAGTGAAGATGTAGATCACCCTTGAGTTCGAATACGATCTGATCTACACCTGAGATCTTGAAACACTCATCAAAAAATGCTCTGTACTCAACAAAAAGAAGAGCACATGTAGTATCAGTATATAAGAAATAACATTGTACTATAAGGACATCGACCGATCCAAAATAAGATATGGAAAAAGTAACCAGAACTTAGTAACACAAGTATAATCATGAACACCTACCATGTAACTTTACCTCAAGTTTATGAAACTTATCCTTGCTCAACAACACCATAGAGTTCAGTCGAGTACAAGTCAAGATGGATAATAACTCAAGTCAAAACCATGACTAACAATAAGAATCCAAGTGAACAAACCATGACTCAACAGCAAAATACTGACCATGTCTCAAATACATAAGTAAATAGACATTTGAAAAGTTATATCAATCATTTATAATTTAACTAGGACCACTCAGGAATCCATTCCAACAACAACCATGTTAGTAATTATAAATCCCAGTTCACTCAAGAAACCAATTATAACAGGTCAACACATAAGCCTAGTTCACCTAAGAAACCAAATATAAAAATTCAATACATAAACACGGTTCACTCAAGGAACATTCACACTCACATATCCCTTGTACACATATGCTAAGGGTCTTATGGTCACCCACTATCTCTGACCTGCAGGGGATGAGATTTTTTCCATATACAGAATCCCAGACATCAGGTGTCTGCCAGCATTATACTAACCAAATACATCCCACAATAATCAACAGATATCACAACAACCACAATCACAATGATAATAGTAATCATACTTGTAAAACCAACAAGCTTTTAAGAGAATTTCATTGCATGTGATTAATACTTAGGATACCAAATAGTCATTCATTTTCCTTAAACATGCATTGTAACAAGCATACAAAGAAACATTTATCATGCACACATAAAATAAGTTGGGTTTCAAATACATTAAACCATTACCTACCTTAATCTAAGCCCCAAAATGCTCTAACGAACTTGAGCTTTGCCTTTTCTTTCAACCTCGATTTGATTGTGGTCTAAAAACACTAATACAACACATAATCAACCAAATGACCTAACAATATCAAGGATAATAACCTAATCCTAAAACTCCAAGGCTAAATTTATTATCATTCCTCCCATTTTAGGGTTTTCTATCATCATTTCACCTTAATCCTACCAATTTCATGGTTATAATGGTGAATTATAGTTATGCAATAGTAAATTAACAATTTTTAACCAAAACCCAAGGGTTTTCTACCCATTTCAGTTAATTGTACTAGAAAAATTAGTTAGATCAAGTTAGATCCTTCCCATAACCTGTAAACTAGTGATTTTATGAGTTAATAATCAAAAAACTAGTTAATGGAAGTGATTAACTTACCTTTATAAAGAGTTTTGATGGAAAATAGGTGGAATTCGCCCTAAATCACCACAGTTATGCCCAAAATGAGAGTGGAATGAAAATAACATTTTTGGGGTATTTTCTACATTAATTAGTGCATATCTCGCTATAGCAGCACTATCCCACTATAGCAGCCTCGCTATAGCGGGATTGATCAAAGCTGACTCCTGCTATAACGAGAAAATTCTCGCTATTGCAGTGCAGTGGTAGCCGTTTGCCACCCGCTATAGTGGGTTAGGTAAGGCAGAAATTTGAGATTTCTCCCAGTTTTACCTTTTTTGCAATACACCCTCAGATTTTGACATCCCAAACCAACCCTCTTATGTCAAGTTCGATATTGGGAGTTCTACTCACCTGAATTCACTTTTGAAAGATCCTATAAATTCCTTATCGTATTAACTATCATAAAATGACCTCGAATTACATAACCTTTAACTAATCCATTCTTAGATTTTTGTAGACCATATCATGTTCGAATTTCATCCAAGAGTAGCCTAACCTAAAATTTCTAACTTTCAATTTGGGTAAAACCTTAACCCAAATTTTGGCACACTAGACTTACCCGTAATAATGAAAAGGGTCATTACAGATACCTCCACCACCATTTTCATAGAGATTCTAGAATAACAAGGAGGATGCCAATTTTAAGAAGTTTTTTGATATCTTCATGCAACTACACATCAATATTCCCTTAATTGATACTTTGAGGGACTTGCCCAAATATGAGAAATACTTGATAGATATGGTGGTTCGGAAATGAAGACATGCAGAGTTCAAAATGGTTGCACTTAGTGAAGAGTATAGTTTAAGGGTATTGAGCAAGCTTTCTATAAAGCTCAAAGATCCTGGGAGTTTCACCCTATCCATATAAATTGGTGAAGATGAGGTTGGGCATGCATTGGGATATCTTAGGGAACATATAAAATTGATGCCCTTATCTTTATTCCAGACACTTGGTTTGGGAGAGCCACACCAACTACCATCACACTATAACTGGCATATCACTCTCGTGTGCAACCAGAAAGAGTAATTGAAGATGTGCTTATCAAGGTAGGTTATTTTGTTATTCTGGATGACTTTATCATTTTAGATTTTGAAGCAGATGATCAAGTACCAATTATTTTGGGTTGCCCATTCTTATCCACCAGTGGAGCCTTGATTGATGTGCAAAAAAGAGAGCTTAAGATGAGAGTCCATGAGGAGGAGGCGACATTTAAAGTGTATAAGTTACTCTCCACTCCTTCATAATATAGAGACTTGTGTATGATCACAGAGGTGGTTAATGATAATTATGGGGAGGAAAAGTGTTGGCTTGAAAAAGTTGATGATCTGAAGACTGACATCGAATTGTCCGAGGTGCAGAAAGGAGACTTGCTCAAGTTATTGAAAAAGCATGAGCATGTGTTTGAATGGACCAATTATGACCCAAAAAAGGATTCAAACACAAAGAGAGTGTATGATAATAGTGATCCTCCTAAAGTAAAAGAGAGGCCAAAGTTGCATCACATAGAGTGGAACAAATTAAGAGAATTTGGTTGATCTATGAATTCTGTCATGTTGCGATGTTATATCAGGCGCTACTTAGGAGGAAACTCAAGTTGTAATAGTGTAGTTTTATATTTATAGTGTCACTTTTTGTTTTTGTTTCTTATTTTGGTTTGTGCAGATTTGGAGAAGCTTGAGTACCCAGATTTAGAAGCTAAGAGGCATGGATGAAGCATAAGTGTGGGGTCATTTACCCCTTTGATGGAAATATTGAGGAATTAATGTTGCTATCTAGTCTTTATAGGACCTCAAAGAGTATTTCTAACCTTTGTTTTATTTTGTTAAATATTTTGGGGATAAAGCATGACTTTAAGTGTAGGGTAGAATACTTATGATATTTGTTAAGGGTAAAGTCTGTTATTGGAGTTGGTTTATTTTAGTTACTTGCTTTAGTTGAGAAATTGTGAAAAAAATTAAAAAGTCTTAAAACACAAAAATATTTTTCTTTAGCTTTCCAGATTAGAATAGTTTGTGTTAGTTTTTAGCTTTTTAGTTCTTTAGTAGAGTATACTTAACCCACCCCTTGTTTTTTTATTTTTGGTTCTTTTATAATGGGAGGCCCTTTGACCCGGCTATATTTTTTATTTTTAGATAGTATTTATTTTATTATTAGGTAGAATGACTTTTTTCGATGATGGATGGTTGATGATCGTCTTGAGGGAAGAGTTAGTCATTAGGTGTTAGAGAGTCTTTAGGACCAATTAAAGAGGTGCTCATGTTAGATGTTATACATGAATTGAATGATGCAAGTTGGTTTTAAATTCAAGCATGCTATGAATAAAAATGAATGACTTCTTTTAAGACACCTAGGCTCTTTTACCTAACTCGTATGTGATTTTTAGCTTAAATTTGAACTCTAGTTGTTTGCTTGATTGAGAGTCTGAATGGATCCATCTTGAGTTAAACATGTGTCATGTGTGTTACGTGTTTGTTGATATTCTATGGTTTCATATTGATGTCTAAAACTTGCCCGGTGTGTTTGTAAAATAAAATGAAGAATGTTGAGATTTGGAGATTATATAGGTGTTTCTTTGATTAGCCTATTTTTATTCGTTGCTTTACCTACCCACAATGGATGATCCTAGTTAGCCCTATTGATCCTTTAGCGTATTATTTGGTAGCCACATGTGAAGCTTAATCCTTTTCTTTCAATAGACCTTTAATTTGATCTAAAACTTCTAAGCACTTTAATTGAAAAATAAGAATTAAAAAGAGTGAGAAGTGAAAGGGAGATAGTTGAGTTTGGAAACCTATAGAAAAGTCTAAGGGTGCAAGTGATTAAAATTTCATATGCTTTTGGTAGAAAGTAGTAAAAAAACAAAATAAAAGAGAAAAAAGGTTTGATAATTGAATACTCTTTACTAGTTGTATGTGAGCTTACTTAAAAAGATGAGAAAACAAAAGATCTATGGGTAAGAAGAGTAGAAGAAAAAGTTGGATCATTGAAGAATAAACAATCGGTGAAAAAGATTTGTGATGTATTAAAGTGATTAGAGAAGTTAGTCACAATTAATGGTCAAAATAGTTTCTACCCATCCCTTAGCTTACATTACAACCCAAAAAGTCCTAGTTGATCTTAAATTTTGATGTTCTTATATTAGTGCAGTAGTACACTAAGGGCAAACTTATGTTTCATCATATATTGCAAGTGGAATTCTTTATGAGAGTGAGCATAATTCTATTCTTATAACCATGTATATGAAATTATGTATACTTGCGACTGACATGGGTAACTCTCTTATAGTGATGGCACATGATTGATGAAAATAGGTGAAGTGTTTGATCTCTTGGTTAGGTAACTTGCATGAGTTTGCTAATATCATAGAATTGGTTCTTGAGAATAGTAGGTCTTGAAGTAGTTGCTCATGAGTTTAAATGAGCGATTTGAAGCATGCTTAATAAGAACTTGCCATCTTTGGTAGTCATTGTAGCCTTAGCTTGAGTAATCTTGTTTCAATTGGTGTAGTTTATGGTAGAGTCTAAGCCATAAGTGTATAGCTTACTCAAGTATGAGCAAGGTTTTAAGTGTAGGGTGTTGATGTGAGGCTAAAAACTATGTTATTTCACTATTATTCGCCTCACATTTGTTCTCTTTTTAGTATTGTTTTATCTTAAATAATGTGAATTACACATGTGTTTGGCGTTTTATTTATGTAGAAGTATCTTCAGGTATTTGGAGCTTAAAAAAAAAAAGAAAAAGAACATGAAGGAATCAAGGGAGGATCAATGTTTCAAAACAAGTGGAAAATAGCCACGTGAAGTGAAGGCTCGTGTCATTGCCTTGCTTTGGTCTAGTGGCTCAACTTTTGCTTGTTTTCTGAAATTTTGATGCTGCCTAACTCGCGCCACTCACCCAAAACAATGGGTGGCGCGACTTTCATCATTTGTCAGAATTTTTATTTGTTCTTTGCGCCTCAACTCTGCTTTTGGATTGTGGCACGAGTCGTGACTTCTCCTAACCCAATTGGAATTGGTTTTTGACATTCTAAGGGTTCCTAAACTGTGTGTATACACCCTTCCCATATTTTTTAACATGGATAACCGATTTGGGGAGGCCAAAAGCTAGGGCAAAACTCAAGAACAAGGTTTAGTTTCTTTCTTTTATTTTATTTTCGATTTCTACCTTGTAAACTCATGAAATCTCTTCTTTCAAAGAGATTCATCAGTAGCTCAATGTTTTAATTTATAGGGTTGTAGTTGAAAAGTTGTGGCTTGAATAGCATATTATCTATTTTGATTTCAATATATTTGAGTTATTTATTTCTTCTTGCTTTCAATTATTCATTTGATTGATCACCTTGCGAATATTATTTAGGGCTTGTTTGTTGGACTTGAAAAAGGGAGCGACAAGGTTAAAAAGAGAAATAGGGCTAGTTTGTGAGCCTTATAGGGAAAGGGAATCGATTTGTCAATGAGGATAGAAATATACCCTGTGACCTAGCTTAGTTGATACAGACGATATCTTTATGCACTTCATTATAAACTGATGACCATAGAAATATATGTGTTAGGGATATTCGAGTATGCATAGAGTTGTTAGAAAACGCTCAATATAGCTAAAATTAACCTATAACTAGTAACTAAAGAAATCAAATTAGGTGTATGATTGGATAGCTTAACTGGATTGTCAGAATACTGCAACCCTAGATCTTTTCTTAAATCTGAATTACAATACAACCAATCCACAACTTGTCTACAATTATTTTTATTTACTTTCAAAACACACAAATCACTCTTTATTATTAAGAATTCAAACTAGAAATCAATTCGTGAAATCCTTGTGGGTACGATATCTGGACTCAACATCCTTTATTACTTGTACGAACAAGTAAGCACAGCGTCTTACTTGATTACAAAATGGGATGTTAATTCTTGATCATTGAAAATAGACATAGAAGTATCTCAATTCATGCATAGTCCGGCATAGTCCGACATAGAAACATTGGGCATCAATTGAGGTATCTTGCAATATCTGAAATCCACTCTCTCATGGTATTTTCTTTTTAAATCAGAACTCGTACTCTCTCCAATTACCAGGACATTGAGATGCTGATTGGGGAGGAAGTATTTATGATTGGAAGTCTACTACTGGTTTTGCAATTTTCTTAGGTTCTGCACTCTTTTATTGGTAGTTCTGTCTCGCGCTCCTCTACTGAGGTCAAATATCGCTCTCTTGCTGCTGCCTCCCTTGAACTTCTTTGGATTCTTTTATTGTTGAAAAGAGTTGGTCTTTCTGTTAGGGTTTTTGCCCTGATTTTCTTACCAAAATTGAGTATTAATTTTCTATTGAAGGAAAATAAAAAGTAATACCATAATTACTTTTACTTTTCTTAAAAGGAAAATATAAAATTCTTCCATATTTGGCTAACATCTTTATTGTAGGAAGGTTTTAGACCTCTATAAATAGAAGACCCATCTTCTCATACCATAACACAATAGCATCCACAATGTAGTCATTTAAGAGAGTCTTGTTTAGGGGGAGATTTTCCCTCAATAGCTTTTATGCTTTTTAATATTAGGTTTTTATATGCAGGTCGTTTGACCAAATCATATAATAATATTAAGTTTTTAGTATTGTTTTATGTGTCATCTGATTTGTCACATTGATGGTTTGCAATTATATGCTTCCGCATGACGCCCTCTCAATTTCGAACCCAACAAGTGGTATCAGAGCATACGGTTCAATGATCCGATGGTTCAGATTTAAGACATTTTATGATGAAAGTTGCAACCAATTTGATGATAATGAAGATATATTTCCAAAAAACTACATGTGGGGAAGAAGTTTCAAACAAATTTTCAAAATTCCTGCTGCTAATCCATCTTTAAAATCAAAATCAATTTTCAACTCATACTTGCTTAAACGCATGGGCTCCAACTTTCAACCTTCGCTAACTTTTATGCTAGGGCTCCTTTCAACTCGTGCATATATTTTTAACGCATGAGCTCCATTTTTAACCTATGCTCACTTTCAATGTACAAGGTTCCACTTTCAACCCTATTCACTTATAACACAGGGCTCCAATAATATTAACCCATGCTTTTATTTTTAACGCATAGGGCTCCAAATTTTAACCCATATCAACTTTTAATCATGGTAAGCAGCAGTGATATATGAAGATTGTGTGAAGAAGGAAGATCAAGATTATTTTGTCAAGAAAATCAAGCCAAAAGGGGAGATTTGTTAGGGTTTTTGCCCTGATTTTCTTACCAAAATTGAGTATTAATTTTCTATTGAAGGAAAATAAAAGTAATACCATAATTACTTTTACTTTTCTTAAAAGAAAAATATAAAACTCTTCCATATTTGGCTAACATATTTATTGTAGGAAGGTTTTAGACCTCTATAAATAGAAGACCCATCTTCTCATACCATAACACAATGGCATCCACAATGTAGTCATTTAAGAGAGTCTTGTTTAGGGGGAGATTTTCCCTCAATAGCTTTTATGCTTTTTAATATTAGGTTTTTATATGCAGGTCGTTTGACCAAATCATATAATAATATTAAGTTTTTAGTATTGTTTTATGTGTCATCTGATTTGTCACATTGATGGTTTGCAATTATATGCTTCCGCATGACGCCCTCTCGATTTCGAACCCAACACTTTCTCCTGGTTTTGTGCTTTCCTTTTGGTGTGATGATTTAAGTGTGATCTATCTTACCGCTAATCCATTGTTTCACTCTCGCACCAAACTATGGAGATGATTTTCACTTTGTTCGGGATCTTGTACACAAAAAGAAACTTCGTGTTTAATATATTTCTTTTCATGATCACCTTGTTGATATTCTTACCAAACCTCTCTTAAAGGATCACTTTTGTGATTTGCATGACAAGTTTAACCTTATACCTGGTTTAACTTGAGGGAGAGTGGTATTGGCAAGTATGGTATCTACGTATTAGTTAATGTATCTATTTAGGGATATTTATGTAATCGTATATATATATATCAATTTTTGTATAAATGCCTCTTATTATCAATGAAATAACATGTTCGTTTCTCCTTTACAAATAAGCATTTACCACAATAGCATCCACGGTAAATGTTACGATCACTACATTGTTTTCCAAGAATTCCAAAAGAATTTGAGATATCTAGGGATTTTTGGTAGGTATTATTATAAAGCAGATTTTACAACATCAAAAGAAATGTTGTAAATCTGAAATTCAGGACATGATTACTCTAAGTATTTCTTATGGTAAGTAGTTTAATATATGAAGCAAGTTGTTAAAAAAGATTTGGCAGGCAATTCATTTTCTTTTGAAGATTTTACACTTGTTAAATCAGGCTATTCATTACCATGCCATAGAGAAGTAACTATATTCTTTACCCTTTTTCTATATAAGTAGTACCATTTCTAATGCCCAAACAGGTCACCTTAGGTCTCAAAATGAAAGAGAACTGTAACTTTCTTCCTATGCTCCCTATGCTGATATTTTTTTTAGGTCTAGTTTCCCTTTGTATAGGTAAGTATTCAATATTATCTTCCATTTTTAATATCTTTTTGGTCAATCACTTTTTTTGTTCATGCCTAGTTGTTTAATTGTTGATCAATCTTTCTTTAATTTGATTATTAATTTCTTTGGTTGTAGGACAACAGAAATTATGTCCAACTACCTTTGGTATAAAAGGTGAGTGTGATACTATCACAAGTCAAGATTGTGTCAATTTGGGAGTCAGGATATTCCCAGCAAGCTCAATGGTTCAGAATTGTGTATGTGGTCCTCGTGAAATAAGGAATTTCAGCATTTGTCATTGTCAAATCATTTGCAAAAAATCTATTCCACCCCCAACATCCAATCTATTCTAGCTAATCTCCTTTTCATATGTTGAATAATAATTTTTTAATGCTATAGAGTATTTTGATTTATTTTTGTTGCTTGGAATTTAAAAGGACTTCATTAGTTCAAAGACTAATTATTCGTGCAAGAAAGCTTGATCTATTATGTTTATGTCAATATCTTTAATCCAAATATAAAATAGTGAGTATTATTTTGAAAGAGTTCTCTACAATTCAATAGTATGTATAGAAGGGGCACATATAATCTTTTACCTAAACTCATTTTTGGATTCGAAAGTTTTTCTCTAATTAAAATAAGGAAAAAGGGGGAAATATACTCATTAAATTTGTTGGAAATCTTACGAAATATACTTGGTCACAAAAACTGTAGGAAATTCTCATAGCTTAAGGCATGTCAAGGACACTATTTTTAATAATTTCACACGGTACAAGTGTATCCTTCAGAACTCAACAAGCTCTTCTAATATAAAATTTAGAGCACAAAAACTAACAAAGATTCATTAAAAAAGAAAACTCAGCACATCAATTATAAAATATGGGGAAAAGAAAATGTCTCTAGTTCTTTTGTTAGGTGTGCGAACAAAAGTCTCATATTGGTAACTGAAATGATTGAAAAACTACATATAAGGTGTAGGACCTCTTAATGGCGTGAGGCCTTTTGGGAAAAATCGTATAGGCTTGGCCCAAAGAAGAGAATATCACACCATGTAAAAGTGTATTCGGGTTGAATGAGCCCAACAACTGGTATCAGAACCCAAGTTCGGCGGGATGAGTATGAGTATGAGGATGTGGCTGAGTGATGGGGTGCAGAGCTCGATTTGCTTACTCTACGAGCTTGGGGATACACACACATGAAGAAGCTTGTTGCGGGCTTCGGTTGCCATAAAAATACTCAAAACAAAATGATGTGGGTGGCATACAGTGAATCTCGGTGATCCATAAATCGTGGTGATGAGCTACATGGAACTTAGTCTGACCCATGAATCATGGTGATGGGCCACATAAAACTTAGTTTGAGGGGGGAGATTGTTGGGTGTACGAACAAAAGTTTCATATTGATAGATGAAAGGATTGAAAAGCTACATATAAGGTGTAGGATATCTTAATGGTGTGAGGTCTTTTGGGAAAAATTGTGTAGGCTTGGCCCAAAGCGGATAATATTACACCATGTAAGAGTGTCTTCGGGCAGAATGAGCCCAACAACTGGTATCAGAGACAATTTGACGGGATGAGTATGAGGATGTGGTTGAGTGATAGGGTGCAGGGGTCGATTTGCTTACTCTACGAGCTTGGGATACGCATACATGAAGAAGCTTGTTGCGGGCTTCGATTGCCATAAAAATACTCAAAACAAAATGATGTAGATGACACATAGTGAATCTCGGTGACTCATGAATCGTGGTGATGGGCCAGATGGAACTTAGTTTGAGGGGGGAGATTGTTGGGTATGCGAACAAAAGACCTACATTGGTAGCTGAAAGGATTGGAAGCTACATATAAGGTGTAGGATCTCTTCTGAGGCCTTTTGAAAAAAATCGTGTGGGCTTGGCCCAAAACGGATAATATCACACCATGTAAGAGTGTCTTTGGGCTAAATGAACCCAACAATACAGAGCAAGAACAACATATTGTGTACATTGGCACCAAAACGAATTTGCTCTGAGTCTTACTTTGAATCTCTTGGTAACAAAGTTAATATGCCACAGACTACTAATGCACTTCCCAATTGCACTATTTTCTTTTATAAACAGTAGCGTAGTTTTAGGAGTTACAACTTCTCTAGATAATTTTCTTCAAGTTATCTCTTTCAAATAGGTCGAGTCGGGTCAGTCCACATCTCTCACTTTGCACATGATGGACTAAACCCAAATCAGTACCATGCTAATAGCACATAATTAAACTGATGAATAGTTTGTGCGACCTGCAAGCATCAGGAGATATACCTATTAAGGTTTTTACAAGAGCTCCGTGTAGGAATTCAATCACCTGTGAAAAGAATTCACTATTAATATGAAGATCTTATTACTCTCACTACCCGTGACATCATTCACTACTTTAATAGTTACTTATCCAATCTCTCATCCTCTAAAGAGGTGAACTCAAGTTTGTGTTTAACTTTATATTAATAATTACACTTGACACCAATATGGTAAGTGTAATGGTTGGCCTGTATAGAATAAATACATTTTTGATTTGTAATTTAGAAATCGCATAACTAATACATGTATAAGTTATGAGGAAATCTATATATTATCTTATGTAGGAAAGAAGGTGGAATAAGTAATACATGTAACTAATACATGAATGCCTAATCCATGTATAATAATACATAAATCCTCTCATAACTAAATCTCTAACTTACTAATAGCTGCATAACTCTAACCAGCTACCAAATGATCCTTAGGGGTCATTTGGTTACTGAATAAGAACAGAGTTATTCATGTATTAAACAATATATAACTTATAAATTCTTACTTTCTGGTTCTTCGGTAAATTTTTCTCAAAATCTATGTCTATGCTTATACTTGTCTGCCCTTCTATTTCATTTTCTGTAGAATAATCTTTCTAGCAGCAATTTCGATGGCAAATAAAACTATATACGAATTCGTCTAGTGTCCATGTACTTACTGACTTTTCTTATAGCAATTAAAGATCATCTTATTACCAACGATAGGACATTTTAACGATTTTTCTTAGTGCCAAAAATGCTTATTTACATTCAAAACAATGGTAAGATTCACTTTAAGAAGCTTAATGCACTTCATTACATCCACAATAAACAAACTACAAATTCATATTTTCGGGGGTGACTGAAGGGGAGGTTAATGAAGTCTTTGTTTTAGGTCCCTAAAAAATTGAGAGCCCAAAAATGTTAATTAATAGTGAATTTTATGATTTTATTTTAGCTTAAATGATATAAAATTTAGATTAAAAAAATAATTATAGAAAAAACTATCTATACTTTATATTAGTATTGGATAACATTTCAGAATTTTTGAATTAAATTACTCATATTTTCATATTAGTAAATAAAATTTTACACAGCATCATCCAATATATTGTATTGCAAATAAATGACTAACATCTTATTAACTTGAATTAATCTTGACCAATATAAATATAAGCAAGAATATTATAATGTAAAGTTAAAACTTTATGCTTCTAAAAGATGTTATACTATAAACAAAAAATATGAAGAAAAAAAAAAAGAAAGAAAATATAGGCTTCTTATTAAAAATTTTATTTTAAGCCATTAATTTTATTGAGCCATCCTTACATATTTTTAAAGTGTCAATAATAACAAAAGAAAAATAAACTATTTATCTAATAACTAGGGTAAGTTGGGGTCAAATACCATATATTATTAAATAGCTATAAAACTATACAACACGTTGTCCTAAGTTTCTTACCTTCAACTTGGGTTCATGAACCGGAATCATTTACTGAAGCCTCCAATCATTCTTGCTGGAGAGATATTGTACAGGAAGAAATCAATGCCCAGAAAAAAAAAATAATAAGACTTAGTCTCATTGCCTGCATGGAAAGAAGCCATTGGTTGCAAGTGGATTTACAAGATCAAGCATAAAACAGATGGCTCGGTAGATAGATACAAGGTTAGATTAGTAGCTAAAGGATTCATTCAAGAATATTGAGTCGAACTTCTTTCCTTACCATCAAGTGGCCCAAGGGGTATTATTTCTTTTTTCCTTTTTTGCCTACTCCTTTCATATTTGTCATTCTTACTAAAATTAGATAATCCACACTATTTATTATTTTACGAAACTAAGATATAATGAGAAAAGTGATGCAAACACTCCCAAACTTGACACGAATTATTACTTTCATCCCCGAACAATTCATGGCATTAAAAACACCCTGGATAAGTGGTATCTAAAATGCCCTCGATCAGTTTCATTTCCTTGTATTGTTAATCCCGCCCCAACAACCCCTTTCTTCCCCTTTTAAGTTTCCTCCGTTAAAACACAAGTTTGAAATCTTACTCTCTTTTTTAAAAAAGTTTTCTCCATTAAAACACACACAAATCTAGTTTAATTACTAAATTTATAAGATTCAATTGTCTTGCTGACTATACTTTGTAGATGTGGATGTTCGACAGTGTTGAAAATTTCATGATCGGATTACAATTTCAGAAGAAAATTTTGAGGTTTTAAGAATTATAAGGTCATGAATTCTTTTATTTTGCTGGATTTGTTGCATGTAATTTTTGTTTTTGATATGTAGGAGGGTCATTTAGTATAATATTTTTGGATTTATTCTAATGACTTGAACCACCCCACACTAAATAAACCATAAAATCACTAGTACACAACCCTAAGATTCCGAGTTTATCAAGTTTTCTATGCTAAAACCCTCTAATTTTCATGAAAATCACATGGAGTTAGGCTTTGCGATTGAGAGAGAGAGAGAGAGTGTGAGAGTTCTAGAACTTTTTGTGAGGTTATTTGATCGGGTGGGGCTATTTGATAAGTTAGTCTTTTTTCTTTTCTTTTTGTGGATTTAATTATCTACACGGATCACTCATCGGCACATAGTTCCAACTTAGCGTGATTGAACGCAGTACTAAGGTCTAGCAGATCAGGGGTGTTCTTAAAATCAATTATCGAAGTGTAGGGGTGTTTTTAGTATTATGAATAGTTCGGGGATGAAATTAATAATTCGAGTCAAGTTTGAGGTGTTTTCACCACTTCTTTCATATATAATTCGTTTTTTGTTTTTACCTTTATCTTTAGTCATAAATATGAAGAGATATTTATATGGTTCAAAGAAAGACATATTAAATTAAAAGGAGTAATAAATACAAATAATTTAGTCAAATTACCTTCTAGTTAATAATTTTTTTAAGGAATGTGCAAAATAAATCATGACAAATATTTAAAAAAGAGGAAATTGTTATAAACTAATATAAAATAAACAAGAATAATAAGGGAGAGAAGAGAGGAGACTTATTTATTTCTCTTGAAGAATTATGGATGATATACAATGAAGAGAGCCCTTCTATTTATAGGGGAAATTTCTCCTAATTTCTCTCCAAAAGATAGACATTTCATATCTTGATAAATACTCAATATATCTTGATAGATACTTTCTATATTCTTGATAGATATTCACTATATCTTGATAGACATTCACTATAATGTAAATACGTTTATAACACTCCCCCTTGAATGTCTAACTGATAGATAATGTGTCTCGTTAAAACCTTACTAGAAAGAACCCATTGGGAAAAAAAATCTAGTGAACAAAAAAGAGTACACATCTTTAATAATATGCATTTCGGCTGCCTCATTAAAAACCTTACAAGGAAAACCCAGTGGGACAAAACCTTGAAAGGGAAAAAGAGTACAACGTGTATTGGGTCCCCCTGATGAGAACATCAACTCAAAATCTTGAATCTTCTCATTCCAATCTTGTGCACCATCTTCTAGAAAATTGCAGTAGGTAGAAACTTTGTGAATGAATCAATCATATTATCACTCGAACGAATCTGTAGCACGTTGATATCACCATTCGTTTGGAGTTCATGTGTGTAGAAAATCTTTTGGCGAAATGTGCTTCATTCTATCTCTTTTTATGAATCCTCTCTTTAGTAGAGTTATGTATGCTGCATTATCTTCATATAAGATCGTGGGTATTTTGTCACATTCCAAACAATAATTTTCTCGATTGATATGTATCATGGACCTTAACCATGCATATTTTTGGCTTGCTTCATGAGTAGTCATTACCTCAACATGATTTGACTATCATGTAAAACAACATGGTACGGTAGTACCCTTCGTGACATATGTCTGTATCGAACTTTATGTCAATCATATGAATATCCCGTATATTCAAAAACTTGATAATATTCGTTAGGACAAACGCATTCATACAAGCACTTTTATTTGTAATATGCAAGTCATCTTATTTTAGTATCTCCATATAAGAGTAAAACTATGTCATGCTCATAGTTATAGCAAGATGTGTAAATGCATCAATTGCACAAGATATGGTACATTGGGACCAATTCAATTCTGCATGTTTCTCATTTCAATTTCTTTAGCAGATAATCTATTGCTTTCGAGAACTCTCCAAGAGTTCCAATGATATTCAACTTATCAATTTATGCAATATAAGGATTATAAATAAGTTTCCCAGAAACTTGTATATGTTTCAAGCATTTTGAATCCTTTAGGAATTTTTGTATAGATTTTTTTCAAGTGACAACATCCAGTATTAAATGTGTGACATCTTTGAATGTCTAGACTGCAAGTCAAATAAGCTTTACGGTTACCAAGATGCATCTTTCCATGTCAGTTGATAAATATTTCTACGTTAGCATGCTTAAATAAACGTAGAATTCAGATCCTCATAATCTTTTACAATATTGCACCATATGGTATCAAAGATATCGTCGACGAGATATCATTTATATCGGTTCATGATGTGACATAATATTTTGAAATCTCATCACTTCAATTATTTAGGTACCTAAACCTCTCATGAGGTTTCATGAAGTGTTATGCCATAGGCTCTTCAAGAGCACATTGCCTCCTTATTATGATCATTTGCTCATTATCTTTTTCAAGGATTATTTCATTTGAAATCGTTTAGTCTACAACGCTTCTTGCATGCAGATTTTGTCCTTTAGGGACACGCAATAGGAGTATCCACAGCTAAATATGTAATTAATTTAGGGTCAGCTAATGTTCCTAGCATTTGACTTGAATTATCTTTTGAATGAGGATCATATTGATGATAATTCACAACATATTTCTTAGCTGCTTATTATCTCCCCCTTATGTTAGGAAAACTAACATATATCTCAATTTAGTTTAGAGAATCCATCATTGTGAATCATGGTATATCCACTAATCGTATACCGCAGATCAAAACTACTAGATGGAATATTTAGTTCTTGACCTTGAACCAATTGAGAGGGAGGAATAATCATAATTTATTGATCCAATACATACAAGTGCTATTGTATGCAATATATCATATTGCAGACTAATACATGAAGTTTTGTTCTCATAAGCAATGGTTCAGCTGTTTATCAGAGGCATTCAACGCCAAACCAGCATTATCAAGAGGAATTATCTTGATTACACAAGCTGAAAATTATGCTCTTAACTCAATTTTACTGAGCAGGCAACTTTATGAATGTCAAACTGTAGGTTGAAAATAAATGCACATGTGATCATCTTATATCAATGCATCTTAATAGATCACATGACAGGTGAACGGGCTCTTATTCACCTTCAATACTTTCCAGAATTTAGGGGATTCAATCCCAACATTAGTTGATCTAATCAACTTATCATGAGAACAAACAACATTTAGAATTCTTGAAGAATCTTATAATTTTTTATAATATGTTCAATACATAATCTGCACATCTTTAAGATGGCAAATCATTCATGCCAATAGATTAAATAATTTGAATTAGTAACTCCAAGTTACCATAACATGTGCAAATCCATTAGTAAACTTTAGGTTTACCATTGCATGAATTTTAGACTTACTACTTTAAGAGTAAATTTAAGAGTTCTATTATTTCAGAAATAGACTCTGCTCAATTATTCTACCTCTTCAGGAGGT
Source organism: Capsicum rhomboideum (assembly GCA_031232105.1). Lineage (NCBI taxonomy): Eukaryota > Viridiplantae > Streptophyta > Magnoliopsida > Solanales > Solanaceae > Capsicum > Capsicum rhomboideum. Next base: position 121,249,795 of record CP124711.1, read on the forward strand.
GGGTCGTGATATCTTCACAACCAAGAACATGTTTGTATTTATAAGTTTTACTTGTCACATTCACCCCAGGGAATGGATCTGTACTTATAGTAATTAAAATTCTCAGTCCTCAGTAATGGAATATAATCATGTCTTAAGCCTATCAAATTATGATAGGTTAGAAACTCTATCAAGATATTGCTACTTCAGAGCAAATCGAGGCATATATATGATGAGAGTTTTTCTCTAACATATCTTCAGAGTTACCAAACTTCAAAGTAATTACTACTTCATGAGCTTATGAAGTACTATGAAGCTTTAACTGCTTGTCTTCTTTCAGACATATAATGTACTGCTACCACATTCACTTCAGGGATTGGAGCATATTCAGCTGGATAAATTTCATGACTTTTCATTAAAAACACATTATTTGCTTTAGTCATCATAATATGATCAATATGGTGCATTGATATTCAAACTCAACACTTTTCCACATAAAGGCGTCTTAGACATAAATTGATGGGACTTGAATCCAACATCTTATCATCATGGTGCATCGGGGCTCTAGCGCGAGTCTTACCCTTTTAGTGCGATCAGATTTGAATCCACCGTCTTACTCTTAATGAATAATATAATATTTTCTTTTAATTTATTTTTTGGTAAACCGGAACTAGATTGTTTCTCAACCTTCATTCGGTTTTATAACAAGAATAAACATAATTGTTCTATAGAATTTAGATAATTGAACTTTTAGGAAAACAATTCAAATATTGTAGAAAGTATAGCTTGCTTAATATCATAGATAATTTTATAATTTTACTTGTGTTGGCCACATAATAATGTAACTTAACAAAGCCACAAACGTCATAAAAGATTGATAACATACAACCATGAAGGACCTCATAAAGGATTGATAACATACAACTAGTAAGTCAATGGTTGGTCGTTAACTTTTGCATAATTTTGACAAACTTATGTTTAGCATATGTCAGTGGACCATGTTTTAGGCATCATCACCGTGTCACCTGCAACTAAGAAAGCACTAGCACTATACACACCGCATATAAGAATTTATTAGATACATAAATATGGTGAGCTTTCTCATAGCAATCATTAAGTACTTGTTTCCTCCTTCACATAATTGCAAGACAAATTAAGATTCTGGATCTCATGTAAGTTGGCTTATTAGAACAATTGTAAACCGACGATCTGTTGGTTTTTGTGAAAGAAATTAATTTTACTCAGTTGATCAGAGTCTCGTGCTGATAATGTTTTATCAACTAATATAAAATAAATAAGAATAATAAGGGAGAGAAGAGAGGAGACTTTTTGATTTCTCTTGAAGAATTATGGATGATATACAATGAAGAGAGCCCCTCTATTTATAGGGGGAAATTCCTCCTAATTTCTCTCCAAAAGATAGACATTTCATATCTTGATAGATACTCAATATATCTTGATAGATCTTGATAGATACTCTCTATATTCTTTATAGACATTCACTATAATGTAAATACATTTATAACAGAAATAGTATTTTGTGTCCAGGGGTCTAATAGGTTTATATCTATTTATCGTTAGGCATTGGAGTTATCATTAGCTAAATCTTTTCTCAATGGACCTTACATAGAATTGAATGGTGCAAAAATAGAGAGATTGCTTGCTAGAAGTAATGCCAACTTGGAAGGAGGGGAAATATATTTTATAGATAAAATGTGTATAAGAAAACTATTGGAAATATTTGAGAACATATTGTCTCTCAGATTGAGACAAACAATTAGGGGTCAAAAGTAAGAGAATTGAGAAGGAGGTGACAAAAAAGTGTTGAATTAAAAAAAGGTGACAAGTTTGACCAGCTGAAGTCAAATTTTTTGTTAAGTAGTCATTAGAAAGTTGCTGCAAGTTGCTGCAGCAACTTTCGAAGTTGCTACAACAACTACGATAGTTGCTACAGCAACAGTCAAAGTTGCTGCAGCAACTATCGAAATTGCTGCAAGTTGCTGCAGCAACTTACAGCAATTGCTGCATGTCATTAAACTAATGACAAAATTGTCACCTCTACTTAATAATTAAAACTTGTGTCACCTTTTTTTAATTTTCAAACTTTTTTGTCACCCTTAATTAAAAATCCCAGCTATGATTAAAAGGAGAAATAGGTGGATTTGTTTGGAGGTCTGCTTGTCAATTTTATTTTTATCCAACTATTAAACAGAGAGAGAAAGAGAATTGATAGGAGTGATGATTGAAAGGAGTGACATATGGTTTGTATGGAGGTCTGCTTGTCAATTTCATTTTTTTACCCACTACTCCCTTCGTTCCATTTTACTTGACCTTCTTGCTAAAAATGATTGTTTCAAGTTACTTGTTCATTTTATGAAATCAAGAGAAGTTTATCATATTCTTTCAATATTACCTCTACCATTAAATAACTACATAAAGTGTATAATGCTCAAACTTATATTTTTAAAATATATTTAATAAGACTAGTTTAGTAAAATAAGCATCTAATAAATATTTTCTCAAGTGGAGTGTCAAGTCAACAAGGACCAAGAAAAATGAAACGGGGGGAGTATTAGACAGACAGAGATTTGATGTTAAAGCCCCCTACTTCATATTCTTTCAGTTTTTAATTTATTTGGCATATTTTGACTTGGCACGAAATTTAAGAAAGTAAATAAGACTTTTGAGTTTTTTCCCTTTTAGAAATTTTTTAATTTCAACTTTCCACATAACGAGCCTTTGTCTTACTCTCTTGACCTCTTTCTCTCCCGTCTTTTCCTCTTTCTTTTTTGCCTTCTCCTCTTTCACCATCGAACAAGATCCAATCACTGCCAGCACTGTTCTTGCTGAAAAATGTTGTTGGTCCAGCCTGAACCAGATATGGTAAAGACCAGATAGGATCGGAGCAGATCAGAAACCTCTCGGCGAGTTTGACCGGACGATCATCGGCATACCTCAGGCGGCAGAGCCGTACAGACAAACTTCAGGCATACTCTTTCAGGTCCTTGGAGGGAACAAGATTTCGACGACCAATTTCTACACCAATTTGCCGGAATCCAACAAAGCTACTAGGAAAATTCGCCCAAACCCAAATCCCGGTGATTTCTTCCCCTAAATCCTTATTTTCTCCTAGTATATGAGTTGAATTTACTTCACTATTTCTTGCCTATTTCTATCATTTTATCCTTGATTACCCATTTTCTAAAGCCTGCTAGATTTCTTGTGGGTAGTATAGTTCTTGTTATTAATTGTTGTTTATCAAACTTGCGCTACAGTATATTGGTTTTATTGCTTTTGGCATAGGTTGTAGATTTTTTCCTGTAGATTTCTGTTTGTTTTCCTTAGCATATAGTTCACACAAGCATATTTTTTTTTGTGCTGCCTGTTTCAAGCTTCTTTACTGATTTCTTCCTGTTTCATTCGTTATTACCATTGTTTCTTTTTAGCCTACCTATTTGTTTTTAGCCTTACCTATTTGTGCGCCTACTTATTCTCTTCTATTATTGAGTAGCTGTTTTGGTGGTTGAGTATTGACTAGGTTTATGTCATAGGTCGAGGTTGGGGTCGGGGTTGGGATCTAAGGTGAGGTTGGGATCTGTGTTTGGGTCGGGGTTAGGGTTAAGTTTGGGGTTAGGGGTGAGGGGTAGTAGGGTTAAGTAGGATAAAGGAGCCTCTAGGTTAATAGGTGGGTCTTAGAACATAGGGACTCTTCAAGGTAAGTCCTTCATAGATCTCGTGAAGATTCTTAGGAAGAGGATGATTAATATAGCTTGTGTCTAGGAGACTAACTGGGTAGGTTCTAATGCGAAGGATGTGAACGGGTATAAGTTGTGGTATTCTGGTAGCATGAGGCATAGGAATGGGGTAGGTATCTTAGTATATGAAGCGCTTAGGGGGAACGTGGTAGAGGTTAAGCGGGTCAACGATAGGTTGATGTCAATTAAGTTGGTCATTGGTGGGTCTACGTTGAACATTATTAGTGCCTACACTCCACAAGTGGGCTTGGATGAGGAGGAGGATAAGAATAACTTTTGGGAGGCTTTGGATGAGGTGGTGAGAGGCGTCCCAAGTACTGAGAACCTTTTCGTAGAGGGTGATTTCAATTGGCATATCAGGTCATTATCAAGAGGTTATGATGATGTGGATGGAGGTTTTAGCTTCGAGGAAAGAAATGAGGGAGGAGCCTCACTTTTGGATTTTGCTAGGCTCTTTGGGTTGGTGGTAGCGAATTCGAGCTTCTTGAAGAAGGAGGAGCACATTATTACCTTCCATAGTTCAGTGGCCAATACTAAGATAGACCATTTGCTCCTTAGAAAGGGTGATAGTGCGCTATGTAAAGACTTAAGGTCATACCTAGTGAGAATCTTTTGAACCAACATAAGCTTCTGGTAATAGACTTGTAAATCAAGAAGGGCAGAAAGAAGAGGGATATGGAGGATAGGTCTAGGATTAAGTGGGGTAGCTTGACTTTGGCCAGTGCTTTAGAGATAGGGGAGAAGTTGACGACTATGGGGGCTTGGGCTAGTAGAGGGGATGTGGATAGTATGTGAGAGACGACTGTCAGTTAAATCAGGGAGACAACTAAAGAAGTGTTAGGTGTCTCGAGAGGCCGATCTGGAAAGCACCGTGGGGGGCTAGTGGTGGAACGAAGAATTTAAAAGGAAGGTGGAAACTAAGAAGGTGGCTTATGTAGAGTTGGTTGAGAGCAATTATGAAGAGGATAAATGGAAAAATAGGAAGGAGTATAAGTTAACTAGGAAAGAGGCTAAGTTAGCGGTTACGGTGGCTAAAACAGCAGCTTTAGAGAGCTTGTATGCGACTTTAGAGGAGAAATATGGGGATAAGAAGTTGTATAGGCTTGCCAAGGCTAGGGAGCGGAGGGCCCGTGACCTTGACCAAGTGAAGTGCATCAAGAGGGAGGATGGCAATGTGTTGGTGGAGAACACCCTCATTAGGAGGAGGTGGCGGTTTTATTTCCATAGACTTTTGAATGACGAGGGGGACAAAGTTTTCGTGCTGGGGGACTTGGAGCACTTAGAGAGATGTCACTATTATGGCTATTGTAGGCATATTAAGGTTAAGGAGGTCAGAGATACTATTCGTAGGATGCATAGGAGTCGGGCAACTAGGCCAGAGGAGATTTCAATGGGTTTTTGGAAGAGCACTGACGAGGCAGGTATAGAGTGGCTGACAAGGTTATTTAACATCATTTTTAGGATGGTGAAGATTCCTGAAGCTTGGAGATGGAGTACGATGATTCCATTTTATAAGAACAATAGGAACATTCAGAGGCAACAACTATAGGGTATCAAGTTGTTGAGTCATACTATGAAGGTTTGGGAAAGGGTGGTAGAGTTGAGGCTGAAGAGGATCGTGACTATTTTCGAGAATCAGTTTAGTTTCACGCCAGGTCACTCAACGATCTAGGCCATTCACCTTTTGAGGAGATTAGTATAGAAGTATAGGGAGAGGAAGAAGGACTTGCACATGATGTTCAGCGATCTTGAGAAGACATACAACAAAGTTCCCAAGGATGTTCTATGGAGGTGCTTGGAGACTAGAGGTATGCCTGTGGCGTACACTAGGTCGATTCAGGACATGTACGATGGAGCAAAGACTCGTGTGAGAATGGTAGGAGGATTGCATTAGGGATGGACTCTTAGTTCGTTTTTATTTGCCTTGGTAATGAATATATTGACGCAGCGTATTCAAGGGGATGTTCCTTGGTATATGTTATTTGCTAATGATATATTGCTAATTGACGAGACTTGGGGAGGAGTTAATGATAAGTTGGAGGTTTGGATACAGATCCTAAAGTCTAAAAGGTTTAGGTTGAGAAGAATCAAGACGAAGTACTTAGAGTGTAAGTTCAGTGATTTGACGCATGAGGCTGACGTGATAGTGAAACTGGATTCCCAGGCCATTCGAAAGAGAGATAGTTTCTAGTATCTTGGGTCTATGATTCAAGGGAATAGAGAGATTAACGAGGATGTCATGCACCATATTGATGCAGGGTGGTTGAAATAGAGGCTCGCTTCAGGAGTCTTGTGTGATAAAAAGATGTCTTTGAAGCTTAAAGGTAAGTTCTACAGAGTGGCAGTCCGACCAGCTATGTTGTATGGAGCAAAGTGATGGCCAGTCAAGAACTCCCACATCCAAAAGTTGAAGGTGGCGGAGATGAGGATGTTGAGATGGATGTGTGGACTTACTAGGAGAGATAGGGTTAGAATTGAAATTATCCAAGAGAAGGTGGGAGTGACTTTAGTGGAAGACAAAATGCGGGAACTGAGGTTGAGATGGTTCGGACATGTGATGAGGAGGTGCACGGATGCCCCAGTACGAAACTATGAGAGGTTGACTATGGATGGTTTCAGGCAAGATAGAGGTAGGTCAAAGAAATATTGGAATTAGACATGACATGGAGCAGTTACAGCTTACGAAGGATGTGACCCTTGATAGGAAGGTGTGGAGGACGCGAATTAGGGTAAAGGGTTAGTGGGTAGAGTGCTCCCTTACTAATAGGAAGGAGGGCTTTGTTTATAGTTGTGCATGTAGTCGTAGTGTTATGCGTGTGTCTTGTAGTTTCTTGTTCGTGGTGTTTTGGTGATGTTTGTGATTTCGGATAGATAGTTTATAGTATTACTCTATGGGTATCTTGTTTTTTTTGTTATCTAGTGGTGTGTTATCTCATTTTGTTGTTTGTTTCTATGTTTTTATGTTTGTTATACTGTTATTTGTACTGAATCGTGGGTCTATCAAAAACGGCCTCTCTACTTCATCTGAGGTAGTGGTATGGACTGCGTACACTTTACCCTCTCCAGACCCCACTTTATGGGAATACACTGGGTATGTTGTTGTTGTTGTTGTTGTTATTGTTGTTGTTGTAAAGAAGACTTTTGAATCTTGTGGTCTTAAATTAAAGATATGTCAAATGTACCAAAAGACCCTTTAATCTTATAGTCTTAAACATATCATGCGGAAAGTTTAACTTATAGAGTTGCTAAAAAAGAAAAGGGTCATTCTTTTTTTAAACAGGTTAAGAAGAAAGTAGGTCAAATAAATTGAAACTGAGGGAGTATAAAATAGTGTTTGGAAACATGTGCGTGTAGGCGTTTGGCCATGTTTCTGATTTTTGTTTGAAAGTGAAAAAATGATATTTAAAAATTGGAGTTGTGTTTGACCATGAAATGAAATAAATTAGAATTGTTTTAGAATTTTGTGGGTAATTTGGAGTAACAAAAGTAAAAGTAACTTTTTGTTGTTTTTGAAAATTCTAGAAAAAGTGAAAAAAATAAAACCACTTATTTTGAAATGAAAGAAACACTGAATTTGCTTACCGTTACAATAACATTTTGTGTTCGGGCGGGGGGGAAGTCATAGGAATCAGGCAAAATTGTCTTGCAACAATTGACAATTCTATTTCTGATAAATAAGACAAAAGTGCTTTGCAACAATAGATCAAAGGGGAAGGGCTTACCAAACAAAAAACCAAATCAAGGTCCCTCTTCTTTATGTTGATTTCACGTACTATCTGACTATTATTTTGATAAAATGATTTGATTCGATTATTGTAAAATTGTAAAACTGGGAGTTCACCCCCTTTATCTAATGCTGAATCGACAATATGTAACGAAACGTGTTTTCCGAAGTTTAACTTAGAAAAAAAGTGAAAAACAATTTCATGATCAAACAAATATGTAAAATAATAATATATGCAAAACTATTAATTTCTTAAGGGACGTATAAACAAAAAATATGACAAGTAAAGCGGTTTGGAGGGAATATATATTTCTTGAGAAACTTGGGATTAATGGTAATAGTACTTTAATTGTTGATCAATCTTTCTTTAATTTGATTAGTTAATCTCTTTGGTCGTTGGAAAACCGAAGTTATGTTCAGCTGCCTTTGGTATAAAAGGTGAGAGTGATATTATTGGGAGTCAAGTTTGTCTCTACGATCAATATTAGGTATATCCAATATGACATGATGGATACTTTTATCCACGGGAATCTTAGTAGCTCAATTGGTTGGCTATCTGAACTCTCATTTGTTGGTGAGATTTTGATTCCCCACATTGTAATCTCCCTCCCCATTTCTCCCTTCCCCTACCCCCAATTTTTAATTTTTTTTTTTAAAAAAAAGATACTTTTATCTAAACCCATTTCTTGATTCAGAAACTTTTCTCTAACTAAAATAATGACAAAATCCGATGTAGATGTATCCCCTCGGGACTCAACAAATTCTTCTAGTATCAAACTATGAGATAAAGTCTAACAAAAATTAAATAATATTAAACTCAATTAAAAAAAAGGAAGATATTGCTTACTGTTTCATCTCGTCTAATATGAGTAGATGGGGAAAATATTTATAAGTCAAGAAGGTGGTGTTATGTCAATGTTCAAAAAAATAAGGAATTAAGAGTAATCAATGCCATAAAAGCAATGAATTAATCCAATAAAATTGGAACATTGGGCAAGATGAGTAATTTGACCAAAATAATTTATGTTGTAATTTGACCAAAATAATTTATGTTGTAAAATGCATATCTTTTGAGATACTCTCTCCATTTCTAAATAAGTGCTCCTTTTAAGTTGGTACACTTTTTAATAAATTACTCACTCTTAGAAAATAAAAGATAACTTTATCAGCTTATCCTTAATTAAATTTTATCTTTTTTCAAGTTGACATTGATTACATTTTATTTAAACAAGGGTAAATTTGAAAGAACATGACCAATTTATTTTTGAAGGCTTAAACAAACACTTGTTTAGGAACAAAATCAAAAGGCAAAAGGAGCACTTATTTAGGAAAGGAGGGAGTATCAATATACAGTCAGACCTCTCTATAATGTCTCCTCGTTATAATGGCATTTCACAAAAGTTGCCTGATTTTTTTCGAAACCGATTTTTCATTTTATATTTTATTTCTCTATAACAGCATTCTACTTATAGTAGCAATGCCACTCATCATGGTGGTAAACTCTTTATAAAATTATCTCTCTATAATAACATACTCAAATATTATGTATAATATTAATATTTTATAAAAAATACATTTATGTATAATATAAAATAAACTATTAAAATATTTATGATAACCATCATTAAACTAAGCAAATTGTAAGCATTTTTAAGTTCTTCAACCGTTGTATTTTAGGACAATATAATTTTAATGTCTAAAGTTTCTCATGAGAAATCACTTGGCGGTATAGATCTGCACAATCACAAGGTAAAAAGGAAAAAAAAACTTTAGGAAAATCTTTGGAGCCTCCTTGTTCCACTATCACTTTGGTTAAATTCATTCCTTTTTTTGATACATAAAATTATTAAACTAGTCGGGTAACATTATATGGATTAAATTCCTTTTTTGTTACATCAAGCTTGAAGTATTTACAATTTTCATTAGTTTTAAATGCATATGTTCCTTAGATTTAATTCTTTGTCAGTACAATTTATCTAGTTATGAAACTTTTTTAGTAATGTATTAGTCCATTCAATAATGAAATATGAAAATCGATTGAGATTTTAAATTTAACAAGTATTTTATTTTCGTTGATAACATAAAAGGTACAAATAAATAATTTCTTTTATTTTTATTTATAATGACTAAATAAGATTTAAACATCAAATGTCACTATACATGTATAACAACACTTCTCTATAGTGACCATAAATTTTTCGGACAAACAATGTCACTGTAGAAAGATTTGACTGTAATAATTATTTTTTCAAACATACATATATCAAACCCATATATTTGTGTGTCTCTCATGTGTATTTGTATGGATATTAGTAAAATACAATGTCGCAGTGGCACTTTTTATATCAATTTCAGTTGGAAATTTAAAATTCAAATCAGTCTAAATTATCTTCAGCTTTTTTTGAATCTTGTGTATAGCGTCATCCAAATATTTTCAACATATTCTAACTACGCCTATTATTAAAAAAAAATTATTAGATGAAAAAATAGAATCAAATTTGGATAGAAAATATGTTGAAAATGAACTTTCTGATACATTATCATTTTTCCACCCTATAGAGGATTACCATGAAATTTTATGGGTTATTGGAGAAGAAATTTGGGGTGAGCTGAGAAAAATAAAAAGAAAGAGAGCATTAAAATTATACGAGTTGCTTGTTGTTAAGATAAGACACAAGTACCACCTCAAATTATACCCGAAATCTCAATAACACACCTAAACTTTATTGGGTTCTATTACCCCCTAAACTCATTTTTCTGTATTTTTGTGTTCCTTGTGTCTTATCTCATTCTATTTTTTGGACTACAAATATCAATATCAATTATTGGTTGAGTTACTGCCAAATACTCTTTAAAGTTGTATATAATGTTAAATTTTCCTGTTTTATAGTGTGTTTGGCATGGAGAAAAACATTTTCTGAAAATTATTTTCTTGTTTTCAATGTTTGATTGGATAAATTTTTTGGAAAATATTTTCTCTAAAAAAGCAAGTTCTTTAAAAATAAGGAAAATAATATGTCTAATGAAAGTAGGAAAAACAAGTTGTATAAGTGACATTCTATGTTTATCATATTCTCTCACCCACCCAACAACCTGAATCCCTAACCCTTGAGTATTGACCATCCCACTCCCATCACCCCGAGACCCCACACCCTACTCACTCTCACCTCTATAGTTCTTTGCAAATTACATATAAATGCTCTATCATGACTCTATCATCCATCATTGCAGAAATGTCAAATTATCTGAGCCATATTCCATGTGATGTTCTGATAAAAAAATTACATCTCGAAACAAAAAGTGTTGTAAAAACATCCATTTTATCTAAAGAATGGTGATTGCTATATCAATCAATGGATAACTACGACTTTTCTTTTTCTGATCCATCTGTACAGAAGTTCATAAATTTAGTTGGACATATTATGTGAAGTAGAGATAAATCAATCAGAATTTTCCATTCATGCAATTAATGTTCTTGAATTTGTTCCTCCTAATATCTTCTTTATGCTGTTGTGAAGAATATTACATCATTGAATGTGGTGATACCTGATCACACCAAGTGAATTAAGTGTGACTTGAAGTAAGTCGCCTTATTTTCATCAAACAAAATACTGAGAGCGGTTTCTTGTTTGATGGTTGAATTAATCTGCTAGATCTTAGTATGGATCATTGTGGTTACTCAATCACATTCGGGATATCACTATAGAATTTGATTTTTGAGAAGCCTAAAGATTTTTAATTGACATTCTGATTGATTGTCGAATGCAAAAGGATTAGATACCATTTGAGCCTCCAAAGGTGAATTTTATTTACTTAGCTGGTTGTGATGTTTATTTAACACTAATTTTGATAGTATGAGATACAAACATGTGATCTATTTGAATCACTTGATACTTCTTTATATATGAGGTTCTTGATGTATATATTATATTCTAGTGTTTCAGTTATACAATTATAGAGAACTTTTGTTGTGCACATTGATTTTCCACTTTAAAGCCCAATATATAATTTCTTCCGAAACCTTATATTATTCTCAATGAAACAAATATTTTTACATCACATAAATAATACTAAGATGTGTTTGAGTCATATGGTAAAAATTAAACAAGATATACATTATTGTCCGAGAGGAGAGTAATATTTACATGCAATACAACTAAGATAATTGAACAAAATATCAAAATAAATAAATATGTTTACAATGTAGGAATTGAAGAAATAACGTCAAACAAAATACATAATCACATATCAAAGAAAATATCTTTGTGAACAAAATAATCATTATGATGGTTTGCCAATTTAATGATTAGGATATGTTAAAACAGAAACCACCATCACCATTCATTTTTATTATAACCTGCATTTAGAGTACTACTCCTTAATTATTTTTCACTTTGGTGATATTCACATCTTCTAAAAATGTGCAGATATTGAAAGAAAATAAACTACTCCATCCGTTTCATTTTAGTTGACCCTATTATTAAAAATAGTTGTTTCAATTTAGTTGTCCAATTTATAAAATTAAGAGAAGTTTATTATGCTCTTCCAATACTACCCCTATCATTAAATGACTATGTAAAATGTATATACTTAAATTTATATTTTCAAAGCATAATTAATAGGGCTACTTAAGTAAAATAAACCCCTAATAAATATTTTCTTAAGGGAGTGTCAAACTAACAAAGGCCAACTAAAATGAAACGGAGGGAATAATTAAGAGAAGAGGCTGGAAGTTTAACTTCATCAACAAAGCATAATTTCACATATGAAACTAAGTAAATATAGATAATAGATATAAAATAAAAATAAATACAAATAGAAAAAAATTGCATGGCTTAGCAAACATAAACTCCTAATTATCCTATTTAGTCTAAGTTTTAATTAATTACAATTTATAGCCTCTCTTGTCAATTAAATACAATTCATAGCTTGTCTCCTTTATTTTCTCTCTTTCTCTATCTTCTATTTCTCTTTCTTTTTTTTTCTTTTCTAGTTTTTCTTCTTTTTTTCTTTTCCTATTTTTGCGTTTTTTCTTTCTTTTTTCCTTTTCCTTTTTTTTTCTTTTCCATTTTTTTTCTTTTTCATTTTTTTCCTTCTTTTTATTTTTTTCTCTTTTTTTATATTTTCTTTTTTTTCTTTTCAGTTTTTTCATTTTTTTCTTGTTTTTTCTTTTTTATTTCTTTTTTCTTTGCAGTCTTTTTTTCTGTATTTTCCTTTTTTCTATTTTTGTTCTTATTTTATTTTGTCATTTTTTCTCCTTTTTTTTTGTATTTTTTTCTCTCATTTTTATTATTATTGTTGTTGTATTTTATATTTTATATTTATTTGTATTATGCTATACATTTCAAATAAATTTATTATTTGTATTTGAATAGTTTAGTCGTGAATATGTACAGTTTATCATTTGTATTTGTATACAAAGAAGTATATGGATTAATTCTATTTGCTTGAGTCTAAAATATACAAATATGCAATGTATCATTCAATATAAATGTATCGTTAGTTTTTATATGTCAAATTTATCATTTGTGTTTGTATATAAATAAGTATCATTTGTATGCATACGGTTCAAGTTGTATAAACATGTATCATATGATACAAATGTAACATTTGGATTGGTATAATTTGTCATTTGTATTTGTATTTTTCAATTTGTATCAATACAATATAATTCGTATCAATGAATATAAATACAAGTGTTCATAGAAAGAAAAATAACAATTCTTTTTCAATTGTTTAAAAATACAAATGATGTTGTCAACTACAAATTCAAATACAAACAAATGAAATTACAAATACAAATACAATATGCGGTCAACTTACAAATACAAAATAGTTCTTTAAAAATACAAGTGCATCGATAAAAATAAAATACAAATACAAATAAAAACAAAATGAAATCACAAACTACAAATACAATATGCAGTCAACTATAAAATACAAATACAAAATAGTTCTTTAAAATAGGAGTGCGAATTGTATAAAATATAAATGATGGTGCGAACTATAAAATATAAATAGAAGTACGACCTATAAAATACAAATACAAATACAAATGTGAACTATAAAATATAAATACAAATACAAGCGCGAACTATAAAATACAAATACAAATGCAATTGTATCAACGACTACAAAAATATAAATGATTGTGTGAATACAAATACTATAAGTGATTGTGGTATTTTCGTTATCACCCATGACTTGTGCTCGACGTAGCCATATTTTTTGAAAATATAAAAAATATAAAATAGAACAAAAAAAATGAGAAAGAAAAAAATATGAAAAAGAAAATCAAAAAGAAAAAAAGAAGAAAGAGAAATAGAAGCTAGAAATAGAGAGAGGAAGGAAAAAAAAGAAAAAAAAAGAAAAAAAAAAAAGAAAAAAGCAAGAAACGAAAAAAACAAAAATAGGGAAAAAAAAAAGGGGGGGGGGGACATGAAAAAGAAAAAAAACAAGGAAACTAAAAAGGAAAAAAAAAAAAAAAAGAAGAAAGAGAAGAAGAGACTAGAGATAGAAGAGACAAAAAAAAAACGAGAAAGAAAAAAAAGAGAAATAGAGGCTAGAGATAGGAGAGAGAAAAAAACAAGAAATTAAAAAGAAAAAAATGAAAAAAGAGGTTATGGATTGTAATTTTGAAAGTTACGATAAGGGCATTCCCATTTTGCTGAAATATAGGCTATTTTCTGTAAGTGTCCCATAAAAATATAGTGCAAATAAAAAAATCAGGGCTCATATTTAGATAACATATATAAAATAAAAAAAAAAAAAATTTTAAACACATAAAGTCACCACTAAAGTTGTTCCGAATTTGCAAGTAGACACTTAAACTTTGCAGGGGTCTATGACCCCCTTAAATAATTTGAAAGTAATATTGTTACCTCATTTTTCGATTAATCTCAATCTTAAGAAAAAAGTAATTATCACGCATCAATCTCTAATTGCCACGTGTAAAAAGGCATAAATTACAAAAAAAAAAAAAAGGGGGAAAACTATTTTTTTTTATAAATAACTTAAAAAAAACTTTCCAATCCCCACTCCACCCCCACCCCACTCCAGCCCACCTACTTCTTCCCCTTTCCTAAGCCCTCTTCACTACTAAGAAAAGGAAAAGTTGCAGAGAATTGAGGAAGAAAAGGTTGTGTTGATGCTGCTACAAAAATCAATAGTCATTTCTTTGTCACCCGAAAATATTTTTTGATTGGATAAAATGGTGACTAATAGTGATCATCTCCCTCTTTATTTATTTTTTATTTTTATTACCTTTTAATCATTTTCTTTGGAAAAATCAAACGACGACATATGTAACACCGACCAATTGCTCCTCACGCCAGTCAATTCCTTCGTTGCCGACCATCCTTCAACAACCACAATTAATGCCATTGTTATAACTACCTCCAACATACTTATCACCAAACTATCATTAAATCACCATCATATTAAAAATCAGAAAATCAAAATTATCACCAAACTATAATCGAAAATCAAAACTCATTACCAAACTTTATAAGAAGAATCAAATTAAAAAAATAGACAACATAATGATGAATTATAGAAAAAAATATTGAAGAAATAGAGGAAAAGGAAGATATGGAAAAATAAGAAGTAAGAAATTAAAGGAGACAGTGATAAAGATTCGAATAGGGTAAGCAATTGGGTCTTCTTATTGAAGAAGATAAGTAAAAAGAAAAAATTGAAAAGTAAAATAGATTAAATAAAATCAAAATGTACTTTAATGAACAAATATTGAAATAAATTTAAAAAATATTTATTTTTTTTCTTATTTCACGCGCCATTGGAGAGTGTATTTCATTCTAGCCGCCACGTGGGCTTGAAATGGGGTAATAAATACACTTTAAATAAGAATAAGACGGTAATAGAATCCCCGCAAGCTTAAGTGTCTACTTGCAAATTCGGGACAACTTAAATGGTGACTTAATGCATTTTCTCATAAAAATATAGTGTCAATAAAAAACATATGAGCTAATTAATTCTTGTCCCATAAGTTTTCAATATTACATAATATCTCATTAAAAATTCAGGCGGGTACATTGTGTAGTCGCAATACATGGTTAGTCGCTGATACATTGTAGACAAGTAACCCTCCAGATACATGAGGATACATGTTAAGGCGTCTAGATACATGGTTAAGGTGTCTGAATACATGATTCAGTACTCTCAGTTACATCGCCTGTATCCGCATGTATTCGCATTTAGTCGCATATATCAGAGAGTTACAACATGTATCCGCATGTATCTAAGTGTTACAGGATGTATCCACGTGGTTACAACATGTGTATTCATGTATTTGGGGTATTGTGGGATATTATGTTATCAATTTAAAGTAGCGCGAGAATAAGTAAATACAGTAAGGACGTTTGGGGGATTATGTAATTTTTTCAAATATTTATGTATCTCTCATGTATATTTGTATGGATACCATTAAAATACAATGTCGCAGTGACACTGTTTATATCAATTTCAAGTCTAAATTTAGACTGCAAATCGGCTCAAATTATGTCCTGTCTTTTTCGAATTTTGTGTATAGCCTCATCCAGATATTTTCATTTTTCAGCCTATTCTAACTACACCTACTAAAAAAAATTAGATGAAAAAGTAGAAACAAATTTGGATAGAAAATATGTTGAAAATGAAGATTTCTAACACCTTATTGTTTTTCCACACAATAGAGGATTACCATGAAATTTTATGGGCTATTGGAGAAGAAATCTAGGGTGAGTTGAGAATAATATGAAGAAAGAAAGCGACAAAATTATACGAGTTACTTGTCGCCAATTTTATTTTATGTTTTTTTGGACTACAAATATTAATATCAATTATTGGCTGATTTACTTATTGAGATGCCTTACTTATTTCTTAGTTAGGTGTATTTTAATTTAATTAATCATTGCACAATTATTTAGTTAGTTGTGCTTAGATTAGAAGAATTCATTTGTCACCAGTTGTCATCTAGGTAGTTAGTTGGTTATAAGTATATTGTGTACTCATTTCATTTCTTCTTGTCCAGTTTAATCAAATAGAAAAAGTTTCTCCCTTTATTTCTCTCTGTTTTCTCTACGATTGCTCCCATGGCTTGAGCTTGGACTCCATTGTTAGGAGTATTCCAAGCTCTGCTTATGTCCATTTCTGGACCTTAATATGGTATCAGAGCTAGCGAATATCATACTTTTTCTTTGTTTGCGCAATTTTGCCCTTTTTTGATTTCTCTTTGTTTGCGCGATTTCCCGATTTCTTATCGCAATTTTCTGATTTTGTATTGCGATTTGCTTTGCGCGTCTCAAGAAAATTGTTTCCTTTGCCTCTTTGCATTGATCGATTTTGAATTGGGGATTTCGATTGATTATTTGTTGATTTCACACTTATCGTGTATATTTGAGTTTCTTTAATAATGGCGGACGCAACAACTACTACAAACACACAAAGAGATCAGGGAAATACAGTTGCAACTACAATCGTTGTGAGTAGTCCTCTTTACATTCATCATTCTCATAGAGTCGGTGTTTCGTTGGTTCCTTTTTAGTTTGATGGAACTGGTTATAGATCCTGAAAACAAGGTATTTTGCGTGCATTATCTGTTAAGAACAAGTTAGGTTTTATCAATGGGGAATGTAAGACACCTCCTTCGAATTCTCTTTTATGTCGCCAATGGGAACGATGTGATGATATGGTGACATCGTGGATTTTGAACTCACTATCGAAGTGAATTTCTGATAGTGTCGAATATGTGTATGATTCGCTTGAATTATGATCAGAATTATCAGACAGATATGATCAGACAAACGGAGCTAAACTTTATCAGATCTAGCAGGAGATAAATGACCTAAGTCAGGGCACTTTTGATGAAACTGGATACTACACCAAATTGAAGAAGTTTTGGGAAGAATTGAATAATCTCATTTTTAAGCTTGGCTGCACCTGTGTATGCACCTGTGGAGCTAAGGAATTTATGCTCAAGGCTGAGCAAGATAGGCGACTTATTCAGTTTTTGATGGGACTAAATGAGATTTATACTATGATTAGGGGGAGCATACTCATGATGAATCCTCTTCCTTCTATGGGACAAGCCTTTGTTTTGCTGGTGCAAGAAGAAAAGCAAAGAGAAATAAGGCCTCATCAACAAGTTTTTGTAGAATCTATGCAAGCACTTCAGGTGTCAAACAATTCAAAACAAACTATGCTGCTAGTACCACTCATCCAAGTCACTCTGCAAATACTTTTTTCAGATTGTTTTGTGATTTTTGTAAGAAGTCTGTTCATACCAAGGATAGGTTCTATAAGCTTAATGGTTATCCACAAAAACAAGGTCAGCATGTTCAGAACTATAACCACAAATCAGCACAGGGATACAATCTAAGGCTACATGGATACAACCAAAACAGGATTCCTAATTACAAGGGAAAAAGAGTTCTTGCAAATGCAGCACACAAAATGACATCTGAGTTAGGGAAAAGATCTATTGTGAACCACAAGGAAGCTCCTAATTTTGGTTTATCCAAGGAACAGTATAGACAAATAGCTAATTTGTTGACTCGATTTTAGATAAACAATGTAGAAGACAGTCTTGACAGTGCCAATAACAACCAGTTGCCTAGTGGAGCTGCTCATTTTATAGGTATCCTTACTTGCAACTCCTATATTGATTTTGACAAGTTATCTTGTGGATGCTTCAAGGCAAGGTCTGACTTATGGATTCTAGATTCAGGTGCATCACACCATATGACTTATGATAGATCTCACTTTTTAAACATATCACCTTTACCTAATTCCCTGTTAATTAGACTACCTAATGGCTATAGAGTTAAAGTAACTGAGATTGGAACTGTGAAACTTGCTTCCTAGATCATTTTATTTAAGGTTTTGTTTGTACCCTCTTTCAAGTATAACCTTGTGTCAATCAATTCCTTGACAATGTATCTTAAGTGTATTGTCTCATTTACTGACTTTTTCTGTCTTCTGTAGGCCCCTTCTCAATAAAAGGCCTCTGGAGATTGGTAAAGCTCATGATGGACTATACTTTCTTTGCAAAGACTGCCTTCAGAAGGGTACTCAGACCATCAACATAGGACACAGTTTCTCTTCTTATGTTCCTTCTAGTACTCAATATTTTTCTACTTCATGTCTTTCTGGTACTATAGCAGATATAATTACTTGTCACTACAATTCCTATTCATGCTCCCCACATGTAAATACTTCATTCCTCAGGAATATTACTGATGTTACTTCTGTTCATGTTACTTTACCTCATAAAAATGATGTTGATCAGTTGTGGCATAACAGATTTGGTCATGTACCCTTTAGTAAAATGAGAAAAATATCTTCCTTCCCAGTTAAATTTTTCCTCAACCAATCTTTCTTTTACCCAGTCTGTCATATGGCAAGACAAACAAGGTTGTCATTCCCCACTATAACTAAAGACACCACAACCATTTTTTTATCTACTTCATATTGATTT
Organism: Capsicum rhomboideum; assembly: GCA_031232105.1. Lineage (NCBI taxonomy): Eukaryota > Viridiplantae > Streptophyta > Magnoliopsida > Solanales > Solanaceae > Capsicum > Capsicum rhomboideum. The sequence goes on from CP124711.1 coordinate 121,268,726, forward strand.
GTAGGGGCCCTATCATGTAGCCACACATGACAAGTAAAAATATTTTCTCACATTAGTAGATGATCATAGTAGGTGCACTTGGACACAACTCTTGAGTTGTAAGAGTAGTGTGATCCACACTATTATAGCTTTTTTTTTCTATTGTAGAAAACCAATTTAAGACCACCCTAAAGGCTATAAGAATAGAAAATGGTCTGGAATTTACCAACACCAATCTTACCAACTTCTTTGTGTCGAAAGGTATTATTCACTAGAAGAGTTGTCCCTATACACCCCATCAGAATGGTGTGGTAGAGAGAAAACATAAGTATCTTCTTGAAACTGCTAAGGCTCTTCTCTTTAAATCCAAGCTACCTTTGAAATATTGGGATGAGTGTGTTCTCACTACCACATACACCATTATTAGATTTCGCTCAACTACTCTCAATCACAAAAGCGTTTTTTGAATTGTTGTGTGAGAAGAAACCATTTTATTCCCACTTGAGGAGTTTTTGTTGTTTATGTTATCCCACCATACCTAAGTACAAAGTCTGGCCACCAGGAAGATTACAATTTTCAAAGATTTATGTTTTTATGAAACTATTTTTCCTTTTGATTCTCTTAATCCTTCTGTACCTAGTTATGTTTCTGGTTTCAAGTACTTTGATGGTCCTACTACCATAGTTTTCCCTACCAATGATACTCATGACTCTGTACAAAATAATTCAAGGAATACAAGTGTACCTTTTTGGTCTTTTGACTCTATTCATGACTTAGACTCTACATCACCACAAGCAGTACCTTCCCCACCAGAAATACTATCTGTGACCTCTACCACTACCTCTAATATGTCTCACCAATCTCAGGGACCTAGAAGATCTCAAAGATATTATAAAACTTCTGCATATTTACAAGACTATGTCTGTAAACTACCACATGCATTACCTAGTCAACATGATCACCTTCCATCTTTCTTCTATGCCTTTTTTACAACACCACACCACATAAGTCCTGATGATCTAGATCCCAATGGTCATCTTATTATAATGAGTGTATCTCTTGATAATGAGCCAACTTCTTATGAGGAAGCTATTGTGAATCCTGCTTGGCAGGCAGCTATGACACATGAATTTCAGGTTTTGCATGATAATAAGACTTGGGATCTTATTCCTCTTCCTTCTGTCAAGAGGCCTATTGGATTTAGGTGGGTGTATAAAATAAAACACAAAGCTGATGGTAGTGTTGAGAGGTTCAAGGCTAGGCTGGTAGTGAAGGGTTATACCCAACATACAGGAATAGACTACTTAGAATCATTTTCTCCAGTTGTCAAAATGACAACTGTGAGGGCCTTGATTGCTACTGCATCCAAGAAATAATGAAAAATCTATCAACTAGTTATGAATAATATCTTTCTTCATGGAGATTTGAATAAGAAAGTATATATGGTTGTTCCTCCTGGTTTGCAGATTCCTGATCCTAATATAGTTTGCAAGCTAAAAAAATCACTTTATGGTTTGAAACAAGCCAGTAGGCAATGGTATGCCAAGCTTACTAATACTTTGAATTATAGAGGCTATGTGCACTCTCATTATGATCACTCACTGTTTTACAGGAAAAAAGGCACTTCTGTAGTTTTTGTAGCAGTTTATGTAGATGATATTCTACTTACAGGCACTGATTTTGAAGAGATCAATAATCTCAAATCATTTCTTTATCAGCAATTTAAGATAAAAGATTTGGGCTTGTTGCACTACTTTCTTGGGTTGGAAGCTCTTTATAAGCCTGATGGTATTGTCATTTCTCAAAGGAAATTCACCTTGGATCTGCTCGAATTTAATTGCCTCACTTTTCCTAGTCTCAATTCTCCTCTTAATCTCAAACTCAGAGCAAAGGAAGGTGTACCTATATCAGATCTTACTCTTTACAGAATGTTAGTAGGGAAGTTAAATTTTTTCACCACTGCCAAATTAGACATTGCATATGGGGTCCAACACTTGAGTCAATTCATGCAAGATCCAAGAGAGCCTCACTTAAATGATGTCTTTCATATGTTAAGATACTTAAAACAGTATCCCACTCTTAGAGTCTTCTTGTCCAACTCAGATGACCTTACACTCAAAGCATTTTGTGATTCAGACTGGGCTGCTTGCCCTGATTCAAGAAAGTCTGTTACAGGCTTTATTATTTTCTTAGAAGGCAGTCCTATTAGTTGTAAATCCAAGAAATAAGAGACCATTTCACTTTCCTCAGCTGAGGCTGAATATAGATCATTGAGGAAGGTAGTGGGGAAATTGGTATGGCTGCACAGGTTGCTTGATGAATTGTCTATTCCATCTTCAGGTCCCATTCCTATTTACTGTGATAGTCAGTCTGCTCTTCACATTTCCAGAAATCATGTGTTTCATGAATGTACTAAACACATCGAGGTTGATTGTCATTTTATTCTATCCAAGCTTCAGGATGGGCTCATCTCCCTCCATTATATTGCTACTCATGACCAATTAGCTGATATCTTGACCAAATTTCTCACAGGAATCAAACATGCTGCCATCCTTAACAAGTTTTCAGTGATTCCCTCACCTCCAACTTGAGAGGGCGGGGGGGTATTGAGATGCCTTACTTATTTCTTAGTTAAGTGTATTGTAATTTAATTAATCATTGCACAATTAGTTAGTTAGTTGTGCTTAGATTAGAAGAATCCAGCTGTCATCTAGGTAGTTAGTCGGTTATAAGTATACTGTGTACTCATTCCATTTCTTTTTGTCCAGTTTAATCAAATAGAAAAAAGTTTCCATTTTCTCCCTTCATTTCTATCTGTTTTCTTTGCGATTGCTCCCATGGCTTGAGCTTGGACTCCATTGTTAGGAGTGTTCCAAGCCAATTACTTTTTAAAATGTAAAGTTGTATATAAATGTAAAATTCTCTTGTTTCAATTTTGATGCTCCCTTGGTCATTATATGATAAATCCTTGTGGTTCTGGTCCTTTTCCGAACCTCGCACATAGCGAAAGCTTTGTGCACAGAGCTGCCCTTGGTGTCTTTGTGCTTTTCTCTTGAAATTTTAGGACGTTCTGTCTTTGGTTCATTAGAAGTTCAAGATCTTATTTTGAACTTGTGTGTTGTATTAGATAGCAAATAATAAGGAAGAATCAAACCGTGCTTGAAACATTTGTTCAATAAAGAAACACCAAAATAAATAATTTAATGAACTAAATTCTTAAAAAGTTATGAATTGTGCAAAAATTGAATAGGTTTAAACATTTTAAACGTCGTCAATTAAAAAGCTAATTAATTGATTTCGTTAAACTTTATTACTTGCTCGAGCAACTCAGCCTCACTAGTACTTTGGATTCGTGGAGAAGCTCTAATTAGACATTTGATAGGTGGGAAAACAATACTAACAGTTTAGGATAAAATGGAGGATTATTTTATCTTGCGTTTGGTTATGGATATTAATTGGTTTCTAAATTATTTTATTATTCCATCATTTGTACTAAGATGGTGGGATTAGTTATCCCATATTGAAGGTCTGATAGTTAATCTCATGAAATATCTTTATTTATCTCATCCCGCATACCAAACAACCAACAGTCTCAAGATCATGAGCATGTTTAGTTTGATTTTATTTTATTAGTATTGATATAAATATAATAAAATAACTTTTACTAGACCAACCTGTTATAATGGAAGATAAAGAAAGCCCACATCTTGTCATTTTTTATCTACGTTTTTTGCATATATGGAAATGAAAATACCTTTCCTTTTGTAGTTCTTAAGTGACTTTTATACATTTTTGTTTTCTAATCCTCGTAATCCAAGAGTTAAAAATGTCATACTGACTTAATTATACCCTGATATATAACTTTATAAGGGTATAAACTCATAGGTAGCATCACTTTCTAATTTATTTTTTTCCTATCGTGTATTCATGTCTCTCTACGTAGTATTCCCTCCTGTCAACGATAACTGATGATTTTTCTAGTCTAGCAAATTAGAGTCAAAATAAGTGGTTTTTTAAAACCAACGTATTAATAGCTTCTCTTTTTTTTTTTTCTTCAAATTTATCCTTGTTTAATGAGCTATCTGAATAAATTTCTATTTTTTCAATATTTCTTTACATTTTCCTATAAGTAGATTAGGGTAACTTAGTCAAATAATTCTTTTAATATTCTTCATAGTTTTCTTAATGGGTGTGTCAAAATCTTAAAAAAGTCGCTATTGTAAACAGAGTAATAAAAACTAAAGAAAGATAACCAAGTCAAAATACTTTTCAATAGCCAAGATTTTGAATAAACTCATCACGAGTAATCAAACATTCAAGGTCATTATTTGAATAAATTCATCACAAGTCAGTTTGCAAACAAATTATGGAATGCAAAGGCTTTAAATATAACCAAATAAATAAAAGTAGAGTCGTGTGTCTGAGAGAGAGAAAATTACATGCTAAATTGATGGACAATCACACATAAAAAAAAATTGGCTAAGCAAATAATAATTACCAAGCCTTAATTTTGGTTTTTGAACACAAGCCAATGCAATCCATTAGAAATTTAAAAAAGTTTTGTCCCATTAAAGTAATTCCGTGCTAAATATACTAATGGTGAGAAATAAACTCAGCGAAAAAACTGATTTACTATATTTAACAACGAGACTAATTATATTAACAGACTGAAATTCTACATTTTAACATATTGTAATTCTACAATTAAAAGACTTATTGGAAGCAAATATTTTTTAATTTAAAAAGAAAAACATTGAGATTCTTGAGAGAAAGGAAATAAAGAGAAGAAGATGAAGTGGAGATCACAAGAGGCAATTAGCTTTGAGAAAAAAACATGGAAATTTGTTGGGATTTGCAAGAAAAATTGGTACAATTTTCGTCGTCGATTCAATATCTAAATTGATGGGAAACTTTTTTTAGCTATTCTTTTTCCGATTGATCAGAATGATCAATTCTCGACCCTAGTAAGACGAAGATGGTTAGACGTCAATTGAAAGAATTGTAATTTTTATTCATGATGATCGCGTCAAGGGTTTAAATGTTTCTAAGAACCCTATTCTTCCTTAATTATTGTTAGATTTTTCTTTTATTCTTTTTCTTTAATTTGTTATTAAAGTTTATTGTACGTGGGTAGATAAGTCCAACAAATGATAGTGTTTCTATTGAAAATAGAACTGTGTAAATGTCTGAACATCGTTATCATGTTCTCGTATACTATTGAGTTGATCCTTTGTGAGCTTCATATCGAAATGAGTAAAGACAGATTAATCAACCAAAGGATCAAGGTGAATGATATGAAGGGGGAAAAAATTACTTTGTATTTGTGTTAGTTGAGACTTGAGATGTAGGTAAATTGAATCAGACATCACGGTTATAAAAAAAAAATGTAGAGGAAAATATCAAAAATCACAAGTTATAATTGTTAGGGATTAAAGTTAAAACCATTTTGTGCTATCTCTGTTGGGTTTAAAATCGAGAGGGCGTCATGCAGAAGCTATTAGTTGCAAACCATGTAGATGATAAATCGGATGACAAATAAAAACATACTAAAAGCATAACTATTATATGGTTTGGCCAATTGGCCTACTATAAAAACTAATATAAAAATATCATAAAAACTATGAGAGAAAAATCTCCCCATAAACAAGATTCTTTAATGACTACATTGTGGATGTTATTTATATTGTGGTATGAGAAGAGGGGTCTTCTATTTATAGAGGTCCAAAATCTTTCCTCCAAGAAAGAGGTTAGCCAAATACGGAAGAGTTTTATATTTTCCTTCAATAGAAAATTAATACTCAAATTTGGTAAGAAAATCAGGGCAAAACCCTAACAAATCTCCCTTTTTTGACTGAATTTTCTTGGCAAAACTTCATCCGCCTTCTTCACTTGCATATATGATCTTTGTTCTTCACATAATCTTCATCACTCCTGCTTGCCATGGTTAAAAATAAGGTTTAAAATATCATGGTTAAAAATTAATATCTTATTTTTATTTTTAAAAGATGCAGCAGCAGGAATATTGAAAAAATATGGTTGAAATTTCTTCTTCACATGTAGTTGGACAAAATCTTCATTATCATCAAATTGGTTGCAAATTGATTTGAAACCACTTTAACCTTGTCTTTAATCTCGTTTCACCAAATCATTGGACCTTTGAACTGTAGGCTCTGATACCACTTGTTGGGTTTAAAATTGAGAGGTCGTCATGCAGAAGCTATTAGTTGCAAATCATGTAGACGATAAATCGGATGACAAATAAAATAATACTAAAAGCATAATTATTATATGGTTTGACCAATTGACCTACATATAAAAACTAATATAAAAATATCATAAAAACTATGAGAGAAAAATCTCCACATAAACAAGACTCTTTAATGACTACATTGTGGATGTTATTGTATTGTGTTATGAGAAGAGGTGAGAAGAGGGGTCTTCTATTTATAGAGGTCCAAAATTTTTCATCCAAGAAAGAGGTTAGCCAAAAATGGAAGAGTGTTATATTTTTCTTTTATGAAAAGTAAAAGTAATTATGGTATTACTTTTATTTTTCTTCAATAAAAAATTAACACTCAAATTTAATAAGAAAATCAGGACAAAAACCCTAACATTCTCCGACTACTTCTTCTTAGTTACTTCCATGTTCTCTTTCATATGTTTTTACAACACTTTTAAGTCCATCTTCTTCACGAACTTGGCGAAAATGACGAAATTTGGAAGTTAATTGGTTGGAAAAAAGTTTGGAATATGTGTAATTTAAACCGCTGACCCTATCTTTTAATTGATTCAACTCATTTCTATTTATTACTCTCAAATTTCTAAAGTTTAAATGTGAAATGTGTTAGAAAACTTTTATTATTTGAAAAGATAGTGTCCCTAATTGATTAGGAAGCATTTCCTTTAAAAAAAAAGAAAAAATTATATTGAGTTCTCTCCTTTATTAGGCTTATAAAGAGCTAGTAAAAGAGATTGGACCCATACGCTTGAGAAATTGACTGATAGGCAAAATTAGGAATATCAAATGGACATGTTGAGCTGAATTTGAGTAAATCAAAATGGATTTAGTGAAGCTAATGAAGAACTGAGCTCTTGATGAGGTGAGAAGCTGAAATATTTTTTGAGTAAAGAAGAAGAGAATTGTGCATTGAGATGCTGATGTCTCGGAAGAATGTAAGCATGTCGTTTCTGTAGCCAGTGATGCTAAGGTCATTCAGACGGATGCTTTTATTTCGGGTAGTCTTTAATTTTTGCCCTTTAAATTGATGGTATTAATTTTTAGGATAAATTACATTATATGTATATTGAGATAAAATTATTACACCTTTTAGTCCAACTTCTTATTTTTATACTCCCTCTAGTGTAAAATAAGTAAATTTTTGCATCAATGCACACTTATTAAGGAAAAGAAATTGGGACATAAATTATACTTTACTTTTCATTTTTACCCTTTTAAATATTATCAAACTATTCTTGAAATTTCAGCCACATTAAAGTAAAGTCAATTAAGTCTCTTGAAACTCATAATCTAGAAAGTGTAAATGAAGGGTAAAATTGGAAGAAATTTCCAACATGTCTCTTGAAGAATGAACAATTCACTTATTTTGGACATTAAAAATAGCATGAACAATTCACTTATTTTGGATATTAAAAATAGCTCAAAAATTCACTTACTTTGTTCTAGAGGGAGTAACAAATAGCCCAATTTTTGGGAAGCCTAACTATAATCTCTTTATATAGTTGTTGTTGACACCCAATTTTGGACCGACATTTTAAAAATAAACACTTTTGTGTTTTTTATTTGTTAAAGAGCATAAAATTTAATTTTTACATATTCTGATTCAATTTAACACAAATTATTGATAATTATCTTTTTTCTTGAAAATATTAGGATATTTATAAATTTATTACTCCCTCCGTTTAAAAAAGAATGACCTAGTTTGACTTGGCACGGAGTTTAAGAAAATAAAAAAGATTTTTTAATTTTGTGGTCCTAAATTAAAGTTATGGCAAATGTATCAAAATGTCATTTAATCTTGTGGTCTTAAACATGCCATGTGGAAAATTGAAATTAAAGTGTTGCCAAAAAAATAAAGGATTATTCTTTTTGAAACGGACTAAAAAGGAAAGTAGGTCATTCTTTTTGAAACGAAGGGAGTACTATTTTGAGTTAATTATTGACTGTTACTATTTTTTACACAGTCGTTTTTATAAACAAAAATTGTTTGAGTTTTATTAAATCATCAATTTTATTTTAAACTCAAACCATATTCTTATCTGACATTAAATACATTGGTTAATTTATTTTTTATCACAGTCCGTTAATTCATAAAAAACGGAGAAGATATTTTTTGCATAGATAAGTTAAATATCCATAATTTTGGATAAGATCAAATAGTCATTATTTTGAATGACTCATAATTTTAGATAGTTAATGATTTTTCAAAACAAACTATGGTATTGAGCACATGATTTTGCTTTTGTGATTTTAATTTTTTCTATAAAACTAACTCACTTCCTCCACAATTAGTGGTGGTGAAAATTTTCAAATTAGGTTATAAACAAATTCTTTTTCCATTTTTAGCACGCCGCCCCACTTTCCTTTTTCGGTGAACCCCAGTCCACCACCCACCGGGAAACACCACCATTTCTCCTCCAGCACCGTTAAGCAACCCCCATTCCACCTCTGTCCACTCTTTGTTTCACTATTCCGATGATATCCAACCCGCCGGAACGAAACAAACAACCAACACCATCTATGGTGAAGCTCACCGGAGCTCCGGCGAAACAACAACAACAACCAGACCCACAAACCCCTTCACCGAAATCCAGACAGCTCCGATTCGTTTCCTCTCCTCTTGCTCGAGTTTCGCCATTAACGGCGAGCTCGGAGCTTCAAACTCCAACCAACACCACCGCAGCAACTCAACAACTCCGTTCAAACCACCGGAAAACCACCAGTACCTCCGACCACGAGCAACCAGCGACGAAAAGACCCACACCATCGCGATTCCATCTCCGGCGATGTCCAAATCTGGCCGGAGCAAATAGGAACCAGCCAACGCGTCACCAATGGTGAGCTTTTCTTATTGCTACCTCAATGTTAAGGTAAGTAAATTCGTTTTGGTTAGAGTAAGTTGTAGGTATGTGTGTTGATTTGGTTTAGAAATTTCACTCCGTTGTCATTTTATTCTTGTTCTAGTTGTTTCCAGTGATTCGTCGGTATTTTCCGGTGATTTCATATGGTTTCCAGTGACTTTGTTTTTGTCTATTTGTTTTTGTCCCACTGTTATGTGCTCCATTTATGGGTGCAATGTACACAACAGTGATGGTTTCCTTCACTTATTATTTATTGTTGTTTTGTTTCTTCATTACACTATGACCATTTTGTTTGTTATTTGTTTGCTTCTTGTTGATTAATTTCAATTTGTTATATGATTGCTTGGTGTTGCTAATTTTACTTCAATTTGTTGCGGAAATGGACACCTTTTGATTATTTTGGTTATCTTATTGATAAAGAATAAGTATTAATATAATTGGCCAATGATAAAATCTCTCCGTCGGATTTTCGAGGCTTTCCCATTATAAAAGACAGATTTTATTTAAAGTTCAATTATTTTTAAGTTTAATTATTTGCCAAGTTTATTTTATTTCAAGTTCAATTATTTTATTTCAAGTATTAATATACTTGGCCGATGAAGGAATTTTCATCGATTTTCAAGGTCACCCATGTATATAAGATGGGTTTTACCTTTTGTTTATTATTTCTTTAATTTATTTCGATTCATATTTATCCATTACTTACCCTTTTATCAAGTGTTTTTTACAGGTACATGGAGCTTTTTCCCGAAGAAGACACTCGAATTCAAAATTCGAGGATCATTTTGAGTTGTTTATCGTATTTTTTTATTTTATTTAACGATAGGTAAATATTAAACCGCCTTCATTATTCGTTCTTTACTATATTTTGTACATGTTCTTATTTTTCTTATACTTGCATTTGATTTTTTTTATCTCCTCCTCAATTGAAAAAATGAGTTCAGCCGGGACCCACCTTTGTGGATTCCGAAGGGTGCCTAACACATTTCCTTTGGAATAACCTGAACCCTTACCTAGAATCTAATTGGTTTCGCAGACTAAATTTCCTTTAATTTAATTAATTGGTTTCCTAGTTTTCCTAAAATTAGGTGGCGGCTCTAAATTCTTTTTAAACAATTGTTAAATTATTTTTTAAGTCTCAAAATTGCGCCTTATGAAAATAGGGATCGAAACCGTTATCATGTCTTGAACAATTCTAGCGTTGCCAAGAAATAATATGATTTTCAGCAAATGAGCTCCCTGAATCATACAGGCCAGATTATATTGGCCTACCTCCAAGCCATAAATCACCCTCAATTGAGGGATGTGGTTCGTTCTTGCAATTTCTACGATGAAGCTGTTTTGGGGAATTTTCACGTTCTTCCGAGCAATAAATCCCTTGGGGTTGTTACTGATTGTCAGTTGAGTGAATAAGGTGTCTAACAATGTAAAAGTGTGTATAAACACTTTTTATACAAAATTATACAAGTTTTTATATTTGTGTATAGTGTTGTATGTCGTGTAAAAATGAGCTATGCAGGTGTAATATATATGTGAAAATATGAGCTACGTAGATGTATTGTTCTTATTAAATTGTATTTTTTTTTGTAAAAGTTTCTAATTTTTATCCTTCAGCACTTTAAGTAATAAAAATAATTTAAAATACTTTTAATATCAAAAAAGACAAAAAAAGAAAAGAAAAAAAAAACAGTGAGGCACAAGTTATTATTTACAAGGCAAAAAAATATTCGCAAGATAAAATTTATAAGACAATTCGCAAGTCACAAGTTATGTCTTATAAAACATGAATTCAATTTTAAAACATTATATTATAACCCACAAGTTATGTATTACAAGGCATAACTTAGTTCTCACAAAACTTATAAGCCGATAAAGGCATAAGTTTAGTTTTAGAACCCACAAAGAGGCATAACTCATTCCTACATAACTATTAGCGGACAAAGCAAAAGTTCTCCAAACTTATGCTAGACAAGACAAAAGTGTTGTAGACTTATGGCTTGTGAATTAGATATTACACAATTTATGTCGGCCAAGACAAAAGTTCACCCCAAAATAAGGTCATAGTTAAGGGTACTTTGACCTATAAATTATATTAAATGAGAAGCATGGACAAAAATTAAAGACCATAAATTTGAGAAACAAAAATAAAGATCAACCCAAAATAAGGACAATCTATGCAAAAACTAGATGACGATAAAGCTCTATACTCAACTTCAAGCTTGACTGAGCCACAATGTTTGTTTCTTTGAAGCCCAAAAGACATAATTCGAATCCGAAAATACACACCAATCCCGTTGTACAATATTAATAGGGGAAAGTACATATATGCCTCATAGGAGCAAACTATTTACACCCAAATGCCCCCTTACAAAAAATGCCCCCAAAATAATTACAATTAATGGCCCCCAAGTGACCCAACCTCTTTAACCACTATATAAAAGGTACGCGACATTCTTTTAACCACTCAAAAAAGGAAAAAGCTATTCCCTTTTCAAAATTCACTCTCTTCTCCGATTTTCATTCTTCACCGATTCAAATCAACCCTAATTCTCTCAAAATCTTCGATTTTCATCCTTCCCTACTTCAAATCAGCTCTAATTCTACAACAATTTATCAATGAAGCAAATAACAATTCTTCTACAGCATAACGAAAGCTGGAATTCAGAGCAACAATACATTACTACTCCTGTTGAGGCTTTATTGATTGAATCTACTGCAAATTACGAAACTTTAGTAGTACAAATCTCAAATCAGCTCCAAATTGTTGATAGTACAACCATCGACATTCAATATACAATTGCAGTCGGATTCCCGCCACTGAAGATACTTAATGACATGAGTGTTAAGGTCTACATCGAATTGAAGAAGAAGAAGCCCGACATTACTTCCTATCCTTTAATAATCTCTTACAATCACACACCAGTTGGAATAGATATGCCAATCGAAATAGATACACCAATGCTTGATTGCCCAGCAACATCAGCAAAAAAACCAAACTTCCTGACTTTGCCAGAAACAAACACATTTGTTCATGAGGAATTTCGTCCGAAAAATATAATTAGTGACATATCGAAGCAAGCAATAGAATTTCATCAAATATATGCTGACAAACGCACACTTTCAAATGATGTATGACAATATTCAGTGTAGGAAGGTTTCCAATAGCGAACAAAAAAATCATTTAAAAAAAAGTATGATACCTATACAACATATATGATACTTACATAGTATCATGAAGTAAATATACTGATAAATCCTTGCTGAATGATACCACCACGGTATATATATACTCTGATGATATCATAGTATATTGATATTGTGATGGTAGTACACAGATGTCCATAAGTAGTCTATGATAAACTCCTAAAATTCTTACTGATATCATGCCAGTATCATATACTGGAATGACACCATTAAGGAAAAATCAGACATTCATGGGGAAAATTAAAAAATATTGAATGATACCATCACAGTGTATATATACTCTGATGGTATCATAGTATATTTATACTGTGATGATACCATATAGATCTCCACAAGTACTCTTATAACACACTCCTAAAATTCTTAGATGATACAATATGATATTGGAATGGTAACAATCATGAAAAAATAGACATTCATGGGAAAAATCACAAAAATACTGAATGATATCATAGCAGTATATATATACTCTGATGGTAGCATACAAATGTAGATAAGTAGTCCATGGTACACTGCTAAAATCCTTGCTGGTACCATGTCAGTACCATATACTGTCATAGTAGCATTATGGAAAAATCAGACATTCATGTGAAAAAATAAAAAATGATGAATGATACGAGCATAGTATATATATACTGTGATGGTATCATTGACCATTCTACAGTCATTCACATGACATTCCTCAAATGATGAATGATACCACCACAATATATACATACACTGCCATAATATTATTAACAAACAACTATTACTTCACAAAAAATGACATCATTCAGTGCATTGACAAACCATTGGACTGCAGGTATACTGTTTTTTGTCTACATGACATATGCCATTGTAGTCTTAAAGCAAGAAGTATTTGAAAATCAATATTCTTTGAGTGACAAATTTCAATGATGTTCACACCTGCCCACAACATGAAAGAGCATGTGCAGAGAGACATGCCATCACACTATTTGTTAGACATATTATACAAGACAAACTGAATGATCCAAAAACAGTTTACACACCAACAGATCTACAAAGAGATTTCAAGAAAGCACATGGTGTCAACTTGACCTACATGCAAGCATGGCGAGCAAAGGAAAAAGCAATTGAATTGTTGAGAGGCAACCCAAAAGATTCATACGCACAATTACCCACATACTTGTACATGTTAGAATACTTAAATCCAAGGACAGTTACAAGGTTAGACACTGAAGAAGATAGATCTTTCTTGTATCTTTTCATAGCATTAAATGCAGCAATTAAAGGATAGAGCTATTGTAAACCTACATTGGTGGTTGATGGCACCTTTCTGAAAGCAACGTACAGAGGTACAATGCTCACAGCTGCCACACAAGATGGACAAGGTACCACATGCTCATACCCTGCTCACTTTACTGCTTTGACACTATATGATACCTTTATAGTATATATATGCTAACATAGTATCATGATCTACTGCTTTCAAAAAAATTCACTGCAAAATATGTTTTTTCTCATTTATCCTAATAGTCTTGCTAACATTACGACACTTCACATAGGACAAATTATACTCATTGCTTATGGAATTGTTGATTCAGAAAATGACGCATCTTGGGAATGGTTCTTTCAATATTTAAAAGAAATTTATCCACAACGGGATGGGATGTGCATAGTATCTGATAGACATGAAAGTATAGCTAAGGGAGCTGCCACTATCTATCCAACCATTCCTCATTGTGTGTGCATGTTCCACCTCTGGAACAACGTGAAGGACAATTTCAAAAGAAGTGCAAAAGATATCAAATATGTCTACTATGCACTGGCAAGAGCATACACTGTCCAGGAATTCAACAATCTAATGAAAGAATTAGATGCAATTGATCATAGGGTAAAACCTTAATTGCAAAATGTTGGATATCATAAATGGGCCCGATCTCATTGCGCAGCAAAATCAAACAAAATCAATGACATCAAACATTGTAGAATCAGTAAATTCAACAAACAGGCACGCAAGAGAGCTTCCGGTGTTAGATTTCCTTGATTTTATGACAAACATGGTACAAAAATGGAATTACACAAATGGTACTGCTGCCACATATGAAAAAACAATATTAACCAACAAGTATGAATCCTTGTTGAGTGATGCACAGAAAAAAGTGCAAATGATATTGGTAAGATACTTTTTGTAAATCTGTGATTTCTAAAACTTGTTTACTGTTATAATTTCACTCACCTATTAACTTTTATGTTTTCCTATAAACACAAATACAGGTCATCCCTTCAACTCAATTTGTGCATACAGTAACAGATGGTCAGATGAAATACATTGTGTGTCTACACGAAAAGACATGTACATGCTGAAAGTTTCAAATAGAGGAATACCCATGTGCACATGCAATGGCAGTCTTAACAAAATTCCACCTAGGGAAATACACATATTGCTCCCCTTACTTCACTAGAGATTTCTTGATCAGAACGTATGAGGCACCAGTTCATCCTCTACCAGAACAACGTATGTGTCAAATTCCTGATGACATATATACATGCAAGGTGCTGCCACCAAATGCCAAAATTCCACCAGGAAGGCCAAAAAAACAGAGAGTGAAAGGAGGATTTGAACCACAGTTACCTGGTACCAAAATAACATGCAAGCGATGTGGAGGTCGAGGACACAGCTGAAGATCTTGTAAAAGAATTCCAAAGAAAAACTGAAGTACTATTCATTTCATGTAGTGAAATATTACCAACGTATAAGTCTTCTACACTGAAAGACTGAAGTACTATTCAAGATTGAAATACTGTTCATTTGATGTTTTCGCATATTCAAATTCAAGCACAAGTTTTATATTGTTGCTATAAGTGATTGGTTTGTCATTTATGTATGGTTTTCAATTTTTGCATAATCGTTTATCTATAATGCACATCACAAAATGTGTATTATATTCAAACAATCCTCAAAAATAATACATGATACCAAAGCAGTATATATATATTGGCATGGTATCATTGAGGAATGAACAAGATATTCATAAAGGAACAGCACACTTATGCATGATACCATCACAGTATATGAATATACTGCTATGGTAGCATTAAGGTTTTCTTTATTCATTCATGTACAAGGAACTCATTCCTCAATGATACCAGCACATTATATATATAATAGAATGGTATCATTCATTAATTAGCAATCCTTCAGTAGGGTGGGGGGAGGGTACTTGTAATTTCTCAATGATACTATCACAGTAGATCATATATCGTGATGGTATCATTAAGGATTGTTTCATATAATCACAAACACTCCTCATATAATATATTATACCGCTTAAGTATATGAATATACTATTGTGGTACCATAATAGTATATTCATATATTACAATGACATCATTAAGATTTCTTATAGATATTCATGTATAACCCACTCATTTCTCAATGATACCATCACAATATCTCATATACTGTGATGGTATCACTAATGGTTAATTCAACCATTAAGCCCAAAAACCATTCAACGATAACACAAATATAACTTCAAAAATTCTATCACATTTATACCATATAAAAACCAAAACATACAAGTCAAGTACCCATAATACATAAAGTTCAAGAATATTTAAAAAGATAATAACTACATAACACCACTTCAAACACTTAACTATGAATTTACATGCTTTTACAGCTACTACAATGCAACATTCAAAAAAGTCCTAAGTCTTTCGCTTTCTTGCATGATTTGGTTTACCCCAACTTCCAGGATTTTCAAAGTCACTGCATTCCCCATCAAGATGTTTCCTTCTACCATAGCCCCACAACAATGTTTCATACCTCAATCGTATCTCATCAATGTCTAAATTTTCAACAGGCACTACAAGATCCTGAATAAAGTACTCAGCAAAAGCCACAACAAAAATACCACAGTCACTGCAAAAATGACACAGTAAGAAAAATAATAAACAAAATAGAAAGAAACAAAGAACAAAATCAAAAAATAATTTAACATACGTATTTTTCTGTGTAGGCAGATTCTCCACCATAATAACATCGAGTGGATCTTGTAATTGATAACCCCGGTGAAGGCCATCTACCAATTCAATGTCCTTGCGTTTACTGTAGAACTTGATAGTCTCCAAAAATAATGGCAACAACACACAATACGCCTTTACAACTTGATCAACAGCACTCGCATATACCGGAGAACACAAAGAATCATAAACAAAAAAACACCTCTTATGGACTGAGAAACAACCCATAACCCAATACCACCTATTACCACCCAGGTGAATAAGGAACAACACATAATCAACCTCGGTCCATGGAGTGTTACAAAATAACCGAAATCCATACATATACTCCAAGATATCACTTGCTTTTGCAACAAGATTCCTCTGATCACCCTCAGATTCAATCTTTGAATACAACTTGATCATAGATTGATTGAAGAAATAATCTGTTGTTGTTACCTTTTTTGAAAATTGTCCATACTTTGCCTTCTTTCTGAGATAGTAGAAAATAACATTCAGGTGCTACAAAAAAAATGAAATCGCTAATAAAACAATCCTCAAAACACTATGATACCAAATCAGTATATATATCCTAAAAATGGTATCATTGAGGAGTGACCAACTGATTCAAAAAAAGGCTACTTATTTATGCATGATACTAAACCAGTATATATATACTGAAATGGTATCATTGAAGAGTGACCAACTGATTCATAAAAGGGTCATTTATTTCTGCATGATACCAAATCAGTATATATATACTGAAATGGTATCATTGAGTAATGACCAAGACATTCATAAAAGGACCCACTCACTTATGCATGATACCATTATAACATATACCATGTACTAAAATAGTATCATGATTAACTAATTTCAACACCCATACAAATACTACACAGACCGATTTAGAAGAAAAAAACTTGTAACAAATTAAGAAAAAAGGATAGTAAGTATACATACAAGATTAGATAGTGGTCTGCCGGGGTAGTTTAAGGTGTGAAACCAAGTCTTTGATGAGATCGAACCCACTTCAAATTCAAAAACTGAATCAAGAAGGTCATCTTCTTTTGAATAACCAGCAACAGTTTTCCTACAAGATATATATAAACCACACGTTTGAAATGATTATATCAAAGACAAAAAAGGAAAATAAAATAAGAAAAAACATATGATCTTTTCATCAATTTTGTATCAATAAAAATTGAGAAGTCCATTTCAAGCATGGGGTCCAAGGGTGATGTAATACTTGACATCAATGGGGATCTCCCTTTGACACGCTTCAATGATACCGAGCCCAACTCACTAGGCCCGGTCCAACAACAAATGGTGACTGGTGTACTAGACCAGGATGTCTATTCCTCATTATTCGATCTGCTACATGGGTCTTTTCATCATCACAGACCTCAACTACATTAGTACCTTCTGGAATAGAAAACTCAAGAAGATCAAACTTTGTAACATCATCAACTCGAGCCTCATTAGGCTCATTAGGCGCATTTTTAACGGACTCATCACCTTGTTCTTTAACAGCTTGTTCTTTGGCAACTTGTTCTTTGATAGCTTTATTCCTATAATATTCATCTTCCATGGCAGTAAGTGCAGACTCATTCACAGACAAAAATAAATACCTAATTTGTGAATCCTCTAAATGAACATTTGTCCCCTTAGGAGTACCCTCACTAACATTGACATCACATTTCACTGTTTCACTACCCTCACCAATATTCACATCAGCTTTCACTGTTTCACTACCCTCACCAACATTCACATCGCCTTCCGCTGTTTCAATAGCCTCATCAAAATTGACATCACCTTCCACTATTTTAGTACCCTCACCAACATTCACATCGCCTTTCACTGTATCACCATTTTCACCACTCACATCAACTTCAAAAACCTTAGCACTGCTATTACCAGCATCTACAACAACTTTTAAAATCTCAGGCTTCTTATTAGCCACACCAACTTCACAGACTGGAGGAGAACTGTCTTAAACAAAATTGTCCAAATCATCTGCACCATCATTGTCCAAATTTGTACCAGCACCATCCACAGGGGGATCTTGTTCATTCTCCTTTTTCCTCTAAAAAATGTGACAACAAATTTAAAATTCTATAATTGCATATTATAAAACTAGATGCGAGGAGCCCGTGCCAGCACGGGCCCAATATATGTTATTTTCTTTATCTCAATTTATGCAATATGAAAGGTCAATTAATTTTTTTTATGATTTTAAATATTTTAAGTTGTTAATTAGTATTATGATTTATTATATTTCTTACATAATTTCTGTTATGTCCCACTTTATGTTAGATAGATGAAATTTTAAGAGTTGAGCAAAAATTTTTGTGTAATTTTTAAGCATTTTAAGTAATTAATTATTGTGATTTATAGTTATTTTTTAATATAATTTTTAGATAATATATGATACTTTCTCTGTTTCAGTTTATGTGGCACTTATAGAATTTGGAGAGTCAACTAAATTTTAATATAGTTTTTTAGATATTTAAGTTGTTAATTATTATGACTTATAGTACTTTCTACATAATTTTCAGATAATATATGTTACTTCCTCTACTCCAATTTATCTGGCATTGATAGAATTTAGAGAATCGACCAAATTTTTAATATGTCTTTTAAATATTTTAAGTTGTTAATTATTGTGATTTATAGTACTTTTACATGTGGCACTGATAGAATTTTAAGAGAAAGTAATTTTTTTTATGCCTTTTAAATATTTGATTTGCTTAGTATTGTAATTTATATTACTTTTTACGTAATTATTTTCTTTATTTAATAGAAGTATTTAATTTTTGTGGAAAAACTTGTATTAAAAAATTGAATTTTTTATTTTATTTTTTTGGTGTGTAAAAGAGAAACACCATGTTTAATAAAAATAATCTAATTCTCTTTTAAAGGCACAAATCTCAAAAAGTAGGTGCAATTAATAATGAAGAAAAGAATTATCGGTTTCTTTGGTCAAATTACATGAATTGGATTTCATTAATATTTACTACTTTATATATAGCCACAAAATAAAAATAGAAGAGTGAATCAGTCAATCTGCCTTCGACTCTAAGCTACTTTATGTTCTCATGTATTAAATATTTTCTATTGTTAATTATTGTGATTTATAGTACTTTTTACGTAATTTTTAAATAATATATGTTAGTACTTTTTATGTCCTAATTTATGTAACAATGATAGAATTTTGAGAGCTTATCAAACATTTTATTTTTTAAATATTTTAAATTATTAATTATTGTAATTTATAACATTTTTATATTACTCTTAAATAATTGTATCAATTTATGCGGCACTGGTAGAATTTCAGGAACCGGTCTATTTTTTTTTTATGTATTTAATATTTTCAAATTAATTATTTTGTCCCAATTTGTGCGACACCGATAGAATTTCAAGAATCAATCATTTTTTTATTATGCCCTTTAAATATTTTAAAATTAATTATTATAATTTATAGTATTTTTTAAACGTAAATTTTAAATAAATATAAGTAATTCTGGAGAAGTCCGCAAATAGTAATAAGTGAGAATTTGAGAAGCTTAGTTGTCATTTTTGAAACTCCTCAAATAGTAATAAGTGAGACTTTGAGGAGCTTAGTTGTCATTTTTGAAAACTTGACCCTAAACTCCTCATACTGGTAGAATTTTAAGAATCAATCATTTCTTTTAATTATGCACTTTAAATATTTCAAAATTAATTATTGTAATTTATAGTATTTTTTACGTAAATTTTAAATAAATATAAGTAATTCTGGAGAAGTCCTAAAATAGTAATAAATGGGACTTTGAGGAGCTTAGTTGTCATGTTAGAAACTCCTCAAATAGTAATATATGCTATTTTCTTTATCCCAATTTATGTGACACATACATAATTTAGAAAGTCAATCAATTTTTGATATGATTTTTAAATATTTTAAATTGTTTATTATTATGATTTGTTGTAGTTTTTACCTAATTTTCTGATATGTCCCAATTTATGTTACATAGATAAACTTTGAGAGTCGATCAAACTTTTTGGTAGATTTTTAAGTATCTTAAGTTGTTAATTATTGTGATTTATAATATTTTTACATAATTTTTAGATAATATCTGATTCTCTCTCTGTCTCAATTTATGTGGCACTAATGGAATTCGGAGAGTCAACCAAATTTTTTATATAGTTTTTATATATCTAAGTTGTTACTCATTATGATTTATAGTACTTTCTACATAATTTTCAAATAATATATGTTACTTCCTCTGCTCCACTCTATCGACAGAATTCGAAGAGTCAACCATATTTTTTATATGTCTTTTAAATATTTTAAGTTGTTAATTATTGTGATTTATAGTACTTTTACCTCATTTTTAAATACTATATGTTACTTCTTCTATCCCATTTTATGTGACATTGATAGAATTTTGAGAGTTAATCAAATTTTTTTATGTCTTTTAAATAGTTTGAATTGTTAAGTATTGTAATTTATAATACTTTTTACGTAATTTGTTCCTTATTTCCTTTATTTAACAGCAATATTAACTTTTTTTGAAGAAACTTTGAGAGTCGATCAAACTTTCGGTAGAGTTTTAAGTATCTTAAGTTGTTATTTATTGTGATTTATAGTATTTTTTACATAATTTCAGATAATATATGATTCTCTCTCTGTCCCAATTTATGTGGCATTAATAGAATTCAGCGAGTCAACCAAATATTTTATATAGTTTTTATGTATGTAAGTTGTTACTTATTATGATTTATAGTACTTTCTACATAATTTTCAAATAATATATGTTACTTGCTCTGCTCCACTTTATTTGGCATTGACAGAATTCGAACAGCCAACCACATTTTTTATATGTCTTTTAAATATTTTAAATTGTCAATTATTGTGATTTATAATACTTTTACGTCATTTTCAAATAAATAATATATGTTACTCCTTGTGTTCCATTTTGTGTGATACTGATAGAATTTTGAGGGTCAATTAATTTTTTTATGTCTTTTAAATATTTTGAATGGTTAAATATTGTGATTTATAATACTTTTAACGTAATTTATTCCTTATTTCCTTTATTTAAAAGCAATTTTAATTTTTTTTTTAAAGAAACTTTAATTTGAAAAACTTTGTTAAACAAAGTAGAAGCTTTATTCACTATTAATTTATTCCTTTTACCCGGAAGTAATAAACAATGTGAATGAATTAGTATAGTGGGTCAGGGCTAATTTTTTATTTTTTTTGGCATCAAAAGGCTGCTCTTGCACTATTTTTTATCTTATCATCATTGTCTTGCCATGTGTCCAAGAACAATAAATGTGTAAAATACCCCTATGAAAGCAGCTGGCCCCAAGTTGCTCCCATTCACTCTTCTATTATAGAGTAAAATGTAGCTGCTACATGATATCACCATAGTATATGATACTGTGATGATATCATACAGAGCTGCATAAATGCATGCTCTGACACAATGTTAAAGAAACAACAGTAAAACAACAAAAACTTCATGCTACTAAAACAGTATCTGATACCAAAATAGTATACCATCACCTCTAGTTTCTTTGACAAATCACCAACAGCTTGAAGAATCTCTCCAAACTTTTCATCAACATGTATTCTAAAATCCTCCAACTCCTTCTGCAAGTCACCGTCACTACGTGCTCCATCACGAATATTTTTTTCTACAACATCAGCCTTTGGAACTTGTGTGTAAAAAAAGTCCTCACTGAATCTCTGACTTTGAGAAGAACCAGAACCACTTTCAAATTTTAACCCATCCAACTCTAATAAAACTTTTTCATTATCAGTTGGTGATATATTATTAACCTGCAAGTACATAATAAATAAATTGCAACAAATATGAATTAAACAACAACTTATAACAGACACCAAAAAAAATATAAAATACCTGATCAAGTCGCAAGCTGAATATACGCAAACACACAAAGTCATGACCCAGTTGTTTTTCTATCCTCCAATTCATAATCCGAGGAATATCAGAACCTTTATGGTCAGCAAACCAACCATTCAAACTAGGACAACATTCGTAAAACCAAACTTGCAAAGCTAATGGGAACCCACCGTGTCTATAATATTCAGGTGTTGTCCTAAACTTGTTCGTACACCCGACAACGGTCGAGTTGAAAACATCAACACGCCATGCATAAGAGTTATAATCACCGCTTTCAACCAAGTCAAAATATGACATTTCAACTAGTTTGATTTTAAGCGAGGCAAACAAGAATGTATACACAAAGAAGAGAATTCCCATCTTCACCGCGTCAGCATCAGATTTGATGTATTACCCTTGCATTTTAAACCAGTAACAAAAGCAAAGTCCCCTAACCCAAACCTCAG
Organism: Capsicum rhomboideum; assembly: GCA_031232105.1. NCBI lineage: Eukaryota > Viridiplantae > Streptophyta > Magnoliopsida > Solanales > Solanaceae > Capsicum > Capsicum rhomboideum. The sequence goes on from CP124711.1 coordinate 121,291,335, forward strand.
GTGTGAACCATTAACCACAAAGTGCATGGTGTCCTCCTCTTCATCATGCACCTGCCTCAACAATATATTGTGTAACACACGCCCCTGAATCATCACAGGTGGCAAATTCAAAAATAGACCGAAGCACGTTTGCTTAAACATGGCAAGTTGCTTCTTTGTTAACTTTGCAATCAAAGCAGCAACTACAGAACAATTAGTTCTAAGTTCAATCTTTGGTTTATAATCTACATCCATTTCGACATAAAATTCACCTTTCTGCAAAAAACCGATGGGTAGACAATTTAGGAAACCAAAAACACCACCAAAACTAGAATATCAAAAGCATACAAAACTACTATATGATACCACAGTAGGATATGATACTGTTGTGGTATCTTTTAGGAATACTGACATACTAGAAAATAACAACAGCACCCAAAAAAACATATTAGTAGCATACAAGACTACTAGATGATAACAAAAAGGCAAAGGATACTATAAGAGTATCATTCAGTGACAATTACACACTAGAAAATAAAAAAGCATACAAAACTACTCTATGATACCACAGAAGTATCTGATAATGTGATGATATCATTCATGGACAATGACACTCTGGCACATTATTTTAATCCTCAATGATACCAACATGGTATATTCGTATACTAGCATGGTATCATTGAGTCACAACTAAACATTCATGCAAAAAAGTCCCCAAAAAACTCATGATACCTTCCAAGACGGTTCAGCACCAATATTTTCATCAGGGGTCTCAGGAAGTGTCTCACTTGTTGTTTGTGGGAAAGAGTCAAAAGCAGGATCAGGTGTATTGATTTTTCTTTTCTTATTCAATTGCTCATCCATTTTTGCCTTCCCTTTCCTTTTGGCATTCTCATCTTCAATTTTTTTAGGTAAATTTTCAACATCCGCTTATGTATTTGTAGGAAAAGGGATTGACTCACCCTGATTCAAATTCCCAACATCCCTTTCTCTAGTTGCAAGAACAGGGTTTGACTCACCCTGATTCAAATTCTCAACATCCACTTCTCTATTTGCAGGAGCAGGGGTTGATGCAACCTGACTTTGATTTGGACTATCATCCAAATGCAAAGAGAAGCTCGGAGCAGACATAACTGGGGAAAATGACTCTTGTTCACCTACATCATCAAAAGCACTAAAATCTTTAGGACAATGTTTCTTCTTTGCTACATGTTTCTGACCCATAGCAAAAAAATCAAACACAACCAACAAAAAAACAAGCCAAAAAAATTCAAAATTATAAATGTAAATGAAAAAGTAGTTTGTACAAAATACTTAAAAGGAATCATGAAAATACCCACTCCGTAAAGAAGAAAACTACCAGAAGTTGCAGTTATTTTTCAATTTCAAATTGACTTGGAAAGTGGAAGAAGTGAAAACCGTTGCAACGTGTAGCATTAAATACGGAAGAAATAGTAGAAATTGGGGCTTAACGGTACAAGCATTAAAGTTGCAAGAACGATAAGTGTTATTGGGCTTATAAAACTGGGCTTTAAAAGGGGGGAAGGGGTGGGGGGGTGGGGTGCACGAGGTGTAAATATTTTGGACCGCCTGAACATTATTAGAGTTAGTAAGGGAGGGGGTATATGGGTGTAATTACTTTTGTTTTTTTGTCCAAAAAGTGTACTAGGGCGTAATTATACGAAGCCCGAGTTAAGTGGACCACGCTAAATATCGAAGCGTAAAATTTCATTGAACGTCCTATTTGGTCGCCCCATTTAAGTTATACCCACCTTATATTTAGTTTTGCATAAATACCTAATATTAGATAACTTTCAGGCAAAATAATATTATTCTTTTTCGCTTCCGTATCAGATAAATATAACTGAAACTTTAGCTATTTTTAACATGTATTTCAGTCATGTATGACTGAGCACATGCATATATGAAAAAATTGAAATGATGTCAAATGAGTTAGTTAAATATGTTGTTATATAGACAAATTGATGACTAAAGTTTGTTTTTTATGACATATGAAACTTATGTTTCAAATTTTAGCCTATTCATAGTAGATTTGAGTGTTTAAATTTGAAAAATAACTTTTTTTAAAAAAAAAAATCTTTTGGAGTTACATGCCTGAAAGTTAAGCCTATTTTTACATATGGTTCAGTCATATATGCATGAAAGAAGTGCATATTTGGAAGGGGGAAAAAAGAGTGTTAAATAGGTTTGTTAGATTTGTGTGTTTTTGATAAATTGATGATTGTATTTTGTTCTCTATCATATATGGAACATATAATTTAAATTTGAGCTTATCTAGAGTAGATTTGTGTGTTTAAATTTGAAAAATAAAATTATTTCTTTAGATAAAAAAAACTTTCAGACTTACATGCCTGAAAGTTCAACCTATCTATCTATATCTATATCTATATCTATATATCTATCTATACTATATTAAAAGTGTGAAGGTCCTTATAAATCTCTAATCTATATCTATACTACATTAAAAGTGTGAAGGGTATTATAAATGTTGTTTGAACTTTTTGTCCTTCATTAAAAGTCTCCACTTTAGACAAAATCTTCATTTCACTATTTTTCTCAAATTATAATTATACATAAATACTAATAATATATATTTTCTGAAACATACTAAATTCTCGTTATTTTTGGCAAATTAAATGAGTCCTGATAAAACTGCCTTATTTTTGGCAAACAATATTTCCGTAGAAGTATTACTTTGGCAACTAACATATCTGCCCTATTTTTGAAAAAATAAAAAACCTTTGTTTTTAGCAAACTAAACAAGTAGTTTTTTGGCATGAGTCCTAACAAAATTACATTATTTTAGCAACAAAAACGTAGGAGTAGTTTTTTGGCAAACTAAAAAGAAAATCGACCTATATTATTTTATTTTATTTTTACAATTTTAAGACAATTTAGCATAAAAGAAAAAGTTTTAAAATCCTACAAAATATTAGGATTCCTCTGTACCAATAGAGTATAAACCTAATAAAGTTGTATATGGTTAGAGGGAATTTTTCCTCTATATCAAGTAGGATTTGTACGATTTGTTTAAACTAGAATTTCAACATGCATACGGCTCCACCATCCACGCCCTGAAGAAGTTGGTTGTTGCATGGACTTGAATAAATAATAGGTAATTTTTAGATTCTTAGAATTTTGTTGTTATTTGAGGTTTCTTTTGATGTTAGTTAGGGAGTTTGATATGATGAGTTGATTTTACAATGTTGCATTAGAGTTAAAAACTTGTGAGATTTCACTGGGTATGTTGCTGTTTTGTTAGAGTTAAAAAATCGGGATTGAATTTTTTTTTGATGTTTTACTTTCATTGGAATTGAATGATTAATTTGTATATGTGATTAAGCTTCTATGCCCTCCCGTTTTATTATACATATATGTTGTGACTATGCCAAATTAATTTTATGATTTTGGTGATAGGAAAAGTTTCTCAAAGAAGAACAGAAAGAGTAAACAAGGGATAGGCTAAGGATATGTACCCTGTACTTATGCTTCGAAGGTTTTTGTTTTAATCTTGGATCTGTATCTACCACTTAGGTACATATATCCTTCAAAAGGTCAACCTAATATTGATGAGATCAACATAGGAAATAGGAGGATTGTAATCGTAAGCGTTTTTTTCTTTTCCAAGCAGAGGAATTGTATAGGAGAATTCTTCAACAAACTCAAACGTATTAGTGTAGAATTGTTGTCAAGTCTAACAACTTTTTAGTAGTTGTTCTTTTCGAAGCAAAGAAATAGTCTCACATGATGAGTTTCGGAGAGGTTAGTGTGTATGCACACTGTTGTACCTGCACTGTTGCTCGAGTGGCTATTCCGTTTACATATCTAAAAGCTTACATATCGGGGCATCCACTTTTAAAAGTGTATGTTCATCAGCATCCATATTAATTATTCCTCTAGGCATCTATGTCAAATGATAGTCAATATCATAGAGGACTGCAAGTGCATCATAACCTACAATCTGTGTTACCATTATTATTTTTTTGCGATAAAGTCGCAATATTTTTTTGATATTGAGAAGCACATACTGTTCAAATGCATTGTAGCAGCAGTTGTCGATGTTTGAGTTTAAGCTGAGACTAATTTCCACTCTCAATAGTGATTACCTTAATGAGCGAGACAAGTTTTCAGTGCCTTTTAAAAGTATATTTGGTTATCAGCATATATGATGCCTCCTCTTTGAATCCTTACTCTCCAACATTGTCCTATGGTTTGGTACTAATATTTCTTTCAGGGGTCGTTTGGTACAAGAGATAAAGGAAAATAGTCCTGAGATAAAGTTTGGGATTAACTTTATCCCATGTTTGATATGAGGTATAACTTAGTTTCAAGACTATTTTATCCCACCATTTGTACTAAAATGATGGAATTATTATCCCATGTAGAGAGTGGTCTAAAATAGTCTCGTGAGATATCCTACTTATCCTATACGGTGTACCAAATGACATCTTACTTCATTTGCATGACTTTTGTTTGTATATCACGTGTTTGACCATTAATTGACCATTTCATCTTTTGTTAAATTAATGAAGCATGACTATCAATTGTTTCGGATAAATTTTCAAAAAATACTCCCACCATTCACTTTTACTTTTTCACAATGGATTTTGCTTGTCCCTTAAATAAATAAAGTGTATATTTTATAATAATATTCGTATTAATTGTTGTATATATAATCTCAATGAACTAATGACTAATTAATGTTAAACTTAAAATAAGAAAAATTAATTATTTCACTTGATATGCTAAAGTAGACAAGTAAAAAATATTAGTATAGTGAACGAACAAAACTGAATTGAAGAAATTTATTTGAGGTGCACCATGTGGGTATATATAAGTTGGCCGGTGGAAATATGGGTTCCTCGAGAGAAAGTTAGGGACTTTGGAGAAGGCTAAGGAAGCATTCTGGAAATATTGTTTGAACTTTTTGTCCTTCATTAAAAGTCACTCCTTTAGACAAAATTATCTTTTCACCTTTTTCCTTCAATTATACTACCATTATATTTATATTTTTATGAAAAAATAATTATTAAAATATATGCATATATGGAAAAACCTTTTAAAATTTTAATTAGTGTCCTTTTTGTTTTATGAATCATGTAATTCTATATAAAGAAAACCTTATATTTTCAGATCTTCGTCACTTTTTGTTGTAATTTCTTTTGGTCTCGAATTTCTATTCATCGAGTTATTTGCTGCAATGTGTTTTGGTCGCAGATTTTGATTCATCGGCTTTGTCATGGTTGTTACCGACTTCGTCACTATTTGCTGCAATTTATTTTGATCTCAACTAAAAAATATGGCTCTCCAGTCGATATTAATATGGAAGAACTTACGGCCACTGCTGATGGTGGAGTTGGACTCCGTAAGCTTATCGATACGATAGAAAAGGCGAGATTGAGTTTGGTAGAGGCTACCTATTGGGAGGTATTGTAACGGTTGCCAGAGTAATAAGCATGGGGACTTATAGCAGTTCGTGGAGGGGCATAGCAAGATCAATTCGTGATCATGTTATTGGTCTCTGTCTAATTGTACCAACTAATGAATTTGAGGGTTATGCTAAAATAATTAAATTAACACCATAAGATTCGTTGTTGAATGCTGCTAAAGTTTCTCTTGGATTGCCTGGCAACATTCAAAGGTAAGAAACAAACGATGTTGCTTTGTTCCGTCTCGATGAGTTATATGTCAATTGGTTCTGAACAATAGAATGTTTTAAGTATTGAAGATTGAGCTTTGTTGGAAAATCTTGGTTCATATATGTATTGCGCGATATCTGTTATTCAGTGGAGGATTTTATTGTACGTCTGCAACTTTTGCAACTTTATTTAAATATATGTATATATTTGTAACAATTGATTTTGAGCCCTTCAAGCCCATTAATGCATCACTCTATCTTTGTGATAACAAGTTCCAACCAATTCGGATTCATAGTGATGGATGGGATTGTGACTCTTTTTGGGACATTGATCAATGGCAACACCTGCGAGGTCCTTCATAAGTTTAGCATTGATTTGCCCAAGAAACACAAAAGAGGAGGACAATCAGCCTTGAGTTCCGGTGTCTCCAGTTGGAGAAACGACACAACTATGTAAGAAAGACACCCGAGCTTGCAAACCAATCAAATATAAATCCTGCCACAAGCTAGCCTAATGGCTCCCGCCTGATTTGGATCTGCTGACTTTTAAACAAAGCTCAGTCAGTCTGATATGCAAGGGTTGTCGCCTGATTTGTCCGCTCATGTTCTAAGTGAAATATTTCCAAGAGCCCTTAAGGTGAGTTATAGGAATCAATTTTTCTTATGCTACCAGCTAATTTTATTCTTTGAATTTAATGGATCATGAAGCTTGTCAGTGGTGTATGTAGTTCGTATTTTTTTGGCTCTTACAGTATGTGAGACATTTCTTAATTTCTTCTTTTCTTTTAACTTATTTTTATTAATATTGCTTACTTGAAGGCTCTGAAAACGGGGAAATTTTCAAAAATATACAGCTTTAGAAAATATTTACGTTGCTTAGCCCAATATACAATATTATACAACATTATACCTGAAAATATTTATTATATATAATATATCAATCTTGTATAAAGTGTATACAAGGTGTTTATACACAAATATGAATTAAATCGTGTGTTTACACACAAAATATCGGCCACGTAGCATAAATATTTTCAGAAATAGACATAGAGCGTAATTTTTTCCGAAAAATGCAAGAGAGACTTATAATAAAATCAACTTTTTAACTTGGAGGTAGCATGGATCTGCAGAAGTTCTTCTTGATTCTTTGAATTGGTTTCATTTTCACAATTTCAATCTGCATTATTTTTTGAGCTTTTGTGGAGTTGGCATCAAGCTCTAACATAGGGGCAATATATCTAGCGTCTTCTGTTCAAAATTTTGGTAGGTTCCATTTTGGTATTTCACCTACTGAAAGTTAAAGTAGCAAGCATTATAGTACAGACAGAACGACTTGAGGAGTTTCTGCTTCTTTCATGTAATGTTGGAGAATCGAAATATGAGGCAAGGCATATTCATGTCACATTGATACTGCAAAAGTGATGGCAATAGGAGGTCAAAGTACAATAGAGTGGCTTATGGTTTGATAATTATTGGTGGTGCACATTATAGATCATTTATGACTCAACGTCCAGGAGCAGATTAGGCCATGTTTCCCCTTTTCTCATTTTCCTTCTCTCCCATGCCTTTTATACCATCTCTATTTTCCTATTTATTGATGCCCATAAATAGGTGTTGTGATCTTTTGTTCATTGAGTGTTGATAATGTTGTGAGCTTTTGTCATTGAGTGTTGATAATTTTTTTCTCCTCTTAGGTTGATTACCAAGAGAAACAATTTGCTCAAGGTGTTATTTCCTACAACATACATGAGGAGAGAGGGTGCTCCAAAAGAACGTGAACTTTTATGTGGTTGTCTTATTGATCGACCCATAAGGCCACTTTTTCCTTCTGGATTTTACCATGAGGTGCAGGTAAGACGGCGTCTTGCTATTGCAATAAACTAGACAGTAATAGTTTGTTTGAAGGCTATAAGCTTCTCTAACTCACATTACCTTTTCCTTCGCCCAGACAATGGAAAGTGTGCTTTCCTCTGATGGGAACAAGATCCAGATATAATGGCAGCTAATACATCATCTGCTTCTCTAATGTTGTCAGATATTCCTTGGGGTGCACCAATTGGAGTAATACAGATTGGAAGGATTTCTGGTCAGTTTGTTGTAATTCCAAGTATGGATGAGGCAATATCTCATATTAGCTGGCGTCCTCCGCATAATTTTATCACATTAAGACTTTCATTCTGGTGGTGGTTACAGACTTTGGCATCTTGAGAACTTAGGGGTTCAACTTTAGCATAAATGTTTTTCTTTTCAGGGGAAGTCTGAAATTATGCTATTAGAAACAGGGCCAAGTTAATGGAGATTTTGTAGACAGTTTGTTTCATGAATAGACATGATTGTTTTACCTTCAGTTAACCTTGATATCCTGGTGTGTGACATAGTCTAAACAAATATCTTTATAACTTCAGAAGCGAAGATCTCAAATGCATAAACATGGATATACTATTAACTTTCAGCCTTCACTGTTGAAGGCGAAACCAAGTGGAGAAACGGGGATAATAGAGAACAACCTAACACATCCTAAGCGATATACTCCCTAATCAATTGGAAAAAATAATACTACCTTGTGAATCCATCTCAACCAGCCTCTATAAGTGACTCATTGAGGATACAGCTTGATAACTTTGCAAAAATTTGGCTCCACGTGGTTTTCCTCGATGTAGGCATGGCTGCTGAACTTTCTCAGAATGAAAATAGAAATTTTGGTTGAATTCCTTATTGCAGTTGCTCGTTGAGATGGCAGCACTGCAGCTAATTGTACTTTAAATTTTTCAAAGATGCAAAACTGCCCTAATCCAGATGCCTTCATTAAGCTGAATTATTTTGTTCGTCCGGAATTTGTTTACTTATCTCAGTGACTCGAATATAAGGAGATCAATTACCCATTCCATATCTAATGCGAAACTCTTAACATATATATACGACTGAACTCTAGCATTTTTCAACGGAGCTAAATTCAGATTATAGTCTATGTAAGCAAGAATTTCAGAGTATAATCTAAGTATGCAAGAATATTGTTTATATATTGTACTGGCCTATTGAATTATAACAACTTCTGGTACATCCATATGGCTCAAATTGTATGGGTTATTATCTTAAAACGTTTGTATTATGAATATATCTCCTTGATCCTCTTTGTTCCTTAATATAAAATTTTATGACATGCTAAACAGGAAGTGAAAGAGTGTTTTGATTTTTGGAAGTTTTCCTTGAGGGGAGTGGTAAGATGGTAAGATGATAGACAACAAATTTCTGCACTATCGGGTTCTTTTACATGAAGAAGAACATATAAACTTCCTCGTGAACGACATAATGTGGCACCTCTCTTAAAGATTAGTTTTACTATCTGATTGTGCTAACTTTTCTTGTCGGGAATAGCACCCTCCAAGTATGGTTTCTGCAGCAATATCGATACAAATTTTGGAGGAGAAAATGCAAGAGAAGGAGAAGACCAGTCCCGAGCTGCTCACTTTTGAAAAAGAAGTATCCGAGCCCCTTTTAGACGTAATTTTGCATAACCTTTTGAAAGAAGCAAAGGTAGATATGATGATCTATAATGTAATAAGATTTAAAGCTAAAATAGTTGTTGCATTAACAGTTTCAGGATTACTTTCAACTTTGTTTTGAGAATGATGTAGCACTTTCATCCCTTTTATCTAATGTAAAACAAGAATTTTGATCTTCTTTCATTTCTTCTCCAAGATGAAATTAGCAGTAGTACTTAATGTTGTAATCTCTACTCATGGAATGTTGTCCTCAAGCCAAGAAATGGAGTTCCCTTTTTTTTTAGCATTTCTCATTGACTCGCGCGTCACATGAACCTGGCCAGCCCAAAAGGGCATGTCGGGCCCAAGACGAGCGCGTCCGTCATATATGGAGTTCCTTTTGGTATTGAGTTATCTTTTGTCACCTTTCTCACTGGAAATAGTAGGAGGGGTAGGGTAAGCATTCAGGAGGATGTTCTATTTTATTTAATTGACAGACTCTTTTTTTAAAATTTAAATGGCATAGTTTCTGATGGTTTGTTCTAGCACGTTGTAAACTTTCTCTGATGACCAAAATTTCCTGAAGCAATGTTTACTTTTTAATTCAGAAGCAGAACTTCTTGTGCCTCTACATAAGATCATGGATCAACTTTTACATTCTTCTTATCGAAATAAACCAAGTAAGTGATCATTTACCCCAAATCCCTGTAAATTGCCAAGATAGTCTTTTAGTTTTAATCAACTCTCTATATCTTTAGGAGTTCATTTATATTTCATAGCAGTTTGTACTTTTCATTTTCTGCATTTACGGAATGCCATCAATGAAACAAATGACTTCACAGAAAAAAAAGTGACCTCTTACCCCCAAATTGGCACATATGTATGTATATAAATGTGTGTGTGCATGTGGTTGAGTATATATTATATGCATATAGGTATATAACTTAGTTTTTGGATTTGTTGAACTTAAGCCGAAGACCATTCTTCTCGATGGATAGAGAAGACACAAAAACACTTCAAGTGAACTAATGGGAGTTACAGATCTTATGGGATGAAACTATGTCTTTTTTTAATATTAGAATGGTTAACTTTTTTGTATATTCACTGATTTTGTTTTCGAAAATTCATTTTTGTACTTATTTTATTGTGAATTGAAATTTATGGTCGGCTGAGTTGGAAGGTAAATTAGCGAGACAGTGAAAAATTACAAGCCATATATAAAAATTTGCAATTTTTGGTACTTATTTTGTGATGCATGCACATTGTGATTTTTTTTTGATTGAGCTTGCTTTTAGATTAACTTTTGAGTATTTGATAGGCAGCGACGACAGCATCAAAAAGAAAGCAATTGACACCTGAAGAGCTGGAGAAGAAAAAGAAAAAGGAAGAAAAGGTTAGAATACTTTTTTTTTGGTTCCATTGTTGATAGATGATTCCTCGCAATGGACCATTGCAATTCGACAATATTTTCGGTACGAGACTCAAAAAACTGGAAAAAAAATTAGATGTTGTAGAGAAATCATTAGTTTGAAATTGTTTTACCTTTGGTTAGGTTATTAAATTTAGGATTCTTTATTATCAGTTTTTTCTCTTTGTTTAGTTTTAGAAACCTCTTTAGATTTTTAGAATTTGAAACCCAGTTCTGGCTCAATTGAGTATTTCAAAAAAGAGTGAGGTAGAGGTATACGATATGACACTACTAAGATTATGTTTACAACTCAAACTGACATTCACAATGTCTCATAGTCAACATATAAAAGATTCCAAATTGTCTGCTTGATTTAGTATGTCACAGACAGCTATCGGAACACCTTTTCCTATTCTATTTATGATTTTTTTACTTGAACATCCTCCCACTGTTAAACTTTTATTCCTTAGTATCATAGTATGTCAACTAATTATCAACATACAAAAAAGGGGGTATATGAGATGTGACACTACTTATGATTGATATAATTTCTTGGGCGTGATAGTAGAGCTTTACCAACAATATTCAACTTCACAATTAACATTTTAGGGGTTCGTTTGGTAGGAAATAAGTTATCATAGGATTAATTATCGCGGGATTAGTTATCCCACCCTCAAGGTGGGATAAAAATAACACTATATAATCCCGGGATAACTAATTCCCGGATGAGTTATCCCATGCATTTTATCCCAATCAAACATGGGAAAAGCTCATTCTAAAATTAATCTCGGAATTAATTATCGCTTATCCCTTATACCAAACTAGCCCTAGAGGTATTATTAATAATATATAGAACTTCTCTTCATCTCTTGTACATTGTTATATCATCTTCTTACATGTAATATACACTTGGACTTTCTGTGTATATGATTTCTTGAATTATCTTCATATCCTTTCAAGTGGTAAGAAACCACGAGATATAAGCCACGAGAGTGCGGAGGAGTCAAAGGGATCTTATGGTGGTGGAATGATCAGTGGAAAGAAAGCCAAAATTGTTGTCGGAGTGATCGTTGTCATTTGTTTTATAGGTTTGGGTGCATTGGTGTACAAGAAGTGACAACAGAATATTCAACGATCGCAGTTCAGGTATGATGCTAGGAGAGAAATTCTTTGAGTGGTTCTACATATCTTCTTCATATGCAATTAGTGTATACAGTTTATATATATAAGTCAACTGCATTAATAGATAGAAGTATGTAATTTTTTCGTCTTCCTCATATGTATAATAGATTAATAGGGAACCCTTTTTCTGTTTGTATTGGACAGTGACAAACCTTTTTCCTATTCTGAAAATGCGAGCTTAAGATGTTACACAGTAGCAGACCGGATGCACTAAAGCTCTCACAATGCGCAAGGGGTTTGAGGAAGGCTGGACCACAATGGTCTAGGGTAAGGCACTGCTGCGCACAATAAAACATTCTCTTATGTACTTTAACTTTTTATTATTTGTAAAAGATGATGGCACATTCAATTAATAGAATAACATTGGAAGTGGTATTTGTGTTAAAGAAAATGTTGTATAAACAATGATACTATAAAAGGACAATATAGGAACATTACAAAGTTTTAGATAGGAGTCTTTTTTCCTCTTGAAGCCGAAATATTGATACTGGGAGATTGGGAATCGGCTAAAACACTCGAAGATGCCAATTATTTAATGCTCGAGTTGATGATAAAATTAGAAAAGACTTGTGAGATATAGTGGTGGCTCGATGAAGTCGACACTTGAATGAGCTAGTGGGAATAGTTGATGCATATCTTATACAATAGATCTACAAATTAAATTTTACATTGTAACAAGGCGTTGCTTAGTATACATGTAATGTTGTTTGAACTTTCTGCCCTTCATTAAAAGTCTTTTCTTTAGACAAAATTGTCTTTTTACTATTTTCCTTTAATTATTATTTTATTAAATTAAGACTCCTAAAATATATGGGAAGAATCTTAATAAAATAAATATATCGAAAAAAAATAAATATATGAGTGTTAAAATATATGGAAAGAAATTAAGAGTCCGAAAATATATATAATTAATTTAAATATTACTAACATAGTTATTTATTAAAGGATATAGTAAATAAAAGTTTTCGTATCCACTCCTTTAAGTTTTTTTGTATAGCAGCAAAGAAAATAAAAGGGAGGTCTAGCTTCAATTTACATACACTAGAATAACAACCATAACTAACACCCTTATTGTTATTATTTTAAGTTTTTTCATATATGATAATTGGGTAAAAATAGTGTAATCTCTTAATTATATGTCTTTTATATGGTTTGTGTGAATATATTAATTTTATGATTAAATTTTTTTTCGTATTTAATAAAATAGTCAATTAGTTATTAGTTCAGTCATATTTTCTTTTCTAATATTAAAGTGATTTTGTAAAATTGAATTCAATGAAGCGAGGTACACGCGTGAGGCGCGTATTGTAAGACTAGTACTATATTAAAAGTGTGAAGAGCATTAAAAATGTTGTTTGAATTTTTTGCTCTTTATTAAAAGACCCCTCTTTAGATAAAATCATTTTTTCACTATTTTTTTAATATTTAGAGATAGAAATTTAATTCTTTTCCTAATATTTATGGACTTCTTTCCGTCCCTAATATTTATGGACTTCTTTTCGTCCCTTTTAGTCTAGGAGTCTTTTTTTTTACTGTCACAATTTGAAACCTATTAGACTTTAATGAGTAATAGGATAATTAGGAATTATATTAGTGCTGCAAATCATGTGCATGAGTTGCAGATTGGCGGCGACACAATAGGTTAGTAGTACGTAATATTTTGTGAAAGAATTGATGATGTTAGATTTTTCTTTCTCGAAGGTAGGAGTAAGATTAATCTCAATACTTTTGTTTCTTTAATTGTGCTCAATAAGTTTTGTTTCAAAAAATAGTTGTAGGCAAAGTTCTTAATCATTAATTACATGGTAATATTCTTGTTTAGAAGTTCAAATTTTCAAATTGATTGTACAAATTTTAAGCTTTGAGGAATTTTTATGTAAAGATTAGGTTTAAGCGTATTATTCTTCTACATATTTAATTTGCCAAAAACGCTTTCGGTTAGGTTTATTTCCTAAAAAAGTTTAATGTCAATAGAAAGATTTTGGTCCGATGAATATGATCAACATTATCATTATTAGGAACTTTATTTTTAAAAAAAAAAAAAATCTTTCGTTTCAAACACATGTTTGATATTATTCATGTGACGTTTTGATGTCGCCCAAATTACACTTTGTAATGAAGTATAAAGCAGTCGCTGTCAAATATAGAACCCAACTAGGTTGGGGTCGATCTCACGAGGAATATGATTAGGACATAGGTCAATACGGTTATTTAGGCTTTTAGTCGTTTATTTCCAACGGGGGGGATTTAAAAGAACAAGTAAACACTTTTTTTTATTGAAGTAACAAGTAAAAAAATATCAGTTTATGTTGAGAAAGTCAATGAGAATGATGAACTAGGATTGTGTTCCTCATAACTTCATAACTCCGTAGGTTTTTCGTACTAGTGATCTATCCCGGTACTTAGCATGTAGAATCGATAGGTTATGTATACTTAGAACAGCTTTACGCTCTTGTCTAAGCAATATTCTCACGTAAGTTTTCTCTTCTCCTGAGTTTGCATTACTAACCCCTAACTTGGATTCTAGATTAGCTATTCCGGATTATCGGCCCAAGCTATTAAGTGGAGGTTGGTAGCTCCAAGTCGTTGTTGCTTATTTCCTTTTTCCATCCGTTACTTATTCCTTTGTCCAGAGTAAAGATAAGGCGAGTTCTAATGTTAGCCACCGTTATAAAGCAATCAAATCGAAGAGAACAAACAATACATGCATAATACCATTCAAGAATTACTATGTACTTTATCTACTTTGTTAATTCACCATGATTTCCACAAACCTAGTTGTGGAATTTAGCTACTCATGGCTTGCAAATCACAATTAGAAATCGTAAACAAAATCATAATTATAAACTTACAAATTGAGTAGAATAAATTCGGAATCTTGAATTCTCAAAGAAAAATTAATAAAGATGGAGAAGAAAAGAATAAATCAATTTTTTCCGGCCCTTACGACTTCAAGCTTGCTCTAAATAAAAAAATTACAAATTATCTCTTCAAAGATTTAAAGTTATCAAAGTTAAAGTCACATAAAAACTATTTTTGTGAAATATTTATAGATGTAAGAAAAACCTCAAAATAAAATAAATTAATCCAAAATAAACTGAAAATCAAAACCCAGTCTGGAACTGTGTTGCTCGTACAGTGACCGCCTCATTTTGCTGCATTCCATTGGTATGTGCGGCACTTCCATATTCTAATTCAATTTGGTCCTTTGCTGCATGTTACATTATTATATTAAATTTATTCTATTAAGCTGTCTGCTTAATTTTCTTATATAACTTTTTAATTTTAAATTTGTTTTTATTCTAAAATTTCTTCATCTTCACACTAAATTAATCTTACAAATAAAATTTTTATATTAAGCATAATCCATAAAATCAATGCTCAAAAAAAAAAAAAAACTAAATATAAAATAAATAATGACTAAATATATATAATTTTAGCCTCATATTACATTTTACCGATTATACTCATTGATATAATGTATACGCGCAACGCACATGTCCATAAACTAGTACTATATTAAAAGTGTGAAGGGCCTTAGAAATATTGTTTGAACTTTTTGTCCTTCATTAAAAGACTCCGCAATAGATAAAATTATCTTTTCACTTATTTGCTCAAATTATTAATTAACTATTGAAAAATTAAAGAATCCTAGAGAATTAATAATTAAGGAGTCCTAAAGTATATGAGAGGAGGAAAAAAAAAAGTTTTTAAAAATTTAAAATCAACATAAATCTTGAAAAGCATACATATAAAAGAATGTCTTGGTCCTAAAGTTACCAGTTTTAAAAAAAAAATGTCTTGGTCCTGCCATTTTTTCTTTTTATATATATATAAAGGAGGATTATAGATAAGGTAATGTAGCATCTCTCTATGACCTCCATTCCTATTTATCTTTTTTCTCAATCTTTTGAGTTTTTTCTTATTTTTCTTCACCTATGTGCTATTAAAAATATCTAACTAATTTGATTCTTTGTCTTCCCATTATCAATTAAACTCCCATATATAATTAAGATTTTTAATTTGTTAATAAACGATTGAAGACAAAGGGTCAGAATGATTGTTTGAAGATAATGTACAATTATGTATACTTATTACAATTACTCCCAATTACAATTATGTACGTTATTTTTGTTGCATTTTTTCACTATAAATTGCTATTCGTATTCATAATTATAAATATTGTATGTGCATCTCTTTGATCCTTTATTCTCTTCCTTCTATTCTCTCAATTGTATATAATTTGTTATTTGTCTTTTTTATAGGATCTTTTTTTCACTTTTCTAAGAGTAGCACCATGAAGTAATAGACAATTGGAGGTGCTTAGAATTTTTGGAAGAAAAGGTAAAAGAAATTTATGGATTACATTTCTCTTGCAGTACATGTATTTATACATTTTTTGGTGCTATGTATAATTGAATTGACTCTATCGGAATGTGTTTCTAATGTCTAATTTATATTGTCTTTGAAAGATGCTTTTCGTGTGTGTTGGTTGTAGAGGCGGATTCAAAATTTGAAAGTTTCAGGTGCCATACTACTTTGAATAACAACATAACATAGACAAGGTTTTTTTGGACTTTCTTCTCTTTATTTGTCTATTTATTTTACTTTAAATAGCCCAAAGAATTGTTTAAATTCAATTAATCAACTTTTCACCTCACATTATAATTATCCTCTTAATTAGATATCTTAAAATGCATTCATGTATGGTCTTTATGGTATCCTTTCTATCACTTTATAACATGCACATGTGAAACAATTAATTATTCTCACCACACGTATTAGGAACCTGGTTCCAAGAATCGTAGTAAACAACAAACAGTAAAATAAAGCGCAACACAAATTTTACCGTGGAAAACTCCTTGCTCATGGAAGTAAAAAAACCACGACCTACATTGTGTAGGATTTCACCACCAATCTCCACTAACTTCAAAAGAACTTTGTTCAAGATTACAACCCGCAATAATAGAATCTAACTCTTAACCCACAACTCAACAGTCTACTACAACTGTTCAACCTACTACACGATCACTCCAATAAGTCAAACCCACTTCTTGTTACAATACGTCACAAATAAAAAGTCAAACCCACTTCTTGTTACAACACCCCACAAATAAGAAGTCAAACCCACTTCTTGTTTCTTACCCTCACAATTAAACAACGTTCAATAATACAAAAGATTACAACTCAGAATCTATCCTATTACATACTCGAAACTCATCAATTTACTCCAACTGATGGACTCAATAAAGACTAATAACTATATCCTTTAACTATCGAAACTTCAACATTCAATAGTGCAAACTCGAACACAGACAGTGAACGTGAACCAGGTTCCTGTGTTGCTGTGACAAAGTCCTGCAGTTTTTGCTCCAATGGCTATTGCACTCAAGATGATAAATTCCGTGGACATGCAATAGGTGCGGCTCTCAATGGTATTCATGCCATATATATGCTGGAGATTTGTCATGCCCTAGAATATCACAAACTAGAACTTTTTCTCCAAATAGAACTTGGTTTCCTATAAGGAATTATGTGATTCCTTTACTTATAAGGAGATTGCATCCTATAAGAAAACTTTGACTCCTCTTTAGACTCTATTTCTCCTTTTTTATTCTTTTCTTCTTTGTTCCTTTATTTTTTTCCTTCTTTATGTCATGGTCCAATTTCTCAGGTCATGATGACATCTACTATAACCCACCAGTAGGTAAGCCAATCCGTAGTCCGGAACAGCTAGTAATGGACTACTGATAGAAATAAAGGAAACAGCGGAATAAATATAATAGCAAGGCTAGTATAACCCCAAAACCTGGTGGAGCCAGTACAAGAGCTTCTAATACAACAGGAGTACAAATGAAATACAGGAAAATAGTATATATATATATACACAAGTCGTCTGTGATACAACATAGAGAACAGTCTATAATAAGAGGGAGAGTAGGGATACTCCAAAACGTCAGGAGCTCACCCCAAGTCTTCGATCCATAGCTGCTCCGCACAATATACACACATCAACAGCGATAACTCGTACTATAACCTGCAGGCTGCAGAAGTGTAGTATGAGTACCAAACACGTGGTACTCAGTAGGCAACAACTGACTGAGCTCCAGAAATAATGTAAGCATACATAATATGAACGCATGAATGTAACTACAGGAAATTACCCAAGCAACTAAACATGATGGGCTAATGGATCTATAAGGATACTCTATCCCATCCTAACAGTAATCCGGGACTAAAGTATAATACCATATATCACTAGCCAATATACAAATGAAGAGGAAGAAAGTGTATATATATCAGTATGCAATGCCAAGGATATATATACAACATGGATAGACCAAGGAAGAAATGGATATACGGTAATACCATATATATATATAAAATCCTACTCGGTACTTCCTCTTCCTGTTTCTACTATGTTAATAGGTCACGGTAATTACTAGAATGCTAAGTATATTCCCCAAATTTAATTAATCATTTTTTTTAATGATCAAACGTTTTGATTTTTTTGATTTTTTTTTAATAAGGTTGTCTATTTCTACTTGTTATTTAGTTTGTCGGTATATCTACCTCTTTCATCTCTTTCTCTTAAACTCATTTTCGAAGTACTTGCTTCTTTAACCTCACCCTGGATGACACATGTCCTGCGGCTCTCTTGGCCATTAACGGACTCAAATCCTAGGAATTTATGGGTTAATCCATTGGAGTTGCTTAGACATTTAAAAGAATAACCATATACTAAAGGTAGATTTGGACAACTAAACATAACTTTTAAAGATATACATGATGAAATATCAACATATATTCATGATATTAACATATAACATAAAACATTAACATAAATATACAAACATGGGGAATAATACCTACTTTTAGTAAAGCTTATAACCTACTTACATTGAGTAGAGCGGATAGAGGGTTCCCTTTCGGGAGTCCCCGAAGTTGCTTCTAGTGGAACTGGAAAATTAAACACTAACTTTTGTACAAGCACTCTTTTTACAAACACACTCTTTTATTTTTCAAACACTCTTTTCTCACAATACTTATTTGTAAAAACTAAGCTAATTACTTCTTACTATGATTGCTTGATGCCTCTTCCTCTTGCCAACTGAAGGTATTTATAGAGGAACGTTTGCGGACTTCAAAATGAAATTGAACGGGAAAATATTGTCGCATATCGCTTTCAAGTCTGCTTTATGTCGCTTTCACTATTAAATTCTTTTGAAATCTTGTAACATTGTTTGTTACGACTTTTTCTTTCATTCCGTCTTTCTGTCTTATCCATATATATGTCATTGCTTACGAATATTAAGTCTGCTGAGGTCACTGCTTGCATTTTTGAAAATGTTCAAAATATCTGATATCATTGCTGATGTTGTTAACAAATAGTGTCTAAATTGTGTAAGGCTTCGGAGTCAAAACTCGGAATCATCATCCGCGTTAGGATCTTAGGCAAATTGATCCAGAGCCGGGTCATATTCTCTGTCTGAACTGGGTAGATCTGAGTCTGAATTTGAAATATCTGATTTTTCTTTCTCTGGTTTAATCATGTCTTTAGTCTCTTCTTTAGGAGTGTTAGAGGTAGAGTCTACCAATAATCTCATCAATGTATTACCAATAATTCCTTCTATGGTTTTTTTAGTCACTTTCCTTTTATTTTGTCTCTTAATTTTTATAGTCTTTGAGCTTGAGGCTCCTTCTAAATAAAAACTAGCTGGAAGTCTTCTTACACTTTTTGGCAAAGTGTCAGCCATTAACGGACTTGATAAGTCTTTACCGGTTGCCGTTTGAACCGGACTAGCTACATCCTTACCTGATGCAGTAGGTCTGTTTACATTCAGTGGGGAATGCACACCCATCTCATCCATTTTGATTAACGATGGAGAACTTTTTTGTGGTGTCTGAAAATCAGTCTGAGTACAAGAATCTTTAAAAATTTGAATTGATCTTTGTGTCTGAAAGGGTGCTGAATTTGAGCTTTGGTTTAATTCAAGATGTTTTATATAATCTTGTAGTAATAAATTTTGTCTTACTAATTCATCTCGTTCTTTCTCTAATAGTTCTTTTTTATGATTTAGTCTTTTAAAACCTTCGGTCATTGAACGGCAGTGATCACAAAAAATAATTCTGTTTGTGTCTTTTTGAATATTGTATTGAGGTTAATTTACAGGGTTTCTTAGTTCTGGGGCAATAAAAAAGTTTGGTCCTAATTTTCCTCTTGCGTAGTCTAAAGCTTCATTAAAATTATTAAATCCTTTGTATAAGGGGTCTTTGAAGTTCTTAATAGCGTCTATTACCTGAAGCCATGTCTGGTAGATTCCTGAAGTCCTTCCCTGTATGATCACATAAAAGTTAAATTTTTGTCTGTAAAATATTGTGTCAGGGCATTCATAACAGCTAAAAAATAGCTGACATCTCTTGGAGTCTAGTTGTATGAAATCCATAAGTTGTCTAATAAGCATTTTTGATTTCTGTCGACCCTTGCTTCAGGTCTTGTCTTAATATTATTTATAAGATGTTTTGGTAGTAATTTTTGATTTATTATACACTGTGTACATCCTGAGTCTACTAATCCTAGTGTTTCTATTTCATAATCTTGTATTTTTATTTTAGTTAATATTTTGACTGTACTTAGTTTCTTATCTTCATTACATACTAAACCATCAAAGGTTTCGTTCATTAATTCTGAGTCTTCTTCCATAACATATTTACCTTTTTCTAATCGTTTTATTCTTTCTTCTAGGTTATTTATTCTTGTTGTTAATTCAATTATTTTATCTTTCTCTGTGTGTGATATAATATAATTAGTTGAAGAACTTGCTACTTCCTTAATGGTCTCTTTATATGGTTCATTACTTGTTGTATTTTGTAGTAACTTACCTCCTATAGTTGTTTCTATGCAAGGAATGCATCCTTCTATATAACAAAGTCTACATTTGACTCTTCTATTCTTATCTGGGTACCATTTACAAATAAAACATTGATTACCGTCTACGCCTTTCCTTTCAAATTCATGTATACAGTCTTCGCTTTTTATATTAACTAAATTATAGTCTATTATATTTGCTAAATCAAAATTTGGTGGGTCTAAATGTAGGTCTTCTAGATTTATCTCATTAATATGATTCTCATTTTCTGAGTCTGATGAATTATAGGGTTCATTATTATTTATACTTACTATAGAATAAATACTTTCATTGTCTGAAATGTATTCTTCTGCATTAATTAAAGTTTCTTGAAAATCTTCTATTAATTGAGAGTTTCTTGTTCTAGTATTATTTCTTTTAGGGCAAGTATTTGCTAAATGTTCTGCGCTTCCACAAGTAAAACATTCTAGAGTATTCTTATAACTTTTATCATTCTTATATTTTCTAGCATGTCTACTTTTATTTAAGTATGATTTTTTACCTGCTGATTTTCTTAGATAGTAACTTCTTCGTCTGTAATTAATCTTTGGTTATGATTTTTTATATTTCTTTGGAGTTCTTCTTTTCTGATAGTCTTCATCATAACTTTGAGTAGTGTATATACTTTTACAAAAACTAGTTTCACCTTTCTTTAACTGTTTTTGAATTTGTATGTTAGTACATTTTTCTTGTAATATTTCTATTATGTGTTGTATTCTATGTCCAATGGACCATCTAGCATTAGGGTTTTGTACTACACCTTCCCTTTCATCCCATCGTCTTTCTATTTCTCTTCCTAAAGCTCCTGGTAATTTATTAAACAATTTTCTACCTAATGTCTGATCAAAAGCGTTTCCACTTCTGGTGCAATAATAAAAATAGTCATTTAAGAAAAACTTTATATGGTGCCAATTACTAATACTTAATTGTTCTAACTGTATCAAGAATTTTCTTTGTAATACGAGTAAACCACTATTGGGATCTTCTCCTGTTATTAAACTGTGTATTTTATTTCTAAAATTATAGGGATTAGCTCCCATGTTTACTAAGTCTTGAAATTCTTGAGCAAATTCTGTCTTAAAGGCTTCCCATAATTCTTTGGTAGATTCCCCTAAAAATGTTTCCATATATATCTATACATAGTCTCGGCATCTGTCTCTTGATATGTTTTTATATAATCTGCTACTACTATTCCTTTCCATAAGTCTATTACAGTGTTCCATGCTTGAGGGTCTTGTGCGGCTATATTTAATATTTTTCCTTTACTACCTCCTTCTTGGAGTTGGACGGGTTCTTCTATAGGCATTCTCTTTCCTACAGGTCTAATTCTTTCTGCTTCTATTTCTGAATTTATTATATATACTTTATGTCTGGGTACATTACCAGTATTGGTTTGTACAGTGTGTCCTGTTGTTATTCTTTGAAATGGGCTTGAACTAGATGTTGCCGATTCCATAAATTCTTTAATACTCTTAGTGGTTTCTTCTTCATCATATGTACTTTTATTGTCTAAAATAATATTGTCGTTTTCTTGATATCCTAAATTATCTGTTCTTAACTTACAATATTTGAAATGGTCGTCTACTTGAGTAAAATGTAATTGTCCTAATTTACATCCTTTACATTTAAAAGTTTTATTTTTATTATTTCTGTACATTTCTCTAGCAGTTTTCATTGCTAAATCCACTGCAAATTCTTCGGATACTGTTTCTATTATATTCGTTAATTCTTTCCTTTCTGTTTCTTCTATCTCTTCATTCCTTTGAGTTTCTAAGTTATAGTCTATAAACCTAATTGATGTTTCTCCTTTCCTATTAGTATACATTAAATGGTCTGTTGGTTTGAGGATCTCTTGAGTCTTAGGTGGTTCTAAGCTCCATTCTAATCCTGCATAAGTCTCTGGGTCTATTTTTAAAGGCTTCGTTACTTTAATTCCTTGATTTCCCATTAATTCTACTACATCATCTACTTTTAATTTAAACCTAGTATTATTATTACTAGATAATTTACCAATAAATCCTAAACATACTAATAAATTATTTCCTCCATTCATATCTTCATATTCTTTTGTCTGAAATCTTACCTTAATGTATTTTCCAAATTCTACTGAATTAATCATATAGTTTGGACTACAATAAAATATTCCGCCATTATTAGTCATATCTACTTCTGTTAAACGTATTATAGATTTTTTAGGGTCTGACCATCTATTATCATAAATTATAATTAATACTTAGTTCCTAAATTCTTTCTGGTTAATCCTTTTATTCCTATTACAATTAAACCCATGTGCATTAAATTCATATTAGATCTTAATATTTCTTTGGTGGAATTTGAACTTATTAAACTTAAATGATGGCTATTTTTTATTACACACATCTGTTCTTCTCTATAATGTCTGTAAAGCTGAGCTTTTTGAGAAAATATTCCAGCACTATATAAAACTTTAGGATTTAAAAGTCTTAAACTATTCTGTTGAAAGATTGTATATCTTTATCTACATCGATTACTTTGTCTAATTGTTGTCCTATATTTTGTCTTGAATTATTATTCATTAATCTACTTATCATATTGTTTCCGAGTCTGTTTTGGATGAGGGGTCTGGTTTCTTCTGTTCTCCGACTTGATAAAAGGTCCATGTTGTAGTCTTTCTTACTACCTGTGTTCTATCTTTACTTGGGGTAACTTCAACTTTCTTTAATTGTTTTGTTAATTCACTAATGGTTTTTTCAGGTAGTGGGGGATATTTTTCTTTAATAAGTTTTTCTATGTTTTTATTAATTTCTTCTATATTAATTTCTGAGGTTTTTTGTGAAGTTATGTGTTTTGTTGTTATGGCTTTGACTTGAGCTATTTCAATCTTTAAGTCTTTTAGTTCTCTAAGTATCCTATTGAATTCTTCTTGAGATGTTTTACTTATTTGTTTCTTTGCTATTTCAGCTTGTTGAGTCCTAATAGAGTCAAGTTATCGGCTATAGTACTAAATATTTTTGTTTGTTTTTGTTGTAAATTTTCTAAAATTTCAATAATTAGAGAATTGTCTTTTTGAATGTTTTCTGCTAAATTTATTAACAAGTCTATTATGCTATTTAGATGTGCGTTTCACTATGTAATATATGTTCTCCGTTATTAAAATTACACTTGATTGAGGAATTGTCTTTCAAACATTTGTATTTCTTTTCTGGTATGATTTGTAAGTCTAAATATTATAATTTTTTTATTTAGATTAGCTAAGTCGTTTATCCTAACAGAATCCAGAGTGGTCGGGTTTTATACCACTTTAACCACTGTCTAAGTTCTTCAATATCACTTTATACCTTGTAATTCCCAATAAATTTTACTTTCTATGTGGCTTTGTTTTGGAAAATTTAAAGTTTTAGTTTTTTAAGGGATTTTTGTAAATTATTATAATGCTTTATCTTATAAGTTAGTCTTAATACTTCAATATTATATATCCAATAATTAGCTTGTACTTTTTTAGTAAAGGGATGTGTTTTAATTAATAGTTTTATCCTGACGGGCAATCGTCTAAATATTCTTTAAAAATTGTCCTATAATGTATCGCACTTCTAATATCTCTATTTATATTAAGTAATTTTGATTTTATTCTAAGTTGGTGTCCACACCTTTGACGATATTTTTAACCGATATATTGCTTTAGTTCTTATTGGTTGCGTTATCAAAGTCTTGCAAATGTTGAATTAGTTGGTCTCGTACCTTTCTTAGTCGTCTTTCTTCAATATGAGTATTATGTATTTGATTATTGTAATGATTTATATAGTTATGATAATTATCGTTTCTTTTTCATATAATATTTAACCCAAAGGTATATTTTTAGTTCTTTATCTGAATAATTAATCCTATCTTTATATGCTTATATAGCAGTATCTGTTCTATATAATTCTATAATTATATAATTTTTTAATTCTAAATATTCTGGTATATTTTCTTGTAGTATTTCTTCTTCTTCTTTGAGTTGATTTAGTCTAATATTTAATGCTTTTTGAAAAAGTCTTGTTTCTTTAATTAATTGATAGCTTAGTCTAATTATACTATTTGCGGTTCGAATATTTCTTACTAATCTATTATGTCTGGTCATAAACCTATCCTAAGGGAGAATATCTAACTCTACTTCGTAGAAATTTTATATAATCTTTGATATTTTTAATTTCTTTTTCTATGCGTCTTAAATCACTTTTCTGATTATGTGGTAAAGATTCTTGAATTATCCTAGCTTGTCTTAAATCCTGTTCAAAATCGTATATTTCTTTATAATAAAAGGATACTAGTTGTGAATATACTAATTGTCTCATATATTGAAACTTCTTATAATTCTATGATAAGAATTTCTTACAGTGTGGGGATTGCTATATATAAGTCTTGAAATAATATGATTAAGTATTTTTTTCTTGTTTTTTCTAATTTCTAGTATACAATAAGGAATCCTACCGTTCTAAATTATACCGTTTTCTACGTCTGGATGATAATATAATGTTTGAAGTTCTAGACATAAATTTTTTAAGTTTCTTATTGATTCTCTGTAATCTCCACTGATTCTAAAAGGTCTTCGCATATTATTAATGGTATAATTTCTAGCCTAAAGGGTAATAGTTAATTGTTCTCTTTATTCTTTTAGCTCTTTTTCTTAATATTTCTATGTGATCGCTATATAATAATGTTCTATCTATGAATTGTTTTACTTGTCGAACAATATTAGGGTCTTTTTGTGCAAATTCTTCTTCAAAATTGTTTGCATAATATCTATATCATTTTTCTATTTTATCTAATTCTTTTTCTAAATCTATTAAGCTTAGTCTGTTAGTTGCTTCTAGATTTCTGAGATATTTTAAATATTTGGCTAACCTAGTTTGTTTCATATAACTAACTATCCTAAAGGGTAGTGATTGAATTTGGTTGTTATTCTTGTTATTGCCTTTTGTCTATATGTAATTTGAAGAAAAAGTTCTAACGTTGGTTCGTCTAAATTTGTGTACTGTCTTTCTAAATCTTGTAAAATTAATTTATTATCTAATAGGAAAGATCTAAGAGCCTTTATATATTTAGCTAGTCTTGTTCTTTTCATAAACTAAGACCTAGAAACTTCTCGCTCTGATGGAATTAAATATAAATCTAGATTTATAAATATCTAGATTTTTTTTTTTAATAAGGTTGTCTATTTCTACTTGTTATTTAGTTTATCGGTATATCTACCTCTTTCATCTCTTTCTCTTAAACTCATTTTCGAAGTACTTGCTTCTTTAACCTCACCCTGGATGACACATGTCCTGCGGCTCTCTTGGCCGTTAACGGACTCAAATCCTAGGAATTTATGGGTTAATCCATCGGATTTGCTTAGACATTTTAGAGAATAACCATATACTAAAGGTAGATTTGACAACTAAACATAACTTTTAAAGATAGACATGATGAAATATCAACATAGATTCATGATATTAACATATAACATAAAACATAAACATAAATATACAAATATGGGGAATAATACCTACTTCTAGTAAAGCTTATAACCTACTTACATTGAGTAGAGCAGATAGAGGGTTCCCTTTCGGGAGTCCCCGAAGTTGCTCTTAGTGGAACTGGAAAATTAAACACTCACTTTTGTACAAGCACTCTTTTTACAAACACACTCTTTTATTTTTCAAACACTCTTTTCTCACAAGTCTAATTCTTTCTGCTTCTATTTCTTATTCTATATATTCTATGTCTGGGTACATTACCAGTATTGGTTTGTACAGTGTGTCCTGTTGTTGTTCTTTGAAATGGGCTTGAACTAGATGTTGCCGATTCCATAAATTCTTTAATACTCTTAGTGGTTTCTTCTTCGTCATATGTACTTTTATTGTCTAAAATAATATTGTCGTTTTCTTGATATCCTAAATTATCTGTTCTTAACTTACAATATTTGAAATGGTCTTCTACTTGAGTAAAATGTAATTGTCCTAATTTACATCCTTTACATTTAAAAGTTTTATTTTTATTATTTCTGTACATTTCTCTAGCAGTTTCTATTGCTAAATCCACTGCAAATTCTTCGGATACTGTTTCTATTATATTCATTAATTCTTTCCTTTCTGTTTCTTCTATCTCTTCATTCCTTTGAGTTTCTACGTTATAGTGTATAAACCTAATTGATGTTTCTCCTTCCCTATTAGTATACATTAAATGGTCTATTGGTTTGAGGATCTCTTGAGTCTTAGGTGGTTATAAGCTCCATTGTTCGACAAGTAAAACAATTCATAGATAGAACATTATTATATAGCGATCACATAGAAATATTAAGAACAAGAGCTAAAAGAATAAAGAGAACAATTAACTATTACCCTTTAGGCTAGAAATTATACCATTAATTATATGCGAAGACCTTTTAGAAATAGTAGAGATTATAGAGAATCAATAAGAAACTTAAAAAAATTTATGTCTAGAACTTCAAAGATTATATTATCATCCAGACGTAGAAAACGGTATAATTTAGAACGGTAGGATTCCTTATTGTATACTAGAAATTAGAAAAAACAATAAAAAATTACTTAATCATATTATTTCAAGACTTATATAT
Organism: Capsicum rhomboideum; assembly: GCA_031232105.1. Lineage (NCBI taxonomy): Eukaryota > Viridiplantae > Streptophyta > Magnoliopsida > Solanales > Solanaceae > Capsicum > Capsicum rhomboideum. The sequence goes on from CP124711.1 coordinate 121,318,531, forward strand.
AGCAATCCCCAGACTGTAAGAAATTCGTATCATAGAATTATAAGAAGTTTCAATATATGAGACAATTAGTATATTCACAAATAGTATCCTTTTATTATAAAGAAATAAACGATTTTGAAAAGGATTTAAGACAAGCTAGGATAATTCAAGAATCTTTACCACATAATCAGAAAAGTGATTTAAGACGCATAGAAAAAGAAATTAAAAATATCAAAGATTATATAAAATTTCTACGAAGTAGAGTTAGATATTTTCCCTTAGGATAGGTTTATGACCAGACAGAATAGATTAGTAAGAAATATTCGAACCGTAAATAGTATAATTAGACTAAGCTATCAATTAATTAAAGAAACAAGACTTTTTCAAAAAGCATTAAATATTAGACTAAATCAACTCAAAGAAGAAGAAGAAATAATACAAGAAAATATACCAGAATATTTAGAATTAAAAAATTATGTAATTATAGAATTATAAAGAACAGATACTGCTATTGTAACTACCCTTTTAGTCGTTTTGTGAACTTTCCCATTTTAGCTCTCCTATAGTTTGTATTCGAAAGTGATTTAAGTCATTAGTTGAGTTCTTGGGTTTAAATAGAGTTAAGCTTGATCGCGGTCAACCTTTGGTCAAGACGATCCCGAATTGGTGTTTTAGTGATTCCAATAGGTTCGGAACATACCTTTTAGTCAACTTAAATATTTGATTTATTTCTATGGGGTTGCGAATAAATTTTGAGGATTTATTAGAAGTCTCAGGTATTTTAGATAATTAGTTTAATTAGTAATTTAATGGGTCAAAACCACATTTTTTATTTACTTATGTGACCAATACAAGAATGAATTTAGTTGGGAAAGAATTTACCCTATTAGAGAATAAAAGCAGAAGCCTTAAATAAAAAGCAGTTGGGCAAAAGTTGGACGTCATTCATCTTGATAAGAGGTTATCGGCAACCCTCAGATATGTAAATTGCTAGATTCACATAGGTATTATATCAATGATATGGGGAAATTGTGACAGTGAAGCGTGCAGGTGATGTGGACTGTGTACAGATGAATTAGAATTGTTAGGTAGGAAATATTATCACGGGTGAAGTTAAAAATTTGATTGCTATTAGAATTTGTGAATAATAACTAATGGTGAGGCAATGATTGTCAATCATTAGGTAGTGGGAATAATTGGGTGTTAGTGATAGATGGTTAATGTTTGTTAGGTACTATAAGATAATTGTCCAGTTACTTTGTTTCGTACTTAGCATCAATCTTAGGAAATTTTCTTATGATTATTGATTAACTATATTTTAAGAAAATTGAAGTTTAAGTCCAAGGTTTTTAGAAGAAGAATTCTAATTTTGAGAATTTAACCACGATCCGTTTTACCTGATTTTCAATGAGCTAGTCCATACTCTTATGAAGATCATATATTTGAACAGATTTTGACCATTTAGAAGCTTTACGGAAGGGCCATGCCCTTGCAAATTAGCTTGCATTTGGATTCTTCGGTTGAGGTAGGTTATGGTTTTCCAGAGGTTCAGACACGACCTCATCATTAACATTTGATAGTTGATCTCGATCCAAGGGTGAGCACTTCATCTCCAGGCTGCCATGGATCATCATATTAATTCTTGTCCTTCTTTCGGGCAATGAAACACTCTTTATCTTTCGTTGTTTTGGATATTTCTTTTAGACATGGTTTTTACTTTAGAAGTTCTTATACAATGACTTTCGGGTCGTGGGGATTTTAATAAGTAGTTCGTTTGATTTCCGCATAACTAATTATTAGTTTGAATTATTATTATAAAGCTGTTTTTTATGATAACCTCGTCTTAATATTGACGAAATGATTGGGTAATGGTTTGGGTTAGATGGTTCTCCCACCGAAGTATTAGAGTGGGTGCCACTCATGGCCATTTGGGTCGTGACAAAGTTGGTATCAGAGCTCTAGGTTCTTCGATCTCATCGTACAAGAATACGTCTAGTAGAGTCTAGCGGAACGGTATGGAGACGTCTGTACTTTTCTTCTAGAGGCAACAGGACACTAGGAAAATTCAAATTTTTCTTTCTTTCGTGTTATTACTTGATTTCAATTGGTATCTGGTGATACAAATTGGTATCTAACTTCTTTCATTCTTATTCTCGTAGATGGTGAGAACACTAGCAAATGGAGTAAGAGAGAGGTACCCGAGCCGGCCGTTGGGGCTACTGTTCGTGGTAGAGGACAGGTGAGGGGAGGACGAGGTAGAGGAAGGAGAGCGGCGCCCGCCAGGGGCAGGGCTCGGGCCACAGGACCGGTTCGGGAAAGGTTAGTATCTCCTCCTCCACCTGAGAATAGGCCTGAGATAGCAGAGGATGGAGAGATACCGGTGCAAGATGAGGGGATTTCAATTCATGATGGGGCAGAACCATTCCAGAGAGGTACAACTCCAAGTCAGATGTCTTCCGAAGTAATTCAACAGGTTCTGAGCTTGCTGACTGGGTTAGCAGGAAATGGGACTATGCCAGCTGTACCCGGGGTTCAGCGTCTGGGGTTGCAGCATGTTGCTGCTGTAGCTCCTCGGATGGAAGAGATGTCAGGATCAGGTGTTTTTTCGAGACAGGTAGTAGGTCCGGTGATGACTGGAGATGAGCATGAATTGTTTTGCAAGTTTATCAAGATGAAGCCTTCTGTTTTTCGTGGCACCGAGTCTGAGGATGCCTATGAGTTCATTATTGATTGTCATGAGAGAGTTCACAAGATGGGGGTGGTTGAGAGGTATGGTGTGGAACTGGTCACTTTTCAGTTTCAGGGAGATGCCAAGATATGGTGGAGAGCTTATGTTGAGTGTAGGGCTGCAAGTTCTCCTCCGTTGACTTAGACTCAGTTTTATTCAGTTTTTGTAGAGAAGTATGTGCCTTGTACATTGAGGGACAAGAAAAGGGATGAGTTCACTAATCTTGAGCTGGGAAGTTTGTCAGTTGCGGCCTATGAGTCCAAATTCCATTCATTGTCTCGGTATTCATCTCAGCTGCTGCAAACTGGGGAGGAAAGGATCCGTCTCTTTGTAAAGGGTTTGAACACTGGTCTCCAGATTTCTGCTCTTCAGATGGCATCTTCAGGTAAGTCTTTTCAGGAGATGGTTGATTTTGTTAAGAAGGTGGAGGGTGTAAAGCAAGAGGGTTATGCCAAGGCAGGAGGAAAGAAGGCCCGCAAAGGGGGCAGTTTCATTGGTTCTTATTCTAGGGGTTAGAGTTTGCGGGGATACCCTGCTTACCCTATTCAGTCAGCGATGCCAGTAGCTGTTGGGGGTCCAATAGGGGCTAGCCATCCGTCTTCAAATTTGGTGGTTACCTCACTTCATCATCTTCAGCTCAGCGACCCACCTTAGATCGTACATGTTATGAGTGTGGTGGGGTTGGCCACATCCGAAAGTATTGTCCTAATCTCAGACAGCATGGTCAGTCTGGCCAGCAGCAAACTCCCTGAGCTCCTGCAATAGCAGGTAGGGGAGGTGGTGGTAATGGAAGAGGTCGTCCACAGGGTGGGCGCGGTGGTCATCAGGCAGGTAGGGGTGGTAATCAGCCCCATCGAGGAGGTTCGCAGCTCGACAGGGGTGATGCTCAGACTGGTGATAGGGCCAATTTCTATGCTTTTCTAGGCAGGCCCGAGGCAGAGGCATCAGATGTTGTTATTACAGGTACTATTCTTGTCTATAATCAGATGGACACTGTATTATTTGACCCTGGTTCTACTTTTTCATATGTGTCTACCGGTTTTGCTGTGGGATTGGACATATTATGTGATCTACTTGACTTTTCTATTCACGTGTCTACCCCTGTTGGTGATTCGGTTATTGTTGATAGGGTTTATCGCTCTTGTTCTGTTATGTTTATGGGGTACCAAACTTGGGCAAATTTAGTGATTCTAGACATAGTAAATTTTGACATAATTCTGGGGATGAGTTGGTTGTCTCCATATCATGCTATATTAGACTGTCATGCTAATACAGTAACTGTGGCTATGCTGGGGATGAATATACTTGAGTGGAAGGGTGATTATAGTCCTGCTCCAATGAAACTTATTTCCTTTATCCGTGTTAAGAGGTTGATTGGAAGGGGGTGTTTGGCCTTCCTAGCACACCTTCAAGACACTACTGCAAAGGTCCCATCTATTGAGTCAGTTCTTGTGGTGTGTGAGTTCAAGGAGGTGTTTCCTGCAGATTTGCCTGGCATGCCGCCAGACCGTGACATTGATTTTTATATTGATCTAGAGCTGGGTACTCGTCCTATTTCTATTCCGCCCTACAGGATGGCTCTGGCTGAGTTGAGGGAGCTAAAGGCTCAGTTGCAGGATTTGTTGGGTAAGGGATTTATCCGTCCGAGTGCCTCTCTATGGGGTGCTCCTGTCTTGTTCGTGAAAAAGAAGGATGGTAGCCTTCGTATGTGTATAGACTACAGGCAGTTGAACAAGGTAACAATTCGTAACAAGTATCCCTTACCCCGTATAGATGATTTGTTTGACCAGTTGCAGGGCGCATCCATCTTTTCTAAGATTGATTTGAGGTCAGGATATCATCAACTTAAGATTCGTGCTGATGATATTCCTAAGACTGCATTTCAGACCAGGTATGGGCACTATGAGTTTCTTGTAATGTGTTTTGGGCTGACTAATGCCCCGGCTGCTTTTATGAGTTTGATGAATGGGATATTTAAGCCCTACTTGGATTCTTTTGTGATTGTCTTTATTGATGATATTCTAGTTTATTCTAAGAGTAAGGAGGAACATGAGGATCACTTAAGAATTGTTCTAGGCTTATTAAAAGAGAAGAAGCTTTATGCGAAGTTTTCTAAGTGTGAATTTTGGTTGGCTTCTATTTCCTTTCTGGGGGCATGTGGTTTCGAAGGAAGGGGTGATGGTAGACCCACAGAAGATTAAAGCGATTAAGAATTAGTCTAGGCCCACTTCGGTGACAGAAGTTCGTAGCTTTGTGGGGTTAGCCAGTTATTACCACAGGTTCATGAAAGGATTTGCTTCCATTGCTACTCATATGACACAGTTAACTCAGAAGGAGGTACCCTTTGTTGATAAGTATGAGAAGAGCTTTCAAAAACTCAAGACCTTGTTGACTACTGCTCCTATTCTTGCCTTGCTTGTAGAGGGTAAAGATTTTATTGTTTATTGTGACGCCTCACGTTCTGGTTTAGGTGTTGTTTTGATGCAGTAAAGGAATGTGATTGCTTATGCTTCGAGGCAGTTGAAGCCTAATGAGAGGAATTATCCAACTCATGACTTGGAGTTGGCAGCTGTGGTTTTTGCTCTTAAGATATGGAGGCATTACTTGTATGGGGTTCGTTGTGAAGTTTTCACTGATCATCGCAGTTTACAGCATGTGTTCACCAGAGGGATTTGAATTTGAGGCAGCGTAGATGGATGGAGTTGCTGAAAGATTATGATATCACCATTCTATACCATCCAGGAAAGGCTAATGTGGTAGCGGACGCATTGAGCAGAAAGTCAGCAAGTATGGGTAGCTTGGCTTATTTGAATGCTACCAAGCGTCCTTTAGCTAGAGAGATTCAGACTCTAGCTAACAAGTTCATACGACTTGAGGTTTCCGAAAGAGGAGGATTGCTAGCTAGTGTAGAGGCAAGGTCTACGTTTCTTGATCAAATAAAGGCTAAACAATTCGAGGATGCTCAGTTGAGTAAACTTTGTGATAAGGTTTTTACAGGGTAAGGCCAAAGAGGCCATTCTTGATGGTGAGGGTGTGTTGAGGATTAAAGGGCGAGTATGTGTGACCCGTGTTGATGATTTGATTCATACTATTCTAGATGAAGCTCATTGTTCGAAGTACTCTATACATCCTGGTGCAACCAAGATGTACCGTGATTTGAGGCAGCATTACTGGTGGGGTCGGATGAAGCGAGACATAATTGATTTTGTTGCTAAAGGCCAGAGTTGCCAGCAGATAAAGTACGAGCATCAGAAGATGGGTGGTACTCTTCAGAGGATGCCCATTCCTGAATGGAAATGGGAGAGGATAGCTATGGATTTTGTTGTTGGTCTTCCCAAGACTTTGGGGAAATACGATTCTATATGGGTTGTTGTGGATAGGCTGACTAACTCTGCACATTTTATTCCAGTTCAGGTGCTTACAATGCAGCAAAGTTAGCCAAGATTTATCTTAAGGAGATTGTTCGATTGCATGGGGTCCCAATTTCTATTATCTCGGATAGGGGTACTCAATTTACCTCTAACTTTTGGGAGAAGTTACATGAGGAGTTGGGTACTAGGTTGGACCTTAGTACAACTTTTCACCCTCAGACCGATGGGCAGTTCGAGTAAACAATTCAGGTATTGAAGGACATGCTTCGTGTGTGTGTGATGGATTTTGGAGGTCATTGGGATCAGTTCCTACCTTTGGCTGAGTTTGCATATAATAATAGTTATCATTCGAGTATTGATATGGCTCCATTTGAGGCTTTGTACGGGAGGAGGTGTAGATCTCCCATTGGATGGTTTGCTGCCTTTGAGGTGCGGCTGTGGGGTAATGATCTGTTGAGATACTCATTAGAGAAGGTTAGGTTCATCCAGGAGAAACTTATAGCGGCTCAAAGCAGGCAAAAGGAGTATGCGGATCGAAAAGTAAGAGATATGCACTTTATGGAGGGTGAGCAAGTGTTGCTCAAGGTTTCACCCATGAAGGGTGTCATGCATTTTGGGAAGCGAGGTAAGCTTAGTCCTAGATATATTGGACCATTTGAGATTCTTCAGCGCGTGGGGGCGGTGGCATATAAATTGACATTGCCTCCGAGTTTGTCGGGAGTTCATCCCATGTTTCATGTATCTATGTTGAAGAAGTTTCATGGTGACGGTAACTACATAATTCGTTGGGATTCGATCTTATTGGATGAAAACCTCTCTTATGAAGAGGAACTTGTTGCTATTCTTGATAGAGATGTTCGTAAGTTGAGGACTAAGGAGATTGCGTCTATGAAGGTCCAGTGGAAGAATCGTCCTGTTGAGGAGGCCACTTGGGAGACCGAAGCAGACATGCGTAGCAAGTATCCACATCTTTTTGTTGATTCAGGTAATTCCTTGTTTTCCCTTCTTATTTCTTGTTTGCCCATTCGGGGACGAACGGTTGTTTAATTGGTATATGATATAACGACCCTTTTAGTCGTTTTGTGAACTTTCCCATTTTAGCTCTCCTATAGTTTGTATTCGTTATTTATGACTTGCGGAGATGGGTAGTATCGATTCTCGAGGTATTCGAAAGTGATTTAAGTCATTAGTTGAGTTCTTGGGTTTAAATAGAGTTAAGCTTGATCGCGGTCAACCTTTGGTCAAGACGATCCCGAATTAGTGTTTTAGTGATTCCAATAGGTTCAGAACATACCTTTTAGTCAACTTAAGTATTTGATTTATTTCATAGGGTTCCGAATAAATTTCAAGGATTTATTAGAAGTCTCGGGTATTTTAGATAATTAGTTTAATTAGTAATTTAATAGGTCAAAACCAATTTTTTTATTTACTTATGTGGCCAATACAAGAATGAATTTAGTTGGGAAAAGATTTACCCTATTAGAGAATAAAAGCAGAAGCCTTAAATAAAAAGCGGCTGGGCAAAAGTTGGACGTCATTCAGCTTGATAAGAGGTTATCGGCAACCCTCAGGTATGTAAATTGCTAGATTCACATAGGTATTATATCAATGATATGGGGAAATTGTGACAGTGAAGCGTGCAGGTGATGTGGACTGTGTACAGATGAATTAGAATTGTTAGGCAGGAAATATTATCACGGGTGAAGTTAAAAATTTGATTGCTATTAGAATTTGTGAATAATAACTAATGGTGAGGCAATGATTGGCAATCATTAGGTAGTGGGAATAATTGGGTGTTAGTGATAGATGGTTAATGTTTGTTAGGTACTATAAGATAATTGTCCAGTTACTTTGTTTCGTACTTAGCATCAGTCTTAGGAAATTTTCTTATGATTATTGATTAACTATATTTTAAGAAAATTGAAGTTTAAGTCCAAGGTTTTTAGAAGAAGAATTCTAAATTTGAGAATTGAACCACGATCCGTTTTACCTGATTTTCAACGAGCTAGTCCATACTCTTATGAAGATCATATATTTGAACAGATTTTGACCATTCGGAAGCTTTACGGAAGGGCCATGCCCTTGCAAATTAGCTTGCATTTGGATTCTTCAATTGAGGTAGGTTATGGTTTAATTGGAGTTTAGACTCGATTTAAGTGTGTGTGTGTGCTCCTAAATTGGATGCTTGTGGATTGGTCTTCGGACATACTTGAATTTGATGATATTTGGATTGTTGACACTTGTATGAATAATTATTGAAAATTGAACTTGATCGAATTACCTTATGATTATAAGTGTACTAATAAATTTAGTACATAGTGTTGTATCCTGAGAGATAGTGTGAATTTGATAGAATATAGATAATATGGTTATGGAGGATCGGGTACCATGCCGGTATGGATATGGATATTGATACTACTTATTTATGGAGGATCAGGTACCACGTCGGTACGATACATGGACTTAGATTGTCCCTTGCAGGTCATGACTAGTTGGGCAGAAATAAGTCCCTTAGCATCTGTGTATAGATTAGTGTTGGTTTTGAGAGATTATGTGGTTAATAAGTTGATAACGAACTAACGGTGTTCTAATTGCGAGGTTGAGAAGGACATAGTGTTACTTATGGTATTATTGTTGATTTCGTGGTTCTTTATGGTATGGTTGATACTCCTGATGGTTATGTGGCTTGTTTGTAAGCATTGATTGGCTAGTCATTGATGTATTTGCTAATTCATTGAATACTTGCTATGCGTTATCTACTTGTTATTTGATTTGTGTTGTATACACGCTATTAAATTGAGTTGGCCTATGATACCTACCAGTACATAGTGGCTTGTACTGCTACTACCTTGTACTCTTCTTTTGTTGAGTGCAGAAAGTGTTCCAGAGGCTCATACACGACCTCACCTCTAGCGTTTGATAGCTGATCTCGATCCAAGGGTGAGCACTTCATCTCCAGGCTGCCATGGATCATCATATTAGTTCTTGTCTTTCTTTCGGGCAATGAAACACTCTTTATCTTTCGTTGTTTTGGATGTTTCTTTTAGACATGGTTTTTACTTTAGAAGTTCTTGTACGATGACTTTCGAGTATTGGGGATTTTAATAAGTAGTTTGTTTGAATTCCGCATAACTATTGATTAGTTTGAATTATTATTATACAGTTGTTTTTTTATAATAACCTCGTCTTAATATTGACTAAATGATTGGGTAATGGTTTGGGTTAGATGGTTCTCCCCCCGAAGTATTAGAGTGGGTGCCACTCATGGCCATTTGGGTCGTGACAGCTATACAAGCATATAAAGATAGGATTAATTATTTAGATAAAGAACTAAAAAATATACCTTTGGGTTAAATATTATATGCGAAGAAACGATAATTATCATAACTATATAAATCATTACAATAATCAAATACATAATACTCATATTGAAGAAAGACGACTAAGAAAGGTACGAGACCAACTAATTCAACATTTGCAAGACTTTGATAACGCAACCAATAAGAACTATAGCAATATATCGGTTAAAAAACATCGTCGAAGGTGTGGACACCAACTTAGAATAAAATCAAAATTACTTAATATAAATAGAGATATTAGAAGTGCGATGCATTATAGGACAATTTTTAAAGAATATTTAGACGACTGCCCGTTAGGATAAAATTATTAATGAAAACACATCCCATTGCTAAACAAGTACAAGCTAATTATTGGATATATAATATTGAAGTATTAAGACTAACTTATAAGACAAAGCATTATAATAATTTACAAAAATCCCTTAAAAAACTAAAAACTTTAAATTTACCAAAACAAATCCACATAGAAAGTAAAATTTATTGGGAATTACAAGGTATAGAAAGTGATATTGAAGAACTTGGACAGTGGTTAAAGTGGTATAAAACCCGACCACTCTGGATTCCGTTAGGATAAACGACCTAGCTAATCTAAAGAAATTAGAATATTTAGACTTACAAATCATACCAGAAAAGAAATACAAACGTTTGAAAGACAATTCCTCAATCAAGTGTAATTTTAATAACGGAGAACATATATTACATAGTGAAGACGCACATCTAAATAGTATAATAGACTTGTTAATAAATTTAGCAGAAAACATTCAAAAAGACAATTCTCTAATTATTGAAATTTTAGAAAATTTACAACAAAAACAAACAAAAATATTTAGTACTATAGCCGATAACTTAGACTTTATTAGGACTCAACAAGCTGAAATAGCAAAGAAACAAATAAGTAAAACATCTCAAGAAGAATTCAATAGGATACTTAGGGCCCGTTTGGGATTGCTGGTAGAAAACTGCTTATTTGAGAAGTACTTTTTTGAAATAGCTTTTCAGAAAAGTGCTTTTGAAAAAAAGCAATTTGTGTTTGGTAAATTCATTTGAAAAGTGCTTTTCATAAACAGATTGTGTTTGGATAATCTTTTTCAAAAAGTGCTTTTGAGAGACAAATGACTAAAAAGGACATGTATAAATAAACTTTTACTATTAAAATCATTTTATAGAGAATTTTTTTTTAAATATCTATTATAATATTTTTAAAGAAAAATTTTATTTTTATTTAATTAAAAAGTACATACCATAAAATTTTCAATCAATATATATACGTAGATACATTAAAAAATATTAAATAATAATATAATATTATTAAAATAATTTAAATATTACTGAAAAACATCAAACAAAAATGAATTTAAAATTATTTCATAAATTAAATCACTACATATGAAAAAATTCACTACAAAAATAAGAAGTCCTTCATACATCACAAAAATTCTCAATGATTTCATCCCTAATTTTATCGCGCAATGTCTCCATACTAGTAGAATAAATAATCATATATATACACTACATGATAACAAATATGTCAGTTTTCATGAATTATTTATTTAAAATTAAATATTCGAGAAAAAATATTTACAAGTGCTGTCAAAATATCATTTGATCTTGCAACGTGATTCGTCTATCATTTATTATCATTAATAATAAAAAATAAAGAGTTATATATTCTTCGACCGTCATCATCAATGATATTTTTGATTTAATTTTTAAAAAAATGAGTGAAAAATATAATAATAATATATAAATCATAGAATAAAATAAAGAATTATGATGTAAATATGAAGTATAAAATTTTAAAATCAAACTTTAATCAAACTTATAAGATATGCTAATTAATTAATAAGGGATATTTTGTTATATGTGTATGTGTGTATGTGTGTATAAGTGATAGGGATATTTTTGTCATGAAAAAAATAATTTTCTGCTTATGCTTCTGCTTTTTTTGAAAAGCAGAAATTTTCTGCTTCTTCCCAACAGCAGAAAAACTGCTTCTGCTTCTTTTTAAAAGCACTTTTGCAAGTTTACCAAACACCCTTCTTTTTTTGAAAAAAAAGCAATCCCAAACAGGCTCTTAGAGAACTAAAAGACTTAAAGATTGAAATAGCTCAAGTCAAAGTCATAACAACAAAACATATAACTCCACAAAAACCCCCAGAAATTAATATAGAAGAAATTAATAAAAACATAGAAAAACTTATTAAAGAAAAATATCCCCCAGTACCTGAAAAATCCATTAGTGAATTAACAGAATAATTAAAGAAAGTTGAAGTTACCCCAAGTAAAGAAAGAACACAGGTAGTAAGAAAGACTAAAACATGGACCTTTTATCAAGTCAGAGAACAGAAGAAACCAGACCCCTCATCCAAAATAGACTCGGAAACAATATGATAAGTAGATTAATGAATAATAATTCAAGACAAAATATAGGACAACAATTAGACGAAGTAATCGATGTAGATAAAGATATACAAATCTTTCAACAGAATAGTTTAAGACTTTTAAATCCTAAAGTTTTATATAGTGCTGGAATATTTTCTCAAAAAGCTCAGCTTTACAGACATTATAGAGAAGAACAAATGTGTGTAATAAAAAATAGCCATCATTTAAGTTTAATAAGTTCAAATTCCACCAAAGAAATATTAAGAACTAATATGAATTTAATGCACATGGGTTTAATTGTAATAGGAATAAAAGGATTAACCACAAAGAATTTAGGAACTAAAGTATTAATTATAATTTATGATAATAGATGGTCAGACCCTAAAAAATCTATAATAGGTTTAACAGAAGTAGATATGACTAATAATGACGGAATATTTTATTGTAGTCCAAACTATATGATTAATTCAGTAGAATTTGGAAAATACATTAAGGTAGGATTTCAGACAAAAGAATATGAAGATATGAATGGAGGAAATAATTTATTAGTATGTTTAGGATTTATTGGTAAATTATCTAGTAATAATAATACTAGGTTTAAATTAAAAGTAGATGATGTAGTAGAATTAATGGGAAATCAAGGAATTAAAGTAACGAAGCCTTTAAAAATAGACCCAGAGACTTATGCAGGATTAGAATGGAGCTTAGAACCACCTAAGACTCAAGAGATCCTCAAACCAACAGACCATTTAATGTATACTAATAGGAAAGGAGAAACATCAATTAGGTTTATAGACTATAACTTAGAAACTCAAAGGAATGAAGAGATAGAAGAAACAGAAAGGAAAGAATTAATGAATATAATAGAAACAGTATCCGAAGAATTTGCAGTGGATTTAGCAATAGAAACTGCTAGAGAAATGTACAGAAATAATAAAAATAAAACTTTTAAATGTAAAGGATGTAAATTAGGATAATTACATTTTACTCAAGTAGACGACCATTTCAAATATTATAAGTTAAGAACAGATAATTTAGGATATCAAGAAAACGACAATATTATTTTAGACAATAAAAGTACATATGACGAAGAAGAAACCACTAAGAGTATTAAAGAATTTATGGAATCGGAAACATCTAGTTCAAGCCCATTTCAAAGAATAACAACAAGACACACTGTACAAACCAATACTGGTAATGTACCCAGACATAGAGTATATGGAATAAATCCAGAAATAGAAGCAGAAAGAATTAGACCTGTAGGAAAGAGAATGCCTATAGAAGAACCCGTCAAACTCTAACAAGGAGGTAGTAAAGGAAAAATATTAAACATAACCGCACAAGGCCCTCAAGCATGGAACACTGTAATAGTCTTATGAAAAGGAATAGTAGTAGCAGATTATATAAAAACTTATCAAGAGACAGATGCAGAGACTATGTATAGATATATATGAAAACATTTTTAGGAGAATCTACCAAAGGATTATGGGAAGCCTTTAAGACAGAATTTCCTCAAGAATTTCAAGACTTAGTAAACATGGGAGCTAATTCCTATAATTTTACAAATAAAATACACAGTTTAATTACAAGAGAAGATCCCAATAGTGGTTTACTAGTATTACAAAGAAAATTCTTGATACAGTTAGAACAATTAAGTATTAGTAATTGGCACCATATAAAGTTTTTCTTAAATGACTATTTTTATTATTGCACCAGAAGTGGAAACACTTTTGATCAGACATTAGGTAGAAAATTATTTAATAAATTACCAGGAGCTTTAGGAAGAGAAATAGAAAGACGATGGGATGAAAGGGAAGGTGTAGTACAAAACCCTAATGCTAGATGGTCCATTGGACATAGAATACAACACATAATAGAAATATTATAAGAAAAATGTACTAACATACAAATTCAAAAACAGTTAAAGAAAGGTGAAACTAGTTTTTGTAAAAGTATATACACTACTCAAAGTTATGATGAAGACTATCAGAAAAGAAGAACTCCAAAGAAATATAAAAAATCATAACCAAAGAATAATTACAGACGAAGAAGTTACTATCTAAGAAAATCAGCAGCTAAAAAATCATACTTAAATAAAAATAGACATGTTAGAAAATATAAGAATGATAAAAGTTATAAGAATACTCTAGAATGTTTTACTTGTCGAAGCACAGAACATTTAGCAAATACTTGCCCTAAAAGAAATAATACTAGAACAAGAAACTCTCAATTAATAGAAGATTTTCAAGAAACTTTAATTAATGCAGACGAATACATTTCAGACAATGAAAGTATTTATTCTATAGTAAGTATAAATAATAATGAACCCTATAATTCATCAGACTCAGAAAATGAGAATCTTATTAATGAGATAAATCTAGAAGACCTACATTTAGACCCACCAAATTTTGATTTAGCAAATATAATAGACTATAATTTAGTTAATATAAAAAGCGAAGACTGTATGCATGAATTTGAAAGGAAAGGCTTAGACAGTAATCAATGTTTTATTTGTAAATGGTACCCAGATAAGAATAGAAGAGTCAAGTGTAGACTTTGTTATATAGAAGGATGCATTCCTTGCATAGAAACAACTATAGGAGGTAAGTTACTACAAAATACAACAAGTAATGAACCATATAAAGAGACCATTAAGGAAGTAGCAAGTTCTTCAATTAATTATATTATTTCACACACAGAGGAAGATAAAATAATTGAATTAACAACAAGAATAAATAACCTAGAAGAAAGAATAAAACGATTAGAAAAAGGTAAGTATGTTATGGAAGAAGACTCAGAATTAATGAACGAAGCCTTTGATGATTTAGTATGTAATGAAGATAAGAAACTAAGTACAGTCAAAATATTAACTAAAATAAAAATACAAGATTATGAAATAGAAACACTAGGATTAGTAGACTCAGGATGTACACAGTGTATAATAAATCAAAAATTACTACCAAAAAATCTTATAAATAATTTTTAAAAACCTCATATAGCCATACAAATGGATGGAACTCATAATACTTATAGACATTTTGTAAAAAATGCAGTAATTAGTTTTAGCAGTACATGTTCTAATTAGAAAACAGTATATAAGCTAGGAATAATGTTAACTAGAGAATTGAATATAAAGGCAGACTTTGTAATAGGCTTAGATTTTATGATAAAAAATAATGGAGGATGTTTTATAACTAGAGACGGAGTCATTTTTACAAAGAATCTTACAATAACACCAACATTTTTTGAGAAAAATGTACAAAGAAATACAAAAGTAACCAAAGACTGTAATTATCTTAAAGAATCCTCAAAACACTTATGTGACAAAGGCACAGACTGTACCTGTAAGACAGGAACATTAATGTTAGAAGAATTAGACTTAGATGAAGAAATTAATGAAATAGAATTATTACAAATCATAGACAAAAATTATGATTTAATGGAGATAAACGTAGACAACTACAATTTTAGGAAAGGAATGCAACAAAGAGGAATAATAAAGAACCAAGAAGACTTGCAAAAGATAATTCAGAAATTAGATGACATAGACATAATAGGTGAAAAACCTTTAGAACACTGGAAGAATAATAAAATAGAATGTAAACTAGAAATCATAAATCCAGAATATACGGTAAGAACAACCGCAATACAAGCTACTAATGAAGATTTAAAAGACTTTGAAGTACACATTAAAGAATTACTTGACCTAGGAGTAATTAGAAGATCTAAATCAAGACATAGGTCAGTAGCTTTTATGGTTAGAAATCATAGCGAGATAGTTAGAGGAAAAGCTAGAATGGTAATAAATTATAAGACTTAATGACAATACAGTAATGGATGCTTATAAACTACCAGACAAAATAGAGTTAATTAATAGAATTTAAGGAAGAACAATGTTTAGTAAATTCGACTGTAAGTCAGGAAATTGGCAAATAAAAATGCACCAAGACAGTATAGAGTGGACAACTCCCGAAGGACATTTCGAATGGTTAGTAATGCCATTTGGATTAAAAACTGCTCCACCAATTTTTCAAAGAAAGATGGATAATATATTTGGTAAATATAAGAATTTTGTACTAGTATATGTAGATGACATCTTAGTCTTTCGCTATAATATGAAAGAACATTTAGGACATCTCCAAACAGTTTTTAAATTATTTGTAGACAATGGAATAATTATAAGTAAGAAAAAGATGGAATTAAGTAAACAATATATTAATTTTCTAGGCATCACTATAGGAGAAGGAAAAATAAAATTTTAACCACATATAGCAAAAAAGGCCCTAGAAATGCCAGACAAGCTAGAAAAAATAAAAGACCTACAAATTTTTTTAGAAATATTAAATTATGCTAGACAATTTATTAAGAATTTAGAAAAAGTAGCAGGACCTTTATATGCTAAAACCGGCTCTAAAGGACAAAAGACATTCAATACGGAAGATATAAATTTAGTTCAAAGACTAAAAGAAATGGTTAAGGACATACCAGACTTAGCCCTACCTTTAGAAACAGACTATTTAATAATAGAGACCGACGGTAGTTTTGAAGGATGGGGAGCCGTCCTTAAAGCTAGAACCAATAAATATAGCAATAAGAAAGATGAAAGAATATGTGCTTATCAGAGTGGAAAATATAAAGAACAAGGTAATATGAGTAGTATAGATGCAGAAATACTAGCAGTCATATATGGTCTTAATAGTTTTAAAATATATATTTTAAATAAGCTAGAAGTGTTAGTAAGAACTGACTATGAAGTCATAGTTAAATTTCATGAGAAAAATAATAGTAAGAGACGATGGTTAAATTTTATTGACGCTACTTCAATATATAATATTAAATTCGAACATATTAAAGGTAAAGAAAATATCTTAGCTGATAAACTTAGTAGATTAATATAAAAAACTACTAACTAATCTTTTTTGCAGCATGACAGACAAAGGCAAAGCAAAAGCTTCAGACTCCGGCGTAGACAATTATTTAAAGACTTTATTAAGCAATACTCATTTTCGGTCACAAACAATGTTAAATACAGCTCAGACATCTAGCGATCAGACGATCGATAGAATACATTTTGGGAGACAAAATTTAATTTATTATCCAAACTCAAATTTCAGTTTTAAGACAAGACCTGAAGCAAGGGTCGACAGAAATAAAAAATGCTTATTAGACAACTTATGGATTATCAACATATATTCATGATATTAACATAAAACATAAACATAAATATACAAACATGGGGAATAATACCTACTTCTAGTAAAGCTTATAACCTACTTACATTGAGTAGAGCGGATAGAGGGTTCCCTTTCGGGAGTCCCCGAAGTTGCTCCTAGTGGAACTGGAAAATTAAACACTCACTTTTGTACAAGCACGCTTTTTACAAACACACTCTTTTATTTTTCAAACACTCTTTTCTCATAGTACTTATTTGTAAAAACTAAGCTAATTGCTACTTACTATGATTGCTTGATGCCTCTTCCTCTTGCCAACTGAAGGTATTTATAGAGGAACGTCTGCGGACTTCAAAATGAAATTGAACGGGAAAATATTGCTACATGTCGCTTTCAAGTTTGCTTTATGTCGCTTTCACTATTAAATTCTTTTGAAATCTTGTATCATTGTTTGTTTCGACTTTTTCTTTCGTTCCGTCTTTCTGTCTTATCCATATATATGTCATTGCTTACGAATATTAAGTCTGCTAGGTCACTGCTTGCGTCTTTGAAAATGTCCAAAATATCCGATGTCATTGTTGATGTTGTTAACAAATAGCGTCTAAATTGTTCAAGGCTTCGGAGTCAAAACTCATACCAGAATCATCATCCGCATTAAGATCTTGGGCAAATTGATTTAGAGCCGGGTCATATTCTCTGTCTGAATTGGGTAGATCTGAGTCTGAATTTGAAATATCTGATTTTTCTTTCTCTGGTTTAATCATGTCTTTAGTCTCTTCTTTAGGAGTGTTAGAGGTAGAGTCTAACAATAATCTCATCAACGTATTACCAATAATTCCTTCTATGGTTTTTGTAGTCACTTTCTTTTTATTTTGTCTCTTAATTTTTACAGTCTTTGAGCTTGAGGCTCCTTCTAAATAAAAACTAGCTGGAAGTCTTCTTACACTTTTTGGCAAAGTGTCAGCCATTAACGGACTTGATAAGTCTTTACCGTTTGCCGTTTGAATCGGACTAGCTACATCCTTACCTGATGCAGTAGGTCTGTTTACATTAAGTGGGGAATGCACACCCATCTCATCCATTTTGATTAAAGATTGAGAACTTTTTTGTAGTGTCTGAAAATCAGTCTGAGTAAAAAAATCTTTAAAAATTTGTACTGGTCTTTGTGTCTGAAAGGGTGCTGAATTTGAGCTTTGGTTTAATTCAAGATGTTTTATATAATCTTGTAGTAATAAATTTTGTCTTACTAATTCATCTCGTTCTTTCTCTAATAGTTCTTTTTTATGATTTAGTCTTTTAAAACCTTCGGTCATTGAACGGCAGTGATCACAAAAAATAATTCTGTTTGTGTCTTTTTGAATATTGTATTGAGGTTAATTTACAGGGTTTCTTAGTTCTGGGGCAATAAAAAAGTTTGGTCCTAATTTTCCTCTTGCGTAGTCTAAAGCTTCATTAAAATTATTAAATCCTTTGTATAAGGGGTCTTTGAAATTCTTAATAGAGTCTATTACCTGAATCCATGTCTGGTAGATTCCTGGAGTCCTTCCCTGTATGATCACATAAAAGTTAAACTTATTAGTTAAATTTTTGTCTGTAAAATATTGTGTCAGGGCATTCATAATAGCTAAAAAATAGCTGACATCCCTTGGAGTCTTGTTGTATGAAATCCATAAGTTGTCTAATAAGCATTTTTGATTTTTGTCGACCCTTGCTTCAGGTCTTGTCTTAAAACTGAAATTTGAGTCTGGATAATAAATTAATTTTGTCTCCCAAAATGTATTCTTTCGATCGTCTGATCGCTAGATGTCTGAGCTGTATTTAACATTGTTTGTGGCCGAAAATGAGTATTGCTTAATAAAGTCTTTAAATAATTGTCTACGCTGGAGTCTGAAGCTTTGCTTTGCCTTTATCTGTCATGCTGGAAAAAGGATTAGTTAGTAGTTTTTGATATTAATCTACTAAGTTTATCAGCTAAGGTATTTTCTTTACCTTTAATATGTTCGAATTTAATATTATATATTGAAGTAGCGTCAATAAAAGACCTAATTTCTAAGAATTTACAATGAAATGGAACGAAATTCAACGGGTAAAATGATGAATAATGACCAAGGAGTGATGAGCTAACTTACTTTAGCTTCAATGGGTGAATCCCACTCTTTCTAACTCCTTATGCTTTCAACAATAGGGGAAAAGGGTTGAGAAAATGAGAGAGAATCGAATGGAGAAGGGGATTTATCAGCCCTCAGGTGCCGCTAAAGAGGACACCTAGCCGCTTAAGCGGTCACCGACAAAAGGGTTGATGCCGCTAAAGCGGCACCCCGTCGCTTAATCGACGTTCGCTTAAGCTGTGCTTGCCGAAATAGCCAAGGCCGCTAAAACGGCTTCTTTACCGCTTTAGCAGTCACACCAGATATCAGCTACCAGATTTTTGCTAAGTCCAAAATAGACTTTGATCGAGTGCTCGGGATTCGTTTGGAAGCCCGTGCGCGCAAACAAACTATGCTACTATACCAAATTTGACATTCTGGATTCAATAAAACCATCAAAATTTCCATCCGAGGTTGTTTTGATTAAATATGGGGCCCACACCTATAGTTTTGTTTTTTCACCAAATCTACCCAGTAGCCCAAAATGATTTCGGAAGCCTCGGTACCCGGACCAAGGGTACCCTAGCCTAAAATTAATGGTCCGGAGGTGATGGCACTGTCAGAATTTCCATATGAGATTGTCTACTAGGAGTTTTGGTTCGGGACCAAATCCTTAACAGCGAAAGCTCCAAAATAGGGGAATGAGTCTAAAATCCAAACAGACTGTCCGATAACCGAACCGACAGTTTCGACAAGTCATAAATGACCTGTAACCTCTATGGGAAGGCTCGAAATGTCAGAACGTACAGAAATCAAGAAAATGACCTGGAGGGTCATTACACTTTATTTCTCTTCTTCTTGGCTCTTTTATTTCATGGCTTCAATCTTCCTTATTTGTACCTGATGTCCTTGTGCATTCACGTCACCTATTCTGGGACCTGGTTCACCCGATACAACATACAAAAGATAACAAGTAGTGAACCAGGTTCTTGTTTGTCAAACATCAAAACTACAATTATGTTCTCCTACATCCCAACAACATGTATAAAGCATTTCAGGATTCATTACTCTCATTATTTTCCCCTTTAAAATGTTACTCTATGCTTTGATCATAGGATATATATAT
Source organism: Capsicum rhomboideum (assembly GCA_031232105.1). Classification (NCBI taxonomy): domain Eukaryota; kingdom Viridiplantae; phylum Streptophyta; class Magnoliopsida; order Solanales; family Solanaceae; genus Capsicum; species Capsicum rhomboideum. Next base: position 121,338,734 of record CP124711.1, read on the forward strand.
ATAAAAAAAATGTGTAGGAATGAAAATGGATCGATGGAAGTCGAGGAAAAAGCTATTTCTCTGGATCAATGGATTTTAATTTTTTTGTTTTAGGTGCAAGAAAATGTTCATATTCGTCAGAGTTTATCAAGATTGTTTCATAGGATCTTGAGAAGCTTAGAATTTGAGTGTGGACATTTTTATTCTAACTTTTGATCTTCCTTGCTTGTCAGATTTAAAAGACACGAGTTCCAATTCTACTTAGCATTATCGTTTATCTATTTATTTACTTCATTCATGTATTAATTGGAGATGTAGTCATATTTTCTTAATTTATTTAATATAATTTTCAGTGATGTGAAATAATTATTGTTTATCATTCTTTGTTTCTTTCTTTTTATGTTGTAAGAGCAATTTATTTTTCATATCATAGCTAGCAGTTTGGGTTCTCTATTTCGTGAAATTCCTTAATTGCTTTTCATATCAACTTTTGAAGTATTCTCTTTTTATTTTGTGATGAATTCATAGGAAATAACAACTAGCTAGCTATTAAGAAAGACAAGTTAAAATAATTTTATTATGTAAAAAAAATAGAGGATTACTCCATCTATATTATTTATTGAAATTTAAGATTTTTAAAGTTTGTATTAGAATAATGAAATATATTTTTATTTTCTAATTTTGTAATGAAATAAAACGACCACAATGAAACACGCTAAAATCCACATTAAAATGAATTGAAGTCTTAGATTTTAAAGAATATTAATTGAATTGCAAGGGCAGACTTCTTTTTTTCTATTGATGCTCTTTCCCGATTTTATGGTAATATTTTAAAAACTACAAGCAACAATTGAAAAGTCTAAAAACTACTACCTCATTAGATCTTTAAATAATGAGATAGTTATAGTCCATTAGATCTCTACATAATGGCTTTCATAATTCCTCAAGAGTTCAAGGATATTCAATATTTATTATTTAAGCACGATCAATTTTAATTGTTCTTTGATAATTAAAATAATTTAAAAATATTGACATGATTTTGTAACAAGCTGTTTGTTGGAATATTAATATCGATGCTTTTCAGTATTATATATTATTTTGAGTTTGTAATGTGCTTTCTATATGATTAGAAATTAGTTAAGTTGTTCTTTGCTTTGTATTATTATTATTATTATTATTATTTTTTTATTTTTTTTTATTTTTTTTTTGAAACAGGTAACCTTTCTTTTCTTTTGTATTATTATGGGCATGTTTTTGTTATTTTTCATATTTTAACTTGCACAATATTTTTTAAAAAAATAAAGACTTTTAAAAGAGGACTATGTGTTTAACATGTATGATCTTGTGTTCAATGCAGGGCCGGCCAAAGGCCAAAGCCACTCAAGCATAGGCTTTAGGCCTCTTCCATTTTGAGGCCCCAATTTTTTCTTCTTTTTTTTTAATGAATTGTAGGTTATATATTTATTTTTTGTTCAAAAATATATTTATTTTCTTAAGAAAAATAAAATCAAGATCTTATTTGAAAGAAAGCACTTATTAACTATGTGATTAATGATGGATGACCGTTGGATAATTTAATTCTATATCAGTGATACTCTCTCATCCTCTTTTTTCTTTCTCATAATAAATTTTGTCTTCTATCTTTTCCTACTTCCTCCGTTCACTTTACTTGTTACTTTTTGACATGACACGTCCATTAACAAAATAATTATTGATATGTCTATTTTACCATACTACCCCTATTAATTGATATTTAGAGTAATATGTCTTGAAAATGGTTTGAAGAATAATCAATTAATGCTAAGGGTAAAATAGAAAAAAATCTTTTATCGTTTCTTGATATGTCAAAAGTGACAAGTAAAAATGAAAATCCAATTAGAAAAATAGTGATAAGTAAAAATAAATGGAGGGAATAATAAGTTACTCCTTTTCTTGTAATGATGGATGACCATTGAGTATGTATTTTCTAAAAAATAAGGCGGGGGCATTGAAAAATTAAATATCACAGTTTTTTCTTCTTCTTTTTTTAATTTTCCAAGCATTGAAGTCAACTTATATTGGGTCATGTTTATTGTCTTAACTTATATCTATATTTTTTTAATTTGAAATTTGTTTAAAAAAATTATGTACAAATAAGTATATAATATATTTTACTCATATATTAGAAGTCAAATGTGTTAGCCAGAACATATGAATATTGTGTCAGAAGATTAAGAGAAAAAAAAAAAGAGAAATGAATTTGAATTACAATATAAACAGGAACTCTTTAGATAATGTTTCAAGAAAGATTAAATGGATTGACTATATATTGCAAATAGTAAAATTAATATTAAAGAAATAACTAAAAAGGAATTATTAACAACTTTTAGCTCAAAAAACTAGAAAAAATCGATTAAAAATAAGAATAGAGAGGAGAATTTTTTTATTTTTTTTTTTTGTAAAATAGTCTTAGGCCCCTTAAAAAGTTTTGCTTTAGGCCACCAATATTATTGAGCCGCCCCTGGTTCAATGAATCATATCGAGGAACAATATGAAAGCAGATTTAATTTTAGTAATTTCTCATATAAAATTATTGAGTTTAGAGATATAGTCTAATGTGTTCTTTTTCCCCCCACAAAATAAATAAAAAAAATTATATCTTACAAACTGAAACATATGAAATAAGACTCTTAAGTTTGAATTAAGTATTAGTCATATTTCTTCTTTTTTCTTTTTGGTATGAACTGATTTATAAAACGATTGCCTCGAAAAATCTTTGTTATGACTGCGCGAAGTGTGGACATATTAACTAGTATTATTATTATTTGGCAAAAAGCCTATACACCCAAGAACTTCCATTCTTATTTTTACTTCCTTAGTTTTTTAGTTCCAAATACAATGGTTTTTTCCTATATTCCTCAAATAAATTCTAATTATACATAAACAATAAAATTCTAATTATACATAAATACTAAGAAATTAAGTAAAGTTCTTATTTGATCTAGGTAAGAAATTATAATATTTAAAATATACCTTATATTTAAAAAGAATTCTATAATTCTATTTAAGTAATATTCTGATCAAACTTTACCATAAAAATACAGCCGTTTCTTCTACTTCTACTTTTCTTTTTGTTTTAATTTTTAATTCGAGTCGTCTTCTTGCATTCGTTATCATATCTTTTATCTTTTTCTATTCTTTTAGTTAATAAATTTAAAAATTATATATGAATTATACATAATCAACAATTGACAATGTCTTTTGCCCTTTTAACAAATTCCTGTATTTCTCTTCCAGTTGAAAGTTGCTGAAGAAAAATTGGACGAAACAAGTGTGTTTTGCCGATGAATGAAATAGTCGAAAAAATCAAAAATTTATCTCGCCAGAAAAATCAAGATTTATATTACGGAATATGGTAGTATTCCTGTATCACTATTTAGGACGGATAAATTTTTACTTTTTCCTACTGAAACTTATTTGTTGATTATAATTATAAACTAAGATAGCTATGATCCTAATTCCTAAGTTGGAATAACCTATTGTTAGTTGGGTTTCATTCAGTAATAACAAAAGCTATGGTGATTTTCTCCACTTTCTAGGATGACTAGGTATATAGTAATGAACTTTGAACACTTTTACAAAGTATAATGAAATTTTTTAATTTATGAAAAGTTATTGAAAATTTCTAATGGCTTCTCGGTCTTAATTTAAAGATTGTTGCAGCAGACAAACAACCTTTAAATTGTAGCATTATATTGCTCCCTTTAAATAAATTTTGAATTTTCAAAGTTTGGGTCCCTTTAGATCTCTTGACATGGTGAAAGAGCTTATATCTTCTTTCAAGCGATGTAGAATTACTTGTTATTCTCAATTCAACTAACTTAAGATATTTTACTATTTGCCTGCATTATATAACTTTGCAGCATCAATTGTTGGACATGCCACCCAATATTTTTATTATCATCGTGAGCTCTTGAACTGAATGCATGGTCAATTTGTTGGGTTCCTAAGTAATCTACATACTTCCGTGTGAATTCGTGCCAGGTTAATATAATGTTAATAAGTCTCATATTGAAAAGCACAAAAAGAATTCGAATTTGGATATATAAAATTCAAGTTTTTTTAAATTCGCTAAAGTACTATGCCTACTAGAGCGTTGTTATGAAAATTGAAGCTACAAACATGAATTTGAGAATTTTAAATTGTACATAATTTATTTGAGAAAAAAGAATGCTAAAAAATATGTACAACATTTAAAATTTATAATTAGCAAAATTAATTTTGTATCAAGAATTTAAGGATAAACGTGCAACACACGTTCTCATAGACTAGTTTTTAATAAAGGTGCAAACATACATGAAAAAATTTAGACATGTATGACATAAAGTTTACTCAATTGAATATTCTTGTAGACATGTAAGATATAGGACCGTTTGACCATAGATTTTCCAAGTAGTTTTTTGGAAAAAACTTGACAAATAGTATTTGACCATACAATTTGTTATTATTTGGCAAATAATTCAAATTTCAAAATACTAAAAAAAACTAGTATTTGGCCAAATTCCATTTTTTGGAAACTTTTAAAAGTTCAAATTTTTACACCAAACTTTTATCCTTTATAAAAATACCCAATTGTTATTTTTATTGTGTTATGTTGTAGTCTAATGTGTGAAACACTAAAGTTAATTATTTTTGTTATACATCATTGTCATGTAAACATGGCTGTAATTTGCGTAATGACTTCCTATGTATCATTAACTTTCTCTTTAATGAATGAGCTTCCAGAAAAATTTATGAGATGTACATTTATTATCTACTATGAATGTGTAGTTTTAATTTTATAAAAGCTTCTTAAAAAAGTTCTTAAGTCATAGTTTTTAGGTTTTTAAGCTTCGTTGTTACGGTTATTTTTAATAATTTTTAAAACTTATGGGTATAAATTATATTTCTTACAAAAGTGAAATATATTTTTCAAATACTATGACTAAACAAATGGTGAAACTTCACCCAAATCTTCACTCAAAAATGACATGCCAAAAATATTTAGGAATTTATGGCCAAACGCTAGCATAATCTTTCTCCATTGAATATTTAACTCAATTAAGATTATTATAGTCTTCATGAATAACTACTACTAAGATAATATAAGAAAATGTAGTTAATTTTACTTGAAACTTTTCAAATAAAAATAATTCAAGATAATTACTTTTAAATAAATAATTCAATATTTGAAATAATTATTTTTAGAAATTAGATAATATAATTCGAGCTCTTCCATGTTTCAAATATCGGTCATTCCCTATAATTTCGGCCGTGACGAAAGTGTAAGAAGACAAAGATGAAAGGACGTACTCGTCTCATTTTAATTAGTCATTTTATTAAAAATAAATATTTATCACTTATTAAATTAAAATAAAATTAATTAATTTTTTTCTATTTATCCCTACAATTAATTATAATTCTAATATCCATTTATATGCCTAATGAATATTATTAATATGAATAAATGACAAAATAGTAAAAACTATCACTCAATATATATAATTTTCTAATCACTATGTAAAATAAAATATGCCCAATTAAAATGACACGGAGTGAGTAGAAAATTATGGGTGACTAACTGGCTGGCATAGAGTGCATCTTTAAAAAAAATAAATTAATCCAGCGAAAACGTTGGAAACAACAAATAATGTCTTACTTTGCCAGGCTGTTCCCTCTACTAAAAACTTCAATTTACATTTAAGCCCTCCCATCTCATATTCAAATAAAATTGACAAGGAAAAGAAATAATACCCCTTAAGAAAATAAAATTGACTTTTAAATTTTGTGGTCTTAAATTAAATAAATATTATTAAAATATTTTTAAATTTTATGGTCTTGAATATTTTATGTAGAAAATTAAAATTAAAGAATTACTAAAAAGGGATAAGATAATTTTTAAAATGAATTAAAAAAAAAAATATGACAAAATTGAGAGGGGGTACAATTTTTCCATCACCAAAGCTCTTCAAAATGATATCAACCAGAGGTCATATTAACGAGCTTCTTGTACTTTTATCACAATAGAATAAAAAAACTAATTTATTTTATCAAGCCTTGATAGAAAGATGATTGATAATTATACACAATTAATACTTACATGAAAAAGTAATTTAAAAATAAAACTAATATAAATGAAAGAAGGTTAAATATTATAAAAAAACTATATGTCTTGAATTCACTTGCTCAGTGAAAATGCTTAATCCCACAAATAAGAGAGCAACTTATTTTTTAAGAAAACATTTTTCTGAACATACAAAACACACCCATAATCTCTCCAGAAAGTTACACAATTTCTTTTTTGTGATTGTAAATTTTCATATTATTTTTAATTTCTAAATATTTTCGGCATAAAATATAAGTGATAATACTTTTTATTTAATTTTCATATATATAGAATTAGCAGTTTACCGAGGACATGACCCTAGATAGAAAGGAGTGGAGAATGTGTATTAGGGTAGAAGGATAGTATGAAGGAGTGCGTTCTTGCTAGTAGGTAGGAGTGCTTTGTTTATTATCCATGCTAGCAATCTTAGTGCTAGGTTTGTTTTAGAGTGTGGATGGTGTTTGTTGTTTCAAATAGATCGTGTGTAGTATTGCTTTGTGATACTCTTATTTATATTATTATTTGTTGTGTCAATACCTATTATTTTTTGTTCCCTACTACGTCTTCTTTAGACTGTTTTTGTTTTGAGCCGAGAGTCTATCAAAAACAACTTCTCTATCTCACCTCTAAGGTAGTGGTAAGGACTGCGTACACTTACCATCCTCAAAACCACTTTGTGGGAATATACTGGGTATGTTGTTGTTGTTGTTCATGTATATAGAATTTTAATGAAAAAGAGTACATGCGTCTTAGGGGTCGTTTGGTAGGATGCACTAGAAAAAATAGTGCATGCATTAATTCTATGTATTATTAATACCTTATTTGGTACACTTTTTAACCTATGTATAACTAATGCTTGCATCACTTAACTTGGTATTACATTAACTAATACATAAGAAACCATGATATTAGCAATGCAAGGGGCTTTAATGCATGCATTAGCATGGATAAAGATATAATAGTCCATCAAAATCTTTTCCACATCATTCCATTATATTTATGGAGGGTATTTTTGTAAATATTTTTTTTAGAAATATGCAATGCAAGTTATTTTTAACACACCAAATTAAATACTATACGAGAAATAATATCATCATAGCTAATGCAAGCATTACTAATACATCATATTTTACACTATTTTATACACCCTGCCAAACGACCCCCCTTACAACAGTATTATAGTAACATGGTTTGATTTTCACCTAAATATTGAAAAAGGGGCAAATATTAAGTCAATGCTGACTAAAATACTACAATGCTACATCTTACTACCCAAGGGTAAATTAGTAATTCCACTTCCCCACCTCTCCTTAAGCAATCAAACTGCTACCGGAGCAAACCCGCCCCGCCTCTTTTTCCCCATCCTTTTCGAAAACCCAGATCTGAATTTCAAAAAATAAAATAAAAAATTCAACCCCAAACCCTAAATTATTTCCCATCAACACATTAATTAATCCGATTCAAATCAAACACCAAAATATCGTGAAATCCTCACACAAAAATGGGGGATTTCAATCTAGCATTAGTCATCGTAGCCATAGTTGTATGTATTCTCGTATTCTTATTCAACATCTATCTCCTCATCAACTATCAACATCCCGACGATGCTAATCAAGCCTATTTCCCCAAATTCGTCGTCGTTTTTGGTCTTTCAATTGCAGCCATCTCTATTCTCATGTTACCGGCAGATGTTGCCAATCGGCAAGCTTGTCGACATGCGATTTACAATGGCGCGTGTAATCTCACGCTCCCGATGAAACAATTATGGCTTGCGATTTACATTGTTGATGCTGTGCTTGTTTTCTTTGTTATTCCTTTTGCTATGTTTTACTACGAAGGCGATCAGGATAAGTACGTGTTTTTGTTAATGAGTATTGGTTATTTGTGTGGAATTGGTTTTTGGATGTTTTGATTTTTTTTTTTTTTGGGTTGTGTAGGACGATTGGCAAAAGGATTAAAAGTGCAATGTGTTGGGTGGTGACTACAGCTATCGTGTGTGCTTTGTTGCTTGGAATTTTATATGGTTAGTTTTCGTGTAACTTGTGTTGATCAGACTTTTTTTCTTGATAACCGTGGTGTCCGATCCAGCTTGCGTGCACCTTGACTAATCCCACGGGATACCGGATAACTTTGTCCTCTAAGGCTAGAAGAAATGGGAAGAAATCACCTGTGTTGATCGGACTTGTTGAGATGTATAATATGCTGTGGATTTCTACCTTTTGGATGCTAATGTGATGTAGGGTGAGCTTTGGAGCTAGTTAATTTTGATTGGAAAATGTCAGAATTTGGGTATGGAGTTGGGGATTTTAGATGTCGATAAAATGATCAAGCAGCTATGTCATAAACGAAAATTAGTTGGGTTGACTTAATGAATTATCTGTATCCATTGAGTGCATGAGTTAGAGTATCTTTTGGCTACTGTCAGCCTACATCTCTCTTCATTTATTGAGGCTTCAACTGACTATTGCATTGTGAAACTCGCATGGGCAGAATTGAAACCTAAGTTTAGGATGTAGGAGCAAAATTGGTATAAAGGTCATGTAATTACTTTAGTTGTCTAACCGTTCAAATTACCAGCTTATTGGGGGAAGTTGCCGTGCTTCTTATTTGGACCTCACTAATCATGTGTCTACCTTTGGAAGTTATTACAGTTTTTTCAGTTATTAGGGTTTTCTCACGAGTTTTCCCCCCTAAAGGCGATGGGACAAATGCAATTATATGCCAAGAGTTAGGAGTTGTACTTTTCCATTCTAGTTTTCTTTTTAGTAAGTTTAATACTCCTACATTTGATTATATAAAAACATTAAGGTGGTGTCAAGAATATCTCATCTGGTTTTGTGGCTCAATCACAGCCGTCCCACCGATTTTCCCATCTTTGCCGCTCTAGTTGTTGCAGTGCTCCTCGGGTCTAGTTTTGATCAGATACGAAATTGTGAATTTTGTGCCAGATTCCACAACCTTATGCATTTTTCTTGTGGATACTGAAGAACCAAAAGAGAGGGGGAGGTGATCATGTCTTCTGCATGTTATCTAACACAATTTTACTGCCACTGCATGTAGCTGAATTTTAGTTATGAATTTTTGGGACCCAAAAAGTGCTGCTAATATGGCACCTTCCTCTTTCGCTAAATTATGCAATGGGGAACATACTTTACTTACACAGTTACATTCATCCCTTTCCTTAGGGTTTATATAGTTTTCTAGTGCAATTTGGTACCTCCATTGCTTCTGATTTTGTGGATTCTCTTTGCGCATTTACCACTTGTTTATTTTCATAATTTATATTTAGTTGCTTAAAGTCTGGTTATGCTTTGGTTTTGTTGTTCATCACACTTACTTTCTGATCTTTATCTACCCCTCTTTTGAGTATTTCAGGGCTTGCTGGAAAGGCAGACTTCACTGTCAGACACCTGTCATCAGCTACCACTTCCTTTCCGAATTCATTTGATTTTAACAGTGGCCAACAATGTATTGGAAACGGTGCCCGTCAGGTTGGTGCTAATTTGAATGTTTCTATTTGTTAGTTAGTTGAGCTTATGTAAGCATCGGTTAGTAGTTTAATGTCTGATTCCAAAGCTTCCATTCTAATCCTTGCCTTCAATTGTTGCCAGTGTTCAGCATATTCTGCTAATGCTTCTTCTGAGACAACCTGGACCATGCGTGCTACTTTTCCTGAATATATTGTTGCTCTGGCTACAATTGTTGGATCTGTACTTTTCACGGTATGCCAATGCTTTGTTTTCAGACACTTGAATATTGTTATTGTTGTGATGAAGAGACTGAATGTTCAGTTTTTAGGTCATTTCTGTCTTAGTAGAATGCAAATTAATGTGGATAACTTCTCTGATATCATTTGCTGGTTTTGGAGTGTAGAACTTAGAATCGTTTAGAGTAGTTTTGCAGCTGTTTGCAATTGACTATAATTAAATTTTGTATAAGGGTGAGCACTTAACCATGAATGTTTTGTTGTGCCTTCTGATTATAGTTGGGGGGTTAGGGTGATCAGTTCTTGTGAGGTTGAGGAGCAGTATTGGAGGACAAAGAAGAGAGCCCGTCTGCCTAATATGCATGTTTGGTACTGACTTATCTGCTTCACATTGTATCTCCAGATCTTTGGTGGTGTTGGCATAGCCTGTCTCCCGTTGGGACTTATATTTTCGTTCATCAGGCGTCCAAAGGCTGTTATTACACGGTCACAGTATATCAAGGTATTTTCTTCTGTTAGAAGCTCTTTTCTTATTTTCCTGATTAGAAGTTCGAAATAAAATTAAGAAAGGCGTATAGTCATGATGATTCATTTAAATTCTGTAGGAAGCTACCGAGCTAGGTAAAAAAGCAAAAGAATTAAAGAAAGCAGCTGATGCACTTCACCAAGAAGAAAGGAGCGGGGGTAAGGGACGAAAATGGCGGAAGAATGTGAAGGCAGTCGAGAAGGTATCTTGTTATAATCATGTTTTTTCTAAATGTTCTTTTCATTTTAGCACTATGTGACTTATAAGGTGAACATAAAACATGGAATATTTTAGAGCACTCGAGGGTGTGGCCTAGTGGTCAAAAGGTTTTATGTTCAATTCTAGGCAAAATATAGGTGATTGCTTCCCATAAACCTAAGCATTTGGATAGAATTACTTGGTATCTGTGCTATTTGTGCTGGTAGGCAAAATGTATATGATGGAATAGTCAAGATGCGTGCAAGTTGGTCCCGATATCTTCATCATAACAGAAGGACCGTTTAGACAATAAAGGAAAATATATAAGCAAATCACACTGTAATGTTGACCCTGCATTTCACTGCACAGTTATTGTATCTTAAAGTAAAATTACTCCCTCTGTTTCAAAAAGAATGACCTATTTTCCTTTTTAGTCCATTTCAAAAAGAATGACCCTTTCTTTTTTTGGCAACACTTTAATTCCAACTTTCCACATGGCATATTTAAGACCACAAGATTCAAGGGCATTTTGGTACATTTGCCATAACTTTAATTTAGGACCACAAGATTCAAAAGTCTTCTTTATTTTCTTAAACTCCGTGCCCAGTCAAACTAGGTCATTCTTTTTGAAACGTAGGGAGTACTTTTTTTGCACCCAACAGTATGGTCTAGTGGTCAATGAAGTCTGGTAAGAATAATGAAGTCTCAGGTTCAAATCCCAGTGAAGGCAAAAAACACTAGGTGATCTCTTTTTATCTTTCAAGCATTGATGGATAGAGGTACCTGCAAACCCGTGGAATTAGTTGAGGTGCAAGCAAGTTGACCCGCGCTACATGGTCGTCAAGAAAAAGTTACTTGTGTCTCTTTTAGAAAATTTAACATGCTATAGCTGACTTAAAATTAGTGAACATGGAGAATTCTTTATTTTCTTTACATCTTCCGTTCTACTTCGTGTACTAAGTGCTCCAACTCCTCTTAGATATTTGTACATTGCTCACTATTGGATGAAGGAAGCCTTGGTTTTACATAAAAAACCATTACTAAATGATGGAAGACAAATCAAGTTTTTAATTGGTAACATAGATGGAATTTACTGTGGTTAGAGGAGAATGGGGGTAGATTTGGGAAGTTACTGCAGAGGACATTTGTACTCCTGAAACTTCAAAATTTATGCTGAGCTTGGTGTACGAGGGTGTCGGAAACAGCCTCTCTACTTCCTCTGAGGTAGTGGTATGGACTGCGTACACTTTACCCTCCCCAGACCCCACCTGGTGGGAATACGCTGGGTATGTTGTTGGTGTTGTTGGTGTACGAGGGTGAAATCATCTTTTTTTTATTTTTATTTTGTATGACATTGAATGCAAATTCTTAGATATTAGAAAATAAAATGTTTATATGTAGAAACTACAAAAAGTATTATAAGTTGCAAACTTTAAAACTAAAAATTCTATGTGAAATGTTTACAATAATTTCTAATTGAAGGTAAAGTTGTGTGATTCCCCAAATAGTATCTGTTATGTAAAGTAGAAAAAGGGGGGGGGGGGGGATGATTATCATTGTTCAAGTTGCCATTATATATTTTATGAAATTCTGAAAATAAAAATAAATAAAACAGAATTTTTTGGAAGTTGAATTCGACACTTGTCCTGCAAAGGCTGAATAAACCATGGTTTGGTATTTTAGTAAGATTTATTGATGTCCATAATCTGTGTATACAGGTGGCACTCCTCTTCATATGCTTGATCACCCTTGTAATTCTATCTTGAAGTTGTTTATGATTTTATTTCAGACCTCATGCCAATTTTTATCTCATTATCCTAGTATGTTAGATGATTCTGTTTTCTTGTCAGATTAATATATCAAGAAATGAATAAACTGAAAGATAGTGGTTTGTTATAGTGGTTTGTTTTTATGTTTACGTGATTAAATAATTTTTTTATTTTACCTTGCAGGAGTTGCTTCTTCTTGAAGACGATGTCAAGGCTCTAGAGGAGATGTATCCTCAAGGTGAAAAGGTAAGAAATGTCTTATTTTTCACACCTTGCCAAAGTAATGTTGAACAAATTAGTTTGATAGCCACTTTTTTGCAGGCTGAGACTGCTTGGGCAATGACGGTTCTAGGCTATCTGGCAAAACTCATACTAGGCGTTTTAGGGTATGAGAGATTGCGATGGAATTTTAATTTCCACTAGTTCTTTTGAAATAATTTGACATAAATAGATGGTAAGTAGTGACTCTGTTTTTTGGTCCTTTAAACAGGCTGATTGTATCTGTTGCTTGGGTTGCCCATATTGTGATATATCTTCTGATTGATCCTCCACTTTCTTCTTTCCTTAATGAGGTTTTCATCAAACTAGATGATATTTGGGGTACCTTCAACCTTTCTCTCCTTTGCATTATTACCTATATATGGTGACTACTGATGCATGAAATGTGATGGTATATTTCTTTTTATTTGTTCAGGTCTTTTGGGCACTGCAGCTTTTGCATTTTTTTGCTTCTACCTTCTGCTTGCGGTGATTGCCGGAGCAATGATGCTTGGCTTGAAATTAGTTTTTGTTACGATTCACCCAATGAAGTAAACATCTTTTGCTGTTTGAAATTATACTTTATTGGTTCTGTTTGACACCTGCTTTGCTCCTTTGTCTACCCTGTCTCACTGTTGCGCTGGATCACTATTTACAGGTGGGGAGCTACGCTCATGAACTCCTTTCTTTTCAATGTTGGCCTTATTCTTCTTTGCTCTATCAGGTAGGATTAACTCTTTTCAATTTTGCTTATGTATTTGTTCCATTTTCATTGATCTAACAAGTGATCTCAATGATGAATATTTGAAGGACAAATACTTAGGCCACTGGTATGTGGGACACTTTTGGTTATGTCCATGCGCATTTAATGTATCAGCTAGGATTTAATTTTTTTTTGAGAAACTGGTAATTTCCAGCTAGGATTTAATTAATTAGGGAATTGTGTGTTGTTTGGCTGAAGTGATGCATGAAGCAACACGCTAAACCAGGACCTCCTCCAAGTTATGGCTAGAGCCTACAAAGGAAACAGCCTGCTTCTTATAGGTCTTGATCTCACTGGGGAACTTTTGTTGTAGCCTTGATCTGACATAAGGGGTATAGTGGTTCTAGACCATTTTCTGGTTACAACATATGTAGGCAACTATGGAAAGGAGAGTAAGAACTCTGATAGGATATCCTGAAACTTTCGTGCTGAATTTTTTATGAGGCACTCGCTAAAAGGGCGTGCATTGCCCATTTATTTCTAAATCAAAAACAGATAGCTCCATCTACTTCATTGTTGGATAATGGTTTCTTCTGTTACGTACTTCGCTAAGTTGATAGCTGGTATATAGAAACATGAAATTTGAGGTTGCATATGTTCACTTAGAGCCTGTTTGGATTGACTTATTTTAGGCGCTTTTAAGCCAAAATAACTTCTAACCACTTTGGTAGTGTTTTGGGTAAGATAAGAAAGTGCTTTTAAACACTTCTTTTTAAGCCAAAAATAATAAAAATAAGACAAAAGCCATAAGTTAGGATTCCTAACTTATCCTTATAAGCGATAAGTTGCAAGTCCATCCAAACAGGCTCTTAGTATTCTGGTTTTCTAAAAGGGCATTAGCCAATCTGCAGTTTTTCGATTAATAACCACCTTTTTCCTGCTTCATATAGTGTGAAAGGTTGGTAATATGGTCCTTTCGTTTTCTGTGCTTGCAGTGTCATTCAGTTCTGTGCCACAGCCTTTGCATACTATGCTCAAGCCACTGCAGCTCAAGAAATATTTGGTCACAATCTGCAATCTCTTCGTGGAATTAAGTATCTATACAAGTAAGCTGCTTTTGTTTCTAGATTTTTCGCTAGAACTGGATTTCTGACTGCAAAAATCACGTTGTTATGAACGGGAAAATGTCTTTGCAGGTACAACGTGTTTCAAATTGGATTCATCGTTTTAGCTGGGCTGACGTTTGTTTACTATGCTGCCTTTGTATGTCCTTTACTGTGACATCTCAAATATTTGCTCTTAAGATCAGGAGAATTTAACCAATTTTCGACTTTGCAGGGGTGGAGAAGGAAAAAGCCTAGTGGGAGGTTCCAGCTTTCTTAAAGGTTTTGATTGGATAGCAGTGCGCGCATCTAACTGTATTTGGACTTCTCTGGTCTATCACTAATGTCGAGGCTTTGAACTCTGGTGTATGTTGCCTAGTTTTGTTTAATATTATTCTTGGAGAAGGCAAACACCATTAAATTTGATTTCTGCGGTGGAAGTTGGGTGTTGGTGACTCTGTACTGCTGCTGCTGCCACTGTTCTTGCCGCTGTTACTTTAGTTTTTCCCCCCACCTTTGTATGTATCATTTGTTTGGTAATGTTATCATTTGTTTGGGCATGTCGTCATCTAAATGTTGCGCTACTTGGTTTGAGATTTGTCCTTGATGTATCATATAGTCATTATATACAAAAAAGTTCTTGGATGCTTGTATATTTACTATAAACTCTTTTATATTGCTTTTGGATCCTTCTAGACTCTTGTTGGCTTCTTCATTTTCCTCATCTTTCAGTGGATTGAGATATAGCTAGTTGGAGTTTTATATGCACAATAGTTTACCATTTTCTTAACGCTTTTTCATCGAAGTGCATCTTCATCAATTAGATGGGGTGAATGTGACGCTACATGAAGGAAAAATTTCAGTGTGCAAACTTCCATTAAATAGAAAATTCTTTCAATTCGACAAAAGAATCTCATATTTCCACAATTTGAAAAGATGTAATTGTTTTGTTATTTTTTGGTGTTGTTTGTTCCTCTACAATGTCCTTTTATAGACTGTTTTTGTCTTGAGCTGGGGGTCTATCGAAAACAGCCTCTCTACCTCACATTTGAGGTAGTGGTGCGGACTGTACGCTTACCCTCTGCAGACTCCACTTTGAGGGAATATACTGGGTATGTTGTTAGTAGCCACTTTTTGGGTAATTTCTCTCAATTGTGGGAATAATGTATATGGTTAACTGCAACTAATTTTGGAAATTTGAGATTTGGATGTGGAATTTTACTAGCATAGATATAACATCCTTTTCAGAAGAAAAAGAACTCCGAAGAAGCAAAGACCATTTCATGACAGCACAATCCCTTTCCAGGGAAGACTGGCATTTTATTGGAAGAATTCACATACTTAGATGGTAGGAAAACAATAACTGATTCTTGAAGACAAGTTCTAATGAAACAATCACTCTGAATTAGTGCCACTGAGTCTGCCATTGAAAATCCATCTGCGAAACTTTTACAGCGGTCTCACCCGTTGGACCAACAAAGATATACGGAGAGATTTCCGGGAATTCAGTAGGCAATGATTTCCAATGTAGGTTTGGTTCCCAGTCTGTCTCTTTGAGAACTTTCAAGATTTCCTTGACCACAATGTTGCTGCCTTCAGATGATAAATGTATTCCATCCCTTTAGAGCCCATATAAGACCAACCATGCAGATCGAAACAAACATAAGTTAGTTAACATGAAGTTGATGATTGCCAACAGGATGTGTCAAAGATGATCATCTAACATTAGAAGCAACAGGAAATACTGTACAGCAACCCGGAAAGAAAAAATCACATAAACATGATGATTGGTAACAGAATTAGCGCCAAAGAAGGTTTAATATAAAAAACCACCAGGATAAATGGTATCATTCAGCTAGATCTATGAACAGAACCACTGACAAAAATTAATATGTATCGTGTGCTCAACAATGTTAATTGATCAGGGCATGCAGATCGGTGGAACTTTCGGTCATGCAGGTGATCTATGATGTGACAAGCAAAAGGAGAGAAACTAAGCCCATCTATAGATGCACGTTTGGATTTCTAAGTCGTGAAAAAAAAGCTCCTCCGGACAAATATCCGTCACCATTGCCACCATTGCCACGAGGCAGTAATAACAACCAGGTAAGTCCATTCCTTCTCATATGTGTACTTCGTTACATAGTTCAAGTAAATTTGATGTCACTTATGTCTATATCCAAGCAAATAAAACATGCCACTCCTGACAGAAAGACCTGTACTATCCTCCTTGCATTTTCAAGTTTTGCAGAAGATTTGACAGCAATTACAGTCGTTACTGAGAAGATACGGTAGCATTTTGATTTATTAGTACGGGTACTAGCCAAAAGGAAAGATCTACCACAAATTTGAACTTGAATCAGCTGACTCTTTAAAATAGGAGACCTCAAGAAGGGTAATTCCAACACCCAAGGGTGTGGCCTAGTGGTTCAATGAAGTTGGATTGAGCACCATGAGGTCTCAGGTTCAACTCCCAACAGAGACAAACACTAGGTGATTTCTTCCCATCTGTTCTAGCTTTGGTGGACAGAGTTACCTGGTATCTGTTGCTGGTGGAAGGTAGCAGGTATCCCGTGGAATTAGTCGAGGTGCGCGCAAGCTGGCCCGGATACCACGGTTATCAAAAAAAAAAAAAAAGGGTAATTCCTCATTCAATTGATCAAAAAATATGTGAATCTGGATTAGGTATTGCCAAAGCCACAATTATTTTTACTACATGTTCAGCATGATTTAAAAAAGGTCAAAAAATGATCTCGTAGAAATAGAACTTACGTAAAGCAAGCAGTCAACCAATCATCCCTCTGCTGAAGTGATTTCCACAGATCTATAACCTTCACACCTAATTCTTGGCACAACTGCACACAAGCTTCTGAATATTTCCGACAGGATTCATTTGATCGACCAAGACAATTACTGGTTATGTGCAGTAATGAGAAGCATGTGTCACTAATTTAGCAATAAGAATTTAAAAAAACAACATGAAAAAGCCTCTATATTTAACAATGATTACCCAAATACATCAGTGATTTGTGCCTCACTTACAGCAGGAGCAGTGAGAAAGATTATCCGAGTCTTCTCAGAGAGGCTCTAGTATAGCAACATATAGATGTTAGTAATCCACACCAAATTCAGTATTGTTTTAAAAAATAGGGTTGATTCTGAAGTAATAACTAGATTTTATCGGAATATTTGTGTACTTTTTGCTTCACTTTAATATTTTGGTAAAACTTCATCCTAGAAAAGTAAAGAGGATCAAATTTACTGTTTGTATCACTATCAATTTGATCTATATGCATTGAGAATTGAGTTATTCTAGGGTGAATGAAGTGACACAAAAAGAAAGGTTGAAACATACTGTCAAATTTGAAACAAAAACCGATTATAATTGCACATGCACTCTGCTGCGAGGAAAAAACAAACCGAAAAAAGTTGTTCTTCTCTAATGCTAATCCTAACCACATTGGAATATATTCCCGACGTGCAACTCAATTTTAAATGTTACCTTCAGATGAATTGCAATCTTCCTCATGTTTTCTACATATTCAGGAAGAGGAACATGAGCACCCAGGCCACTTGGGTGAGGCTCCAATGAATCGTTCCCTCCAAAATAAACTATGACCAGAGAAGGCTGTACAGTTGCATCCTAAGTTTAAAAACACATGAGCCAACAACATTAAATATGATCAGGACAGAGGAAATTTATGGGCTTAAAATCCTGCAGAAGAACACTACGTTAGATGATTTTCAATAATTTCCATGAAGTTCCCTAGCAAATGCTACATTGTCTTGGAACATGGAAAAAAATATTCGAAAGATGGAACTAGGAAAAGGACAGCACACTTTGGTCATCAACCAATTACCTTCGGAAACACTTCATCCAAGACTTGAAAGGCGCACCTTGAATTCCAACCTGCATATCCACGCAGCAGTATATCTGCCTATTCCATTAGTATGGATGATTAAATTAGCGCCAGACTTTGTAAACGCAAGTGACTGAAAATTATGATAAATTCCAGAGCACACACAACGCAATAAGTAGGCATTCAGCTTAGAAGTTTTACGTTCTTTATCAAGTTTTCATATCAATCTACACCACTTATTCAAAAAAGTTCAAATTCAAACTAAACGATTATCATTTTAGCTCACGAAAGAAGAGGTACCATTACCTTGAAAAGCTTTCAATAGTTAACCGCATCTGGAAGCATAAAGAAACAACATAATGCAAGATGAAAAAATCAATTAAGGCAAAAATAAAAGATGAACCAAGTCGAACTCAATTAAAGCCGCCCTATAATTCTTTACCCTTTTTTTTTTTGATCAAGACTATAATTCTTTACCATAACATCATCTAGCACTTAAAACTGAACTGGACCAATTACTGATGATTCACAATGCAAAAGAAGCATTATTTAGCTGATGGTAAACTTGACAGAGAAGGAGAAAGTTTTCAATCAAGTAAACTTTACTTATCATGTTCTAAGGAATTGTTAACTAAATATACTTGAAAGAAACATGCAATTTATGGCAACAATAACAATTATCTATTTATCTCTACTTGCTAAGTGCTGGCCAATCTCAGCCTCTCTTTCTTACTGTTGAAATTATACACGATTGGCATTGATTTAGATTGATTAGATTTATTTTGTTTATTTTGATTGATGAAATTATGCTTCTAGACTGGTCTTGTCTTGAGCCGGGTGTTCTATCGGAAACAACCTCTCTACTTCCTCTCTGAGGTAAAGGTATGGACTGTGTAAACTCTACCCTCCCTAGACCCCACTTTTTGGGAATACACTGGGTATGTTGTTGTGAAATTATGCTTAGATTAGGATATATGTCTTTCCAAGAATCACTAGCTTACTAAAGTTGTAACCTATGTAATTAGTATATTCTCAACCAAGAATGAGGGAATAATCAAATACTTCATGGTACCATGCCAGACAACAGGCAGAAGTTCTATGTTCGAGTCTCACCAACATCTATCAATAGAAAATTTCCATGTGCTTGCCCCAAGAAATGGAATCAGGTTGCCCATAAGGGGGTGTTGAAGACCTAAAATAAATATATAAGAGTTCCACCACACAACTTAATACTTTTAGATGATGCGGTTCACATAATTCAAAACTTTACTTTGCTCTTCATCCAGTCCTCTTTTGCCATAGGGAAGAGTCACTGATAATCTAATGGCCTATTAATTCTTCTTATGGAGTCAAAAAGATTTTAAAAAGCAAGGCTGCTAAAGAAGAGTGTGTTCCGGTTCCGGATACGAGAATAAGAAGAACGGAAGTACAAGAGGACAAGAAGGAGAAGAGGCGAGTACAGTTTCACTTGCTTTGGTAGCCTCTTTCCTGGTTAGAGATAGGAAAGAATCCAAAACTTGTAAGGATGTTAGGCATCGAATGCTCTTAGAGGGTGTTTGGATAGGCTTTTTGTAAATGACTTACAAGCTTAAAGCCAAAAGCCAAAAGTAGGTAGTAACCAACTTTTGGCTTTTGGCTTTTTTTTTATTATACATTTTAAGTCTAAAGTAAAGTTCTTAAAAACACTTTTTATCTTTGCAAACACCTCAAAAAATAAAAAAGTCATTAAAAGCCTAAAGCACTTAAAAATAAGCCAATCCAAACACCCTCTTAGGACAGATAAATTGGAAGGCTCGGAATTTACGCAATTTCTTTTCTAAGACAGAGATCATAGTGATTGATGGCTCTTTCAATCCGGCGAAATGGAATTGGCGCATACCAATTTGGGTCCGATTAATAAGGGTACGACCAAAGCTAGCCAAGATTGGTAAGTCTAGAATAGAATCCAGAGGGCATGAATTGCTAAATTTAGTCAAGTTCTCATTGACTCATGTATTGCTGCTTCATGTATTACATAATGTTTTGATGTCTACACACATCTTTTGTCCAAATCTCCTGATTCTTGACAAAAACAGAGGAAAGAAGTTATTGCAGCCTTAGCCTTGACATCATCTTGTGGTATCCTAAGCTTTTTCCCAGCATAAAAAAAAAGAAAGAAATAACTTGTGCCAAAATTCATGTTCACGCATGCATTGGTGCTTAATATTTGTAGTAGACAAGAAACTCTTACAACCCCTTTGGTTGCTTGAACTGAATTTAGCATAGCCATATACTTGTTTGATTGCTTGAATGTGGAGAATTGATCTCCTTATTAAATTCAATGAAACTTACACAATTTGGTTGCAATTATGCATATTCTTATAAATAATACTTGTATAAGTTATGCAGAAATGTATGCATTATTTTATTGGGATAGAATATGGATAAGAATACCTGCATTGGCATATTTGTGAAATTACACTGGGTATGGTGTAAGAATATGTGTATTACCAATACAAAATTAAGCTATTTAAAGATAAAAATATCCTTAAAAGTAAGCTGTACTTTGTATAATGATGATCCCTTCATTCTTCTTTTTTATTTTTTTGGATGAAGTAAGGGTAATTTACTTGGGATATTCCAGGATAAATTTATACCGTCTACTAAATACGGTATAAATCTTATTCCAAATTTAGTCCTGAATATCCCATCTTATCCTATTCAGTTTGAGATTATTTTATTCCATCTCTCAGGTTAGATAAGTTAGTCTAAAGATTATAATCCCAGGATAATTTAGAAATGACGATTACAAGCAAGGGACAGACAATCCAAGAATGATTCCTTCATTCTTAATTACAGCATAACAATTCTTTCATTATACCTTCCAAAATAACAATTTTTTTATTATATTATAAAACAGAACATGATTGAAGAAAAAGCACTCCTATTCTAAGACCAATTGAGTGCAGTTTTGACTCATTTTATTTGAGAATGATTAAAAAAAAGTTGCAAAGTCAAGTGGTACCCCACTACCCACTACTTCAAAAATCCATGTAATAACACACATATAATCTAACATGAAAATTCATCCACATTGGATTGTGCTGGGATAGTTAGACTCCCTCCATCCTTAAACAGAGGTCTCGGTTCGAGCATTATACGAAAAAATTCAATTGGAAGTATTATCCCTAGAATGAGCCTATAACGTGTGATCCGGATATAATCGGACTCTAATGCAGATAACAAACATGGGAGGGAACCAAAAGAAACAACAACATGAAAATCCACTAAAACAGAAGACCAAAAGCATGTAGAAGTTTAAAAAATCAAAAAGAAAAACCTTGCGAGAATAAAGGTCAGCGAGGATTGCACCCCATCCTTCATGACTATAGCTGAATTGTACTATGGATGATCCAAAAAGCACGAATTGTGGACGAATTGGTCCTACCATTTTTGATTATCGATGACAACTAGAAAAAAAATGTTTCTATCTATTTTAAACACACAAAATTCAAAGGTGGACAGTCCTTCCATGAACAATTGTCTTACTTGTTTAGGCGGCGCAATGGGACCACTTTGGCCCAAGTAATAATGCATTTAAGGGTGTGTTTGGTATCACGAAAAATGTTCTCAATTTTTTTTTTTTTTGGTTTGATACATAAGCAGAAAATAAAATATTTATATATAATCTAAACAAATAATATAATAGGATTAAAAGTGAGGTGTGTTGAAGGATAGGCAAGAGTAAATGCTACTTATATTTACATTCGTGAGATAGTTCAATTGCATGGAATATCTATTTCTATTATTTTGGATCGAGGTACAAAGTTCACATATCATTTTTAGAAGTTTATTCAAAAGGAGTTGAGTATAAGGATTAAGCTTAGCATAATATTTCACCCAAAAACTGATGATTAATTCGATTGGACTATTTAGGTCTTTGAGGATATGTTGAGGGCATGTGTGATTGATTTAGGAGGTCATTGGGATCGGTTCTTATCATTTGAGGCTTTATATGGTAGAAGGTATCACTGATTAGTTGGTTAGGTTGATGCATTCAAGGTCAAATCATGGAGTACAAACTTATTGAGGGATTCTTTATACAAGGTCAAACTGATTCAGGAGTGTCACGACCCAACTAACCAGATCGTGCGGGCACCTACTCTACTCTACCTAGATAGGAGAACCCTTGTCACCCATTTAGAAAACATGCGGAAGTCATAAACAATATCTTTTAAATACAACAAAAGAAACCTTTTTCCCAGAGGACCTAGTCTAGACATTTACAAGAGCTACTAAATAGGATAATAAATAATATAAGACCCAGCTTCCATCATGAAATGAGAAGATGGAAGCTGCTGGAGATCTCGAACCACATCAAGCAAGAAACATCAATTGATCCTGTAACCAGACTATACTCCAAAAAGGGTATAACAAGAGTAGTATTAGTACAACCACACGTACTGGTATGCATCATCAGCCCAAAGTTAAATCACGTAAACATAATACAAAAATACAGAATCAAACATGAACTTAAAATTATCAATTTAGTTTCTACATTTCCTATCCTATTTCCACTCTTCTTACTAATGACTATTTGATTCCCAATACAACACTTATCACTAATTTCCCACACCATTTTAGTCCAGCCTTAACTACGCCTTGTTCAGTTATTTTGCTAAGACACCAAGAACCTTTATTTTTACCTAGAAACACACATGACAATTAATAACCTAGTAAAGTCAGACTCACTGACAATAATCCCCTTAGAATATCATCCAAATCAGGAAAACACACAGGATCCCATTCATACATATTAATACTCAGTTCAAGGTCAAACACCACCCTAATAACTCATAAGACCAATCTAGTTTATCATTCTTTTAAAAGCCTCTCATTATCTTACAACATCAAAAATTAGTTCACTTCAAATTTAATACACGTATCATTAAGTCAACCATCGGTCCACTCAAGGGACCTAAGAAATATTATTGACCAGTGGACATATAAATTACTAAATATAACCCAGTTCACTTAAGGAACTCAAACTCTCCAAAATTACAGTGTACACACATGCTAAGGGTCTTATGTCTGTCCACTAGCCATGACCTGCAGGGGACGAGCTCAGGTCATGTACCAAATATACCAGACAACTAGTGTCTGGCACCTTATTCCAAACTAAGTGTTATACCACCCTTATGCCAACATCTCCACCTTTATCCTCCCTGAAATCCACCAATTCAATCAAAGTCAATCTTTATCAAATTACTCACAATAAATAACCAGGTACTATCAACAAGTACAATCACATAATGAGTTCAATCAACCACACTTGCATATCAACAATGTACTTTTTATCAATCTCATTACAAATTATCAATTTCCAAACTTGCAGTCAATAATTAACAAGTTCAACATTCATTAACATGTATTGCAACTAAATAAACAAACAATCAGTTAACATGCACATATACAACCGAATTGAGCCTCAACTGGATTCAACCATAACCTATAACCTGTTTCAAGGAAAGTTTCCCACTTAATACATCACCTATTATTAGCCAATAATCAATACAAGGACCTACATACAATCAATCTAGGTAACTACCTATTTTATGATTATAAAAATATACATATCTACTTACTCTCACACGTCCACAATTTCTCTCTAACTGCAACATCATTAACTCCTCAACCTCCATCTTAATACTACATCATCACCAATTGGCTACTTCACAATTTTTCTTAAATTCTCTTACCAGGCATACTAACACACCATATTTCACAATCTTCATCGAGGGGTTCTTATTGCACATATCAAGTATCAGTAATCGAATTAGATTTAAGGCATTAACACTAGCTTTTCTACCAAATCATCTCCACTTAACAATTATCCCTAAATTATATATCGGTTCATTCCTGTTTTGTTACTCAATTGACATGTATAACAAAAGAGCAGGTAAATATTAGTAACACTTCACCACACAATTACATTAACACTAACTACATTCGCATACCATCCAATCACTATTCCCGCAGGCCTCAACATGAAATCTCTCGTCAATCTATAGTATGAATACATTTTCTAATCGAGGTTTACTGGTTAAATTAAACCTAGCCTACCTGGGCACCAAGCTGTTGTTATGAAGGCATGAAATCTCCTTCCTTAACTCGTTAGCAATTTCTGGTGTGAAAACCACGAGGAACCTTTGAGATTCATCCTTCCTAAACATACCTCTTTATTATCATTGTTTTAGGGTCTTGAGGCAACCCTAGAAAATTTTTAGGAGGCAACGTACTAAGCTAAAAGGCAAAAGAGTTTTAAAATTTATGGAGAGATTGCCCGGGAACCCCACTGTAGTGGCCTGCATGCCGCTATTACAACACCGTTATGGCAGAAAAATTCCTGCTATAGCGGGGTGATGTTATCTCGTCTCTCCAAAATTTCTCACTCTGAATTTGTCAAACAATAATTTTAATGGACCTCTAAAATATTTTTAAAAGAATTTCCATACCCCTTGTCCTTCGGCTGTGGTGATTATAGTAACGACGGAATGGATTGTTACAAGGATAGACTTCTCATAATTCTGAGTAGACAAAATAGTTATGTAGACCAGAAGGTTCTTAATGTGTAATACATGGTTGAGGATTAGGTTTTGTTAAAGGTGTCACCACATGAAGGGTGGGATAGGTTTGAAAAGAATGACAACTTGAGTCCAGGATATATTGACTCATTTGAAATTTTATAGGGCAAAAGGAGATAACTTACGAGTTAGCATCGTCACCTAGCTTATTTGGTGTTCATTTGATCTTTTGATATCTCGATATTTAAAAATACCTCAAAAATAGGCCTCATGTGTTACAGTCCCACTGTAACACTCCATAAATTCGAGTTAGATTTGAACTCAATTTGTGCTTGTGATTAGATTCGAACTACTGCAATTTATGAGTTATGAGGTGAGTTACTTATCCTACTAAAAGGTATTCATATCTAGTTTCTGACATTTCAAATTGTTCGCCAATTCGAGTTCCATTCAAAAAATTTTATATACATTTTACTGAAAGCATGCACATATATTTTTCTAAGTGTTCGATGCGATTGATCATGCGACACACGCTCCAAAAGATTTGAATTTAAGTGTGTTGGATGGTGCAAGAATGCTCCACAATACTGAATTTTGGGGCGTTGGATGGTGTGGCACACACTCCACAACATCAAATTTGGTTGTGATGAAGGGTTGATGTTAGGGCAAAATGCATATATTTCGTCATCATTTACCTCACATTTTAGTACTTTTAATTATCTTTGAGTATTAATTCTATCAGGTTGAGCTTAATTTTATGTTTTTAATGTGTATAGGTATTTTTGCCACCAAGGAATATATTTAAAGCCAAATTTTCAAAATTTGAAAGAAGATTACAAGATAACGCAAAATGTGAATGGAGATACAATAGTCGTTGTACCACCCCTTGCAATGTAAAGGTGGAACAAAGCCGTGAAGACTTGCTGTGACTCAGGTGGCACAAAGAAATCAAAGGTCGAAACCTGAGGAAGCACTTGAGTTATCCCTTGGGACGAAAAGGTGGCGCGAGGCTAGAAAGCTTATGGTGTAGTAGGTGGCACGAACAAACACTGTTTTAAAATCTCAGATGGTCTATTTGTGACATCCCTTGTGATGCAGGGTGGTGCATGACTACGAGTTTTTTCCATCCCCGAGTTGAATTTGGGTATTTTAATCCTTTATCGGCCCTAAAATCTTTAAACAACTAGTTTTGATGGAAAAAAAGATTCGACATATTGGATGCAGAGCAAGGGCAAAAAAGTTCTTTGAGGGTTAGTTTTTTCTCGCTTTTATTATATTTTATTCTATTACATCTTTAATACTCATGAATTCTTATCATCGTGTGAGAATCATGAGAAACTAAACTTCATAGTTCTTGGGTTATAATTGGTACTGACATGATAGTTAACGTTTGACAATTATTTATACTTACTAATTTTTTAACTATTGAGTTATTTACTTTTTTTAAATCTTACGTATTTAATTATTTTATAACCTTTCAAATACAATTTGTGGCTCCTTAATTGAACTCGAGAGAGAGAATTGCGAACATATAAGAAGAAGTATGGCTTGTTTGTGAATCTCTAGATAGAGAATGGTTTCACTAATATGGATAGAGATATAACCTTTAATCTTGTTCAGTTGAATACAAAAAATATATAAATACACTTTATTATTATCCGACAACCTTAGAGATATAGATGTTAGGGATAATTGAGTAAGCTTAGAATTATCGGCAAGATGCTCAATAAGTAATATCAACTTATAACTGGTAACTTAGGAAATCAATAAGTACGATGATTGGACGACTCAATCAGATTGATAATTTTCCATGGCCCTAGATCTTTTTATCATCTAACTTAACTCTATTCTTACTAGTTTGTTATATTTTTGTTGCTTTTCATAGTTAACTGTTAGCATAATAAAATAAAAAAGTATTGATATCTTGAATATTTAAAATAAAAATTCAAACTAGATGGTCAATACTACAAGTCTCTGTGGGTACAATATCTAGAGCGAAAATCTTATATTACTTGTACGAACACGTAAACTTATTTGTGTATTGCCTGCATCAAGTTTTTAGCACCTTTGTCAAGGACTTGGGAAAGATTGACCACTTTCTAGTTTGAGTTTCTATTTCGCTATTTCGGTTTTGTTCGTTCTCTTGCTTTTGTGCACCTTAGGTAACAAGTATGGTATATGTCAAATACTTGGAGTTTAAGGCAATCCCTTAATCCTTATTTCTCTGAAAATGGAGAGAACTCTGAATGAGTAGGAAGTTTGCTTAAGACAATCGTGGTCTCAACTTAATTAAGAACAGAGAAGTAGCACAGGTAGTTGATATAGCCCAAGAACAAACTCTTGTTCTAAGATTTTCTAGGCCAGCCTAGAGAATGTGTCAAAGATAATTTTTAAGGCAAATATCACAAGAAACTTGAAGCGCTAAAAAAAATGGTGCGGTTGGTGCAGAACACGTGTTAGTATCAGGGTAAATCTCATAAAGACCCACACAAGCAGTTGATGATATTTGTCGAGCTGAGTGGGAATTCCACAATCAAAATATGTCAGACTAATATTTAAAATTAGCATTATTTCCATTCTCACTGGTCAACAAAGGGAGTGGTTGTAGAATTAACCTGATGAACCCATAACTTCTCGAGATATTTTGTCAAACAAATTTATCAACAAGTTCCTCTCATCCTGTAGAATGAAAGAGTTAAGAGGGACAATCATTGAGTTTGTTCAAAAGGGTGGTGAAACACTGGCACAATATGACATGAATAAGATTTTTAAATATATACTATTTTATCTAATTTAATTTTTGACAATTTAATTTTTATAGATAATCACACTTAAAATGAAATATAATGAAAGTTTTACATGAATTTCCCTTTAGTTGCATTGGGATATAGTGAAGTGCACGAATATGGCTTGAATGTAGCACATATTCTCTCAAATTAATGCACATAATTCAATTAGTGCGATAATTTTGGACAAACAAATGCCAAGTACAAAAGCAAAAAGCAAAAAGCAAAATAAAAATCTAAGTTTAAGTTGATTTTCATTCTTAACCACAAGCTTAAGAATGAAATCTAAAGGTTAAGCTCTCTGACGGAGAACTCTAGATCAATGATTAAACTCTTTGACGGAGAATTCTAGATCAAGGATTAAGCTCTGATTTGAAATTATTTCTTCGCACCTTCAAATGTTCTCACCTGATTCTGTGGTTTTATGATCATAAGGTGAATTTTCACTCTGAGCATCCGAGAATTCTCTTCATCTGCTTTCAAGACCTTAGTACATAAAAAAGCAAATTAGAGTTGAAAAGTACTTGTGGAGTGAATTCAAATTAGTTGCAGCCCCAATACAAAATATCTATAAAGGATAAGTCAAATCATATTTTTTATTTTAATAATAATGTAATTAAAAAATATTATAAAAGTAAAATAAGAGAGGCAAGCATAATAAAAAGTAAGAGTTGCAAAATCAAACTTGAGGGGAGGTTATCTGATTGTTCTTTTATTTTTATTTTGGTTGTAATGACTTAGTAGATCAACTAATATAAATTGATTGACTTTATTAATACAAAACAAACATAAAAAATTTTAATAAAAAAATTGTTAGTGTTAGATGACCTTTTAAGTTATTCACTCTGCTTGTATGCTACGTACGTGAACTCCACATCATTCCTACACAATTAAGGGACCATTCATATAAACTTTAGCAAAAATAATTATTAATAACACAACAAATTTAGTTAGCTTTAGTATATAAAGTTATTCTAGACAATTAAGCAAGCTAAGCCGAACTTGTTTCATATGCATTTAGACTTTAGATATGTCATGATAATATATGAAGGATCCTTGATCGACATTACTATCAGTTCATCCACACTTTAATGACACTATTAACTTTATTTTCACTTATGTGCTACGTGTGTACACTCAACTAAATCTCATTGCAATGAAGGGCAATTCGTGTAAACTTTAGCGGAAACAACTTATTAATAACACAACAAATTTAGTTAACTTTGTTTTTTTAAAGTTATGCTAGACAGTTAAGTATAACGATCCAAATCATCGTTACGCTGAAAATAAAAAGTGAAAACCCCATCAAATTTTACTTCGTTACGCTGAAAATAAAAAGTGAAAACCCCGCCAAATTTTACTTATGTGATTTTTACATTTTAGTGGTTCGATAAGTGTGAGTCGAGCTTTCTGAAGCTCAAGGACTTGCTCACTTTAGCTCCTATATTGCCTCTTCCATTTGAGGGGGAGGGATTTACTATGTATTGTGATACTTTTGGTGTTTGTTTGGGGTTTGTTCTGATGCAACAGGGCTGAGTTATTGCTTATACGTCGAGACAATTGAAGGTGCATAAGCGCAACTACCCCTTTCATGATTTGGAGTTAGCGGCGGTAGTTTTCATTTAAGATTTTGAGGCATTACTTGTACGATGTTCAATGCGAGATATTCACTAACCATCATAGTCTTCATTACATTATGAATCATAGGTAGATTAATTTGAGATATCACAGGTGGATTAAGTTGTTGAAGGAATATGATATCTCTATTCTATACCATCCGAGCAAGGCGAATGTGGTAGCCAACGCCTTGAGCCGGAAGACAGTGAGTATGGGTAGCTTAGATTTCAATTCAATTTCAGAGCGGTCGTTGACCTTGGACATTCAGTCCTTATCCAACATAATGATTCAACTTGATATTTTAGACCCCAGGAGGATTCTTGCCAGTGTTGAGGCTAGGTCAACCTTATTTGAGCAGATTCAGAGTCATCAGTTTGAGGGTAGTAGACTTTGTGGCATTTGTGATTAGGTACTGAGAGGTGAGTCTGGGAAGGATACCTTGGATTTAGAGGGCATTTTGAGATTTGATGGTCGTATTTGTGTTCCGAAGGTTGGAGATTTGATTCAGTTGATACTTTGGGAGGCTTATAGCTTCAGATACTCTATTCACCCTAGTTCGACTAAGATGTGTAGAGATTTTAGGCAGCACTACTGGTGGAATGGTATGAAGAAAGATATAGGGGACTTTGTAGCTTGTTGCTTATGTTGTCAGTAGGTAAAGATCGAGCATCAGAGACTGGGTGGCTTGCTTCAGAGACTACCCATTCCTAAGTGGAAATGGGAGTAGATTACTATAAATTTTGTGAGTGGTTCTGACAACATTTGGGTCATCATTGATTGATTGACCAAATTGGCTCATTTAATCTCTATGCAAACTTTTTTCAGTGTCGAGAGGTTAGCTCGCATCTATGTTTGGGAGATAGTTCATTTTCATGGGGTACCCGTGTCTATTATTTCAGCTAGAGGCTCGATATTCACTTCGAGCTTTTAGAGGACTTTTTAAAAGGAGTAGGGTACTTAGGTTGATCTTAGCACCACATTCCACTCCCAGACTAATGGACTGTCAGAATGGACCATTCAGGTTTTGAAGTATATGCTCTGAGCATGTGTTATGGACTTTGGAGGTCAGTCATAGCAGAGTTTTCTTATAACAATAGCTACCATTAGAGTATTAAGATAGCACCATTTGAGGCATTGTATGGTAGGCATTGTCGATCTCTAATTGGTTGGTTTGAGACTTCTGAGTTAGCCCCCATGGTACCGACTTGCTTTGTGAGTCTTTGAATAGGGTTTGGGTGATTCAGGAGAGGCTACTGGCAGCTCAGAGTAAACAACAGAGTTATGCTGACCGTAGGCTTTGCGTTTTGAAGTTTAGAGTTGGTGATCGAGTTTTCTTTCAAGTGTCACCCATGAAGGATGTGATGAGGTTCGAAAAGAGGGGCAAGCTTAGCCCCAGGTATATCGAGCCATTTGAGATACTTCAGACAGTTGATGAGGTAGCTTATGAGTTGGCCTTGCCCCCAGATATTTTAGCTGTCCATTCAGTTATCCATGTATCTATGCTACGACATTACATTCTGGATGAGTCTCACGTGCTTTATTGGGACACGATTTAGTTAGACAAGAGGTTGACCTTCCTAGAGGAGCCAATCGCTATATTAGCTAGGGATGTTAGGCAGTTTCATTTCAGAGAGATTCCAGTAGTTAAGGTTCAGTGGAGACCCCATACAGTAGAGGAGTCCACTTAGGAGATTGCGAGCAAGATACGGGAGTAGTATCCCTACCTGTTGGAGCCCTCAGGTACCTTTTGATCCTTTACTTTCGCGGAAAAAAGTCTTTTTAGTAGTAGATATTGTAATGATCCTCTAGGTCTTTCCTATGTTTTCATGCTTTTTTGATGTTTAGAGCTTTCCCAGAGCTGCACCAAGTCATTTATGACTTGTTAGGACTGATAGTTTGGTCACCGGGCAGTTCGTTTGGTTTGTAGAGCAAATTTCCTGTTTTAAAGCTTTTGTTGTTAAAAAATGGGTATCGGACCTAAACTTCAGGTAAACGGTTTTGGATGCCAATTTTGACATTTTCGTTAGCTACAGAATGTCAATTTTTGGCTAGGGGGACCCTTGACTTTGGTCCCGAGGCTTCCAGACTCATTTTGGGCTATTGGGAGGATTTTAGTTAAAATGTCCCTTTGGATGTGGGACCCATATTCAATTGAAATGACCTCAGATGGTAATTTCAATGGTGCTATTGAGTCTGGAATGTCAAATTTGGTAGGGTAGCGTAGCTCGTTTACAGTAACAGGATTTCGAACGAATCCTGAGGGGGCGATCAGAAACTTGGCACTTAGCCAAGTTGGCTGGTGCAACTTTTGCTGGTGCCATTTCCATAGCAACTCCCAGATCGCCTAGGTAATGTGGCGTTAGCGTGCCTGGGGTCGCTTAGGCGAGTAGGCTTCCTTGGCATGACCATCACCCAAGTGATGCCTTGGCCGCCTAGGTGATGCCTTTTGTCGCCTAGGAAATGGGGATGCTTCATTAAAAGCCTTTGCCCAAACGGCTTTTAGGGCATTTTTCAAGAGAGAAAACCCCATTAAAGGCCTTGGGAGCTTAATTCTTGTGGGGGATCGATTAGCTAGTGTTGGGGTTGATGGAAAGGTGAGGTTGCGATCGTTTCCTTGACTTTATTTTTCGTAAGTTCTGTCTAAATTCTAGTTTAATTTCCCTATTTAACTGTTAGATTTTGAATATCTTTAGGGTTGATTTGTGACTCATTTGAGCTCGAATTTCACCCAAATGTTGGGATAAATAATCCTTGAGCTATGAGTGACACGTTGACGATTTCAATTTTGGGATTCCTTAAGTGAGCCCCACATAGGATTTTTAGTTTGACTTTTTACCCGGATCATTTATATGTTCCACATGGGATTTTTAGTTTGGCTTTTGACCCGGAGCATTTATATGTAATATGAATATCGTTATTCTTATCTTAATACGTAGATTATTATTTTGATAGCGTGTCAGCGTTCAGAGGCTTCTTGGAAGGGAAAAGCTCTGGAGTAGTGGACTTTCTTGAGCTTTCGGCGGTGTCTAGGTAGTCTAGGCTTACTTTCCTCGTAGACTGAGCTTTATTATGGTATTAGTGTAGTATTATGTTAGCTATGGGTGGGCATTTACGAATTGATCAATTTTTTAGTACATTATTGGTTAAAGTTAGCCGGTTTGGGAGTCTTGGTGGTGGAATTTAGTCCAGTACTATCGTATTTATTTATTTTGCTGGTTAGTAATTTTATTAAGTGCCTAAATTCTGTATTCTTTTACTTTTTTCCATTTAGCCCATTACTCATCGTTTTGGGCTATGGTTTGGCTTACCTTCTGGTGGGTTAAAGTAGGTGCCATCATGACTTGAGAAATCGGGTAGTAACAAATTGGTATCTGGTGATCCAAATTGGTATCTAACCCATTCACTCTTGTTTGCAGATGGTGAATACTCGTTCCACTAGAGCACCAGCAGCGGTACCCACACCGACCATTAGGGGTAGAGCTAGAAGAGGAGAATGGAAGGCAATACCTAATTGGGATGGAGCCCAGGCAGTTGGAGGATTAGCAAGATAGAGATCACTGTCCCCTACCCCACAATATGATGCCCCAGGAACTTGCTCAGAATGAAGAAGTGGTAGTTTAGGAGGAAGATATAGTAGTACTAGAGAATGTGGTGCCAACATCGAATGGTGCAACCCCACTGCCTATTGGGATTCCTAAGTAGCTTGGCTGGCACTGGCCACACTCCAATTGTTCCGGCCTTCTCACCCCCAGCCTTACAACACACTGCTGTTGTAGGATTAAAGATGGACGAAGGCTCTGAAAAAGAGGTGTATCCCTAATAGGTACTTGGACAAGAGATGAATGATGATGAGCATGGACTATTTTAGAAGTTCATGAAGATGAAACCCTCAGTATTCTAGAGTACATAGTCTGAGGATGTATTCGAGCTTTTGATAGACTATCATGAACGTCTGCATAAGATAGGTATTGTTGAAAGGTATGGTGTGGAATTTGTTTCTTTTCAGCTATAGGCCGAAGCCAAGCAATAATGGAGGTCGTTTGTAGAATGCAGAGTTGCCTTACCTCCACTCACTTGGGTATAATTTTAGAATGTATTCCTTGAGAAATATATTCCCCGCTCTTATCGTGATTAGAAGAAGGATGAGTTCTTGAGGTTGGAGCAGGGTAACATGCTTGTGGCAGCCTATGAGGCCAAATTTCATGCCTTGTCTCGCTATGCACTACAATTGATCACGTCAGAGGAAGAGTGGATTAGGTACTTTGTGAAGGGTCTGAATTTTGGGATTTAGATGGTTACTTTATCTATGGCTGCATTTGGTAAGTCCTTTCAGGAGATAGTTGAGTTTGCCAAGAAGGCTCAGGCACTTAAGAAACGGGGAGAAGTAAATGCAGAAGAGAAGAAGGCACAGACCTCAGGCCAGTTCAGCGGTACTTTCTCGAAGGGGCGTTGTTCTTTCCATCCTTATAATTCAGCCATACCTGTGTCCGTAAGGGACCCATCTGGGGTCAGTTATCAGCCTCTACAGACAGACAACTATATACCTTCATCCTTTTCAGTTTAAAGGCTTTCTTTGGGCATTAGATGCTATGAGTGTGGGAGCTTAGGCCACATCAGAAGGTATTGTCCTAATTTGTTGTCTGCAGGTTAGTTGAATCAACAATCTATTGCTAGTGCTATAGTTCCGGTAGGTTGTGGTGGTAGAGAAAAAGTTAGGGGTGATCCACAAGGTAGGCATAGTGGCCATACTGCAAGAAGGGATGGCAACCAATCCAACCATGGTGGAGGACAAGATGGTAGAAATAGTGCTCAAGATGGTAGAGGTGGCAGTCAAGGTGGTGACAGGGCCTATGTAATGACCCTTCAGATTATTTTCTCAATTTCCATGCATTTTCAGCATTTTGAGCCTTCCCATAGCGGCTACAGGTCATTTATGACTTGCCGAAACTGTCGGTTCGGTTATCAGACAGTTCATTTGGATTTTAGGCTCAATTCCCTATTTTGGAGCATTTGCTATTAAAGCATTGGTCTCGAATCAAAACTCCTAGTAAATGGACTTAGATGAGAATTCCTACAGCGCCGTTAGCTCCGATACGTTAATTTTAGGCTGGGGGACCCTTGGTCCGGGTTTCAAGGCTTCCGGACTCATTTTGGGCTATTGAGTAGAAAATGGTTTAAATAGAACTATATGTGTGGGGCACACATAGTGTTGAAACAACCCACATTAAAAATTTTGATGGTTCCATTGAGTCTAGAATGTAGAATTTAGTATGGTAGCATAGTTCATTTACGCATATTGGGTTTTGAATGAATCTCGAGAACCTAGTCGGAGTCCATTTGGACTTAGCAAAATTTGATGACTCAAGTTGCTGGTGTAGCTGCTTAAGCAGCCAAATTACCTCTTAAACAATATCCATTTTAGTGGCAAGGCCATCGCTTTAGTGATGCTGACCATCCGAGGCATGGTCGCTTTAGCGACCATCTTACCACTTTAGCTACCTTGTGCCGCTTTATCGGCCTTGGCTGTGGAGCTGAGGGACGCTTTAGCGCTACTTGTCCATTTAAGCGGACGTCACTTTAGCATCCAGGGTGCTGCTTTAGTGGCCACTCGCCTTTTTACACTGGCCGCTTTTGCGACAACTGCTGATGATAAATCTCTCCTCTTCACCCAATTTTCCCTCATTTCTCTAGGGTTTTTTCCTCCATTTTGAGAGTTTGGGATGTGGGAAAATGTGGGAAATCATCTGATGAAGCTAAGGTAAACTAGTTCAACACTCCTTGGTCATTTTTCATTATTTTTCCCATCAAATTCCATCCTTTTTCATTGGAAATTCCTAGAATTTAGGTCTTAAATTTTCAAATTTTAGGGGTTGATTTGAGCCCTGATTTGCACTCCAATTGTGCTCAATTTTTGATCATACATTCTTTGTCCTTTGAGGGACCTCATGACAGATTTAATTTTGGATTTTGTTTACGAGCCCCACAATCTCGTTCTTGACTTGACTTTTTACCTGAGCTTTTATATAGTAATATGGGCATCATTTTACTCCTATTAACATGTAGATTGTTAATTTGATAGTGTGGCGACATTTTGGGATCATGGAGCAAAGATGAGCTATTTGTGAGCGGTCTGAAATTGTGGTTCGGCTTCGATCTATTTTTCTCTATGAGATGGTGTAATGTATAGATTGCATGCTAGGTACAGATTATCGAATAGGTTTATACCTAGTAATACCATAACTTAACCTATTTAGGAAATATGGGATAGAAATATGACTCGAATCGTAGTATAAAATACTCATTATGGCCATAGAACCCTATTATCCCTTATTATAGACATGTTAACCATAGATTAATGTTAAGAATCCTTTAGTATAAGGTGTACCTTTGACTTAGTAATTTGGAATGTAGCTTCTCGGATTATGGTGCCATTATCATGGTAGTTATGTACTGTTGGACCCAAGGCCGTGGTTACGATACCAGTTGGACTCCAGGTGAGTATTTTATCCTTAAAGGGGACATGATTCTAGTTTATAAACACTTATGCGCTTATGGTTGTATTGTTTGGATACTGGTGATGGCATGCATACTTTTAGATGCATTTATGCTCACTTAGTGGTACGATTCCAACCAAAACCTTGATTTTACTATTGTTTTCTAAAAAGGGATTTATTCCTACTTTTCACTTTTAAAACAGATTCTTTTACAATGGGAATCGTACCATCTTATTTAATGAATTATGAGCTTTTGGAACTAAATATGCTATTTTGGAAATTTGACCGAGGTTGATTTCGGTCCATTATTAATCCACTCTTTTACCACTACTATTTACTTTGGTAGAGGGAGATTCTGACTCTTTCCAGACTATTATGCCGGTTTAGTCCCAAACTCAATCTCGGGCAATGGATTTACAGATTTATACTCTTTTAGTCTCAGTTCAAATTCGAGCACTTATTATACTTATATCTCTCTCCTATACTGGATGGAGTAGATTGATTATGATGGTCACTGGAAGTCCTGGTTTGGGATCAGGTAGTGTATACAGATATCTTGAGTCCCCTATGGGCCTCTTTGTTCGTGAGTCATAATATCGGAGAAGAATGGTCACCATAGGTCCTGCCTTTGCGAGCTACTGAGTTGGAGAAGGTGTATATACTTGGTATGTTATGGCACTCAGATTGGATATGGTGTTATCGAGTTATATTGCATTTATTCATTGATATGCATTGCCTATCACCAGTATAATTGTTAGCACTTATTTCTATCAGTTTTATGGGGGGCTGTATAGGATAAGCTATGGTTACTGGTTGTTAAGTGCTTGCTATAACCTTCGGGGCTTATGGGGGCCCAATTAGGTTATTGTTTATTCGGACTAGACGATTACTTTGTTATTAGTTATTATGGTTAGTTCGTGGTAGGATGGATATTGTCTGGTATCCAAGATTGTCAGTACATTTCTGATTCCTTTTCTCTATTACAGTAAGATACGTTCTTGTTAGATTATCTCATGATTAGTCTCATTTTGGTTAGAGACCTCATTTATGCTAGTATTAGCTTTCTTTCTTGGTTATGATCCTCGAGAAATTAGGTTGGCTCCCTTAGGATATTACCTTTGAGTTTAGCCCTATATATACAATATATATATATGGTATTGCCGTATATCCATCTCTTTCCTTAATAATTCATATTGTATATGTACCCTTTGGCCTTGTATTACTACTATATATCCTTCTTTTACTCTTCACTTGTATATTGGCTAGTGATATATAGTATTACAAGTTAGTCCCTTGTTACTGTTAGAATAGGATAGTTTATCCTTATTGCTCCATTAGCATTATTATGCTTAGTTTCCTGGATAGTTGCCTGTAGTTTATGTTCCTGCTTTACCTATTATTTATACTTGCATTATCTTTGGAGCTCAGTCAGCCGATGCCTACTGAGTACCACGTGTTTGGTACTCATACTACACTTCTGCATCTTACAAATTATAGTACGAGTTCTCACGGTTGACGTATGCATCGTGCAGAGCAGCTATGGATCGGAGATTTGGGGTGAGCTCCTGATATTTGGAGTATTCCTGTTCTCCCTCATATTGTTAGTTTGATCTTTATTTTGTATTTCAGAGACAACTTTGTATATATATTGACTCTGTTTTTCACTTTGTACTCCTATTATATTAGAAGCTCTTATGCTGACTTCACTAGGTTTTGGGGTTGTAATCTATATTAGTCTCTTTAATAAATTCCTTTTCATTGTTTTCTTCATTTTTATTGGTAGTTCGTTACTAGATGTTCCAGACTACGGGTTGGCTTATTTACTGGTGGGTTATAGTAGGTGCCATCATGACCTGAGAAATCTGGTCATGACAGCCTATATTTATACTGTTCCAGATTGTCCTGAAGTAGAACCTTCTGATGTTGTGATCACAGGTAATATTCTTATCTGTGATCGTATGGCTTCTATTTTGTTTGATCCCGATTTTACTTTCTCTTATCTGTTTGTGAAATTAGCCTTGGGCTGGGACTTAGATTGTGAATATCTTGATACCCCTATTTATGTGTCCATGCCAGTTGGAGTGTCTATATATATTGATCAGGTGTATAGTGTGTGTCTTGTGATGTTTACAAGGTTTAAGACCTTGGTAGACTTAGTGATTCTAGACATGGAGGAATTTGATATTATCTTGGGGATGAGTTGGTTGTCTCCTTATCGTGCCATTCTTGATTGGTATGCTAAAATCATTACTGTAGTGATGCTCGGGATAGAGAAGTTAGAGTGGGAGGGTACTTTTAATCCTACTCCTATGAGGATTGTGTCAGCTATTCATTCCCAGAAATTAGTAAAGAAGGGGTGTAGGGCATTTTTAGCCCATCTTTGGAAAGATAAATCTGTAGTCCCTCCTATAGATTTTGTCCCAATTGTTTGTGAATTCTTAGAAGTGTTTCCTGATGACCTTTCAGGTATGCCTCCAGAACAAGAGGTTGATTTATGTATAGATTAAGAGCCCAAAACTCGACCCATCTCTATCCCTCCTTATCATATGGCACCAGCAGAATTGAGGGAGTTGAAATCGCACTTACAGGAATTATTAAAGAAAGGATTTATTTTCCCAAGTGTTTCTCCTTAGGGTGCACTTATTTTCTTTATGAAAAAGAAGGATGGTAGCAAAAGGATGTGCATAAACTACCACCAGTTGAATAAGGTGATCATTTGCAACAAATATTCCTTGCCTAGGATAGATGACCTGTTTGACGAGTTGTATGGAGCCGCGGTATTCTCCAAAATTGATTTGAGGTCAGGTTATCATTAGCTTAAAATTAGGGCAGAGGACATCCCAAAGACTTTTCAAACTCGTTATGGGCATTATGAGTTACTAGTTATGTCATTTGGCTTGACCAATGCCCCAACCGCTCTTATGAGTTTGATGAATAAGGTTTTTAAGTCATTTTTGGATTCATTCGTTATTGTTTTTACTTATGACATATTAGTTTATTCCAAGAGTGAAAAGAACATGAAGCTCATTTACATACAGCATTAGGGTTGCTTAAGGAGAAGCAACAATATGCTAAATATTCCAAGTGTGAGTTCTGGCTGTCTTCGTTGTCCTTTTTGGGGCACATGGTTTCTAAAGAAGGGGTTATGGTAGACCCGTAGAAGATTAAAGATGTTAAGAATTGGTCTAGACCGACAAATGTGACAGAGATTCGTAGCTTTATGGGGTTAGCCAGTTATTATCATCAGTTTGTCAAGGGGTTTACTGTAATTGCTTCACATATGACCCGCCTTACTCAGAAGGAAGTCCAATTTGTGTGGGATGACAAGTGTGAAGAGAGCTTCCAAAATCTCAAAACCTTGTTAACCTCAGCCCCAATTCTCACTTTTCCTATTGAGGATAAAGATTTCATTATATATTATAATGCCTCACAGTTGGGTTTAGGTGCTGTTTTGATGTAGGATCAGAACGTGATTGCTTATGCTTTGAGGCAACTGAAGCCTTATGAGAAAAACTACCCCACACATGACTTAGAATTGGCAGCCGTGGTGTTTTATTTGAAGATTTAGAGACACTACCTCTATGTGGTGAAGTGTGAAGTGTTCACAGACCACCACAGCTTGCAACATGTGTTTACTCAGAGAGACCTGAACTTGAGACAAAGAAGGTGGATAGAGTTGATCAAAGACTATGACATTTTAATTCTATATCACCCAGTTAAGGCCAATGGGGTAGCAGATGCTCTGAGTTAGAAACCCATGAGTACGGGAAACTTAGAATGTCTAGAGGCATCACGGTGCCTATTGGCAAGAGAGGTACAAACTTTGGCTAACAATTTTCTGAGATTGCATGAGACTAGCAAAGGAAGAGTATTAGCACATGTGGAAGTCAGGTCCACATTCATTGACCAAACCAAAAACAGGCAATTCAAAGACAAGAAGTTGAGCAACCTCAAGAAAAGAGTATTGTAGGGTGAGGCTAGAGAGGCTGTCATTGATGATGAGGGAGTGTTGAGAATTCAGGGACACTTGTGTGTACCCCGGGTGGTCAATCTAATTTCAACTATTCTTGCAAAGGCTCACAACTCTAAGTATTCTATATATCCCAGTGCCACCAAGATGTATAGGGACCTGAGGCAAAATTATTTGTAACACCCCGTACCTTCCCAACCCTATGTGATGACATTGAACAATGGTTACTTAGGCGTCGAGATGCCATGAGTATGTAATTTGTAATGTTAGTGATGAGAAAATTGAAATTTGTCCTCGTACATGTGATTAGCCCTTCGTAGGAGGTGTTTTGTGATTTTCGTGGAGCATTTGTGGGATTAAAAACGAGGCTTGAAGGGCCTCTACACAAAGGATATTAAAGGTAATAAGTAAGTTAAAGAATAGGACTTGAAGTATCTAACCAAACCCGCGAATTGTAGTGGGGCACGCCAGAGGGTGTGCCACACCGCTCTGGGCTAAAATTTTTAGTCCAGAGGCAGCAAGCTGGCGCGCCCAAGGGAGTGCCAGGGTGGTTTTGCCCATTTTTCGAAAGTTGGAATTTTTCTAAGTCCCAAGGATGTCCGGGGACGTACCGGGCCAATTTTTGCAACGTTTATTTTACAACCATGAGCATATACATGAAATGAGTGAAGTATTATAATGTTATGATAAAATTACTCGAGAACGAATTTGGCATCAAAATGACGATTTTACCTTTGTAATCAAAATAAGCCATACGTGGCTAGAATTGCTTGTTTTTTTGAATTGGGCTACGAGTATGAATTGCGTGAGTGGGAATATTGTCGTAACGCGTATGAAATGAATTAAACATGAGAAATTATTGATTTTATTGGGTTAAGTAATTGGGCTCAAAAGAGGCCCAAAATGAGGCAAAAGACATGGGCCAAGAATGGGTCAAATGACCCATTCTTCCTTTGACTAATTAATAATTGAGCAAGGTGGATAAAGAGGACTTCAAGGCTCTATAAAAGGGGCACAAAAATCAGATTTTAACCCAAAAAATACACATACTTTTCTATCTTTTTTTCTAGAATTCTCAAGAAAGCTTCTTTGGCTCTCAAAACCCTAAGGCACTTCTTGGAGCAAGATCATCAATTTTCAAGCTTAGGTAAGTGATTATTCTTATGGATTAATATATTATATGCATGGGAGATTATGTAAATCATGTTGGTTATGCTTGGAAGTGTTGAATATGGCACTTTGTTTTTTTGTAAAAGATGTGCCATCTATGGAATTTAAACTTGAAATATGAATTGTGGTTTTGATGAAAGAGCATGGTATGGATGAAATATAAACATGTATGGTGTGATTATGTTATTAAACTTGTTATTTTGTTATAAGTGTAAATTATGGGATTTTGGCCGATTTGTTATTGTGAGGTGTATTGAAGTAAATTGATGGAATAATTGTGATGTGGTGGTGATGGAGAAGTGTAAAGTATGAACTTGGTGTGACATGCTATTGGTTATCATGTATTGGTCAATGTATGGAATATTGTGGGATTATTGGTATGATGATTTCATCAATGGTATTGTCAAGGGGGAAATGTCATGTTAAAGCCAAACATGTAACTTATTGTCGTTATATGCCATTGTAAGGTAGTTGGTGGTTAATGTTGGTTCTGTTATGTACTTGTGTTGTAGAGTGAAACATAAGGAAGGAGCGGGACTATTGTATGCACACTTAATATTGTAGAATCGTATTGAGAATACAAGGTATGTAAGGTTCCTTTTTCCATATCCTTCTGCAACACGTTGTTCACATTGACATTGGACTTGTTTCAATTCCGAGAGGCTTGAAGTATATCAATTCAGGTTGACGTATATTGTTATTCATATGTGCCCTATTCTTAGATGAATGATGATTCACTTACCTTTTATTCATTGACGGAAGTTCCAAAGATGTCATAACGTTGTAATTTCTAAAAGAACCATCTCAAAGAGAGTAGGATATAAGAGAATCTATTTATTCTTGAGAAGCATTTTTCCAATCATGTCATGTCCAAAGTCCTATAGTATGATGATTATCCTTGTACCAATCCTTCATAAGTAAAAGTACCAATCTCGTAAGAGTAATAAGAGAGGTGGTGTGCAAGTTAGTATAATTATTCCTCATGAGTGAAGATGTCAATCTCATGAAGGAAAGGAGTGAAACGAGATGTGTATATAAGTGTGAGCTTTAGTGTCCTGATCTTTAATGTGTCACTCTCATAACTATGTAAAGGGTATAAGATTGTAAGAAGTAATGCGCATGGTTACTATATGTTTCATTGAGTATGGATCACATTCTAGAGGGTATAAGTTCAATATGGAAATATCCCAAGATTATGCTTTGTTATTTATTATAGCCCACCAAAAGTGGAGGCCCGGTATCATATACTTACTTATATAAGATCTCATAAGAAAAGTGAAGGAGGTAAAGTGCGAGCTAATATATCTATCCCTCACAAGTTAAGGTGATAATCTCATGAAGTATAGGAGTGAGGTAAAGCATATTTGTGTGTTTCAAATAGTGTTATGATCTTCAATATATCAATCTCTTATAAGTGAATGAATCAATCTCTCCTAAAGTAAGAACCCACCATGAGAGTGGATGTATGTTAACCCACCATGAGAGTGGATGTATGCTAAGCCACCATGAGAGTGGATGTATGTCAACCCACCATGAGAGTGGATGTATGGTAACCCACCATGAGAGTGGATGTATGTTAACCCACCATGAGAGTGAATGTATGTATGTTAACCTACCATGAGAGTGGATGTACGCTAACCCACCATAGAGTGGATGTATGCTAACCCACCATAAGAGTGGATGTAGGTTAAACCACTAATAGCGTGGATGTACGTTAATAGAGTAGATGTATGTTATATTATTACCCCACCACTAGAGTGGATGTGTGTGGATGAGTGTAATTCTTTTACAACCTACTAACCAAGTAGATGAACAATAGTGGTAATGAACATAGAAGCAAGAAAGAATCTCTTGCATATAGAAGAATCTATTGGAGGCAAGTCTCTTGAGTGAAGGTAATTTCCCTTGAAGGAGAGTAATTATAAAAGATATTATATAAAATGATGGTTTATCCACATTGACTATTCTTTCATATTTCATTCTATTGATATTCTCATGTATGATGCTATTTATTATAAGCCTTACATACTCAGTACATTCTTCGTACTGACCCCCTCGGGGGACTTACCTTACATGTTGCAGGTGCAGGCATTAGTAGACCTCCTTCGTAGACTGTGGATCATTTGCAGAGTTTTGGTGAGCTCCAGTTGGTTCGGAGCCTCCTGAGTGATAGTTGTGCATTTGTTTTGGCATTATAAATGTTGTATAAAGCGGGGACTTGTCCCGACTGTTAGTTGGTCTTGTAAATGCATCTGTTAGAGGCTTTTGTAGACATATGTGGGTATATGGATGTAAAAGACAAATGTCCGTTTTGACTTGATGGCCCCAACGGCCAAGTTTCATAAATATATATGTATAGCATATGTTCCATGTTCATGTTTTCCGCATAGTTGCATAAGGTTTAATAAGATTCATACGAGGATATGCATACGACGGTTCATGAGGAAAGATTGGTTCTCTCGGGCCATATCGGCTTCGGGTGCCAGTCTGGCTCGAATGGGATTTTGGGTCGTGACAAAAGTGGTATCAGAGCAGGTCGTTCTAAGGGTGTCTACAAAGCTGTGTCTGAGTAGAGTATTACTTATCAATGTGTTGTGCACCACATTTATAAATAGGAGGCTG
This sequence comes from Capsicum rhomboideum, assembly GCA_031232105.1. Taxonomy (NCBI): domain Eukaryota; kingdom Viridiplantae; phylum Streptophyta; class Magnoliopsida; order Solanales; family Solanaceae; genus Capsicum; species Capsicum rhomboideum. The sequence goes on from CP124711.1 coordinate 121,382,182, forward strand.
CGGGACATTTAGGATGTTGTTTCTTTTCTTCATTCTAGATCGTACAATAGAGCCAGTGTAGTAAGTTGAATTGTATCTGACCATGGTGATTGTTTTTCTTTAGTATAGTAAACATGTCAATCATGAGAAGAGGTAGAGGTAAAGGGAAACAGGTAGATATGCCTGCTGAAGAAGGAATGAGTAGATAACAACCTGACCAAGTTAGTCAAGGTGGAGCTAACGCTGAAATTGCATCGCGGTCTTGTTCTACCTTTCCAGCTCCGGAAGAGCCAAGAGGTAGAGAAGTACCCGCAGAACCACCAATGAATACCACAGATCAAGATTTAAGAAATGCAGTACATATGTTGACACAGTTAGTGGCTGCACAAACCCAGGGACGAACTGGTCCAATGGTAAATGAAGATGATGCGGATAGAGCAGTTAGTCGGCGGACACAGGACTTTCTAAAATTAGACCCTCCCATATTCACAGGGTCCGATCCAAAAGCAGATCCACAGGATTTTGTGGACCAAGTTCAACGACCACTAGAGGTGATGCACGTAACAGGTGTAGAAATGGTTGAGCTAGCAGCTTATAGACTGAAAGGCGAGGCTATCTTGTAGTATGAGGAATGGAAAAGATCAAGGGGTATTGATGCACTCCCAGCTGATTGGGAAGAATTTAAAATGGCATGCCTTGATCATTACCTCCCATATGAGATTCGGGAGGCACGTGCAGACCAATTTCTACATTTGCATCAAGGAAATATGAGTGTGAGAGAATACAGTTTGCAGTTTAATTCCTTGGCTAGATATGCTCCAAATGTTGTAGCCACCATGAAAGATAGAGTCCATCGATATGTGGACAGATTGGAGCCTTATTTGGTACGAGACTGCACTATTGCTGCCTTAAATCGAGATATGGATATAGCTAGAATACAAGCCTTTGCGTAAAAAATAGAGGAGCAAAGTCAAAGAAAGAGGACGCAGAAAGCTGAGGAAGGGCCATCAAAAAGGGTGAGACTTATGGAGCAGTCTATGGTGTCCCAAGAAGAATCTCGATCTCGAATGTTACCGCCTAGACCCTCATCCTCTTATTTCACAGCAGGTGCTTATTCTCAATCTCGAGGGTCTAGAGGTGGTCGATCTGAACAGAGTAGTGGGATTCATGGATCATAGGCAATGAGATTTTCTCGTCAGTTGTGCCCGCACTGTGGGAGATTTCATACAGGCGAATGCCGGTTTGATACGAATGTTTGCTTTGTTTGTAGTAGGCTAGGACACGTGATGAGAGAATGCCCACAGACGCCTACGGGTAGTATGACACGGCCTACCGGATCAGCCGATGTGGCGTTGGAAGCTGGCGTACAGTCTGCTGGTCGCGGTAGAGGTGCCAGAGGAGCAGCCCATTCCAGTGGAACTCAGTATCGCACCTATGCTTTAGTGGACCGTCTGGATGCGGAGGCATCTCCTAATGGAGATACAGGTATACTATCCATATTTGCAAATAATACATATACCCTATCGTATATCACTTCATTGATTACTATAAAAGTTAATGAGACACCGGGGTCATTAGTTAAGTCGATTGAATTATCTCCACCTGTTGGTAAATTTATTAGAGTTAAAGGCATATATCGAAATGGCATAGTAGATGTTTGTGATCATAGGTGATTAAGTACTCCTAAAAGCGTCACCAATAAAAAGGGTAAGTGGAATTGGAAAGAAAGGATGTGAAATTTGCCAGAGGTGCATAAGAGTTTCATTTCATATTGTTCCCATTGAAATACCTATTATTATTCTAGACCAACAAGTGAAAAGGCTAATAAGTAAAGACGTAAATTTTGTAAGAGTTCTTTGGAGAAATCAACAAGTCGAAGAGATCGCATAAGAAGTTGAGAAAACAAAAATGATGAAATCGACGTACCTATATTTGTTTCAAATGGAAGAAAAGGTTCCAAATGTGGAACTATTAAGTGTCTATGTCTACGTATGCTATTATCGAGATGCAATTGTTGTAATTGAAGCGACATCGTTAACATTCGAGGATGAATGTTTCTAAGGGGGGGGGGGGAGAATGTAACACCCCGTACCTTCCCAACCCTATGTGATGATGTTGAACAATGGTTACTTAGGTGTCGAGATGCCATGAGTATGTAATTTATAATGTTAGTGATGAGAAAATTAAAATTTGGCCTCGTACATGTGATTAGCCCTTCGTAGGAGGTGTTTTGTGATGTTCGTCGAGCATTTATGGGGTTAAAAATGAGGCTTGGAGGGCCTCTAAACAAAGGATATTAAAGGTAATAAGTAAGTTAAAGAATAGGACTTGAAGTATCTAACCAAACCCGCGAAGAAAAGTCGAAAAACAAAATTTTAAAAAAAATTGGAGTGGGGCGCTCCAGAGGGTGTACCACGCTGCTCGGGGCTAAAATTTTTAGTCCAGAGGCAGCAAGCTGGCGCACCCAAGGGAGTGCCAGGGTGGTTTTGCCCATTTTTTGAAAGTTGGAATTTTTCTAAGTCCCAAGGGTGCCCGGGGACGTACCGGGCCGATTTTTGCCACGTTTCATTTACAACCATGAGCATATAAATGGAATGAGTGAAGTATTATCATGGTATTATGAAATTACTCGAGAACGAATTTGGCATCAAAATGATGATTTTACCCTTGTAGTCAAAAGAAGCCATACGTGACTAGAATTGCTTGTTTTTGGAATTGTGGCTACGAGTATGAATTGCGTGAGTGGGAATATTGTCGTAAAACGTATGAAATGAATTAAACATGATAAATTATTGATTTTATTGGGTTAAGTAAATTGGGCTCAAAAGAGGCCCAAAATGAGGCAAAAGACATGGGCCAAGAATGGGTCAAATGATCCATTCTTCCTTTGACTAATTAATAATTGAGCAAGCTGGATTAGGAGGACTTCAAGGCTATATAAAAGGGGCACAAAAATCAGATTTTAACCCACAAAGTATACATGCTTTTCTATCTTTTTTTCTAGAATTCTCAAGAAAGGTTCTTTGGCTCTCAAAACTCTAAGGCACTTCTTGGAGCAAGATCATCAATTTTCAAGCTTAGGTAAGTGATTATTCTTATGGATTAATATATTATATGCAAGGGAGATTATGTAAATCATGTTGGTTATGCTTGGAATGTTGAATATGGCACTTTGTGTTTTTGTAAAAGATGTGCCATCTATGGAATTTAAACTTGAAATATGACTTGTGGTTTTGATGAAAGAGCATGGTATGGATGAAATATCAACATGTATGGTGTGATTATGTTATTAAACTTTTTATTTTATTATATGTGTAAATTATGGGATTTTTGCCGATTTGTTGTTGTGAGGTATATTGAAGTAAATTGATGGAATAATTGTGATGTGGTGGTGATGGAGAAGTGTAAAGTATGAACTTGGTGTGACATGCTATTGGTTATCATGTATTGGTCAATGTATGGAATTTTGTGGGATTATTGGTATGATGATTTCATCAATGGTATTGTCAAGGGGGAAATGTCATGTTAAAGCCAAACATGTAACTTATTGTCGTTATATGCCATTGTAAGGTAGTTAGTGGTTAATGTTGGTTCCGTTATGTACTTGTGTTGTAGAGTGAAACATAAGGAAGGAGGGGACTATTGTATGCACACTTAAGATTGTAGAATCTTATTGAGAATACAAGGTATGTAAGGTTCCTTTTTCCATATCGTTTTGCAACATGTTGTTCACATTGACATTGGACTTGTTTCAATTCCGAGAGGCTTGAAGTATATCAATTCAGGTTGACGTATATTGTTATTCATATCTGCCATATTATTAGATGAATGATGATTCAGTTACCTTTTATTCATTGACGGAAGTTCCAAAGATGTCATAATGTTGTAATTTCTAAAAGAACCATCTCAAAGAGAGTAGGATGTAAAAGAATCTATTTATTCTTGAGAAGCATTTTTCCAATCATGTCATGTTCCAAAGTCCTATAGTATGATGATTATCCTTGTACCAATCCTTCATAAGTAAAAGTACCAATCTCATAAGAGTAATAAGAGAGGTGATGTGCAAGTTAGTATAATTATTCCTCATGAATGAAGATGTCAATCTCATGAAGGAAAGGAGTGAAGTGAGATGTGTATATAAGTGTGAGCTTTAGTGTCCTGATCTTTAATGTGTCACTCTCATAACTATGTAAAGGGTATAAGATTGTAAGAAGTAATGCGCATGGTTACTATATGTTTCATTGAGTATGGATCACATTCTAGAGGGTATAAGTTCAATATGGAAATATCCCAAGATTATGCTTTGTTATTTATTATATCCACCAAAGGTGGAGGCCCGGTATCATATACTTACTTATATAAGATCTCATAAGAAGAGTGAAGGAGGTAAAGTGCGAGCTAATATATCTATCCCTCACAAGTTAAGGTGTTAATCTCATGAAGTATAGGAGTGAGGTAAAGCATATTTGTGTGTTTCAAATAGTGTTATGATCTTCAATATATCAATCTCTTATAAGTGAATGAATCAATCTCTCCCAAAGTAAGAACCCACCATGAGAGTGGATGTATGTTAACCCACCATGAGAGTGGATGTATGCTAACCCACCATGAGAGTGGATGTATGTCAACCCACCATGAGAGTGGATGTATGTTAACCCACCATGAGAGTAGATGTATGTTAACCCACCATGAGAGTTGATGTATATCAACCCACCATGAGAGTGGATGTATGGTAACCCACCATGAGAGTGGATGAATGTTAACCCACCATGAGAGTGGATGTATGTTAACCCACCACGAGAGTGAATGTATGTATGTTAACCTACCATGAGAGTGGATGTACGCTAACCCACCATAGAGTGGATGTATGCTAACCCACCATAAGAGTGGATGTAGGTTAAACCACTAATAGCGTGGATGTACGTTAATAGAGTAGATGTATGTTATATTAGTACCCCACCACTAGAGTGGATGTGTATGGATGAGTTTTATTATTTTACAACCTACTAACCAACTAGATGAACAATAGTTGTAATGAACATAGAAGCAAGAAAGAATCTCTTGCATATAGAAGAATCTATTGGAGGCAAGTCTCTTGAGTAAAGGTAATTTCCCTTGAAGGAGAGTAATTATAAAAGATATTATATAAAATAATGGTTTATCCACATTGACTATTCTTTCATATTTCATTCTATTGATATTCTCATGTATGGTGCTATTTCTTATAAGCCTTACATACTCAATACATTCTTCGTACTGACCCCCTCGGGGGACTTACCTTACATGTTGTAGGTGCAGGTATTAGTAGACCTCCTCCGTAGACTGCGGATCATTTGCAGAGTTTTGGTGAGCTCCAGTTGGTTCGGAGCCTCCTGAGTGATAGTTGTATATTTGTTTTGGTGTTGTAAATGTTATATAAAGCGGGGACTTGTCTCGACTGTTAGTTGGTCTTGTAAATGCATCTGTTAGAGGCTTTTGTAGACATATGTGGGTATATGGATGAAAGAGACAAATGCCCGTTTTGACTTGATAGCCCCAACGGCCAAGTTTCATAAATATATATGTATAACATATGTTCCATGTTCATGTTTTCCGCATAGTTGCATAAGGTTTAATAAGATTCATACGAGGATATGCATACGATGGTTCATGAGCAAAGATTGGTTCTCTCGGGCCATATCGACTTCGGGTGCCAGTCCGGCTCGAATGGGATTTTGGGTCGTGACAAAACTGGTATAAGAGCAGGTCATTCTAAGGGTGTCTACAAAGCCGTGTCTGAGTAGAGTCTTACTTATCAATGTGTTGTGCACCACATTTATAAGTAGGAGGCTACGGGACATTTAGGATGTTGTTTCTTTTCTTCATTCTAGATCGTGCAATAGAGCTAGCGTTGTAAGTTGAATTGTATCTGACCATGGTGATTGTTTTCCTTTGGTATAGTAAACATGCCAATCACGAGAAGAGGTAGAGGTAAAAGGAAACAGGTAGATATGCCTGATGAATAAGGAATGAGTAGATTACCACCTGACCAAGTTAGTCAAGGTGGAGCTGACGCTGAAATTGCATCGCGGTCTTGTTCTACCTTTCCAGCTCCGGAAGAGCCAAGAGGTAGAGAAGTACCCGCAGAACCACCAATGAATGCCACAGATCAAGATTTAAGAAATGCAGTACATATGTTGACGCAGTTAGTGGCTGCACAAACCCAGGGATGAACTGGTCCAATGGTAAATGAAGATGATGCGGATAGAGCAGCTAGTCGGCGGACACAGGACTTTCTAAAATTAGACCCTCCCATATTCACAGGGTCCGATCCAAAAGCAGATCTACAGGATTTCGTGGACCAAGTTCAACGAGCACTAGAGGTGATGCACGTAACAGGTGTAAAAACGGTTGAGCTAGCAGCTTATAGACTGAAGGGCGAGGCTATCTTGTGGTATGAGGACTGGAAAAGATCAAGGGGTATTGATGCACTCCCAGCTGATTGGGAATAGTTTAAAATGGCATTACTTGATCATTACCTCCCATATGAGATTCGGGAGGCACGTGCAGACCAATTTCTACATTTGCGTCAAGGAAATATGAGTGTGAGAGAATACAGTTTTCAGTTTAATTCCTTGTCTAGATATGCTCCAAATGTAGTAGCCACCATGGAAGATAGAGTCCATCGATATGTGGACAGATTGGAGCCTTATTTGGTACGAGACTGCACTATTGCTGCCTTAAATCGAGATATGGATATAGCTAGAATACAAGCCTTTACGCAAAAAATGGAGGTGCAAAGGCAAAGAAAGAGGACGCAGAAAGCTGAGGAAGGGCCATCAAAAAGGGTGAGACTTATGGAGCAGTCTATGGTGTCCCTAGAAGAATCTCGATCTCGAATGTTACCGCCTAGACCCTCATCCTCTTATTTCACAGAAGGTGCTTATTCTCAATCCCGAGGGTCTAGAGGTGGTCGATCTGAATAGAGTAGTGGGATTCATGGATCACAGGCAACGAGATTTTCTCATCAGTTGTGCCCGCACTGTGGGAGATTTCATACAGGTGAATTCCAATTTGATATGAATGTTTGCTTTGTTTGTAGTAGGCTAGGACACGTGATGAGAGAATGCCCACAGACGCCTACGGGTAGTATGACACGGCCTACCGGATCAACCGATGTGGCGTCGGCAGCTGGTGTACAGTCTGCTGATCGCGGTAGGGGTGCCAGAGGAGGAGCCCATTCCAGTGGAACTCAGCATCGCATCTATGCTTTAGTGGACCGTCTTGATGCGGAGGCATCTCCTGATGGAGATACAGGTATACTATCCATATTTGCAAATAATACATATACCCTATCGTATATCACTTCATTGATTACTATAAAGTTGATGAGACACCGGGGTCATTAGTTAAGTCGATTGAACTATCTCCACCTGTTGGTAAATTTATTATAGTTAAAGGCATATATCGAAATGGCATAGTAGATGTTTGTGGTCATAGGTGATTAAGTACTCCTAAAAACGTCACCAATAAAAAGGGTAAGGGGATTTGGAAAGAAAGGATGTGAAATTTGCCAGAGGTGCATAAGAGTTTCATTTCATATTGTTCCCATTGAAATACCTATTATTATTCTAGACCGACAAGTGAAAAAGCTAATAAGTAAAGACGTAAGTTTTGTAAGAGTTCTTTGGAGAAATCAACAAGTCGAAGAGATCGCATAAGAAGTTGAGAAAACAAAAATGATGAAATCGACGTACCCATATTTGTTTCAAATGGAAGAAAAGGTTCCAAATGTGGAACTATTAAGTGTCTATGTCTACGTATGCTATTATCGAGATGCAATTGTTGTAATTGAAGCGACATCGTTAACATTCGAGGATGAATATTTCTAAGGGGGGGGGGAGAATGTAACACGCTATACCTTCCGAACCCTATGTGATGAAGTTGAACAATGGTTACTTAGGTGTCGAGATGCCATGAGTAAGTAATTTGTAATGTTAGTGATGAGAAAATTGAAATTTGGCCTCGTACATGTGATTAGCCCTTCGTAGGAGGTGTTTTGTGATTTTTGTGGAGCATTTGTGGGGTTAAAAACTAGGCTTGGAGGTCCTCTAAACAAAGGATATTAAAGGTAATAAGTAAGTTAAAGAATAAGACTTGAAGTATCTAACCAAACCCACGAAGAAAAGTCGAAAAACGAAATTTTCAAAAAATTGGAATGGGTCGCGCCAGAGGGCGTACCATGCCGCTCTGGGCTAAAATTTATAGTCCAGAGGCAGCAAGCTGGCGCGCCCAAGGGAGTGACAGGGTGGTTTTGCCCATTTTTTGAAAGTTGGAATTTTTCTAAGTCCCAAGGGTGCCCGGGGACATACCGGGCCAAATTTTACCACGTTTCTTTTACAACCATGAGCATATACATGGAATGAGTGATGTATTATAATGGTATGATGAAATTACTCGAGAACGAATTTGGCATCAAAATGACGATTTTACCCTTGTAGTTAAAATAAGCCATACATGGCTAGAATTTCTTGTTTTTGGAATTGAGGCTACGAGTATGAATTACGTGAGTGGGAATATTGTCGTAACGAATATGAAATGAATTAAACATGATAAATTATTGATTTTATTGGGTTAAGTAAATTGGGCTCAAAAGAGGCCCAAAATGAGGCAAAAGACATGGGCCAAGAATGGGTCAAATGACCCATTCTTCCTTTGACTAATTAATAATTGAGCAAGGTGGATAAAGAGGACTTCAAGGCTCTATAAAAGGGGCACAAAAATCAGATTTTAACCCACAAAATACACATGCTTTTCTATCTTTTTTTCTAGAATTCTCAAGAAAGCTTCTTTGGCTCTCAAAACCCTAAGGCACTTCTTGGAGCAAGATCATCAATTTTCAAGCTTAGGTAAGTGATTATTCTTATGGATTAATATATTATATGCATGGGAAATTATGTAAATCATGTTGGTTATGCTTGGAAGTGTTGAATATGGCACTTTGTGTTTTTGTAAAAGATGTGCCATCTATGGAATTTAAACTTGAAATATGACTTGTGGTTTTGATGAAAGAGCATGGTATGGATGAAATATCAACATGTATGGTGTGATTATGTTATTAAACTTGTTATTTTTTTATAAGTGTAAATTATGGGATTTTGGCTGATTTGTTGTTGTGAGGTGTATTGAAGTAAATTGATGGAATAATTGTGATGTGGTGGTGATGGAGAAGTGTAAAGTATGAACTTGGTGTGACATGCTATTGGTTATCATGTATTGGTCAATGTATGGAATATTGTGGGATTATTGGTATGATGATTTCATCAATGGTATTGTCATGGGGGAAATGTCATGTTAAATCCAAATATGTAACTTATTGTCGTTATATGCCATTGTAAGGTAGTTGGTGGTTAATGTTGGTTCCGTTATGTACTTGTGTTGTAGAGTGAAACATAAGGAAGGAGCGGGACTATTGTAAGCACACTTAATATTGTAGAATCGTATTGAGAATACAAGGTATGTAAGGTTCCTTTTTCCATATCCTTCTGCAACACGTTGTTCACATTGACATTGGACTTGTTTCAATTCCGAGAGGCTTGAAGTATATCAATTCAGGTTGACGTATATTGTTATTCATATGTGCCCTATTCTTAGATGAGTGATGATTCACTTACCTTTTATTCATTGACGGAAGTTCCAAAGATGTCATAACGTTGTAATTTCTAAAAGAACCATCTCAAAGAGAGTAGGATGTAAGAGAATCTATTTATTCTTGAGAAGCATTTTTCCAATCATGTCATGTTCCAAAGTCCTATAGTATGATGATTATCCTTGTACCAATCCTTCATAAGTAAAAGTACCAATCTCATAAGAGTAATAAGAGAGGTGATGTGCAAGTTAGTATAATTATTCCTTATGAGTGAAGATGTCAATCTCATGAAGGAAAGGAGTGAAGCGAGATGTGTATATAAGTGTGAGCTTTAGTGTCCTGATCTTTAATGTGTCACTCTCATAACTATGTAAAGGGTATAAGATTGTAAGAAGTAATGCGCATGGTTACTATATGTTTCATTGAGTATGGATCACATTCTAGAGGGTATAAGTTCAATATGGAAATATCCCAAGATTATGCTTTGTTATTTATTATAGCCCACCAAAAGTGGAGGCCCGGTATCATATACTTACTTATATAAGATCTCATAAGAAGAGTGAAGGAGGTAAAGTGCGAGCTAATATATCTATCCCTCACAAGTTAAGGTGATAATCTCATGAAGTATAGGAGTGAGGTAAAACATATTTGTGTGTTTCAAATAGTGTTATGATCTTCAATATATCAATCTATTATAAGTGAATGAATCAATATCTCCCAAAGTAAGAACCCACCATGAGAGTGGATGTATGTTAACCCACCATGAGAGTGGATGTATGCTAACCCACCATGAGAGTGGATGTATGTTAACCCACCATGAGAGTGGATGTATGTATGTTAACCCACCATGAGAGTGGATGTATGTATGTTAACCCACCATGAGAGTGGATGTACGCTAACCCACCATAGAGTGGATGTATGCTAACCCACCATAAGAGTGGATGTAGGTTAAACCACCAATAGCGTGGATGTACGTTAATAGAGTAGATGTATGTTATATTATTACCCCACCACTAGAGTGGATGTGTGTGGATGAGTGTAATTCTTTTACAACCTACTAACCAAGTAGATGAACAATAGTGGTAATGAACATAGAAGCAAGAAAGAATCTCTTGCATATAGAAGAATCTATTGGAGGCAAGTCTCTTGAGTGAAGGTAATTTCCCTTGAAGGAGAGTAATTATAAAAGATATTATATAAAATGATGGTTTATCCACATTGACTATTCTTTCATATTTCATTCTATTGATATTCTCATGTATGATGCTATTTATTATAAGCCTTACATACTCAGTACATTCTTCGTACTGACCCCCTCGGGGGACTTACCTTACATGTTGCAGGTGCAGGCATTAGTAGACCTCCTTCGTAGACTGTGGATCATTTGCAGAGTTTTGGTGAGCTCCAGTTGGTTCGGAGCCTCCTGAGTGATAGTTGTGCATTTGTTTTGGCATTATAAATGTTGTATAAAGCGGGGACTTGTCCCGACTGTTAGTTGGTCTTGTAAATGCATCTGTTAGAGGCTTTTGTAGACATATGTGGATATATGGATGTAAAAGACAAATGTCCGTTTTGACTTGATGGCCCCAACGGCCAAGTTTCATAAATATATATGTATAGCATATGTTCCATGTTCATGTTTTCCGCATAGTTGCATAAGGTTTAATAAGATTCATACGAGGATATGCATACGACGGTTCATGAGGAAAGATTGGTTCTCTCGGGCCATATCGGCTTCGGGTGCCAGTCTGGCTCGAATGGGATTTTGGGTCGTGACAAAAGTGGTATCAGAGCAGGTCGTTCTAAGGGTGTCTACAAAGCTGTGTCTGAGTAGAGTATTACTTATCAATGTGTTGTGCACCACATTTATAAATAGGAGGCTGCGGGACATTTAGGATGTTGTTTCTTTTCTTCATTCTAGATCGTACAATAGAGCCAGTGTAGTAAGTTGAATTGTATCTGACCATGGTGATTGTTTTTCTTTAGTATAGTAAACATGTCAATCATGAGAAGAGGTAGAGGTAAAGGGAAACAGGTAGATATGCCTGCTGAAGAAGGAATGAGTAGATAACAACCTGACCAAGTTAGTCAAGGTGGAGCTAACGCTGAAATTGCATCGCGGTCTTGTTCTACCTTTCCAGCTCCGGAAGAGCCAAGAGGTAGAGAAGTACCCGCAGAACCACCAATGAATGCCACAGATCAAGATTTAAGAAATGCAGTACATATGTTGACACAGTTAGTGGCTGCACAAACCCAGGGACGAACTGGTCCAATGGTAAATGAAGATGATGCGGATAGAGCAGTTAGTCGGCGGACACAGGACTTTCTAAAATTAGACCCTCCCATATTCACAGGGTCCGATCCAAAAGCAGATCCACAGGATTTTGTGGACCAAGTTCAACGACCACTAGAGGTGATGCACGTAACAGGTGTAGAAATGGTTGAGCTAGCAGCTTATAGACTGAAAGGCGAGGCTATCTTGTAGTATGAGGAATGGAAAAGATCAAGGGGTATTGATGCACTCCCAGCTGATTGGGAAGAATTTAAAATGGCATGCCTTGATCATTACCTCCCATATGAGATTCGGGAGGCACGTGCAGACCAATTTCTACATTTGCATCAAGGAAATATGAGTGTGAGAGAATACAGTTTGCAGTTTAATTCCTTGGCTAGATATGCTCCAAATGTTGTAGCCACCATGAAAGATAGAGTCCATCGATATGTGGACAGATTGGAGCCTTATTTGGTACGAGACTGCACTATTGCTGCCTTAAATCGAGATATGGATATAGCTAGAATACAAGCCTTTGCGTAAAAAATAGAGGAGCAAAGTCAAAGAAAGAGGACGCAGAAAGCTGAGGAAGGGCCATCAAAAAGGGTGAGACTTATGGAGCAGTCTATGGTGTCCCAAGAAGAATCTCGATCTCGAATGTTACCGCCTAGACCCTCATCCTCTTATTTCACAGCAGGTGCTTATTCTCAATCTCGAGGGTCTAGAGGTGGTCGATCTGAACAGAGTAGTGGGATTCATGGATCATAGGCAATGAGATTTTCTCGTCAGTTGTGCCCGCACTGTGGGAGATTTCATACAGGCGAATGCCGGTTTGATACGAATGTTTGCTTTGTTTGTAGTAGGCTAGGACACGTGATGAGAGAATGCCCACAGACGCCTACGGGTAGTATGACACGGCCTACCGGATCAGCCGATGTGGCGTTGGAAGCTGGCGTACAGTCTGCTGGTCGCGGTAGAGGTGCCAGAGGAGCAGCCCATTCCAGTGGAACTCAGTATCGCACCTATGCTTTAGTGGACCGTCTGGATGCGGAGGCATCTCCTAATGGAGATACAGGTATACTATCCATATTTGCAAATAATACATATACCCTATCGTATATCACTTCATTGATTACTATAAAAGTTAATGAGACACCGGGGTCATTAGTTAAGTCGATTGAATTATCTCCACCTGTTGGTAAATTTATTAGAGTTAAAGGCATATATCGAAATGGCATAGTAGATGTTTGTGATCATAGGTGATTAAGTACTCCTAAAAGCGTCACCAATAAAAAGGGTAAGTGGAATTGGAAAGAAAGGATGTGAAATTTGCCAGAGGTGCATAAGAGTTTCATTTCATATTGTTCCCATTGAAATACCTATTATTATTCTAGACCAACAAGTGAAAAGGCTAATAAGTAAAGACGTAAATTTTGTAAGAGTTCTTTGGAGAAATCAACAAGTCGAAGAGATCGCATAAGAAGTTGAGAAAACAAAAATGATGAAATCGACGTACCTATATTTGTTTCAAATGGAAGAAAAGGTTCCAAATGTGGAACTATTAAGTGTCTATGTCTACGTATGCTATTATCGAGATGCAATTGTTGTAATTGAAGCGACATCGTTAACATTCGAGGATGAATGTTTCTAAGGGGGGGGGGGGAGAATGTAACACCCCGTACCTTCCCAACCCTATGTGATGATGTTGAACAATGGTTACTTAGGTGTCGAGATGCCATGAGTATGTAATTTGTAATGTTAGTGATGAGAAAATTAAAATTTGGCCTCGTACATGTGATTAGCCCTTCGTAGGAGGTGTTTTGTGATGTTCGTCGAGCATTTATGGGGTTAAAAATGAGGCTTGGAGGGCCTCTAAACAAAGGATATTAAAGGTAATAAGTAAGTTAAAGAATAGGACTTGAAGTATCTAACCAAACCCGCGAAGAAAAGTCGAAAAACAAAATTTTAAAAAAAATTGGAGTGGGGCGCTCCAGAGGGTGTACCACGCTGCTCGGGGCTAAAATTTTTAGTCCAGAGGCAGCAAGCTGGCGCACCCAAGGGAGTGCCAGGGTGGTTTTGCCCATTTTTTGAAAGTTGGAATTTTTCTAAGTCCCAAGGGTGCCCGGGGACGTACCGGGCCGATTTTTGCCACGTTTCATTTACAACCATGAGCATATAAATGGAATGAGTGAAGTATTATCATGGTATTATGAAATTACTCGAGAACGAATTTGGCATCAAAATGATGATTTTACCCTTGTAGTCAAAAGAAGCCATACGTGACTAGAATTGCTTGTTTTTGGAATTGTGGCTACGAGTATGAATTGCGTGAGTGGGAATATTGTCGTAAAACGTATGAAATGAATTAAACATGATAAATTATTGATTTTATTGGGTTAAGTAAATTGGGCTCAAAAGAGGCCCAAAATGAGGCAAAAGACATGGGCCAAGAATGGGTCAAATGATCCATTCTTCCTTTGACTAATTAATAATTGAGCAAGCTGGATTAGGAGGACTTCAAGGCTATATAAAAGGGGCACAAAAATCAGATTTTAACCCACAAAGTATACATGCTTTTCTATCTTTTTTTCTAGAATTCTCAAGAAAGGTTCTTTGGCTCTCAAAACTCTAAGGCACTTCTTGGAGCAAGATCATCAATTTTCAAGATTAGGTAAGTGATTATTCTTATGAATTAATATATTATATGCAAGGGAGATTATGTAAATCATGTTGGTTATGCTTGGAATGTTGAATATGGCACTTTGTGTTTTTGTAAAAGATGTGCCATCTATGGAATTTAAACTTGAAATATGACTTGTGGTTTTGATGAAAGAGCATGGTATGGATGAAATATCAACATGTATGGTGTGATTATGTTATTAAACTTTTTATTTTATTATATGTGTAAATTATGGGATTTTTGCCGATTTGTTGTTGTGAGGTATATTGAAGTAAATTGATGGAATAATTGTGATGTGGTGGTGATGGAGAAGTGTAAAGTATGAACTTGGTGTGACATGCTATTGGTTATCATGTATTGGTCAATGTATGGAATTTTGTGGGATTATTGGTATGATGATTTCATCAATGGTATTGTCAAGGGGGAAATGTCATGTTAAAGCCAAACATGTAACTTATTGTCGTTATATGCCATTGTAAGGTAGTTAGTGGTTAATGTTGGTTCCGTTATGTACTTGTGTTGTAGAGTGAAACATAAGGAAGGAGGGGACTATTGTATGCACACTTAAGATTGTAGAATCTTATTGAGAATACAAGGTATGTAAGGTTCCTTTTTCCATATCGTTTTGCAACATGTTGTTCACATTGACATTGGACTTGTTTCAATTCCGAGAGGCTTGAAGTATATCAATTCAGGTTGACGTATATTGTTATTCATATCTGCCATATTATTAGATGAATGATGATTCAGTTACCTTTTATTCATTGACGGAAGTTCCAAAGATGTCATAATGTTGTAATTTCTAAAAGAACCATCTCAAAGAGAGTAGGATGTAAAAGAATCTATTTATTCTTGAGAAGCATTTTTCCAATCATGTCATGTTCCAAAGTCCTATAGTATGATGATTATTCTTGTACCAATCCTTCATAAGTAAAAGTACCAATCTCATAAGAGTAATAAGAGAGGTGATGTGCAAGTTAGTATAATTATTCCTCATGAATGAAGATGTCAATCTCATGAAGGAAAGGAGTGAAGTGAGATGTGTATATAAGTGTGAGCTTTAGTGTCCTGATCTTTAATGTGTCACTCTCATAACTATGTAAAGGGTATAAGATTGTAAGAAGTAATGCGCATGGTTACTATATGTTTCATTGAGTATGGATCACATTCTAGAGGGTATAAGTTCAATATGGAAATATCCCAAGATTATGCTTTGTTATTTATTATATCCACCAAAGGTGGAGGCCCGGTATCATATACTTACTTATATAAGATCTCATAAGAAGAGTGAAGGAGGTAAAGTGCGAGCTAATATATCTATCCCTCACAAGTTAAGGTGTTAATCTCATGAAGTATAGGAGTGAGGTAAAGCATATTTGTGTGTTTCAAATAGTGTTATGATCTTCAATATATCAATCTCTTATAAGTGAATGAATCAATCTCTCCCAAAGTAAGAACCCACCATGAGAGTGGATGTATGTTAACCCACCATGAGAGTGGATGTATGCTAACCCACCATGAGAGTGGATGTATGTCAACCCACCATGAGAGTGGATGTATGTTAACCCACCATGAGAGTAGATGTATGTTAACCCACCATGAGAGTTGATGTATATCAACCCACCATGAGAGTGGATGTATGGTAACCCACCATGAGAGTGGATGAATGTTAACCCACCATGAGAGTGGATGTATGTTAACCCACCACGAGAGTGAATGTATGTATGTTAACCTACCATGAGAGTGGATGTACGCTAACCCACCATAGAGTGGATGTATGCTAACCCACCATAAGAGTGGATGTAGGTTAAACCACTAATAGCGTGGATGTACGTTAATAGAGTAGATGTATGTTATATTAGTACCCCACCACTAGAGTGGATGTGTATGGATGAGTTTTATTATTTTACAACCTACTAACCAACTAGATGAACAATAGTTGTAATGAACATAGAAGCAAGAAAGAATCTCTTGCATATAGAAGAATCTATTGGAGGCAAGTCTCTTGAGTAAAGGTAATTTCCCTTGAAGGAGAGTAATTATAAAAGATATTATATAAAATAATGGTTTATCCACATTGACTATTCTTTCATATTTCATTCTATTGATATTCTCATGTATGGTGCTATTTCTTATAAGCCTTACATACTCAATACATTCTTCGTACTGACCCCCTCGGGGGACTTACCTTACATGTTGTAGGTGCAGGTATTAGTAGACCTCCTCCGTAGACTGCGGATCATTTGCAGAGTTTTGGTGAGCTCCAGTTGGTTCGGAGCCTCCTGAGTGATAGTTGTATATTTGTTTTGGTGTTGTAAATGTTATATAAAGCGGGGACTTGTCTCGACTGTTAGTTGGTCTTGTAAATGCATCTGTTAGAGGCTTTTGTAGACATATGTGGGTATATGGATGAAAGAGACAAATGCCCGTTTTGACTTGATAGCCCCAACGGCCAAGTTTCATAAATATATATGTATAACATATGTTCCATGTTCATGTTTTCCGCATAGTTGCATAAGGTTTAATAAGATTCATACGAGGATATGCATACGACGGTTCATGAGCAAAGATTGGTTCTCTCGGGCCATATCGACTTCGGGTGCCAGTCCGGCTCGAATGGGATTTTGGGTCGTGACAAAACTGGTATAAGAGCAGGTCATTCTAAGGGTGTCTACAAAGCCGTGTCTGAGTAGAGTCTTACTTATCAATGTGTTGTGCACCACATTTATAAGTAGGAGGCTACGGGACATTTAGGATGTTGTTTCTTTTCTTCATTCTAGATCGTGCAATAGAGCTAGCGTTGTAAGTTGAATTGTATCTGACCATGGTGATTGTTTTCCTTTGGTATAGTAAACATGCCAATCACGAGAAGAGGTAGAGGTAAAAGGAAACAGGTAGATATGCCTGATGAATAAGGAATGAGTAGATTACCACCTGACCAAGTTAGTCAAGGTGGAGCTGACGCAGAAATTGCATCGCGGTCTTGTTCTACCTTTCCAGCTCCGGAAGAGCCAAGAGGTAGAGAAGTACCCGCAGAACCACCAATGAATGCCACAGATCAAGATTTAAGAAATGCAGTACATATGTTGACGCAGTTAGTGGCTGCACAAACCCAGGGATGAACTGGTCCAATGGTAAATGAAGATGATGCGGATAGAGCAGCTAGTCGGCGGACACAGGACTTTCTAAAATTAGACCCTCCCATATTCACAGGGTCCGATCCAAAAGCAGATCTACAGGATTTCGTGGACCAAGTTCAACGAGCACTAGAGGTGATGCACGTAACAGGTGTAAAAACGGTTGAGCTAGCAGCTTATAGACTGAAGGGCGAGGCTATCTTGTGGTATGAGGACTGGAAAAGATCAAGGGGTATTGATGCACTCCCAGCTGATTGGGAATAGTTTAAAATGGCATTACTTGATCATTACCTCCCATATGAGATTCGGGAGGCACGTGCAGACCAATTTCTACATTTGCGTCAAGGAAATATGAGTGTGAGAGAATACAGTTTTCAGTTTAATTCCTTGTCTAGATATGCTCCAAATGTAGTAGCCACCATGGAAGATAGAGTCCATCGATATGTGGACAGATTGGAGCCTTATTTGGTACGAGACTGCACTATTGCTGCCTTAAATCGAGATATGGATATAGCTAGAATACAAGCCTTTACGCAAAAAATGGAGGAGCAAAGGCAAAGAAAGAGGACGCAGAAAGCTGAGGAAGGGCCATCAAAAAGGGTGAGACTTATGGAGCAGTCTATGGTGTCCCTAGAAGAATCTCGATCTCGAATGTTACCGCCTAGACCCTCATCCTCTTATTTCACAGAAGGTGCTTATTCTCAATCCCGAGGGTCTAGAGGTGGTCGATCTGAATAGAGTAGTGGGATTCATGGATCACAGGCAACGAGATTTTCTCATCAGTTGTGCCCGCACTGTGGGAGATTTCATACAGGTGAATTCCAATTTGATATGAATGTTTGCTTTGTTTGTAGTAGGCTAGGACACGTGATGAGAGAATGCCCACAGACGCCTACGGGTAGTATGACACGGCCTACCGGATCAACCGATGTGGCGTCGGCAGCTGGTGTACAGTCTGCTGATCGCGGTAGGGGTGCCAGAGGAGGAGCCCATTCCAGTGGAACTCAGCATCGCATCTATGCTTTAGTGGACCGTCTTGATGCGGAGGCATCTCCTGATGGAGATACAGGTATACTATCCATATTTGCAAATAATACATATACCCTATCGTATATCACTTCATTGATTACTATAAAGTTGATGAGACACCGGGGTCATTAGTTAAGTCGATTGAACTATCTCCACCTGTTGGTAAATTTATTATAGTTAAAGGCATATATCGAAATGGCATAGTAGATGTTTGTGGTCATAGGTGATTAAGTACTCCTAAAAACGTCACCAATAAAAAGGGTAAGGGGATTTGGAAAGAAAGGATGTGAAATTTGCCAGAGGTGCATAAGAGTTTCATTTCATATTGTTCCCATTGAAATACCTATTATTATTCTAGACCGACAAGTGAAAAAGCTAATAAGTAAAGACGTAAGTTTTGTAAGAGTTCTTTGGAGAAATCAACAAGTCGAAGAGATCGCATAAGAAGTTGAGAAAACAAAAATGATGAAATCGACGTACCCATATTTGTTTCAAATGGAAGAAAAGGTTCCAAATGTGGAACTATTAAGTGTCTATGTCTACGTATGCTATTATCGAGATGCAATTGTTGTAATTGAAGCGACATCGTTAACATTCGAGGATGAATATTTCTAAGGGGGGGGGAGAATGTAACACGCTATACCTTCCGAACCCTATGTGATGACGTTGAACAATGGTTACTTAGGTGTCGAGATGCCATGAGTAAGTAATTTGTAATGTTAGTGATGAGAAAATTGAAATTTGGCCTCGTACATGTGATTAGCCCTTCGTAGGAGGTGTTTTGTGATTTTTGTGGAGCATTTGTGGGGTTAAAAACTAGGCTTGGAGGTCCTCTAAACAAAGGATATTAAAGGTAATAAGTAAGTTAAAGAATAAGACTTGAAGTATCTAACCAAACCCACGAAGAAAAGTCGAAAAACGAAATTTTCAAAAAATTGGAATGGGTCGCGCCAGAGGGCGTACCATGCCGCTCTGGGCTAAAATTTATAGTCCAGAGGCAGCAAGCTGGCGCGCCCAAGGGAGTGACAGGGTGGTTTTGCCCATTTTTTGAAAGTTGGAATTTTTCTAAGTCCCAAGGGTGCCCGGGGACATACCGGGCCAAATTTTACCACGTTTCTTTTACAACCATGAGCATATACATGGAATGAGTGATGTATTATAATGGTATGATGAAATTACTCGAGAACGAATTTGGCATCAAAATGACGATTTTACCCTTGTAGTTAAAATAAGCCATACATGGCTAGAATTTCTTGTTTTTGGAATTGAGGCTACGAGTATGAATTACGTGAGTGGGAATATTGTCGTAACGAATATGAAATGAATTAAACATGATAAATTATTGATTTTATTGGGTTAAGTAAATTGGGCTCAAAAGAGGCCCAAAATGAGGCAAAAGACATGGGCCAAGAATGGGTCAAATGACCCATTCTTCCTTTGACTAATTAATAATTGAGCAAGGTGGATAAAGAGGACTTCAAGGCTCTATAAAAGGGGCACAAAAATCAGATTTTAACCCACAAAATACACATGCTTTTCTATCTTTTTTTCTAGAATTCTCAAGAAAGCTTCTTTGGCTCTCAAAACCCTAAGGCACTTCTTGGAGCAAGATCATCAATTTTCAAGCTTAGGTAAGTGATTATTCTTATGGATTAATATATTATATGCATGGGAAATTATGTAAATCATGTTGGTTATGCTTGGAAGTGTTGAATATGGCACTTTGTGTTTTTGTAAAAGATGTGCCATCTATGGAATTTAAACTTGAAATATGACTTGTGGTTTTGATGAAAGAGCATGGTATGGATGAAATATCAACATGTATGGTGTGATTATGTTATTAAACTTGTTATTTTTTTATAAGTGTAAATTATGGGATTTTGGCTGATTTGTTGTTGTGAGGTGTATTGAAGTAAATTGATGGAATAATTGTGATGTGGTGGTGATGGAGAAGTGTAAAGTATGAACTTGGTGTGACATGCTATTGGTTATCATGTATTGGTCAATGTATGGAATATTGTGGGATTATTGGTATGATGATTTCATCAATGGTATTGTCATGGGGGAAATGTCATGTTAAATCCAAATATGTAACTTATTGTCGTTATATGCCATTGTAAGGTAGTTGGTGGTTAATGTTGGTTCCGTTATGTACTTGTGTTGTAGAGTGAAACATAAGGAAGGAGTGGGACTATTGTAAGCACACTTAATATTGTAGAATCGTATTGAGAATACAAGGTATGTAAGGTTCCTTTTTCCATATCCTTCTGCAACACGTTGTTCACATTGACATTGGACTTGTTTCAATTCCGAGAGGCTTGAAGTATATCAATTCAGGTTGACGTATATTGTTATTCATATGTGCCCTATTCTTAGATGAGTGATGATTCACTTACCTTTTATTCATTGACGGAAGTTCCAAAGATGTCATAACGTTGTAATTTCTAAAAGAACCATCTCAAAGAGAGTAGGATGTAAGAGAATCTATTTATTCTTGAGAAGCATTTTTCCAATCATGTCATGTTCCAAAGTCCTATAGTATGATGATTATCCTTGTACCAATCCTTCATAAGTAAAAGTACCAATCTCATAAGAGTAATAAGAGAGGTGATGTGCAAGTTAGTATAATTATTCCTTATGAGTGAAGATGTCAATCTCATGAAGGAAAGGAGTGAAGCGAGATGTGTATATAAGTGTGAGCTTTAGTGTCCTGATCTTTAATGTGTCACTCTCATAACTATGTAAAGGGTATAAGATTGTAAGAAGTAATGCGCATGGTTACTATATGTTTCATTGAGTATGGATCACATTCTAGAGGGTATAAGTTCAATATGGAAATATCCCAAGATTATGCTTTGTTATTTATTATAGCCCACCAAAAGTGGAGGCCCGGTATCATATACTTACTTATATAAGATCTCATAAGAAGAGTGAAGGAGGTAAAGTGCGAGCTAATATATCTATCCCTCACAAGTTAAGGTGATAATCTCATGAAGTATAGGAGTGAGGTAAAACATATTTGTGTGTTTCAAATAGTGTTATGATCTTCAATATATCAATCTATTATAAGTGAATGAATCAATATCTCCCAAAGTAAGAACCCACCATGAGAGTGGATGTATGTTAACCCACCATGAGAGTGGATGTATGCTAACCCACCATGAGAGTGGATGTATGTTAACCCACCATGAGAGTGGATGTATGTATGTTAACCCACCATGAGAGTGGATGTATGTATGTTAACCCACCATGAGAGTGGATGTACGCTAACCCACCATAGAGTGGATGTATGCTAACCCACCATAAGAGTGGATGTAGGTTAAACCACCAATAGCGTGGATGTACGTTAATAGAGTAGATGTATGTTATATTATTACCCCACCACTAGAGTGGATGTGTGTGGATGAGTGTAATTCTTTTACAACCTACTAACCAAGTAGATGAACAATAGTGGTAATGAACATAGAAGCAAGAAAGAATCTCTTGCATATAGAAGAATCTATTGGAGGCAAGTCTCTTGAGTGAAGGTAATTTCCCTTGAAGGAGAGTAATTATAAAAGATATTATATAAAATGATGGTTTATCCACATTGACTATTCTTTCATATTTCATTCTATTGATATTCTCATGTATGATGCTATTTATTATAAGCCTTACATACTCAGTACATTCTTCGTACTGACCCCCTCGGGGGACTTACCTTACATGTTGCAGGTGCAGGCATTAGTAGACCTCCTTCGTAGACTGTGGATCATTTGCAGAGTTTTGGTGAGCTCCAGTTGGTTCGGAGCCTCCTGAGTGATAGTTGTGCATTTGTTTTGGCATTATAAATGTTGTATAAAGCGGGGACTTGTCCCGACTGTTAGTTGGTCTTGTAAATGCATCTGTTAGAGGCTTTTGTAGACATATGTGGATATATGGATGTAAAAGACAAATGTCCGTTTTGACTTGATGGCCCCAACGGCCAAGTTTCATAAATATATATGTATAGCATATGTTCCATGTTCATGTTTTCCGCATAGTTGCATAAGGTTTAATAAGATTCATACGAGGATATGCATACGACGGTTCATGAGGAAAGATTGGTTCTCTCGGGCCATATCGGCTTCGGGTGCCAGTCTGGCTCGAATGGGATTTTGGGTCGTGACAAAAGTGGTATCAGAGCAGGTCGTTCTAAGGGTGTCTACAAAGCTGTGTCTGAGTAGAGTATTACTTATCAATGTGTTGTGCACCACATTTATAAATAGGAGGCTGCGGGACATTTAGGATGTTGTTTCTTTTCTTCATTCTAGATCGTACAATAGAGCCAGTGTAGTAAGTTGAATTGTATCTGACCATGGTGATTGTTTTTCTTTAGTATAGTAAACATGTCAATCATGAGAAGAGGTAGAGGTAAAGGGAAACAGGTAGATATGCCTGCTGAAGAAGGAATGAGTAGATAACAACCTGACCAAGTTAGTCAAGGTGGAGCTAACGCTGAAATTGCATCGCGGTCTTGTTCTACCTTTCCAGCTCCGGAAGAGCCAAGAGGTAGAGAAGTACCCGCAGAACCACCAATGAATGCCACAGATCAAGATTTAAGAAATGCAGTACATATGTTGACACAGTTAGTGGCTGCACAAACCCAGGGACGAACTGGTCCAATGGTAAATGAAGATGATGCGGATAGAGCAGTTAGTCGGCGGACACAGGACTTTCTAAAATTAGACCCTCCCATATTCACAGGGTCCGATCCAAAAGCAGATCCACAGGATTTTGTGGACCAAGTTCAACGACCACTAGAGGTGATGCACGTAACAGGTGTAGAAATGGTTGAGCTAGCAGCTTATAGACTGAAAGGCGAGGCTATCTTGTAGTATGAGGAATGGAAAAGATCAAGGGGTATTGATGCACTCCCAGCTGATTGGGAAGAATTTAAAATGGCATGCCTTGATCATTACCTCCCATATGAGATTCGGGAGGCACGTGCAGACCAATTTCTACATTTGCATCAAGGAAATATGAGTGTGAGAGAATACAGTTTGCAGTTTAATTCCTTGGCTAGATATGCTCCAAATGTTGTAGCCACCATGAAAGATAGAGTCCATCGATATGTGGACAGATTGGAGCCTTATTTGGTACGAGACTGCACTATTGCTGCCTTAAATCGAGATATGGATATAGCTAGAATACAAGCCTTTGCGTAAAAAATAGAGGAGCAAAGTCAAAGAAAGAGGACGCAGAAAGCTGAGGAAGGGCCATCAAAAAGGGTGAGACTTATGGAGCAGTCTATGGTGTCCCAAGAAGAATCTCGATCTCGAATGTTACCGCCTAGACCCTCATCCTCTTATTTCACAGCAGGTGCTTATTCTCAATCTCGAGGGTCTAGAGGTGGTCGATCTGAACAGAGTAGTGGGATTCATGGATCATAGGCAATGAGATTTTCTCGTCAGTTGTGCCCGCACTGTGGGAGATTTCATACAGGCGAATGCCGGTTTGATACGAATGTTTGCTTTGTTTGTAGTAGGCTAGGACACGTGATGAGAGAATGCCCACAGACGCCTACGGGTAGTATGACACGGCCTACCGGATCAGCCGATGTGGCGTTGGAAGCTGGCGTACAGTCTGCTGGTCGCGGTAGAGGTGCCAGAGGAGCAGCCCATTCCAGTGGAACTCAGTATCGCACCTATGCTTTAGTGGACCGTCTGGATGCGGAGGCATCTCCTAATGGAGATACAGGTATACTATCCATATTTGCAAATAATACATATACCCTATCGTATATCACTTCATTGATTACTATAAAAGTTAATGAGACACCGGGGTCATTAGTTAAGTCGATTGAATTATCTCCACCTGTTGGTAAATTTATTAGAGTTAAAGGCATATATCGAAATGGCATAGTAGATGTTTGTGATCATAGGTGATTAAGTACTCCTAAAAGCGTCACCAATAAAAAGGGTAAGTGGAATTGGAAAGAAAGGATGTGAAATTTGCCAGAGGTGCATAAGAGTTTCATTTCATATTGTTCCCATTGAAATACCTATTATTATTCTAGACCAACAAGTGAAAAGGCTAATAAGTAAAGACGTAAATTTTGTAAGAGTTCTTTGGAGAAATCAACAAGTCGAAGAGATCGCATAAGAAGTTGAGAAAACAAAAATGATGAAATCGACGTACCTATATTTGTTTCAAATGGAAGAAAAGGTTCCAAATGTGGAACTATTAAGTGTCTATGTCTACGTATGCTATTATCGAGATGCAATTGTTGTAATTGAAGCGACATCGTTAACATTCGAGGATGAATGTTTCTAAGGGGGGGGGGGGGAGAATGTAACACCCCGTACCTTCCCAACCCTATGTGATGATGTTGAACAATGGTTACTTAGGTGTCGAGATGCCATGAGTATGTAATTTGTAATGTTAGTGATGAGAAAATTAAAATTTGGCCTCGTACATGTGATTAGCCCTTCGTAGGAGGTGTTTTGTGATGTTCGTCGAGCATTTATGGGGTTAAAAATGAGGCTTGGAGGGCCTCTAAACAAAGGATATTAAAGGTAATAAGTAAGTTAAAGAATAGGACTTGAAGTATCTAACCAAACCCGCGAAGAAAAGTCGAAAAACAAAATTTTAAAAAAAATTGGAGTGGGGCGCTCCAGAGGGTGTACCACGCTGCTCGGGGCTAAAATTTTTAGTCCAGAGGCAGCAAGCTGGCGCACCCAAGGGAGTGCCAGGGTGGTTTTGCCCATTTTTTGAAAGTTGGAATTTTTCTAAGTCCCAAGGGTGCCCGGGGACGTACCGGGCCGATTTTTGCCACGTTTCATTTACAACCATGAGCATATAAATGGAATGAGTGAAGTATTATCATGGTATTATGAAATTACTCGAGAACGAATTTGGCATCAAAATGATGATTTTACCCTTGTAGTCAAAAGAAGCCATACGTGACTAGAATTGCTTGTTTTTGGAATTGTGGCTACGAGTATGAATTGCGTGAGTGGGAATATTGTCGTAAAACGTATGAAATGAATTAAACATGATAAATTATTGATTTTATTGGGTTAAGTAAATTGGGCTCAAAAGAGGCCCAAAATGAGGCAAAAGACATGGGCCAAGAATGGGTCAAATGATCCATTCTTCCTTTGACTAATTAATAATTGAGCAAGCTGGATTAGGAGGACTTCAAGGCTATATAAAAGGGGCACAAAAATCAGATTTTAACCCACAAAGTATACATGCTTTTCTATCTTTTTTTCTAGAATTCTCAAGAAAGGTTCTTTGGCTCTCAAAACTCTAAGGCACTTCTTGGAGCAAGATCATCAATTTTCAAGATTAGGTAAGTGATTATTCTTATGGATTAATATATTATATGCAAGGGAGATTATGTAAATCATGTTGGTTATGCTTGGAATGTTGAATATGGCACTTTGTGTTTTTGTAAAAGATGTGCCATCTATGGAATTTAAACTTGAAATATGACTTGTGGTTTTGATGAAAGAGCATGGTATGGATGAAATATCAACATGTATGGTGTGATTATGTTATTAAACTTTTTATTTTATTATATGTGTAAATTATGGGATTTTTGCCGATTTGTTGTTGTGAGGTATATTGAAGTAAATTGATGGAATAATTGTGATGTGGTGGTGATGGAGAAGTGTAAAGTATGAACTTGGTGTGACATGCTATTGGTTATCATGTATTGGTCAATGTATGGAATTTTGTGGGATTATTGGTATGATGATTTCATCAATGGTATTGTCAAGGGGGAAATGTCATGTTAAAGCCAAACATGTAACTTATTGTCGTTATATGCCATTGTAAGGTAGTTAGTGGTTAATGTTGGTTCCGTTATGTACTTGTGTTGTAGAGTGAAACATAAGGAAGGAGGGGACTATTGTATGCACACTTAAGATTGTAGAATCTTATTGAGAATACAAGGTATGTAAGGTTCCTTTTTCCATATCGTTTTGCAACATGTTGTTCACATTGACATTGGACTTGTTTCAATTCCGAGAGGCTTGAAGTATATCAATTCAGGTTGACGTATATTGTTATTCATATCTGCCATATTATTAGATGAATGATGATTCAGTTACCTTTTATTCATTGACGGAAGTTCCAAAGATGTCATAATGTTGTAATTTCTAAAAGAACCATCTCAAAGAGAGTAGGATGTAAAAGAATCTATTTATTCTTGAGAAGCATTTTTCCAATCATGTCATGTTCCAAAGTCCTATAGTATGATGATTATTCTTGTACCAATCCTTCATAAGTAAAAGTACCAATCTCATAAGAGTAATAAGAGAGGTGATGTGCAAGTTAGTATAATTATTCCTCATGAATGAAGATGTCAATCTCATGAAGGAAAGGAGTGAAGTGAGATGTGTATATAAGTGTGAGCTTTAGTGTCCTGATCTTTAATGTGTCACTCTCATAACTATGTAAAGGGTATAAGATTGTAAGAAGTAATGCGCATGGTTACTATATGTTTCATTGAGTATGGATCACATTCTAGAGGGTATAAGTTCAATATGGAAATATCCCAAGATTATGCTTTGTTATTTATTATATCCACCAAAGGTGGAGGCCCGGTATCATATACTTACTTATATAAGATCTCATAAGAAGAGTGAAGGAGGTAAAGTGCGAGCTAATATATCTATCCCTCACAAGTTAAGGTGTTAATCTCATGAAGTATAGGAGTGAGGTAAAGCATATTTGTGTGTTTCAAATAGTGTTATGATCTTCAATATATCAATCTCTTATAAGTGAATGAATCAATCTCTCCCAAAGTAAGAACCCACCATGAGAGTGGATGTATGTTAACCCACCATGAGAGTGGATGTATGCTAACCCACCATGAGAGTGGATGTATGTCAACCCACCATGAGAGTGGATGTATGTTAACCCACCATGAGAGTAGATGTATGTTAACCCACCATGAGAGTTGATGTATATCAACCCACCATGAGAGTGGATGTATGGTAACCCACCATGAGAGTGGATGAATGTTAACCCACCATGAGAGTGGATGTATGTTAACCCACCACGAGAGTGAATGTATGTATGTTAACCTACCATGAGAGTGGATGTACGCTAACCCACCATAGAGTGGATGTATGCTAACCCACCATAAGAGTGGATGTAGGTTAAACCACTAATAGCGTGGATGTACGTTAATAGAGTAGATGTATGTTATATTAGTACCCCACCACTAGAGTGGATGTGTATGGATGAGTTTTATTATTTTACAACCTACTAACCAACTAGATGAACAATAGTTGTAATGAACATAGAAGCAAGAAAGAATCTCTTGCATATAGAAGAATCTATTGGAGGCAAGTCTCTTGAGTAAAGGTAATTTCCCTTGAAGGAGAGTAATTATAAAAGATATTATATAAAATAATGGTTTATCCACATTGACTATTCTTTCATATTTCATTCTATTGATATTCTCATGTATGGTGCTATTTCTTATAAGCCTTACATACTCAATACATTCTTCGTACTGACCCCCTCGGGGGACTTACCTTACATGTTGTAGGTGCAGGTATTAGTAGACCTCCTCCGTAGACTGCGGATCATTTGCAGAGTTTTGGTGAGCTCCAGTTGGTTCGGAGCCTCCTGAGTGATAGTTGTATATTTGTTTTGGTGTTGTAAATGTTATATAAAGCGGGGACTTGTCTCGACTGTTAGTTGGTCTTGTAAATGCATCTGTTAGAGGCTTTTGTAGACATATGTGGGTATATGGATGAAAGAGACAAATGTCCGTTTTGACTTGATAGCCCCAACGGCCAAGTTTCATAAATATATATGTATAACATATGTTCCATGTTCATGTTTTCCGCATAGTTGCATAAGGTTTAATAAGATTCATACGAGGATATGCATACGACGGTTCATGAGCAAAGATTGGTTCTCTCGGGCCATATCGACTTCGGGTGCCAGTCCGGCTCGAATGGGATTTTGGGTCGTGACAAAACTGGTATAAGAGCAGGTCATTCTAAGGGTGTCTACAAAGCCGTGTCTGAGTAGAGTCTTACTTATCAATGTGTTGTGCACCACATTTATAAGTAGGAGGCTACGGGACATTTAGGATGTTGTTTCTTTTCGTCATTCTAGATCGTGCAATAGAGCTAGCGTTGTAAGTTGAATTGTATCTGACCATGGTGATTGTTTTCCTTTGGTATAGTAAACATGCCAATCACGAGAAGAGGTAGAGGTAAAAGGAAACAGGTAGATATGCCTGATGAATAAGGAATGAGTAGATTACCACCTGACCAAGTTAGTCAAGGTGGAGCTGACGCTGAAATTGCATCGCGGTCTTGTTCTACCTTTCCAGCTCCGGAAGAGCCAAGAGGTAGAGAAGTACCCGCAGAACCACCAATGAATGCCACAGATCAAGATTTAAGAAATGCAGTACATATGTTGACGCAGTTAGTGGCTGCACAAACCCAGGGATGAACTGGTCCAATGGTAAATGAAGATGATGCGGATAGAGCAGCTAGTCGGCGGACACAGGACTTTCTAAAATTAGACCCTCCCATATTCACAGGGTCCGATCCAAAAGCAGATCTACAGGATTTCGTGGACCAAGTTCAACGAGCACTAGAGGTGATGCACGTAACAGGTGTAAAAACGGTTGAGCTAGCAGCTTATAGACTGAAGGGCGAGGCTATCTTGTGGTATGAGGACTGGAAAAGATCAAGGGGTATTGATGCACTCCCAGCTGATTGGGAATAGTTTAAAATGGCATTACTTGATCATTACCTCCCATATGAGATTCGGGAGGCACGTGCAGACCAATTTCTACATTTGCGTCAAGGAAATATGAGTGTGAGAGAATACAGTTTTCAGTTTAATTCCTTGTCTAGATATGCTCCAAATGTAGTAGCCACCATGGAAGATAGAGTCCATCGATATGTGGACAGATTGGAGCCTTATTTGGTACGAGACTGCACTATTGCTGCCTTAAATCGAGATATGGATATAGCTAGAATACAAGCCTTTACGCAAAAAATGGAGGAGCAAAGGCAAAGAAAGAGGACGCAGAAAGCTGAGGAAGGGCCATCAAAAAGGGTGAGACTTATGGAGCAGTCTATGGTGTCCCTAGAAGAATCTCGATCTCGAATGTTACCGCCTAGACCCTCATCCTCTTATTTCACAGAAGGTGCTTATTCTCAATCCCGAGGGTCTAGAGGTGGTCGATCTGAATAGAGTAGTGGGATTCATGGATCACAGGCAACGAGATTTTCTCATCAGTTGTGCCCGCACTGTGGGAGATTTCATACAGGTGAATTCCAATTTGATATGAATGTTTGCTTTGTTTGTAGTAGGCTAGGACACGTGATGAGAGAATGCCCACAGACGCCTACGGGTAGTATGACACGGCCTACCGGATCAACCGATGTGGCGTCGGCAGCTGGTGTACAGTCTGCTGATCGCGGTAGGGGTGCCAGAGGAGGAGCCCATTCCAGTGGAACTCAGCATCGCATCTATGCTTTAGTGGACCGTCTTGATGCGGAGGCATCTCCTGATGGAGATACAGGTATACTATCCATATTTGTAAATAATACATATACCCTATCGTATATCACTTCATTGATTACTATAAAGTTGATGAGACACCGGGGTCATTAGTTAAGTCGATTGAACTATCTCCACCTGTTGGTAAATTTATTAGAGTTAAAGGCATATATCGAAATGGCATAGTAGATGTTTGTGGTCATAGGTGATTAAGTACTCCTAAAAACGTCACCAATAAAAAGGGTAAGGGGATTTGGAAAGAAAGGATGTGAAATTTGCCAGAGGTGCATAAGAGTTTCATTTCATATTGTTCCCATTGAAATACCTATTATTATTCTAGACCGACAAGTGAAAAAGCTAATAAGTAAAGACGTAAGTTTTGTAAGAGTTCTTTGGAGAAATCAACAAGTCGAAGAGATCGCATAAGAAGTTGAGAAAACAAAAATGATGAAATCGACGTACCCATATTTGTTTCAAATGGAAGAAAAGGTTCCAAATGTGGAACTATTAAGTGTCTATGTCTACGTATGCTATTATCGAGATGCAATTGTTGTAATTGAAGCGACATCGTTAACATTCGAGGATGAATATTTCTAAGGGGGGGGGGAGAATGTAACACGCTATACCTTCCGAACCCTATGTGATGACGTTGAACAATGGTTACTTAGGTGTCGAGATGCCATGAGTAAGTAATTTGTAATGTTAGTGATGAGAAAATTGAAATTTGGCCTCGTACATGTGATTAGCCCTTCGTAGGAGGTGTTTTGTGATTTTTGTGGAGCATTTGTGGGGTTAAAAACTAGGCTTGGAGGTCCTCTAAACAAAGGATATTAAAGGTAATAAGTAAGTTAAAGAATAAGACTTGAAGTATCTAACCAAACCCACGAAGAAAAGTCGAAAAACGAAATTTTCAAAAAATTGGAATGGGTCGCGCCAGAGGGCGTACCATGCCGCTCTGGGCTAAAATTTATAGTCCAGAGGCAGCAAGCTGGCGCGCCCAAGGGAGTGACAGGGTGGTTTTGCCCATTTTTTGAAAGTTGGAATTTTTCTAAGTCCCAAGGGTGCCCGGGGACATACCGGGCCAAATTTTACCACGTTTCTTTTACAACCATGAGCATATACATGGAATGAGTGATGTATTATAATGGTATGATGAAATTACTCGAGAACGAATTTGGCATCAAAATGACGATTTTACCCTTGTAGTTAAAATAAGCCATACATGGCTAGAATTTCTTGTTTTTGGAATTGAGGCTACGAGTATGAATTACGTGAGTGGGAATATTGTCGTAACGAATATGAAATGAATTAAACATGATAAATTATTGATTTTATTGGGTTAAGTAAATTGGGCTCAAAAGAGGCCCAAAATGAGGCAAAAGACATGGGCCAAGAATGGGTCAAATGACCCATTCTTCCTTTGACTAATTAATAATTGAGCAAGGTGGATAAAGAGGACTTCAAGGCTCTATAAAAGGGGCACAAAAATCAGATTTTAACCCACAAAATACACATGCTTTTCTATCTTTTTTTCTAGAATTCTCAAGAAAGCTTCTTTGGCTCTCAAAACCCTAAGGCACTTCTTGGAGCAAGATCATCAATTTTCAAGCTTAGGTAAGTGATTATTCTTATGGATTAATATATTATATGCATGGGAAATTATGTAAATCATGTTGGTTATGCTTGGAAGTGTTGAATATGGCACTTTGTGTTTTTGTAAAAGATGTGCCATCTATGGAATTTAAACTTGAAATATGACTTGTGGTTTTGATGAAAGAGCATGGTATGGATGAAATATCAACATGTATGGTGTGATTATGTTATTAAACTTGTTATTTTTTTATAAGTGTAAATTATGGGATTTTGGCTGATTTGTTGTTGTGAGGTGTATTGAAGTAAATTGATGGAATAATTGTGATGTGGTGGTGATGGAGAAGTGTAAAGTATGAACTTGGTGTGACATGCTATTGGTTATCATGTATTGGTCAATGTATGGAATATTGTGGGATTATTGGTATGATGATTTCATCAATGGTATTGTCATGGGGGAAATGTCATGTTAAATCCAAATATGTAACTTATTGTCGTTATATGCCATTGTAAGGTAGTTGGTGGTTAATGTTGGTTCCGTTATGTACTTGTGTTGTAGAGTGAAACATAAGGAAGGAGCGGGACTATTGTAAGCACACTTAATATTGTAGAATCGTATTGAGAATACAAGGTATGTAAGGTTCCTTTTTCCATATCCTTCTGCAACACGTTGTTCACATTGACATTGGACTTGTTTCAATTCCGAGAGGCTTGAAGTATATCAATTCAGGTTGACGTATATTGTTATTCATATGTGCCCTATTCTTAGATGAGTGATGATTCACTTACCTTTTATTCATTGACGGAAGTTCCAAAGATGTCATAACGTTGTAATTTCTAAAAGAACCATCTCAAAGAGAGTAGGATGTAAGAGAATCTATTTATTCTTGAGAAGCATTTTTCCAATCATGTCATGTTCCAAAGTCCTATAGTATGATGATTATCCTTGTACCAATCCTTCATAAGTAAAAGTACCAATCTCATAAGAGTAATAAGAGAGGTGATGTGCAAGTTAGTATAATTATTCCTTATGAGTGAAGATGTCAATCTCATGAAGGAAAGGAGTGAAGCGAGATGTGTATATAAGTGTGAGCTTTAGTGTCCTGATCTTTAATGTGTCACTCTCATAACTATGTAAAGGGTATAAGATTGTAAGAAGTAATGCGCATGGTTACTATATGTTTCATTGAGTATGGATCACATTCTAGAGGGTATAAGTTCAATATGGAAATATCCCAAGATTATGCTTTGTTATTTATTATAGCCCACCAAAAGTGGAGGCCCGGTATCATATACTTACTTATATAAGATCTCATAAGAAGAGTGAAGGAGGTAAAGTGCGAGCTAATATATCTATCCCTCACAAGTTAAGGTGATAATCTCATGAAGTATAGGAGTGAGGTAAAACATATTTGTGTGTTTCAAATAGTGTTATGATCTTCAATATATCAATCTATTATAAGTGAATGAATCAATATCTCCCAAAGTAAGAACCCACCATGAGAGTGGATGTATGTTAACCCACCATGAGAGTGGATGTATGCTAACCCACCATGAGAGTGGATGTATGTTAACCCACCATGAGAGTGGATGTATGTATGTTAACCCACCATGAGAGTGGATGTATGTATGTTAACCCACCATGAGAGTGGATGTACGCTAACCCACCATAGAGTGGATGTATGCTAACCCACCATAAGAGTGGATGTAGGTTAAACCACCAATAGCGTGGATGTACGTTAATAGAGTAGATGTATGTTATATTATTACCCCACCACTAGAGTGGATGTGTGTGGATGAGTGTAATTCTTTTACAACCTACTAACCAAGTAGATGAACAATAGTGGTAATGAACATAGAAGCAAGAAAGAATCTCTTGCATATAGAAGAATCTATTGGAGGCAAGTCTCTTGAGTGAAGGTAATTTCCCTTGAAGGAGAGTAATTATAAAAGATATTATATAAAATGATGGTTTATCCACATTGACTATTCTTTCATATTTCATTCTATTGATATTCTCATGTATGATGCTATTTATTATAAGCCTTACATACTCAGTACATTCTTCGTACTGACCCCCTCGGGGGACTTACCTTACATGTTGCAGGTGCAGGCATTAGTAGACCTCCTTCGTAGACTGTGGATCATTTGCAGAGTTTTGGTGAGCTCCAGTTGGTTCGGAGCCTCCTGAGTGATAGTTGTGCATTTGTTTTGGCATTATAAATGTTGTATAAAGCGGGGACTTGTCCCGACTGTTAGTTGGTCTTGTAAATGCATCTGTTAGAGGCTTTTGTAGACATATGTGGATATATGGATGTAAAAGACAAATGTCCGTTTTGACTTGATGGCCCCAACGGCCAAGTTTCATAAATATATATGTATAGCATATGTTCCATGTTCATGTTTTCCGCATAGTTGCATAAGGTTTAATAAGATTCATACGAGGATATGCATACGACGGTTCATGAGGAAAGATTGGTTCTCTCGGGCCATATCGGCTTCGGGTGCCAGTCTGGCTCGAATGGGATTTTGGGTCGTGACAAAAGTGGTATCAGAGCAGGTCGTTCTAAGGGTGTCTACAAAGCTGTGTCTGAGTAGAGTATTACTTATCAATGTGTTGTGCACCACATTTATAAATAGGAGGCTGCGGGACATTTAGGATGTTGTTTCTTTTCTTCATTCTAGATCGTACAATAGAGCCAGTGTAGTAAGTTGAATTGTATCTGACCATGGTGATTGTTTTTCTTTAGTATAGTAAACATGTCAATCATGAGAAGAGGTAGAGGTAAAGGGAAACAGGTAGATATGCCTGCTGAAGAAGGAATGAGTAGATAACAACCTGACCAAGTTAGTCAAGGTGGAGCTAACGCTGAAATTGCATCGCGGTCTTGTTCTACCTTTCCAGCTCCGGAAGAGCCAAGAGGTAGAGAAGTACCCGCAGAACCACCAATGAATGCCACAGATCAAGATTTAAGAAATGCAGTACATATGTTGACACAGTTAGTGGCTGCACAAACCCAGGGACGAACTGGTCCAATGGTAAATGAAGATGATGCGGATAGAGCAGTTAGTCGGCGGACACAGGACTTTCTAAAATTAGACCCTCCCATATTCACAGGGTCCGATCCAAAAGCAGATCCACAGGATTTTGTGGACCAAGTTCAACGACCACTAGAGGTGATGCACGTAACAGGTGTAGAAATGGTTGAGCTAGCAGCTTATAGACTGAAAGGCGAGGCTATCTTGTAGTATGAGGAATGGAAAAGATCAAGGGGTATTGATGCACTCCCAGCTGATTGGGAAGAATTTAAAATGGCATGCCTTGATCATTACCTCCCATATGAGATTCGGGAGGCACGTGCAGACCAATTTCTACATTTGCATCAAGGAAATATGAGTGTGAGAGAATACAGTTTGCAGTTTAATTCCTTGGCTAGATATGCTCCAAATGTTGTAGCCACCATGAAAGATAGAGTCCATCGATATGTGGACAGATTGGAGCCTTATTTGGTACGAGACTGCACTATTGCTGCCTTAAATCGAGATATGGATATAGCTAGAATACAAGCCTTTGCGTAAAAAATAGAGGAGCAAAGTCAAAGAAAGAGGACGCAGAAAGCTGAGGAAGGGCCATCAAAAAGGGTGAGACTTATGGAGCAGTCTATGGTGTCCCAAGAAGAATCTCGATCTCGAATGTTACCGCCTAGACCCTCATCCTCTTATTTCACAGCAGGTGCTTATTCTCAATCTCGAGGGTCTAGAGGTGGTCGATCTGAACAGAGTAGTGGGATTCATGGATCATAGGCAATGAGATTTTCTCGTCAGTTGTGCCCGCACTGTGGGAGATTTCATACAGGCGAATGCCGGTTTGATACGAATGTTTGCTTTGTTTGTAGTAGGCTAGGACACGTGATGAGAGAATGCCCACAGACGCCTACGGGTAGTATGACACGGCCTACCGGATCAGCCGATGTGGCGTTGGAAGCTGGCGTACAGTCTGCTGGTCGCGGTAGAGGTGCCAGAGGAGCAGCCCATTCCAGTGGAACTCAGTATCGCACCTATGCTTTAGTGGACCGTCTGGATGCGGAGGCATCTCCTAATGGAGATACAGGTATACTATCCATATTTGCAAATAATACATATACCCTATCGTATATCACTTCATTGATTACTATAAAAGTTAATGAGACACCGGGGTCATTAGTTAAGTCGATTGAATTATCTCCACCTGTTGGTAAATTTATTAGAGTTAAAGGCATATATCGAAATGGCATAGTAGATGTTTGTGATCATAGGTGATTAAGTACTCCTAAAAGCGTCACCAATAAAAAGGGTAAGTGGAATTGGAAAGAAAGGATGTGAAATTTGCCAGAGGTGCATAAGAGTTTCATTTCATATTGTTCCCATTGAAATACCTATTATTATTCTAGACCAACAAGTGAAAAGGCTAATAAGTAAAGACGTAAATTTTGTAAGAGTTCTTTGGAGAAATCAACAAGTCGAAGAGATCGCATAAGAAGTTGAGAAAACAAAAATGATGAAATCGACGTACCTATATTTGTTTCAAATGGAAGAAAAGGTTCCAAATGTGGAACTATTAAGTGTCTATGTCTACGTATGCTATTATCGAGATGCAATTGTTGTAATTGAAGCGACATCGTTAACATTCGAGGATGAATGTTTCTAAGGGGGGGGGGGGGAGAATGTAACACCCCGTACCTTCCCAACCCTATGTGATGATGTTGAACAATGGTTACTTAGGTGTCGAGATGCCATGAGTATGTAATTTGTAATGTTAGTGATGAGAAAATTAAAATTTGGCCTCGTACATGTGATTAGCCCTTCGTAGGAGGTGTTTTGTGATGTTCGTCGAGCATTTATGGGGTTAAAAATGAGGCTTGGAGGGCCTCTAAACAAAGGATATTAAAGGTAATAAGTAAGTTAAAGAATAGGACTTGAAGTATCTAACCAAACCCGCGAAGAAAAGTCGAAAAACAAAATTTTAAAAAAAATTGGAGTGGGGCGCTCCAGAGGGTGTACCACGCTGCTCGGGGCTAAAATTTTTAGTCCAGAGGCAGCAAGCTGGCGCACCCAAGGGAGTGCCAGGGTGGTTTTGCCCATTTTTTGAAAGTTGGAATTTTTCTAAGTCCCAAGGGTGCCCGGGGACGTACCGGGCCGATTTTTGCCACGTTTCATTTACAACCATGAGCATATAAATGGAATGAGTGAAGTATTATCATGGTATTATGAAATTACTCGAGAACGAATTTGGCATCAAAATGATGATTTTACCCTTGTAGTCAAAAGAAGCCATACGTGACTAGAATTGCTTGTTTTTGGAATTGTGGCTACGAGTATGAATTGCGTGAGTGGGAATATTGTCGTAAAACGTATGAAATGAATTAAACATGATAAATTATTGATTTTATTGGGTTAAGTAAATTGGGCTCAAAAGAGGCCCAAAATGAGGCAAAAGACATGGGCCAAGAATGGGTCAAATGATCCATTCTTCCTTTGACTAATTAATAATTGAGCAAGCTGGATTAGGAGGACTTCAAGGCTATATAAAAGGGGCACAAAAATCAGATTTTAACCCACAAAGTATACATGCTTTTCTATCTTTTTTTCTAGAATTCTCAAGAAAGGTTCTTTGGCTCTCAAAACTCTAAGGCACTTCTTGGAGCAAGATCATCAATTTTCAAGATTAGGTAAGTGATTATTCTTATGGATTAATATATTATATGCAAGGGAGATTATGTAAATCATGTTGGTTATGCTTGGAATGTTGAATATGGCACTTTGTGTTTTTGTAAAAGATGTGCCATCTATGGAATTTAAACTTGAAATATGACTTGTGGTTTTGATGAAAGAGCATGGTATGGATGAAATATCAACATGTATGGTGTGATTATGTTATTAAACTTTTTATTTTATTATATGTGTAAATTATGGGATTTTTGCCGATTTGTTGTTGTGAGGTATATTGAAGTAAATTGATGGAATAATTGTGATGTGGTGGTGATGGAGAAGTGTAAAGTATGAACTTGGTGTGACATGCTATTGGTTATCATGTATTGGTCAATGTATGGAATTTTGTGGGATTATTGGTATGATGATTTCATCAATGGTATTGTCAAGGGGGAAATGTCATGTTAAAGCCAAACATGTAACTTATTGTCGTTATATGCCATTGTAAGGTAGTTAGTGGTTAATGTTGGTTCCGTTATGTACTTGTGTTGTAGAGTGAAACATAAGGAAGGAGGGGACTATTGTATGCACACTTAAGATTGTAGAATCTTATTGAGAATACAAGGTATGTAAGGTTCCTTTTTCCATATCGTTTTGCAACATGTTGTTCACATTGACATTGGACTTGTTTCAATTCCGAGAGGCTTGAAGTATATCAATTCAGGTTGACGTATATTGTTATTCATATCTGCCATATTATTAGATGAATGATGATTCAGTTACCTTTTATTCATTGACGGAAGTTCCAAAGATGTCATAATGTTGTAATTTCTAAAAGAACCATCTCAAAGAGAGTAGGATGTAAAAGAATCTATTTATTCTTGAGAAGCATTTTTCCAATCATGTCATGTTCCAAAGTCCTATAGTATGATGATTATTCTTGTACCAATCCTTCATAAGTAAAAGTACCAATCTCATAAGAGTAATAAGAGAGGTGATGTGCAAGTTAGTATAATTATTCCTCATGAATGAAGATGTCAATCTCATGAAGGAAAGGAGTGAAGTGAGATGTGTATATAAGTGTGAGCTTTAGTGTCCTGATCTTTAATGTGTCACTCTCATAACTATGTAAAGGGTATAAGATTGTAAGAAGTAATGCGCATGGTTACTATATGTTTCATTGAGTATGGATCACATTCTAGAGGGTATAAGTTCAATATGGAAATATCCCAAGATTATGCTTTGTTATTTATTATATCCACCAAAGGTGGAGGCCCGGTATCATATACTTACTTATATAAGATCTCATAAGAAGAGTGAAGGAGGTAAAGTGCGAGCTAATATATCTATCCCTCACAAGTTAAGGTGTTAATCTCATGAAGTATAGGAGTGAGGTAAAGCATATTTGTGTGTTTCAAATAGTGTTATGATCTTCAATATATCAATCTCTTATAAGTGAATGAATCAATCTCTCCCAAAGTAAGAACCCACCATGAGAGTGGATGTATGTTAACCCACCATGAGAGTGGATGTATGCTAACCCACCATGAGAGTGGATGTATGTCAACCCACCATGAGAGTGGATGTATGTTAACCCACCATGAGAGTAGATGTATGTTAACCCACCATGAGAGTTGATGTATATCAACCCACCATGAGAGTGGATGTATGGTAACCCACCATGAAAGTGGATGAATGTTAACCCACCATGAGAGTGGATGTATGTTAACCCACCACGAGAGTGAATGTATGTATGTTAACCTACCATGAGAGTGGATGTACGCTAACCCACCATAGAGTGGATGTATGCTAACCCACCATAAGAGTGGATGTAGGTTAAACCACTAATAGCGTGGATGTACGTTAATAGAGTAGATGTATGTTATATTAGTACCCCACCACTAGAGTGGATGTGTATGGATGAGTTTTATTATTTTACAACCTACTAACCAACTAGATGAACAATAGTTGTAATGAACATAGAAGCAAGAAAGAATCTCTTGCATATAGAAGAATCTATTGGAGGCAAGTCTCTTGAGTAAAGGTAATTTCCCTTGAAGGAGAGTAATTATAAAAGATATTATATAAAATAATGGTTTATCCACATTGACTATTCTTTCATATTTCATTCTATTGATATTCTCATGTATGGTGCTATTTCTTATAAGCCTTACATACTCAATACATTCTTCGTACTGACCCCCTCGGGGGACTTACCTTACATGTTGTAGGTGCAGGTATTAGTAGACCTCCTCCGTAGACTGCGGATCATTTGCAGAGTTTTGGTGAGCTCCAGTTGGTTCGGAGCCTCCTGAGTGATAGTTGTATATTTGTTTTGGTGTTGTAAATGTTATATAAAGCGGGGACTTGTCTCGACTGTTAGTTGGTCTTGTAAATGCATCTGTTAGAGGCTTTTGTAGACATATGTGGGTATATGGATGAAAGAGACAAATGTCCGTTTTGACTTGATAGCCCCAACGGCCAAGTTTCATAAATATATATGTATAACATATGTTCCATGTTCATGTTTTCCGCATAGTTGCATAAGGTTTAATAAGATTCATACGAGGATATGCATACGACGGTTCATGAGCAAAGATTGGTTCTCTCGGGCCATATCGACTTCGGGTGCCAGTCCGGCTCGAATGGGATTTTGGGTCGTGACAAAACTGGTATAAGAGCAGGTCATTCTAAGGGTGTCTACAAAGCCGTGTCTGAGTAGAGTCTTACTTATCAATGTGTTGTGCACCACATTTATAAGTAGGAGGCTACGGGACATTTAGGATGTTGTTTCTTTTCTTCATTCTAGATCGTGCAATAGAGCTAGCGTTGTAAGTTGAATTGTATCTGACCATGGTGATTGTTTTCCTTTGGTATAGTAAACATGCCAATCACGAGAAGAGGTAGAGGTAAAAGGAAACAGGTAGATATGCCTGATGAATAAGGAATGAGTAGATTACCACCTGACCAAGTTAGTCAAGGTGGAGCTGACGCTGAAATTGCATCGCGGTCTTGTTCTACCTTTCCAGCTCCGGAAGAGCCAAGAGGTAGAGAAGTACCCGCAGAACCACCAATGAATGCCACAGATCAAGATTTAAGAAATGCAGTACATATGTTGACGCAGTTAGTGGCTGCACAAACCCAGGGATGAACTGGTCCAATGGTAAATGAAGATGATGCGGATAGAGCAGCTAGTCGGCGGACACAGGACTTTCTAAAATTAGACCCTCCCATATTCACAGGGTCCGATCCAAAAGCAGATCTACAGGATTTCGTGGACCAAGTTCAACGAGCACTAGAGGTGATGCACGTAACAGGTGTAAAAACGGTTGAGCTAGCAGCTTATAGACTGAAGGGCGAGGCTATCTTGTGGTATGAGGACTGGAAAAGATCAAGGGGTATTGATGCACTCCCAGCTGATTGGGAATAGTTTAAAATGGCATTACTTGATCATTACCTCCCATATGAGATTCGGGAGGCACGTGCAGACCAATTTCTACATTTGCGTCAAGGAAATATGAGTGTGAGAGAATACAGTTTTCAGTTTAATTCCTTGTCTAGATATGCTCCAAATGTAGTAGCCACCATGGAAGATAGAGTCCATCGATATGTGGACAGATTGGAGCCTTATTTGGTACGAGACTGCACTATTGCTGCCTTAAATCGAGATATGGATATAGCTAGAATACAAGCCTTTACGCAAAAAATGGAGGAGCAAAGGCAAAGAAAGAGGACGCAGAAAGCTGAGGAAGGGCCATCAAAAAGGGTGAGACTTATGGAGCAGTCTATGGTGTCCCTAGAAGAATCTCGATCTCGAATGTTACCGCCTAGACCCTCATCCTCTTATTTCACAGAAGGTGCTTATTCTCAATCCCGAGGGTCTAGAGGTGGTCGATCTGAATAGAGTAGTGGGATTCATGGATCACAGGCAACGAGATTTTCTCATCAGTTGTGCCCGCACTGTGGGAGATTTCATACAGGTGAATTCCAATTTGATATGAATGTTTGCTTTATTTGTAGTAGGCTAGGACACGTGATGAGAGAATGCCCACAGACGCCTACGGGTAGTATGACACGGCCTACCGGATCAACCGATGTGGCGTCGGCAGCTGGTGTACAGTCTGCTGATCGCGGTAGGGGTGCCAGAGGAGGAGCCCATTCCAGTGGAACTCAGCATCGCATCTATGCTTTAGTGGACCGTCTTGATGCGGAGGCATCTCCTGATGGAGATACAGGTATACTATCCATATTTGTAAATAATACATATACCCTATCGTATATCACTTCATTGATTACTATAAAGTTGATGAGACACCGGGGTCATTAGTTAAGTCGATTGAACTATCTCCACCTGTTGGTAAATTTATTA
Source organism: Capsicum rhomboideum (assembly GCA_031232105.1). Classification (NCBI taxonomy): domain Eukaryota; kingdom Viridiplantae; phylum Streptophyta; class Magnoliopsida; order Solanales; family Solanaceae; genus Capsicum; species Capsicum rhomboideum. Next base: position 121,424,062 of record CP124711.1, read on the forward strand.
GAGTTAAAGGCATATATCGAAATGGCATAGTAGATGTTTGTGGTCACAGGTGATTAAGTACTCCTAAAAACGTCACCAATAAAAAGGGTAAGGGGATTTGGAAAGAAAGGATGTGAAATTTGCCAGAGGTGCATAAGAGTTTCATTTCATATTGTTCCCATTGAAATACCTATTATTATTCTAGACCGACAAGTGAAAAAGCTAATAAGTAAAGACGTAAGTTTTGTAAGAGTTCTTTGGAGAAATCAACAAGTCGAAGAGATCGCATAAGAAGTTGAGAAAACAAAAATGATGAAATCGACGTACCCATATTTGTTTCAAATGGAAGAAAAGGTTCCAAATGTGGAACTATTAAGTGTCTATGTCTACGTATGCTATTATCGAGATGCAATTGTTGTAATTGAAGCGACATCGTTAACATTCGAGGATGAATATTTCTAAGGGGGGGGGGGAGAATGTAACACGCTATACCTTCCCAACCCTATGTGATGACGTTGAACAATGGTTACTTAGGTGTCGAGATGCCATGAGTAAGTAATTTGTAATGTTAGTGATGAGAAAATTGAAATTTGGCCTCGTACATGTGATTAGCCCTTCGTAGGAGGTGTTTTGTGATTTTTGTGGAGCATTTGTGGGGTTAAAAACTAGGCTTGGAGGTCCTCTAAACAAAGGATATTAAAGGTAATAAGTAAGTTAAAGAATAAGACTTGAAGTATCTAACCAAACCCACGAAGAAAAGTCGAAAAATGAAATTTTCAAAAAATTGGAATGGGTCGCGCCAGAGGGCGTACCATGCCGCTCTGGGCTAAAATTTATAGTCCAGAGGCAGCAAGCTGGCGCGCCCAAGGGAGTGACAGGGTGGTTTTGCCCATTTTTTGAAAGTTGGAATTTTTCTAAGTCCCAAGGTTGCCCGGGGACATACCGGGCCAAATTTTACCACGTTTCTTTTACAACCATGAGCATATACATGGAATGAGTGATGTATTATAATGGTATGATGAAATTACTCGAGAATGAATTTGGCATCAAAATGACGATTTTACCCTTGTAGTTAAAATAAGCCATACGTGGCTAGAATTTCTTGTTTTTGGAATTGAGGCTACGAGTATGAATTACGTGAGTGGGAATATTGTCGTAACGAATATGAAATGAATTAAACATGATAAATTATTGATTTTATTGGGTTAAGTAAATTGGGCTCAAAAGAGGCCCAAAATGAGGCAAAAGACATGGGCCAAGAATGGGTCAAATGACCCATTCTTCCTTTGACTAATTAATAATTGAGCAAGGTGGATAAAGAGGACTTCAAGGCTCTATAAAAGGGGCACAAAAATCAGATTTTAACCCACAAAATACACATGCTTTTCTATCTTTTTTTCTAGAATTCTCAAGAAAGCTTCTTTGGCTCTCAAAACCCTAAGGCACTTCTTGGAGCAAGATCATCAATTTTCAAGCTTAGGTAAGTGATTATTCTTATGGATTAATATATTATATGCATGGGAAATTATGTAAATCATGTTGGTTATGCTTGGAAGTGTTGAATATGGCACTTTGTGTTTTTGTAAAAGATGTGCCATCTATGGAATTTAAACTTGAAATATGACTTGTGGTTTTGATGAAAGAGCATGGTATGGATGAAATATCAACATGTATGGTGTGATTATGTTATTAAGCTTGTTATTTTTTTATAAGTGTAAATTATGGGATTTTGGCTGATTTGTTGTTGTGAGGTGTATTGAAGTAAATTGATGGAATAATTGTGATGTGGTGGTGATGGAGAAGTGTAAAGTATGAACTTGGTGTGACATGCTATTGGTTATCATGTATTGGTCAATGTATGGAATATTGTGGGATTATTGGTATGATGATTTCATCAATGGTATTGTCATGGGGGAAATGTCATGTTAAATCCAAATATGTAACTTATTGTCGTTATATGCCATTGTAAGGTAGTTGGTGGTTAATGTTGGTTCCGTTATGTACTTGTGTTGTAGAGTGAAACATAAGGAAGGAGCGGGACTATTGTAAGCACACTTAATATTGTAGAATCGTATTGAGAATACAAGGTATGTAAGGTTCCTTTTTCCATATCCTTCTGCAACACGTTGTTCACATTGACATTGGACTTGTTTCAATTCCGAGAGGCTTGAAGTATATCAATTCAGGTTGACGTATATTGTTATTCATATGTGCCCTATTCTTAGATGAATGATGATTCACTTACCTTTTATTCATTGACGGAAGTTCCAAAGATGTCATAACGTTGTAATTTCTAAAAGAACCATCTCAAAGAGAGTAGGATGTAAGAGAATCTATTTATTCTTGAGAAGCATTTTTCCAATCATGTCATGTTCCAAAGTCCTATAGTATGATGATTATCCTTGTACCAATCCTTCATAAGTAAAAGTACCAATCTCATAAGAGTAATAAAAGAGGTGATGTGCAAGTTAGTATAATTATTCCTCATGAGTGAAGATGTCAATCTCATGAAGGAAAGGAGTGAAGCGAGATGTGTATATAAGTGTGAGCTTTAGTGTCCTGATCTTTAATGTGTCACTCTCATAACTATGTAAAGGGTATAAGATTGTAAGAAGTAATGCGCATGGTTACTATATGTTTCATTGAGTATGGATCACATTCTAGAGGGTATAAGTTCAATATGGAAATATCCCAAGATTATGCTTTGTCATTTATTATAGCCCACCAAAGGTAGAGGCCCGGTATCATATACTTACTTATATAAGATCTCATAAGAAGAGTGAAGGAGGTAAAGTGCGAGCTAATATATCTATCCCTTACAAGTTAAGGTGTTAATCTCATGAAGTATAGGAGTGAGGTAAAGCATATTTGTGTGTTTCAAATAGTGTTATGATCTTCAATATATCAATCTCTTATAAGTGAATGAATCAATCTCTCCCAAAGTAAGAACTCACATGAGAGTGGATGTATGTTAACCCACCATGAGAGTGAATGTATGCTAACCCACCATGAGAGTTGATGTATGTCAACCCACCATGAGAGTGGATGTATGGTAACCCACCATGATAGTAGATGTATGTTAACCCACCATGAGAGTGGATGTATGTCAACCCACCATGAAAGTGGATGTATGGTAACCCACCATCAGAGTGGATGAATGTTAACTCACCATGAGAGTGGATGTATGTTAACCCACCATGAGAGTGGATATATGTATGTTAACCCACCATGAGAGTGGATGTACGCTAACCCACCATAGAGTGGATATATGCTAACCCACCATAGGAGTGGATGTAGGTTAAACCACCAATAGTGTGGATGTACGTTAATAAAGTAGATGTATGTTATATTATTACCCTACCACTAGAGTGGATGTGTGTAGATGAGTGTTATTCTTTTACAACCTGCTAACCAAGTAGATGAACAATAGTGGTAATGAACATAGAAGCAAGAAAGAATCTCTTGCATATAGAAGAATCTATTGGAGGCAAGTCTCTTGAGTGAAGGTAATTTCCCTTGAAGGAGAGTAATTATAAAAGATATTATATAAAATGATGGTTTATCCACATTGACTATTCTTTCATATTTCATTCTATTGATATTCTCATGTATGATGCTATTTATTATAAGCCTTACATACTCAGTACATTCTTCGTACTGACCCCCTCGGGGGACTTACCTTACATGTTACAGGTGCAGGCATTAGTAGACCTCCTTCGTAGACTGTGGATCATTTGCAGAGTTTTGGTGAGCTCCAATTGGTTCGGAGCCTCCTGAGTGATAGTTATATATTTGTTTTGGTGTTATAAATGTTGTATAAAGCGGGGACTTGTCCCGACTGTTAGTTGGTCTTGTAAATGCATTTGTTAGAGGCTTTTGTAGACCTATGTGGGTATATGGATGTAAGAGACAAATGTCTGTTTTGACTTGATGGCCCCAATGGCCAAGTTTTATAAATATATATATATAGCATATGTTCCATGTTCATTTTTTCTGCTTAGTTGCATAAGGTTTAATAAGATTCATATGAGGATATGCATACGATGGTTCATGAGCAAAGATTGGTTCTCTCGGGCCATATCGGCTTCGGGTGCCAGTCCGGTTCGAATGGGATTTTGGGTCGTGACATTATTGATAGCGAAGAATGAAGCGGGATATTGTAGACTTTGTGACCAAGTAGAAAAATTTCCAATAGGTCAAGTATGAACATCGAAAACCTGGTGGTACCTTTCAAAGGATGCCCATTTCGGAATGGAAGTGGCAAAGGATAACTATGGACTTTGTAGTTGGTCTCCCTAAGACCTTGAGGAAGTGCGATTCTATATGGGTCATTGTTGATCAATTGACTAAGTCATCTCACTTCATTCTAGCAAGAGTGGATTATAATGCGGTTAAGCTGGCCAAAATTTATATGATTTTTGAAATGGTGGAGAAAGTACTCTTTAAAGTTTCTCCCATGAAGGGTGTGATGGGTTTTTGTAAGAGGGGAAAATTGAGTCCAAGGTACATCGGACCCTTTGAGGTTTTGAAAGGGATAGGAGTTGTACATATAAAATGGTATTGACTCCTAATATGTCCTGCATTCACCCGATATTCCACGTGTCTATGCTAAAGAAATACCATGGAGATGGGGACTACATCATTCATTGGGACCCCGAGTTATTTGATAAGGAGTTATCATATGAAGAGGAACCAATTGCGATATTGAGTAGAGACATGAGAAAGTTGAGGACTAGAGTCATTCGATGTGTGAAGGTTCAATAGACGAACCGTACTATTGAAGAAGCAACTTGGGAGACAGAGGCTGATATGCGCAAGCGATATCCGATACATTTTTATTGACCTAGGTAATTCTTTCTAAATTTTGACATCTCGATTTATTTGTCATTCGGGGATGAAGAAGGGGTAAATTGATATCTAATGTAACGACCCAATTCATCATTACACTGAAAATAGGAAGTGAAAACCCCACCTAATTTCACTTATGTGTTTTTTAAGGAATTCAAGGCTAGCTTAGTATTCAAAAAATTTTAAGGGTGTATTACTCTTGGAAAATCTAGTGTTGATGTGAGCATTTGTAGGGATGTTTGACTAGATTTCTAGATAGATAACGTGTTTAGGAAACCGTGGAACCTTTTGACACTTAAAATAAAGTTATAGAACTCCAGTTATAGAGTTTATAATGGAAGAGTTGGTTCGCAATGTTGTAATTCGAGGAGTGCATTGTGAAATGGACAAAATTGGGGAGAGGTCCCGAGTTTCTTCTCGGGACCGCTGCAGCAAAAAACAAAACAGCTACATCGGTACTGCTGCATAAAAAAGGGTACCACTACAGCGGTAGCCTTTATAGCATCGCGAACCGCTACAATGGTAAATTTACTGCTGCAGTGGTAAAACACAGTAACTTTTTAGTTTTAAAACCCAGAAAATATTTTTATTTCCACTTTTGTAAAAACGAATAAGCACTTAGCAAAGGGCGATTTTCTGCAAATTTTGGGAGTTTCATCTTTGATGGTAAGGTTTCTTTATACTCTAAACTTGAATTACTTCTTAAAATTCTTAAGAATCGCTAGAAACTTATCCATGTTAGAAATTGATGTTTAGCCCTAATTCATGAAATTAATGCAAACTTGTGGGAATGAATATAAAATCAGTAGACAATGACTCTAAGGTGTTAGAAAACACTAATGAAAGTATAATCTTAGTTGTTCATGCTAAATGAGGTAGGATTCATGAGGTTTAAAGGTAGAAAAACCCTAAGATGATGAATTAAGAAAAAATTAGGATTAAAAGTTGTTAGTTATTAATCTCTAGTGGTTAAAAGGGATAAATTGATTGAAATGAGTGTGTCATTTTGTTGTTATAGATCAAGAACAAGTTGAAAGGGAAAGGAAAGGCAAGCTTGTGGCTTAGAGGTGATTTTGAGCAAGGAATCGAGGTAGGTTACGGTTTATTGTAGCAATTAGACTTGCTTGACTCTGTGCTTATATGTGAATAAAGTAGTTGTGATTTCTTTTGAGCACTACTTGTGATTATTGACTACATTGCATACTCATACACATTGATGTTGTTGAAATGATGATAATGATATCCAAATTATGATGTTCATGATATTATTGACGATGATGATGTTGTTGAGATGGTAATGATGATGATGATATTATTGAAGTCATGATGTTCATGATGATGTTGATGAGATCGAGAAGAGAAAGAGATGATGTACATATCTTGCATACATACATTCATTCATGTGCAATGAATGTTCGGCTATAGCCATATTGTGTAATGCAACTTGTTGCTGAATTTAACTAAGTGTAAATATACATGAGTTGAATTTGTATTTCCTCTAAAATGAAGTGTCATAATTGTGTGTTTGTCTTTGATTATAAGTTCGGTGATGATCACTTTACACTTAATTATTTTACTTATTTATATGGTGTCGGGTTGAGTCGACCTATGATGCCTACCAGTACTTGTTGATGTACTGATGCTACTTGTGCTCTTCTTTTTGTTGAGTGCAGAGCATGTTCCGACATTTGAGCCAAGACCTCGACTTTAGCCAATAGTTTCAGACTCAGGTTCAAGGGTGAGCACCATGACCGGGCAGCCATTGAATCTTCTGATTATGTTCATGTCCCTTGTTTTGGGACTAAGAATTTTTGCATTTTCTTCGTATTTTGGATAATCTATTAGTTACCTGTTTAGACATTCTTAGTTGTTGATCTAGGGCATATTTATACACCCTATTGTCGTCTTCGACCCATGTTTACCTTAGTTTTGAGAATAATAAGTGCGTATTTTGTATTTTTTTGATAGAATATTTGATGTTGTGCTAATAAATATGATTAGACCTTGTAGGTGAAAGTTACGACTATATGGAGCATTTTTGGCATGGAAAGCAAGGCTTGGAGGACTTATGAGCAAAGGATATTTAAGAGAAGAGGCAAGCCAAAGATTTGAAATTGAAGAATCCAACCAAATCCGCAAAGAAAAGTCGAAGAAAGAACAAAAATTGAAGTTTAAGGGCCAGGCGCGCCCAGGGGCGTGCCGGGCCGCTTTTGACAGAAATTTGGCTCAGATGGACAGCAGAGGGGCGCGCCAAGGGGTCTGCCTGGAAGCTATTGCCCAAATTTTTGGAGGCAGAAATTTTTCGAAGTGTCTGGCGCTTTAGGTAGCATGCCTGGCCGCTTTTTGGCAATTTTTGACTCCGAATTCTAGTCTATAAATAGGGCTCTTGGGTTATTGTATCAAAAATTCCATCTTGGTTGGACTACTTTCTTGGAGATTTGGAACATCCAATTTATGGTTAATTCTTCTTTTCATCTTTTATTTATTTTTATGAATTTTTATCAAAGTAGGATGTTAATTCAATTTATGAGTTGCTAAAATCCTTCATTCTTGGGGTTGAGGCTATGAACATGAATCTCGTGAGTTGAATATTATTGGTTTTTGCTGAAATTTATCAATTTGTGGTTATTCTTATACGCTTGTTTATACTATTTGAATGCTTGATCACCATTGAAATAAATCACTTGTCTTGAGGTGAACTCGAGAGCGAAACGGAGAGATAGAATGGGGAATATAAGGAGCGCGATCTTTACTCGAGGACGAGATTCCAAGAGATTGATATGCGGTTAGGACCGAGAGGTACCTAATTCGCCACACTTGTTCAAATACGGGAAGACAACTTAATGGCGTTAGAGTTGGTTAAATCTATCCCCACTCAATGATGCAGTTAGGTTTCCAATTTCTAATAGAAGGTTGTAGTTTGGAGACGAATATAATCATAATATTAACCTCGTGATCAATAACCAAGATAAACGACTCAAATTGCTTAAACCAGTAATATTCAAGTACTAGAGATGATTAACTGAGTGCCTTGACCCTGAGAATTTATTTTTTATTGACTTTTATATCATATTTACGGTAACTGAAGTTACGGAAGAAAAGATAGTAGTTTATATTCCACAATCATTTAATTTTTAGTAACAAATCCCTTGTTCTTTTCGCTACACTAGTTTTTAATTATTGTTTGACGTCTAAAATTGAATTCTGTTGACGAAAGTCCCTTGGGTTCGATATCTGGATCTTTTAAAGGATCCATTATATTACTTGAACAATCATATGCACTTGCGTGTATAGATGGGTCGCAACAAGTTTTTGGCGCCGTTGCCGGGGACTTTCAAATAAATAGATTTCCGTTCTTGACGTTTTTACTTTAATTTTTAGCTAAGTGTTGACAACTTGATCTTAGCTGTTCTATTTTAGGGTTTACTTCATCTGAACGCTGGCAAGGAACAAAGATTTGGTAACCCCGCAGTCTGAACCTGAGAGATACTTTCATAGATTGAGGAGACAGACTGCAGATTACCCAATCCAGCAGTTTGAACTGGCTGACAAAGGCATACGGGGTGATCCCGTAAGAATTGAGGATCAAGAGGAATACCTAAGAAATCCAATTGATCCTGTGGACCCAGTAGGAAATAGACGTGAGCTGGTAATTATGGTAGCTAGGACAGTTCGCGATGTGGCAATCCCACTCACTATTAATATTACCTCCAGTATTCAAAAATCGGCAGCTGGAGGTAGATTTGAGCTTAAACAGAACATGGTGCAACTCTTGCACTCAAGTGGACAGTTTACAGGTGTTCCTCATGAGGACCCGCAGAGGCATATCCAAAATTTTTTTGGAGATCAGTGACACATATATTCTTGTGGGTGTATCTTCGGATTATGTGAGACTAACTTTGTTCCCTTTTTCTCTGTTGGGGGAAGCAAGGAGGTGGTTGGATGCAGAGCCGGCGAATTCTATCACTATTTGGGATGATCTTGCTCGTAAATTCTTAATAAGGTTCTTTCTGTCCGAAAAGATAGCAAAGCTGAGGAGTGAGATATTGAGTTTCAGATAGAGAGATGATGAAAATTTGTACCAAGCTTGGAACAGATTCAAATCCATGTTGAGGGATTGTCCTCATCACCACCATGCAAATGAAGTGTTGGTGCATACTTTTATTGAGGCTCTCGACCCCAACACTAAAATTCTACTTGCTTCAGCTGCAGGTGGACATGCTTTAGAAAAGACTTACGATGAATTGTATGCTTTGTTGAATCATCTTTCGCAGGGAAATCCAGATTGGCATGGTGATAATTCTAGAATTTCCACAAAAAAGGTTGCTGGGAAACTAAAGGTGGATGCAGTCATGACATTATCTGCCCAAATTTTAGCCATGCAAAACATGATGAACAATCACTTCAGCAGTTTAAATTTGGGGCAACAACAAGCTCCCGTACATGCAGTACAACAACATGGGTCTGTGGGGTATGATGTATGTGGGAACAGGGACCATACCAGCGAGTTGTGCAGTGCGAATCCGGATTCCGTGAACTTTGTGGGTAATGCCCAAAGAGGAGGTGGAGCACAAAATTATGGAAAAACTTACAATGCTGGGTAGAAAAATCACCCAAACTTATCTTGGGAAAGTAATCAAAATCAGTATAGGCCTCAAAGATATGCACCACAATACAACCAACAGTAGGGTTAAGGTAATCAAATGGGTGCTAAGCCCGACAATATGAGCATGGAAGATATGTTGAAGCAGATTATGGCGGACTAAGCTAAGCTGGCAGCAGATGTGAGGAACAATCAGTTGGCTACTCAAAATTTGGAGAAGAAAATTGGTCAGTTAGCAAATGCACAGAATACAAGGCCTCAAGGAGGTCTTCCAAGTGATACTAATCCTAACCCAAAGAAGGTGAGTGCTATGGTTACTAGTAGTGGTAAGCAGTTAGAGGATACAGCTCCACCAGCAAAAGAATTGGAGCCGAAAGAAGTTGTGGTTGAAAACGAACAAGTTGAGTCTGACAAAAGCTCCAAAGATGAGAAAGTGGTCCAAAGTGTAAAGTTACCTCCTCCTTTTCCCCAGAAGTTCAAGAAGTAGAAGGAGGACGAATGCTTTGGTAAGTTCATTGAATTACTTAAACAAGTGCACATTAATTTTCCACTTGTGGATATCTTGCAGGGTATTCCAAAGTATGCTAAATTTGTGAAGGATATTGTGGAAAACAAGAGTAAATTGACCGAGTAAGCCACAGTTGCACTTGCTGAGGAGTGCAGCTCTCGCATTCAAAATCATTTACCTACTAAGCTGAAGGATCCCGAAAGCTTCACTGTAAAAATTACTCTGGGCGATCGTGTTTGTGCTCGTGGGTTGTACGATTTGGGGGCTAGTATTAGTCTGATGCCTATTCCGACTTTCAAGGAGTTGGGTTTGGGTCGTCCTAAACCTACTACTATTATTTTGCAGCTTATAGGCTGATCCGTGACTAGATCGGATAGTATTGTTGAGGATGTTCTGGTTCAAGTGGGTTCGTTGATCTTTCTGGTTGATTTTGTGGTGCTTAATTTTGAGCCTGACCCAAAAGTTTTATATATTCTGGGGCATCCATTTCTGGCCACAGGGGGTGCGATCATTGATGTAGTAGCAGGAAAATTAACTATGCGAGCTCATGATAAGGTTGAGGTCTTTGATGTATATAGGACTTTGAAGCTACTAGAAATTTATGAGAACTTGTCAGCTATTACAACTATAGATTTGGCAGCTGAAAGCATCCACACTTTTTTGACATATCCCTTGGAAAGAATTTTGATGGGGCAAGATATTTTTGATGATGCGAAAGCTAATGAAATGGTGCAGTTTCTTGATTTTATGGGCATCTATGCCAAAGAGGGTGGATGGGAACCTTTAAATCGTTCACTCGGACCTCCACCCAAGCCTTCAATTGAGGAGGCCCCGAAGCTTGAATTAAAAGAACTTCCATCTCATCTCAATATGCTTTCTTAGGTGACAATGAAACCTTTCCCATTATTCTTGCAGCAAATTTATCAAGGGAACAAGTCGATGCAGCATTGTTGATACTCAAACGAAGGAAGAAGGCTATTGGATGGCAAATGTCTGACATCCATGGTATTAATCTGGGTTTGTGTATGCATAAAATTTACATGGAGGAAGGGCATAAGCTGAGTGTGCAACACCAACGACGCTTGAATCCAGTAATGAAAGAAGTGGTAAGGAAAGAGGTAATTAAGTGGTTAGATTCGATGGTAATTAAGGAAAAGGGTGCTGCACCTCTAGCAGGATGTGGCCCGGAGGATGACGACTTCCTCGATTGACCAGGGAGCTCCTTACACCCTACTCTTGCCTTATTTAATTTATGTAGCATTGCGGATAATGGTAATCTCTTAAGTGTGGGGTGGGGTGTTATGGGATTCCCTTTATATGTGTATATATGTGTTTTTAGTTATTTTATTTTGGGTTCCTTAGCCTTTGTTTTCTGTTCTTTTACTAAGGACAGTCCCTTTGAACTGTAGAAAAGCACAACAAGTTTTTTTTTTTTAGATTGAGTCTTTTAGTCATAGTATTAGGAGCTTTGCTCTATGATGGATGGATGACGACCGTCTTAAGAGTAAATTAGTCATGTTATTATTGGGTGTTCTTGCTTGCTATGTAATTACGCATACACATCCGGTATAATTGGGGAACATGCTAAGTTATACAATAGCAAGTGTTGAAACATCTAATGCTCACTTAGTCGACTTAATAAGTTGCTTAATGTTGAACTCGTGCATGACTTCGTATAAACTTTATGGTGAGCCTGCTTGAGTTAAAACATGTGCCATGTGTGAGTGAGATTTTTGTGATATTCCATGTGCATATTGATGTCTATAACTTGCCCGGTGTGTTTGCAAAGCGAAATAAAGAGTGTTGAGTTTAGGAGATGATATAGGCATCTCTTTGATAGCCATGTTCTATACCTACTTTATCTACCCTTTTTTGCATGATCTTAGTTAGCCCCGTTGAGCCTTTAGCCTATTCTTTGGTAGCCTTATATGTAGCTTAATCCTTTTCTTTCAAATTAACCGTAATTTGATCCAAAACTCCTAAGCGCTTTAATTGAGAAATTAAGATGTTAATGAGTGTAAAAACTGAAGAAGAAAAAAATGAAGTTGAAGCCCCAAGTAAATAGCTTTTGGTGTCTGAAAAAGTTTATGTGTTGTTGGTAGAGAGTAATGTAACAAAAAGAAAAATTGACCAAAAGAAGTGAATCATGTGTTGATAGCAAATTCTCCCTACCTAATACGTGTAAGCTAACTTAAATTGATGGGGCAAAACAAAAGAGAATTGGGAAGACAAAAGTGGTGTAAAATAGGTTGTTTGGAGGTGATCTTAAAGTGAATTGTAGTGTCTTAAAGCGCTTATGGAAGATAGTCACTATTCTTAACCAAATAGTTCCTACCTGTCCTTTAGCCTACATTACAACCCTTAAAGTCTTACTTGATCTTGAGCTTTGACATTCTGATATTAGTGGAGTACTACACTAAGGGCAAGCTTATGGTTCATCTTGTGTTGAATGTGAATTATTTTTGAGAGTGAGAGGACTGTTATTCATGCACCCATTCAATAATTACTTTGAATGAATTAAGTGAGATGTTGGGTGATTCTCTTGTGGTGAGGGCGCATGTTTAGCAAAGTGTGGTGATCCATTGATAACGTGTCATGCATGAATTCGCAACTAGTAGAGTTGTTTTGTGAGGATAGGTCGTTTCAATTTTCTATTCACTTGTTGGTGATATTAGCATGTTAGTTGCATAAATTGATGAAGGTAGTTGTGTAGCTATGCTTGAATGCCTATTGTTTGTTGGTTGTCTAAAGTCGCCTTGGGTGATTGTGGTTTTTGTTTGAGGACAAACAAAGTTTAAGTGTGGGGTGGTGATCTAGGGCGTATTTATACGCCCTATTTCCATCTTTGACCCATGTTTACCTTAGTTTTGGGAGCAATAAGTGCGTATTTTGTATTGTTTTGGTGAAATATTTGATGTTGTGCTAATAAATGTGATTGGACCCTTGTAGGTGAAATTTACGACTATGTGGAGCGTTTTTGGCTTGGAAAGCGAGGCTTGGACGACTCGAGCGAAGGATATTGAAGAGAAGAGGCAAGCGAAAGATTTGAAATTGAAGAATCCAACCAAATCCGCAAAGAAAAATCGAAGAAAGAAAAAAATCGGAGTTTAGGGGGCAGGCGCGCCTAGGGGCGTGCCGGGCTGCTTTTGACAGAAATTTTGCTCAGATGGACAGTAGAGGGGCGCGCCAAGGGGCGTGCCAGGCCGCTATTGCCCAAATTTTTGGAGGCAGAAATTTGGCTAAGTGTCTGGCGCGTAAGGTAGCGTGCCGGGCCACTTTTTGGCAATTTTTGATTCCAAATTCTAGTCTATAAATAGGGTTCTTGGGTTATTGTATCAAAAATTCCATCTTGGTTGGACTACTTTCTAGGCGATTTGGAACATCCAATTTAGGGTTAATTCTTTTTTTCATCTTTTATTTATTTTTATGAATTTTTATCAAAATAGGATGTTAATTCAAGTTATGAGTGGCTAAAATCCTTCATTCTTGGGGTTGAGGCTACGAACATGAATCTCGTGTGTTGAATATTATTGGTTTTTGCTGAAATTTATCAATTTGTGGTTATTCTTATATTCTTCTTTATACTATTTTAATGCTTGATCACCATTAGGATAAATCACTTGTCTTGAGGTGAGCTCGAGAGAGAAACTGAGAGATAGAATGGGGAATATAAGGAGTACGATTTTTACTCAGAGGAAGAGATTCCAAGAGATTGATATGCGGTTAGGACCGAGAGGTTCCTAATTCGCAACGCTTGTTCAAATACGGGAAGATAACTTAATGACGTTAGAGTTGGTTAAATCTATCCCCGCTCAATGATGTAGTTAGGTTTCCAATTTCTAATAGAAGGTTGTAGTTTGGAGACGAATATAATCATAATATTAACCTCGTGATCAATAACCAAGATAAACGACTCAAATTGCTTAAACCAATAATATTCATGTTCTAGAGATGATGTTCTGAGTGCCTTGACCCTGAGAATTCACTTTTTATTGATTTTTATATCATATTTGCGGAAACTGAAGTTACGGTAGCAAAGATAGTAGTTTATATTCCGCAATCATTTAATTTTTAGTAACAAATCCCTTGTCCTTTTCGCTACACTAGTTTTTAATTATTGTTTGACGTCTAAAATTGACTTCTGTTGACGAAAGTCCCTTGGGTTTGATATCCAGCTCTTTTAAAGGAGCCATTATATTACTTGAACGATCACGTGCACTTGCGTGTATAGCTGGGTCGCAACAGTTGTTCTTGTACACTGACTTCAGGTCCCGGTGATATAATAAATAGAGGATTTCACACTCTATCATTGACTTAATGAATTATTAGTTTGACATTCTTATTTAGTTAATTAATAATGGAGTTTGAGAAATTGTTAATGAGAAAGTATAAGATGAATGTGAATGTAATACTTGATTAGAGAGGGTTGGGTTAAGCATGGTTCTCCCACCATAGGTTAGGATGGGTGTCAATCATGACCATTTGGGTCGTGACATTAAGTAAGCTAATCTGAGCTTGTTTCATATTCATTTAGACTTCGGATATGTTGTGATAATATGTGAAAAATCCTCTACAATATTATTCTTTTGTTCACACTTTGATTACTCCATAAATTTTTTGGTGAACTGAAGCTCATTTGATATAAGTTTATTATGTCTTACAAATTATATGAACTATTTAGCTTTTTCGGAATGTAAAATTTTTCATATTAATTCATCTCCTATTCTTTGAAGGTCGTTTTGTCATCAAATTTCATATGTTGATGTCATTAAATTTTTCATAATTTATTTCATTTCAAGTGTGATTATCCACAAAAATAATATTATTAGAAATTAAATGAGATAAAATTATATTTATTTCAAAATGGTCAACAAAACGTGCGACAGATGTGAGATCTTATTCTCCATCTTCTAACACATTATCTCAAGAACCGTGTTGACTCTCTTGAAAATAATATTAATTTCATTAATAAATCATCTATAATCACACTGTTCTTCAGAAATTTCACGGTTCTCTTCCGTTTCTTTTTCCTGCAAATTTCAAAATCGATTTCATTTTCATTTTATTAAAATTTCCTCCTAAATATTCGTAAAGGATACATTAGTTAAATTTTATTTTTACACACACACACACACATATATATATAATAATTATATTAAAAAATTATTATAAAAAATTGAAACAAGAGAGGCAAACATAACAACAAAGAAAGTGAGTGCAATGAAATCAAACTTGACTGAAGATTTATATGATTGTCCCTTTACTTCTTTTTGATGAAATTACTTTGTAGATAAATTAATATAATTTGAGTGACTTTATTGATACAAACTAAACACTAGTGATTGGATAAGAAATTTGTTATAGTCGGATAACTTCTTAAGTTATTCACTCAACTTATGTACTACGTACGTTTCGTCCATTACATTTAAAATTTTCAATGCAATTAAGGAGAAAATCATGTAAAAATTTTCATTATATATTCAATTTCACTATGATTACCTGCAAAAATAACATTGTCAGAATTAAATGAGATAAAATAATACTTATTTTAAAATAGTCAACAAAAGGTGTAACAGATGTGAGATCACACTCTCCATCTTACAACTAAATATCTCAGTAATTTGTTAAATCGATTGAAATCAACATTAATTTCGTTTATATTTATATTAGATAGAAATCAAGTCAAAAACTGAAAAAGATTCTTCTATATAATCATATTAGATAGAAATAATGTGTCTTAATAAACAACGTACAATAATGGCTATAATTCTTAAAAGAAGACATGACTCTATTAGTCATAAATGTTAATAGTAATGAGATTGTTTTCCATTATTATATTAATAATTACAATTCAAAATCTCCCAAATGAATGCCCTTAATCCAATAAATGCAAAATATTTTGGCCAAACAAACTTCAGGTAGGAGAGCAAAAAACAAAACAACAATCTAAGACTAAATTTAGTTTTCATTCTAAGTAGCAAGCTTAAGAACATAACCTAAAAGATCACCTAAGGAAAAAGGAAAAACAATAAAACAATTATAGAAAAGAATCATATTGAAAACGCTCCTACCCCAACCCCTTCCTTCGCAGAGTCCGTATATTGAGACGAAAAACTTTAGATAAAGGGTTAAGCTCTCCGAAGCAGTCTAAAATCACTTCTTTTTACCTATAAATGCACTCACTTGATTCTACAATTCCATGACTATAAGGAGAATTTTTACCTGTGCATCCGAGAATTCTCTTCCTTTGCTTTCAAATAGAGTTTTATTCGTTGAACCTCCATATCTATTGATTTTGTCTTTGATTTAAGCCAAGAGAGTATGTTGAATAGTATTAGATATTCCTTCATCCTCGATTTAAAATCTTGATTTGAGATCTCCTTTGCATGTGCATTTTAACAGACATTTCTCATTTACTTAATCTTGATTCTTTGAATTTGTGGTGTGTATAGATGCATTTCACTTGTCTTTAACAAGATCTGCCTTGTACTAATGACAATCTTTTCTAATCCGTTGTTTCTATGTGTTTACTTTTACCTTCACTTGATCGCCCTTATTCTCAAATTTGTGATTAGGATTTTGTCGACATTTAATAATCTCTTTGTTGTGATTGATAGTTTTTGAATTAAATAAAAACTAATTGTACTTGCTACTACTTAGAAAATGTCAAAAATTAATTCAAGTTTTTGACAAATCAAAACTCAAAACTACCATTTACCAGTGGTGCGTCTGTTATTTACTCCTGATTATGCCCTTGTTCCTCCAAAGCTTCCTATTGTTGTCAATGCAGGATATTTATATTTGTATTGGGTAAAGGGTGTCCAAGGTTATCAAGAAAATGATAGGACCTTTTGTGAGCAAGTGAGTTATAATGAGACGAAAGTATGGTACCTGCGGCTAATGAAATCTCGAGAGTGACTATGTACAATGAAGGCATCACCGTGGCAGAATCGAGGATGACGTGGAAGAAAAGGATAGGGGATAGAAGTGTTAAGACCAGCAACAACGTGGATGCCCAGTGTACCCCTCTGACACAAGCAGAAGGTATATTGGTAAGTGCCTGCAATGGATAGGACATCTGGCATCATATCATTGGGCATAGTACTATAGGAAACCCATTTCGAAGGGTTACTATTCGCCTATTGAACCGTATAAATAGGGATCCCCTCTCACTCTATAAATCTTCTGGAATCAGAATTAACAATACAATATACTGTTTTTCATGCTCCTTAAGCTGTGTTTTTCCCTTTGCTCTTATCTATACATTTTTGCTCCTGTGGAAGGCTTCTAATTGACGGATAACGCTGTTTGGGACCTTGCTTCACCGATTTGTTTGTTATCTTAGTTTTATCTTGTTTTCCTTATGTTTTGAGAATTATCTTCTATGATCTTTCATTATAAAAATGATCAATCCACTGGTAACTTGCGTAACAGGGTTAGATTTGACATACGTGCTCTTGACTTCATATACAAATTCAACTGTGCTATTTTTAAGGTAAACAGTTTGGCGTCCACCGTTGGGCCTAAGCAATTGTGTGTGGATCTAACATTTTTGTTGCATCAACGTGGTGTTTGTGTATCTTTCTGGGAGAAAGTAGAGGACAAACAACATAAGCATGGAGTAGAGATGTACGCAAGTGCTGATATAAGAACAACCATGGAAAGGCTCGATATGGAGATAGAAAGGAAGCTCGCTGTACTAGAATTAGGAATTGCAAGCATCCGGAAGGTATTGAGTGGAGTTCTGGCTGAAGAAGGGGACAATGATTCAACCCATGAGGAGCTCGAAACTGGCAACAACATGTTTAACATCTATAAGAAGGTACTTGAAAAAGGATTCATAAGATACGCTCCCAACTGAGTCGAACACCAGGAGGATTTGGCGAAGTGAACAGGGAGGAACTTGAGTGGGTCTTTGCTCAGACATTATTTTGTATCGAAGACCAACAAGAAATGAAGGCATATATATAATAGGGCCAGACCATAGGTATGTAACCAAGGGACCACGCTTCGATAGGAATCAACAAAGTAAATTTTCAGATCACCAACAATGGCAAGACGATGAGATGCTAAGAATAGTGTTGAAGGATTGAGATATTTGTTGTTATTGTTTCTTTTTTAATTTAGTATTTTTATTTTTGAAATTCAGTTAGTTAGTTGAGATAGAATAGGAGTTTATTTAGTACCCTAGTTGAAATAGAATAAGAGTTCTTTTATCTATTTATTTTCTAAGACATGAATAAATAATACAAGCTGAATATTTTTTGGCCTATCGTATCCTTTCTTCTTCTCTATAGAACAACAAATGGTATCAACAGCTATTTGATTCTAAGGTCTTGTGAGTTAGAGAAGACCCATAAAAGAAAACCTCCGTAAAAGACAATACTGTTATGGCTTCCAGCAATTTCTCAACTCCTTCACCCTTAATTTTTTCTGGTGAGAATTATGCAATTTGGGTTGTTAAAATGAGAACTTATTTACGAGCATACGATTTGTGGGAAGTGGTAGAGGTTGGAGGAGAGCCAAATCCTTTGCCAAATAACCTAACTATAGTGCAAATAAAGAATCACAAATAAGAGGTTTCAAGAAACTTTAAAGCTCTCTATTGCATATAGTCAGCACTTTCGAAAGTAATTTTCACAAGAGTTATGGTGAGTGAGACGGCAAAGGAGGCTTGGGACAAGTTGAAAGAAGAATTCCAAGAAAGTGACAAGACCAGGCAAATAAAAGTGATAAATTTGAGAAGAGAGTTTGAAATTCTCAGAATGAAGGATCTTTGAAACCATTGAAGAATTCTCCAACAAGTTGATGAAGGTTGTAAACTAGATCATACTTTTGGGAGAAGAGCTTATAGATTCAAGAATCTTTGAAAAGGTTCTTGTTAGTTTATCTGAAAAATTTGAAGTAAAGATCTCTTCACTCAAAGATTCGAAGGATCTCACAAAAATGTCACGTTTAGAACTTGTACATGCTCTTCAAGCTTAAGAGCAGAGAAGATCCTTAAGGCTAGAAGAAGCTGCTGAAACTGCTCTTCAAGCCAAGTTCAAAGGGAAGATACAGATGCAACACGAAGGTAAAATATCAGGAACTTCGACTAATTTTAGTAGAAAAAATCAAGGTGATTCTCTCAACGGAGTCAACAAGAAAGAAAACTTTCCATCATGTAAGTACTGTAGAAAAACCAATCATAAAGAGGATGATTGCTGGTTTAAGGGGAAGAAACCATCTCTTCAATGCAGATATTGCAATAAGCTTGGTCATATTGAAAGGTTTTGTAGAGTGAAGAAGGAGAACAACCAACAAACTCAAAAAGCCAATGTTTCAGAAGTTGAGGGACATGAGGAGTTTGTGTTTACAGAGATGGTAGTAATGAGATTGGATGATGAAAACATATGGTTTCTGGACAGTAGTTGCACTCAACACATGACCAGCAAATGAGAATTTTTTACGAAGTTGGAATCTGCTAAAGGTCGTGTCAAGTTGGCTGATAAAAGCAAGTTGGAGATTGTTGGTAAAGGAACTGTGGCAATTAAAGCTCCCAAAGGTACTAAATTTATTCAAGATATTTTGTTGGTACCTGATCTTGATCAAAATCTGTTGAGTGTTGGTGAAATGCTAGAACAGAATTATATGTTACTGTTCAAAGACAAAAAATGTGTTGTTTCTGAACCTAGTGGCCATGAAGTGATCACTGTCGAAATGAAAAAAAAGATGTTTTCCTTTGAATTGAAAATCAAATGCTGAGCAAGTTTGTCGAAGTAGTAGATGTGAGCAGGATTCAAAATTATGGTACAAAAGACTTGGCCATTATAACTTGAAATCAATTCAATATGCTCAAAGCATGATTTAGTAAAAGACTTACCTGAAATTGAGTTATGTTCAGAAGTGTGTGAAAGTTGTCAACTAAGAAAGCAACGTAGACTGTCTTTTCCAAAATCAGCAACATGGAGAGCAAGTGAGAAGTTACAACTTGTTCATTCAGACATTTGTTGACTAATGAAAACTACTTCACTCAATGGCAGCAAGTATTTTATTCTTTTTATAGAAGATTTCACTCGAATGACCTGGGTATATTTTCTTAAGCAAAAGCTTGAAGTTTGTTGTTTTTAAGAAGATTAAAGTTTTTCGTGAAACTCAAAGTGGATGCTTGCTAAAAACTCTTCGAACAGACAATCGAAAGCAGTATACTTCAACTAAATTTCATTTGTTTTGTGATTATATGGAAATTGAGCATCAACTTACAGTCACTAACTCACCCGAGCAAAATGGAGTTTTTAAAAGAAAAAATCGGTCCATTCTTAAGATGGGTAGGTGTATGATTTTTGAGAAAAAGTTACCATAGTCTTTTTGGGCGTAGGTGGTAAATAAATCAATTTATCTGCAAAATAGACTGCCAACGATGGCCGTGGATGGGATGACACCAGTTGAAGCTTGGAATGGCATAAAACCATCAATTAGTCATTTAAAGGTGTTTGGTTCCTTCTGTTATACTCATGTACCATCTGTCAAACAGAGTAAGCTTGATGAAAAATATATAAAAGGAATTTTGGTTGGTTATAGCTCTATCTCTGAGGGCTATAAAATCTACATTATTAAATCTGGGAAAGTTTTTGTAAGTCGAGATGTGAAGGTGGATGAAGAAGCTTATTGGGATTGGAATATCTCTCAAGTCAGAAAGATGGTTGTTGAACCTACTTTCCAAAATCCAAGTGAAGACTTGGAAGCAGAGAATGATGAATATTTTGCTGTTAGAGGCACCAGGCCATTGGATGAAATTTATGAAAGATGTAATCTTGTTGTCATGGAACCTTCAAACTTTTAAGTTGCCAGCAGGGTTGAAACTTTTAAGTTACCAGCAAGGTTGAGAATGGAAGCAAGCGATGAAGGAGGAAATAGCCATGATTGAGAAGAACGAGACATGGAAACTTGTTGACAAACCTGAAAATAAGCAAGTTATTAGAGTTAAATGGGTGAACAGAGTGAAACTGAATCCGGATGGATCTATCAGCAAGCACAAAGCAAGGTTGGTCGTTAAAGGTTATTCTCAACAGCCTGGAGTTGATTACTCGAATACTTTTGGACACCATCAGAATTTTGATTGCATTGGCAGCACATATGAAGGGGAAAATCTAGTATTTAGATGTCAAATCTGCCTTCTTGAATGGCTTTCTAGAAGAGGAGATTTATGTAGCTCAACCAGAAGGTTTTTTGGTTCAAGAAAGTGAAGGCAAGGTATATAAGCTTCAAAAAGCTTTATATGGGTTGAAGTAGGCTCCGAGGTCTTGGTACAGCAGAATTGATGCTCAATTGAGCAACCAAGGTGTCACGCCCCGAATCCCATCTGGACATGATTGGCACCCGTAGCCGATAAGGCCCGAGAGAACTAACCTTTGCCTATGTTCAATCATATGCATATCATAATCATAACCACCATTGCGTAAGAACATGGAATACGAATAAAGGCAAACATGGGACATATTTATACATATATATAAAACTTGGCCGTTGAGGCCATCTAGTCAAAACAACATAAGTCTTTTACACTGATACACCCACATCCATCTACAAAGCCTCTAATAAGAGCATTGACCAAACTGAACCATAAGTCGGGACAAGTCCCCGCTTTACACAATATGTACATCACCCAAAACATATATACACTCTGACTCGGAGAAGCCCCGAATGAGCTGGAGCTCACCAAAGAACCGCTAACACTGGCAATCTACTGGGGAGGCCTACTGGTACCTGCGCCTGCAGCAAGTAAGGTAAATTCCCCAAGAGGGGTCAGTACGAAATAAGTACTGAGTATGCAAGGCTCAGATGAAACTGTACAATACATGACTATTTCAATGAACTCAAAACGTATGAATAATCAATGTGAATAAGTCACCATTTGGTATTTTGGGAAACCATGTGGATTGCTTTCATTACTTTCTTTGCTTTCTTTATCTCAATGCTCAATGATAACAATGTACTCGGGCCCCTACTGATCAGTGGGTCTTTTCATATCATAACATCATATTGGGATCGAGTCGAGCTAGGCTTATGCCCCTAGACTTGCCACCCATAAATCAATACATCGGGATCGAGTCGAGCTAGGCTTACGCCCCTAGACCTGCCACCCATAAATCAATACATCGGGATCTAGTCGAGCTAGGCTTATGCCCCTAGACTTGCCACCCATAAATCAATACATCGGGATCGAGTCGAGCTAGGCTTATACCCCTAGACTTGCCACCCATACTTGATCATTGACCACATTTGCATTACTTTGATCTTTACTTTGAGATTGATACTTGGATAGTCATAACATTACTTTGGAACTTTGGAGCATAACATTGTTGGAAGCTTTGGATCATTAACCAATGAGTGAGAACCATGTGAATGATTTGGAAACATGACATTCTTAGAATCATAATACTATGGGAACCATTGGAACAAAAAGTAATGATCAAAAGACATAAGTATAATCACTATTGGAACATTGGAACATTAACCATGGATATGAGACATGAGATTCATAAATGGACAATGAGTAGTAAATATATAACAATGACCCTTGATAACCGGATATGGAATACCTTAGCACGTTTCGGGATAGGACTAGTGACATATCAATGTGAACACTATTTGCCGTAGGAGGATACGGACAAAGTAACCTTACATACCTTGGATTCACAATACGAATATACAACCTTCGATACGGATACAATGATCCCTCTCCTTCTTTATGTGTCACTCTACAACATAAATACATAACGAATTCACGTTAACCACTAATTACTTTACAAATGCATACAATGTCAATGAGTTACATGTTTGCCTGTAAACATGTCATTTCCCCTCGACAAAACCATTGATCATGCTATTATTCCAAAAATTCCATAATATTCCCAACATTGACCAATACATGATAATTGATACATTTTACCACAACACTTCTCCTTTACACTTTCTTATTCATAACACATCACAAATAATCCATCACAGTACCTTATTACAACTCATAACACATATCGGCCAAAATCCCACAATTTTCACTTATAGACAAGAACAAGTTTAATACCAAAAATAGCACCATACATGTTCATAGTTTTTTCATACCATGCTTTTTCATCAAAGGCACAAGTCCTAATTCAAGTTCAAATTACCAAGATGACACATCTTTCACCCAAGGCAAAAAGACACTATTCACCATCTTGCCAACACAACTATCATAATATACATAATCCCCCATGCATATAATATATTAATCCATGAGTATAAATACTTACCAAGGCTTGGAATATGTTGATCTTGTCCAAGGAGTCCAAAGAAAGTATTTGCCTTAGGGTTTGGAAATGAAAGAAATGTTGTGATATTATCCAAAAGTTATGAGAGTCCTTTGGGAATAAAATCTGATGTTGGGGACTTTATATAGACCCAAGGTCCTCCTTAGCCACATGTGGCATTAAGTGATATGTTCAATTGGTCAAATATTGGAAGAATGGATCACTTTGCCTTTGGGCCCATGTATTTTATTCCATTTTGGGCCTCAAATTGGGCCCAATAACACATATCATGTAACCCATTAATTTCGATGTATTATTCACCATATATCTTATGTTTACATAATTCCATAATATCACGACAATATTCTCTTAAAAGATTCTCATTCGTCCTTTCGATCGCAAAAATAGGCATTCTAGTCGCCCTTGGTTTCATTGGACATTTTGGATCACTATTCACAGTTCATGATTTGATCATGTAGGAGTATGTAGGAGTATATTGAAGTGTTCTAATCTTTAACAACGCTCAAATAACCCCAAAGAACCAAAAAAAACCATCCAAGAAGCGTCGTCGAATTGCGTTACGAAACGACTCCGGAAGGGCATAATTGTTGTGCCTTGCGCCACTGCTGAAAAACAAGGCAGTGGCGCAAGAATCCACTGCCCTCTGAACTTCTTGGCTGCAGGTGGCTTGCGCCACACAAGGTTTCCAAAAAAGTGACAATGATGCTACACTTTATGTGAAGACACTCCCTGATGATGGCTCATTAATTGTTTCTTTATATGTTGAAGATTTACTTGTTACAGGGAGTGATGAGCAAAAGTTGCAGAAGTTTAAAGTGAAAATGGAGAAACAGTTTGAAATGTCAAATTTGGGAGAGATAAAGTATTTTTTTGGGGCTGGAAGTATACTAATCAGAGGCTGGAATGTTTCTCAATCAGTAAAAATATGCTTTGAAGATTCTACAAAAATTCAGAATGCAAAATTGTAAACCAGTTCCTACACCATTGGTTTTGAATACAAATTTTTCAAAGAAAGACAAAGTCGAAAAGTGTGATGCTTCACTTTACAGAAGTTTGATTGGAAGTCTTTTGTACTTGACGGCTTCAAGGCCTGATTTAATGTATGCTGCTAGTTTGCTTTCAAGATTTATGCAAAATCACAACGACATTCATTTTGCTGCTGCGAAAAGAGTTCTTAGGTACTTAAAAGGTACTGTAAAACTTGGAATATGGTTTAGACGGGTTGAAGAAATTGCTTTTCTTGGCTTTGTCGATAGTGATTAGGCCGGGCATATTGACGATATGAAGAGCACTACTGGCTATATTCTTTCCTTGGGTTCTGGTGTGTTTTCATGGAATTCAAAGAAGAAAGAAATAGTGGTGCAATCCACTGCAGAGGCACAGTGTGTAGCAACATCTACAACAACAAATCAAGCTATTTGGTTGAGGAAAATTCTGAAGGATCTTGGAATGAAATCGTAAGTTGCAACTAAGATCAAGTGTGATAACACCTCAACAATTGCAATTGTCAGAAAATCCAGTGCAGTATAGTAAAACAAAGCATATCCTTGTCAAGTTTCATGCCATTAGAGAAGCTGAGAAAAATAAGGAAATCAAGCTTGTCCATTGTTGTTCGGAGGATCAACTCACTGGTATATTTACCAAAGCTCTTCCCAAATTCAGATTTGAAACTCTTCGTGGACAACTTGGGGGTTACCAGCAAACATCTCAAGGAGAAGTGTTGAAGTATTGGGATATTTATTGTTATTATTTCTTTTTTAATTTAGTATTTTTATTTCTGAAATTCAATCAGTTAGTTAAGATAGAATAGGAGTTTATTTAGTACCCTAGTTGAAATAGAATAGGAGTCTTTTATCTATTTATTTTCTAAGACGTGAATGAATAATACAAGCTGAATATTTTTTGGCCTATCTGATCCTTTCTTCTTCTCTGTAGAGCAACAAATAGCGCCAACCCGATTCTGAACCCTTTGCTTTTAATCCTAAGTTGCCTGACATAAGGGTGTTCCTAGGCAAAGGGCTTGACCCCGAGCATAGGAAAGATGTTTTAAAGTGCCTAAGGGCCCACTCGAACTATTTTTCTTGGTCCTTTGCAGGCTTGAGTAAAGCCCCCTCGGGGTAAGGTTCCATGCAAGCTAAGGATTGACCTGATCAAAATCCTAAAAGTTCGCAAGGGTAATTTGTGAGACAAAGAGAAAAGCAGGCTAACGAGGTTGGCATAGGCCTGAAGAATCAAAGTAATGGCAGCATTCTAGTGAGGCTAGAAGTCGTACTCTTTTCTCCTTGTATCGGTTGACATCTCACATCGGGTTTTATCCGATGAGGTTTTATTGAATGAAGGTATCTCAGAGGGGTGTCGGGAAAGAACCTAAAGTTCTTACCTCCCTTCGGAAACTTGTAAAGGGGAAACGCCACGGGCGCAGCCCCCCCTAAATCTATGATCTTTAAAAAAATGAACAAAATGGTCTTATGAATATTGGAATGTGGATTAGTTGTTTCCTTCTAACTCAAATGGATTCACAACTCTAACTTTCAAAGATCATATTAAGTCTCAAGGTTCACAACAAAATGAAAGACTCTAGAAAGTCCACGACACTAATGCCCTTAGAACAATGCGAGCGAAACACTAACTCCCCAAAGTAGGGACGCCTCCCCTGATCGAAAAATAGGAATTCGACATCCCAAGATCATGGAAAAGGCCAAGCCATCTCGAAAGAAAAAAAGGGAAACCTATCACGAGGCTAAGGACTCTGAGTCTCGAAACATGAAAAGAACCAACACTCCAGCCAAGACCCTTCTTTGATTGCTTGGAAATCCCCTAATGGCACGATCAATGCCAAGGACTGCGGGCGAGCTGGAGAGAGTTCTTAAGATAAGGACCCTGGACATAGCCAGTATAGTACCAATGACCGCATGACACGATCGCGGCTATTGATCCCCTATCAGCCATAAGTCGAGACCTAAGGTACCTTCGATGCAGAAAAAGTCCTTGAAGTTCCATCGAAAGGATTTAAAGCCAAAAAATGGCTTAAGGGAGAAGGGATTCATCCTTCCCAAAAATTCTACACTCCAAGTATCAAGGAGACGTCCAAACTTGGTAGCACAACAGCCAAATAAGAATTTTTAAGGGATCCCCTTCGAAAAACGAGGATGAACGTTGGACTCGATGTCCCGAAAATAGACATGGATCATCGGCCCTGATCTTTCATACGAGCGATAGTGAGAGATGACTCAGTAATGAAATACCGACCAGACTCCATCTCCCATCGTCATATTAAGTAAAATCTAGGGTATTCTATCTCGACACAAGCCGCTTCGAGCTCTTAGCAAGAAAAAGGGTGCAACGAGATGCGACTTTCCTAAAGTTGGAGCATGGCGACAGATCGAATAGTTTAACTGAATTATATTGGGCTCTCGTGCAACAAGAGGAATAAAAGAAAGTAGAAGTGGAAGTAAATCATTCGAGCAAAGATAAAAAGAAATGCGATAACACAAAAAATATTCTTTATTTTGAATGCCCAAAACAGGTTCTTTACATTGATGCTCCCGAAAAGGAGTCAAAAATTACAAAACTTCTCCCAAGAAAGGGGATCTACATTCAGTACTAATAAAAAAGACAAAGTACTGAGAAAGAAAAATCATCTAACTCTTGTAATGCGGAAGCATCACGCCGAGCGAGGGACTTGATAGGTTGATTGGCTCGGAGCAGCGCTGTAGTAGTAGGGACTGCCTTCAAAGTTTTGAACCCCAGATGCCTGATTGCTTGGCCATTCGGCGATGAGCACCTCTGCCTTGACGCTGCAGGAAGGGAGGAAAAAGCTGCATTGTTCAAGAGTGAAAAGTCTTGTGATGTTTGAAAGGTCAACGTGAAAATCATATTCCTATCATATATGTGTATTGAAAGATCTCTTATTTTAGGAAGAATTAGACTCGCTAGCTTGCTATTTCTGACTATATAATACTTTATTCATGTTCTTTCACAGGTTCTTGTTTTAGTTTGCTTTGCAATTCATGAACTAAAAGGAAAAAGGAGGGTGGGGTTTGGGGGGGGGGGTGATGTTTCTTGTACTTGACCTATATTTGTAAAGTTTTTAAAAATAGAGAAAAAAGTTAAATACCAGACCAGCAGACCCCTACAAGAAACACCAGAAGCAAATTAATGAACCAATTTTAAATGAAATTTCACCTTTAGATATTTGGTCGTTATATGAACCCAACAAAATATAGAATCCTTCTTATGGACTCGTTGAAAATCATTCTAATCTAATTTATAGCCCTTAATGGGGCAAAGAGTAACAGAATACGTTTTACCTTACATATGAGACCGTCCTTGGCCTTTTTGAGTGTGGCTCATGCAACCTCCGAGGCACTACTTGAAAATAACGAGCATAAGACAACTTTGAGAGTCAAATTTATCTATCTACTTCGGATATTTGGTTTAATATTACCAGAACTCCAATACCTTTTATTGACATAAGAGTACACAAGACGAATAGCATCAGATCCAATAGTACTCTTATCGGCACACACACACAAAAAAGGAAAAGAAATAGAGATTCCAGTGAATGCTCTAAAAAGGGTGAGATCTAGAAGGCAAAGATATTGAAATAACAGACTTAAATGTTTCAGAAGAAAGACACAAATAAACAGAGTGTACATTTCTTTGCATGATAAAGATGAGGCGAGGAGAGACTTATGTAGAATTTGATGGAAAAACTCTAGGAGCTAATGTTCATTCATCATGTCAAGTATCACTCAATGCCAGCTTTCTGCTCAGAAGTAAGCTTGCTGGGGAACTTGATGTTAAACTTTACTCTCAAGTTGCCTTTTCTGCTAGGTTCCTTGGGAATGGACATACCTTCTCCTTTGATAACTTCTTCATAATTTGACTAATGATGGAATTAATTGGTACAGTTAGAACCCAGCCATCAAGTGTTGTTATTTGTGCAGTGTATCCAGTAAGACCCTCTACCAAGGAGATTTTCTGGGTGATGATGAGGTCATTGCCATCTCTCTTGAAGACACCATGCGGCTTCTCATCAATTATGAAGACGAGGTCCAATGGAATTGTGCCTCGTTGCTTGTTTCCTTTCTCTGGAAATGTTATTTTAGTCCCCTTCTTCCATCCTGGCTTGACATCAATAGTCAGAATTTCCTCTGCCGTACTGGGTCTCCTATGCAAACAACAACACTGTGAGATGGGACTACAATTTTTTACTAGGAATCAACTGGAAATACATTTAAAGAAAAATGAAAAATACAACTCAACATTAAATGCAAAAACAGCAAGCGCTCCACCAGCAGGAATCCAAGGATCTGTTGCTTCTTTCAGAAGTAGCAGAAAGCACTTCGCAATGTGAGAAACAAAAACTTCCCACTGATTGGGTTGAAAAAGAGAGAAACAAAAGAGAATTGACATAAACCGACACACTCGTACAAACACATATAGGAGAAATGCCCGAGGATCTGTGCCACACAGTTTAAAACTCGGTGATAATGTGGCTGTCCCTATATCCTCCCCCACATAAGTACCAGGTTTTTGTTTGCGTCGGAGTTCGAATGAATTACCATTTCACCGGAGTAGTCATTTGCATATCCAAAGTGTGCTAACTTCAAATCCCAGCAAAATTAGCAACTTAACATTAAGCTTCACTTGAAGAGAAAATATATATGAATACTCTTTATATCATCAAAAGAAAATGACAATATGTATGTGGTGTGTATATACACACATCATATTTTCCAATCCAAAGAAAAATGATGAGTTTATAATTTCTTCTAAAATTAAAATTCATTTAAGAACTTCCTGTTCCCTACACCAATTAATTTCTTCTAGGGAAAAAGACAAAATGGTTACGTAATTAGAAGGACTACGGAATTAGCCTGATAATAAAAGCCATACCAAGCAGTCACTTAAACTTTCAACCATCCAAATAAAAGAATACAAAAAGCATTCAATAATAATAATAAGATAAGAATTTGTAAGAACTAGCATCAGACTTCTTTCCCCATTATTCTACTTTTCCTCTCTTGTTTTATTTTGTTCTTCCACCTAGGCTTGTCGTTTTGTTTTCTACTAACCCTTGAAAAACTATATATTAACAAATGAAATAGGTGAGCATGGCGTGCTTTCCCTGCGCATATGGAAAACATCCACGAATGCCTTACAAAAGAGAAAATAGGGACTAGGCTTGAAAGAAAATGAGAAATAGCACCACCTCCGGGGAGGATTAGCACAATAATTATAAGAGTGCTTTTGTCTCGACAAGACCTCACAAGAGGACAACACTCTTTTTCAGTCTTGATTTAACATCATCTTTCAAAAATGTGATGTATATTTCTTGACATTCAGAACAATCTTGGACCTTAGTGCTTATCCAAAGGAAAAGGGAAGACGCACTTATCAAAAAAAAAAAAAGGGGTGAAGAGGTAAATCCCTTGCACTTTTTGGGACTCTGATCTTACCAAACATGAGCGAGGGAGGGGCAACGAGCAAATGGGAACAAAAGAAAAAGTTGTATAAAAATACTCAATATGAGAAACCAACTTGTTAACTATTGAGCATATGCTGCATAACTTTTCAAGGGTAAAACACAATCTCAGATCTAATAACTATAACCATTCATACAGTAACTTCTAGTCACATCTTGCAGGTAATAACTAACTTAAGTGGCACCAATAAATACTTAAATAATAAGTGTCCTTCCCTAAAATGATGTCCTACTCACAGCTTGCAGATTCATTCATCCTCCTTTCCCCTATTGACAGGAGCTCATCAATGGGTGATGTACATATCAACAGTGAGTTTTGTCAATTGATTAAATTTTCATACTCAAGTCAGATCCTGGAATCATGTGATCGTAACCAGAAGTTTCAAGATGTTGAGGAAAAACCAGAAGTTTCTTGTCAAAAGGTGGGACCACTCAGTTCACACACTTCTGCATTAAAAGGTGGGATCATGCTCTCTAACCTTAGCGATACAATTTTGCAGGGGCCATTTTCATGTTTGTACCAAGTTAAACGTGGAGGTTCAATTTAGGATAGAGGAGATCTAATTGTATGATTGTATCTTCAATAGAGCCTCAAGTAAAGCACCCTCTGGAAATGGGAATTACTGTCTTACATCATGGGCTAGAATTTTTCTTACCCAATATATATCTTGTTCAAGGTGATAATGCTCGATTAAGAAAGCGGATTAAACTAGAACTTTCAAATATCCTTCCCTAAAATGATGTTCGACTCACAGCTTGCAGATTAATTCATTCTCCATCTGGAGCACACAGTGAGGTAAAACTGTAGACCATTTTACTGAGAAATGCACACACTAAAATGATAGTGTATTTTTTTCATATAGGAAGTCACTCCAATTCTTAGATCACCATTTCTCTTTTTTCCTTTATGCTAGTTTTCTAGCTTATTCTCAGGCCTAAAGGAACGGGTTGGTGCATATGTCAACATGAAAACTTGCCCTTGCTTTCTCAACATCAATAATGCAGAAAATGGAAGAGGAAAATGAGCCTACGGTGAATTTATAGAAGCAGAAGCAACAGACTCTTCTAATACAGCTTCTTCTAAACATATAATCATAAAATGAGCTTATTTCATAACTTGTGTGTCTTATGCAATTCTAGATCATTATCACTCCATTTGAGGTTAAAAGAAATACATCATGACCTTGGTTGAGGCTATAATATGGATTTGATAACAAATCTAAGGTCATCATTCTTTGAATGATAGAAAAACTTTCTACTTCTAGACTAAGTTGCAAGGACTCGGGTGCGGTGTCCAATACTCCTTGATGATCTAAATTTTAAGATTCAGGGATAGGGGCATGGATACAGATACAAATACTGGTGCAGGGATTTGGTTAAAAATAATTCAAATATTTAAAGATAGAGTTATATGTCCAACTTATGAGACATTACATGGAAAACTTACATGGTATTATGAGGGAAAAATATAGATCAAGAGGAAATTATTGTATCTGTCCCAAACTTCTCCATTGATTTGGTCAAAGTACCCAAATTCAGTTAACCAAATCCGGTATGGATCCCACACCACACCCATATCGCGTTGACACGGGTGCAGCATCGAAAATGAAGAGTCTGAGCAACTTAGCTTCTGGAGACATGCAGTGTTATCAAAAGCGAAAAGCACAAAAATCTTTAAGGTCTGTTGGGACTTAAAGCACCAGTAAAGCGTGCGTTTTAATGAAAAAGGCTCAAATAGAAAAAAAATACAAAAATATATATATGTTTTGTCCAAGACTAATAAATATAAGCATCAAAAAAAATATATGGATAAAGAAATTAAACTTTTTTTTATGATAAAGTGAAATACCAATAGTTTAGTGTCGCCTCCTCAAGAATCGATCATTGCAAGGAAAAAATTGTCTTAGAGCCTTAATGACAACACTGAAGTGCATATTAGGCGAGGTGAAGCGCTCAACAGGTTTTGAGCCTCACTTCAAGGCTTAAGCGCGCCTTTGACAACATTGGAGACATGTCAATTATCTAGCAGCTACCAGCAATGGAAATTCAGATATAACTAGTCTGGAACTTCTTCCCCATACAAGCAGAAAGGAAGTTTCCCACTAGACTACCTAACACACTTCACACTACAGAAAATAACAATTGGCCACCTGATGCTCCATTTGCATATTTGAATAGTATAAATGATAATTCAGCCTTAACAAGGTTATGCTATAAAGACAAAAAAAGAAAACCAAACCAACTGCATGACTTATTTCTATGAGCTTTAGCTTTCTTGATTTGCTTGTTTTAAAGTAGTACCCTCTCCTAACAATTCCAAAGGTAACAACATAAAGATGCAATATTCATAACCCCCTCTCCCCCCACCCCTCTCGCTCCCTCCCTCTCTTTGATAAATATTCATATTCCTTTCTCTTTCACCATTTGAACCCTTAAAGTGCTTGAGACACATTCAGTGAAACACCATTTTGTAATAACTGTGGTGTCCAGGTCAGCTTGCACACACTTTGACTAATTCCACAGGATATTGGCCACCTCCCACCAGCAACATGTATCAGGTAACGCCGTCTTTAACACGAGGTTTTTCATATTTGAGTTCAGCCAATGCATTAAATAGCTTTCACAAAGATCATACCATTTTAAAAACAAAAATGACAAATACCAAGCTATAGCCACCACCTTGAAATTTAACATTTACATGAATCAATCAACTATACCTCAATCAGATAATTTAGGATCATTTAGGATCGTACTACATAGATCTTTCTTTTCATGTCAAGTTTGCACATGAACGACTCAGTTACAGAACAATAACGACATACCTAGTGCAATCCCACAAGTGGGATCTGAGAGGGTAGAATGTGCATAGACCTTATCTGTCACGACCCGAATCCCAGTCGGGCCGGACTGGCACCCGGAGCCGATAAGGCCCGAGAGAACCAATCTTTGCTCATGTACTCTCATATGTATGTTCACGTATGAATATCATTTTATCTCATGTAATTAAATATCAATGACGGAAGTCATGGCAACATATGCAATATATGAAACTTGGCCGTTAGGGCCATCAAGTCAAACGAACATACATCTTTTTCTTTCATCTCCCCACATATGTCTACAAAGCCTCTAATAGATACATGACCATGTCTATACAATATTTACAAAATGCCAAAATCTAATATACACATGTGACTTGGGAAGCCCCGAAGAAACTGGAGTTCACCAACAATCTATGGATATCTCGCCACCTACTGCGGAGATCTACTAACACCTGTGCCTGCAGCATGTAAGGTAAGTCCCCCAAGAGGGGTCAGTACGAATAAAGTACTGAGTATTTAAGTCCATATGAAACTATAATAGCACATAAGTACTTCCAAGAAATTAAGCGTAAGAGAATAATCAATATAGATATACCTTCATCCTGAATATGTGGAACCATGTTCATTACTTCTATTATTTCATTACTCGGTCATTCAGTCGCATCATCATCATCATTATCATAACCTTTATATTTATGTATTCATGCCTGGGATATAGTCTCATCTTCTTTACAACTATCTTTATTATTGTTCACTCAACTAGTTAGTACCGGGCCTCCACCTTTGGTGGGCTATAATATATGAATATAATACCGGACATCCACCTTTGGTGGGCTATAATATATAAATATAATACCGGACATCCACCGTTGGTGGGCTATAATAACTAACATAGCATAATTTTGGGATTACTCCATCTTGAACTTATACCCTTTAGATAGTTATCCATTCTCAATGAAACATAACATAAAGTAACCATTTGTGCATTACTTCTTCATAATCTTATTTCCTTGACATAGCTATGAGAGTGATACATTAGAGATCATGACACTAAAGCTCACACTTATATACACATCTCACTTCACTTCACTTCATGAGATTCACATCTTCACTTATGAGGGATAATTATACTAACTTGCACATCGCCTCTCGTATTACGCTTATGAGATTGGTACTTTTACTTATGAAAGATTGGTACAAGGCTAATCATCATACTATCGGACTTTGGAACAAGACATGATTGGAAAATGCCATCCAAGATTAAATAGATTCTCTTACATTATTACTCTCTTGAGATAGCTCCTTTAGAGATTTCAACGTTATGACAACTTTCCTTGAAGCTTTGGATCATTAACCAATGGGTGAGCAATATGTGAATAAACATTGTGAGAAACATAACATTATTAGAAACATAACACTATTGAAACCATTGGACCATAATCCATGAACAAGGGACATGAGTATAATCACCATGGGAACCGTGGAACATAACCTTATTGGAACCATGGAACTTTGGAACATTAGCCAATGCATATGATACATGTGAATGACAATTGATCAATGTATAAAGAACATGTGATGAACCATAATTGGTACCTGAAAATAGGATACCCTTGGCTTATGAGAGAGTGATACTTTTGTAGCCATAACATTGTTGAAAGCTTAGGGCAATAACCAATGAGCATGAGACATGTAACTAAACACTATTGGAACTTTGAAACACTACCTTATTGGGCTTTAGGAACATTATCAATGAATATGAGGCATGTGATTCACAATTGATCAATGAGTAGAAAACATATGATATTGACCATTGGTAACCGAATATAGAAACCCTAGCACATTTCGGGATGGGACAAGCGTAATGTCAATGTGAATACTATGTGCCGCAGAAAGATACGGACAGCGTAACCTTACATACCTTGTATTCTCAATACGATTCTACAATCTTAAGTGCATACAATAGTCCCGCTCCGTCCTTATGTTTCACTCTACAACACAAGTACATACGGAACCAAAATTAACCACAAATTACCTTACAATGGCATATAATAACAATGAGTCACATGTTTGGCTTTAAAAATGTCATGTCTTTCGCTACAATACCATTTTCGGCATGGTCATACCAATAATACCACAACATGCCCAACATTGACCAAAATATCATTCATGAATTTATTATCCCCAATAATCCCACAATATTCCATACATTGACCAATATATGATAACCAAGATCATGTCACACCAAGTTCATACTTTACACTTCTCCATCACCACAACATCACAAGTATGCCATCAAATTACTTCAATACACCTCACAACAACAAATCGGCCAAAATCCCATAATTTATGCTTATGTGAAAATAACAAGTTTAATAACAAAATCACACCATACATGTTTATATTTTATCCATACCATGCCTTTTCATCAAACCCACAAGTCATATTTCAAGTTCAATTCACAAAAATGGCACATCTTGAGCAAAAGCAAAAGTTCACTATTCAACACCTTGCCAACATAACCAACATGATATATATAACCTCTCATGCATATAATATGTTAATCCATGAGAATAAATACTTACCAATACTTGTAGGATGATGATCCTGCCCAAGAAGGGAACTTAGGGTTTGAGAGTTTGAGAGGAATATGTTGGAAATATCTCCAAAAAGGCATTTGTGTCTGATTTGTGGTGGCTTTATATAGTCCCTAATGCTCATCTATATCCATCCAATTAGTCAAAAAGGTTGTGTTTACTTGTCAAACACAAAAATGGGTCATTTGACCCTTTTGGGCCTCTTATTTTTGGCTCATTTTGGGCTTTAAATTGGGCCCAATAACATATCTCAACTTAGCCCACCAAATTTCATGTATAATTAACCACATATCTCATGTTTAAATAATTCCATAATGTCACGACAATATTCTCTTACGATATTCTCGTTCGTCGTCTCAATCGCAAAAATAGACATTCTAGTCGTCCATGGCTTCCTTGAACATTTTTGATAACTACATGTGTTTCATGGTTTGATCATGTAGAAGTATGTAGGAGTGTATTGAGGTATTTTAAGCTTTAACAATGCTTAAATAACTCCAAGGAACCAAAAGAAACCATAAAAGAATCGACGTAGCATTGCGTCACAAAACGAGCGCGGAAGGGCACAATTTGTTGTGCCTTGCGCCACTGCTGCAAAGCAAGGCAGTGGTGCAAGAAATCACTTCCCTCTGAATCAGGGGCTTGCGCCACACCCCCTGAAATAGGGTAGTGGCGCAAGTTTCAGCACCTTGCTGAATTTTTCGGCCACTTCTTCAATACTTGCATATCGTCCAATACCTTATCAAAACACTACAAAATACTTACTTAGTGATCTTAATCCTCAAGTAAACATGACCAAGTCACCAAATGAGGTTAGAATGTTTACGGGGTATTACCCAAATGCTCCACGAAATCACAAAACACCTTCTACGAAAGTCTAATCGCACATATTAGGTCCGATATCAAATGTTTCACCAATGACACTATAAAACACATACTCATGTCATCTCAACACCTAGGTAACCATTGTTCAACGTCATCACATAGGGTTGGGAAGGTACGGGGTGTTACATTCTTCCCCCCTTAGAAACATTCGTCCTCGAATGTTAGTAACATTGGTTCACTGTAACAACTTAAGTCGAAGTGAATCCTTCAATTATCATATACACATAGAATACCTGTAAAGACTTACTTATTATGACTCCAATTTCATATCCTGTACTTATTCTCTCGTGTCCAACACTTACGAGTACTTTAGGTTTTATTATTTCTTTGGTCTCCCTTATGACTTCTTCCATGTGTTCGTTTCTCCTATTGTGCTTTTATGGAAGCTTCTTCTTTACCTCTTATTACTTTCACTTATCTAGATAGAATAGTAAGCCGTACTTCGTCACATATGAGATTTTTTTTTTCCGTAACTGGTGGATTTCCACTGGGAGCAACACGGGATAATCTCCTAGACACTTTCAAAGCCTCGCATATGAGATACTGACTGAACTATAAAGAGTTCTTGGGATACTTCAAAGTCATATATGACTTGACCACATCTTTGAACCATCTTAGAAGGTACGCTATATAGGGCTAACCTTCCATGTTTAAATAGTACGGTTTGCTTGTCCTTCTGTCTGAAGACGAAAAGCCATACTTACATTCTCTTGGGTTTCCAATACCCTCTAAAAAAAAATATTTCCCAAATGTGTTACCTTAATAAGCCTATCAATTATTACCCATATGGAATCACATCTATTTCGAACTAAAAATAATCTCTACATAGCCTATAACCTTCAGATTCCAAGTACTTTACCTTTACTAGCCGTCCCTTCGATCACCGAAGTATAAATTTCGCAATATTCTTTTCATGTAATCCTGTCAATAAATCACTTCCAATCATAGTACATATTGATTACTCCCTACTAAATAGCATATCGTGAGTGGTGTACGTTACCATAATGCATTTCTTTAGCTCATATATATATATCCGATACATAAAATCTTCCTGACACTTCAATCCGTTGCCTATAATTAATGTACATACTGAATGTGTCATCCCTCGTCGATACAAGTTATACTGGGACATTCTACAGGGGTAGACTAGTATCCTTCACATTAGTAGCTTTAACGTTAGTAACCTTCACTCTGACAAAGTGACATATGTACCCTTCCATTCAAGAAAATTCTTTATGGAAAATGAAAATAAAATTTCTTTTCTCGGCAATCTGTTATGGCCTAACAAAAAGCCAACCAAGACATACCCATGGTAACATTAAAATCTATCATGTCCATCTCAGTAAGATTAGTCAATGTAACGTGATCACAACATTTACTATACAATTGTGACATACTGGTGTGGACACCCCAACTGACTTGACTATTAACTCTAGTGTTCCTTTAAATTTTCCCACAGTCAATAGAGTAACATATGATAGGGTAGAACCCGAATCGATTGATGCATATTCATTAGGTAAACATATAGATGACGTACCTGTCACTATATCAAGAAGAGCCTCCGAATTCTGCTGACCCCGTAGGTCGTGTCATACTACCCGTGGCCCTCTGTGGGCAGTCTCTCTTCACGTGTCCTGGATTTTTACACCAAAAGCAAACGTCCATCTCAAACCAGCATTCACCTGAATGAAACTTTCTACAGTGCTGGCACAGTTGACGAAAAGATCCCGCTGTCTGTGAACCCCGTATTCCACTACTTTGCCCAACCTGGCTACCTCTAGATCCTCGAAATGAAGGTGGAGTACCCGCTGTAGGGTAGGAAAATGATGGTCTAGGGAAAACCCGAGGCCTAAATTCTCCTTGGGACTCCATGAACTGTCCCATGGTTTTAGCCCTCTTTGATGGCCTTGTCTCAGATTCTTGTATCCTTCCCTTTTGCCTTTGGTCCTCCATATTTTGCGCGAAGGCTTGTATTCTGGCTATATCCATATCTTTATTTAACGCAGCAATGGTACAGTCCCTTACCAAATATGGCTCCAATTTGTCTACATACCGATGGACTCTATCGGCCATAGTCGCTACCATATTAGGAGCATATCTAGCCAACGAATTAAACCGAAGACTGTACTCCCTGACGCTCATATTTCCTTGACGCAAATTTAAAAACTGATCCGTACGAGCCTCGCAGACCTCATATGGAAGATAGTGATCAAGGAATGCCGCTCTGAATTCCTCCCAACTAGCTGGAGGTGTACCGATACCTCTGGATCATTTCCAATCTTCATACCATAATATAGCCTCTCCCTTCAGTCTATATGCTGCAAGCTCCACTATTTCTACACCATTCACATGTATAACATCTAGAGCCCTTTGAATTTTATCGATAAAGTCTTGCGGATCTTCATTAAGATCAGACCCGGTGAATATGGGAGGATCCAATTTCAAGAAATCCTGTGTCCGCCGACTAGCTATCCTAGCCGCACCATCATCACTTGTCACTGGACCAACTCGTCCTTGACTCTGAGCAACAACTATCTGAGTCAACATTTGCACCGCATTTCTCAAGTCCTGTAACTCCCGCCTAGTAACATTAACAGGCGATTCTGGGGATACTTCCCTTCTTTGTGGTCTCCCTGGAGAAGGGGGAGGAGAAGGTGCCCGTGATGCAAACTCAGTTTCAACCCCATATTGACTAGCTAGGTTAGGTGGTGATTTACTAGTTCCTTCTCCCGCTTGCATATCTACCGGCTTAGTTCTGCCCATACCTTGTCTTGTAATCGGCATTTTACTATATCAAAGAAAATCAATTACAATGGTCAGATGTAATCCCACCTATGACAATGGCTCTATTGCACGATCTAGAATGAAGAAGTGAAACTCCTAAATGTCCCGTAGCCTCCTACTTATAAATATAGCGTGCAACACATCCATAAGAAAGACTCTACTTAGACACGGCTTTGTAGACACCCTTAGAACGACCGGCTCTGATACCACTTTTGTCACGACCCGAATCCCAGTCGGGCTGGACTGGCACCCGGAGCCGATAAGGCCCAAGAGAACCAATCTTTGCTCATGTACTCTCATATGTATGTTCACGTATGAATATCATTTTATCTCATGTAATTAAATATCAATGACGGAAGTCATGGCAACATATGTAATATATGAAACTTGGCCGTTAGGGCCATTAAGTCAAACGAACATACATCTTTTTCTTTCATCTCCCCACATATGTCTACAAAGCCTCTAATAGATACATGACCATGTCTATACAATATTTACAAAATGCCAAAATCTAATATACACATGTGACTTGGGAAGCCCCGAAGAAACTGGAGTTCACCAACAATCTACGGATATCTCACCACCTACTGCGGAGATCTACTAACACCTGTGCCTGCAGCATGTAAGGTAAGTCCCCCAACAGGGGTCAGTACGAATAAAGTACTGAGTATTTAAGTCCATATGAAACTATAATAGCACATAAGTACTTCCAAGAAATTAAGCGTAAGAGAATAATCAATATAGATATACCTTCATCCTGAATATGTGGAACCATGTTCATTACTTCTATTATTTCATTACTCGGTCATTCAGTCGCATCATCATCATCATTATCATAACCTTTATATTTATGTATTCATGCCTGGGATATAGTCTCATCTTCTTTACAACTATCTTTATTATTGTTCACTCAACTAGTTAGTACCGGGCCTCCACCTTTGGTGGGCTATAATATATGAATATAATACCGGACATCCACCTTTGGTGGGCTATAATATATAAATATAATACCGGACATCCACCGTTGGTGGGCTATAATAACTAACATAGCATAATTTTGGGATTACTCCATCTTGAACTTATACCCTTTAGATAGTTATCCATTCTCAATGAAACATAACATAAAGTAACCATTTGTGCATTACTTCTTCATAATCTTATTTCCTTGACATAGCTATGAGAGTGATACATTAGAGATCATGACACTAAAGCTCACACTTATATACACATCTCACTTTCACTTCATGAGATTCACATCTTCACTTATGAGGGATAATTATACTAACTTGCACATCGCCTCTCGTATTACGCTTATGAGATTGGTACTTTTACTTATGAAAGATTGGTACAAGGCTAATCATCATACTATCGGACTTTGGAACAAGACATGATTGGAAAATGCCATCCAAGATTAAATAGATTCTCTTACATTATTACTCTCTTGAGATAGCTCCTTTAGAGATTTCAACGTTATGACAACTTTCCTTGAAGCTTTGGATCATTAACCAATGGGTGAGCAATATGTGAATAAACATTGTGAGAAACATAACATTATTAGAAACATAACACTATTGAAACCATTGGACCATAATCCATGAACAAGGGACATGAGTATAATCACCATGGGAACCGTGGAACATAACCTTATTGGAACCATGGAACTTTGGAACATTAGCCAATGCATATGATACATGTGAATGACAATTGATCAATGTATAAAGAACATGTGATGAACCATAATTGGTACCTGAAAATAGGATACCCTTGGCTTATGAGAGAGTGATACTTTTGTAGCCATAACATTGTTGAAAGCTTAGGGCAATAACCAATGAGCATGAGACATGTAACTAAACACTATTGGAACTTTGAAACACTACCTTATTGGGCTTTAGGAACATTATCAATGAATATGAGGCATGTGATTCACAATTGATCAATGAGTAGAAAACATATGATATTGACCATTGGTAACCGAATATAGAAACCCTAGCACATTTCGGGATGGGACAAGCGTAATGTCAATGTGAATACTATGTGCCGCAGAAAGATACGGACAGCGTAACCTTACATACCTTGTATTCTCAATACGATTCTACAATCTTAAGTGCATACAATAGTCCCGCTCCGTCCTTATGTTTCACTCTACAACACAAGTACATACGG
This sequence comes from Capsicum rhomboideum, assembly GCA_031232105.1. Taxonomy (NCBI): domain Eukaryota; kingdom Viridiplantae; phylum Streptophyta; class Magnoliopsida; order Solanales; family Solanaceae; genus Capsicum; species Capsicum rhomboideum. The sequence continues at coordinate 121,465,030 of CP124711.1, forward strand.
AACCAACATTAACCACAAATTACCTTACAATGGCATATAATAACAATGAGTCACATGTTTGGCTTTAAAAATGTCATGTCTTTCGCTACAATACCATTTTCGGCATGGTCATACCAATAATACCACAACATGCCCAACATTGACCAAAATATCATTCATGAATTTATTATCCCCAATAATCCCACAATATTCCATACATTGACCAATATATGATAACCAAGATCATGTCACACCAAGTTCATACTTTACACTTCTCCATCACCACAACATCACAAGTATGCCATCAAATTACTTCAATACACCTCACAACAACAAATCGGCCAAAATCCCATAATTTATGCTTATGTGAAAATAACAAGTTTAATAACAAAATCACACCATACATGTTTATATTTTATCCATACCATGCCTTTTCATCAAACCCACAAGTCATATTTCAAGTTCAATTCACAAAAATGGCACATCTTGAGCAAAAGCAAAAGTTCACTATTCAACACCTTGCCAACATAACCAACATGATATATATAACCTCTCATGCATATAATATGTTAATCCATGAGAATAAATACTTACCAATACTTGTAGGATGATGATCCTGCCAAAGAAGGGAACTTAGGGTTTGAGAGTTTGAGAGGAATATGTTGGAAATATCTCCAAAAAGGCATTTGTGTCTGATTTGTGGTGGCTTTATATAGTCCCTAATGCTCATCTATATCCATCCAATTAGTCAAAAAGGTTGTGTTTACTTGTCAAACACAAGAATGGGTCATTTGACCCTTTTGGGCCTCTTATTTTTGGCTCATTTTGGGCTTTAAATTGGGCCCAATAACATATCTCAACTTAGCCCACCAAATTTCATGTATAATTAACCACATATCTCATGTTTAAATAATTCCATAATGTCACGACAATATTCTCTTACGATATTCTCGTTCGTCGTCTCAATCGCAAAAATAGACATTCTAGTCGTCCATGGCTTCCTTGAACATTTTTGATAACTACATGTGTTTCATGGTTTGATCATGTAGAAGTATGTAGGAGTGTATTGAGGTATTTTAAGCTTTAACAATGCTTAAATAACTCCAAGGAACCAAAAGAAACCATAAAAGAATCGACGTAGCATTGCGTCACAAAACGAGCGCGGAAGGGCACAATTTGTTGTGCCTTGCGCCACTGCTGCAAAGCAAGGCAGTGGTGCAAGAAATCACTTCCCTCTGAATCAGGGGCTTGCGCCACACCCCCTGAAATAGGGTAGTGGCGCAAGTTTCAGCACCTTGCTGAATTTTTCGGCCACTTCTTCAATACTTGCATATCGTCCAATACCTTATCAAAACACTACAAAATACTTACTTAGTGATCTTAATCCTCAAGTAAACATGACCAAGTCACCAAATGAGGTTAGAATGTGTACGGGGTATTACCCAAATGCTCCACGAAATCACAAAACACCTTCTACGAAAGTCTAATCGCACATATTAGGTCCGATATCAAATGTTTCACCAATGACACTATAAAACACATACTCATGTCATCTCAACACCTAGGTAACCATTGTTCAACGTCATCACATAGGGTTGGGAAGGTACGGGGTGTTACATTCTTCCCCCCTTAGAAACATTCGTCCTCGAATGTTAGTAACATTGGTTCACTGTAACAACTTAAGTCGAAGTGAATCCTTCAATTATCATATACACATAGAATACCTGTAAAGACTTACTTATTATGACTCCAATTTCATATCCTGTACTTATTCTCTCGTGTCCAACACTTACGAGTACTTTAGGTTTTATTATTTCTTTGGTCTCCCTTATGACTTCTTCCATGTGTTCGTTTCTCCTATTGTGCTTTTATGGAAGCTTCTTCTTTACCTCTTATTACTTTCACTTATCTAGATAGAATAGTAAGCCGTACTTCGTCACATATGAGATTTTTTTTTTCCGTAACTGGTGGATTTCCACTGGGAGCAACACGGTATAATCTCCTAGACACTTTCAAAGCCTCGCATATGAGATACTGACTGAACTATAAAGAGTTCTTGGGATACTTCAAAGTCATATATGACTTGACCACATCTTTGAACCATCTTAGAAGGTACGCTATATAGGGCTAACCTTCCATGTTTAAATAGTACGGTTTGCTTGTCCTTCTGTCTGAAGACGAAAAGCCATACTTACATTCTCTTGGGTTTCCAATACCCTCTAAAAAAAAATATTTCCCAAATGTGTTACCTTAATAAGCCTATCAATTATTACCCATATGGAATCACATCTATTTCGAACTAAAAATAATCTCTACATAGCCTATAACCTTCAGATTCCAAGTACTTTACCTTTACTAGCCGTCCCTTCGATCACCGAAGTATAAATTTCGCAATATTCTTTTCATGTAATCCTGTCAATAAATCACTTCCAATCATAGTACATATTGATTACTCCCTACTAAATAGCATATCGTGAGTGGTGTACGTTACCATAATGCATTTCTTTAGCTCATATATATATATCCGATACATAAAATCTTCCTGACACTTCAATCCGTTGCCTATAATTAATGTACATACTGAATGTGTCATCCCTCGTCGATACAAGTTATACTGGGACATTCTACAGGGGTAGACTAGTATCCTTCACATTAGTAGCTTTAACGTTAGTATCCTTCACTCTGACAAAGTGACATATGTACCCTTCCATTCAAGAAAATTCTTTATGGAAAATGAAAATAAAATTTCTTTGCTCGGCAATCTGTTATGGCCTAACAAAAAGCCAACCAAGACATACCCATGGTAACATTAAAATCTATCATGTCCATCTCAGTAAGATTAGTCAATGTAACGTGATCACAACATTTACTATACAATTGTGACATACTGGTGTGGACACCCCAACTGACTTGACTATTAACTCTAGTGTTCCTTTAAATTTTCCCACAGTCAATAGAGTAACATATGATAGGGTAGAACCCGAATCGATTGATGCATATTCATTAGGTAAACATATAGATGACGTACCTGTCACTATATCAAGAAGAGCCTCCGAATTCTGCTGACCCCGTAGGTCGTGTCATACTACCCGTGGCCCTCTGTGGGCAGTCTCTCTTCACGTGTCCTGGATTTTTACACCAAAAGCAAACGTCCATCTCAAACCAGCATTCACCTGAATGAAACTTTCTGCAGTGCTGGCACAGTTGATGAAAAGATCCCGCTGTCTGTGAACCCAGTATTCCACTACTTTGCCCAACCTGTCTACCTCTAGATCCTCGAAATGAAGGTGGAGTACCCGCTGTAGGGTAGGAAAATGATGGTCTAGGGAAAACCCGAGGCCTAAATTCTCCTTGGGACTCCATGAACTGTCCCATGGTTTTAGCCCTCTTTGATGGCCTTGTCTCAGATTCTTGTATCCTTCCCTTTTGCCTTTGGTCCTCCATATTTTGCGTGAAGGCTTGTATTCTGGCTATATCCATATCTTTATTTAACGCAGCAATGGTACAGTCCCTTACCAAATATGGCTCCAATTTGTCTACATACCGATGGACTCTATCGGCCATAGTCGCTACCATATTAGGAGCATATCTAGCCAACGAATTAAACCGAAGACTGTACTCCCTGACGCTCATATTTCCTTGACGCAAATTTAAAAATTGATCCGTACGAGCCTCGCAGACCTCATATGGAAGATAGTGATCAAGAAATGCCGCTCTGAATTCCTCCCAACTAGCTGGAGGTGTACCGATACCTCTGGATCATTTCCAATCTTCATACCATAATATAGCCTCTCCCTTCAGTCTATATGCTGCAAGCTCCACTATTTCTACACCATTCACATGTATAACATCTAGAGCCCTTTGAATTTTATCGATAAAGTCTTGCGGATCTTCATTAAGATCGGACCCGGTGAATATGGGAGGATCCAATTTCAAGAAATCCTGTGTCCGCCGACTAGCTATCCTAGCCGCACCATCATCACTTGTCACTGGACCAACTCGTCCTTGACTCTGAGCAACAACTATCTGAGTCAACATTTGCACCGCATTTCTCAAGTCCTGTAACACCTGTGCCTGCAGCATGTAAGGTAAGTCCCCCAACAGGGGTCAGTACGAATAAAGTACTGAGTATTTAAGTCCATATGAAACTATAATAGCACATAAGTACTTCCAAGAAATTAAGCGTAAGAGAATAATCAATATAGATATACCTTCATCCTGAATATGTGGAACCATGTTCATTACTTCTATTATTTCATTACTCGGTCATTCAGTCGCATCATCATCATCATTATCATAACCTTTATATTTATGTATTCATGCCTGGGATATAGTCTCATCTTCTTTACAACTATCTTTATTATTGTTCACTCAACTAGTTAGTACCGGGCCTCCACCTTTGGTGGGCTATAATATATGAATATAATACCGGACATCCACCTTTGGTGGGCTATAATATATAAATATAATACCGGACATCCACCGTTGGTGGGCTATAATAACTAACATAGCATAATTTTGGGATTACTCCATCTTGAACTTATACCCTTTAGATAGTTATCCATTCTCAATGAAACATAACATAAAGTAACCATTTGTGCATTACTTCTTCATAATCTTATTTCCTTGACATAGCTATGAGAGTGATACATTAGAGATCATGACACTAAAGCTCACACTTATATACACATCTCACTTTCACTTCATGAGATTCACATCTTCACTTATGAGGGATAATTATACTAACTTGCACATCGCCTCTCGTATTACGCTTATGAGATTGGTACTTTTACTTATGAAAGATTGGTACAAGGCTAATCATCATACTATCGGACTTTGGAACAAGACATGATTGGAAAATGCCATCCAAGATTAAATAGATTCTCTTACATTATTACTCTCTTGAGATAGCTCCTTTAGAGATTTCAACGTTATGACAACTTTCCTTGAAGCTTTGGATCATTAACCAATGGGTGAGCAATATGTGAATAAACATTGTGAGAAACATAACATTATTAGAAACATAACACTATTGAAACCATTGGACCATAATCCATGAACAAGGGACATGAGTATAATCACCATGGGAACCGTGGAACATAACCTTATTGGAACCATGGAACTTTGGAACATTAGCCAATGCATATGATACATGTGAATGACAATTGATCAATGTATAAAGAACATGTGATGAACCATAATTGGTACCTGAAAATAGGATACCCTTGGCTTATGAGAGAGTGATACTTTTGTAGCCATAACATTGTTGAAAGCTTAGGGCAATAACCAATGAGCATGAGACATGTAACTAAACACTATTGGAACTTTGAAACACTACCTTATTGGGCTTTAGGAACATTATCAATGAATATGAGGCATGTGATTCACAATTGATCAATGAGTAGAAAACATATGATATTGACCATTGGTAACCGAATATAGAAACCCTAGCACATTTCGGGATGGGACAAGCGTAATGTCAATGTGAATACTATGTGCCGCAGAAAGATACGGACAGCGTAACCTTACATACCTTGTATTCTCAATACGATTCTACAATCTTAAGTGCATACAATAGTCCCGCTCCGTCCTTATGTTTCACTCTACAACACAAGTACATACGGAACCAAAATTAACCACAAATTACCTTACAATGGCATATAATAACAATGAGTCACATGTTTGGCTTTAAAAATGTCATGTCTTTCGCTACAATACCATTTTCGGCATGGTCATACCAATAATACCACAACATGCCCAACATTGACCAAAATATCATTCATGAATTTATTATCCCCAATAATCCCACAATATTCCATACATTGACCAATATATGATAACCAAGATCATGTCACACCAAGTTCATACTTTACACTTCTCCATCACCACAACATCACAAGTATGCCATCAAATTACTTCAACACACCTCACAACAACAAATCGGCCAAAATCCCATAATTTATGCTTATGTGAAAATAACAAGTTTAATAACAAAATCACACCATACATGTTCATATTTTATCCATACCATGCCTTTTCATCAAACCCACAAGTCATATTTCAAGTTCAATTCACAAAAATGGCACATCTTGAGCAAAAGCAAAAGTTCACTATTCAACACCTTGCCAACATAACCAACATGATATATATAACCTCTCATGCATATAATATGTTAATCCATGAGAATAAATACTTACCAATACTTGTAGGATGATGATCCTGCCCAAGAAGGAAACTTAGGGTTTGAGAGTTTGAGAGGAATATGTTGGAAATATCTCCAAAAAGGCATTTGTGTCTGATTTGTGGTGGCTTTATATAGTCCCTAATGCTCATCTATATCCATCCAATTAGTCAAAAAGGTTGTGTTTACTTGTCAAACACAAGAATGGGTCATTTGACCCTTTTGGGCCTCTTATTTTTGGCTCATTTTGGGCTTTAAATTGGGCCCAATAACATATCTCAACTTAGCCCACCAAATTTCATGTATAATTAACCACATATCTCATGTTTAAATAATTCCATAATGTCACGACAATATTCTCTTACGAGATTCTCGTTCGTCGTCTCAATCGCAAAAATAGACATTCTAGTCGTCCATGGCTTCCTTGAACATTTTTGATAACTACATGTGTTTCATGGTTTGATCATGTAGAAGTATGTAGGAGTGTATTGAGGTATTTTAAGCTTTAACAATGCTTAAATAACTCCAAGGAACCAAAAGAAACCATAAAAGAATCGACGTAGCATTGCGTCACAAAACGAGCGCGGAAGGGCACAATTTGTTGTGCCTTGCGCCACTGCTGCAAAGCAAGGCAGTGGTGCAAGAAATCACTTCCCTCTGAATCAGGGGCTTGCGCCACACCCCCTGAAATAGGGTAGTGGCGCAAGTTTCAGCACCTTGCTGAATTTTTCGGCCACTTCTTCAATACTTGCATATCGTCCAATACCTTATCAAAACACTACAAAATACTTACTTAGTGATCTTAATCCTCAAGTAAACATGACTCCAAGTCACCAAATGAGGTTAGAATGTGTACGGGGTATTACCCAAATGCTCCACGAAATCACAAAACACCTTCTACGAAAGTCTAATCGCACATATTAGGTCCGATATCAAATGTTTCACCAATGACACTATAAAACACATACTCATGTCATCTCAACACCTAGGTAACCATTGTTCAACGTCATCACATAGGGTTGGGAAGGTACGGGGTGTTACATTATCCCTATTTTTGTGGGTAGAGAAGTTCTTTCCAATAGACTCTTGGCTCAAAAAAAGAAGAAGAAGAATTCAAAGCACGATTATAAGAAAATAAGACAACAAGAAATGGGATAGAAAGCAAATGGAGAAATAGATAATAATAATAAACAAGATAGTAATAAACACTGAAGAACAAAGAAACTATGTAATTCCTAAATAATATCACTAATAAGGAGAAACGAGGAGGGGGATAGCCCCTGTCTCCCACATGAAGTGTGATAACACTAGGCTACACACTAACTTTTTACCCTAAATCTTGACCTCTATACCTTCCTGTCTAGGGTCATGGCCTCAATAAGTTATAAGTTGTGTCATGTCCTGTCTAATCACCTCCTCCAGTTCTTCTTCGACCTACCTCCCCTCCTAAATTCTGTTATAGCAAACCTCTCTCACCTCCGTACAGTTGCATCCACACACCTCCTTTTTACATGCCCGAACCATCTCAGCCTCGCTTCCCTCATCTTGTTCTCCACGGAGGCCACTCCCACCTTGTCCCTTGTATCTTCGTTTCTAATCATATATCTCCTAGTACTCAATATTTTGGGTACGTACATGCAAGATCTACATTCGAGTTTCAAAGAAAGGCATGGCTATATCTTCTACGAGCATGTGTAACATGATTCCTATTGTAGTATGATGGATTATTTGGAAAAATAAAGCTCCAACTAAAGTAACATGCTTTGAGTGGCTTGCTACCTATGGTGCTTGTTTGATTCAAATGATTTAGTTATAGACAACTTAAAAAGAAACTGAATGGATGATTTAGTTACCACCATCAATGTGACCATCCCCAAAAGATGTACCTAAATCCTTTATATCTACTCTATTAAGGTTAATTTTATTCCAATATGCAATATTTTTCCTTTATAGAGGTTCTCAGGATCCCTACGAGGATTACTATTCTAACTCTTGAAAAACACCAACTTAACACTTTTTATTCAAGAAAAAGTAAAGATTTTTATCACACTCACCCAGTAGCATCAGTAACTTCTCTGGATATCTTCATCTTCTTGGTGGTTCCCTTATACAGATCCTCCAAACTATAAGGCAATGTCCGCTCTATCGGAGCCGCCTTTCGTGACGCATTACCTGATGCACCTTCACCAGCAACATTTCTAAATGAAGTAAAAATATCTTCACCAAACATACCCCCCAGAAAAACCTGAAGCACCAGTCCTTCCGCCCATATCTCCCATTCCACCAAACGGAGTCGAAAACTCCAAAAATTCAGAGAATATATCATCCGCACTACGCGGGTTAAATCGAAACGAACCATGACCATCACCTACACCACCATTTGATGAACCTGTAAATCCACCAGAACCTGGCGGTGGCACTTGCCCTTTTCCCCTCTTCTCCGTATTGATCATATAGTAGGGAAAATTAATTAAGGGTGACAAAAAGGTTTCAAAACTACAAAAGAATGACACGTCTTAAATATTGAGTAGAGGTGAAAATTTTAAGATTAGTGTTAATGACACTAATCTTAAAACCCTTAAGTTTTATTATTTACACAAAGACCCCCACTTTCCCCCAGCATAATCCACCCCCTCCATACCCTTTTTGTCGCTGCCACCACCACCACCATTAGCACCTCTTCCTGATCACCACCACCGCCACTGCCACCTATTCTTCTTCTTTCTCATCCACCACCACCACTATCAACACCGCAACAACCGCCATCTTCTCCTTCGGCGTCACCACCAGGATCACCACCTTCCCTATTACTATAAATACCATTTTTTTCGTAGGCTCCTCCTCCACCACATCCTTTTTGCAGAATTTAAGCAATTATTGAAGTTGCTGCAACAACATTCGAGGTTGCTGCAGCAATAGTCGAAATTGCTGTAGCAACAACCATAGTTGCTACAACAACTACAATAATTGTTGTAACACAGCAACTAATAGTAGTTGTTGCAGCAATTATCGTAGTTGTTGCAGAAACTAATAGTAGTTGCTGCAGCAATTATCGTAGTTGTTGTAGAAACTAATAGTAGTTTCTGCAGCAATTATCGTAACTGCTGTAACAACTATTTTAGTTGCTGAAGAGACTATCGTAGTTGCTTAATTTTCTGCATTTTTTCTTCAATCATTTTTAAAAAATCAAAATTTTCTTTTCAAAGTTCTCAAAATAAAAAAAAAGCAGTCCATAAAAATTTAAAAAAAAAAAAAAAAGAAGAACGATGATAAAAAGAGAAAGAAAAAGAAGAATAGAAGATGGAGGAAGAGGAAAATCTGGAGAGAGAGAAAAAAAAATAAGAAGAAGATGGGGAGAAAGAAACATTGAAAAGATAAGGAAGGGGAGAAATTCTAAAATTTGAAATTTGGAATGGGAGGAAGTTTTTTTTAAAAATTATAAGTTTTAAAAAATTACACTTTGCACCCCAATTAATTTAATCAGAATTTAAGTGAAGCTTTGACCTTAGCTGGTCAAAGTTGTTACCATTTTTAATTTAAAGACTTTTTTGTCACCCTCCACTGAATTTTCTCCATATACTACTCTCTTCACCTGAAATAAACACACAAAATTCTTCACAATTCAGAGATGCAAAGTCAACTCAATCCGACCCGAACCGTTCAAATTTGAGTTAGTTATAGACCCGTCTATTTATTAGCTAACTTTTTATTAGCTCAACTTTTTATCCTTCTTTAAAACACTCTAGTTTAAACAAAATCTCTTTTCAATTATTTCCTCTAATTATTAATTAATTTTATTTATCACATTAACTCCTAAATATATGGAAAGAATGTGATAAAATAAAATAAATAAAAAAGAAGTCCTAAAATATGACTAGCAAAATATATTGTAAGAAAAATTAAAAGAAATAATATATGAGAAAGTTTTTGAGGCACATCCATAATTAACGTATTCTCCAGCTTCTTCATCTCTCAATCTTTGCCTCTGTTATTCCCACCCTCAATGGCTAAAGCTAAACTTCAAAGTGGGATTTCAATTATTTCACTTGCTCTTATGTAAATATGCCTCCTACAGATTTATGCAACTTGACCACTGTCTCGGTACGTATCTTACTCTCCAGTTCTAAGGTTTTCTCATCCATGCTTTACGTCGTGTTACAGGTTAAACAACTTCTCTTTATGCCACACATTAATTTTACAATCATGTTTTGGTCCCTTATGAACTGTGTGTTGGACTAATCTTTTTTTCTTTTATAATCCTGGTATCCATGCCAGCTTTCCCGCACCTCGACAAATTTCATAGAATACCTGCCACTTCACTTTCTCTGATCTCTACAGATTTGAGAGGATTGATATCGATGCTCTCCGTCTTGTTTGTCTCTAAACCTTCAGGTTATTATTACATGTTAGACAACTTCTCTTTATGCCATACATAAATTTTACAATCATGTGTTGGTCCCTCGTGAACTTTCTGTGTGTTGGACTTAGCTTTTTTTTTTTTTTTAATCATGGTGTTCAGGTTAGCTTTTTCGCACCTTGACTAATTTCACCAGATAGCCGTCACCTCTCACCAGGTAGCAAGTAACTATATTCACCAAGACTGGGATAATGTGTTGGACTAATATTTTCTTTTTAGGAATATACAACTTTGTATATGTGTTTCTCTATTCAACAAAGAGTTGCATATTAAAGAATGTAATTGGTAATTTGACAATCTTGTACTGCATTGGTTGATGAAACTAGGTGCATGGGTCTTGCGGTACATAGTAAAAATGAATGTCTTAATAGTATATATAGGGGTGTTATAGTTTGGTTTCGATCGATTTTTGATTAAAGTCAAAATCAAACCAATTTAATCGATTTTTAAATTTCTAAAACCAAACCAAATAAAATTAAAAAAAAAATCATTGGTTTGGTTTGGTTTTTCAGTTTTTAATTAGCTAATGATAAATTATTGTGGTAAAATAATGGAGACATGAGACAACTATTTCAAATGAATATGAGGAATCTCCGAATTTCTCTCTACTATCACAAAATGAATATATGTATGAATCTTCAATTATTTTTCAATACTATTCCAATATTGTAGCATGTTTAAGTTGCATAACTGTAGAGCTTACGCCATATTACATGTCTAACATCCAAATAATTAAGATACAACTTTAAATAGAATGGTTAACCCTTTAAAAATCAAAAGGGCAAGATATTGAAGAGTAAATATATATATTAGCAAAAGAAAATTAAAAATCAGTAATATACCACACTACATATTGATCTTAGGCGTATTTATACACCTAAGTGTCGTTATCTACACGCATTTAGCTTAGTTTTGAGGATGACTTAGCATGCTTATGTGAATAATTAGTGATATTGGTGTATTTTTGTGCTAATCCTCATGTTTAGGTGGTTTAAGGTTCATTTTAATCAATTCAAGAGTGAAAACAACAAAGGCAAGGCTAGACTAGTTAAATAGTCAAACCAAGCTTGCGTTGTGCTTATTCTCGAGTGATTTCGATGAGCTTAAACCATTGTAATTTCTAATGGTTGTTATGAGAATGTTCATTAGCTTAATGGAGGTGCTTTGGGTGACATTTGAAGATGAAAATGAGCTACAATGGATGATGGAACAAAGAGCAAGTTCGACGAGCAATAAGGGATTCAACCGGGTGAAATTGTGCCCAGTTGTTGCTACCCCCGCACCGTGCAGCCAACCAAGGCTCCAAGCCATGCGACGCCTTATAACATGGATTGAAATACTGGAATTTGAAGAGCAAACCCACAAGGACCGCCGTGCGCCACCCATTCAACACGACAAGCTCCGCGGCGTAGAGCTACCTAAAGGCTAGCTAAGTCGGTCCTAGAGTCCTAGTTTGAGTTGGAAACGTGTGGGAAGAGACTTGTTCCTAATCCTTATGGAACTTGGTTTGGATGACTTGGGGGACATGTAAACATCTTAAAACACTGCAAAGGAGTGGGCAACACATGGGGGAAGCCACAACACGAAATTGACACACACACTCCTAAACTGACTAGGATTTGGTTTTCTACCTATTTTAAGTGAGGGAAAAGGGGTCAGTGTGTATAATTTAGTGTGGGGATGCTCTTGGAAGACTTTGTGGGATATAAAAGGAGTGCTTAGACAAATTTATATACATTCTTGGGCAGCATACACGATTGGGAGACATGACATCAAGGAGCTAAAACTAGGGTTCTTTATTCTTTAACTTTACTGTCTTGTAGTTTTACTTTATGAACTCATCTATGGTGATTCTTTATATGCCCATGAGTAGCTAAACACCCTATTTCTAGGTTTGAGACTACAACATGATAGTTTAATTATGGTTTTATAGTTGGTTTATATGTTTATCAAGTCATGTAGTTGTTCTTACGTTCTTGGTTTACTATTTTAAACAATTGCAAACTTTAGGATAAATTCTAATCTCAAAACGAATTGACCATAGGATTTGAGGGATGAAATGAAGAATGTAGGGAGTGTGGATGATATCTTTTACCGGTTAGGGCCTAATTGTTAAAGAATGATTTGCGGTTAGGATAAAGATATACCTAAACGCCCCACTTGGTTAATGAAACGGGAAGATAGTTTAATGCATCCAAATTAAAGACTTACATCCCTGCCCAATGATGTAGTTGTGAGATTAATTTGGATAGATGACTTAGAGGATGACCATTCCCAATTTATAATATCAACCCCGTAAATCAACAATCATGATAAATAACTTAACCGACTAGAAATCATAGTTATGCATGATTGTGAGTATGTCTGAACCCTAGAATCCTCCTTGATATTGTTTCAAGCCCAAGTTTATCATTTTTAGTATAGTCTACTGCTTAGTTTTATCATTTAAATTTCATACATCTTTGGTTCTATCGCTTGAATAAATAACATTAACTAGTTTAGTCTAAGTGAATAGTTAAATGACAAGTCCCTGTGGGTTCGACATCCGGCTTGCAAGAGCTACTTTATTACTTGTACGACCACGAACACTTGTGTATGCAGTTGGAAGAAACAAGTTTTTGGCACCATTGCTAGGGACTTCAGTGTTAATTGTTTATCTTGATTAGACTCTTTCTTTTTATTTGTTTGAGTTTTATATATTTATTTTTGTACAAAGTTTTATTTTACTTTTCTATTACTCTTCTTGAGATGTCAGCTTGGGATAAATGGTGGTTGAATAATGACAATAATGTTCAAGAGAGAGGGTTGTCCACACCTACCCAATCTTTTGAATTGAATATATGTCAGATGTGTGGTGGTCAGGATAGACATTGGAATGACTGTCCAAACTATTATTCCCCTCCCCTAAACTCCTATTATAATCAGTCTGTTGTTTGTGATGTTGATAGGGCTAAGGGAGCTAATGAGGTAGAACATGAGGCTCACCTCATAGATATGCTGAAGCAGATACTGAAGCAGCAAGCACAACAACTGAACCAACTGAAGGAACAATGGGAAGCCACAAATAGAATGGGTTCCCACCTCACAGAGCTACAGGTTAAGGCTGACACTTTGACTGATCAGCAAAGTACAGTCTTATCCAACACTTAAGAGGAACCCTTGATAGAAGAAGAGAGGGAGGCACTACTACGAGAAAGTTATGATAAAGTAGACATAGTAAGCCAAGATTAGCTAATGGAACTAGAGCAACAAATCAAATTTCAAAAATGTCTTCGAGATGGTCTCACAATCGTGGCAACCCAAATAAACAAGGGGAGAGATGAGATCATACAAGAGATAGAACAATTTGGCAAAAAAATCCGTGACTTGAATGATCAATTGAATAAAAAGATTGTGACGTCTGATGTCCAATCACCTATAGTTGTAGATATTAGCCAGTTTGTGGAGTGAGAAGTAGAATTTCAACCATTCGACTACCATTCTTTAATTGATGCTGACATTGAGAAGGTGAATAAGATTGAGCATGTTGTGGATGGTGTAAGTTTAAAAGTGGGATGGGTTGTGTCCCATTCAAAGCACTTTTCTACATTACGTTTAGATGATGACATGTCTTTTGAGTCATTTGAAAAAGTGGAGGAGTGCGTAGATAAGGAACAAGAATCTTGCATTCTTAAATTTACACCAGACAAACAACAGAACAACATGCCTCACCTCAGGGCCAAGCGTTTTAACATGAACTATCCATTACTTGGTTCCTTCATCTTTGTACCACCACCCTATGAGCGAAGTAAAAAGATGGATGCAATATTGGGGGTGAAATTCATATCCTCAAGGTAGAGGAAAAAGTTAATGGGCCGTGCCGCGATGTTAAATTAGGCGCTTGTTGGGAGGCAACCCAACATGTAGTAAGTAGTTTTTATTTTTACTTTTACTTTTTATTTTAGTGTCACTTGTTTTTGTTGTTTTTGTTTTTGCAGATTTAGAAAAAGTCTGAGTACCCACAATATGAGCTAAGATGCATGGCGAAAGCTAAGTGTGGGGTCCTCTGGACCCCTTCATGGAAAAAGTGAAAATTGACATGCTACTAGCTATGCCTAGAGGCCTCAGGGAGTATTTTCTAACCCTTGTTCTTCATTTAATTTATACTTTGGGGACAAAATATGATTTTACGTGTGGGGTGGGGAATATTCCGATTTGTTTAGAGTGAAGTGAGCTATGGGATTTTTATTTTTATTTATTTGCAAGTTTTTGATTAAATTGAAAAAATCACAATTTTTTTTTCATTGTTTGTTTTTCATTGTTTTGTTCGTTAGGTAGAAGCACACTTCACCCACTCCTTGGTTTTTCTTTTTTGGTTCTTTTTCGAGGGAAAACCCTTTGAACCCAGTATCCTTTTTGATTTTTGGGAGTAATTTTAAAATTCTTGTCATTAGGAATAAACGAAGATGCTCTTGCTAGGTGCTACACATGATTACTTGATGCAAGTTGGTGTTAAATTCTATGGCATGGTGTGAAAAAGTGAATGACTTCTTTGAGACACCTAGGCTCTTTTTTATGACTCTTGTGTGATGTTGGCTTAATTTTGAATTTTCGCTATTTCTTGGTTAAGAGTCTATAGAGATTCTTCTTGATTTGAACATGTGCCATGTGTGTTGAGGTTTTTGTGACACTCCATGTTGCATATTGATTTCTAGAACTTGCCCAGTGTGTGTGCAAAGTGAAATAAAAAATGTTGAGTTTAGGAGATGATATAAGCATTTCTTTGATAGCCATGTTTTATGCCTACTTTGTCTACCCTGTCTGCATGACCTTAGTTAGCCCTGTTGAGCCTTTAGCCTATTCTTTGGTAGCCTCATATATAGCTTATTCCCTTTCTTTCAATTGACCATAATTTGATCCAAAAATCCTAAGTGCGTTAGTTGAATAATTAAGATGTTAAGGAGTGGAAAAATGAGGAAGGAAAAAGTGAAAGTGAAGCACCAAAATGGTAGATATTGGTGTTGTGAAATAGTTTACGTGTTCTTAGTTGGGGGTAATGTAATGAAAAGAAAAATTGATCCAAAGTGAATCATGTGTTGATAGCAAATACTCCTTGCTAAAGATGTGTAAGGTAGCTTAAAGAGATTGGGCAAAACAAAAGAGAGATGGGAAGATAAAAGTGGTGTGAAATAGGTTGGTTGGAGATATGTTTAATGTAGAGTGTGATGTATTAAAGTGCTTAGGGAAGTTAGTCACTATTCTTGACTAAAATAGTTCGTACCCGTCCCTTAGCCTACATTGCAATTCGTAAAGTCCTACTTGATCTTGAGCTTTGATATTTTGATATTAGTGGAGTACTACACTAAGGGAAAGCTTATGGTTCATCTCATGTGACATGTGAATTATTTGTGAGAGTGAGCGGAATTTGATTCTCACACCTATTCTTGTGATAAATTGTATATTTGTGAGTGAATATGTGTGACTCTCTTGTGGTGAGGGTGCATATTTAATTCTTGTGGTGAGGGCGCATGTTTAATGATAGATATGTGACTTGTATGATCTCTTTGTTGTGTAATATGCATGAGTTTGCTAACTTAGTAGAGTCAATTCTTGAGGCTAGGAAGTCTTGAAGTAGTATTCATGTGTTTTCAATTGGAATGTGACATGCCTAATGTTGGATTTGCTTGTCATGTGGTCGTTGTAGTTCTAGCTTGAGTGTCTTACGTCAAGTAGCTATGATAGAGTTTTTATTGATGGTGGTTAATGTAGAGTTTTTCGAGGAAGAACAAGACTTTAAGTGTGGGGTGGTGATCTTAGGCGTATTTATAATCCTAAGTGTCTTTATCTACGCCCGTTTAGCTTAGTTTTGAGGATAACTTAGTGTGATTACGTGAATAATTAGTGATATTGGTGTACTTGTATGCTAATCCTCATGTTTAGGTGGTTTAAGGTTCATTTGAATCAATTCAAGAGTGAAAACAACAAAGGCAAGGCTAGACGAGTTAACTAGTCAAACCAAGCTTGCATTGTGCTTATTCTCGAGTGATTTCGATGAGATTAAACCATTGTACTTTCTAATGGTTGTTATGAGCATGTGCAGTAGCTTAATGGAGGTGCTTTGGGTGACATTTGAAGCTGCAAATTAGCTACAATGGATGATGGAACAAGGAGCAAGTTCGACGAGCGTTAAGGGACTCAACTGGGCTAAATTGTGCCCAGTTGTTTCTACCCCCATACCGTGCAACCCACCAAGGCTCCAATCCATGCGACTCCCTACAATATGGATTGAGCTATTGTAATTGGAAGAGCAATCCCACAAGCCCCGCGGCGCACCACCCATTCAATACGACAAGTTCTGCGGCGCGGAGCTACCTAGAGGCTAGCTAAGTCGGTCCTAGAGTCCTAGTTTGAGTTGGAAACGTGTGGGATGAGACTTGTTCCTAACCCTTATGGGACTTGGTTTGTATGACTTGGGGTCCATATAAACATATTAAAACACTGCAATGGAGTGGGAAACACGTGGGGGAAGTCCGCAACACGAAATTGACACACACACACACACTCCTAAACCAACAAGGATTTTGTTTTCAACCTATTTTAAGTGAGGGCAAAGGGGTCAATGTGTATAATTTCGTGTGGGGATGCCCTTGGACGACTTTGAGGGACGGAATGAAGAACGTAGGGAGAGTGGATCATATCTTTAATCGGTTAGGATAGAGATATACCTAAACGCCCCACTTAGTTAATGAAATGGAAAGATAGTTTAATGTATCCGAATTAAAGACTCACATCCCCGCACAACGATGTAGTTGTGAGATTAATTTGGGTAGATGACTTAGAAGATGACCATTCCCAAGTTATAATATCAACCCCGTAAATCAACAATCACGATAAACAACTTAACTGGCTAGAAATCATAGTTATGCATGATTTGAGTATGTCTGAACCCTACAATCCTCCTTGATATTGTTTCAACCCCAAGTTTATCGTTTTTAGTATAGTTTACTGCTTAGTTTTATCATTTAAACTTTATACATCTTTGGCTCTATCGCTTGAATAAATAACAAGGACTAGTTTAGTCTAAGTGAATAGTTAAATGATAAGTCCCTGCGGGTTCGACATCCGGCCGGCAAGAGCCACTTTATTACTTGTACGATCACGTACACTTGTGTGTGCAGTTGGAAGCAACACATATAGACAATTATATTTTTAGTGTTGGGTTTGGACATATTTTTTAATAAATAAAACTTAAAAGTTTTGTAGTACATGTGAAAGAAGTAGAATAAAGTTTAATAAATAATTAAAAGATATAAAATATTTATTATTATTTATAAAAAACTAATATTATATATTGAAATAATTATAAAATTTATGTATATAATTTATCGGTTCGGTTTGGTTATTTATAGGTTTTTTTTAGTAAAACCATAACCAAAACAAATAATGTCGGTTTTTAAAATTTAAAACCAAATCAAATATCAATTTTTTAAATCGGTTTGATTTATTTCATGGTTCGGTTTGGTTTTTAACCAAACCAAGAACACCCGTAAGTATATATGCTTCAGCTTAATTAGATACAAAGTTTTGTATGTTATGTTCGTTTAATAGTACTTTTGTGGTAATGCTCACTTCACATGGATTATCCTGGCTCTTGGATTTGTCTTTTGATTTCTTTATTCTGAACTTCTCTTTGAAGGTATCATTGGTTGAAAAGAAAGCTTCATAATTCATAGAAGTTGTGATTGTCACCATAATCTTTACGAAACAGTATGCAAGTGACAAGTTCCTTCGATTTTAAAAAGATTTTTTTTTATTTGATATGTTATATATAGTCATAATAAAAAAAAAATAATTTTATTCGGTACTAAAATTTTAAAATATGCAAATAAAGCAATTAAAACTATAAGAATTGGGCAGGTTGGATTATAACAGGCTATAACCCGTTACCTAACCCATTTTGACTCAATCCATTTTGACCCAAAAAAATTTAGGTTGGGTTGGAACTTGATCCGTTTGTTATCTTGACCCATTTTAACCCGCCCAAATTTGATCTAACCCGCCTAATTGACACCCCTAATCAAAAGTAGGTAAAGTTCTGACCGAATAAAAAGCCAACCTCATGACGTTCAGTCTTTTATACACAATAATAAAATGTGTCATTTGGGTTTGAACCCCCCTTCTTTATCAGGATAGGCTATATTTCTACCACCGGTCAATTTTTTTAAAAAATAAAAATTGACCTCATGTCCGTATTTTGGAAAGGAAAAAATTATCTTGATAAAATTGGTCTAGAGGACGATTTTTGTAATTCTTTTCTAAAAGAAATTGGCCTCTGGAGGTTGATTTGCATTTTTTTTAAAAATTTTTGAGGCTAATATATCAATTTTAATACTAATTTCAACCACGTTAATACAATGATTGAGATATTTAATGTGTTATAAGATAGAGAGTGAAATTTCACATATGTCACTCCTTTGTTGATCATATTGAGATAAATACTATTTTATATCCATTTAATTTCTGACAATATTATTTTTAGAAATAACCATACTTAAAATGATATATAATAAAAAATTTATATAAATTGCCTTTTAATTATGTTGGAATAATGGAGTGCACGAATGTAACACATGAGAAGATTCTTTCATATTAATGTGCATAATTCAATTACTGCAAGAATTTTCGGCCAAATGAATATCAAATACAAAAAGAAAAACAAAGCAAAAAATTAAAGTCAAAATTTGATTTCCATTCCAAGCTGCAAACTTAAGAACGAACCTGAAGGGTCACCTAAGACCAAAATTTACAGTCACTGAAACTCTAATATGAAATCACTTTTTTGCATACACAAATCCTCTCACGTGATGCTCGCATTTCATAGCCATATAAGAAGAATTTTTGCTCTTAAGGTCCGAGAATTCTCTTTCTTTACTTGCAGGTAGAGTAAAGTCTTGTTCATTGAAACTTCATATATGCTGATTTTGATTTGGATTTAAGCCAAGAGTGTTTATTGAGAAGTATATTATATATATGAATGAACACTTGAAATGAAAATTATTTAGAAAAAAATAATAATTTCAAAGTGAAGCAAAAAAGTCCAAAGTCCACTTGAAGTGAGGGCCTTTGACTTTTTTTGTTAGGCTAAAAAAATTATTATTATAATATATATATATATATATATATATATATATATATATATATATAAAAGGGTCATAACCCCGGTGACGTGGCAGCCTCTAAAGGCAACATTACCATTTACCTTTTTTATTTTATTTTTTTAAAAAGAATTTTGCTTTTTCCAATTTTACAAAAAAAATTTAAAAATGTCCCGACCGTAAAAATCAAACGAAGCAGACATTGTGAAACGTCACATTCCTTCAGTTCTCTTAACTACGGCTCTTTCACACCCTCTTTTTCATACAGATAAAATCTTCTTTTCCTTAACATTGATGATGATTCTCTATTTGTTGATTTCGTTCACGTCTCTTCATTATGCCACATTTTGCAGGGTCCAAACATTGGCTATACAAAGCCCACAATAACTATCAAGAGCAAGGATTGGCGTTCCCCTAATTTCTTTTTATCCCACATTCTTTCGCGCTTGAAAACCCTGCAACAAGAAAATCATCAAATAATAAGAAATCATATGTTGCGGTGAACAATGAAACTCAAGAATTGGCACATTGAAGCGAATCTATTTTATTGTGCTTTTCTTTTCCCCGCAATGACTCATGTAGGGGAAATAGCAACGTCGAAGGAAATCACTTGCCAAGTGAAAGAGGTTAGAGCCCTAATAGCGGCTCTATCTGCCACCAAATCAGGTTATGTACACCAATTATTTCTATTGTGTCTCTTTCTTTCATTTTTTTTGGTATAGAAAAACAATTCATTTTATAGACAATTTTAGTTATTATTAGCAAGCTTCAACTCTAATAGTTAGGGATTATCTTCCTTGATGCTTCTATTTACAGCACATGATGTTGTACAAGTTTCAACGGATTGTCTTTTTACTTCTTTTATCCTTCCTTCTGCATTCTCTCTTTGCCTATTCACATTTTTATATTTTTGTACTGTTTGGAAATTTTAATTTCTGGTTTTCCGTGAAAGATTGAAATCAAAGTGCAATGGACTGTGGTGAATACGAAAGTAGAGCACCAATATTGTTACGAACTTGGAAGGTCTATACAATTTTAAAACGTTAGCTTCCCTTTTGATTGCAGCGAGAAAAGTGACTTTTAAAGTTGAATTTCTGCAAAAATATTCTCATTTTCTAATTAGTTTCCAAGGGTGTTTAAATACAACTTCAATTATTTTGATCTTTTTTACCGTCCCCTTTTCCGAAAGTCTTTACACATTTCAAATTAAGTTTGAATGTCAAAAGCATGATTAGATCCTGTCAAAAATCTTTAAATGCAAGATTCTAACGTGAGGGCCATTGTGGAGTGTGGTAATTGATATGATTTCCCTTTTCATTTTCTTTTCTCCTGTTTATCAATCAACTCTCTTGGCAATAAGAAAATTTTGAGATACTGCCTTTGTAGTTAAAACTACATTATTTCCCCAAAAAAGTTAAAATTACATTGTATGCAAAAGTTACCCGGATATACTTCAGTTTGGACTTCTTTGGTCAATGCTACATTCTTTATAACACTCTTAGGCTGTAGATACAAGAGTCGGGACAATTTCAATTTAGAAAGCATCTTTTGTTTTTCTTCTTTTTGAGTATTGAACCCTTTAAATTGTGAATTTAATAGATAAAATATTTGAAAAAAGATCAATATTTATGTTTTGAGTCATTACGTGACTATTCTATTCTATTCATGCCATGTACAGGAGAAAGTTCATGTGGAAGCCACTCGAAGGAAATTGCAGATTTGTCTTAGATATAAGAGGATAAATCTATTCATATTGAAACTACAAGTTGTAAGATATGCATTTGCTTGAAAGGTGTTCCACCATTACTAATAGATTTTATGATTTTTCCATAACCAATGCAACTTTTGCTTCAATTTCAAATCCTATCACCTTGTAGAACTGAGTAAGAAGAGCTACTAGGTTCTTGTGAATTATTGTATGCTTCAATGTTATAGTTTTAGCAAAATTTTCAGGTGTTGCCTTAATATATCTTCACGCATTATCCCATAGTCAACTTTCACATAGTCATATACCACAATCAAGCCGGATTAAATGGGATTGATAGAGTTTAAGCATGCTAGATTTTTAGTTAGGCATGGAAAAATAGGGAATGATTCATACATGTCTCAAAAGGCTCTAGACACATCGGAGGAAAGAGTAGAGTCCTAGAGAGATGCAAAAGATATAACGACCCATCTGGTCGTTTTGAGTTATGGGGACCTTTTCCCTTAAATGGTACTTCCCAAAGCTACATTTGTTGATTTATGACTTACGAGTATGGATGACACATACATCTTGATTTCTATTGATGATCATTATCACAACTTTATTTTCCGTAACTAATTTGCTAGATGTTCTATGGAATTTGACATGCGATTTTGTATCCATATATTTCAAGAAAAAGAAAAAAAAAACAGTGATATTACTTAATACCACTTCACAAAGTCTGTTGGATTAGGATGAACTGAAATTTGGTACATTTTCCAATTCTTTTTGAGTAATTAGTTTGGCTTATATTTCTGCCAAACAGATTACTATAGATTCGTTTTCCAATAGTTTGTGATCAAACTATAAATTACTATAACACATGAACCACGCAAAAGAAAATATTCAAGGTTTGCGAAATCAAGAAACTTTTTATTGATATTTTAATTCGTTTGGAAGAAAGATAGTAATTTTTTTAATTGATGAAGTGGATTTTGTTCACCGATTATTTTCATACTAATGGATGGAAGAATCAGTAATTTGTCAAGAAAGTTGATTGATTAGAGTTGTACATTCTGTAGTAATTTACTCAATGCTACATATATCTGTTTGGCTGCGCGGTAGATCAAGATCTTTACATTTTTCTCTTTATTTTAGTTTATTTTGGAGTTGTATTGAATTTCCTTACCTAGATCTTGTTATAATTAGATCTCTAATTGGATAATGGATGATGATATTTTTTCTGCAAATCTTACTGGTCTATTGTGCTGTTCATTTTTCAGTTCTTTGGTTATGCGAGCTAATGAAAATGTGATTAGAATCGTTGAAAAATATACAGTTCCCATTAGAGAGTGGTCAAGTGTATCACCATTTTCATTCCAGTGTAATCAAAGTGCACAAAAAATCACAGAGAGGTATCTTATACTTGATTGCCGACACATGTTTTAGTTAGATGAACACTTTATGTGGCCGCTTTCTTTTGAAATTACTACAATGCAACTGCAGGATTGCATAAATAAAAAACTTCATACATGCTTAGCTATTCATTTAAATAAATTGTCTATCGGAATGCAATTTTATTGTTTTCTTACTGATGTTTAATCCTAATTTTTCCTTGTGTTCATTACTTCCAGAAATTTAAGAACGAGTTCTTAAGTGGAGAATATGAATTCCAAAAGATGAGGGATTGAATACATGCTGCTTTTTGTGGGCTTGTGAAATTCACTGAAAACTCTGTATTTCTTGGACTGATAGTAAATTGGATAGTTGCAAAAGGAACTTTTGTTAGTCTTTTTTGATTGCATTAAAAATTAGAGTTTTAAGAAATGAATAGTTCAAGAATGTTCAGGTAATATGTCCCCAATATGTCATATTTAGAAGTGAAAGGTATATATCACAAACTTGAAATGTGGGCACTAAAAAAGCTTTGGGAAAGTAGTCATGCTACTTTTCTTTTTTTGTCTATTTTTATTATTTAATAGAATTAAATTTTATATACATGTATGAAAAAAAATGTATCCCTTTTAAGTTGACTATATTTACATAAAATCGTTTTATGATTAATTCACTTTGTTGATGTCTATCACCGCGCGAAGAGCGGACATTTTAACTAGTATATATATATATAATGAAACCTAAAGGTTCATCTAAGATCAAAGATTAAGCTCTATCTGAAATCACTTCTGCACATCTACAAATACTCACACTTGGTCTCAAGATCAAAGATTAAGCTCTAATCTGAAACTTCTACACATCTACAAACACTCACACTTGGCCTCACATAATGCTATATTTTCATGGTTATAAGGAAAAATTTTATTCTGAACACACGAGATTTTCTTCCTTTATTTTCATATAGATTAGAGTCTTGTTCATTAAACCTCCATATATGTTAATTTTATCTTGAATTTAATTCAAAAGTGTTTGCTGAGTAATATCATAGCTATGAATGAATATTTGAACTGAAGTTAATTTAGGAAAAGAATTATTTTTCAAGCAACTATTCCTTTGACTTCAAGTCTTACATTATTTCCAACATATATCCACCTTGATCCTGGTGAAACTCGATAAAAATTCATGAATGTTTCTCAATCACGACTCACATGGTAGGTGACCCTTGAGTCTACAACCAACACAAGATAAGATTCATTTAGTAAAGTAGTGTTAGATATATATAGCACTTAGAGATGCTTTTTGACATGCTATTTTTTTCGTTTGGTACATTCACAAGCAAAATGCCCTGAAAATTGGCAATTGGAGCATTTCATCTTACTCTTGTCTTTTTTCTTGAAAAAACATTTTTCCTTCTTGAAATTTGACTTGTTGTTTCCTTGAAGGGTTCTTCTTCGATTTCCTTACTCTTTCCGTCATTTTTTTAAAATATTTCTTTCTCTTGAAGCTTGAATACTTTATACCACTTGATTTTGCCACATATCCACTAGATGCAGCTTAGCAGCACCAAGTCGCTCGTTTTCAAGTAAACATGATGGGCAGCACCAGAAAATTTTTTGATGCTATCATTATGGTTAAGTTACCCTTCAAATGTTCTCAACTATTGGGAAGAGACCAGATCATTGCCTAAATATATCACAATTCAAAATAATAAGGGTTATGATGTTACCTACCCCAACTTAACCATGCTAGGTAAGCCAAACTCAACAAATGCAGTCAACTTAAATATAAGAGCAAATAGTAAAACATTGGTACGAATAGCTAACATTAACTCCAAATATCCTCAAATGTGAATGAAAGAATACATCGAAACTATCACAAGACTCAGATGTCACAAGTACTAGCGTAACTCTAATACAGTGTGTCATGAATGAAAATACAAATTTGTCTAAGTAATAAAGAAGACAAAAGTAATGGATAGAGAAAGCCGGGATAGTCTCCGAAGGTAGGAGCTTACACAACTTCAGGTCATTTAACACCGTACGAATCAAGGATTGCAATGGAAACTCACACTAAGATCTACATTAGAAAGATGCTGAAAAATAGGGTTGAGTACAATGACTCGTACTTAGTAGGCATCACATACCGATTGATCTCAAGTACATACTATAACGAGTAAGGAATACTAAGATAACCCTGCACGTAGAAAAGTCCCAACAGTTCAATATCATTAAATCATTAAGAGTCACCTAAAACACAACAATAAGTGAGGAATGTGCAATGCAATGATATATAATGATATGTAATGGACAATACCTATGATATATAGCCTTCACAGTGGTATGCTGTGAGGCGAGACCCACGGGAGACTCACGAGGTTCATATACCCCACCCAAAATCCTACCTCAGATAAAATTAAAACCTGCACAACATCTTACCTCAGACTAAATCAACAAAAAGTATCATATCTAACTATACATGTAAAGACCTATTCCATCATTACTAAAGGCACCTCACCCAAGGATAATGGATACATAAATTCTCATAAAATATGGTCTCAATCTAGTGCGTATAGACTTGGTTAAAAATTTTAAAATTAGATATTTTGGGTCGCGCTGATGTCATACCACTATAGCATGGCTGTGGTAGCGGCGTACAAGCCGCTATAGCAGGACGCCGAGGACAAGAAACTAGTCCCTCATTTTATTATTTTTTCCTTCTCCCCTTCAGTTGCAAATAGGATGAGGTTTACTTCTAAAAGCCTCATAGGATTGCCTCATGGCCTAGGAGCAATGGAGAGAGAGGAGCACACTTGAATGAGGTAAAATCCATAATTTTCTCATGAATTTCATGTCGGAAATCACTAGCATAGAGTTAGAAGTTCGCTTTCATGCCTTATAGTAGCTGCTTGACTTCCAGGTACGCTATATTTAATTGAGTAGTATAGACCTGGGTTAGAAAAATATATGTATGACATAGATTGACAAGATATTCCATGTTTAGGCCTACAGGCATGGTGTTTGGAGGGATAAAAATAGTAATTCCAGATTTGTTTGAATATGACTTTATGTTGTATGTAATATTGAATATGTGGCTATGAACTGGTGTGTAGTGTTGTTAATGTTAAGACAATTATGGATAATTATAATGGTATTATGCTTAAAAGTTGGGTTAGAATCTAATGAAGTCCAATTTAGAGATGATTGATATTTCAGTGGAAGTTAAATGAGGATGTTAGGTGGAAGGTACATTTGATGATGGCTTAGGGTTAATATGGAAAGTGGGATGTATTAGGGTATGAACCCAAGTTGTGGATGTTTACCTTAGACATTAAAAGTCCTGTCTAAGCCCTCAATTGATAAATAAAATATTGGTGGGGCATGTATCCTAGTAGGTGATTGTTAAATATAGTTGAAACCTAGTTTGGTTTATGTGTGCATGTTAACCATTTCCTCATATACTTGTTACAATGCATGTTCAAAGAAAGTAAATCATTGAATAATATCCTAAGTGTTAATCACATAAAATGAGATTATATTAAAGGCTTGTTGATTGTACAAGTGTGGTTGTTTATTCTCATTGTGGTTGTAATTATTGTGATAGCTGTTGCTATTTGTAGGATGAGATGGTAATGGACATCTTCACAGGATTTATTCTTATTATTGTGGGATGAGACTGTAATGGACATTTTCACGGAATTTACTTATTATTATGGGATGTGCTGGTAATTGGATATATTTACGAGATTGGTTGATATAGGGTTGGAAGACAGTAGATGTCTAGGATTTTTGGTAAGTGGACAAGAGCTCATCTCCTACAGATCATTGCTATTAGGCGACCATAAGACCCTTAGCATATATGTATAAGGTATTGGTGAGTGTGACTATTTCTTGAGTGAATTGGGGTTTATGATTTCTGTTATTTTTGTTGTTGAATTGGATCCTTGAATAGTCCGGGCTAAAAATATAAGTGGTTGGTGTATATCTTTTTGTTGTCTACTTACTTGTGTATTTGAGGAAAGGTTTAACTTATTGTTGTTGAGTCATGGTTTTGTTAACTTGGTTAATACTAGTGGTCATGGTCTTGACTTGGTACACTGCCTATATTGACTTGCATTTGACTGAATTCTTTGGTGTTAATTGAAAATGGCTAAATGGTGTGTGTATATATATATATATATCCTAAAAGTAAAGGTAGTTGGGAAAGTGTACGTGGTGGTATGGTTGCAAATAATTAGCTATGTGTTATATTGTGTGGGTGTTGCCCCTAAATTGTGACTAGTCCCAAGGCATGATTGCTTACGAGTGAACAAATTGGTTGCTCTAGGTTGGAAATCTTTATAGGCATGTATAGTTGAGTTCATAATTAAGTGAGTGTTAAAATACATGGCTAGAGGTGACTAAATTGTTGAACGGTAGTGCATTAGAGTTGAACGTGGTATGAAAGTTAACTTACGGGTTAGTGAGATTGGCAAAAAAATAAGGGAGGTAAAGAATTAATTGGAGAAGGGGATGGATTAATAAGATTTCTAAGTGCATATTTCTTTTGGATATTTATGTAATGTTTATATGATCTAATTTGGGTCGGCCAATGATGCTTAGCAGCACGTATTATTTGTACTGATACTACTCTTACTATACCCTTTTCTGGGGTATAGTCTGGTTGCAGAATCAGTTGGTATTTCTTGCTTGGTGTGGTAGAGATCTCCAGAAGCTTCTATCCTTGTCTCTTTCGGTGGAAGCTGAGTCCTATGTATTTTGAATTCCTTTGTAGTAGCTTTTGTACCTATTCAAACTAGATCTTCGAGGTAGAATATTTCTTTTGTATTCAAGGAATTATAACCAAGTTTGTACTAATTAAAGGACCTAATTATTTTCCTTTATGACTTCGGCATATTTTCGATTTGGGTGGTAAGGGGTTTCATATCTAGGTGGATTAGGGTAGGTGTCCACACAATTTGGTTAGTTAGGTCATGATATTTTGTATCAGAGCACTAGGTTACTGGTCTCCCAATACAAGAGCAAATGTTGAGTAAAGCCCTACAAATTGATGAGTTGACGTCCACATCAAATCTTTGAAAAGCTAAGAGGCATTCTAGGAAATTGTTTCACTTCTTTCTTTCCTCTCGTACAATTCGTATGATTGTTGTATGGGTTGATTTCAATTGATATCTCTCAATTCCAATTGGTATCTCAACGAGACAAATGGATGTCACTTGACTCTGTTTGGAATGACACACGCAATGGAATTGGAACTTGGAAGGTTCCAAGTGGTACCTGGCTGTAAGGGCTGTGTATAACTTCTAGACAATCAGTTAGTGGTTGTCAATGAAGTGAGTAGAAAACATGTTTAGAGGAATAAATACCTGATTTATTTAGTGAATAAAATCTTTTGAATTGATAATTGTGTGAATTGTGACTGCTTGAATGACAGTGAATTTTGTAATTGGCAAGGTGGCCGTAAGTTGTCATATGTGGTTGGTTGAGAAATTATATGTTAAGTGGTTTGAATTAGAAACTGAATGCGAAGTGCTAATCAGGGTGTTAGTATATGTAAAGTTGGTATACGATGTGAAAGTTTTGCTGCAAGCGGTTGATATAGATAATGCTATAAAAATAGCAATTATTGCATAATAGTGGAAATTGTTGTAAAGGAGGAATCCTTATTGTGGTTTATATTTGAGAATTAAAGTGGTATTATGCTTAATTAATTGTTTTCTTTGATTAGTTGGGTTCGATCTTGGGATTGTGATTTAAATCGTGTTATGATTATCAATTTTTAGTGTGATGGAAGGGAATAGGAGTGAAAGGAGTTACAGAAAAATTAAAATTTCTGGGCTACTACTGTAGGGCCACCATCGCACTGTCTCTCTACTGCAAGCCCGCTATAGCGGCATGCAGGCTGCTATAGCGGGGTGGTCTGGGACAGAATCCTTGCCCTGCTTTCCCTGCCCTACTTTCCACTATTTTACATTTCATTCCCAACTTGTAAAAGACGTTATTTTAAGCTACGAGCTACCACGTGATCTATAGAAATCGCATGAAATAAAGTGAGGAGCATGCATTCACCACTAGATATTAAAAATAAGCATCCATGTTCGAATAAATTAAAGGAAAAGGAAAAAGAAGATTGTTTGTTACATGTCCCAAATGGGGGAAATCCAAATCCAGTATCTCTAAAGTAAAAATTGGGGGGGGGGGGAGAATAATCCAACAGGAACCAAGGACCTAACTGGATACCCTATCATAATCATGGGCTGCGGGGTAGGGGCCTTCTCATCCCAAGTCACTCAGAAAGAAGAACTCTTGCACGTCCTCCATCTCCAGCTGGGGAAGATTCTTGTCACGGACAACACACTTGAACAATACCTTGATAGTCTTTCACATCCAAGCAAGCATGCGGTCTCAGGGTGCCTCTTCCTCTTCCTTCATCGAGCTTTCTTTAGAGCAATGTATAGTCTCGGGTAGTGGGAGGTGGGTCTATAGAGCTAGAAAGGGTTGTACCCTGGGGAGGCAAGTAATACTACTCCAAGAATCTCCTCACGACAACCAAGTGCTCCTCTAGGTGGCTACTAGTGATCGGGGGTTGGGAAGGAGCATCATCATCATCATCATCTTCGTCATCCTCCTCTTCTTCCCAGTTGCTCTCGACCTTGCCCACCTTTCATTTGTTCTTGCTCTAGGATGAGGCACCCTTTACCCTGAGGGGATGGAAGGCTTTGTCCATCTCTACGTTCCTGTCAGCATTCTCCTTGGGTACCCCTACACACCATCACAACTCAGAAATTAGGCCAGAAAGGTAAGAAGACTTTTTGTTGTCCCGATAGAAGTCCTTCCACTCCATAAGAATCTGCACCCCTACGTTCAGCTGTATCCCCTGTATAGCACAAGACATGACCAGAGCCTCAAGTTAAGTCACGTTAGAAGAGTTAATCGATGGATGAATCCTATGGGTCACCAGGTTCAGCCACCTATGAGCATCTGCAGTAAAGTAGGTGCTTCAAATTCCCTCAATAGTATGACAATCGACCTTGTCCCTATCAGCCTCCATGATCAGTGTATCCTTGAGCCACCGCATGTCCATCCCTCTGGCCTTATCCATGTACTCGGCATTAGAGATATTCGACACCTCAAGTACCATAATAATCGTAGCCGAATCTACGAGGACAACCACTCCCTAAATGCTGATAGTAGAGTTGGGGTTGTCCCAAAGCACGGTTGGAATTATGGCATAGAACTCTTTGATCCAGCCCTCGACCCCCTCTCAGGGTGCCTCCACAAGTGGAACCCAACCAAACTCTTAGAGTCAGTTGTAGAACTCTAGCACGCCCACTTCCACTCCCCTCATGGGGAACCCTCTCTGGTAGCAAAACACAATCTGCCGGTAGTCCCGAAATTATTCCCGACAGTTCTCATCCAGAAATCTTTAAAAGGATGGGGGAGCATTTTCTTGATTTCAGGCCATTAAAGTAGTAATCCTAAAAAAGTCATGCAAAATTAAAATAGAACCCATAGGAGTAAAAGGGCAGCCCAGTGCACTAAGCTACTGCTATGCGCGATGTCCGGGGAAGGGCCCCACTACAAGGGTGTATTGTACGAAGCCTTACCTTGCATTTCTGCCAGAGGCTGTTTCCAAGGCTTGAACCTGTGACCTCCTGGTCACATGGAAGCAACTTTACCAGTTACTCCAAGGCTCCCCTTCAGAACCCATAGGAGTATCGAATGAATATAAACTGTAGAAAAAGGCCAAGTCTAAAAACTGGAAGAGAGGCTACTTCGTGTTGCCTCCTGCTATAG
The DNA here is from genome assembly GCA_031232105.1 of Capsicum rhomboideum. Taxonomy (NCBI): domain Eukaryota; kingdom Viridiplantae; phylum Streptophyta; class Magnoliopsida; order Solanales; family Solanaceae; genus Capsicum; species Capsicum rhomboideum. The sequence goes on from CP124711.1 coordinate 121,495,613, forward strand.
CGGGCTGCATCCCACTACCACGTGTCATGACCTAAAAGGTCATGATTGACACCCACCCTAAAACTATAGTGGGAGAACCATTTAACCAAACCCTCACTAACCAAGTTCAATAGCCCACATTTACTTTCCACTAGCCTCATTATTAATAAGCTTAAAACCCAATTATTTATCAAAGAAATAAAGTTGCAAATGTTAACCAATCACCAAACTGAAGATAGAGTGCGAAAGTCCTCTATTTATTACATCCCCGGGACCTGAAGTTACCGTACAAGAACAACTAAGAATATTCAGAATTCTATAACTAAAAGATTATCCAAAAATATCAAGGAAGTATGACGATGTCTTAGTCCCGAAATAAAGGACATGAACACAAGTAGGATGATTCAATAGCTGCCCGATCATGGTGCTCACCCTTGAACCAGAATTTGGAACTACTGGCTAAAGTCGAGGTCTCCTCTTAAATGCCAGAACATGCTCTGTACTCAACAAAAAGAAGAACACAGGTAGCATCAGTACATCAATAAATACTGGTATGCATTATGGTCCGACTTAACTCAACACCATACAAATAAGTAAACCAAATAAATGCAACAACAATCATTACAGAACTTATAACTAGAGACAATGAACACATTTATAACACTACACTTTAACAGGGGATATATGCTTATGTTAATGTATATCACACTCAGTCATTTTCATCAATAGGTTGCATAACAACATATAATCAAAACTGATCATTCAATGCATATGATGAATGTATGTATGCAAGAAGTGCTTTTCTCAATACCATCATTTATTAATTGACAATGACTCAGTATCAATATCACAATCATCCACTCATCATCATCAATATCACTATCAATATCATCATCATCATTATCTCAATGTCATGATCAATATCATCAATTCACCTTGTCAACATTGTCACCATCATCACCATCATCAACAACATGTATGAGTATGTAATGCAATTAATAATCACAAGTAGTGCCCGAAAGCAGTCACAAATATTCAATTTACATATAAGAACAGAGTCAAGCAAGTCTGAATGCTACTATTAAACTGTAACCTACCTCGATTCCTTTCTCAAAATCACCCTTAGATCACAATCTTGTCTTTTCTTTCTCTTTCACTTTGTTCTTGATCTATACAACAAATATACACACTCAATTCAACTGTTTCATCTTTTCTAACCACTAGGGATTCATAATTCACAACGTATTTCATAAATTTGCCCTTGTTCATCATCTTAGGATTTTCTACTCTTAAACCCCATGAATTATACTTTATTTAACATAAACAGCTATAATTCTACACCTAAACAGTGTTTTCTAACACCCTAGGATCATTAACAACTGATTCTACACTCATTCCCATCAACTTTTGTTCAGTTTATAAATAAGGGTCAAACCCTAATTTCTACCATAACCATGATTCCAGCAATTTCTAACAATTCTAGAAGTAATTCAAGTTTAGAATGTTGAGAAATCTTACCTCTAAAGATGAAAATCCTAGAAAATTACAGAAAATTGCCTTCTCTAGAGCCTTTATTCATTTTTCAAAAAAGTGGAACGAAAAACATTTTCTAAGTTACCGTTGCAGTGGTTCGCGAAGAAACTGAGGTTGCCGCTGCAGTAGTACTTTTTCCGCTGTAGCAGTTCTTTTTTTGCTGCAGCAGTTCTTTTTCTGCTGCAGTAGTCCCGAGGTAGAATCTCGGGGCCTCTTCCCAAATAGGTCTATTTTACAACACACCCCTTGAAATATGACATAGCAAACCACCTCTTCATGGTAAACTCTATTACTGGAGTTTTATAAACCCATTTTATGTGCCGAAAGTTGCTACGACTTTCTAAATTCATCTTCTATTACTAAATCAAGTCAAACTCCCCCACCAATGCTCACATTAACACCATATTTCCTTAGATTATCACACCCTCAAAATTGTTTAATCTAGCCTAATCCTGAATTTCTTAAAATTTGACTAAGGGAAAATTTGGTGAGGGTTTTACTCGTTATTTCAGCATAACAACAATATGGGTCGTTACACTATGGTACCACTATAAAAGGGCCTCCATATAGGGATGAAGCCACTTTAGTGGCCTTCATCATCCCTGAATTCCAAGAGGTGCATCAATGGTGCCTCTAGCAAAATTTTCCCATTTTTGGTATTTTAATTGCAGATCAGTGTTGGAGAAGTTTCCTAGGACTAGTATATGCAAAAATTCTGACTTTTAAACTCCTAAACATGCCCAAATCATCAAAATAAAAATCAAGAACAAACCTGCACATTCCTCACTATTTCAAGCCCTATTTGGCCATGAATCCCGTAATTCTTACGCATTGAATGCCATAGAAGCATTGTAAACATAAGAGAAGCAACCATGCTTCGATAAGTCATTCAAATCAAGCCACAATTTCAATGTAAATACCAATCCCAAACCTAATCTATTTCTACAATTTCAAGTGGAATTCTTGCGATAAGGCGAGTAATAAAGTAGAGAGACAAAGTTATAATGATAGTTACCTTGTTTCTGATGATGGTAGCAAAGTGATCGGGGAAGGGAGGGGAGTTTTCGAGAGTAGAAAGTGAGAAATGGGCGTGAAACCCATTTCTTAACTCTTTAAACTGGTGCCTCTCACTATAGCAGCCTACAGCCTGCTATAGCGGTGCCGTTATAGAGGGAATATTCCTGCTATAGCGGGATCAACTAACTCGGGGGCAAAAAATCTTTTGTCCAGTGTATTTTTTAATTCCTTTTCACTCTGGTATATTGGCGAGGTCCCGGTTACCTTGGGTTCTCGTAAAACTTTTGTTCAAGTAGTTTCATATAATTTGTAAGTGTGAAAAATTATTCAAGGAAGGGTGCGGAGTAGTAATGTTTAAATCTAGTGAGTCAGTGGAAAAAATTTGGTGATCTAGGGAAATGTGGTATTTACATAATCATTGAGTGGGCATTAGTGTCCAAGTGAGTTTCATTCCTCTCTCTATCGTAATTATTCGGGGATGAATGATGGGTACATTAGTATATGTTGTAATGACCTATTCCATCATTACCAAAGGCATCTCACCTAATGACTCGGGATACATGAGTTTTCATAAAATATGGCCTCGAGCTAGTGCGTAAAGACTTAGTTGGAAATTTTAGAATTAGATATTTTGGGTTGGGCTAACGTTATCCCGCTATAGTGTCATGACCCAAATCACAGATTATGTAGGCACCTACCTAACCCTACCCTAGATAGGAGAATCCTTACCACCTAATAGTTTATTAATGCGAAAGTTAAACCAGTTCTCATTTCAAAATAATTTAATTTAGTAAGTGCTTTAAAAATAGAGGAGAAGCTGACGAATATGGGGGCTTGGGAAAGTAGAGGAGATGTGGATAGTATGTGGGAGACGACTACCAGTTGTATCAGGGAGACCGCTAGAGAGGAGTTGGGTGTCTCGAGAGGCCGATCTGGCAAGCACCGGGGGGACTGGTGGTGGAACGCAGAAGTGAAAAGGAAGGTGGAGACTAAGAAGGTGGCCTATTCCAAGTTGGTTGAGAGCAGGGATGATGAGGAGAAGCAGATGAGTAGAGAAGAGTATAAGTTATCCAGGAAAGAGGCTAAGTTAGCGGTTACAGCGGCTAAGACAGCAACTTTCGAGAGCTTGTATGCAGCTTTAGAGGAGAAATGAGGGGATACGAAGTTGTATAGGTTGGCTAAGGCGAGGGAGAGGAGGGACCGCGACTTTGACCAAGTGAAATGCATCAGGGGGGAGGATGGCAAAGTGTTGGTGGAGGATGCCCTCATTAGGAGGAGGTGGCAGTCCTAGTTTCATAGACTTTTGAATGATGAGGGGGACAAAAGTTTTTTGTTAGGGGACTTGGAGCACTCAAAGAGGCGTCGTAATTATGGTTATTGTAGACGTATCAAGGTTAAAGAGGTAAAGGGTGCTATTTTTAGGATGCGTAGGGGTAGAGTGACTGGGCCCAATGAGATTCCGATGGATTTTTGGAAGTACACTGGCGGCCCAGGTATGGAGTGGCTGATAAGGTTGTTTAACATCATTTTTAGGGCGAAAAAGATGTCCAAAGCTTGGAGATGGAGTACGATGATTCCATTATATAAGAACAAGGGAGACATTCAGAGTTGCAACAACTATAGGGGTATCAAGTTGTTGAGCCATACTATGAAGGTTTGGGAAAGGGTGGTAGAGTTGAGACTGAGGAGGATAGTGACTATTTTTGAGAATAAGTTCGATTTCATGCCAGGTCGCTCGACTACTAAGGCCATTCACCTGGTGAGGAGATTAGTGGAGCAGTTTAGGGAGAGGAAGAAGGATTTGCACATGGTGTTCATCAATCTTGAGAAGGCATACGACAAAGTCCCCAGGGAGATTCTGTGGAGGTGCTTGGAGGCTAAAGGTGTGCCCGTGGCGTACACTAGGTCGATTCAGGACATGTAGGATAGTGCAAAGACGCGTGTGATTACAGTAAGAGGGGATTCATAGCACTTTCCTATTTTGACAGGATCGCACCAAGGATCAACTCTTAGTCTGTTTTTATTTGCCTTGGTGATGAATGTTTTGACGCGGCGTATTCAAGGGGAGGTGACTTGGTGTATGCTATTTGCTAATGATGTGGTACTGATTGACGAGACCCGGGGAGGAGTTAATTATTAGTTGGAGTTCTGGAGACAAATCCTTGAGTCTAAAGGGTTTAGGTTGAGCAGGACTAAGATGGAGTACTTGGAATGTAAGTTTAGTGATTCAAAGCATGAGGCTGATGTGGTAGTGAAACTGGATTCTCAGGTCATTCAGAAAAGGGGGAGTTTCAAGTATCTGGGGTCTATGATCCAGGGGAACGACGAGATTGACGAGGATGTCACGCACCATATTGGAGCAGGGTGGTTGAAATGGAGGCTCGCTTTGGGAGTTTTATGTGATAAGAAGGTGCCTCTAAACTTAAAAGGTAAGTTATACAGAGTGGCCATCCGACCGGCTATGTTATATGAAGCCGAGTGTTGGCCAGTTAAAAAATCCCACATCTAAAAGTTGAAGGTAGCGGAGATGAGGATGTTGCGATGGATGTGTGGACTTTCCAGGTGTGATAGAGTTAGAAATAAAATTATTCAAGAGAAGTTGGGAGTGGCTTTGGTGGAAGATAAGATACGAGAAGTGAGGTTGCGATGGTTCGGACATGTGATGATGAGGTGCACGGAGGCTCCAGTATGGAGGTGTGAGAGGCTGGCTGTGGATGGTTTCAGGTGGGGTAGAGATAGGCCGAAGAAATATTAGAGGGAGGTGATTAGGCATAACATGGAGCAGTTACAGCTTACAGAGGACGTGACCCTTGATAGGAAGATGTGGAGGACGCGGATTAGGGTAGAGGGTTAGTGGGTAGGAAGGTGTACGTATTAGTAGGAAAGAGTGTTTGTTTATATCTGTGCCTGTTATTGCTTTGGCAGATTCTTGTTCGCGTTGTTTTGGTGATATTTGTGATTTCCAATGAATAGTCTATAGTGTTACTCTGTGGGTGTCTTGCTTCTTTTATTATCTAGCGATGTGCTATCTCCCTTTGTTGTTTGTTTTTATGATTTTTGTTTGTTATGATTATCTGTTCTAAGCCAGGGGTCTATCGAAAATAACCTCTCTACTTCATCTGAGGTAGTGGTATGGACTGTGTACACTTTACCCTCCCCAGACCTCACCTGGTGGGAATACACTGGGTATGTTGTTGTTGTTGACTTCATAAAAAAAATCTTATCCAATACAATTGATACGAAAATACAATGTGAAAGATAACTAAAAGTGAATCCCCAGAACTTAGCCTAAACAGGTACTAGAGCAATAGACACAAAACAGGAAACTCCAAGACACAACATCCATGTAGGATCGAAAGGACATGAGCTACTGCAGAATGATCATCGTCGCTGCTATAGGAACCCCAACTGACCTGCACCATGGCTATACCCGCAGATAGTGATATAGTGAGGGTAGTATCAGTACAACCACACATACTGGTAGCCATCATCAATCGATCAGGGTTAGAAACAAATTACATTAATAGTAAATAGGAAGAAATCATGGCATCAAGTAAGGTCCCGGTTACTAATTCCCAATTTATGCAATTATTAACATAATACCTTTGGCATCTTTGTGACCTACCTACCATTTAACATTTTTGTATAACTTTGTTCTTTGAAAATTCATTCTAACTTACATCTTTTGAGCCTACCCTATCTTATTATTTTGATTCCTGTAATTCCTAACCCACTCTAGCCAAACCTACAGACCTCACTAATTTTGGAGATCTGAAGGCATCGTACTGCTAGAATGGATTCCCCTTGTACTCAACTAAGGTAATGCACTATTGGATTTACAACAACCAAGACAATTACAACATCAACAATTCTGAGGGAAGGGACACTATAATATACCTTACCTATACAACTATATACTTAGGGGATTAAATATTATACATACCAAAAACAACATCTAGAATTAATCGAACATTCAATGCATATGAATGAATGTATGTATGCAAGATATGTGCATCATATTATTTCTTCTCAATCTCATCAACATCTTTCTCAATCATCATGAACATCATGATCAATATTACAATCACCATCATTATCATCAACTCATCATCAACAACATCATGAATATCATGATTTCAATATCAACATCATTTTCAATCACCATGAACATCATGATCAATATCAATATCACTATCATTATCATCAACTCATCATCAACAGCATCATGAACAACATGATTTCAATATCAATATCACAATTGTCAACTCATCACCATCAACATGTATGAATATGCATATGCAGTCAATAATCATACAGAGTGTTCGAAGGCGATTACAATTATTTGGTTCACATACAAGCACAGAGACATCAATCAATAATCACACAGAGTGTACATATATATAGGTATATATATCTATATAACTGTGTACACCCACACCTTCTATGAGACTGTGATGGTTCTATCAGGATGACAATTCTAACTCTCTATCGATGACCCACACTTGTGTTTCTAATATCATTATAAAGTTCTTTCCTATTTCCTCAATTGGGATACTCATGCTCGATCTTTCTAACCTTGCTCGTATTATTCTAACCACCCTAAACAAATTACCTACTCTGCCAAGCACCTTGCAACTAGGTTGTCTCCTAAGCTGTCCCATCTATTTGGTTACACTCTAGGTCACTTTAAACTCAATAGTTTGACTATTAACATCCTACTTAACACTTATGATTTGTTAACATCCCTCACTACAAGTCACAATTTATCTAGATTACCAAGAGCACCTTACATCAACCCTATTTTACCTCTTTTTTTGCTTTTTTCCTATACTTACCCCTCACTGTACTTATAAGCCATGACGTTAGTTAAATTAGCCATATTCTTACAAGATCGACCCATTTCATACCGTGAATATCACACCAACAGAATATAATAACAACATACAATAATGTTAAAGCCCAATCGAATTTTTATCATTTCCGTCCATCCAAAAATCGTGCCTGAAGGCCTAATGTATGAAAACTCCCAACATCACTATCAATATTACAAGAATCTAACCCAAGACTAATATAATTAACGATAACCTACCTCATAGACAAATTATCCTGCTATTGAGAGGAGAAAGTTATCCAGCAAGTGCTAAGCGTCTTCCCATGTCGGGTTCCCATCGGGTGTGCCTCGAAACTACTCTCATAAAGCATGGCCTTTGAAATCTCATGATTGTGGAGGTGGGGTTTATTCAGGGTGTTTATTCGGGAAAAGGACGACCTAAGAGAGTTAAAAATAAAAAAGGTTTTAATGGGAGATTGGGCTGGCCACTATTGGGTACCGCTGTAGCGGTTGATTTTACCACTACAACAGTTAGTTTACCACTATAGTGGTGGGAAGCAGGCCAACCCAATTCATTCTAAAATTTTTAGCCCAATTAAGTTGAGCCCCATTTCTCCCTACGAATTAAATTCCATTAGGTCCAATAAGAGGATTTTAATAGTCAATTTTTTTTTAGAATATTTTTCAATGCAACAAGTTTTTTGGATCGTTACATATAGCGGGTCCATGTTAGTGGCTACAAGCCACTATAGCTGGACGTTGAGGACTTGAAACCAATCCCTTATTTTATTATTTTTTCCTTCTTTTGTTCAGTTGCAAATAGGACTAGGTTTACTTCTAAAAACCCCTAGGGTTGCCTCATGGCCTAGGAGCAATAGAGAGGGAGGAACAATCTTGAATGAGGTAAAACCCATAGTTTTCTCTTGGATCTCATGTCAAAAATCACTAACAAAGAGTCAAAAGTTTGCTTTCATGCCTCTGTAGTAGTTGTTTGGTGTCCAAGTAGGCTAGGTTTAATTAAGTAGTAGAGGCGGGGGTTATAAAAATATATGCATGACATAGATTAATGAGATATTCATAAATAGTAATTCTAGATTTGTTTGAATATGAATTGATGTTGTGTGTAATATTGAATATGTGGATATAGACTAGTGTGTAGTGTTGTTAATGTTAAGACAATTATGGATAATTATAATGGTATTATTCTCTAAAGTTGGGTTAAAATCTAATGAAGCCAATTTAGTGATGATTGGTATTTTGGTGGAAGTTAAATGAGGATGTTAGGTGGATGGAAGGTGGGATGTATTAGAGTGTGAACCCATGGTGTGGATGTGTACCTTATACATTGAAAGTCATAGCTAAGCCCTCAATTGATATACAGAATATAGGTGGGGCACGTAACCTAGTAGGTGATGGCTAAATGTAGTTGAAACCCAGCTTGATTTATGTGTGCATGTTAATTGCTTCTTCGTATTCTTGTTACAATGCATGTTGAAAGAAAGTAAATCATTGAATGATATCCTAAGTGTTAATCAAATATATAGGAATTCATTTCCTAAAGTCCTGTAGCCTCTCAAACAAAAGTACAGACTTCTCTGTATGGTTTCATAAGACTCTGCGAGACCTATTCTTGTATGAAGAGATCTATGAACCCAGTGCTCTGATACCATCTTTGTCACGATCTAAAAGGTCATTATTGGAACCCACCCTAAAATTATGGCGGGAGAACAACTTAACCCAACCCTCACTAACCAAGTTCAATAGCCCACATTTACTTTCCACCAACCTCATTATTAATAAGCTTAAAACCCAATTATTTATTAATAAAATAAAGATGCAAATCTTAACCAATTACCAAACAAAAGATATAGTGTGGAAATACTCTACTTATTACATCCCCGGGATTTGAAGTCACCGTACAAGAACAACTAAAAATATTCAGAATTCTATAACTAAAGGATTATCCAAAAATATTAAGGAAGTATGATGATGTCTTAGTATCGAAACAAAGGACATGAACACAAGTAGGATGATTCACTAGCTGCCCAATCATGGTGCTTACCCTTGAACCAGAATTTGGAACTACTGGCTAAAGTCGAGGCCTCGTCTCAAATGCCAGAACATGCTCTGTACTCAACAAAAATAAGAACACAAGTAGCACCGTACATCAATAAGTACTGGTATACATTATTGTCCGACTCAACTCAACACCATACAAATAAGTAAACCAAATAAATGCAACAACAATCATTATAGAACTTATAACTAGAGACAATGAACACATTCATAACACTACACTTTAACAGGGGATATAAGCTCATGTTAATGTATGTTACACTTAGTCATTTTCATCAATAGGTTGCATAACAACATATAATCAAAACTGATCACTCAATGCATATGATGAATGTATGTAAGCAAGAAGTGCTTTTCTCAATACCATCATCTGTTAATTCAAAATGATCTTAATATCATTATCACAATCATCCACTCATCATCATCAGTATCATTATCAATATCATCATCATCATGATCTCAATGTCATGATCAATATCATCAATTCACCTTCTCAACATTATCACCATCATCACCATCATCAACAACATGTATGAGTATATGATGCAGTCAATAATCACAAGTAGTGCCCGAAAGTAGTCACAAATATTCAATTTACATATAAGCACAGAGTCAAGCAAGTTTGAATGCTACAATTAAACTATAACTTACCTCGATTCCTTGCTCAAAATCACCCTTATATCACAATCTTGTCTTTTCTTTCTCTTTCACTTTGTTCTTGATCTATAACAACAAATATACACACCCAATTCAACCGTTTCATCTTTTCTAACCATTAGGGATCATTAATTCACAACTTATTTCATAAATTTTCCCTAGTTCATCATCTTAGGGTTTTCTACCCTTAAACCTCATGAATTCTACTTCATTTAACATAAAAAATTATAATTCTACACCTAAATAATGTTTTCTAACATCCTAGGATCATTAACAACTGATTTTACACCATTCCCATCAACTTTTATTCAGTTCATAGATTAGGGCTAAACTCCAATTTCTACCATAAGCATGATTCTAGCGATTTCTGAAAATTCTAGAAGTAATTCAAGTTTAGAATGTTAAGGAATCTTACCTCTAAAGATGAAAACCCTAGTAAATTGTAGAAACTCGCCTTCTCTAGAGACTTGGTTCATTTTTTAGAAAAGTTGAGTGAAAAACATTTTCTAAGTTTAAAACTGTAAAAATACTGCATTTTATCATTGTAACAGTAAAGTTACCGCTAGAGCGGTTCTCGAAGAAACTCAGGGTACCATTACAGTGGTACCTTTTCTGTTGCAACAATTCTTTTTTTGTTGCCGTAGTCCCGAGGCAGAATCTTTGGGCCTCTCCCCAAATGGTTCTATTTTACAACACGCCCTTCGAATATGACATTACGAACCTACCCCTTCACGGTAACTCTATAACCGGAGTTCTATAAACCTATTTTACGTGCCAAAAGTTTCTACGACTTCCTAAATTCATCTTCTATCTATAAATCAAGTCAAACTCTCCTACCAATTCTCACATTAATACCAGTTTTCCTTAGACTAGCACACCTTCAAAAATTACCTAATACTAGGCCAACCCTAAATTTCTTAAAATTTGTCTAAGGGAAAATTTGGCTAGGGTTTTACTTCTTATTTAAGCATAACTACAATTTGGGCATTATATTATATATCAATTTACCATTCTTCATCCCCGAATAGCAGCTAGCCCGAATTGACATAGCTAATCAAGAGGATATACCTGAGTCTATGAACAAGTGCGGGTATCTTTTGCGCATGTCCGCGTCCGTCTCTCAAGTTGCTTCTTCAACTGGATGATTTCTTCATTGAACCTTTATAGAAGGAATGACTGTAGTTCTTAATTTTCTTACATCCTGATCCAATATAGCAATTGGTTCCTCTTTGTAAGAAAGCTTCTTATCAAACAACTCGGAGTCCCAACATATGATGTAATCCCCATCTCTGTGATACTTCTTTAACATGGATATATGAAATACCAGGTGAATCCCAGACATGCTAGGAGGAAAGATCAGCTTATAGGCTATTGACCCTACTTTCTTTAAAACCTCACAGGGTCTGATGTACCTCCAACTCAACTTACCTTTTTTGCCAAAATGCATTACACCCTTCATTGGTGACACTTTCAAGAGTACCTTCTGTCTTTGTTCAAACTTTACATACTTTACCTTATTATCCGCGTACTCTTTATTTCGGCTCTGAGCTTCTAGGAGATTTTCTTGTGTAAACCTTACCTTCTCCATTGAATCCTTGATCAAATCAGTACCCAAGGCCTCACTTTAAATACGTCAAACCATCCGATTGGTGACCTACATCTTCTACCATACAATGATTTAAAAGGATCTATGTTAATACTGGAGTGTTAGCTATTATTGTAAGCAAACTCACACATAGATAGATACTGGTCCTATTGACCCTTGAAGTCCATAACACAAGCCCGAAGAATATCCTCAAGCACTTGAATAGTTCGTTCCAATTTCTCGTCAGTCTGTGGATGGAAAGTTGTACTTAGGTCCAATCTAGAACCCAACTCTCACTGAAATTTCTCTAAATAATTGGAGGTAAAGTGAGTACCTCAGTCTGACACAATCGAAAAAGGTACTCCATGGAGACTTACAATCTCCTTCACATAAATATTAGCCAACTTAGCAGCATTATAATCTACCCTCACCAGAATGAAATGGGATAACTTGGTCAATCGATCAACAATAACCCTTATGGAGTCATACTTTCTTAAGGTGTTAGCAAGACCAACCAAGAAATCTATGGTTTTTCGTTTTCACTTCCATTTCAAAATGTGCATCCTTTGAAAGGTGCCACCAGGTTTTCGATGCTCATACTTGACCTGCTAGCAGTTTTGACACTTAGCCACAAAATTCACAATATCATGTTTCATCCTTTGCCACTAATAATGTTGTCTCAAGTCTCTATACATCTTGGTTGTACCCGGGTGTATAGAGTACTTAGAGTTGTGAGCCTTTGCAAGGATAGTAGAAATTAAATTACCCACACGAGGTACACACAAGCACCCCCAAATCCTCAACACTCCTTTATCAGCAAGGATGGACTCTCTACCTTCACCCTGTAAAATATTTTCTTTAAGGTTGCTCAACTTATTATCTTCAAACTGTCTGCTTTTGATTTGGTATAAGAATGTGGACCTAACTTCCACATAAGCTGATACTCCTCCCCCACTAGACACCTACAATCGCAGGAAATCATTAGCCAAAGACTGTACCTCTCTCGCCAATGGGTTCCTTTACACCTCTAGCCATGCTAAACTTCCTATACTTTGGCATTCCCTGCAAAACATCTACAAGAGGAAGGTTAATGTAAAGTTCTCTGAATGTGCCAAAGAACTTCTTAAAATAAAATTCCTCTTTGCCTTTCTTTAGCTTTTGAGGGAATGGTGGTGGAGGTCTATTTTGAGGTTGCTCAATTGGCTTCTCATTAGGGTACTTAAACTTCCACTTTTTTTCATCTTCTTTAGACTCAACTTGTTTTTCTGTCTGCGCGGGTGTGATCAACTCTGCTTGTACCTCATGATTTTTCATTGGAGATACATCAATCAAATCTCTACCACTTCTCAAAGTGATTTTCATAACTTATTTTGGATTTTACTCTGTATCACTAGGCAAACCCCCTTGAGGTCTTATATTTTGTGCCTGATCCAACTGACTGATGTCGCCCAAAATATACCTCCTAAAAAGTACAATGCGATCGCTGTATTAAATATAGAACCCAACCAAGGTTGGGGTCGATCCCACAGGGAATAGGCCAAAGTATGAGTAGACTACTGGAAGGAATAACTGGCAAGTAACTGAAATTGGGGGTTTTGCTAGTAAATAGTAACGATGACAATTTCTGATTGATATCGAATTTGTAAATAATAAGCGAAATTCACTAGGGCTGTGATCCCCAATGATTCCTTAACTCCACCGGTGACTTGAGCTTACCAAGACTGCCCACTGCGCTGCATGCAAAATCTAACAAGTTAGGTTCATCTAACTGTCTCTCGACTATCATTAGACGAATTTCACTCTTCTTCTCTCGGTCTCCAAGTGTCGTACTACTAGCCCTTGTCATGGACTTCAGGTAACCTTTCCCGCTAAGGCTCCGGTTATTAGATGAAGGTTGATAGCTTCAAATCTCTATTGTTATCTCCTTTTCCCAATCTCTACCTCTCTCTCGAGAAAGTCTAGAATACAGGCAAGGTTCTAACGTTTGTAACCGTTAGAAGGCAATCAATACGAAGGAGACAACAATACATGCATGCACAACAGTACAAAGTTGTTTTGCACTTCACCGGTTTCGTTAATTCTTCATGGTTCACACAACCCTAGTTGATGGGTTTAGCTACTCATAATTGCAAGAACACCAGAATAATCCAAAGATGAAAGCATAATTATGATTTCACAAGAATGAAGGAAAACCCAAAATTTCAATTATCAATCAACTTCCAAATTAGGGTTTGTGAATACAAAACCAAAATATATGTCTCAAACAATGTAAAATAACTCTCAAAATAGTAAATTGTCCAACGCCCGCACTTAGGACTACCTAGGGGTATTTATAGATACAAAACTAGTCCTATCCAAAACAAAATAGGAGAACAGAGTCGGCAGCTTTCACGATGTCGTGACTTGGTGTCGTGGAACCAAGTCATGGCAAGTGACTTGTATCATGGGAATCAGGCCCTTTTCTTGGATCTATGAAGTGAAATCACGGCAGGCTTTCACGCCACGTGGGTGTCAATCACGCCACGTGACCCCTGCCGTGGAAATCAGGCTGGAATTTTCTATTTCTGGACTCAGTCACGATAGCCACTCACGTGGAGTGAGTGGCTTCCACGCCACGTGACTTGTGGCGTGAATGGTTCTCTTTTGCAGCCTCTTGTTCTTTCTTCACTCGACACTTCGTTCTCGGGCTTGATTCTTCCTCTTTTGCTCATTTTGTCTTTAAAGCATGTTATCCTGCAAATTAGGACAGAAACCACATCATACCAACAAAACACACCCAAGTTATTGCATCTTTTCCTTGTTTTAAGCATCGAAAGTGCCATATAACCATGGCACATCAACACCCTCAACTTAGAACGTTTGCATGTCCTCAGGCGAACAACATAAAAATACACCAACACAATGCTTAACTAAGAGAAACCTAAGGGACTTATGGCAGTCAACTTGTTGCTTTTTCAAAAAAAAACTTTTCTAATCCCTTTTATTTTCAAAGTGTGTGTAAGCAATGTAGAATCATGACACAGTAGGGATCACATGATGGCACCAAATTATGCACAAACAACTAAGCGTATAAGCAATTGACACTTCCAGAACAACTAGCAGCTAATTAAACAACCCATGTGCCCTTACAATCAACGAAGTCCCATGAAATCTCAATATACTAATGAATATCAACATAGGGACGAGGTCAAAACACTCACGCTCAAAAAGAAGTTAAGACAGTGTGCGTTAAATACCATAGGCTTGCCCTTATTTTCTACGCCTTAGTTTTCAGACAGATGGACTAGGATCACTATAGGACTTTACTTGGCTTATAATGTAGGCTTAGGGACAGGTATGGTGCATATGGATATAGTGACTCAACCCTCCTTGACACTACACTATTTTTGTCTCCTACTTCCAACTTTTTTCATTTTTATTCTCCCTTGTTCTTCATTCCTTATTCTCAGATTTTGGGGGTGTTTTTTCTTCTCAACCTTTAAACATATATATATATATAATTTATTTTTTTCACACCCAGATCTGTTTTCTCTTCTTCTTTTATTAACCCTTCTTCATACCCAACTCAATCTACGCACCCCTATAATAGCCACCCTCAACTTAGGCGATTTGCCTGAGTTGAGGTGCACAGTGTCCAAGGAGGGACCAGGGCCAAGACAGGTTCATTGTGATTAAAAATGGGAAGGTGAATAGGTTAATGAAAGAAATAGGACAATTACGGCTCAAAAGTTGGGATCAAGGGATACTTATTCTTTTGGTTTGGCATTTAGGCTAATAGTGGGCTATTTCAACAATGGCCTATGATCCTTTCTTAATCCTTATCTTCTAACTTAGGCAAGACTAACCGGGTAAGTTCTGGATCGCACACACACAGCTAACTAAGTAGTGACCTCACACGCACATAGCACAGGGTTATCTTACCAACTACTACCTATCCGTTCATGCAATGCTAGCTACGGTTATTTGCCTATAAGTCTAGTGCCATAACAAGATCCAATCAGCAGTCACACACAAAGCATGTCAATTCCAAAACCAAAATTTCAGGAGGGGTATCCTTAGCAACAAAAACACAGAAGAAATTTTTCAAAACTGAACTGCACTAAGGTTCCCTCATTTTTCTCCTAATATAGCAGGAAACATAAAAAACATCAACAATATCATCCTACACATGTCGGTTCTACTATTATAACACACTCGGGGGAAAAGAAACACGGCAACAAAACCCCCCAAGTGGTGGTACACCCCCACCCCCAACTAAGCATGGTGTAATGCCCTCAATGCACCGATATCATATCAAAAATAAGGGGGGGAAGACATACATGTGGCGCTCTAAGCACCGAAAGTGGGCCCGCCAACCGCGGGATCATCAGACTGTGCAGTGGTCACATTTGGTGGGGGAATAATCTGACTGGCAGATGCACCACGCGCCCTCTGCTCTGCCTCAATCTGGCTCGTGTGGTACTCTACTCGGGAGGCTTTAACAGACCTCCTCAGATCACTATCAAACTCATCATCACTCGCACCCCCATCCGTCAGACTACGAGGTCTTTTTCCTCTATCCATCTCCGGCTCCTCATCAGCGAACAAATCTACCTCAAAGGCTGGTCGTACGGAGGTCGGGACAGGCATAGGTGGTATAATTGGCATGCTAGACGATGCCAGTGCCCGAACCTTCTCTCTCAATGTAGCAACCTTCTGGGTCAAGCCAGCCAAGTCAGGGCTCGGTGCAGCACTCAAGCAGGAGGCCATACGTGCCTCGAAACTGTCAATCCGCCCATGCAGGCCCCGCATAAACTGGTCTATAGCTGCATTCAACCGAGCCTCCACCCTAGTCTCTGCAGCCTCGACTATAGATCGAACCCAAGGCTTAAGCTAGGATGCCAGCTTAGCCATCTGAGTCTCAGTATGAGTCTCGCGCTCAAACATCTCTGTCTGCCTGTCAACTAGCTGCTGTAGAAAGTCTCGAGAGACGAACACCATCCCAGCAGGGGTCTGCGGGGCACTAGTACTAGGTATGCTCTCAGCAACAGGGCCAGTGCCCTCAGTCTGTACTGATAGCCGAACTGGTGCAGGATTATGCAAAGGTACACCACTCACCTCATTTATGGCAGCACCCAACACCTCAGACGGCTGTGACCCTCGGGGAAGCATGGGGTGCAAATCCCTCTGCTGCATCATCGCAATATCTGCCAAGCGGGTCACCTCTATAGAATTATCGATGACAGGTATTCTGGCAACCCCAACTCTATCACACAGACCCTGAATCAGACATGGGAAAGGGATACTTGTGTGATCTCAGAATGCTCGCTCGTGGATTTTTTGGATGATGTATCTTGCAAAATGGATCTCATAACCAGCCAAGATGCTGGCTACTACTACCGCCCTGTCCAGTGTGAGAGAGTTATCAGCATTGGTTGGACCCAACCTATGACGAACCACTGACCACCAGAAACGACCAGCGAAATGGAGCGTGGACTTTTTGATGTCCAGCTTCCCAGTCACCCAACTAGCCGCTACACCCTCCTCGGCTATGTAACCTGCAATCCATTTGATTAACTCTAACTTCTGCTCAGCATCTTTCATCCTAACTCTGTCTCTGACCGTGGCCAGCCTGTGATCAAATTCAGCTGTTGAAACCAGAACTGGACGGTTAGGCCCAAACAGGAAGCAGTGAATGGTCTCTTCTGAAATGTCAACTCGGGTACCGCACACCATAACCTGAGTCAACACTGGCTGCAAAATATATCGCTGCCCAACTGGAGCGCTCAAACCAATCGATGCAGTATAAGAAGCATACAATTCTCGGACCACTTCTGAGCTATACCTGCCAGACGGCTGCGCCATCCAACCCAAGCCATATCTCTCAAAAAGAGGCCAAATACCCGGTAATGACCTCAGTTCCTCCATTCTATGCCGGGGCTCTTCCATAATGCTTCTCCGACACACACCATGCTTTGTCACCTCAGCATCTCGATCATAAATAGCACGCATGCCCTATACACACCACCTTTTAACCCCCCTATCCTGCGCAGTAGTCGGGGCACTCTCGACACCAGTACCGGAAGGAGATGCTGTAGCCTCTGCCACAGATGTATCCTGACCCGTAGCCTCATCTGCAGACGTACCCTGACCGGTAGCATCAGCCGCAGACCCTGACTCAGAACAATCCTTCCCCTCTTCAGACTGGGGGGCAAACTCAGATGACTCAGTCGGAATAACTGGTGCAGCAGGTGGTGGGACCGGCTGACTAGCTGCTCGGGCAGTCGCTCGGGCCCGCGTCTGTAACCTCGTTGCCCGTGGGACTAAGGCTGTGTCATCCTGACTAATCTCAAATTCTTCCACGGACCCACTTGGTTTAGACTCAGTGGGTTCATCCCTCAGATGTGTCGGTAAGTCCAGGTTTTTAGTCCGGATTCGAGATGATGCCTCAAGGTAGTCACTTTTGGGATTGGATTTTGGAGGCATGGTAACGGGTTTGGATCAATTTTTTTGGGTATGGGGTTGGATATGGGTCGGGTTTGGTATGGTTGTTTTGGATTTTTTGGACCTCCTTAGTAATGGGGTTTAGATTTCCGAATAGGGAACGGATTTGGTCAATGTTTGGGCTATGGTTTTCGGATTTTTGGAGTTTGGGGGAGAAGGGATTCGGATTTAATGGAGAAAAGTAAAGGAGATTAGAGTTTTAGGGTTTAAGATGAAAGAAATTAAAGTGGGGAAGAAAGGGTTTTAGGCGGATAGAAATCGGGTGAAGAATAAAAATAGTCGGATTTATTTTGGAAAAACTGGGCTCGGGTCGGGTCGGATTTTTATTTCCGGTGGTTTTATGATTCACGACACGACTCACGCCACGTGACTGACACCCACGTGACGTGAAGTCTATCGTGATTTATGTTCTGTAACTGGACTGGGTGTCTAATTTTAACGACATCAGTCACGTGGCGTGTATCCCATCCACATCACGTGAATGCTTTCGTGGAATTGATTCAGAGCCTGGAAATTTTTCTCTGAGTTTGACGATGTCATCCACGTGGCGTAGAACCCCCTCACATTGCATGAGTTATGTCGTGGATTAAATTTACCCCCTTCTCATAGATTTTGTGATTTTCAACTAACTGCTACTCAATAATCCGATCTCCTCATAACAAAAGCTTGGGTTGCCTCCCAATCAGCGCTTGATTTAACGTTGCGGAACGAAGTGGCTGACTTGGATACTCAGACTTCCCCTAGTTGCCCATGGGTTGACTCCCTTGAATCGCCTGATTTAATGTCGCGGCACGACGTGGCTAACTTGAATACTCAGACTTCATCAAGTTCAAGTTCTTCAATCGTCCTTATCTCTTCCGGAACTCCTACATAGTGCTTAACACGTTGTCTATTGACTTTGAATAGGACAGTATCTGCTCCTTTCAACTCAATAGCACCATGTGAGAAAACCCAAACTACCGTGAATGGGCCAGACCATTTGGACTTTAATTTTCCAGCAAACAGGTGAAGCTTGGAGTTATACAGCAACACCATATCTCCCGGATGAAACTCTCAATTCTCAATTCGACGATCACGATACAATTTTATCTTTTCTTTATACAATGCTGAACTCTCATAAGCCCGGAGACGAAATTCATCTATCTCATTTATCTGTTCCAGTCTCATTTCAGCCGCTTCATTCCAGTTTAAATTCAACCTCTTCAATGCCCACAATGCTTTATGTTCCAGTTCGACGGACAAATGGCAAGCTTTTCCAAAAACCAACTGATATGGTGAAGCACCAATTGGTGTTTTGAAAGCTGTCCGATATGCCCATAATTTATCATCCAATCTACGAGCCCAATCAGTCCTATTAGCATTGACTGTTTTTGCTAAGATAGACTTGATTTCATGATTTGATACCTCAACCTGTCCAATTGTCTGCGGATGGTAAGGTATCGCCACCTTATACTTTACACCGTATTTTTCAAGAAGAGCTTTAAACATCCGGTTGCAAAAGTGGGATCCACCATCACTAATAATAACTCGAGGTGTCCCAAATCGTGAGAAAATGTTCTTTTTCAAGAAAGCTGTGACACTTCTTCCTTCGTTATTAGGAAGCGCAATTGCCTCCACCCATTTAGAAACATAGTCAACAGCCACCAAGATATACTTCATTCCATGCGAGCTCACAAATGGTCCCATAAAGTCAACTCCCCACACATCAAATAATTCAAGTTCAAGAATCGTAGTCATGGGAAGTTTGTGTCTGCGTGAAATATTACCTTGTCTTTGACACCGATCACAAGCGCGGGCATAGTCATGAGCATTATTGTAAATGCTGGGCCAATAGTACCCACATTGCAAGATTTTATGGGCAGTCCTTGCACCTCCATGATGACCCCCAACTGGAGATGAGTGACATGCCTCCAAAATACTCATCATTTCGACCTCTGGTATGCATCTTTGAATAATGCCATCAGCACACACTCTGAACAAATATGGCTCATCCCAAAAGAATTTTCTTACCTCATGCATGAACTTTCTTCTCTGCTGATATGTCACATCCTCCGGGACTAGATCACTTGCCAAAAAGTTGGCAAAATCAGCAAACCACGGGATTAAATCTTGGGATGCTGCAAGCACTTGCTCGTCTGGAAAAGTATCATCTATTTCAAGATCACCTTTCAATTTAAGCATGGCCTCCTTCTCAAGGCGTGAAAGATGGTCAGCCACTTGATTTTCGGTCCCCTTTCAATCCTTGACTTCAAAGTCAAATTCTTGCAACAGCAGTACCCATCGAATCAGTCTTGGCCTAGCATCCTTTTTCGACATAAGATACCGAAGAGCCGCATGATCTGTGTGCACAATCACCTTAGTGCCAATCAAGTACGATCTAAATTTATTGAAAGCAAAGACTACTGCTAACAACTCCTACTCAGTCACAGTGTAATTCTTTTGAGCTGGATTAAGCACTTTGCTAGCGTAGTAGATCAGATGTAATATCTTCTCAAGTATCTGACCCAGAACTGCTCCCAAAGCCACTCCACTAGCATCGCACATAACCTCAAAAGGCTTCGTCAAATCCGGTGACACAATGATAGGAGCCGACACCAACTTCTCTTTCAGACACTCAAACGCTTTAAGACATGCTTCATCAAACACGAACTTCACCTCTTTCTCTAAAAGTTTGCACAAGGGATGAGCAATCTTGGAGAATTCTTTGATGAACCTTCTGTAAAAACCAGCATGACCCAGAAAACTCCGAATGCCTTTTACAGAGATAGGTGGAGGCAACTTCTCAATTACTTTGATTTTTGCCTTATCCACCTCCATGCCGTTCTTCGAAATCTAATGCCCCAATACGATACCTTCATTGACCATAAAGTGACACTTTTCCCAATTCAGCACTAGGTTGCACTCCTCGCATCTTTGCAGCACATTAGCAAGGTGTGCCAAACAACCCTCAAATGAGTCACCTACTACAGAAAAATCATCCATAAACACCTCGATGGTGTTTTCCACCATGTCGGAGAAAATAGACATCATACAGCGTTGGAAGGTGGCCGGTGCATTACACAAACCGAAGGGCATCCTCTTAAATGCGAACGTTCCATATGGGCAAGTGAAAGTGGTCTTTTCTTGGTCTTCGGGGGCAATAAAGATCTGGTTATACCCTGAATATCCATCAAGAAAACAATACCATCCTCTTCCAGCAAGACGGTCTAACATCTGGTCCATGAAGGGCATAGGAAAATGATCCTTTTCAGTCCATGAATTTAGCTTCCGATAGTCCATGCAAACTCTCCATCCCGTCACTGGTCTTATTGGAACCAACTCATTTTTGTCATTAGGAACCACCGTGATTCCTCCCTTTTTCGGCACACACTGAATCGGGCTCACCCACTTGATATCAGCAATAGGGTAAACCACTCCTGCATCTAACCACTTGATGATCTCTTTCTTTACGACCTCTTGCATAGGTGGGTTTAGACGACACTGGTGTTCAATACTAGGGACGCATTCTGGCACAAGCTGAATTTTATGAGTGCAAATGCTGGGTGGAATACCTATGATATCTGAAATGGACCAACCGATGTCCCTCTTGAATCTTCTCAAAACCGAAACCAAAGCCGCTACTTGCCATTCTGCCAACTTAGCAGAAATAATCACTGGCAAGGTATTATTGTCTCCCAAGAATATGTAGCGAAGGTGGGCCAGAAGAGCCTTAAGCTCTAACACTGGAGGCTCCTCTATAGATGGGCGAGCTGATGGAGTTACCCTATTCTTTAAATCAAGATCCAGTTTCTTGGGCGCATAAGTATA
This sequence comes from Capsicum rhomboideum, assembly GCA_031232105.1. NCBI lineage: Eukaryota > Viridiplantae > Streptophyta > Magnoliopsida > Solanales > Solanaceae > Capsicum > Capsicum rhomboideum. The sequence goes on from CP124711.1 coordinate 121,517,581, forward strand.
CGCTTCATTACCAGCTAGCGCACCCACCATCTCGTCATAGTCTTCTATACCATCGTCTTCAAAGTTCATGATCACTGCAGCCAGAGGTTCTACTCCCAACCTTTCTTCAATGGGCACGGCAACTTCAATATCATCGATCGCATCTATCACTGAAATGACTCTTTTATATTTTGGCTGCTTCATTGACCGACAGACATTGAAAGTAACCTACTCATCATTCAATCTAAATTGCAGCTGCCCGATTTCCATATCAACCAGTGCGTGACCAGTGGCAAGGAATGGCCTTCCCAGTATGATGGGAACCTCAAAGTCAACCTCACAATCGAGGATCACAAAATCAGCCAAAAATATGAAAGAAGCAACCTTCACCAAAACATTATACAGAATGCCCACCGGCTTTTTCACAATTCTATCAGCCATGAGAAGTCTCATGGATGTTGGTTTTGGTGCACCCAACCCCAACTGCTTAAACACGGCTAATGGCATTAGGTTGATGCTAGCACCCAAATCGCACAGTGCTTTAGCAAAGTCGTATGACCCAATAGTACACGGGATTGTGAACGCTCCTGGATCCTCTTTCTTTTCAACTAAGGACCGTGACACAATTGCACTACAATGGTGGATGTTATCTGCGGGCTCAAAGCTGACCGTTCTCTTCTTAGTTACCAAGTCTTTCATGAACTTGGCATATCCTGGCATCTGCTTTAATGCTTCTACAAGAGGGATGTTAACTGACAGTTTCTTCAACATGGTGATGAATTTCTGATACTTTCCTTCCTCCGCCTTTTTCTTCAACCTTTGAGGATAGGGAGGAGGAGGTTGCGGAATAGTTTTGAGTACTTTTGGTACCTCATTCGCCTTCCTCTTCTCAGATTTTGCATTTTCACTATCATCCTGCCGATTTGGAACTTTGCTACCCTTTGCATTATCTGACTCGAACTCAACTTCAACATCGATAACCACTGGATCCTTAGGCATACCACTGTCGGCAGGCATAGGTGGAGCTGTCGTGCACTTCCCGCTTCTAGTAGTGATGGAGAGGCAATGACTATCATTTTTAGGATTCTGGACGGTATTACTTGGAAGGGTACCTGGCCGACGTTGATTCAGTGCCACTGAAATCTGCCCAAACTGTTGCTCCAACTGTTTGATGGCGGTCGAGTGAGACTCCACTTTCTGACTTATGCCCGAGATGTCAGTTCTAATTTCTTTCAAGCAATTCTCTTGACTTTCTGCTCCTTTCACCAATTTATTTAGAAGTGCCTCCATCCTCGAATTTCCAAACTCCTCATTACGTCTTCCAGGCGGTACATAAGTGTCATTCTTTTCTCTATGATCATCTTTCCGCCTCCAATCACCATCACGGTCCCGTTCACGATCTCTGTATCCCGATTTGTTGTAGCTATCACCATAATAGTTCCGACCTTGATTCCCTTGCCTTGAGTTCCAAGAGTCTTGATTAGACCTTTGGCCCTTGGCTCGAAAACCCGCCACTTCATGATCTAGATACTTTGCCTCTTCATCTGACTCACTATCATCATGTCTAATTGATTTGCTTTGTGCACCAACAGCATGCACCTTTTCCGCATCTCTAGCAGCTATCTGTTTGGCCAGAAGACCAATCTCTGTCCTTAACTGAGCAACCTCTTGCGCCACAGATTCATCCAGCGCCCTTTGAGCTGCTGAAGCTCCAATAGCATATGTCCCAGCCGGCGTATCTGCCTCCCGAGTATGCCATCCTCGGTTGGTCTTAGTGACACGATCTAATATCTCTGAAGCTTGGTCCTATCTCAAACTCATGAATGCTCCACCAGTGATCGTATCTGCCATCGCTTTTGTGTTGACATTCAAAGCTCTGTAGAAGATTTCAAGTAAGCTCCTGCCGCTCATCCTATGATTCGGCACCATCTGCAGCTTCTTTTTAAATCTCATCCAAGTCTCATAGAGTGCTTCCGAATGAAGCTGTCTGAAATTATAGATCTCATCTTTCAACTGCAGTATCTTTGATGGTGGGAAGAATCTTTCCAAGAATTGATTTCCCAATTCCTGCCAAGTAGTGATAGAACCTCGTGGCAGCTCAGCCAACCACAAAGTGGATTCTCCTGTAAGAGAAAATGTTAACAACCTCAACCGTATCACCTCTTGGTTAACTCCAGGCAGATTGTATGACGTGCACACCCCCACAAAATTCATTACATACAAGTTTGGATCATCAGAAGGAAGTCCCGCAAACACGCCCTTCAAGTTCAGCAGATGGATCATGGAATTAGTAATGTCAAACTTAGTGCCTGGAGGTAACTCAGGTGGAACAATAGCACCATTCTCAATCGGCTCAAAATAGGTCACATATTCATCTTCAGGATAGTCATAAACAGGCACATGTTGTCTTGGTTGTTCTCTTAATTGTCTTTGTCGCTCTTCAGCATCAGCCAGACGCTGTGCTGCTTCCTGCATAGCTCGATTGTCTCTTTCTGCTTGTCTAAGAGCAGCTTGTCTAGCATGCTCTTCTCGGGTCAATCGAGCAGTAGTTTGCTCCGCTGTTTCCTGACCAGCCGGATGCATTGGCTAATTGTGAACATCCCCTGCAGCTGCGGGTTTCTGGACTCCTTCAGTATTCACCATTCTCCGATTAGCTCTTAAAGTTCTTTCGATTTCAAGATCAAGTGGAATCAGGGGATTGCCTTGACTCCTAGTATTTGGCATACACCGGCGTATGCCCTCGAGAGTATGTAAGAACACACCCAATCAACTCCAACCAATAATGTTCAACTTCGTAACCGTATTCCCCGGCAACGGCGCCAAAATTTGATGTCGCCCAAAATATACCTCCTAAAAAGTACAATGCGATCGCTGTATTAAATATAGAACCCAACCAAGGTTGGGGTCGATCCCACAGGGAATAGGTCAAAGTATGAGTAGACTACTGGAAGGAATAACTGGCAAGTAACTGAAATTGGGGGTTTTGCTAGTAAATAGTAACGATGACAATTTCTGATTGATATCGAATTTGTAAATAATAAGCGAAATTCACTAGGGCTGTGATCCCCAATGATTCCTTAACTCCACCGGTGACTTGAGCTTACCAAGACTTCCCACTGCGCTTCATGCAAAATCTAACAAGTTAGGTTCATCTAACTGTCTCTCGACTGTCATTAGACGAATTTCACTCTTCTCCTCTCGGTCTCCAAGTGTCGCACTACTAGCCCTTGTCATGGACTTCAGGTAACCTTTCCCGCTAAGGCTCCGGTTATTAGATGAAGGTTGATAGCTTCAAATCTTTGTTGTTATCTCCTTTTCCCAATCTCTACCTCTCTCTCGAGCAAGTCTAGAATACAGGCAAGGTTCTAACGTTTGCAACCGTTAGAAGGCAATCAATATGAAGGAGACAACAATACATACATACACAGCAGTACAAAGTTGTTTTGCACTTCACCGGTTTTGTTAATTCTTCATGGTTCACACAACCCTAGTTGATGGGTTTAGCTACTCATAATTGCAAGAATACCAGAATAATCCAAAGATGAAAGCATAATTATGATTTCACAAGAATGAAGGAAAACCCAAAATTTCAATTATCAATCAACTTCGAAATTAGGGTTTGTGAATACAAAACCAAAATATATGTCTCAAACAATGTAAAATAACTCTCAAAATAGTAAATGGTCCAACTCCCACACTTAGGACTACCTAGGGGTATTTATAGATACAAAACTAGTCCTATCCAAAACAAAATAGGAGAACAGAGTCGGCAGCTTTCATGATGTCGTGACTTGGTGTCGTGGAACCAAGTCACGACATGTGACTTGTATCGTGGGAATCAGGCCCTTTTCTTAGATCTCTGAAGTGAACTCACGGCAGGCTTTCACGCCACGTGGGTGTCAGTCACGCCACGTGACCCCTGTCGTGGAAATCAGGCTGGAATTTTCTATTTCTGGACTCAGTCACGATAGCCACTCACGTGGTGTGAGTGGTTTCCACGCCACGTGACTTGTGGCGTTAATGGTTCTCTTTTGCAGCCTCTTGTTCTTTCTTCACTCGACACTTCGTTCTCGAGCTTGATTCTTCCTCTTTTGCTCATTTTGTCTTTAAAGCCTGTTATCCTGCAAATTAGGACAGAAACCACATCATACCAACAAAACACACCCAAGTTATTGCATCTTTTCCTTGTTTTAAGCATCGAAAGTGCCATATAACCATGGCACATCACTGACCCACCTTCTTTGGGGTAATTTGCTAAATTTTTATTTCCGTAGCCGTTTGTTCTTAATTTGACAAAATCTTTTTCAAAGTCTCTTCTATACTATTGGCCTGAGTGTTAGTCTGCATACCTTGCTACTGCTGAAACTGCTGATGTTGGACCTTATTATTTCCCCAAGCTAAATTTGGTTAAGCTTGCCAATTCAATTTTAAGTGTCACAATAGTTCTAATTTCCACTCTGCATATTACCTACAAAATTTACAAACTCCGAATTTGCTCCACATAAGTTTGAGGAGTGACCATTATTCCCGCAAGTTTCACACCAAGTCTGAACTTGCTGAATTGTATTAACTTGTGCCTGAGGTTGAACCACACTCAACTTGTTGAACTGAGCCATCATCTGGTTTTGAAAACTGGCCAACTGTGCGGCCAATGCTGTGACACTATCTACCTCAATCATACCTGCAGGCTTCTTCACCATGATTCTAGACATATCACCATGCCAATACGGATTACCTTATGTAATTCTATTTGAAAGGGTGTACAACTCATCATAATTTTTCTCTAAAGCCTGACCACATGTCACTGTATCTAACAAAATTTTTGTATTATGGTCAAGACCTTCAACAAAAGTATGAGCTAATAACTCATTGGTCTATTGGTGATGTGGACAATCTGTGAGAAGACACATGAATCTCTCTCATGCATGATAGAGATTCTTATCTGGCTTTTGCTTGAAACTCAGGATCTCACTCCTCAACCTTGTAGTTTTTCCTGAAGAAAAGAATCAGATGAGGAACTCTTTGCCAAATCATCCCAAGTTGTAATTGAGTTTGAAGGTTCTGCCTTCAACCATTTCTTTGCTTCTCCCAAAAGTGAGAATGGGAAAAGAGTAAACCTCACATAATGTGTGGAGACTCATGTGGGAAGGAAAATGTCACTGATCTCTAAAAAGTTCTGTAAATAAACCTGTGGATCCTCATATGACAATCTCGTAAACTACCTACTTGTCTACAACAATTGCACCATGTTCTGTTTCAGCTCAAATCTACCTCCTGCATCTGACTTTTGAATACATGAGGTCATATTAGTTGCAAGTGGGATTGCCACCTCACGCACTATCCTGTTGTCTTGATATTGTTCATCACCCATTGTTGCAGGAATAATCTTGCCTTGTTGAACTTGCAAGATTTGATAGAGAAGTGTTGCTTTTCTCCTCAATTGGTTCAAGTGTCGCTCAGGTTTGGGATGTGGTTCAACCAATTCCCTCTCCCTTGCCTTTTTGCTTAATATTTAAATCTGTACCTACAAATTCAGTAGCTAAGACCAAGTTGTTAGCACTTATCAAACAAAATAGTAAAACAGAAAATTAGAAGGTTGCTAATTTTCAAGTCCCCGGCAACGGCACTAAAAACTTGTTGCTTCCAACTGTACACGCAAGTGTATGTGGTCGTACAAGTAATAAAGTGGCTCTTTTGAGCTGAATATCGATCCCACAAGGACTTGGTCTTTAGCAAGCGATCCAATTCAAATATTACTATTCAATTTAAACAAATGCAATTTGTAACCAAGATGAGTTTGAGTTTGTTTATATAAATTAAGTAACAAAAGTAACAATGATATGAAATTCGGATTGTAAACAATATAGAGAGAGTTCCAGGGTTGAGGCATTTGCTTCACTTTCATGCATAATTATGGTTTCTAGCCGGTGTTGGTGTTTATCATGATTATTGATTTATAGGGTTGAAATTACAACTCAAGAATGGTCATCCTCTAAGTCATCTACCCAAATTAATCTCACAACTACATCATTGCATGGGGATGTGAGTCTTTAATTCGGATGCCTTAAACTATCTTCCCGTTTTGTTAACCAAGTGGGTGTTTAAGTATATCTCTATCCTAACCACAAATCATCCTTTAAAAATTAGTATCTAACAATTAATGATATGATCCACACTCCCTACGTTCTTCATTCCATCCCTCCAATCCTATGGTCAATTCATTTGGGACTTAGATTTATCCTAAAGTTCATGACGCTTTAAAATAGTAAAACAAGAATGCAAGAATAATCACATGACATGATAATCACAATAACAAAAAATAAATCCATAATTATGCAATCATGTTGTAGACTCAACCCTAGAAAGAGCGTGTTTAGCCACTCATAGTCATACAAAGAATCACCATAATTGAATTCATAAGTAAAAAACTACAAGAAAACAAAAGTAAAGGAAGAAAAACCCTAATGTAGAGCCTTCGTTGCCTTCTCCTCTCTCCAATTCGTGTGTTGATCCAAAGATGTGTGTAATTATGGATAAGTACTTCTTATATAGTGCTTTAGGTCGTACATGAAGTTCCCTAAATGAATTATATGCATTTACAACTTTGCCCCCACTTAAACTAAGTAAAAGAACAATTTTTAGACGTAATTGGGGGGAGGGGGAGGTGCGGCGCATGGTCAATCTCACGCCAAGAGATGTACAACGCACGGTCAACACACACCCAAACCAGTAGCACCTCACCATAGAGGGTGAGGTACACACTTTCCCATGCTTTGGGGGGTGCAGCGCATGGCTCCCTCCCATGCATTGGAGGTGCGGCGCATGGCCACCCTGAAAGCGTAAGGTCTCGACCAAACAATGCTCTCTTCTCCTCGTGCACTTGTACCTTGTTTCCCCACTTCTTGTTGCTTTTTTCCAGGCTTAATTTAGCTTTAATATCTCCTCCATTGGTCTCCTACAATATATCATAACAAACATAAGTCCATACAACACTATAGAGCTCATCAAAGTACACTAGAACAAGCATAGCTTAGGCAAGCAACACTAGTTTTCTCTTCTAAGTTCTATTTGATCATTTTACCTCTTGACTTGTTTCAAATGCACCTTAAACACTCTAAACATGTAACTTAGCACACAAATAAACACCTTATACCTCAACAAGCAAATCAATTTATTCTTAAAACTAAGCTAAACGCGTGTAGATAACGACACTTAGGTGTATAAATACTCCTAAGAACAACAGTCAAGAATGGCATGATAAGGAGACAACCAAATCATCCACAAGATAATATTCAACTCCTCAATGTCTAAGATTACTAAGTTGTCCAAAGTTTTGTACCCCATAAACATCATAGGGCACGCCTTATAGACCTGATCAACACATACTAACACCCCAATTGGTGTAGACACATACATATGAGTATCGACCAATTCATAGTCTAAGTCCCAACCTAAAGAAAATTTTATAGACACATAGGAGAAAGTAGACTCGGGATCAACAATACAAAAGCCATACGATCACAGACAAGAATAGTACCTGTGACCATAACATTAAAAACTTTTTCTTCAGGTCGAGCCAGAACAACATAAAGTTGGGCTCTATCAGCACCCTGACCGCTACTTCTACTAGCCTGAGCACCACCTTTATCAACTTATCCTCCACCGAGGTTGTCTTGGTATCCACCCCTTCCTGTAGCCTGGCCACTATACCCACCTTGGGGACAATCTCTACCATTTCCTCCACCATTATGACTTGCTGTAACTAATGCACTAGAAGCCAGTTGTTGAGTCAACTAACCGCAGATAAGAAATTAAGACAATACCTTCTGATGTGGACCAAACCTCCATACCCATGCACCTGATGCCCAAAGCAGATCTCTGAACTGAAGAGGATGAAAGTGTATATCTGCCTATCTGTAAAGGCTGATAACTGACCCCAGTCGGGTGGACACATGCATGGCTGAATGATAAGGCCGGGAATAAGGACCCTGAGAACCATATCCCTTTGCAAAAGTACCGCTAAACTGGCCAGAGGTCTGATCCATCTTTTATTCTATTGTCGTTTCTCCTTGTTTCCCAATTGCCTCAACCTTTTTTACATATTCCACAACCTCTTGGAAAGACTTGCCCGATGTCGCTACTGATAGAGTAACCATTTGAATTCCAGAATTCAGACCCTTTACAAAGTACCTAATCCATTCCTCATTTGAAGTGATCAACTGAAGTGCATAGAGGGACAAGGCATGAAACTTGGCCTCATAGCCCGCCACAAACATGTCACCCTGCTCTAACCTCAAGAATTTATCCTTCTTATGATAGCGATCGGCGCAGGGAACATAATTCTCCAGAAAAACATTCTGAAATTATACCTAAGTAAGTGGAGGTAAGACAGCCCTATACTCAATAAATGACCTCTACCGCTTAGCTTCGGCCTGCAACTGAAAAGAAAAAATCTCCACTCCGTACCTTCCAACAATACCCATCTTATACAGACGTTCATGGAAATCTATCAAAAATTCAAACGCATCCTCAAATTCTGTACCTTGAAATACTGGGAATTTCATCTTCATGAACTTGCAGAATAATCCATGCTCATCATCAGTCATCACCAGTCCAAGTACCTATCGGGGATACACCGCTGTCTTAGAGCCATAATCCATCCTTAGTGCCACAACAACTACATAATGTAAGGCTGGGGATGGGGACACAGGACTAACATCTATGCCAGCCAAACTACCTAAGTACCCCAACACTAGTTGAATCAACTCTGTAATCATAGGTACCTGGGCTGTGATATTTTGAATAGGTACCGCAGTGTCAGGCAGTACCACTTCCTCCCCCTCAATGGCTACATCTTCATTTTGAACTAACTTCGAAGCATTTTGTTGTGGGGGAGGGGAGGGGTTCTTTGTCTAGCTAGTCCTCCGGTTACTCGGGCTCTACCCCTAGTAGGTGCTGCCTCTTTTCCTTCTCTTCTAGCCTTGCCTCTCATGCGTGGTCTGCCCCAAACCACAACCTCAGTGACTGGTGTAGGTATTTCTGCTGGTGCCGATGCTGGGGCGGCTATTGCTACTCTAAAGGAACATGTGTTCACCATCTGAAAAACAAGAATGAAAAAGTTGGATACCACTTTGGATCACTAGATACCAATTGGAATCAAGTAATAGCACGAAAAGAAGAAAGAAAGGAAATCATTTCCTAAAGCCCTGTAGCATCTCGAAGAAACATACAAATGTCTCCAATCCATTTTACAAGACACTACTAGACCTGTTCTTGCAAGACGAGATCTATGAACCCAGTGCTTTGATACCATCTTTGTCACGACCCAAAAGGTCATGATTGGCACCCACCCTAAAATTATGGTGGGTGAACCATTTAACCCAACCCTCACTAACCAAGTTCAATAGACCACATTTACTTTTCACCAACCTCATCATTAATAAGTTTAAAACCCAATTATTTATTAAAGAAATAAAGTTGAAAATCTTAATCAATCACCAAACTAAAGATAAAGTGCGGAAATCCTTTATTTAATACATCCCAAGGACCTGAAGTCACCGTACAAGAACAATTAAGAATATTCTGAATTCTATAACTAAAAGATTATCCAATAATATCAAGGAAGTACGACAATTTCTTAGTGCAAAAACAAAAGGCATGAACACAAGTAGGATGATTCAATGGCTGCCTAATCATGGTGCTCACTTTTGAACAGGAGTCTGGAACTGCTGGCTAGAGTCTAGATCTCGTCTCAAATACCGAAATACGCTCTACACTGAATAAAAAGAAGAGCACAGGTAGTATCAATACATTAACAAGTACTGGTAGACATCATAGGCCGAGTCAACTCAACACCATACAAATAAGTAAATTAAATAAATGCAACAACAATCATCACAAAACTTATAATTAAAGACAACGAACACCTTTATAATACTTTACTTTAACAGGGGATACAAGCTCATGTTAGTGTATGTTACACTTAATCATTTTCATCAATAAGTTGCATCACAACATATAATCACATCTGAACATTCAATGTATATGATGAATGTTTGTATGCAGGATGTGCGCATCATCTCTTTCTCTTCTTAATACCATCAATATCTGTCAATTCATAATGATCTCAATATCTTTATCACAATCATCAACTTATCATCATCAATATCATTATCAATATCATCATCAGTATAATCTCAATATCATGATCAATATCATCATCAGCATGATCTCAATATCATCAATTCATCTTCTCATCATTGTCACAATCATCAACAACATGTATGAGTATACAATGCAGTTAATAGTCACAAGTAGTGCCTGAAAGCAGTCACAAATATTCAATTTACATATAAGCACGGAGGCAAGAAAGTCTGAATGCTATAATTAAATAGTAACCTTCCTCGTTTCCTTGCTTAAAATCACCCTTCGACCACAATCTTGTGTTTCCTTTCTCTTTCACTTCTTTCTTGATCTATAACAACAAATTTACATACCCAATTCAATCATTTCATCTTTTCTAACCACTAGGGATCAATAATTAACAATTTATTTCATAAATTTTCCCTAGTTCATCATCTTAGGGTTTTCTACCCTTAAACTCCATGAATTCTACTTCTTTTAACATAAACAACTGTTATTCTACACACAAATAGTGTTTTATAACACCCTAGGATCATTAACAATTAATTTTACACCCATTTCCATCAACTTGTGTTCAGTTCACAAATTAGGCTAAACCCCAATTTCTACCAAACCATGACTCTAGGGATTTCTAACAATTCTAGAAGTAATTCAAGTTTAGAATGTTAAGGAATTTTATCTTCAACGATGAAAATCCTAGAAAATTACAGAAAATTGCCTTCTCTAGAGCCTTTGTTCATGTTTCAAAAAAGTGGAATGAAAAATATTTTCTAAGTTTAAAACTATAAGAATACTATGTTTTACCACTGTAGAGGTAAAGTTACCACAACATCTGTAAAGTTTCCACTGCAGCAGTTCACGATGAAACTGAGGCTACCACTGGAACGGTACCTTTTTTGCTGCAGTAGTTCTTATTCTGCTACAGTGGTTCTTTTTTTGTTGCAGTGGTCCCGAGGCATAATCTCAGGACCTCTCACCAAATGAGTGTATTTTACAATACACCCCTCAAAATACAATATCGCAAACCAACCTCTTCACGGTAAATTCTATAACCCATTTTACATGCCGAAAGTTGCTACGATATTTATCTTCTATCTATAAATCAAGTAAAACTCCCCCACCAATGCTCACATTAGTACCTGATTTCCTTATACTAGCACACCCTCAAAATTGCCTAATACTAGGTCAGCCCTGAATTTCTTAAACTTTGTCTAAGGGAAAATTTGGTAAGGGTTTTACTCCTTATTTCAGAATAACAATAATTTGGATCGTTACATCATGGTAACGCTATAGCAGGGCCTCCATAGTGGGATGAGGCCACTCTAGCAGCCTTTATCATCCCTAAATTCCAAGAGGTGCATTAATGTCTCCTCTAGCAAAATTTTCCCATTTTTGGCATTTTAATTGCAGATCAGTGTTGGGAAAGTATCCTAGGATAAGTATATGCAAAAATACAAGCATTTAAACTCCTAAACACGCCCAAATCATCAAAAACAAAATCAAGAATAACCCTTCACATTCCTCACTATTTCAAGCCCTATTTGGCCATGAATCCCGTAATTCTTACACATAGAATATAATAGAAGTGTTGTAAATGTAAGAGAAGAAACCATGCTTAGAGAATTCATTAAAATCAAGCCACAATTTCAATTTCAAAAACCAACCCCAAACCTAATCTATTTCTACAATTTCAAGTGGAATTCTTGTGATAAGGCGAGTAATAAAGTAGAGAGATAAAGTTATAACGATAGTTACCTTACTTTCGATGATAGAAGCAAAGTAATCGGGGAAAGGAGGGGAGTTTTTGAGTATAGAAAGTGAGAAATGGGTGTGAAACCCATTTCTCAACTTTTTAAACTGATCCCTCCCTCTATAGCGGCCTGTAGCCTACTATAGCGGTTCCACTATAGAGGGAATATTCCTGCTATAGCGGGATCTAGTCACTCGAGGTAAGAAAATCTTTCGTCCATTGTATTTTTTTAATTTCTTTTCACTATGGTACATTGGCGAGCCCCCTATACCTTAGGTACTCATAAAAATTTTGTTCAAGTAGTTTCATGTGATTCGTCAGTGTGAAAAATTATTCGAGGAAGGGGGTGGAGTAGTAATAAATTGCCTCTTAAATCTAGTGAGTTAGTGGAAAGAATTTGGTGATCCAGGGAAGTGTGGTATTTATGTGATCATTAAGGGGGAATTAGTGTCCACATGAGTTTCATTCCATCCTCTTCCTATAGTGATCATTCAGGGATGAATGACAGGTAAATTGGTGTCTGTTATGATGGCCTGTTCCATTGTTACTAAAGGCATCTCACCCAAGGACACGAGATACAAGAATTCTTATAAAATATGGTCTCGAGCTAGTGCATGTAGACTTAGTTAAAAAATTTAGAATGAGGTATTTTGGGTTGGGCTGACATTATCCAGCTATTGAGAGGCTGTGTTAGTGGCTTACAAACCACTATAGAAGGATGCCAAGGACCAAAAACCAGTCCCTCATTTTATTATTTTTCCCTTCTCTTCTTCAGTTGTAAATCGGATAAGATTTACTTTTAAAAAAAAACTAGGGTTGCCTCATGGCCTGGGAGCAATATAGAGGGAGAAACATACTTGAAAAAGGTTAAACCCATAGTTTTCTCATGGATTTCATGTCATAAATCACTAGCACAGAGTTAGAAGTTTGCTTTCATGCCTCCATAGTAGTTGCTTGGCATCTAGGTAGGCTAGATTCAATTGAGTAGTATAGACTTTGGTTATAAAATCATATGCATGACATATATTGATGAGATATTTCATGTTTAGGCTTGTAGGCACTGTGTTTGGAGGGATAAAAATAGTAATTCCAGATCTGTTTGAATACAACTTGATGTTGTGTGTAATCTTAAATGTGTGGATATGAAATGGTGTGTAGTGTTGTTAATGTTAAGATAATTATGGATGATTATAATGGTATTATGATTGAAAGTTGAGTTAGAATCTAATGAAGTCCGATTTAAAGATGATTGGTATTTTGGTGGAAGTTAAATTAGGATGTTAGATAGAAAGTACACTTGGTGATGACTTAGGGTTAAGATGGAAGGTGGGATGTATTAGGGTGTAAACCCAAGCTATGGATTTGTACCTTAGATGTTGAAAGTCCTAGCTAAGCCCTCAATTGATATATAAAATATTGGTGGGGCATGTAACCTAGTAGGTGATGGTTAAATGTAGTTGAAATCTAGCTTGGTTTATGTGTGCATGTTAACTATTTTTTCATATACTTGTTACAATGCATGTTAAAAGAAAGTAAATCATTGGATGATATCCTAAGCGTTAATCACATATAATGAGGTTGTATTAAAGGCTTGTTGATTGTAAAAGTGTGGATGTTTATTCTTATTGTGGTTGTGATTGTTGTGATATCTATTGCTATTAGTAGGATGAGTCGGTCATGAACATCTTCATGGGATTTATTCTTATTATTGTAGGATTAGCCGTTAGTGGACATCTTCACGAGATTTACTTATTATTGTGGAATGAACATGTAATTGGACATTTTTAGGGATTAGTTGATATAAGTTTGGTAGACACTAAATGTCTGGGATTTTTGGTACATGGACAAGAGCTCATCCCCTACAGGTCATTGCTAGTGGGCGACCATAAGAACTTTAGCATGTTTGTGCAAGGTATTAGTGAGTGTGACGGTTCCTTGAGTGAACCGGGGTTTATGATTTATGTTATTGTTGTTGTTGAATTGGATATTTAAGTGGTCCGGGCTAAGAATATAAGTGATTGGTATATATCCTTTTATTGTCTACTTATTTGTGTATTTAAGGCATGGTGCAACTTATTGTTATTGAGTCATAGTTTTGTTGACTTGGTTAATGCTGGTAGTTATGGTCTTGACTTGGTATACTATCTATATTGACTTGCACTTGACTGGATTCTTGGGCGTTACGTGAAAAAGGCTAAATGGTATATATATATCCTAAAAGTAAAAGTAGTTGGGAAAGTGTACGTGGTGGTATTTGTTGCAAATAATTAGCTATGTGTTATATTGTGTGGGTGTTGTCCCTAAATTATGAATAGTCCTAAGGCATGATTGGTTAATAATCTTATAGGTTGGTTGCTAAGGGTTGGAACTCTTTGTGGTCATGTATGGTTGAGTTCATAATTAAGTGAGTGTTAAAATACATGGCTAGAGGTGACTAAATTGTTGAAAGGTAGTGCATTATAGTTGAACGTGGTATGAAAGTTAACTTACGAGTTAGTGAGATTGGCAAAAAGATAAGGGAGGTAAAGAATTAATGGGAGAAGGGGATGGATTAATAAGATTTCTAAGTGAATTTTTCTTTTGGATATTTATGTAATGTTTATGTGATCTAATTTGGTTTGGCAAATGATGCTTACCAGTACATGTTGTTTGTACTGATACTTCTCTTGCTATACCTTTTTTCTGGGGTATAGTCTGATTGCAGGATCAGTTGGTATTTCTTGCTTAGTGTGGTAGAGATCTCCAGCAGCATCTATCCTTGTCTCTTTCAGTGGAAGTTGAGTCATATGTATTTTGAATTCCCTTGTAGTACCTCTTGTACCTATTCAGACTAGATCTTCGGGGTACAGTATTTCTTTTGTATTCAAGGAATTATAATCAGTTTTGTACTAATTGAAGGGCCTAATTGTTTTCCTTTATGACTTCCGCATATTTTTTTATTAAGGTGGTACAGATTCTCCTATCTAGGTGGATTAGGATAGGTGGCCCCACGATCTAGTTAGTTGGGTCGTGATAGTCCGGCATCTTACCTCAGACCAAATCAATAGAATATGATTCATTTTCTTTCAGAAATAAGTATATCTAATGGTATAATCCAGTGATCCATGAGATGAGTATATATGCATGATCAAGATAATAAGATAAATATAGATATAACAGATATATATATATACAAAATCTCAAGATAACATTCAACTCATGAATACAAGTTACAAACCTCAATATCAAGTCAAAAATCCAAATCTCTCATCACTATAAAATACAAGCCCCGATTTGGCATCATAACAACAATCCATCTCATTTACTACTATAATCCACTATTTCACCCAACCCATATCATGCTTTTACATGATAAGTCCTCACTCAAGCAAAGTCTGAAGAAAGTTAAGTCATAACCTATCTCAAAGTCAAACTACATACCACCAATGATCAGAACCAAGCCTTCCCTTTGGAATGACTTCAGAATGTTCGCAACCTATTAAGAACAAGTTCTACACGTGAAAATGAGCTCATCTATACCCTTATTATCATACTTTTATTTTGGGTCTAATAAGTCAACTTGAGCCCCCCAAGAGTAAAACTGGAATTTTATTTGAATATCAAGTTACCCATAACTTAAGGAGTTTAAATATGAAATTTCATCAAAAACAGAGTTAAAATTGACCTCGTAATCATCAAAATATCATTTTTTAACTTCACCAAAAATCCCAAATTTTCAAGTTGGAAAACCAACATTTAAAGATGAAATCATGAAATAATCATTGGAGAATGTGTAAAAATAATATAAAAATCTTACCATAGGTTAAGGAACTTGAATATGACATTTTGGTTGAAAATGGAGTAAGATTAGCCCTTCAATTTCAAACCCTTACTTTTGAATTAGCCCAAAATCTGAGGTAAAATAGCGGGAAAAAAACGTAAATCTAAGGTTTGGAAACTTACCTCTTTTCCAAATAAAGAAAATGCACTAGTATCACCCAAAATGGAGCTCTAGAGGTCCAATAATGGTGAAAAGAAGGGAAAATCTGATATAACTATTATACCCGACTTAGCGCTATCGACAGCGCAATCTTGCTCCAGAAGGCCAAGCCCTTCAGCGCCATCGTACTGCAGTTGCGATATCACGCTCCAAGCATGCACGATATTCAGTGCTATCGAGATACTCCAGCGTAATCTCACTGACCAAAAACTTTCCTTCAGTGCAAATAAATTCAGCTATTCCTAGAACTTATTTTTAAAACCCAAAAATAATCCAGAACCCTATACACATAAACCAATAGCACAAATTGATTATAAAATGCATTTCGGACCTCATGAAATCATTGGATTTTCAAACAGAGGTCATTATCAATGGGAATTGACCGATGTCAATTTTATGCCATAAACTTCCAACTTATCAACCAATTACTCAAAATTCATCCAAATGCCTTGGGACACGAACCAAAGACCTTAATAACCCAAAAATGACATTTCAGAGCTAACAAAATTGAAGGAATTTTAATACAATCTCAAAATATTGACCAAAGTCAACCATACCAACTTTAAAATCTTCTAAAATTAAAAAAAAACTCCATCTCAGCTCCATTTGAAGGATAAAGATTAAGTACTTACACTCCTAATAATACTAAAGTAGAAAAAGGAAAGAAGCTTACCCAGAGTTAGTCAACAATATCTCAAGATGGATACCTTGTGCAAAAAATAGGGACTAGCTGCAACCCACCCATTGAAGAAAACAATTGACAACAAGGAAAGCCTAGGGTGTATTAGATACTATGGAAAGCAAAGAGAAATTATGAGTTCTAAGTGCTTACTTCTACAAGCTGGTGAAAAGATCCATGATAACAACTCAAAGAAGGTATTAATCACCCTCAAAGGAAGAGAAAGTAGAAGTGGAGATTCACGTGTCTACTCAGAGGCAACATAGCTTAGATGTCGAAAGGGTTGAGGGAAATGAAAAACTTAGATTTAGGAAACCCTTACTTGGCTTATATGTTTTTTTCAAATATGGTCTTTTGGACTGAGTCAATTTTTTTTATCCATATATTTTTTAAGAAGTGGGGTTGGGCCTATAAGTATTGTATATGTTCTTTTTTAAGTTTATTAATAAAAAGCCCAAATTTATTCAACAGAAAAATTCAAAATGAAAAACTCTCATAATACTAAACTAACCACCTTAGGAACCATGCCACCCACTTCTGCAGATAAAAAATACCATAATACAACTACAAAGAGAGGTAAAACAATCAAAATACACCAAAAGTCGAAAATCAAAATGAGGGTTATTACATCATCTACCACTAAAACACACGTTCATCCTCGAATGTAAGAATAAGAAATGTACCCAAGCTATTTAAAAGCTGAGGATATCTACTCTGCATGTCTGAATTTGTCTTCCAAGTAGCCTCCTCAATTGGTCAATTCTTCTGTTGAACCTTTATTGAAGTTATATCCTCAGATTTCAACTTCCTAGTCTGTCGATCCATAATGCGATAAGCTCCTCCTAAAACATTAGATTCTAATCCAAATCCACCTAATCCCATTAAATCATATGAGAACCATACTTTTTCAACATCTAGACATGAAAACTGGATGCAAAACTGAAAGACTCAAGTGTAAAGCCAACTTATAGGACACCTCCCTAATACGTTGAAAGATCTCAAAAAACCAATAAACCTCGGTCTAAGCTTTCTGTTCATCCCAAACATCATCACACCCTTCATGGGTGATACCTTCAAGACAATCCTCTTACCATCCATGAACTCTAAGTCATGAGCTCTCTGATCTACATAACCCTTCTGTTTACTCTAGGCTGTCAGGAGTCGACCTTATATCAACTTCACCTTATTAATTGAATCTCTCAACAAGTTTATGCCCTATGGCCTAAACTCTAAGGATTCAAACCAACCAGCTGGATATCTATACTTTATCTCATACAAAGCCTTAAATGGTGCCATATGAATGTTGATGTAGTAATTGTTTTTGTATGCAAACTCAACCAAAGATAAGAACTGGTTCTATTGACCACCAAAATTAATAACACATGATCAAAGCATATCCTTCAAAACTGGAATAGCCCACTCTAATTGACCATCTGTATGTGGGCAAAAGGTTGTACTCATCTCTAACCGAGTGCCCAACTCTTACTGTCTAGAACTCCAAAAGGGCGATATGAACTGAGTACCTCTATTTGAAATGATAAAAATGATCACACTGATATAAAATGAGTACCTCTATTTGAAATGATAAAAATGGGCACACCATGTAACCAAACTATATCTCAGATATAGATCCTAGCCAAATTCTCCACATTATAGTCAACTTTCACCTGTACAAAATGAGTTGGATTAGTCAATCTATCCACAATCACCCAAAGAGATTTAAACTTTTCCAAATTCTGAGGCAACCCAACCATAAAGTCCATAGTGATAAGCCCCCATTTTCACTCAGGTATAAGCATCCTCTGAGTCACACCACCCGACTTCTTGTGCTAATACGTCATATACTGACAATTCAAACACTTCACTAGAAACTCCATGATGCCTCTGTTTATGCTACACTACCAATAATGTTTCTTCAGGTCATGATACATCTTGATTGCACTTAGATGAATAGAGTACCTCATACTGTAAGCCTACTCCATGATCAATCTAGTCAAGTCACCAACTCTAGAAACACAAATATGACCTTTGATCCACAAAACAACTTTAGAATAAAGAATAGCTTCCTTAGCTTCACTTGTCAACACTTGTAACAACCCTTATGGTGATTTTTAGCTTTTTCTATATTTTGACCATTTTACCCTTCTTCGTAGTTGCTTTATATCATTTAAGAGTTGTGAAGATGGTTGACATGATACCCGAGGCATTCAAGAATGATTTATGTGTTTTTATGGTTTTTAGTAGACTTTAAAGTGGGATAGTTGACCTTGGTCAACATTTTTTGGTTCGTGCATCGGATGAGAGTTTTGTCGATTCCATTAGATCTGAATATCGATTTTGAGTTAGTGGTATAATCAGTTTGGATTCTGAGACTTTTGGTGTAATTTTAAGCACTAGAACTCCTTTTTCCTAAAAGACTATTCCCATAAAGTTTGACTGTAAAATTTAAGCTATTCATTTAACTGTGGCTATTTAATTAAAGGGTGATTTTAAATAATTAATTTGATTGGTAGTTGATGGGCTAAGCCTGTAACTTATTTAATACTCTAGTTACTTGGCCAATGTGTGAGAGGAATTAAGTGTTTTTTATATAATTAATTTGATTGGTAGTTGATGGGCCAAACCCATAACTTATTTAATACCCTAGCTACTTGGCCCATTTGTAAGAGTAACTTAAATCAATTAGGGTTTACTATTTTTGAGTCATAACTCAAAGGGGGAAAAAAAGAAGAGAACATCTTCTAGGGTTGACAGCAAAAATAAAATTGAGGCGAGGTCACTTTATGGTTTTGGCACTGAGGAAGACAACCAACTGCTAAGGTAAAAGCCTCATCGATGAATCTATTTAATGCTTTGATTTCTATAAGGTATAGACTATTACTTTTAATTAAATTGATTGGGTGGGGAAAGAGTTGTTTTTGCTAATTTGTGCATGCTACAATTATTTCCTAAAAGGTAATGAACTAGTAGATCAATCATGTTGAATGATGGAGTAATGATTGGTACGGTAGTTGATGTGGGAATTAATAGTTGTTGAAACGTGGCTAGTGGGTTGATTTTGGGTAGAACTTTAGGGAGTAGTAATTTTAAGCTAATTGGAGAAAAGGAATTTTAGTGCTACGGGTTGCTGGAGAGAGTGTTTTTCAAGTTTTTGTGGTTATTATATCATGTTGATCAGCCAAACAAATAGGGAGCTAATGATTAGTTAATAATTAGTGTAATGATTGGAGGTAATGATGGGATAATGATGACTTAAGGATTATATTACCTTTGTACACTTAGACTCTTAAAAGAGTTTATTTCTTGTTCATTTCGAAAGTCGTAGTGTCCAAAAAGGAATTTGGTATAATTTTGCTCGTGCCTAGATATTTTCAAAAGTCTCTATGTTGGTTATTCTATGTTAGTGTTTCAATATTTTCTTTGTATATTTTAAATTTGATCTATATTTGTTAAATTATATTGGAAATACAAATATTAGTATATTGGATGGAATGATAACAAATTAAGTCGGAATGTCCATAGACTTGTATATTTATGAATATAGCATATTTGATAGATTAGGAGTATTCTGAGGCCGCTCGGAAGGGGAATGCTTCGTATTGAGGGTTTCAAACTTTCGTTTCAGCCTTCAAGGTAGGTTATGGCTTAACTTTATTTAGACTGGGCTAGGTAGTTAACCATTCATGTAAGGTATGTTATGGGTTTGGGATCTTGTCGTGAGATTCATATTTTGAGATTATTATTATTATTGTGTTACCCGTTGATGTTTCCCAAAATATACCTCCAGAAAAGTATAATGCGGTCGATGTATAAAATATAGAACCCAATTAGGTTGGGGTCGATCCCACAGGGAATAGGATGAAAGTCTGTCGAATGCTAGTCTGAGTAATTGGCAGTATATAAAACTGGGGTTTTTTTATAATCAAGTAGTAACAGGCACAATCGTTGATTTTTGGATTTGTATTCAATATGAGAAATACACTAGGACTATGATTCCCAATGATTCCTTAATTTCATCGGTTATTTGTGCTGGCAAAACTGTCCCGCTGCGTTGCATACAAAATCTAACAAGATATGTTCATCTAAATGTCTCTCGACCTTAGTTAGATGAATTTCACTTTTCTCCGAGTGTTGCACTACTAACCCTTGTCTTGGATCTCAGATAACTATCCCTGTTACGACTCAAGTTATTAGATAAAGGTTGATAGCTTCAAATCTCTGTTGTTATTTCCTTTTCCCAATCTCTACCTCTCTCTTGAGAAAGTCTAGAATACAGGTGAGTTTCTAACATTTGCAACAGTTAGAAGATCAATTATAATGAAGGTCATAACAATACATGCATTCACAACGGTTCAGAATTGCTTTGCACTTAACCCGTTTCGTTAATTCCTCATGGTTCACACAACTCTAGTTGATGGGTTTAGCTACTCATGATTGCAAGAATACAAGAAGAATTCAATAATGAAAACATAATTGTAAACTCACAATAAAGAAGAAAACTCTGAAATCTCAATATGAATAAAACCCTAGAATTGGTGTTCCAAGATTAAAAAACCAACAATGTAATTATGAACTCGAAATAATGAAAATATAATCCAAAATAATGTAATGACCAACCCCTAAACACAAGGCAATATAAGGCTATTTATAGATACAAGGTGAACCTTATCCTAAACGAAATAGGATAACAAAGTCGGCACATTTCCACGGTACCGTGACTTGGTGTCGCGGAACCAAGTCACGCCATATGGGTCCTGCTGTGGAAATCAGTCCACTTCTCAAACTTGCAGGAGTCAACCTACGGCACCAACCTACGTCACGTAGGTCGACTCACGTGACGTGGGTCCTGCCGTGAGTCACTCCTCTGGTATGGACTTGGCTCTTTCGTCTTTAAATACTTCATCCTCGTGCATGATTCTTTCTTTTTGTCCATTTTACCTCCAAAAACCTATTCTCCTACAATATATAGCAGAAAACGCATCATACCAACCAAACATACCCAAGTTATTGCATATTTTCTTTGTTTTAAGCATCGAAAGTGCCATGAAACCATGGAACATCACCCGTGTGAGGGATTATATGAATATTATTATTGAATTGAGCTATTATACTATTATGATGCCTGTATGGGGAACTTGACATGATATTATAGGCCTTATTTGTGTATTAATTGCCTTTATTATTGTTGTGATGCCCATGTGAGGGCTTGACTTGATATTATAGGCCTTATTTGAATATTATTTGCCTTTATCATTATCATGAAGCTCGAGAGAGAGGCTTGGATTGATATTAGTGATGTCTTACATGACTCATTATTCCAGTGGTTCCATGTGATGGCTTATATCATGAATTATTAACATATTGAGTAGATTTTGAGCTCATTTATACCATTATTAAATTGATTTATTATCTTCGTGTTGACTGGTTATGAGCATTACATCCTCATTGTATTCATTCATATTCATGAGATTGGTACCACTAAGAACACTAATTTGAAGGAAAATAAAACACTTTATAAAACCCTTGACCGAGGATTTTACCAGCAAGGTTGATTGAGATTGTGAAAGTATATGGGTTGTGAACCCCCCATAAGTCTTGTCCTAGAAGCTTTAGCTTAGAAGGTGTATACAAGGCCATGAGATTGTTTCCATGTGATGGCTTACATTATCATTATCCCGCCATTATCTCTTTACATTGCATCACTTGCACTTCTTTTATGTGTTTGATATCGTGTATGTAGTTTTCCTTTATGTATTCATGTGTAGTTATTCTTATACAGAAATTATACTTGTAGAATTTGTTAGGAGATATGGTGTGAGCTACCATTTGAGAACTTTTCTATATGTAAGTAGAAGCGTGCTCATAGTATTCTTTACTTGTTTGGTTTTTTGCTTTGCTTAGTCAGCCTATGATACCTACTGAGTACAAGTGGACCATACTCACTCTTACTTCTATGCCTTTTTGGTGTAGATCCCAGTACGAGTGCAACCTATGGTAGTTGATTTGTGTTATGAGAGTTGATTCAGAGTACTGGTGAGCTTTCTGTTTGGAGCTTTTTTCCAGCCTCCATCTATCTTTTATGTCTTTACGTGTTTTTGGAGACAGTGATGTATTATCAGATTTCAATATTATCTTAGATGCTTTTTATACTTACGATACCAAGTATTAGGGATTTGGTTGTATTGTTTAAGCAAATATTTCAATTTTATGATTATTTTGGATTACCTAATAAGGATGGGTCAGGGCAGGTTCCATCATGACCTTGATTTCTAGGCCATGATATATTGGTATTAGAGCGTCAGGTTTACTGGTCTCATGAGTAAAAGAGCAAGGTGTCTTATAGAGTCTCGCGGTTTGATACATTGACGTTCGTATCTGTCTTTGAGAGGCTATAGGACATATTTAGGAAACTTCTCTAAATTGATTCCTTTATGTACGTGTTGTTCATGCAAGTATTCTAAACTTATAATCCAATCTTTTTTATGTAGATGGTGAGGACTAGATCCAGAGTTATTGAGGATGTTAAGACAACACCAGTTGTTGGAGCCCCAATTAGGGGACAAAACATGGGTCGTGGCCAAGCCAGAGGTAGAGGTCATGTATGAGGAGCGGCTCCAACCAGAGAACTAGCTAAAGTGGCCTCTCTCGAGCTAGTGATTAATCATGTTGAAGAGGCTTATCAACTAGAGGGTGTGGGACCAGCCCAGGCCCCTCAGTGTTTTGTTGTCACTCCGGTGTTATAGGATTTGCTGAATTGTCTTTTAGGATATCTGGATGGCGCTCCTCGAATAGGTATTCTACCAGGTATATTGGATGGTTCTCAGACTATAGGAGGTATTCAGCCGCTACGACAGGCTCCTACTTATAGTTTTAAGACATCAAGGGTATAACCAGCTCCTGTTATAGCCCCATGTGTTGAAATTTTTCCTACCAGACTTGTTGTTCATTTTATTGCTTCTAGTCCTGTAATGTCTTTTGATGATTAGAAGAGATTTGTGAGATTTATTCAGTGTGTTTCTCCCAAGTTCAGTGGTGCTATTGGTGAGTATGCTTATGAGTTTTGATTGCCAAGAGAGGCTGCATAACCTTAGATCACTTGAGTCCCATGGTGTTGCTTACACTACCTACCAGTTAATTGATATGGCTAGGCAGTAGTAGAGATCTCTTGCCAGTTGTAGACCAGTGGGTTCTTCTATTTTAACATGGACTCAATTTTCTGAGGATTTTTTAGAGAGGTTCATACCGTATAGCTTGAGGGATCAGATGAGAGATGAGTTCGATCACTTGAAGCATGGCTCTATGACTATTATAGAGTATGAGGAACATTTTTATGCACTATCTCGACATGCCACTGCCAGTATCTCTATAGAGCCTGAGTAGATCAAGAAGTTTGTTAGGGGTTTGGTAGGTTATTATCAATTGGCGACGGCTCAGCTTGTCTTTTTAAGAGTATTATAAAGCATACTAATTTTATTGAGTCTATTCGCTAGGGCACTTAGAGTCGCAGTGCCAAGAGGATCCACCGACAGAGTGAGTTCAGAGGTCATGAGTCTCGAGGTAGGGATTTCTCCAGTAAGGGTTCTCATGGTTACCAGGGTAGACTAGTTCAAGAAGCTTTGCTGGGTTCAGGTAGTAGATCTATGGTTTTTGAGGCTTTAGGTAGTCAAAGATTAGGTCATGTGGGTCGAGGGTCCTATTTTGGTTCTTCAGGGTATGAAGGATGTTTTAGTTTTATTGGGCCCTCCCAGCATGATTCAGGCATCAAAGGATGCTTTATATTTGATAAGCCTGATCATTTCATAAGAAATTATCCTCGACGTGCATTGGGTCCTACCCCAGTCAGGTTCACAGCTCCAATTTTGTCTGACTCTAGTGTCTGAAGTTAGAAATGGTACATATGGCAGTAGGGGTGGTTCTAGAGGTACAAGGGGTGGAGCTAAGGGAGCTTGTAGTAGTGGATGTGGGGTTGCTTAGTCTGGTTGTAGGCGTGTTCAGTGCTATGCTATTTCTAGGAGATCTGAGGCAGTGGCCTCTGATGCAGCTATCATAAGTATCATCCTGATTTGCTATCATCCTGCTTTTGTGTTATTTGACCCTGGGTTTATATTCTCCTATGTGTCCACATATTTTTCTACTAGTTTTGATGTTGTATGTGAGCCTTTTTCTATGCCTATTTGTGTTTCTACCTTATAACCAATTCTCTAGTGGTGGATCGAGTATAGCAATCATGTGTGGTGACCTTTACAGAGCGTGAGACCTAGGTAGACTTAATTATCCTCAATATGGTTAATTTTGATATTATCTTAAGTATGGATTAGTTAGCTCCTTATCATGTGATTTTGGATTGTTTTACAAAAATCATGACCTTAGTTACTCTGAGTA
Organism: Capsicum rhomboideum; assembly: GCA_031232105.1. Lineage (NCBI taxonomy): Eukaryota > Viridiplantae > Streptophyta > Magnoliopsida > Solanales > Solanaceae > Capsicum > Capsicum rhomboideum. The sequence continues at coordinate 121,542,493 of CP124711.1, forward strand.
TGCCAAGATTAACATGGAAGGATACTCCTAGTTTGTGTTCGAAGGGGGGTTATATCTTTTTGACGTGCTAGTTTCATGTTAGAAAAGGGGTGTCTTTCTTATTTGGCCTATGTACACGATACTAGTGTTGCTCAACCACCTCTCTTGGATACTATTTGAGTTGTTAGAGAGTTCCATGACGTGTTACCTATGAACTTACTTAGAATGCCTCTGGACCGAGATATCAACTTTGCTATTAATGTTGAGCAGGACACCAAGCCCATTTTTGTCTCTCCTTTTTGGATTGCCTCGATTGAGTTGAAGAAATTGAATGAACAATTATAAGACATGTTGAGTAAGGGTTTTATTAGACCAAGTGTGTCTCCTTGGGGTTCTCCTGTGTTATTTATGAAGAAAAAGGATGGATCTATGCTCATACGAATTGATTATCGACAATTGAACAAAGTGACTATCAAGAAAAAGTATCCCCTCCCTCGTATTGATGATTTATTTGATTTGCTTCAGTGTTTTCTAAGATCGACTTGAGATCTGGTTACCAACAGTTAAGGATTAGAGCTTTGAATGTTCTGAAGATAGCTTTTCAGATGCAATAAGGTCATTATGAGTTCTTGGTCATGTATTTTGGGCTGACCAATGCCCCGATAATGTTTATGGAGTTGATGAACAGAGTATTCTAATCTTATCTTGATTCTTTGTGATTGTGTTTATTGATGATATCTTGGCTTATTCCAAGAATGAGGCTGACCATGTGAGGCATTTGAGCGCTTTGCTTTAGAGATTGAGGTATAAGAAGTTGTATGCCAAGTTCTCCAAATGTGATTTTTGTTTTGATTCTATTTCTCTCTTGGGTAATGTAGTGATAAAGGATGGAATTATGGTCGATCCAGCCAAGATAGCGGCAGTTTATGATTAGGCTAGACCTACTTCTCCTATCGAGATTTAGAGTTCTATTGGGTTAGCTGCCTATTATCAGTGCTTTGTGCAGGATTTCTCTTCTATTGTGGCTCCTTTGACCAAGTTGACTTGGAAAAAGATTATTTTTCAGTGGTCGGATGCTTGTGAGAAGAGATTTCAAAAGCACAAAAAGTTGTTGACTTTCTGCTCCTATCTTAACTCTGCCTAAGGAGGGCATGGGTTTCACTGTGTTTTGTGATGCTTCCAGAGTTGGCTTAGGTAGTGTATTGATGCAGTAGGGTAAGGTGATTACTTATGCTTCTCGACAGTTAAAGCCTCATGAGAAGAACTACCCTACTCATGATTTAGAGTTAGCCGCAGTTGTGATTGTGTTGAAGTTGTGGCGACACTACGTGTATGGAGTTTACTGTGATACTTTCTCCGATCGTCGTAGCCTTAGTACTTCTTAACCTAATGAGATCTTAATATGAGATAAGGTTGATAGGTTTGAGTTGCTTAAGGATTATGATCTCACTATACTTTATCATCGGGGCAAGGCTAATGTGGTAACGAATACCTTGAGCTTGAAGAGGGTGAGTATGGGGAGTTTGGTTCATCTCTTGACCCAGGAGCGACCTTTAGCATTAGAGGTTCAGTCTTTGGCTAACTAGTTGGTTAGGCTTGATATTTAGACACCTGGGCATATTTTGGCCTTTGTTGAGGCTAGGTTTTTATTGTTGGAGCAGATTCAAGCTTGCTACTTTGATGATGAGAAGTTGAGGGTGATTCATGATAAAGTATTGAGTGGCGAGAAAAAGGTGACATCTTTTGATTCTGAGGGTATTTTGAGGATTGGTGGTCGCGTTTGTGTGCCGAGAGTCTGTGGTTGGATTAGATTAATCTTGAAGGAGGGTCATTGTTCGAGGAACTCTATTCATCCAGGAGCAACTAAAATGTACCATAACTTAAAGCAACACTATTGGTGATGTGGCATGAAGAAAGAGATTGTGGAGTTCTTGGTCAAGTGTTTGAATTACCAGCAAGTAAAGTATGAGCATCAGCGATTGGGTGGTACGATGCATAGTATACCCATTGTCGAGTGGAAGCAGGAGCGGATCACCATGGATTTTATAGTTGGCCTACCCCCAAATTTAGGGAAGTTTATTACTATTTGAGTGATTATGGATAGGTTGACCAAATCATCACATTTTGTACATATGAGGACGAATTACAGTATGGGGAAGTTGGCCAAGATCTATATTAGATAGGTTGTTCGATTGCATGGCGTACCTATCTCCATTGTCTCCGATAGAGGTACTCAGTTTTCCTTAAATTTTTGAAGTTTTATGTAGAGTGAGTTGGGTACTCAGCTTGATTTGAGTGCAACTTTTCATCCATAGACAGATGGTCAGTTTGAGAGGACCATTCAGGTATTAGAGGACATGCTTCAAGCATGTGTTATGGATTTTGGTGGTCATTAGGACCAGTATTTTCCCTAAGAAGAGTTTGTCTACAACAACAGTTACTATTTAGGCATTCAAATGGTGCCTTTTGAGGCTTTATATGGGTGGAAATGTAGTTTCCCAGTAGGATGGTTTGATTTATTTGAGGTGAGTCCTTGGGGAACTGATTTGTCAAGAGACTCGATGGATCGAGTGAGGTTGTTTCAACAATGACTTGTGGCTGCCAAGAGTAGGTAGAAAAGTTATGTCAACCATCGAGTTCGTGATATTGCATTCATGATTGGAGAGCGGGTATTGTTGAAGGTTTCACCCATGAAGGATGTGATGAGATTTGGGAAGAAAGGAAAGCTTAGTCCGAGATACATTCGGCCTTTTGAGATTCTTGAGAAGTATGGAGATATTGCGTATAGGCTAGCTTTGCCTCCACATCTGTCAGTTGTCCATCAATTATTCCATGTTTCCATGTTGAAGAGATATCGTCCAGATATACATATGTGATCCGGTGGGATTCTGTTGCACTAGACCATGACTTGTCATTCGAAGAGGAGCCCATTGCCATTCTAGATAGGCAAACTAGCAAGCTGAGATTCAAGCATAATAATTCTGTGAAAGTTCAGTGGAGAAATCACCGATTTAGGAGGCTGCGTGGGAGGTTGAGTCCGATATGAAGAGTAGATACCCCTAGTTTTTTACCGCTTCAAGTACTTTATTTGCTTTTTCGTTCGAGGACGAATACATATTTTAGTGGTAGATAATGTAACAATCCTCATTATGATTTTTAGATTTTTCTGTGTTTTAACCATTTTTCTCTTTCTCGTAGTTGCTTTATATTATTTAAGAGTTGTAGGGATGATTGGCACGTACCCGATGTATTCGGGAGTGATTTTATGTGTTTTTGTGGTCTTTAGTAGACTTTAAAAGGGGATAGTTGACCTTGGTCAATATTTTATGATCCGAAATATCGATTTTGGGATAGTGGCATGATCAGTTCGGATTTCGAGGCTTTTGGTGTAATTTTTTGCACTAGAACTCCTTTTTCCTAAAAGACTATTCTCGTAAAGTTTGACTATGAAATTTAACTATTCATTTAACTGCAGTTATTTAAATAACGGGTGATTTTAAATAATTAATTTGATTGGTAGTTTATGGTTAATGCCTATAACTTATTTAATACCCTAGTTACTTGGCCCATATGTGAGGGAAATTAAGTATTTTTAAATAATTAAGTTGATTGGTAGTTGATGGCCAAACCCATAACTTATTTAATACCCTAGCTACTTGGCCCATGTGTAAAAGTAACTTAAATTAATTAGGGAATACTATTTTTGAGTCATAACTCAAAGGGGAAAAGAAAATAGAAGAAGATAACATCTTCTAGGCTTATCTTCTAGAGTTGGCTGCAAAAACAAAATTAAGGCGAGGTTGAGGGACAATAAATTAAGGGTGACATAAAAGTTTCAAAATAAAATTGTGGTGACTCACGGTTTAATTATTAGGTAGGGGTGACAAACACTAAATTAAGGATTAAGGGGTTTTGACTCATGTGTGGGAGTTGCACTCAAGTTTTTTTTATTTTACACTTTGGCCCATCTTATAAAACCCTAATTGTAACTAAAATGGAAGGGGGGGAAATTGGCCGCTTCTCTTTTCTCTCTCGCGCATTTTCTCCTCTGCCATTGTTGTTGTTTTCGCTTATTCTTCTTCTTCTCCTTCTTGTTGTTGTTGTTGTTGTTGTTCTTCTTCTTCTTCTTCTTCTTCTTCTTCTTCTTCTTCTTGCCATTATTGTTGTTGTTGCTACTGCTACTGCTTCTTCTTACTTGAAATTTTTAGACCAAATTTTGTTTGTATATCGGGCACTACTTCATAAGTGATTTTGGTAAGTAAAATAATGATTTTCAGTTCAATTTCTCTTATGGATATATCTGCTGGTTTTCCAATAATTTATAGTAGCGTATCCAACAGTTGTTGTATTTATTTACAACAGTTGTTGGATAGTATCCACTACCGTTAAAAGTAGTTCCAATAGGTAAGTCATCTGTTGCAACAGTTAGCAAATCTGTTGCAACATATGTCTTAAGTGAATCCATCAAATTAGTAATTTGTTGCAACAAATAACTTAGCTTTTGGATAGCTTATATTAAAGCTAGAACAAAATCAGAAGTTGAATCTAACAGATAAGTCATTTGCTTCAATAGGTAGGTCATCTGTTGCAATAGATGAGTTATCTGTTGCAACAAATAACTTATCTGTTGGATACATATTTCGGCAAATGACAAAGCTGGGACAGAACCAGAAGTTGAATCCAATAGATAGGTCATCTATTTCAACAGATGAGTTACCTATTGGATACATGTTACATTAGCTGGCAAGCTATATCCAACAGATTAGTCATCTGTTGCAACATATAATTTTGTTGTTGTACATAGTCACTCAACTTACTATACTATCATTATTAATTTTTTTATGACAAATTTCTTTAGGTACCATTGATGGAGGAATCAATAACAATAGGGGTTGAGTGTCATGGTGAATGGATCGAGAAGAATAATCAATTTATTTGGCATTGGAAGGTGGTGACATGTTAGAGACGGCAGGGATGACTGTCCAAAGAGATGTTTTGTATGATGATTTTGTGAACTTAATCATCAGATATCATGGACTAAGTTGCCAATCAAAAGATACTGTCATCAGTTACATGCGCGGCTATTTTGAAAATCAAAAGGTCCTACCTTTTAATATAAGTAATAAGGTTCATTTGCGTGCTTATTTCAGTGATGCAGCTAGGCCCATTTTAAGGGTGTACGTGGTTAAAGAATTGATAAAGAACCAGAATTTAGAACAAAACCAATAAGATATGTTAATTGATGAATTAGATAGGGTGGATATGAATATTCCACATGATAAGAGTGGAGATGAAGTGGATGAGCAGGACTATGGGGAGGACCAACCACCTATACCTGTTGTTGCGAGCAATACAGTGGGCAGTTCTCAATCAATACAGTCAAGCCATTTTCAAAATGATGAAGCAGGTTTTTATAAAGGAATGACATTCAAGAACAAGGAAGAAATAGAAACTTCATTGAAAATTGCTTGCTTGAAAAAAGATTTTAGACTCAAGAAGGCGATTAATTCGTGTAGTGTGTATTGTTTTAAATATGCATATTGGGAGTGCAAGTGGTGGCTGAGGGTTGTGAAATTCATAAGTTCTGACAGATTTTGTATTAGAACCTATGAAAAGTATCATACATATGGTTTGGAGCATATTACGAGCCATAATCCTCACATCACGACAAAGGTCATTGGTAAATACTACAAAAATAGCTTTCCCACTGGTAAAGGCCCAACTACAAGAGATATGGTCATTCAAATTCATACAGAATTGGATTGTAAGATGAGTTATTGAAATATTTATAAGGGAATGGAGATTGCAAAGTCTTTGGTTAGGGAAAAACATGAGCACGGGTATGTAGTGCTTAATGCGTACCGTTATATGCTTGAGTCCACAAATTCAGTAAGGAAGAATGCATTGCAGGTTGATAAAAATGGGAAGTTCAAGTACTTTTTTTAGCCTATACGGCTTGAATTCTTGGTTTTCAACAAATGAGAAAAGTCATAGCCATCGATGGGACATTCTTGAAGAGAAAGTTTGAAGGAGTTTTGCTATCGGTGGTGGCACAGGATGCGGAGAATCATATTTTTCAGGTGGCTTTTTGTGTAGTGTACAAGGAATGTGATGCCTCATACCAATATTTTTTTGAATAAATGAGAAGCTACGTAGATGATACCCATGGGTTGTGCATAATTTCTGGTAGGCATCCAAGTATCTAAAATATGGTTTCAATTATCTACCCTTCAGTTCATTAAGGTTGTTACATGAGGCACCTTGAGAAAAATATTTGAAACAACTTTCACCATTCAAAGGTCATATCTCAATTTTATAAAGCATTTAAAGTTTATGATAGAGATGAGTTCAATGACCATTTCAATCAAATAAGGGATATGATACCCAAGGCAGTCGAACATCTCGAATGTGTTGGATTTCACAGGCGGAGTAGGGCATTTTGCCTGGGAAATAGGTACAATATTATAAATTGAGTGTCTTGTTTGAGTTTATTGTAATTTTATGTCTTACTAAGTGATTTTTCTTATATAGGTATAATATTACGACGTCAAACATTGCTGAGTCAGTGAATGCAATGTTTGAGGTTGAAAGAAAATTTCCCAGTGTTGTTCTATTTGATGAAATAAACATGAAGTTTGCAGAATTATTTCACCAGAGGTGTATGGGGTTGGTCAACTCACCAAATAGACTTGTTCCTACAATGAAAAAATAAATATCAAAGTTCATCAACTTGGGGAACAAGTTATTGGCCCATCAATATCCAACTACAAGTTCAGTATCACCTGTTATGATGATGTTGCCACGGTCAATATTCAAAGAAGAACTTGCACATGTAGAGTTTTTGACTTGGACAAAATACATTGTCCACATACTATGGCAGCGTTTCGAGCCCAATATGATGCCCAATTTGGAACCAGATTTATGAAGTATTCATCTCCATATTATGCGGTGGAAAAATACATACTTGTATATTGTGAGGAAATTCACACGATGCCTCCTGAAGATTCTTAGATTGTTCCATTGGAGATTTTAGAGAGAGAAATACCTCCTCCACATGTAGACCCAAGCAAACGGGGAAGAAGGTGAATGAAGAGCAGGCGTGAAGTCAGAGAATCATTTCCAACAATAAAAAATAAGTGCTCCATATGTAAGACGGTTGACCACAAAAGAACTAAATGCCCATAACGAAATGCTCCATAATTATTATAATAGTAATTAGTGTTGTTGTTGGGTTTATTATGAACTTGATAATTTTAGTTGGTGATGTATGTTAGTGAACTTTTTTTTTATTTATATAAAATATATTTTATCTTTTTAATTCTTTTTTCTAATCTGTTGGTAATGGTCCAACAACTATTGTATGAGTAGGAACAAATATCATTTCCTACTTTTGTTGCAACAGATGTAAAATCTGTTGGAATAATCAATTATGTTGCAATAGAGAAATAATCTATTGGAAATAATCAAACAGATATAGAGATCTGTTGCAGCAGATGAATAATGAAGCATGATTATTTCCAACATACTCTATCTATGTTGCAACAGATGTATAATTTATTGGAAATAATTAAACATATATAGACATCTGTTGAAGCATATGAATAATATGTTTGATTATTTCCAATATTTTCTGCATATGTTGCAATATATGAATAATGTGTTGGAAATAATCAAACATATATAGATATCTGTTGCAATAGATGTTTAATATATTTGATTATTTCCAACATATGTAAAGTATGTTGGAAATAATCAAACATATTATTCATCTGTTGCAACTGATGTCTATATCTATTGCAACAGATGTCTATATCAGTTTAATTATTTCCAATAGATTATACATCTATTGCAATAGATTATTCATCTGTTGCAACATATCTAGAGTATATTGGAAATAATCATGTTTCATTATTCATCTACTGCAACAAATGGCTAATCTATTGCAATAAATATCTATATTTGTTTGATTATTTCCAACAAATTATACATTTATTTCAACAAATTATTCATTTGTTGCAACATATGTAGAGAATATTGAAAATAATCATGCTTCATTATTCATCGGTTGCAACAAATATAGATATCTGTTGCAACTTGTTGAACTTAGTGTTAAACATTCATAGTAATAATCCAACAGTTTCCAAGTCTAAAGATAAAATATAGTTCATAACAAAAAAACTGAACATCTATTGAACATAAAATATTGCCATCACCAATTATATAATTCACTAAAGATATTTAAAATAAAATTTAAAATGTTGTCCAAAAATTACCAATTTCACAGAAATTCAATACAAACTACAAATCCACATTAGGGCTCCAAACTCTTACATGATACCCCATCAACCCAAACAACCTGTATTCTTGCAACTGCATTGTCATTCAGTAAATACTTGGGAGTTGTCATACAAGTGTCGGTTATCAAATGCTCAATAAATGCAAGCGAATATGACCCTCACTCGGCAATAGTCTCATTTTTGGGAGCTTCTACTTTTGCCCTTCAAAAGTCCATCGTTCATTGAGCAACTTCTCTGGAAAGTGATTAGACATGCTACTTTGCTTCAACAACCTTGGGAACAACTCCAGCAAAGGCTTAATGAAACACAGGAATTCTCAATCCTCAAAAACTGATATGTTGCAGTCATACATATTCATGACTCCTTCTTTGATGATGATCTCAAGAGCTGCAAAGTGTTTTTTGTCCAAGTTCATGACTACAATAATCCTCTTAGCTCCTGTCCAATCCATGTCACTCGGATATGGTCTCTACTCTTACAGTAATCAATCATTTCATCATTTCATTTAAACTCATCAAGTAACTCCTCAATCTTTTTGCCACCAGAATTTGTCGCTTCATCACACAATTTCTTGTACCTGTCTTTGAAGTTACCATAGAAGTTGAGATCCATGATTCTATCCCCGAGATCATAGTGCTCAGTGAATTTTGTATTCCTTATCCATATGAGAAGCAAAATTTCATCAATATACTGAAACAAAAATACAATTTATATAAGTTAGTAACTTATGAAAAGATAATAATAATTGGAAAGATACAACAAATGGGTAATCTGGTGCAAGAGATGACTCATCTATTGTAATAAATGAACAATTTGTTACAACAAATAGGTCATCTATTGCACTTATCTCTGAATCTGTTAACAGATTACCTATCAACTATAGCTTATACAATAGACGGGTAATTTGTTGCAATAGATGACTCATCAGTTGAAACAGATGGGTAATTTGTTGCAACAGATAAGTCATCTGTTGTAACTTATTTCTGAACGTGTTAACGGATTACCCATCTACTGCAACTTATGCAATAAGTGGGTAATTTTTTGCAACAGATGGATCATCTATATAAATATTTACAAGTTTAGAAATAACAAATTTATAAAATTTAAAAGGTTGGAAACTTATCCAGTCCTCCCACAATTGATCCATTCTGATCATGATCTTGAAATTATTTGAATCAATTTATTCATGCAGTATTGTTCTGTAGGTTTTTTTTATTTCAACACTTTATTCAACTCGCTCTTCTTTTGGGACTCACCATCTTGTAAATGTTGATCTTCTTCAACTCATGTTGCTTTCCTATGGCCCTAACAATGTGAGAAAGAGGAGTTACCATTTTCTTTATTTGACATTTGATAGTACCTTGAAATTGCTTTTTTTCTCCTATTAATCTCCAATGGAGTAAATGGCTCTGAAATCTTCTATGATGAAATAACACCCCTTTTAGTTGTTAATTCTTCAACAACATCATTTAATGCAGTAAGAGCATTAATCACTTCATTATATTTGTCCTTGCATTTTGGCATTTACACATAAAATAAGAGCTAGAAGAGGCACCAATACCATATGATTGTCTACCCATCCTGTGTGGGAGATCTATGGTATGACCACAAAAAGGGGTGAATCCTCCAAATCCACCACAAAAATCACTAGTATGATCATCATCATGGATAGCTCTTTTTTCACAAATTTTTTGATGAGCATCATTATCATGCTCATTACCAACTCTAATACCAACACCAACACCATCAATACCACCAACACCCACATTATTTACAACATGACCAGCATCACCAGCAGGATCAACAACAACAAGAACAAGCTGACCAGCCCTTGGTGCTTCCCTTTTAATGGTTGTTGCTACATCTAGTTCTTTTTTTATCTTATCCACTGTAGGTTTTGGTAAAGTGTCAACAATACCTAGAGTAACAAACAATGTTATTTGTATCTCTTGCTCTGTAGGTAAAAGTCAGGGATGCACAACCCACAACAAAAGTAGATATATTAAAATCAACCTATAAGTTGCAACAGATGGATAATCTATTGCAAAAGGTTACCCATTTATTGTAGTAGATTAGGCAATTTGTCACAGATGTTCATAGATAAGTTACAATAGATGACTTATCTGTTGTAATAGATGCATCATCTATTGTAATAGAAAAGACATCTGTTGTAATAGATTACCCATCTGTTACATAGTTTGCAGTATATTAGGTAATCTATTACTAGTTGTTCAGATATAAGTTGCAGCAGATGTCTTATCTGTTGTAATATATTTAAATTCTATTGCAATAGATTACCAATCTGTTGTATAACTTGTAGTAGATGGGGCAATCTGTTAATAGGTTAAGAGATAAGTCGCAAGAGATGACTTATCTGTTGCAACAGATGCATGATCTGTTGTAATAGAGAAGGCATCTATTGTAATAGATTACCCATCTGTTACATAGTTGTAGTATATTGGGTAATCTATTACCAGTTTTTCAGCTATAAGTTGCAGCAGATGTCTTATCTGTTGTAATAGATTTGAAGTTTGTTGTAATAGATTACCAATCTGTTGTATAAGTTGCAGTAGATTGGGTAATTTGTTAATAGGTTCAGAGATAAGTTGCAAAAAATGACTTATCTGTTGCTACAAATGACTTATTTGTTCCAACAGATGAGATATCTGTTGCAATCTATTAACTTTTTAACTTAAGTAAAATTATTTTATTTAAAAGAACACTTACTGCATCATCAAGGGGGTTAAAAAGATCAAGGGCATTCACTTTTGAGTTGTTCTTGGCAGGTAACCACCTAAAGATTCTTGGATGAGAAACCTCTTTCGAGTAGTCCATGATTTACTGCCAGAGGTGAGGAATGGATTCAAATGCCCAAGACTAAAAAATATGATGCCAACAAAAAATTAGAATAATTATTCAATAACAAAAATAAAACACTAAAGTAAATCAGAAGTTTACCATGAAAGCCCAAGAAAAGCCATATAAGTTGACTGTCTTCGATGATAACTTTGTCAAAAAATATTTGACAGTCAATTTAAAGCTTTCATAACCCCATGGATAATTGTTGAATGCCTCCCAATCCTGAGCGAGCTTTAACAATTCAGCTTCTCTGACTTTGTTGGTATCTCGGGCCCATAAAATGGTATGCACAAACCAAACTAAGCACAATAACTCCTTGTGCTTCTTTAACAACTTTTTAGACTTAAGATCAATTAACAATTCCTTGACTTTGTTACTCTGTCCAATAATTAATGGCCACCAACTCATCATCATTAGTTATTTTGTCTTTGCCTTTGTTAGTTTTGGTGGCTGACTTGGTTATTATCTTGATGCCTGCCTTAGGTTTCTTGGTTGTCTTGCCTACCTTGGTTGTTTTAGATATATTGCCTGCCTTGGTTGTCTTTGATGTGTGGGCTTTTTTGTGGGTGTAATAGTGGGAAAAGTTTCAAAAAGAGGATGACATCTAAGTTCACTCACTATGACATATTCTTTCATGCAAAAACAAATCGGTAAGACACAGTAGTTCATCCAAATCTCATATATCTTCTTGTCCTCCTCCTTCTTATTTTTCAACATTCTCACCCTTATACTGAACTTACGCTTAAGAAGACCATAGACCATGGTCATTTGAAAGCATGCATTCTTAAACCCCGACAGATCAAGAAAATGCCCAAAATAGCTGGCCCAAAAAAAATCCTCCAATTTTTCCACCCTCAGTATCTCCCTGAGATTATCAAAAACTTTCCCCATGACTGATTTTACAACAAAATCATCAGTCAAATTTGTACAATAATCCATAGGCATCTCTACCTGGAACTTGACAATACTAAAAGTTTTGACAACATCATGTAGGGATTTTGATATATGTTCACGATCGTTCGTCGATATCCCAACATCATCTTCTTCATTATTATCAACTCCTTTATCATCTTCATTCACACCAGTTCCTTTATTTTCAATTTCTTTATTTCAGTCTTCTTCATTTCTTTCCTATTCATCATCTTCCCCACTTTCATCATCATCTTCTTTCTCACTTTTCTTTTTATATTTTTCCTCACCTTTCTCCCCATCTCCTTTCTCACTTTTCTTATCCTTTCCTTACTCACTTTTCTTTTGATCTCCTTTCTCACTTTCCTTTTCATCTCCTTCCTCAGTTTTCATTTTATCTCCATTCTCACCATCTATTTCATCTCTGTTCTTATTTCTCTTTTCATCTCCTTCTATATTACCTATAGCTTCTTTCTTATCTCCATCTCTTTCCTTTTCTACATCTCTAGATCTTTAAATTTTTTCTTCTTCATGATCTCTTTCCACAACTTCATTCCCTTTCTGTACATCTACAGATGGTAACACTTCATCTGTTTGAGCAAGGGTTGTTCAACAAGTTCATGTAATTTTGTTTGTGATTTAGCTTTTTTATTTGATTTCCTTAAAGATAATTCACTTCCATTTTTTTTTGGGAGCCATTTTATCTATAAACAAGTGGAAAATAAAAAAGATTACAATTGATTTGTACATCATTAAAAAAAGGGTAGCAGTGAATTTAATAAATACAATACAGTAAAATAATATTTTCAACAGATGAGTGATTTGTTGCAACAAATGAGTCATCTGTTGGAAGAAATGAAAACATAATTGAAACTATTTTTATTTCTTCCAATAGATGAGACATCTGCTGCAACAGATCAATCATCTGTTGGAAAAAATAAAAACAATTTTAGTACTGTTTTGATTTCTTCCAACAAATGACTTATCTATTGCAATAAATTACTCATTTGTTAGAAGAAATAAAAACAGTTTTAATACTGTTTCAAAATAGCAATGCTACTGTAATATTTTTTCCAACTTATGGGTAATATGTTCCCAACAAATGACTAATTTGTTGTTACATATTACCCATATGTTGAAAACATCATAATAGTAAATCATGATCTATATTCTATTTTGCAATATATGGTATAGTTGTTCCCAACAAATGCTTAATATGTTCCAACAGATTCTTAATCTGTTGCAACATATTACAAATTTGTTAGGATATTAACAACATTTTCACCACACTATTTAGTTTTTATCCAACAGGTGACTAATCTGTTGTAATATATGAGTCATCTATTGGGAATAATCAAAATATTTTCAAAACAAAACACCAACAATAATAGAGGACAATAACAAAATATCAATCAAGATCATTCTCCAATGTTCAAGAACACCAACAACAATAGAGGACAATAACAAAAAATCAATCAAGATCATTCTCCAATTTCAAGAACACGAACAACACCAACAACAAGTCACAAATATCACCACTTTAACAACAATATTCAAGAACAGCACCAACAACACCAACATTTACAATACAACAACACCAACAACACCAACATTTACAATACAACAACATCACAACACCAACTTTTACAATATAACAACACCAACAACACCAACATATATAATACAACAACCATATCAAATGTTAAAAGAGAGCAATTATCACAAATTGATTAACATTCACTAACTTTACTTAACTTTGAAGAGAAGACAACCCCAACTTCTTAATAACCAAAACAATAATCTGTCGAAAACCCTAACTTTTTGAACCCATTTCACTATATTTTTAGACCCATTTAAGAACGCAAATGTAATCACAAGTAGTGCTCAAGTGTTCACTAAAAGTTATGGTACAATCAACAGTTGTTGGATTTTGTCACAACAGATTCCTTCGGAAAAATTCAAAATCCAAATCAAACTATTTTTACAACAATGTTCAAGAACAACAACCACTATAACAACAAAATTATATTTCACTGAAAAAGATACCACAAATACAAAAACCACCATATTAACAGAATAAAATACCACAAATTAGGGTTTCTCAGATTTCTCCTTCTTTTTTAAGCATAAAATCCCAAAATTGTTAACCCATACTTTAAAGAGAAGACAAATCAGTTCTTCTTTTTCTTCATTAACTCAAAAGTCCTAATTTTTTTAAACCAAAAATAAAGAGAAGCCTTTACCTGAAAAGAAAGAGAAATTAATGATTATAATGGAAGAAGGAACAACAAAGAAGTTGAAGTTGAGGTCGTCGGAGGTTGAAGTAATCAGAGGTGGCTAGTCGCGTCGATCTGTTGTGAAATGACGGAAACAACTATGGAGAAGATAAAAGAGGAGAACATTTGAGGAGAAAGAGGAGAAACCGTTTTTGAGAGTTGTGATTTTTTAAAAAAACTAATTTTGTTTTTATTTTGGACTTAAAGGGGTTTGTGTTGTTTTATATTTTTAAAAAGTTTAAGAAGTTTCTAAAATATTAATTAAGTTCCCATTTAACTTAACCTATTTTAAAAGTGGCTTTGACCTTGTCTTGTTCAAAGTTGTCACTAAAATTACATTCAACACTTAAATGACACCTTTCTTTCAATTTTCTCAGGCTAATTTATGGTTTTGGCACTAAGAAAGACAATCGACTTTTAAGGAAGAAGCCTCTTCAATGAATCTATTAATGCCTTGATTTCTAGGAGGTTTAGACTATCACGTTTAATTAAATTGATTGGGTGGGGAAAGAGTTGTTTTTGCTGATTTGGATGCGCTATAATTATTTCCTAAAAGGTTAATGAACTAGTAGATCAATCATGTTGAATGATAGAGTAATGATTGGTAAGGTAGTTGATGTGGGAATTAGTAGTTGATGAAACATGGCTGGTGGATTGATTTTGGGTAGAAACTTAGGGAGTAGTAATTTTAAGCTAATTGGAGAAAAGGAATTGTAGTGCTACGTGTTGTTGGAAAGCACTTTTCCAAGTTTTAATGGTTATTATGTCATGTTGATCGGCCAAACAAATTGGAAGCTAATGATTAGTTAATAATTAGTGTAATAATTGGAGGTAATGATGAGATAATGATGACTTAGACATTATATTACCTTTGTACACTTAGCCTCTTGAAAAGTTTATTTTTTATTCATTTCAAAAGTCGTAGTGTCCAGAAAGGAATTTGGTATAATTTTGTTCGTGCCTAGATATTTTCAAAAGTCTCTATGTTGGTTATTCTATGGTAGTGTTTCAACATTTTCTCCATATATTTTAGATTTAATCTATATTTGTTAAATTGTATTGGAAATACAAATATTAGTATATAGAATGGAATAGTTACAAATTAGGCAGGGACGTCCACAGACTCGTTTATTTATGAATATAGCATATTTGATAGAATAGGAGCATTTTGAGTTGCTCGAAAGGGGAAAGCTTCGTATTGAGGGTTTCAAACTTGTGTTTCGGTTTTTGAGGTAGGTTATGGCTTAACTTTCTTCAGACTGGGCTGGGTAGTTAATCATTCATGTAAAGTATGCTATGGGTTAAGGATCTTGTTGTGATATTCATAGTTTGAGATTATTGTTTGTGTGGGGGCTTATGTGAATATCATTATTAACTTGAGAGATTATTACTATTGTGATGCCCGTATGGGGTGTTGACATGATATTATAGGTCTTATTTGTGTATTAATTGCCTTTATTATTGTTGTAATGCCCGTGTGGGGGATTGACTTGATATTATAAGCCTTATTTGAGCATTATTTTCCTTTTTCATTATCGTTACGGCCGAGAGAGAGGATTGGATTGATATTATTGATGTGTTACATGACTCTTTATTCCAGTGGTGTTATGTGATGGCTTATATCATTAATTATTGACATATTGAGTGGATTTTGAGCTAATTTATACCATTATTGAATTGATTCATAATCTTCATATTGATTGGTTATGATCATTAGGTCTTTATTTTATTCATTCACATTCATGATATTGGTACCACTGAGAAATATCAATTTTGAAAGAAATTGAAACACTTTATAAAACTCTTCACCGAGGATTCTGCTGTCGAGATTGATTGAGATATGTGATTGAGATTATGAAAGTATATGGGTTGCAAACCCCCATGAGTCCTGTTTTGGAAGCTTTAGCTAGAAAGCTGTATACGACGCCATGCGATGGCTTACATTATCATTATCCCACCATCATCCCATTACATTGCCTTGCATTAAATCACTTCCACTTCTTTTAAGTGTTTGATATCATGTATTTAGTCTCCCATATATATTCGTGTGTAGTTATTCTTATACAAATACTAAGAATACGGTGTGAGCTACTAGTTGGAAACTTTTCTGTATACAGGTGGAAGTGAGCTCATAGTATTCTTTACTTGTTTAGTTTTATACTTTGCTGAGTCGGCCTATGTGTAATGACCCAAATCATCATTACGATTAAAGAGTGGGTAAAATTTGTCCTTAGACTTAGCCAATTTCTGAGAAATTCAGGGCTAGTCTAGGATTGGAAAATTATCAAGGGTGTGTTAGTCAAATGAAATCAGGTACTAATGTGATGGTTGGTAGTGATGTTTGATGTAATATCTAGATGGACAAAGAGTTTAGGAAGCCGTAGCAACTTCTGGCACCTGAAATGATGTTATAGAACTCTGATTATAGAGTTTACCGTGGAAGGGTTGGTTTGCGATGTTAAGATTTGTGGTGTGTGTTGAAAAATGAGCAAAACTGAGGAGAGGTCCCAAGTTTGTTCCCTGAAACGCTGCAGTGGAAAAACCAACCGCTGTAGCAATAATAGGTACCTTCAGCGGCGGACCACCACTTAAAGGCACAAACCATTGTAGCGGTAACACTCAGTATTTAACATTTTTAAAACTCAGAACCATTTTTCATTCCCGACTTTCTGAAAAATACAAAAGAGCTCTAGGGAAGGCAACTTTCTGAAAGATTTTGAAGTTTTTCATCTTTGGAGGTAAGTTAGTATAGTCTAAACTTTAAATTACTCCTTATAATCTCTACAAATCATTAGAAAATGATTTATGGTGAAAATTGAGGTTTAGCCCTAGTTCATAGAAATTGATGAAAAGTGGTGGAAATGTGTATAAATTCAGTAAAGAATGATCCTAGGGTGTTAAAAAATATTGAGGGGGATGAAATAACGATTGTTCATGCTAATTCAAGTAGAATTCATGTGGTTTAAGAGATAGAAAAACCTAAGATGATGAAATAGAGTGAATTTATGACTAAAATCAGTGATTTTGATCCCTAGTAATTAAAAAGGGGGTAAATTATTGAAATACATACATATTCTTGTTGTTATAGATCAAGAACGGGTTGGACGAGAACGAAAGGGTAAAAGTGTGGCTTAAAAGTGAATTGAGCAAGGAATTGAGGTAGGCTATGGTTTTGTTGTAGCACTTAGACTTTCTTGGCTTTGTGCTTGTTTGTAAACTAAACATCTATGATTTCCTTCTAGCATGAATTGTAATTTATGAACTACATTCCATTTCATATGCATTGTGATGGTGTTGGATGATGAAGGATAGGATACCACGCCGGTAAGGATATGATATGATTGTGATAAAGGGTCGGGTACCACACCGGTACAATATAATGTTGTTGTTGATGCGGAGAAGAGTAAGAGATGATATGTATATCTTGCATACATGCACTCATTCATATGCATTGGGTGTCTTTATGATGATTATATGTGGCGATGAATTGTTGATGAAAGTGACTAAGTACAAAAGCCTGTGAAAGTAAATTGTGATTATGTTTATATGATGCATTCAGTTGTTGATGTATTTGATTATGAGTTTTGTTGTGATCGCTTTTATACTAGTCTAGCTTGCTTACTTGTACATTGTTGAGTTAGTCAGCCTATAATGCTTATCAGTACTTATTGATGTACTTATGCTACCTATACTCTTGTTTTGTTGAGTGCAGAATATCTTCCACTGGCTGACACGCGACCTCAGCTCTAAATAGCAGTTCAAACTTGATTTTTTAGGGTTAGCACTATGACTGAGCAACCTTCGGATCCTCCTATTGATGTTGTTGTCCCTTGTTTCGGGACTAAGAAGATTTCCTATTACTTATGTTTTTGAATATTTTTAGTGATCTCAGACTTAATTTACTCTTAAATGTTTTTGTACTATGACTTCAGGTCCCGGGGATGTGATAAATATATATTTTTCGCACTCTATTGGTTTTGAATATTGATGTTGGTCTGACAAGTGGTTTAAATAATTGAATAAACTCCTTTTGCACTTATTTAAATCTGAGAATGAATATAAGGTGAATATAAGAGTAACATTTGAGTTAGTAACGGTTGAGATTAGTATGGTTATTCTACCATAGGTTAGGGTGGGTGTTAATCATGACCGGTTGGTTCATGACAGATATAGCATCAAAGCAATGGGTTCATAGATCTTTTCATACAAGAACAGGTCTAGTAGAGTCCTACGAAATGGTATGAAGACATCTGTAGTTTTATTCGGGAGGCTATAGGACTTTAGGAATGAATTCCTTTCTTTCTTTCTTTTGTGCTATGACTTGATTTCAATTGGTATCTAATCCTTTCACTCTTGTTTGTAGATGGTGAATACTTGTTCGGCTAGAGCAATAGCAGCCGCACTCACAGTAGCAACCACACCGACTACTGGGGCCACAGTTTGGAGTAGGCCTTAAACTAGAAGCAGAGCTAGACGGGGAGGACAATGGGTAACACCTGTTAGGGGTGGAGCCCAAGCAGATGGAAGGGTGACAAGACAAAGATCACTATCCCCTTCTCTACAACAGAATGCCCCAGGCCATGTTCAGAATGAAAAGAAAGTAATTGAGAAAGAGGAGATGGTAGCTCCAGAAAATATGGTGCCAGCACCAGATGGTGCAGCTCTGATGCCTTTGTCTACATAGGTGATTCAACAACTGTTGGGGTTCTTAGGTAGCTTGGCTGGTACTGGCTACACTCTAGTTATTCCGGTTGTTTCGCCCATAACATTACAATATGATGTTGATGTAGCACTGAGGATGGATGTAGGCTCTGAAATAGGGGTGTATCCCCAATAAGTACTTGGACCAGTGATGACTAATGACGAGCATGGGTTATTCTGCAAGTTTATAAAAATGAAACCCTCGGTATTCCAAGGTACAGAGTCTGAAGATGCATTTGAGTTCTTTATAGATTGTCATGAACGCCTGCATAAGATGGGTATTGTTGAGAGGTATGGTATGGAATTTGTTTCTTCTCAGCTGCAAGCCAAAGCCAACCAATGGTGGAGATCATTTGCAGCGTACGCTTTACCTCCACTCAGTTGTGCTTAATTTTAGAATGCATTCCTTAAGAAATATGTTACCCACACTTACCGTGATCAGAAAAAAGATGAGTTTTTAAGGTTGGAGTAGGATAACATGTCCACAGTGGCCTATGAGGCCAAGTTTCATGCCTTGTCTCACTATGCACTACAGTTGATTACCTTAGACGACGAGCGGATTAGGTACTTTCTAAAGGGTCTGAACTCTGGAATTCAGTTGGCTACCTTGTTTGTGGTTGTGGTTGGGAATTCCTTTCAGGAGGTAGTTGAATTTTCCAAGAAGTCCAAAGCACTTGAGAAATAAGGATAGGTAAAGGTGGAAGAGAAGAAGGCCCATTCCTCAGGCCAATTCAGCGGTACTTTCTCAAACGGGCGTGGTTCTTCTAAGCCTTACCATTTAGCCATGGCAGCATCTGTAGGGGCCCTTCCAGGGTCAGTCATTAGCCCTCTCAGAACGGAAGCTATACACTTTTTTCTTCTTCGGTTCAGAGGCCTACTTTTGGCATAATGTAACACCTGAGGTGAAGAAGCCTGAACTAGGAACAAGCGTGCGAAGAAGAAACGAACCAAGTCACAGAAGTGACCCACGGCAGGAGTCACGTGACGTGACTCCCACTAACGTGATGTGAGTGGGTGCCGTGGATTAACTTCAGAGACTTGGAAAATGTCATCTGATTTCCACGACACCCCCTACATGGCGTGACTGGGTCTACGACACCAGTCACGATATCGTGGAGTTTTGCCGTCTTTGTTGACCTGTTTTGACCGGATGGATTGTTTGAGTGTATGACGCATTAAATGTGTTGGGCTGGATTTATATTCTGTATTTGAGGCCCAAATATCATTTAATAAGACATGGGCCTCAACAAGTAAGGAGATGACCCATTTAACATAGATCAAACATATGGCCAAGGATTAACTTGACTTGAAGGGCTATATAAAGGCCAAAATTCAAATTTTATTCACATACACACACATGCCATTTCTAGATATTTCTCAAAGTCATTCTTCTCTCATAAACCCTAAGGCAACAACACTTAATGAGACAAGAGCATTTCTTTGAAAATATTGGTAAGTGTTTACTTTTATGAATCTTATGGATTAATATATTATATGCATGGGAGAGTATGTAGATCATGGTGGTTATGTCTAAAAGTGTAAATAATGCATTTTTGCTTTTTGCTAAAAGATGTGTTATCCATGGAATTTAAACTTGAAAGATGACTTGTGGTTTTGATGACAGTGCATGGTATAGATGAAATATCAACATGTATGGTGTGATTATGTTTCTTAACCTGCTATTTTCTCATAAATATAAATTATGGGATTTTGGCCGATATGTTGTTATGAGGTGTATTAAGGTGACTTGGTGGATTAAATGTGATATGGTGTTAATGAGAAAGTGTAAAGGAGAAACTTGTTGTGAAATGTTATTGGTATATAATGTTGTGGTCAATGTATGGCATGATTGGGGTATTGTTGGTATGACAATGCCGTAAATGGTATTGTAGAGGAGGAAATGACATTTTAAAGGCAAACATGTAACTCATTGTCGTCATATGCATTTGTAAGGTAGTTGGTGGCTAATGTAAACTCCGTTATGTACTTGTGTTGTAGAGTGAAACATAAGGAAGGAGATGGACTATTATATGCACATTTAAGATTGTATATCCATATTGGGAATACAAGGTATGTAAGGTTACTCTATCCGTATCCTTCTGCAGCACATAGTATTCACATTGACATTGTACTTGTTCCGTTCCGACATGCTCTAAGGTATCCTATTGCCGGGTATCAATTATTGTTCTTCACATGTTTCCTACTCATTGATCAATTGTGATTCACATGTCTCATGTTCATTGACTAATGTTCCAAAGGTCTCATGTTTCCAATAACGTTATGTTTCCAATAATGTTATGTCTCCATAATGTTATGACTATCATTGTAGCAATCTCAAAAGTAAAGAATGAAGTAATGCATATGTGGTTAATGATTGAGTATGGGTGGTAGCTTTAGGGGCAAAAGCCTAGCTCAAGCCGATCCCGAGATTACTGGATCAGGGGGTAGTCCTAGAGGCATACACCTAGCTCGAACCGAACCTGACAGGGGGTAGCTCTGGAGGTAATAACCTAGCTTGAGCTGAACCTGATATGTTGGTATGGGTGGCAGCTCTAGAGGTAATAACCTAGCTCGAGCCGAGCCCGATATATTGATTCATGGGTGGTAGCTCTAGAGGCATAAGCCTAGCTCGAGCCGATCCCAACATAACGTTATGTTATGTAAAGACCCACTAATCAGTCAGGGATCGGGTACATAGTGACACAAGAGATGATGAATAAGCATAGAAGTAAAGAAGCAAAGAGAAATAATGAAAGCAATACACATGGTTTCCAAAGTACAGAATGGTGACTTATCCATATGGGTTGTTCATTTGTATTTTAGTTCATTGCAGTATTTATGTATTATACAGTTTCATATGAGCCTTACATACTCAGTACATTCTTCGTACTGACGTCCCTTGGGGGACTTACCTTACTTGCTGCAGGCACAGGTGCTAGTAGACCTCCACAGTAGGCTGCGGATCTTTTGCCGATCTTTGGTGAGCTCCAATTGGTTCGGGGCTTTTCAGGTCTCATATGTACATTTGTTTTGGTACTGTAATATTGTATAAAGTGAGGACTTGTCCTGACTTTAGGATAGTTATGTATATGCATCTGTTAGAGGCTTTGTAGACGGACGTGTTGAGATGAATGAAAGAATGTATGTCCATGTTAACTTGATAGCCCTAACGGCCAAGTTTCTTATATATATTTATACACATATTTCCATGACTTCCGCTATCGACATTTTATATCTCTATGTGATGGTGCTACTTATTGGGTAACATGCATATGAATAGACATGAGCAAAGATTGGTTCTCTCGGGCCTCATCGGCTTTGGGTACCAGTCCGCCTCAATGGGATTTGGGGTGTGACACATAAGGTGCCACGATTATGGAGGTTTGGGTCACATCAGAAAGTATTATCCTAATTTCTTATTTGCAAGTCAGTTGACGTAATAACTAGCTTCTACTGCTCTAATTTTGGCAGGTGGTGGTTGTGGAGGAAATGGTATGGGTCATCCATATGATAGGAATGGTGGCCAAGCTAGGGGTGGAAACCAAGCCATCTGAGGTGGAGGACAGGTTAGTAGGAATGGTGCTCAGGCTGGTAGAGTTGGCAGTCAGGGTGGTGATAAGGCTCATCTTTATATTGTTCCAGCTCGTCCTGAAGCAGAAGATTTTGATGCTATGATCACAGGTACTATTCTTGTATGTGATCGTATGGCTTCTATATTTTTTTTATCTCGGCTCCACTTTCTCTTATGTGTCTATGAAATTTTCTTTGGGCTGGGACTTAGATAATGAGTATCTTGATACTCCTATGTATGTGTCCAGGCGCCCATTCGCAAGAGTGGTACAATCTTTAGCTAACGGTTTTTGAGATTGTAGGAGACTAGTGAAGGAAGAGTGTTAGCACAAGTGTAGGTCAGGTCCATATTTTATGACCAAACTAAAAGCAGGCAGCTCGAGGATAAGAAGTTAAGCAACCTCAGAGAAAAGGTGTTACAGGGTGAGGCAAGAGAGGGCATTTTGGATGATGATGGAGGATTGACAATTCAAGGGCACTTGTACCTACCCCGGGTAGGTGATTTGATTTCAACTATTCTGGCTGGGGCTCATAATTCTAAGTACTCTATATATTCAGGTGCCAACAAAAAGTCTAGGGATTTGAGGCCATATTATTGGTGGCCAAGAATGAAGTGGGACATTGTCGATTTTGTAACCAAGTGTTAAAACTGCCAACCGGTCAAGTACGAACACCAAAATCCTGGTGGTATGTTTCAGAGAATGCCTATTCCAAAGTGGAAGTGGGAAAAGATAATGATGGATTTTATAGTTGGCCTTTCAAAAATATTGAGAAAGTGCAACTCTATATGGGTCATTGTAGATTGGTTAACCAAGTTGGCTTATTTTATCCCAATAAGAGTAAACTATAGTGCGGCTAAGTTGTCCAAGATTTATGAGAAGGAGATTGTAAGGTTACACGGGTAACGGTTTCAATTTTCTCAGACAGAGCTACTCAGTTCACCTCTAATTTTTGTGAAAATTTTTAGTCAGAGTTGGGGTCTAGATTTGACCTAAGTATAACTTTGCATCCACAAATCGACGGTCAGTCGGAGTAAACTATCCAAGTGCTTGAGGACATGCTTCGAGATTATGTTATAGCCTTCGAGGGTAAGTGGGACCAATCCTTACCATTGTGTGAATTTGCCTACAACAACAGTCAATATGGCCCTTTTTGAGGATTTATATGGTAGGAGATGTAGGTCTCCAATTGGGTGGTTTGATGCATTTGAGGTGAGACCTTAGGCTACTGACATACTCAAGGATTTGATGGAAAAGCTGAGGTTTATTTAGGAAAAGCTCATAGTAGCCCAGAGTCAGTAGAAGGAGTACGCAGACAATAAAGTGAGAGATGTGAAGTTCGTAAGAGAAAAAAAGGTACTCCTAAAGGTGTCACCCATGAAGGGTGTGATGCGGTTTGGCAAGAAGGGCAAAAAAAGGTACTCCTAAATGTGTCACCCATGAAGGGTGTGATGCGGTTTGGCAAGAAGGGCAAGTTGAGCCCAAGATACATTGGACCCTTTGAGATTTTGAAGGGAGTGGGGTCGGTAGCATATAGACTGGCCTTACCCCCTAGTATGTTTGGGGTTCACCCGGTATTTTACGTGTCTATGCTAAAGAAGTATCATGGGGATGGTGATTACATCATTCATTGGGACCCTAAATTATTTGATAAGGAGTTGTCCTATGAAGAGGAACCAATAGCTATATTAGATAGGTATGTGAGGAAGTTGAGGACCTAAGTCATTTCTTGTGTAAAAGTTCAATGGAAGAACCACACTATTGAAGAGACTACTTAAGATACGGAGGTGGATATGCACATGCGATATCTGTGCTTATTCATCGATGTAGGTACTTTTCTTTACCTTGCTATGTCTTTTGAGGGCTAATTATCATTCGGGGATGAATGAGTGGTCAATTTGTATTTAATGTAACGACCCAAATCATCATTACAATGAAAGGATGGGTAAAATTTGCACTTAGACTTCCTTTAGATGATTTTTGAGAAATTTAGAGCTAGTCTAGGATTGGATGATTTTTGAGGGTGTGTTAATCAAACAAAATCTGGTGCTAATATAATGGTTGGTAGTGATGTTTGATATAATATCTAGATGGACAATGAGTTTAGAAAGTCGTAGCAACTTCTGGAACCTGAAACAGAATTATAAAACTCTGGTTATATAGTTTACTGTGGAAAGGTTAGTTCTCGATGTTAAGATTCATGGTGTGTGTTATAAAATGAGCAATACTAAGAAGAGATCCCAAGTTTTTGCCTCAGACCACTACAACGGAAAAATAAATAGGTACCGCAGCGGTGGACCTCCACTTAAAGGCACGAAGCGGTAACATGCAATGTTTGACAATTTTAAAACCCAAAAAATGTTTCTCATTCTCCACTTTCTGGAAAATGCAAAGAAGCTCTGCGGAAGGCAATTTTCGAAGAGATTTTGGAGTTTTTCATCTTTGGAAGTAAGTTACTACATTCTACACCTGAAATTACTCCTTATAATCTCTACAAATCATTAGAAAATGATTTATGATGGAAATTGGGGTTTAGCCCTAGTTCATAGAAATTGATGAAAAGTGATGAGAATGTATATAAATTCGGTAAAGAACGATCCTAGGGTGTTAAAAAACATTGATGGTGTGAAATTACGGTTGTTCATGGTAATTCAAGTAGAATTCATGTGGTTTAAGAGATAGGAAACCCTAAGATGAAGAAATAGGGTGAATTTATGACTAAAATCAGTGGTTTTGATCCCTAGTAGTTAAAAAGGGGGTAAATTATTGAAATGCATATATATTCTTGTTGTTATAGATCAAGAATGGGTTGGACGAGAACGAAAGTGTGGATTTAAGGTAACTTGAGCAAGGAATTGAGCTAAGCTATGATTTTGTTGTAGCACTTAGACTTTTTTGGCTTTGTACTTGTTTGTAAGCTAAACATCTATAATTGCCTTCTAGCATGATTTGTAATTTATGGACTACATTTCATTTCATATGCATTGTGATGTTGTTGGATAATGAAGGATCGGATACCACGCCTATATGGATATGATATGATTGTGATAAAGGGTCAGGTACCATGCCGGTATGATATGATGTTGTTAATGATGAGGAGAAGAGTAAGAGATGATGCGCGCATCTTGCATACATACACTCATTCATATGCATTGGGTGTCTTTATGATGATTATATGTGGCGATGAGTTGTTGATGAAAGTGACTAAATATAAAAGCCTGTGAGAGTAAATTGTGAATTATATCAATATGATGCATTTAGTTGTTGATGTCTTTGATTATGAGTTTTGTTATGATCGCTTTTATACTTGTTTGGCTTGCTTACTTGTACATTATTGAGTTAGTCGGTCTATGATGCTTACTAGTACTTGTTGATATACTGATGCTACATGTACTCTTCTTTTGTTTAGTATAGACTTAATTTTTGAGGGTGAGCACTATGATCGGGCAACCTTCAGATCCTTTTATTGATGTTGATGTCCCTTATTTTGGGACTAACACGATTTCCTATTACTTATGTTTTTGAACATTTTAAGTGGTCTCAGACTTAGTTTACTCTTAGATGTTCTTGTACGGTGACATCAGGTCATGGTGATGTAATAAATAAAGATTTTCCACACTCTATTGGTTTCAAATATTGATGTTGGTTTGACGGGTGGTTTAAATTATTGAATAAACGTTTTTTTCACTTGTTTAAAATTGAGAATGAATATAAGGTGAATATAAGAGTAACATTTGAGTTAGTAAGGGTTGAGATTAGTATGGTTCTGCCACCATAGGTTAGGGTGGGTGCCAATTATGATCAGTTGGGTCGTGACACTATGATACTTATTGAGTACAAGTGGACTGTACTCACTACTACTTCTGTGCACCAAGTACAAGTGGACTGTACTCACTACTACTTATGTGCCCTTTCGGTGCAGATTTCAGTACGAGTACGACTTGCGATAGCTGATTTGTGTTGTGAGAGCTGATTCGGAGTACAGGTGAGCTCCCCGTCCAGAGCCTTGTTCCAGCCTCCATCTATTTTTTTTTGTCTTTACTTGTTTTCAGAGACAATAATGTATTATCAGATTTCAGTATTGTCTTAGATTCTCTTTATACTTATGATACCAGGTTTTAGGGATTTGGTTGTATTGTTCACTCAGATATTTAGGTTCTATGATTATTATGGCCTGAGTTCATTCTAGAAGTCTCGTATTTAATTTATCTCTTTCGTATTTCGTATTTCATATCTGTTGTGGATTTTAGGCTTACCTATCAAGGATGGGTTCGGGTAGGTGCCATTATGACCTAAGTTTCTAGGTCGTGACAACATTTTATCTCGAATGATGCACAACTTCCTATCTTCAAACTGTCTATCCTTAATTTTCTCCATCAATAAAGATTGTGCCTCAACACAATCAAAGACTCTACCAGGCTAAGAAATATCAAGCCTCACGAAGCTACTGGCCAACCCTGAACATCCATAGCCAAAGGTCGCTCTTTCGCCACCAATAAAGTAAGATTGACCATACTCACCACCTTCCTACTCAAAGCATCCACCACTACATTGGCCTTGCCTAGTTGATAGAGGATAGCTATGTCATAGTCCTTTAACAACTTCAACCACCTGTGCTATCTCAAATTCAGATCTTTTTAGTTGAATATTTACTGAAGGTTATGATGATTGGTGACCACCTCACAATGAATCCCATACAAGTAATGTCACCACAACTTCAAAATAAATACTACCAATGCCAACTCCAAATCATGAGTGAGGTAATTCTTCTCATGGGTCGTCAACTGACTCTAAGCATAGGCTATCACCTTCTTTTTCTGCATCAAAATACCACCAAGGCCAACTTCTGAAGCATCACAATGTAGGGTGAAACCTTCATCTTTCATAGGTAAGATCAAGATATGTGCTAAATTCAATAAGGAGTTGAGCTTGTTTAAGCTCTTCTCACACTCATCAGACCACTGAAAAGAAACATTATTTTGAGCCAATTTACTAAAAGGAGCTACAATTGTAGAGAAGCCTTGCATGAACAATCTGTAGTTGCCAGCTAATCTGATAAAAATCCAAATTTTTATAGTTGAAGCAAGCCTGGACTAATCTTAAACTGCCTCAACCTTGGCCGAATTAACTGTAATACCCGCCTTAGACAAAACACGCCCCAAGAATGCCACATAATTAAGCCAAAATTCACACTTCAAGAACTTACATACAATTTCTGAAATCTCTCAATCTCTGAAGCAGAATTCTCAAATGCTTTATATGCTCTAACTCATTCTTGGAATAGACCAAGATATCATAAATGAACACAATCACTAAGGAATCAAGCAAATACAGAAATACTCCATTCATCAACTCCATAAACACTATTGAGGCATTAGTTAACCCAAATGACATCACTAGAAACTCACAATGACTAAATCGGGTCCTAAAAGCTATCTTAGAGATATTTGAAACCCTAATCCTCTACTGATGGTACCCCCAACCTCAAGTGATACAAGCATGTTTTTCACCAACAATAATGACTATTTTGAGATCTCAATAAGGGTACAAGGAAGCATTTGGATGATACTTTAAAGGACCTTAAACACATATCTTCAAACTATACACTCCTCGATTAAGGGATTGGAGTTCTTGGATGTCTTTGAAGACACATGTATAGGAGTGCTCAAGCTATGAAAGTTGACTTGGATAGAACTTATTAAGAATCAAAGACAGAGTATCCACATATGTATGATAACATGGAATGTGGGAGGCCCAATAGAGTCAAGAAGAGGAGGTAAAGACGCCAAAATCCCTTAATGGGCCTATCATATTTATGGGTCACTTTTGGGCCCATGTGTAATAAATAACCTAACACTATAAATAGATAGCTTTTCCCTTTCATTGGTTAGTTTATGGTTATTGATGAATAGAGATTCCTCTTGTGAGAGAATTGAGAGCTTGGAAAAGCTTGTGTTGAAACTTTATTTTGAAACGTGGGTTGCAAGGAGATTGATCTCCTTAAGGTCTTCGAAAGAATAGAGAGCTTCTTGTAAGACCAATCATTGGTTTTAGGGTTTGATATACCCTTTAGTTTCATTGATTTTGTCTTTTTGTGTCTTATTATCTATCTTTACTTTATCATTTTTTAATTTTCGCACTTCGATTCCATCTTCATGGGTCAATTCGTATCATTTGGCATTAGAGCCGAGCTTAGGATCATTCTAACGATTCTAGTCTTGGAATTTGTTATCAAAAAAATCAAAAAAAGGGTAAAAACATCTTTTTGGTGATTTTTGAAAATTTTGAGTTTTGATTTTTGAGTCTTCCTGAATTTCTAATACTAGAATCGTGTTCTCTATTATTATTTGAGTCTAGATCTGAGAAACTAGCTCATTTGGGTTTTATTTGGAGGACCCACCATTATTGGAGGTGAAAACTTGAAAACTCATCAAGTGAGTTTGTAGATCTAGGTGAAATTGGAAGCTCTTGAGCATTGGTGGTTTGTTCTTCTTCACATTTGGAGTTCAAATCTGAAGCTGGAGCTAAAATGGAGTAGAAATCCATTCGGGTTTTGATTTGGGTGTTCTTCATGTTCATGGTGATCTTCATGACTCTAAGAAAATTGTAAATAGGTTTCTAAATTTGAAATTTTTAGCTGGCAATTAGAGTTTAAAAGTGTTAGAGATTGTTTCCCATGATGAGGGGAGCCTAGATCTTGAATTTCGTCGAATTTTGAGTTAAAATGAAGGAGTTGTGAATTTTGGAAGTTCATAGTGTTCTTCATATTATTCATGTCTTGAAGAAGAAGAATATTCAAAAAGGTGTGTTAGATCTAAAAGAAAGGGAAAAGAAATTCATTTCGGTGTTAGTACAAAAAGAAAATATTCCAAAAGGGGAAAACACAAGGAAAGAAGTACAAAAAAAGGCCCACAACAACATAATTTTTGGAAGCTTCAGGTGTCTGTCGGAGGCCATGTGCGCCCGCATATGCTCCAGTATCTCACCACATGCATCCACATATCAGAGGGCATGTCACCATTAGACTTTATGTCTGGGATATGTGCCCTGATTTGCGAGGGCATCTCACCACATACGCCTACATCTCACCCAAACACAGATCAACCTTCTCAAACTCCAATTCTCTCAGGTTCTAACATCCTAGTTTCATTTTCTTGATTCCTAATCACTATCTTTGATTCTTCAAACTAATTTTCAACTAGTAATTATCCTACTTTGTTGTTGATTAGTTCTTGATTCCTTTTCTTTCTTAGTCCTTTTTCTTTGTGTGCTTTTCTAGTTTTTAACTTCACAATTAACTTTTTGATTCAAGTCCTTTTTTGTTTACAATCAAGTTGTCCGTTCTTCTTTGACTAAAAATTAATTCGGACCGAGAGCTTTGATTGACACTTGTGATCACCAGACATAAATGATCTTCAATATTAGCCGAGCCAAGTTGTGAGGTATTCAAAGGTGAGAAAATTATGAGAGTTGGTAAGGAGCTTTACTGCTAACCTTGTTTGCTCATTTTGTAGGTACAAAGGAGCTATAAGGAAGTATGTCATCGGTAGCCTCGGATACATATGACTATGACATGGGAGAGTATGATTGTAGTGATAAAGGCTATAGCTATAATGGAGATGGTGACTATGGAGGCTATAAAAATAGCCATGATCAAGAGCCATGTGGGAATGAAAGCTACTATTTCGGAGAAGAATATTAGGCAAATGGTGATTCTAGCTCTTATGGTGCATATAGAAAGGATGAAGATCCTTATGATGGCTCTTATGATGATAATAGAGCATATGAGGAGTCTTACACTTCCCACTCTGGACAAGAAGATGATGATAGATATATCACTTACTCCTATGCACCTTGTAAAAGTTATGGTGGGAATGTTCATAAAACGAGTAAAGATTCATATTCTTGGTCTTATGGTACACCTTATCCTAGTCAAAGCGGTGCAAGTAGTTATGCTAGTTCAAGTAGAAGTCATCCGATGGGAAGAAGTGAGTGTGCATATCCAATGTCTAAGGATACTACATCTTATCCTTCTTGTTCTAGTGCACAAACGTTAAGGAGTAGAACCAATGTGAGTATAGAGTATATAGTGGGAGTCTTTACCCCATTAGAGTCTCTCTTCCTATTTTCAAAGAAGGGCGTGATCCCAAGGCCTACCTTGATTAGTAATGGCAACTTGATAGGTTTTTTAAATGCTATAAAATGAGATAAGTCAAACAAGTCCCATATGTCGTTAAGCACATTCGAGGTCTAGCCTTGAGTTGGTGGGATCTTATGCAAAGATACACTCGAACATAGAGTGACTTGAAGTGCTGCATGAAGGTCAAATATGTACCGGATGGGTACAAGAAGCTTTACAATATTGATCCGAGAAGACGATTTCTTAAGAGAAAGGTGGATATCTATAAAAATATGGGATTTGATCTTGTTCTTGATGATTAATGCTATGCTAACTACATCACCCCTTTTACGGTGAGGTCTTTGAGGATACCTCAAGTGTCAAAGTCTTATCCATATACCATGGAGGTATATGAAGTTACCAAGAGTATGAAGGTCTCCTACACTTGGAATGGATACTATGAGGAGGTTTGATGTGATGTAATTCCCATAGAATTTTGTCACTTGTATTTGGGAGCTAATTGGTTTAGCGAACATGGGATTCCAAATAAGCCAAAATGGTGCACACTAGTTAAGGATAAAGGAGAAGAACTTCCATCTCTCTTCCCAAGCCATATCAAGAAGAATTAGGAACTTACTCCAGGTCCAATGAAAATGAAAGACAAAAGATTGAAAGTAGTAAGGGAGTGTAAAGTGGCAGCCTAAGAGATGAAAAATGAGAGGTTGTAAGGAGTGAAGTAAGAGGGTTGCTACAAATCCAATCTCACCTTGTTTGTCCTTCTCATAGTAAGGATACATGTGTAGGTACAACGATGGTCATTGGAGGAGCACCAATGCCCAAAGGGAAGGTTAACTTTGATAAAGTGATGAGTGCAATAACCAAAATGGGCAAAAGGCTCGACTCTTTGAACACACAACTTGAAAGATGTGACACTTTGTTGGGAGTTTCACCCAAGGTAAAGAAGAATCTTCTTGCGAGCTTCAAGGTAACATAGCTAAACTTGAAACTTTAGAATTGCCTAATGAACAAAGTGTAAGTGATAGCTTGGTTTTTTGTGAGCCTAATGATTCCTTACCATGTGTTAATAATGTGCATGCTGAGAATGTGGATACACTAGTTGATCCTATTGATGACTGAATCAACTTTTCTAGCAAGATTGACTAGTGTCCACCGAAAGTTGAAACATGTGCTTTGAATGATAGTACATTACCTTATGAAAATTGTGTTGATCAACTTACTTATTAATATGGTCCACTACTTGAGGATATTTGTGATGTGATTAGTGAACCTGAAGTTAGTAACGATGTTGATATTATTGATCATTTGAATAAGAGTGACTCTTTGAACATGTATTTTGAAGAAGATCATATTACCTACTTTGCTCATAGAGGTGATCATGTGTTTGAAACTACTTCGAAAAATGATATTTGTTTTCATAAGAGTGACATTACATGTTTTAATTATCCTTCTTGGATATATCATTCTCTTTTTAAGTACAATATCTTGTTTGAAGATGATGAAATCACTCCTAGTGAAGTACTTAGTGGTATGGATCATGTTAGTAGTGTAACTCTAATTGAGGACTATACTAGATATAACAACCCACTATAGTGTGACTAAATTCCTCCCAAGGATGGAAATCTCTTCTTGGAAGATGAGATTACTCTTATGAGGAATGATTGTAATGAAATGGAAGGTAATATTTGTTTTCCAATTGTATCTTCTCCTTTGAGTGTTCCAATCCTTGAGCATACTCTTGATAGTGTTCTTGATCATAGTAGTGGGCATGCCTTTGAGGACACCTTAGATGAAATCAATTTGCGCGACACCTTTCTTTACTATCTATTTGCTCATGATACTACTAATGTTTATGTTGAAATTATGTATTTGTGGGATGAAGGTACCATAGGGATGAATAGGAATGGCTTTGACTTATGTCTTTGGACTTTCTACCCATTTGACCCTGGTGACCTTTTGAATTATGGTGGTTGTGAAATGTGCCACTTGGTGCTTGGTCAAGATGATAAGCAAGATTTGGTTGGAGTTGTTGGAAATCTTCCCTATGACAGAGAGTCTTTCTTGAGGAATTATAATCCACTTGATGGACCAAAGTTGTGTAAGGGAAAGATCTCCAACAAAGATGAATATTCTTTAAAGAAGGGGAGCAATGAAATGGTCCAAGAGAATTCACCATTATGTGTTTCCATTATTGACCAAGGCTTGATTACTTGTAGGTCAGAGAGTGAGTCTTTGATTGAAAACACTGGATAAATTCCATTTATGTAATACCTTTTTTATTACCTCTTTGCATATGATGCTATTCATGACCATGGTGAATTTACATCTTATGTGAGCATGAATTTCCTAGAAAGGGAGAGTAATGTGTGGTTAAATGCTTTAACTCCATCCTTATGTGTGTTGTTTGCTAAATCTCTTGAGCATAGTGACATTCTTATAGAAGACAACATAACAGATGAAACTTCTATGCTTGATTCCTTTCTATACTACCTCTTTGCCGATGATGATGTACGTACTAGTTTTGGAATTGTTTTATTTAGAGGTAGTAATGCCGTTGGTTGGTCCATTTATTTGAGTGACAATGTGATATGGGTCTTTCATATGTGTGACCCAAGGAAACCCTTGTGGATGTTTGAACCATTGGTGGCACCACTTTTGGTGTGGTCTCTTAGAAAGATAAAGCGATAATTGTGTCCTATGACTCTTAAAATGAATACGATCCTACCTTCTTGGTTTGTTGATGTCATTATGACCTTTGTGTTTTCCTTATTTCTTGATATCTCTCATAGTCGGTTCCTTTGTTCTCTTTTCAATGAAATTTTCAAGTTGAATACAAAGGGTCCTTGGTTATGTGTTAAGTGTGTTCATTCTTGGCATGGTGATAGGATTGATTTGGCTAACACTAACCCTCATGCCATGAGGATATTGTTGTTACTTGTTTTCCCTAAGGTTTTGCAAGATGTAGATTCGAGGTCGAATCCTTTTCAAGAAGGGGAAGATGATACAAGCACGTTTTGAACCAACAACAATGACTCTTTTGAGCTCACAATGAGGGTGCAAGGAAGCATTTGGATGATACTTCAAAGGACCTCAAGCACACATCTTCGAACTATACTCTCCTCAATTAAGGGATTATAGTTCTTTGAGGCCTTTAAAGACACATGGATAGGAGTGCTCAAGCTATGGAAAGTGGCTTAGATGGACCTTATTAAGCATCAAAGAGAGAGCATCCACATATTGACGATAGCATGGAATGTGGGTGGCCCAATAAAGTAAAGAAGAGGAGGTGAAGACGTCAAAGTCCCTTAATAGGCCTATCATCTTTATGGGTCACTTTTAGGCCCATGTGTAATAAATAACCTAACACTATAAATAGCTAGATTTTTCCTTTCATTAGTTATTTTATAATTATTGATGAATAGAGATTCCTTTTGTGAGAGAATTGAGAGCTTGAAAAGGCTTGTATTGAAACTTCTTTTTGAAACGTGGTTGCAAGGAGATCGATCTCCTTGAGGTCTTCGTAAGAATAGGGTGCTTCTTGTAGGATCAATCATTGGGGTTTTAGGGTTTGATATACCCATTAGTTTCATTGATTTTCTCTTTATGTATCTTATTATCTATCTTTACTTTATCGTCGTTTGATTTCCGCACTTTGATTCCATCTTCGTAGGTCGATTCGTATCATCAAGTCAATCTTTGAAAATACTGAAGCACCCTAAAGCTGATCGAACAAATTATTAATGCACAGAAGAGGATACTTGTTCTTGATGGTCACCTTGTTCAATTGTCGATAGTCAATACACATAAGCATAATTCATTTTTCTTGTTTACAAACAACAACGGAGATCCCCCAAGGAGAAACACCGGTCTAATGAATCCCTTACTTAGTAAATCCTGCAACTGGTCCTTCAACTCCGTCGGAGCCATCTTATAAGGAGGAATGAAAATGGTTTTGGTGCCTTTCTCCAAGTCAATGTCAAATTTGATGTATCTATCTAGAGGAACACCTGGTAGATCCATAGGAAACACGTCCTAAAACACTCTCACCACCCTCACTGACTCCAAAAGAGGCATGTCAGCACTATATCATGCATATAATCCAAGTAAGAAGGGCGCCCCTTCCTAACCATCCACTAAGACCGAAGGAAATACCACTTTCTTGAGATAGTAACTCTAGGTACCTTTCCACTCCAACCTCGGTACACCCAACATAACTAAGGTAACTGTCTTGGCATGACAATTCAAGACAACATGATATGGAGAGAGTCAATCCATACCCAAAATCACATCAAAATCCACCTTATCTAGAATGATCAAGTTCACCCAAGTATCTTACCCTAAAAGAGTTACAATACAGGATCGGTACACCCGATCCACCATTAAAGAATCACCTACCAGGGTAGCAACACGAATAGGCACCGTAAGCTACTCACACATTATATCAAGAACCAATGCAAAACATGCAGACACATAGGAAAAAGTAGAACTAAGATCAAATAATACTAAAGTAGGCCGATGGCAAACTAGGATAATACAAACTTTCTCATGTTAATTTCTCTTTTTATTTCATACACTTAAGAAACAAAAGCAAAATGCAACAAAAGTTTTATTCTTTTTTTTACAAACCATATATTGTAAGAAAGAAATGCACATACAGGGAACATAAAAAAACTGAAAGCGTACATAATTCATCAATGTATTCAAAACAATGAGCATAAAATCTAGGCTCTGATATCAATGTTAGAAATTCTTAACACGAACAATGATTGTGTACCTGTTAACATCAGCGGGCGATGTTACTATTTATGCAATGACGAATTTCTCAAAGTCAATTCTATTTCACTAAGAAATAGACCTTTGATTCCACAAACTGAAAGTCCTTTTTCTTTGTTCTTGTGTGTTGAAGAGAACTTTATGTCTTTATTATTCTCTATTAATAAGTCTTTGCCCTTTTCATAAAAAAATTAGTTACACAGAAGAGAAGGGCTTACTGGAAATGTAAGTTTAGTGATTTGACGCATAAGTTTGGTATGGTAGTGAAGCTAGATTCTCAGGCCATTTGAAAGAGAGAGAGTTTCAAGTATCTTGGGTCTATGATTCAAGGGAATGGAGAGATTGATGAGGATGTCATGCACCTTATTGGTGCAGGATGGTTGAAATGGAAGCTCGCTTCAGGAGTCTTGTATGATAAGAAGTACCTTCTACGCTTAAAGGTAAGTTCTATAGAGTTGCAGTCCGATCGGCTATGTTGTATGGAGTAGAGTGTTGGCCAGTTAAAAACTCACATATATAAAAGTTGAAGATGGCATAGATGAGGATGTTGAGATAGATGTGTGGACTTACTAGGAGAGATAGGATTAGAAATGAGATTATTCGAGAGAAGGTAGGAGTGGCTTCGGTGGAGGACAAAATGTGTGAAGTGAGGTTGAGATTGTTCGGGCATGTGATGAGGAGGTGCACGGATGCCCCAGTACGGAGGAATGAGAGGCTGGCTATGGATGGTTTCAGGCGAGGTAGAGGTAAGCCGAAGTAATATTAGAGGGAGGTGATTAGGCATGACATGGAGTAGTTACAGCTTACGGAGGACATGATCCTTGATAGGAAGGTGAGGAGGACGCGAATTAGGGTAGAGGGTTAGTGGGTAGGAGTGTGTCCTTACTAGTAGGGATGAGTGCTGCATTTGTGGTTGTGCATGTAGTCATAGTGTTATGCATGTGTCTTGTAGTTTCTTATTAGTGGTGGTTTGGTGATGTTTATGATTTTAGATAGATAGTTTATAGTATTACTCTGTGGGTATCTTGTTTCTTTTATTATCTAGTGGTGTGTTATCCCATTTTATTGTTTGTTATACTATTATTTGTCCTGAGTCAGGGTCTATTGAAAACAGTCTCTCTACTTCATCTGAGGTAGTGGTATGGACTGCGTACGCTTTACCCTTCCCAGACTCCACTTTGTGGGAATACACTGGGTATGTTGTTATTGGCGTTGTAATGAATTGGATCAATCCATATAGGCGATCCGCCCAAATCAAATACCTAACAGACTTTAATGAGATTACTCAATACCTAAATTACTACATATTGAGAATTAACTCTTTTATTTTACCCTCGTGAGAAAATTATTAATAGGGTGATTTTTATTATTTACAAGAAAATAAAGATTTAACTAATTAAAAGCACATTAAGCTGTGACCCCTTATAGTCTGGCATTATAATCTTATTATATGCATGTTGTCCCTTCTTACAATGTGCATGGGTCCCACCTCGACTTGAGAAAAAAAATACTTCCTCCGTCTCATTTTATGTGTCCTACTTTGATCGGGCATGAAATTTAAGAAATAAGGAAAGACTTGATGATGTTTACCAAATTGCGCTTTATTAAAAATGTACTACTACTATCTTTAATTAAGTGGGACTAATAAGATTAAAAGAGTAATTGTGTTTTTAAAAAATCATCAAATAAGAAAATGTGACAGTTTTTTTGGGACGAACCAAAATGAAAAGTAGGCCACATAAAATGGGACGGAGAGAGTATTTCATTTGTTCCACTTTAATCTAATTATTCCTCCGTCCTAATTTATATGACCCCGTTCAAATTTTGAGAGTCAAACAGTTTTATTTTGATTACAAATTCGGTTATGAATTTTTTATATTTTTATAAAATAAAATTTATATATTTGAAAATTATGTTAAAAGTACTATAAAACATAATAATTGATAATTTAAAATATTTAAAAGACGAAAAAATTATAGTCAATCCAAAAGGTGTCACATAACTTGAGACAGAGGGAGTACAAAAAAAGGATGTGTATAACTTTCCCGAAACTGTGGAACCCACGTAAACTACACACTTCAGTTTAAAACTCATGCCCTTCAAAAAAGTTGACAGTTGATGGAAGAAAATATTTCAATTATGGATATTTAAATAACTTATTTTAAATAAAAAATTAAAAATTATTTAACCAACATCATTAAACAATATTAATATCAAGTATTTGTTTGACATTTATTGAGATAATTTACTACCTAAAAAATATATATAACTTACTTTAAATAAAAAATTTAAAAATATTTAACCAACAATATTTAAAATAAATAAATTTATAAAAAAATTGGGCACGTGCTTTACCTAGAGCTGTCAAAATGGGTTGGCCCAACCCAACCCAGCCCAAACCTCGCGGGCCAAAGAATTTGATGGGCTAGGATGGGCCGGCCCTCCATCTTAAAAGGCCTTAAAATGTATAGCCCAACCCAGCCCTAAAGGGTAGCGGGCTGGGGCATGCTAGCCCTTCATTTTTACCAGTCTTTTCTTTTTGTTAACTTTTTTCTTTTCAATATATATTTGAACGTATAGATATGCCAATTTGTTAACATTTCTGACATATGATTATATTAAAGTACATATTCTACTATAACTTATAACATATTCAGCACCAATACATTGTCACGTGCATTTGAATTCATCGATAAAGTTGTCTTAATTAAAATCACCTTCATCTAAATTCATATATAGATTTAATTAGATAAACATTATCAAAAATTATATATAAAAAATTAATAATATTTAAATTTATTTAAAAATATTATCGCTTTGAATTTGAGTAAAGTTGTGCAATGATTTCGAGTATCAACAAGTGTTTGAACATTTCATAGTGAATGCAATTTTTATATTGATGGTTAGAAATTTTAGTATTAGGGATTCAACGCAAAATGGGTAAAAAATTGTGTAAGATACTAGTTAGAACTTATTCAGTAATCACTAGTTATAGTTTTTAGTTCTTTTTATTCATAATTTTCTTTTAAATTTTAAGTTTAAATTGAATAACAATCATGAATGAAACATCTATACTTGGTGATTACACTTTAATGCTAAATAAATAAAGTATTGTATAAGATATTAAAACTTATTCAGTAATTTTTACTTCTTTTTTCACAATCTTTATTTAAATTCTTAATTCAAATTAAAAGTATTTTGGCCCACGAGCCAGCCCAGCCCAACCTTAGCCAAGCTTTAAGGGCCAACGGACTGACTTAAACTGGGCTTATAAGTCCTAGTTTTAAATGGGCTTAAATATCATAGCCCAACCTAACCGAACTAAATTGGGCTGGCCTCAAGGGCCAAACCCATTTTGAGGGCTCTAGCTTTACCTCACTAGTACCACTGTATATTACAGTACTTTATTTTTATATGAATAAATTTGAAAACAAATCCGAAAGGGCTAAAGGCCGATGAACAAAATTATCTGTGACAAATAAAGTACTTTTCCTGTTCTTTCCCTTCTTTAATTCTTTGTCCTTCTCTCACTATTCATAAATTAGTTTCCAGATTTGTCATAATCCATAGTGTTATTGGTTCTAAAAAATCATGAAGAGAGGTTACTCAGAATCTCCATCTTCCAGTTCTTATGGACCTCCTCAATCCAAATTTAAGCACAACCCACAAGGTATTTAGCATCTTCTTGGTTTTTATTACCTTTTCTTGATATTATATGGATACATCATATTAATGAAATTAGATACTTTACTCTTTATTTTACCCATCTTGGTATAAGATGGATTCAACATATTCGTTTGTTTGTTGCATTAGTACCCATAAAAAGAAGTGAAGAGTGCCAGTTGTTGGATATAATGGGTATGATGAGAGGTAGAGGTAGACCGGAAAAATATAGGGGAGAGGTGATTAGACACGACATGGTGCAACTTCAACTTATCAAGGACATATGACCTTAGATAGGAGGGTGTAGAGATTGCGGATTAGGGTAGAAGGTTAGTAGCTAGTAGAGCGTTGTCTTGCTTTTCGATGGGTTTAGGCTTGGTGGTGTCTGTCGTTGTATTAGCCGTTTCCTTGTAGTTTCTTGCTTTTGATATCTATCATCATTTGTTGTTTATTGTGTTTCGATTACCACACTATTTGTTGTTGGTACGGTTCCTTGTTGTGTGCCTTGCATTTTATTTTTTTTTTTGATTTGTTGCACTTGAATCGAGGGTCTTTCGGAGACAGCCTTTCTACCTCCACGCGTTAGAGGTAGAGGTAAGGTCTACGTACACTCTACCCCCACCCCATTTGTGGGATTTTACTGGGTGTGTTGTTCTTCTTGTTGTTGTATTAGCATCCATAAAGTTACAAACTTTACTTTTGTATAAGCACAACCCAGAAGGTAGTTTTCTCATATTTTCTTTTAAGACAAATTTCACTTGATTATTGATATTTCTTTGTATAGATATAGATACAACATATTTGTTCTTTGTTGTATTTTTGTTTTGATAACCGTGGTGTCTGGGTCAGCTTGCGCCCATCTTGACTAATTTCACGAGATACCTTCCACCTCCCACTAGCAATAGGTATAGGTAACTCTGTTCAACAAGGGTGAGACACATGGAAAGAACTTATCTAGTATGTTTTGTCTCTGACGGGGGTTGTTGAGACTTCATGGTTCTCAATTCACTTTATTACCTCCCACCAGAATAGATATAGGTAATTCTATCCATCAAGGCTAGGAAGTATGGGAAGAATCACCTAGTATTTTTTGTCTCTAATGGGGTTGAGACCTCATGGTTCTCAATTCACTTCATTGACCACTAGGTCAATACCCTTGGGTGCCAGAAAGTTAGAGAATTACTTTCTGTTTTAGAAACATAACCTAGAGGAGAATTTTGTCATTTTTTTTCTCTAACAGAAACTGTATCTAATTTTTATTATCTGTCGCTGTATAGATGTGGATATAACTTATTTGTTCATTGTTGCATTAGTAATAAGAAGGATACTGTTATTTAAGCTTCGAAAGTGTTTTGCTACAAGTATTGTAATGTCTGAATTTTATTTACTATGCAGGGTAGTTGTTTAACTGCTAGGGTCAATGTATTATGCCCTAAATGTTTGAACTTCTGATGCTAAACTTTAGGAAGTTGTAACCCTTTTGGTTAAAGAAGCCAGAAGTTGGTTTGTATTACGGTTTGATTTAAAGTTTGAACTGGTGTCAGGCGACACTCACTTTCTTGAAGATGAGAGTACAAAAATCTTTGCCAGGAAGGTGGCTGATCATTACAGTGCGAGGACCAACCAAACTCTTGAAGAGCGCGAAGCAAGCCCTATCATCCATTTAAAGAAACTTAACAATTGGGTATGTCATGTTTATTCATAGGCGGTGTTATTCTGTATAGTTCATTGCTAATGAGTTTTTCTGGCGTGTTAGATCAAGAGTGTCTTGATTCAACTTTATACTAGAAGAGGAGATGCAGTTCTTGATCTTGCTTGTGGGAAGGTACTTTTTCCGTATTGTACACCTCAATTATCTGGCAGCAACAACCTGTTTAAATTTCTAGGTGGTAATTATCAAGTAGTCATGCATCTTATTTTCACTTTCTGTTTAAACCAGGGTGGTGATCTCATCAAATGGGATAAAGCAAAGATTGGATATTACGTCGGTATAGATATTGCCGATGGTTCAGTAAGTTCCTACTGGATGATACTTCTTTTTGTTTTTTCTGTGCTTGCCACTGCAAGTCAGAGCTCCCTTTCAGCAACACGTTTAACATTTATATGACTTTCTAGAAGATATGCCCTTATTTGATGGCTTATACATGTGGACAGATGCTTTTTACCAGTACTTAGATGTTTTGCAGTTCAGCATTATTAAATATTATTCATTGAACTTCTGAAGGTTACTATGCTATTAGCAGTTAGAGTCGTGCTTTAAGTGAAGTATAGTGTACCAAGGATATTCTAAGGCATGCGGTGGGATTTTGTGTCCCACCTGGTCACCAGGGTATCTTTAATTCATAAAGCGGTTCAAGAAAGAGAAATAAAGGAGAAAGACCTATCTTCATTTCAATTTGTGGTTCCTTAATGATTTGATGCCACTAAATTGACATGTATTCTGAGTTATCACAAAAAGAATAAAAATATTGGCATGTATTCAGTCAGAATTCACTCATTATATAGGTTTATGTTTCTGTTTATCGTCGGTAGCACTCTGCATATCACTTTTTTAAGATCCAACATTTCCTAAACTTTTTACCGTGCAGCCTAATTGCTTAAGTACCAAAAAGTCTCTGCCTTTTTTCTTAAAATTAGTTTAACGCAGTTGGTCTGCTATGTAGGAATAACTCTTTGATTTGGTTAAACTTTTGAAATATTCTTCTCTTTTATGAGGTAATTAATGTTATTAGTGATGGGGAAACCCCTGTATACAAGTTGTAAACCAATAGATAGAGAACCTACACCAAATTATGAATCCTTATGAAAGAAACCCAATCATCTTATTCGTCTATACACAGAGAAATTTTGTGGTCATGGGTACACCAAAAAGAGACTATTTTGCAGCTTCATAAAATCAATATCAACACTTTCAAAAGTTCTCATGTTTCTCTTTCCATAG
Organism: Capsicum rhomboideum; assembly: GCA_031232105.1. NCBI lineage: Eukaryota > Viridiplantae > Streptophyta > Magnoliopsida > Solanales > Solanaceae > Capsicum > Capsicum rhomboideum. The sequence goes on from CP124711.1 coordinate 121,584,597, forward strand.
AACTCGCATAATGGCTGATGGAGCAGCATGCCGTGCTCAGTCTTCTCTTCCTCCGTCTGAAGGCCCAACTATGTGACGCAACCTATTCTGTGCTCTGCATCATCCGTTCAATCTAATCCAATTTTGAAACATTCTTTGCATGAACAGTATTGTAACCACTCAAGTTTGTTGATAAGAAGTGGCAAAAAACACAGGGGGTCTCTATTTTATGCTTTAAATTATTGGAGACAGATTAGTACCTTACTTTACCAAAAAAAGGGTTATCTTAGACAGCTTTTGCTTAGGGTGAGGGTGCCATGCATCTTTTTTTTTCTTTTTTTGTTGGACCGAGAAATCTGGCTACATCCAACCCTTAAGACCAACCGCAAAGGTCGAAATTCGTGAGGGTGCCATGCATCTGATCAAAATGTTATCCTGTAATTTTTGCTAGCATAATCCCCAATACTAGCTAATCAAATTTAAATAACTAGTGGCTGACTAGAAGAATTGACCAGCAAGATTGCCTATAGAGTATTGACCGGCAGGATTGAAATGGAAAATCAATATCTTGTGTCCTGGTTCTATTTGGACCATGTGTGTGCATGCATCTCCATAGATAATTTAAAATAAAAATGGACAGGAGCATGAGGTACACTGCCTTGGCTGAGCAATCCGTGGACTAACGAATTATTGCCTTGTGATATTTTTTTAACCGAATACAAGAGTTGATCTTGTCTCTGGCAGAATTATTTCCAAAGATCTGTTCCTCATTGAGTAATAAAACATGAATAAGGGAAACATTATTGGGTTGCTATTTTAACTTGAGGGAAATGTTGATCAAATTTTGGTCCTTCGTCTTTTAATCGGACTAATGAATTATTGCCTTGTGATCTTTGTTTAATCGAATACAAGAGTCGATCTTCTGTATCTGTCACAAAAGCTTTCTTGAATTTTAACCTGTTGACATAAGTCCTAAATGATTCAGGCATAGGAGGTGCTGGCATTTCTTGATTGAGTCCTTCATTTAGCAGATTTACATGCTAGGTTTCTTCCTTTATTTACAGGAATGAAAATCCATCTTATTGAATGTTATATTCCTCTATATTTCTTTTGACCAAGTAAAGTAATTATATTCCTCTATATATTTATGTTAAGGTCTATGTTTTTATTTTCTATTGTATTTGAGTGCTAGTCTGACTTTTGATATTATTCTTGAATTATGTAAAGATAGAAGACTGCCGGACTCGTTACAATGGTGAGGCAGATCACCATCAGCGGCGCAAAAAATTCTCTTTTCCTGCTAGACTTCTGTGTGGAGATTGTTATGAGGTAAATCAGCTGACTACATGATCAACTTTTCTCATTCTTTCAGATGGAACTGAAAATTCACATCTTTCTGTTGCTTTCTTTCTTGTTGTATAGATTATTAGGAATGTATGATGAATCATTTCCTAGACATACGACGGTCTTAGATATCATGTCATTAGCTGGATGTGTAGTGATGATTAATATTTGCTTAAAACCACTGAGATTCCAAACAGCTTCGTGCTTTTATCGAGGCATCGATGCGAATAACTCTACTGATATCCTGTGTTGTGAATTTCAGGTTCGTTTGGATAGGGTTTTAGCAGATGATGCACCTTTTGATGTTTGTAGCTGTCAGGTATGTCAGTTCCTGCATTTTCTATAATATAGCTAGCCTTGTTCTTTAGGGAGTTAGGTAAAAAAATATTGTCTGAGACTTTGTTCTTAATGAACATTTTATCATTTTCCCTTCAGTACTTCGTACCAATTAGGATTAGTTATTTTATGACTTAATTGAAGTACTTTTCTGCTATCCCTTAGCCAATAGAGGTACATGCTTCTATGAATTGAATTACTTCATAAAACTACTTGTCTTGTTACGAGCATCGTGAGGTGTTTTGGATATGTTGATGCCCTCGTAAATATATTTCTCAATCTTTCATGTTTTGGTTCCTGGCTATTTTAAATGTTTCCTTTGTTCTCTTTTGGTTTTTGTCCTTCTTTAGTTGCTATTTTGCCAATGAAACTTGAAAATTCATTAGTGCGTTCAGAAGCTTTTCCAAACTAGCTCACTGAAAAGGGAGTACTATCCACATCTTTCTTAAATTTGAAAAGGAAAAAACTTTAGTGTAGTAGAGGTTGAGGAAAGATTGCCTTACAGTGTCCTCTGAACTGGATGCCTCTGCCTAGTATCTGGAGATGCAACAGCCCTTTATCCAAAAATTATGCATGTCTTGGTGGCCTTTTACAGATTCTAAGCGAAGAAAACTTGAAAATTGCAGTTTGCTATGCATTATTCGTGGTCTACTGAGGCACTTGCACGGCGTGCACTGGCCAATGTCTCAGCCTTACTCCAACCCGGAGGAATATTTATTGGAACAATGCCAGATGCCAATGTCATCGTCAAGAAGTATAGAGAAGGTTTAACCTTTGCTCAATTCTGCGCTGCTTATCCCTACTGTTGAATCTATAAATATGATGATCTGATGTCTTTGTGATATATCTTTACTCTCATCACTATCTTTTCAGTTAAAAGCTCGAGTAGCTGAAGTGCAACTAGAAAATTGTTCTTAAATTTTTTTTTTCTCCTTTTCTATTTGGGGAGGGGGTTGCTCAAATGCTTTGATTGGTGCCTGATTCGATCAATCATTCAGTTATGCATCAAGTCTATGTATCCTTTATATCCTCTGCTTGGGTCTATTTCCTTCCAGTATTGACAAATAATTGCTTGTAAGGCACATAAAGATTCCTTCAGAACTAGAAGTTATCTAAATCTAACTTTTTTCGTACCCTTACATACGAGTATCAAACTAGACAAAAAAGACTTCTACCAAACATTAGACCTAATGCAAGTATAACAGGCCACATCTGCTACAAAACTTTAATCCTAACTTGTTGGTACATATAGGTACTTTGCTTCTATTGTATTCCACTTTGTTAAGCATGCACCGATTTTGAGATTGTAAGTCATTTGATACAATTTTCCTCCATGTGGTTTTAGCTCTGCATCATTCCTTTTTACTACCTTTAATCATCATAAAAGTATCACACCTACAAGCATGGTGCATTTGAGGTCTATGTAGGATATGGCCAAACCATCTTAGCCGACCTTTCTCATTTTATCTTCTCTGTGTTTTATTTGAAGCCTCTGATTATTTCTGATATTGTCCAATTTTTTATGACCATATATCCGTCACTCAAGACTAGTGGAGTGATGATGTCATTGCAAATTTTTGAAATGTGTTATGTAGTTGCTTTTTATACAAGTCCAAATTAAAGATCTATTGATATATGGTTCGTGTTTGTCTTTGGAAAGCAGCTGAGGGGCTAGCCTTTGGCAATAGTGTCTACTGGATATGTTTTGATGAAGAATTTTCAGAAAAGGTAAATTGTGCTATCATTTTCTAGTAGTTTTCTAATTTCTGTTTTTTCCTACTCTTAAGTATTTGTATATTAAGATCTTCTATTGTTGCAGAAATTTAAATCTTCAAATCCTTTTGGCATCAAATACAAGTTCCATCTGGAGGTGCGTACACCATTATGCCTTCCTATAGATCTTAGCTGCGTCCTCTAAGCTTATTGCTATTGATTTTAGTGTGTACGCTTCCCTTGTCGATTTTAGTTGCAACGCACAAATCTCAGCTTCCATTTGAATCAATTTTATGCTTTTTATATATTTCTTCTATAGCTAGTTTACATGTATGGTTTTCAGTTTTTCCTTTACGTGTTTAGAATCACGCATTGAAGGATTTTATTTGTGTTTTTGATTTAGCCTCCATGAGTTGCAAGTTGTAGCAGACTAAATAATTTTTCTTTCTCTATTATTTATGGATTGGCATGTGCTATGAATGAAACCAAACACTGGTTTGGGGCTCAATAGTTTATGTACATATAACAGATGGAAATTCCCATCTTAACACGACTTACAAAAGATTGTAGGTATTATATGCTTGGGATGTTATCATCCTCCTATTAAATCCTGCAAACCAACATATAGGATTATCCTCTTATTAAATGCTGAAGACCAACATAGGGTTATTCTCCTATTAAATATTGAAAACCAAGTTACACTCCTGATATTGAAAATCCTTTAATTGCATATATGTGTGAATATATATGATTTATCTGCTTGTCAACAAATAAACAGTCAATATTTGGATTGTAGGATGCTGTTGACTGTCCTGAGTGGATTGTTCCTTTCCCTGTCTTCAAGGCAATGGCAGAAGAGGTATTAGCGCGTGTCCTCCCACTTTTAGTTGTTGGATATGTTCTACATTACAGTTCATTTGTTTTTTGAGTTCATATATCCCTTTTATGTGAATACGAGAAATTTTAGGTGTGTATGTGCCCTTTTTTGATCTTATATTCTTTTCTATTTTAAATCAAGACCATGGTAGGTTCTCTTTTATATTGAGAAGGCAGTTTTCTTGATTGAGAGGCTCCCTAATGTTAGTTATCAGACAAAATGAGGGAGTATATTATACATTGCACAAAATCACCTTATAGTTAGTCAGAGACAATTTGTGAATGGTATGCGAGGCATAATCACTGTTATTTAAAGGATTGTACTGTGGAAAGCATAATAATTAGCATTCAAGAATATAATGCAGTTGTTTCTTGGCTTCTTGTTTGTTCTGACAGTTTTTTATATTTTTTTAATGCAGTATGATTTCGAGCTAGTTTTTGTGAAGAACAACCATGAATTTGTTGATGAATACATGAAGAAACCAGAGTTCATTGAGCTAATGAGGAGGCTCGGTGCGTTGGGTGATGGGAACCAAGACCAAAGTAAGTTTTAGTTATCTGGATGCTGCATATTTTCATCCAAATAGCTTTGATATTTGAGTTTGTTACAGATGCCTACCCAAAACTTGTGTTATGACATATTTTGCTAATAACAGGTACTCTATCACCAGATGAATGGGAGGTAGCCTACCTTTATTTGGCATTTGTTCTGAGGAAGGTACGAACATACCTAATTCATATTGTTTATTAAATAGTAAACCACAACCCAAACTTGTTTTTTTTATTGGGGGGTTGGGGGGTTGGGGGGGGGTTAAACCTGACTAATATCCTTGTTGACTGAGCGCTTATCCCTTAACCTTAGTCTAGGTACTATGTTAGACACCAATACATGTCAACATGACAAATCACAATAAAATTAATTACTCCCTATGTGAATCTCGCCTATAAAGGAAGCCTTTGCATGGACAATGGTGTTGATTCTTGTGATTGTGATCTTGGTAAAATCTTGTTTATTTTGCAGCGAGGGCAACCAGATCAAACACGAAGAAACCCTAGACGAGACAAAGGCAAGATGCAATTGACTAATGACGATATTGAGAATGTTAACGGTGCATTGTAGTGCTTTGTTCCAACCTTTGAAATTGAAAAGGCTGTTATATCACCTGAGGAAGGATCTGAAGGGAAGAAGAACAGTTAACACAATGTGCCCCTTAAACTCGAGAAATCGAGCTGCTAATCAATTTTGCAGAATAAATACTATAGTTTTGACCTAATCATTTGTTACAAGTTCAACTTGCTATAACACTCCCATCATAAAAAGTCAGGCAGCATAATTGGAAGAAACTGGCTTCTTTTCAGTTGACGTGGGCAAAGGTGGCTGATTCTAATGATACTAGTCACCAGTGCAATGTTTGTCCACTTGCAACTTACCATGTAATTTTCTGTACCATTACAAGTAGAAAGATATAACATAGCCAAACGAATTCTGGAATATCTAAAGACAATTTATTGTTGATGTCAAGATCAAATATCTGTTGTTTGATTGCTTTTGTTGTCATTACACATTTGAGAATAGCTTGTCTGGTATTTTATTTTTTTTTTTTAAATAAACAGACGGGGCTAGAGTCCGCCAAGGGTTGAGCCGCACACACTTATTATAAATAAACAAAGCAGATAATACAAGGAGGGAGACATAAACCTTACCTCCGACTCTATGGTGGTTCATAAGTCGACTAGCCTACTAAGGCCAGTCAACTCATCCCCAAAACTAGAAGGAAACCTAGAAAACTAAACTCCTAAGAAGAGAGAACTCCTCTCAAGTACAAGAAATCTAGGAAATGCATAAATAAGGGAGACTCTCCCTTTACAAGTAAAGGAAAAACTCAAACAAAAGAGCATCTTCAAAAAGGATATACCTATGATTATATAACCTAAGTGAAGAAGTACTAAAAGAACATAGGGGAAACCTATATAGTTGCACTAACAAGTTGTTCCTACTAAAGAAATTGATGACTTTTAAATACAAGGAAGGAAGTCCTATTCTTGACCATATAAATGATTTTTAAGGTGTCCTTGATCAGCTTTCTGGAATGAGTGTTAATTTCGATGATGAGATACAAGGACTTTGGCTTCTGAATACTCTACCAGATTCTTGGGAGGCTCTTCGTGTTTCTTTAACAAATTCAGCTCCTGGTGGCAAGGTGACTATGGAATTTGCCAAGAATGGTGTTTTGAATGAAGAAGTAAGAAGAAAATCTCAAGGATCATCCTCACACTCAGATGTTCTATTTACAGAAGATCGAGAGAGACAACCTCAGACAATTCACTGAGAATAAAAAGAGGTTTACAGAAGTGGAAGCATGACACTTGTGTCTCACAGATTCTCCCCCCAAACAATACTCTCAAACCCCTAGGACTACATTGTGGATGCTACCAAGCTAGAAGAAAGGAGTCTCTATTTATAGAGTCTATAACCTTTTCCTACAAGAACAAGGATTAGCCAAATATGGAGAATTCATGTTTTGCTTTTCCTAAAAGGAAAACCCAATTATGGTAAGAAAATCAGGGCAAACACTAACAAAACTTGTATCATAGTAACAAAATTTCACTTGTGACCTCTGAAGCAAATTGTTTGATTTGGTGTCAAAGCATGTAACTCAACCTTTTGAAACTCTAATTCTGAAAGTAATATAAATTCAACATCTAAATTATTAAAATGCTTGATGTGCATGTAATCAAAACATAGATACAAGTTCATGTTGGGTCGGATTCAAACGAATCTTTCGCTTAACTATAAGAAACTCTTTATCTGTATTAGAAGACAAGAACAAAAGACAAAGAAATAAAGAAAGATGAAAATTTATTATCATACATAGCTTTCTCATATAGGATAAGGTAACGACTTCGGCCAACTCCCGTAGTGTGACGGTCGGTGTGTACAAGTCCTCGGAACAAATTCACCACCATATGGCTGATCGTCGATTACCAGTTATTCCAACTTCAGGCATCACACAAAAGAATTCAACATTCCTCACACCCCATTATCAGTTTCTATATTTTGAATATGAGTTATCTCAGTCAAATCAAGTTCAAGACAAGGACACATCTTGATCTTCAGAGACTCTAGTGATGACACTCTTTGCAGGAGACCATATGGAAGGCTCTTAAGCTTTTCACAACAATTTAATTCTAACTCCTTAAGACTAAGCATTACTGAAATACCAACTTCTTGTTTTAAGTCTGTCCATTCTTCCCACTCTGAACAATATGAAAATCTCAATTTGTTCAACTTTGGAAATGCTTCCATAGTTCCAGGCAAGCCCAAGAATTCATTTCCCACATGTTTCAATTCATCCATAAGCCTTATCCAAAGAATTTCAAGAAATGGCAATTTACCTAAAGGTGGCAAAACGGTGCAGTTAAAGCACTCACTTAGTGTAAGAACTCTGAGATTGTTAAGGGACAGTGTAATCCATGTTGGGAATTGAGCGCCTCTGTATCCGTTGATTGTCAAGAATCTAATCTTTGGAGGTGGTATTAGAGCTTCCATCACATCCATCCTTACCTCACTTGCCCAATAGAAATTTAAACGTAGTTCTTTAATGTATGGTTTCTTTCTTAATGCTGCATTTTGTGCTTCTACTACGTCTTCTGCATCGTTCAAATTGTCGATCACATGGATAGATACATATCCTTGAAGCTGGTTCAATTTTCCGATGTATCCCAGCTTGCTCGATCCTTTCCCAACTACAAAGTCACTCAAAGTCCTGAGTTGAGTTAGATTTCCAATTCCTTGCGGAAAAGATTTCAACTTGGGTGTGTCAGCTGTAATGAGGTGTCTCAAGTTTATCAGTTTTCCTATATTTTGAGGAAGTATTGAAAGACGCTTACATCCTTGAAGTTCTAAGGTTTGCAGATTACACAACTGGCAAATGGCTTCAGGCAAGCTCTTCACTTGGCTGCTGCTTAAATCAATGTACCTCAGATGAAATAGATTACCGATTTCTTCAGGGAGTTCTTGCATTCCACAACCATGTAAATTTAGAACTCTTAGGCATTTAAGACCTTTGAATAGATCGTGAGTAATATCTTTTGAGCGCAAGTGTTCAGCAAAAAGACTGCGGATCCTTCTAACATCACAGACAGAAACAGGAGTTACTGTACTATCAGTTCTCTCCCAACATAAATGATATACACTAAGAACTTTTTCTATGTTTTTGGTTGCTTCGGTCCCTGTGATGCTATAGCAGTCATTTCTTGAAAGAAATTGAGCAAAATCATGCACTACATCATGCATTTTGCAAGATATTATCACACCTGTATTTTTATCATCTGTCTCCAACTCATGAAAGAAAGAGCGCATAGCTAAGTTCATGAAATACTCGCGTCCTTTTGCTTCTTGTTGGTTATTTCTAACTGTGCTGAGATAACCTTGTGCCATCCAAATTCTAACCAACCTGTTTACATTTATGACAGTATCTTTAGGGAAAATGGCACAATATGAGAAACAACGCTTCAAGATGGGAGACAAATCGTCGTAGCTCAAGTACAAATGAGGAAAAAGGTCTTTTGCAACTTCCTCTAGTTCCCATATTTGACTGTCTAAAACAGTTCGCCACTCTTGTTCTGTAACCTTAAAACGTAGGAGACTTCCCATAGTCTTTACAGCAAGTGGCAATCCTTTGCACTTTCGAACAATTCTCCTTCCAATATCTTCTAAATCCTCCCGATCCTTGTTAGTCCTTCCTGAGAATGCTATCCGACTAAACAATGACCAACAATCTGAATCTGATAGCTGTCCCAACCTATGCATGTAAGAACTGGCCATCATTCCCACAACCCTCTCACTCCTAGATGTAACCAAGATTCTACTTCCAGGAGCTCCGTTCTTGAGAGAATTTTTCAACGGTTCCCATTTAGAATAATCTTCGGACCATACATCGTCTAGCACAAGAAAGAACCTTTTCTTAGACACACATTCTTGAATTCTTTCTAACAACATATGAAACTGAGACAAATTCGAAGAGCTTTTAGTTAGCGCTTCAAGAATAGCTTTTGCAATTTTGACTTCATCGAAAGGGTCCGATACACAAATCCAAATTCTTTCATCAAAATGACCCTTCAACTTCTTATCCCCATAAGCTAATTGGGCAAGAGTTGTCTTTCCAATCCCACCAGTACCCACAACAGAAATAACAAAGGGGCTATTTTCTTGATCAGTACTCTCAAGCAACTTCCTTATTACATCATCTTTATCAGAATCTCTACCATGTACTTCTGATTCATCCACAATACCTGTAGTCATAACTTTCCTAAACACATCTTGATCATAAACAGCACCACCACCACCAGTTGCACTAACTACAAAATTGAACTGATCTTTTTCTCTCACAATCTCTTCTAACTTCACATCCAATTCCTTAACTTTACGAACAATATCATGATTGACCTCAAGTTTCTTGAAAGTAAAACAAGAAGGCAGAATAAAGCAACTTACTTTCTTCCTAGGAATTGAAGCAGCACCAGGATCAGCAACACCAGCCTCATTTCTTTCAAATTCTTGCAGGAGTATTCTCGTGCGCCATTCATCTAAGACATTGTCTGCATCATAGGAAAAAGCTTCAAGAACTTCTAGCCAATGCTTAACATTTCTGTCTTTGACCCCTTTTCTCTCTGCATCATCCAATGCTTCTCTTATCATGTTCAACTTCAAAGATAGACTTTGGATCTCTTTCTTGATCCCAAAAGCCATTCTTAGTTCCTGTACTTGTCCCTTAACTTTCTCCACAATGAAAGTGCCCAATTGATCAAGCACAATGGAGACAAGCACTTCAGCCATGGTTGTTAATTTCTTGATTGGTTTGTTTATGAAACAAAAAAGCAAATGAAGAAGGATTTAGGGAAATAACCAAATATATAAAATAATAGAAGGATTTAGGGAAATAACCAAATATATAAAATAATAATCTCTTAGTTCCAATTCATGTAATACACTTTTTTTTTTAGTTCATCACATAAAAGAGTGTCACATTTCTTTATTTGATAACTATTTAATGATATTATCCTCATTTTATCCTTATCAGGTCTCGTTTAATAAGAAAAGTCAACTGAAAAATAGCATTAAAATAACTTTAACAAGGATAATTTAGTAAACGTAAAAAAAATCTTCTCTTATTACTTAAATTTCCTATCCGATTAAATGTTGCAACATAAATTGAAAAGGAGAGAGTAGTATACACAAACTTTTCTTACAAGTAAAATAAAATAGCTTACTTGATCTGGTCTTACAGGTTGAATTGTAGCACTACCATATAAAGTATGAAATGTATAAAAAGTCAAAAAAGAATTTCTCCTACAAAAAGTCGAATTGAGTGGCCATTATTATGTACTCTTCCTATCAACGTTTTCTGTTTCTTCCGACATACTCTATTGGACCCGTTTGGCCATAAATTTTTTTTTCTTTTTTTTCGAAAATTTATTTTATTTTAATAAAAAAATAAAATTTTATGTATTTGACCATAAAATTTATTTCACTAAAATAAAAAAAAAAATCCGAAAAAGCGAAAACAAGGTTTTCTTGTTTTTACTTTTTTCACTCCTACTTCTCTCACAAAAAGTCAAAAAGAACTCTAATTTTTTTCATGACCAAACATAACTCCAACTCCAACTTCCACTTCAATTTTAACTCCAACTCCAAAAAATTTAATTTTCATGGCCAAACGCCTACTAAGAATCTGGGGACAATGAATTAAGGATGACACAAAAGTTTCAAAATAAAATTGTGGTGACTCAAGTTTTAATTATTGAGTATAGGTGACAAATATTAGATTAATAGCCTGTTTGGCCAAGCTTCTAAAATCAGCTTATTTTCAGAAGTGCTTTTTTCAAAAGTGTTTTTCAAAAAAGTATTTTTGGTGAGAAGCAGTTTGTGTTTGGCCAATACAATTAAAAAAACACTTTTGAGCAACAATTAGTGTTTGGCCAAACTTTTAAAAGTGCTTTTAAGTATATTTTTCTCATAAGTGCTTTTTCCAAAAGTGCTTTTGGAGAGAAACTACTTTTTTTAGCTTATGAAAAACTGCTTTTTTTTACTCCCCAGAAGCACTTATTTTCTTCCATAAGCTTGGCCAAACACCTCAATTTTTTAAAATAAGCACTTTTGAGAAAAAATAAGCACTTTTGGGAAAAAATAAGCTTGGCCAAACAGGCTATAAGGATTAAGAAAGTTTGACTCATGCGTGGTGTTGCACTCAAGTTTTTTATTTTACACTTTGACCCAACTTATAAAACCCTAAACTAAAAATGGGGGGAAAATAATTGCCTCTTCTTCTCTATTTTCTCTCTCCTCTCTCCTCCTGCGCGTTTTTTTACTCCATTGTTTTTGTTGCTGCTGCTTCTTTCTTCTTCTACTACTACTTCTCTTCTTTTCTTCTTCTTTTTCTTGTTGTTGTTCTTTCTTTCTTTTCTTCTCAACATTGTTGTGGTTGTTACTGTTGCTATTGTTTCTTCTTCTTCTTCGCCATTGTTGTTGTTGTTGTGGCTGCTACTACCTCTTCTTCTTGCTTGAAATTTTAGACCAAATTTTATTCATATATCACTGGGCATTACTTCATTGGTGATTTTGATAAGTAAAAATAATGATTTTTAGTTCAATTTCTCATCTGGGTATATCTGCTGTTTTTTCAAAAAATTTTTGTAGCGTATCCAACAACTGTTGTATTCATTTACAACAGCTGTTGGATTGTTTCCACTACTGTTAAAGTAGTTCCAACAGGTTAGTCATATGTTGCAACAGATGGCCTACCTGTTGGATTCATGTTACAACAACTCAATCCAACAAGTTAGTCATCTGCTGCAATAGATGGATAATCTGTTGCAACAGATGAGTCTGTTGCAGCAGATGACTTACCTGTTGGATTGAGCTGCAGAATCAGTAGCTAAATCCAACAGGTAAGTCATCTGCTGCAGCAGATTGGTAATCTGTTGCATCAGATGACCTACTTGTTGGATTCATCTTACATCAGCTGGTAAGTAAAGTTAGTTCAGATTCAGAAGCTTAATCCAACAAATAGAGCATCTGCTGCAACAAATGAGTTATCTGTTGCAGTAGATTACCTACCTGTTAGATTGAGCCACTAGTTCTGAACATGCTCCCAACAGATAGGTCATCTGCTGCAACAGATTAGTGATCTGTTGCAACAGATGACCCATCTGTTGCAGCAAATAACTAATCTGATGGATTAAGCTCAGAACCAGTAACTCAATCCAATAGGCGAGTTATCTGTTGCAACAGATTGGTCATCTGTTGCAACAAATCGCTCATCTGTTGCAGCAGATAACCTACCTGTTGGATTTATCTTACATCAGCTAGTAAAGCTGGTTCAGATTCAGAAGCTCAATCCAACAGATAGAGCATCTGTTTCAACAGACAACTCATCTGCTGCAACAGATAACTCATCTGTTGTAACAGATAACTCATCTGTTATAGTAAATGACTTACCTGTTGGATTCAATTGAGCTACTAGTTCTGAACATGCACCAAACAGATAGGTCATCTGCTACAACAGATAAGTTATCTATTGCAACAGATGACTCATCTATTACAACAGATGCTTATCTGTTGGGACAATGATAGTGCATTTAATTTTGTTGTTGTACATAGCCACTCAAATTACTATCATTATTAATTTTTTTAAACAAATTTCTTTAGGTACCATTAATGAAGGATTCAATAACAGTAGGTGTTGATTGTCATGGTGAGTGGATAGAGAAAACAATCGATTTATTTGGCGTTGGAATGATGGTGACATGTTAGAGACGATACCGATGACAGTCCAAAGAGATGTATTGTATGATGATTTTGTGAACTTAATCATCAGCAATTGTGGACTGAATTACCAACCAAAAGATCTTGTCATCAGTTACATGCATGGCTCTTTTGAAAATCAGAAGGTCCTACCTTTTAAGATAAGCGATCAGGTTCGTTTGCGTGCTTATCTAAGTGATGCAGCTAGGCCCATTTTAAGGGTGTACGTAGTTGAAAAATCGATAGAGAATCAGAGTGTAGAACAAGACCAACAAGATATGTTAAATGATGAATTGGATGGTGCGGACATGAATATTCCAGATGATGAGAGTGGAGATGAAGAGGAGAAGGACCAAATACCTACACCCATTGTTGCGAGCAATACAGTGGGCAGTTCTCAATTAACACAGTCGAGCAATCTTCAAGATGATAAAACAGGTTTTTATAAGGGAATGACATTCAAGAACAAGGAAGAACTAGTCACTTCATTGCATATTGGTTGCTTGAAAAAAGATTTCAGACTCAAGAAGGTGAGTAATTCGCGTAGTGTGTATTGTTTCAGATGTGCACATCCGGAGTGCAAGTGGAGGTTGAGGGCTGTGAAATTCATAAGTTATGACAGATTCTGTATTAGAACTTATGAAAAGTATCACACATGTGGTTCGGAGCATATTACGAGCCATAATTCGCATGCCACAACAAAGGTCATCGATAAATACTTCAAAAATAGATTCCCCAATGGTAAAGGCCCGTCTATAAGAGATATGGTCAATGAACTCCGTACAGAATTGGGTTGTAAGGTGAGTTATTGGAAGATTTATAAGGGAATGGAGATTGCAAAGTCTTTGTTTAGGGGAACACATGAGCACGGGTATGCAGTGCTTGATGCTTACCGTTATATGCTTGAGTCTGCAAATCCAGGAAGTAAGACGCCATTGCAAGTTGATGAAAATGGAAGGTTCAAGTACTTTTTTGTAGCCTATGCGGCTTGGATTCATGGTTTTCAACAAATGAGAAAAGTCATAGCCATTGACGGGACATTCTTAAAGAGCAAGTATGAAGGAGTATTGTTATCGGCGGTGGCACAAGATGCGGAGAATCATATCTTTCCGGTGACTTTTTGTGTAGTGAACAAGGAATGTGATGCCTCATACCAATATTTTTTTGAACAAATGAGAAACTATGTAGATGATATGGATGAGTTATGCATAATTTTTGATAGGCATCCAAGTATAGGAAAGATGGTTTCGATTGTCTACCCTTCAGCTCATTATGGTTGTTGCATGAGGCACCTTGGGGAAAATATTCGAAACAACTTTCACAATTCAAAGGTCGTATCTTATTTTTATAAAGCAGCGCAAGCGTACGATAGAGGTGAGTTCTATGACCATTTCAATCAAATAAGGGATATGGTACCCAAGGCAGCCGAACATCTTGAACGTGTCGGATTCCACAAATGGAGCAGGGCATTCTGTCCGGGAAATAGGTACAATATTATAAATTGAGTGTAATTGTCTTGTTTGAGTTTATTGTAATTCTATGTCTTACTAAGTGGTTTTTTTTTGTATAGATCTAATATTATGACGTCAAACATTGTTGAGTCGGTGAATGCAATGTTTGAGGTTGAAAGAGAATTTCCCGTTGTCGCTCTATTTGACAAAATAAACTTAAGGTTTGCAAAAATTTTCCACGAGAGGCGTATGGAGTTAACCAACTCACCAAACAGACTTGTTCCTACAATGGAAAAATAAATATCAAAGTACATCAACTCGGGGAACAAGTTATTGGCTCATCAAATATCTAACTACAAGTTCACTATCACCGGTCATGGTGATGTTGCCACGGTCGATCTTCAAAGGAGAACTTATACATGTAGAGTTTTTGACTTGGACAAAATACCTTGTCCACATGCTATGGCAGCGCTTCGAGTCCAATATGATGCAGATTTTGGAAACAAGATTTATAAGTACGCATCTCCATATTATTCGGTGGAGAAGTACATAATTGCATATTGTGAGAAAATTAATCCGATGCCTCCCGAAGATTCGTGGATTATTCCTTTGGAGATTTTACAGAGAGAAATATCTCCTCCATATGTTGACCCAAGCAAACCGAGAAGAAGGGCTAAGAAGAAAAGGCGTGGAGTCGGAGAATCATTTCCAACGAGAAAAAATAAGTGCTCCATATGTAAGACGATTGGCCACAAAATAACTACATGTCCAAATCGAAATGCTCTATAATTATTGTATAGTCTTGTTGTTGGTTTTGTGGACTTGATAATTTTAACTCATATTTTAGTTTAGTTGGTGATGTAATTTATTTTGTTTATTGTATAAAATATATTTTTATTTATGATCCAACAACTGTAGTATGTGTGGGTTCTTATTTTGTTGCAACAGATGGAAAATTAGTTTAAATAATGAAATATGTTGCAACAGATTAGTCATCTATTGCAACAGATTTATCCTTCAATGAACATTATCAAACAGATATTCACATTTGTTGTAACAGATATGACGATCTGTTGCAACAGGTTTAGACATCTGTTGCAACAGATATCTAATATGTTTGATCATCTCCAACAGACCCTACACCTGTTGCAACAGATGAACCATCTGTTGCAACAGGTGACGCATTTATTGGACACAATCAAACAAATATGACCATCTGTTGCAACAGGTTTAGACATCTGTTGCAATAGATGTCTAATATGTTTGATCATCTCCAACAGACTCTACACCTGTTGCAACAGATGACCCATCTGTTGCAACAGGTGACCCATTTGTTGGACACAATCAAACAGATATAACCATCTGTTGCAACAGGTTTGTCATCTATTGCAGCAGATGTCTAATATGTTTGATTATTTCCTACAGTCATCACATATGTTGCAACAGATGATGCATCTGTTGGAAATAATCAAGTAGATATGCTCATCTGTTGCAGCAGATGTCTAATATATTTGATTATTTCCAACAGACTCTACACCTGTTGCAACAGATGACCCATCTGTTGCAACAGGTGACCCAGTTGTTGGACATAATCAAACAGATATGACTATCGGTTGCAACAGGTTTAGACATCTGTTGCAACAGATGTCTAATATGTTTGATTATTTCCAACAGACTCTACCCCTGTTGCAACAGATAATCCATTTGTTGCAACAGGTGACCCATTTGTTGGACACAATCAAACAGATATAACCATCTGTTGCAACAGGTTTAGACATCTGTTGCAACAGATGAAGCATCTATTAGAAATAATCAAACAGATGTGCTCATCTGTTGCAACAGATTTGTCATCTGTTACAGCAGGTGAGACACCTATTGGAAATAATCAAACATATTATACATCTGCTACAACAGATGACAAACCTATTGCAACAGATGAGCACATCTGTTGAAAATAATCAAATAGATATTCCCATCTGTTGCAACAAGTTATAATCTATTGTAATAGGTTATGTAGTTAGTTGAACATGTAAATGCTATGAAATTCATTGAGATTGTAATTGAGTTTGTTAATTGAAAGCTAATTATTGTTAAATAACCCTTTTTATTACCAATCATGATTCAATGAAGCAATTCACATTAATTTAGTCGATTGATCACTCTATTTAGGACGAATACAATTAGTTAAACATGTAAATGCTATGAAATTCATTGTGATTGTAATTGAACTTGTTAATTGAAAGCTAATTATAGTTAAATGACTTTTTTTATTACCAATCATGATGCAATGAAGCAATTCATATCAATTTAGTCGATTGATCACTCTATTTAGGACGAATACAGTTAGTTGAACATCTAAATGCTATGAAATTCATTGAGACTGTAATTGAACTTGTTAATTGAAAGCTAATTATAGTTAAATAAGCTTTTTTTTTATTACCAATCATGATGCAATGAAGCAATTTACATCAATTTAGTCGATTGATCACTCTATTTAAGACGAATACAGTTAGTTGAACATGTAAATGCTATGAAATTCATTGAGATTGTAATTGAACTTGTTAATTGAAAGCTAATTATAGTTAAATAAGCTTTTTTATTACCAATCATGATGCAATGAAGCAATTCACATCAATTTAGTCGATTGATCACTCTATTCACATCAAATATATCAGGAATCTGCTGCAACAGATGACAAACCTGTTGCAACAGATGACAAACCTGTTGCAACAGATGAGCATATATGCTTGATTATTTCAACAGATGCATCATCTATTGCAGCAGATTACTCATCTGTTGCAACATATGTGATGACTGTAGGAAACAATCAAACATATTAGACATCTTCTGCAATAGATGACAAACCTGTTGCAACAGAAGAGCATATCTGCTTGATTATTTCCAACAGATGCATCATCTGTTGCAACATATGTGATGACTGTAGGAAACAATCAAACATATTAGACATCTGCTGCAATATATGACAAACCTGTTTCAACAGATGAGCATATCTGCTCACTAATCTAAATTTTTCAAATCTAAGTAAAAAATATAATTCATGACATAAAAAACTTGACATTTATCAAACATAAAATATTGTTATCACCAATTACATAATATAATTAACTAAAGATACTAAAAATAAAAAATTGCTATGTTGTCTAGAAATTACACTGATATGATAGAAATTACAACCCACATCAGGGCTCCAAACTCTTATATGCCACCCCAGCAGCCCAAACCTCTTGTATCCTTGAAACTGTGTTATCGTTCAATGGAGTCTTGGGAGTTGTAATACAAGTGTCGTTTATCAAAATCTCAATAAATGCAAGTGATTAAGACCCGCAAACGGCAACAGTCTCATTTTTGGGAATGTTCTATTTTCGACCATCAAAAACCCATCGTTCGTTGAGCAACTTTTCTAGCAAGTGATTCATTATGCCACTTTGCTTCAACAATTTTGGGAACAACTCCAATAAAGGCTCCATGCAAATCCAAAATTACCAATCTTCAATAACTGGTATGTTGCAGTCGTAAACATTCATGACTCCCTCATTCATAAGGATCTCAACAGTCACAAAATGTTTTTTCTCCAAGTTCAGGTCTGCGAGAGTCCTCTTTGCCTCCGTACAATCCATGACACTTGGATATGGCCTCTTCCCTCTACAGTAATCCATCATGTCCTCATCCCATTCAAATTTAGTAAGTAACTCCTCAATTTTTCTGCCACCAGGAGTTGTCGCTTCTTCGCTGAGTTTGTTGTACCTACTTAAAAAGTAACTGTAGAAGTTGAGGTCCATGATCCTATCCCCGAGATCATAGTACCCAATGAATTTGAGATGCCTCTCCCGCATCAGGCAAAGAATTTCATCAGCATACTGACATAAGAATACAATTTAAATAAGTTAGTAACATATAATAATAATTAAAAAGATACAACACATGGGTAATCTGTTGCAACAGATAAGTCATCTGTTGCATAAGTTCTCTGAACCTGTTAGTAAATTACCCATCTAATGCAAACTAATGCAACAGATGGCTAATCTGTTGCAACAGATAACTTATCTGTTGCAACAGATGGATAATTTGTTGTAACAGATGAGTTATTTGTTGTATAAGTTCTCTGAATCTGTTAACAGATTACCCATCTACTGCAAACTAATGTAATAAATGGGTAATCTGCTGCAACAGATGAATTATTTATTGCAACAGATGGTCAATATGTTGCAATAGATGAGGCATTTATTGTATAAGTTCTCTAAATTTGTTAACAAATTACCCATATACTGCAAACTAATGCAACAGATGACTTATCTGTTGCAACAAATTACCAACAGATATGTAATCTATTTCAACATCATGAGTCATCTGATGCATAAGTTCTTTGAATCTGTTAACAAATTACCCATGTACTGCAAACTAATGCAACAGATGGATCATCTAAATGAACATACTAATGAAATTTAAATAAATAGAAGGTTAGAAAAAGTAACTTACCCAGTCCTCCTACCACACCTTCATATTAGTCATATTTTGGAAGTCTTTTACACTAAATTGATGCATGGAGTACTCTTCTGGGGCCTTTTTTGATTTCATCAGGGTATTCAGCTTAGCCTTTCTTGTTGCTTTCACCAACTTGTAAACATTCATCTTCTTCAGCTCTCCCTGTTCTCCTATGGCTTTTGAAAGTTACTCAACAGTACAAGGAAGAGGAGTTGCAATTCTTCTTGATTTAATAGCTGATAGTACCTTGGAAATTGCTCTTTTCCTCCTCTTAACTTCCAATGGAGTGAATGGCTCTGTAATCTTCCTTGATGGAATGACACCCCTCTTAGATGTCAATTCCTTAACAGCAACAGTTAGAGCATTAATAGAACTAATCAAGTTGTCATGTCTGTCCTTATATTCTTGACATTTGTATGCAGAACATGAGCTTAAAGAGGGGCCAAAAGAGGTGGTATACTCACTGAAAGGGGTGAATCCACCATATCCACCACCAGTATGACCATCATCATGGTCAACTTTTTTTTTTTTAAATTTTCATGAGCATCATCAACATGCTCATCACCATCATCTCTGACACCAGCATCACCAATACCATCACCATCACCATCACCACTACCACTAACAACATTAACAATAACACCCAAATCTGTTGCAGTATCACCAAAAAACTCAACTGCAGGCTCAGCAAGAACAATCTGACCTTCCTTAGGTGCTTCCCTTTTGATGGCTGTTGCTCCAGCCAATTTTTTTAATCAAATCCACCTTAGGGTCTGGTTTTGTTTGAACAATTCCTAGAGTAAGAAAGGCAGGCATCTCCAACTCTTGCTCAGTAGGGACAATCCAGGGATGCACAACCTATAAATAAACGTAGATATATTAAATCAACCTATAATTTGCAACAGATGGGTAACCTGTTGCAACAGCTAAGACATCTTTTTCACAGAAATATAATAGGTGACCCATCTATTGCAACAGATGAGTCATCTGTTGGAATAATTTTTATGATGTTTCCAACAGATGACTAATCTGTTGCAACAGATTAAACATCTGTTGGAAGAAATTAAACCAGTAGCAGGACTATTTTAATTTATTCCAATAGATGACCCATTTGTTGCAACAGATGAGTCACCTGTTGGAATAATTTTTATGTTGTTTCCAACAGATGACTCGTCTGTTGCAACAGATTACACATCTGTTGGAAGAAATTAACCAGTAGCAAGACTATTTTAATTTCTTCCAAAAGATGACCCATTTGTTGCAACAGATGAGTCACCTGTTGGAATAATTTTTATGTTGTTTCCAACAGATGACTCATCTGTTGCAACAGATTACACATCTGTTGGAAGAAATTAACCCAGTAGCAAGACTATTTTGATATCTTTCAACAGATGAGTTATCTGTTGGAATAATTTTTATGTTATTTCCAATAGATGACTCATCTGTTGCAACAGATTAAATATCTGTTGGAAGAAATTAATCCAGTAGCAAGACTATTTTGATATCTTCTAACAGATGAGTTATCTGTTGGAATGATTTTTATGTTATTTCCAACAGATGACTCATCTGTTGCAACAGATTAAACATCTATTGGAAGAAATTAATCCAGTAGCAAGACTATTTTGATTTCTTCCAACAGATGACCCATTTGTTGCAACAGATGAGTCATTTGTTGGAATAATTTTTATGTTGTTTTCAATAGATGAATCATCTGTTGCAATAGATGAGTTATCTATTGCAATGCTTGTTAACATGAGTAAAATTATTCTATTTAAAAGAATACTTACTGCATCATCAAGAGGGTTGAAGAGATCAAGGGGATTCATCCTTTAGTTGTTCTTGGCAGACAACCACCTAATGATCCTTGGATGAGAAACCTCTTCCGAATAGTCCTTAACTTGCTGTCGAAGGTGAGGAATGACTTCAAATGCCCAAGCCTAAAAATGTAAACATGACCCTAATAAAAAATAAGAATAATTATTCAATAATATAACTAAATGAAACACTAAGGAACTAGGAGTGAAGTTTACCATGAAAGCCCAAGGAAAGCCGTAAAAGTTGACTGTCTTTGAAGATAACTTTGTCAACAAATAGTTGACAGTCAAGAAATAGCTTTCATATACCCATGGATAATTATTTAATGCCTCCAAATCCTGAGCAAGAACCAATAGTTTAGGTTCTATGACTTTGTTGGTGTCTCTGGCCCATAAAATGAAATGCACAAACCAAACTAAGCACAATGGCTCCTTGTGCTTCTTAAAAAACTTTTTGTTTTGGAGATCAACTTTCAATTGCTTGGATTTATAGCTAGGTCCAACAATGGACAACAACTCATTTATTTTGTCTTTGCCTTTGTTGGTTTTGGTAGGGGTCTTGGTGGGTGTCTTAGTAGGTGTCTTTCCTTTCTTTCCTGCCTTGGCTGATTTAGATGGCTTGCTTTCCTTTGGCTTTTTTAAGGGTGTAACTGTGGGAAGAGGTTCAAATGGAGGATGGCATCTCAGTCCAGTCGCTATGACAAATTCTTTCATGCCAAAACAAACCGGCATGCCACAATAGTTTATCCAAATCTCATCCATCTTCTCGTCCTCCTCCTTCAAAGTTGTATCATCACCCATATACTTGATCCTGCTCTTGAGAAGACCATACACCATGGTCATTTGAAAGCTTGCATTGTTATCCTCCGGCAGATCAAGAAAGTGTCCTAAACAGCTGGACTTAAAGTAATCCTCCAATTTTTCATCCCTCAATATCTTTCTAAATTCATCAAAACCTTTACCCATGACAGATTTAACTACAAAATCACCAGTCAAATCTGTAGGGTTATCTATAGGCATCTCAACTTTGAACTTGTCAATACTAAAAGTTTTTACAAGATCATGCTGAGCTTTTGATCTACGTTCACGAGACATCAATGATAGCTCGACATCATCATCAGTATTATTATCAACTCTTTCCTCTTCATCCTCTCTTTCATTTTCCTCACTTTTCTTTCCATCTTCTTCCTCATCTCCTTTCGCTCTTTCTTTTTCCTCTTCATCATCACCTTCATCCTCACCTTCCAGCTTATCTCCTTTATCACTTCATTTTATTCACCATCTCCATTCCCACTATCTCCATCTTCTTCTTCATTTTTATTTTCATCTTCCTCCTCTATAACTTCTTCCTCCCATTTCTTTTCTACATTAGCTCTAGAACTTTCAACTGATTCTCCTTCAATATTTTCTTCATTATCTCTTTTCACATCTTCATTCTCTTTCTGTACATCTTCATTTGTTTGTGAAAGGGCCTGTTTAACAAGTTCTTCTAATAGTGTTTGTAATCTAGCTTTTTTACTTGCTTTGTCACAACTTGATCCACTCTCTTTTCTTTTTGGAGCCATTTTATCTACAAACAAGATAAAAACAAAAAAGATTACAATTGATTTGTGCATCATTAAAATAAAGGGTAACAGTAAATTTAATAAATACAACATAGTAAAAAAATTTCCAACAGATGACCCATCTGTTGGAAGAAATCAAAATAATCTTGCTACTGGTTTTATTTCTTCCAACAGATGACTAATCTATTGCAACAGATTGGTTATCTGTTGGATGAAATCAAAACAATCTTGCTACTGGTTTTATTTCTTCCAACAGATGACTCATCTATTGCAACAGATGGGTCATCTGTTGGAAGAAATCAAAATAGTCTTGCCACTGGTTTTATTTATTCCAACAGATTACTCATCTGTTGCAACAGATGGGTCATCTGTTGGAAGAAATAAAACCAGTGGCAAGACTATTTTGATTTCTTCCAACAGTGACCCATCTGTTGCAACAGATGAGTCATCTGCTGGAATAACTATTTTGATTTCATCCAACAGATGACCCATCGATTGCAACAGATGAGTCATCTGTTGGAATAATTATTATGCTCTTTCCAACGGATGACTCATCAGTTGTAACAGATGGGTCATCTGTTGCAACATATGAGTCATCTGTTGGGAAAATCAAACCATTAGCAACATTTTTACCACATAATACATATATCAACAAAACCACCAACAACACCAACATTTATCAATACATCAACACCAACATTTACCAATACACCAACACCAACAAAAACTCAAACAAACCAACAACACCAACATTTACCAATACACTAACAAAATAAACATTTACCAACAGTTACAAATACAACAATTCAAATAAAACCAACAACACCAACATTTATCAAATCAATACACCAACAAAACCAACAGTTGTTGAGTAAGTGTTCACTTAAACCAACAAAATCAACAATTGTTGGATTTGGTCAAAATAGATAAACTCCAAATAAAATTCAAAATTCAAGTTTCACTATTTTTATAACAATGTTCGAGAAAAAGAACTACAACAACAACAAAGAATCATATTTCACTCAGAAAAAGAATACCATTTACATCAACCACCACAATAAGAGAAGAAATACCATTTGTTGTGTTCAATTTCTTTTTGAAGCATCAAATACTAAAATTGTTAACCCATACTAAGAAGAGAAGTTAACTCAAGTTCTTCTTTTTCTTTATAACTAAAAAGCCCTAATTTGTTTTTTGAAAACAAAAAAATAGAGAAGCCTTTACCTGTGAATAGAGAGAAATTGATTGTTGAAAGTTAAAAATAAACGATGAAGAACTCGAATCTGTCGTCGTCGGAGGCTGCTGTCGCTTCGATCTATTGTGTATGAGTTCCAACAGTTGTTGGGTTTGAGAGAGAAAGAGAGAGGGGTGAGACGTTTGAGAGGAGAGAGAAGGGAGTTGTGAGATATAAAATTCTGATTTTGTATTTTTGCTTTTTATTTAAAATGGTTGTGGATTGTTTTGTATTTTTTAAAAGATTTTAAAAATGTTAATTGGGTCCCCAATTAACTTAATTTGATTTTTTTAACTACTTTGACCCTTACACTTGGTCAAGGGTCCCAAAAGTTAAAACAAGACTTTTGGGACTCCTTTCGTTAAATTTTCTCAAGAATCTGTTCCCAGGATTTATAACTTTTGACTTATAAATTAAAAATAAGTTAAAAAGTTTTAGTTTATAACTTTTAACTTATTTTTATCCTTTTGATTTATAAAAGCAAGTGCTTAGAACAACTTTTTTATTTTATTCAAATGCTACAAAAATTATTAAAAGTACTTAAAATAAGTCGATCAAAGTAGACTCTAAATTAATTATTACTCAATCCGTTTCAATTTGTATGTCACACAAAATTTAAGAAAATCAAGAAGATTTTTAAATCTTGTGATGTTAAACTAAAGATATGTAGAATGTACGAATATGTTCTTTAATTTTGTGGTGTTAAAACTTCTTAGGTATAAAGTTAGAATTAAAGAGTAATTAAAATGAGAAAAAAACATTTTTTTAAAACTTATTAACAAGAGAAGTAGACAAATAAATTAAAATCAAGAGAGTACTACTTTTTTTGGAAGTGCTACTATTAAAAGATGCGTATTATTAATCCCTTTTTATCTCGTTAATAGCAAAGGTAAAACTAGGAAGAAGTAATGTAAATTTTATATTGATTTTCTAAAACTTAAATTATTTTGAAAATTTTTAGACTAAAAAAATACTCCAATATAAAAAATGAGATGGAAGGAATATTTATTTCTTGTCGTAGATCAACGTGTGATATGAAACTGGTGACAGATATAATGATTCTTTGCTTTTCTTCTTCCATTTTCCTTTCTATTTTTTGGTGTCCCTTCACTATCTCATAAACGTGTGGTGCCTGGTGGGGACTTGGAGACCTATGATAATGTGCTTATCTTTCTTCTTTTTCCATTTGTTAGTTGAGTTACATTTAATGACGATATATAAGATCTCATGAACAAAAAAATAATTTACAGGAAAAAATAAATCCTATGATATAAGGTGAAACATAATATAAGTATGAAAAGTTGGAGAGGACTGAGGCCTGAGGGTATGGAAACTGTATTTTGTGATGGTTGCGAGTAATACAGCGTGAAGAAAAGGTATTCAGATATCGAGGGTAGCAGCGGAGTTAGGATTTTTAGAAAAGGTGGGAGGGGGAGGGGGAGGGGACGGGGGTCAAAATTATGAAGAAGTAAAAACACATGAAGAAGTTAAAGAGATTCAACAAATATATTATATACATAAAAAATAATTTTAATCATATATAAATAGTGTAAATTTTCATTGAAGGAAATTTAGATAAACTCCTCGATCCTACATGACTCTACCTGAGTGTAACATGACAACAGAGTAAGTTATAAAAAAGATAAAATGATCAAAGTTGCTGTGGAGGTAACTAGCTTCTTTAAGGGTGTGTTTGGTATGAAGAAAAATATTTTTCATGGAAAATATTTCCACGGAAAATAAGTTGATTTCTTACTTATTTTCTCATGTTTGGTTACTGAGAGGAAAACATTTTCTAGTGTTTGGTTGGTGAATGAAAAACATTTTCCATAAAATATCGTTAAGTGTTTGGCTAGAAAGTAAAAAATACTTTTTAGGAATACTGACTCCCGACCCGAGACCCATGATCCGACCCCGACTCCCGACCCTGCACCCAACCCACGACTCGACCCCGACTCCCGTCTTGAGACCTGACCCCAACTCCCGAGTCGAGAATCGGGAGTCAGGGTCGAGAGTCGGATTACGGGTTAGTGTCGAGAATCGATACCCGAGATTTGGGTTAAGGTGGAAAAGTTGAAGTGTGAGGTTGAAAGAGAGTTTTGGAAAATCTTTTCCTTACTCTTTGAAGAGAAGTTATTTTTCTTAAATTTGAGGAAAATAAGTTCATTTGGAAAACATTTTCCAAAATATTTAAGCCAATCAAACATGAGAAAATTGGAAAACATTTTCTGAAAAATGTTTTTCTTCGTACCAAACACACTTTAAATGATGTAGTTTTTCTTCTATAGGTAAACTAGTATATACAAGCTAACACATGGGCGAGGTTAAAACAGACTTTCGGATTTTCAGCAGTTATATCATCATACATTTTTTTTTTTAGCTTTATATGAAAAATTATTCGTGTCATCTCAAAAGCCATATATTCTATCGCCATACATTTTAGCTTTGTATTAAAAATAGAAGTATTCGGTTTAGGGAATAAAAGATGAACAAATAATTCACTCAAGGAATACTTTCTATGTCCAAAATTATGCTGTCCGTAACACTCTTTGCTTTCTATCCAAAAAAACAAAAACGTTGTTTTAGGGAATCAAATATCACAAAAAAGTTAATTTACCTGGCGTTACATTTTGGATCATCAATTTATTCATAGACTGAAGGGAGCCTTGAAGTAACTGGTAAAGTTGCTGTCATGTGACCAGGAGGTCATGGGTTCAAGCCTTGGAAACAGCCTCTTGCAGAAATGCAAGGTAAGACTGCGTACAATACACCCTTGTGGTGGGGCCCTTTTCCAGACACCGCGCATAGCGGTAGCTTTAGTGCACCGGACTGCCCTTTTTTAATTTATTCATAGACTCATAATTTTTTGAATGCTTCCTACTTTTCTTCACGATTTTCACAATAGAAAATAGCTAGTAAACACCTCTATTTATAATAGCATGAAATCTACTTATCTCAAAACTGGAAAACTTATTTCTATATAATTCCAACTATATAACCGCTTTCTAACTTTTAGAGAAGAATTTCTTCCTCCGAGCATATTTGCTTGCACCTTTAAACTTGCAATATTTTTATCAGTCCTTCTTAGCATGAATGTTTTCATGCATATATCATTGGTTCAACGTTTGCCAACATAACTATTGGCTGGATAGGTGAGACGTGTTGGCTAACGTGCCACCCGTTGACAGTGAAAACTATTTGATTCTCTATCAAGATTGTATAAACTCTTGAATCAATCTGAAGGAATATAATTAATTATGTCGTACTATGTAATTTAATTATTACATATGGCCAACAAAGCAAAAGTTATAAGAAATAATCATAATAGGAACAATTATTGTGTACCTATTAACAGCAGTGAAAACTTGACAAAGATCTTTGTTGAAGAATTGGTCCAAGCCAAACTTTGCTTCACTAGAAAACGAAGCCAAATCATCACAAACTAAATGCCCTAATTATGTTTGTCGTCAAACCTTTGTTTTGTGTTAAGAAAGAAAAAGAGGAAGAGAGAGAGTCATTTCTTCAGAAAGAGCGTTATTGTTCTTTATAGAACAGGGTCAAAAGTTGTGAGGAAAAATGGTTCCCCATTATCCACACATAAGAAGGTTTTTCCTTAGTGGGATCACATCTGGTTAAAGTAATAATTCTCACATAATAACTCTTTTAGTTATTTTTTTTTTATCTCTACTAACTAGGTTGGGTTAGCCCACATGGAATGATTCATGATCCAATTTTCAATATCTCTCACTTCGCTCATGATGGGCTAGACCCGAGCTACCATGCAAGTAACACATAATTCATACCGAAAAATAGTTCATGCGACCTGCAAGTATCAAGAGCTACAATATTTTGTAACTTGTTGAGATTGTATAAAACCTCAACATAGAAATTCAATATGCGGAAAGAAGCCACTATAAATATAAGGATCATATTGCTCGCAATACACTAGACATGATTCGCTATTTCAGTAGCTAGTTATTCGATCCTTCATCGTCGAACTTTACATCTACAGTTACACTTGACACCCTTATAGCAGATTTAAATGTTGGGCCGTGTATATAAGTTAAATTATTAATTTAAATTATTTTTCTTTTATGCTCAAATATATATATTTCAGATAGACTGCTTTCCTAGACATGCACTGCATTGCCGAATTATTCATGGCTATTAGTGACATGCTAAAGTAGCAACAACGATTGAAATTTTGAGCAACAGTCAAAGGATATTTCAATAAAAACTTAATTTAACTTTTCGGGGTCTCACACAATGAAGAAATAGGGATCCATTTTTCTATTTATTTACCCTCTGGTTGCTAAGCACACGTGATATGAAACACGTGCTATGATGTTCTCACCTTATATTATATTGGTGTTTGTGTCCCATTTTTTTTACTCATTCAACACCATACAAATCTTGATCTGGACACCTCTAGATATCTAACCCAGTTTCATCTGGACATATTATATTATATTGGTGCTTGTGAAACTCATCTCTTCACGTTCCTCAATATAAGCGGTGATTGCTTGTGGTAGAGATCCAATCTCGTGAATTGCTCGATATACTTTATTAATAAAAATATATAACATGCATATGAGATATGAACATAAATTCAAGAGTCAAATATTGATGAGAATATTATAACAATCAAGTCATTTTACAATACAGTAATATGATCATATCCTACACAAACCTAGAGCCATAACATGTTTCTCAAATAGTATATCACCTTTGTAAAGAATTAACTATTATTTCTCGCATAGGAATGTATTGTAAATTTATTTCTCCACTTTCTATTATGTTTCTCACAAAGTTATACTTGATATCCATGTATTTGGTTTTGTTGTGATACTTAGGGTCCTTCGTGTATGCAATAGCCGCTTGACTGTCACAATATAAAATCATACAACCTTGAAAATTCTTTGCAATATTTAAATGCTCAAACTTTCTTCAACCAAACAACTTTTTATACTGTAGATGCACAAACCATGAATTCAGATTTCATGATCGAAAAGAATGTTCAAGTTTGTTTCTTAATTTCCCGTGAAATAGCGCCACCGTTAAGTAAGAAAACATAGTCTAAGATTGATTTTCATCATTTCGGTTGCCAGCCCAATTAAAATCTGCATAACCTCTCAAGAGTAAATCAGATCCATTATAACATAGTGAATAATATGCAGTTCCTTTCAGATATCAGAAAATCCTCTTCATTGCTTTTCAATGATCTCTTTTGGAATTGAATTGATACCTGCTAACCAGACCTACAACATAACAAATTATAACAATCTTCATAGTGATTTTTGATTCTTGGTGCATTTTAACCATTTTACCCTCCTTATAATTATAGTATGGTAATTATAGCCTTTGGACAGAGGTGGCTCAATTACCGGGGTGGTTGATTGAGTATTATGTGAGTTTTTTTATTTAAGAAGGTTTTGAAGTTAGTATGGTTGACTTTGGTCAACATTTAGAGCTTCTAAGGTCATTGGGAATTTCGTTAGTTTTGTTAGTTCTAGAATATCATTTTGGGGTTAGTGAAACCTTTAATTCAAGATTCGAGGCATTCAGATGGATTTCGAGTGGTTGGTTGGAGTGTTAGAGGTTTATGACATGGATTTGACTTCGGTCAATATCCATTAATAAAAACTTCAACTCAATAATTTGATGATTCTATTGAGTTTGAAATGTTATTTCTAGTTGGGTAGTATATTTAGTATGTGTTCTGGGTATCCCGAATGAGTTTTGGGGGTCCATTCCAGGTTTGGGAGCTATTTTGGTTCAACTGAGGTTGCTGGTGTCTGGTGCAGCCGCTTCTGTAAGCTTAGGTAGCGTCCTGCAGAGCCACACCAGTAGAAGTGAGTCCGATCCTATAGAGCTTGGTCAGATAGCGCTAGATTACTCCTACGGATCCTCATCTGCAATGGCAATGCCACAATTGTAGGATTCCTCAATGCCTGCTAGCCTGCTCCTGCGGGACAAGCCATCCATGTGGAGGTCCCTGTGGCATTTTGCTTTCTCTAGTGCAAAGCATCTTCCCCCTGCAGGACCACACCTTCGGTCGGATCTCCGCAGGTGCGGGATCACCGTCACTCAAACATTGATTTGTTTCTATTTTTGAGATATTTTCCACATCTCAGATTTTTAAGCTTGGGGACTCGATTTTGGGATTTTCAAAAGGTGTTTTTCAATAATTTTTTTTGGTATGATCTTTATACTATTTTAGACTTTTCCCAATAATTTAATTTTGATTCATCTTCAAATTGGAAATTTGGGAGTTTTGAGATAAAGTTAAGAAATGGTATTTTTATGATTTTAAGGTCAATTTTAATTTCATTTTTGATGAAATTCCATATTTAAACTCCTTAAGTTATGAATAACGTGATTTTCAATTAAAATTCTAGTTTTTCCTTTATGGACTTGGGGTTGACTTTTGGATTGTTGACCTAGAACTTAAGTATAATATTATGGGTGTCTATGGTTTCGTTTCCTTTCATAGAATACATATTTGATCATATTGGACTAGTTTGGAGTTTCTTCAGAAGGATAAAGTTTTGGTTTAACTTTTCCGACCTTCTTTATGGCAAGTTGAGATTTTTTGACTCTTTTTGAAGTGTTTATATATTAGTTGTGTCTATTGGGAGTAATGAGAAGATAAGGTCCCATATAGGTGAAATGACGAGCACTATGTGGATACTGGTGTTTCTGTAAAGGGTTAAAATGAATAACTGACTTAGTTGAACTATTTTTCCCTATTTTTGATACATGACATGATGCGTGAATAGTAGTGTAGTGATTCTATCGGTGTGATAGCTGTTTATATTAATTGTACCTCCCTTGATGAGTGTGATTCGAGTAATTTGGGAGAGATTGATGATATTTTAGGTGCGTAACTGGTGTTTTGAGTTAGGTTTGGCCTTGTGCGCACATATCAAGATATTTGATACTTTTTATCATTGTGAAATATGCTTACTCATATTCACATCATAGAATTGTTAAAGAGATATTTTGAGAAAAGTGATTTGCAAGTGACTTGCATGTCTAATGAAAAAGTATTTTGGGTAGTTTTCTAATATTTTTTACTTGCATGTCCGATGGAAAAGTGTTTCAGTGATTTGATGAAAAATGATTCTGAATGGATTCATAATTTGCATGCTCGATAAAGAATTGTTCAGGATGAGTGTATGGACCTTGCGACTACTCCATAGGTCTCAACTAGGTAGACAGAGCAGTGGGTGTATACTGTAGCATACATTGCACATATTACCTTCATTCATCATTTCCAATTTGTATTGATTTGATTATTGTTGTGTACCGTGATTGGGTGGATTATTGGTTTAGTTCTAATTTGGGATAGTTATGGATTTTGTGCTGTGTTGTTTTTGCATTATTATTGTAGATTTGCTAGACTAGGCGTGGATTTCTTATTTTGCAGGTGTTCGAGGTTATAAACTGTAGTTGTGTGTTTAGATGGTTCTTACCATCACGTTGGATTTGGGTCAATCGAGGATGCTGCTAAGTACATGTGGTTGGTACTCACGCTTGTTTATTTTTTACATTTTATCCATAGGTGTGAAGCCTATTATTCCTGGATGCTGAGTTCCAGTCAGTGTTCAGGTATTTCCTTGAGATTCAGAGGTAGTGGTTGATTGACTCTAATTCCTACCAGATCTCTTTAGTTCCCTTTTGATATTTTATTTATTTGGAGATACTATCGACTTTCAAATGTGTTCCTTTTCTTACTCTTAGAGGCTTGTACTATGTTACTATTAGGTTTTGGGATGTTCGTGGTTTTCATGCATCTATATGTTTTGGTCTATACAATTCAATATTGAGATTTGACTTTATTTTACTTCTTCCACTTATTGTTTGTTTTAGCATATGTTTATGTGTGGGGTTTGGCTTATCTACCACGGAGGTAAGGTTGGTGCCATCACGACTCAAGTTATGGATTGTGACATAAATATTTGGCAAGTATATTAAGCTTCTGACAACACTAAAATATGAAACTCGAGACATGTCTTTTTTTTTCAGTCTCTGAATACATTTCAAGGCTTAAAGTTTGACCTCTTGCTATATGAGTATCTGTGAATTTGCAACTATTCATTCAAAACCAATTTTTTTTATATGTTTCTTGAGATAGACTCAAATTTGGAATGATTTCTTTAGATCTTAACATCCTATACATTGTCTACTTCACCCATGCCTTTCATGTCAAATGACTTTGAAAGTCATGACTTGATAGTTTTCATATACTCTAAATTATCTTTGACTAATAAAATATCATTCACATAGAGGAAAAGAATTACAAACATTCCATTGGACTTCTTCATATAGATACAATGGTCTTTATCGATCATGGCAAAATCACCTTCTTGTAAAATCTTAGGTACCACTACCTTGAAAACTGCTTTAGGCCATTGCTCAAGCTCATTAGAGTGGTGCAAGCTTGGATTGAGGTAGGTGATGGTTTAGTGAAGTTGAAACCCAACTTGATTTATGTGTGCATGTTAACTGTTCCTTCATATACTTGTTACAATGCATGTTCAAAGAAAGTAAATAGTTATATGATATCCTAAGTGTTAATCACATGCAATGAGGTTATATTGAAAGCTTGTTGACTTTACAAGTGTGGTTGTTGTTTTCATTATGGTTGTGATTGCTATGATATCATATTTATTATTATGGGATGTACCGGGATTGGATGATATAAGGTTTGTAGGCACTAGATGTCTGGAAGTTTTGGTACATGGACAAGAGATCGTCCCCCGCAGGTCATGGTTAGTGGATGACCATAAGTCCCTTAACATGTGTGTGCAAGGTATTGGTGAGTTTGACGGTTCCTTAAGTGAACTGAGTTTATTTGTTGACTTGTTATTTTTGGTTCCTTGAGTAAGTTGGGATTTATTATTATTAGCATTGTTGTTGTTGGATTGGATCCTTGAGTGGTCCGAGATAAATTGCAAATGATTGACATATCTCTTATCTGTCTATCTAATTATTTATTTAAGACATGGTTAGCATATTATGGTTGAGTCATGGTTTGTTGACTTGGTTGATACTGGTAGTCAGAATCTTGACTTGAGTTGCTGTCTATATTGACTTGTACTTGACTAAACTTTATGGTGTTAGTTGAAAGGTTAATATCACATAAACTTGAGGTAAAGTTATTTGGTAGGTGTTCATGGTTGTTCTTGTTTACTAAGTTATGGTTATGTGTCCACATTCATTATTTTTTATTGGCCAATAATCCTACCAGTACACCGTTGTTTTCTTGTGTACTGATAGTACACATGCTCTTCTTTTGTTGAGTGCAGAGTATTTTCTGACGACTGTATCAAGACCTCAACTTTAGAGTAGACTACATTCAAATTCAAGGGTGAGCTACATCTTTTGGCCAGCCTTGAGTCCTCCATTTAGTTCCTGTCCAATTGTTTCAGACTTGGATATTTTCAATTATTTTTGGGTTGGTTTATTGATATTTTGTAGTGTTTTGGTACAATGACTTTCATATTCTAGGGGTTGTTTAGATTTCCATTTTATTTCCACACCTTGATATTATTACTAGACCGTTTTGAGATATTGGGTTATTTAATGAAGTATTTGGTTTATCCAAAAATCTGGTTAAGATTATGGTTAAGTAGTTAGATTAAATGGTTCTCCCACTGGAGGATTAGCGTGGGTGCTACTCACTATGGGTTTGGGTCGTGATAAAGTTGGTATCAAAGCCCTAGGTTCGTTGATCTCATTTTACCAAAATGGGTCCAGCAGAGTCTTGCAGAATGGTATGGAGACGTCTGAACTTTTCTTTGAGAGGCTATAAGATTTTAGGAAATTATCACTTTCTTTCTTCCTTCATGCTATAACTTGATTCCAATTGGTATCTGCTAATCCAAATTGGTATCTGACCTCTTCATTCTTTTGTCTGTAGATGGTAAACAATAAAGCTAACGGAGCCAGAGTAGCAGCCCCTGCACCAGTAGCTCCAGCTGTAAAACTGACTGCTCGGGGTTGCAATAGGAGTAGGGAAAGAGGGAGAGGTACAACAATATCCGCCAGGGGTAGAACTAGAGCAACAACTAATCCGATCTGCCAGAGATCTGAGACACCTCCCTCACCCCAGGATTAGTTTGAGTAGTTTGTGAATGAGGATGTTATAGATAAGGAGAAGGCGGAACCAGCTGGGGGTGCAGCTCTTCCTCCGATGTCTTCTGAGATGATTCAACATGTGCTTTTTTTACTAAGAGGATTGGTAGGTACTGGGGCCACTCCTGCTATGCCTGCTTATTAGTTTTCAGGTATTCAGTAGACTGCTATTGTTTTTCCTAGGATGGGTGACGCTTTGGGAACTGAGATTTTCCCTCGCTTGGTGTTAGGTCCTATCATGACCAGGACTGAACATGACATATGAACTAAGTTCCTGAAAATGAAACCTCTTACTTTTATTGGTTCTGAGACTGAGGATGTGTTTGAGTTCATTGTTGATTGTTATGAGAGGCTGCATAAAATGGGTATTCTGGAGCAGCATGGTGTTGAGTTTGTGACCTTCCAACTGTAAAGTGATACACAGTAGTGGTAGAGGGCTTATATGGAATGTCGGTCTCCAGCTTACCTCCATTGACATGGGCTCAGTTCCATGCCCAATTTTTAGAGAAGTATGTGCCCCGTACTCTTCATGATCGTTAAAATGATGAGTTTCTGGGCCTTGAGCAGGGCAATATGTCTATTGCAGCCTATGAGGCTAAGTTTCATGCCTTGTCCCGTTATGCTACTCAGTTGCTTGGTACTCAAGAAGAGAGGATTCAATTATTTATGAAGAGTATGGACGCTGACTTGCAGGTTTTGACTGTTTATATGAATCTTGCTAGAAAGACCTTCAATGATGTTATTGATTATGTGAAGAAGGTAGAAGGGGTCAAACAAGTTGGTCAGACAAAGCTTTTAGCAAAGAACCAAAATATGGGTAACTTTGGTGGTTCTTATTCCAGGGGTTATAACCTTCAGCCCTATTCAGCTTACCCTATTCAATCAGCTCTACCAGCTTCTACAGTGGGCCAATCAGTAGCCCTCAACTATGATAAACTAAGGGGATTTCTATTCATCGGCTAACATGCCTTTGCTGGATCGAGGTTGTTATACTTGTGGTTCTATAGAGAACTTTAAGAGAGATTGTCCTCAGAGACAGACTAGTTTTTAGGGGTAGCAACAGGCCAGAGCTGTGGTTCCTGCTGGTAGAGGTGGAGGAGGTTATGGTAGAGGTCACCCATAGGGTGGACGGGGTAATCAACAGGGAGGCTGTGGTGGAAATCACAGTGCTATAAATGCAGGGAGAAGTGGTACGTAGCCTGCTAAGAAAGTTGACCAGATTGATGATAGAGTCATTGTTATGCCTTCCAAGGTAAGGCCGAGGTAGAGGCTTCTGATGCTGTCATTATAAGTACTATTCTTGTCTATGACTATGTCACACCCCGACTCCCAACGAGGCATGATTGGCACCCGAAGACGATAAGGCCCGAGAGAACCAATCTTTGCTCATGAACATTCGCATGCATCACCTCATATGAATCTTATTACATCTTATGCAACTATTCAAAAATCATAGACATGGAAACATATGTCATAGCTATATATATAAAACATGGCCGTCTGACCCATCAAGTCAAAACGACATGCACTTTCACATTTATACACCCACATTCGTCTACAAAAGCCTCTAACAAATGCATTGACCAAAATGAACTAAAAGTCGGGACAAGTCCCCGCTTTATACAACATGTCCAAAATCAAAACACATGTACAACAGTGACTCGGAGAAGCCCCGAACGAACTGGATCTCACCAAAGATCTGCAACACTGACAATCTACTGTGGAGGCCTACTAGGACCTGCGCCTGCAGCAAGTAAGGTAAATTCCCCAAAAGGGGTCAGTACGAAGAATGTACTGAGTATGTAAGGCCATATGAAACTTGTAAGATATGAAAATATGTCAAGAACTCAAGTTCAAATGCATAACCATTATAGGTAAATCACAATGTAGATGAGTCACTATTCTGTACTTTGGAAGCCATGTATTTTTACATTCATTCTTTCTCTTGCTTTTACTTTACTTTTACATCACTCGTACACTTTCTAGGCCCACATCATGCAGGTGTTATTTTCACCCCATGGATAACATATCATCGTCATGCAGGTATTCTTTCACCCCATGGATAAGATCATATCGTCATGCGGGCGTTCTTGCACCCCATGGATAAATGACCATCATCACGCGGGCGTTTGCGCCCTATGGATAAACTATCATCATCATGCGGGTATGTGTACCCCATGGATAACACATGCGGGTGTTCTTGCACCCCATTGATAGAATAACACAACCAATATGCATTACTTTATTCTTACTTCATTTCTTTACTTTTGAGATTGATATCTTTACTTGTGTGAGATTGATACTTCTGCTTATGAGAGATCGATACAATGATAGTCACAACTTTATTTGAAGCTTTAGGCCGATAATCAACGAATGTGAAACATGCACTAAACATTATTGGAAACATAGCCTTCGGGGAAACATAACACTATTGGAACCCTTGGACAATAATCCATGAACAAGAGTCATGAGTATAATCTCTATTGGAACATTGGAACATAACCTTATTTGAGCTTTTGGAACATTAACCATGAATATGAGACATGAGATTCACAATTGATCTATGAGTAGGAAATATATGACCATGACTATGGATAACCGGATATGAGATACCTTAGCACATTTCGGGATGGAACAAGCTTAATGTCAATGTGAATACTATTTGCCGCAGAAAAATACGGACAGAGTAACCTTACATACCTTATCTTCCCAATGTAAGTACACAATCAAATATGTGAGCGCAACAATTCCGCTCCTTCTTTACGTTTCACTCTACACCACAAGTACATAATGGAACCAACATTAATCACCAACTACCTTACAAATGCATACAATAACAATAAGTCACACGTTTGGCTTTAACATGTTATTTCTTTCTCTACAATAACATTTACGGCATGGTCATATCAATAATACCACAACATGCCCAACATTGACCAAAGTATCATAAACCACTAGTATGTCACACCAAGTTCATACTTTCCACTCTCCACCATCACAACATCATAATTATACCATCAACTACTTTACAAATGCATATAATATCAATGAGTTACATGCTTGCTTTTAAACATGCCATTTCCCCTTGACAAAACCTTTGATGACATTATTATTCCAAAAATCCCCCCAATATTCCATACATTGACCAATACATGAGAATCAATACATTTCACCACAACACTTCTCCTTTACACTTTCTTATCCATATCACATCACAAAGAAGCCATCAAATCACCTTAATACATCTCATAGCACATATCGGCCAAAATCCCACAATTTACACTTTTAGAAAAATAACAAGTTTAATAACAAAATCACACCATACATGTTCATATTTTGTCCATACCATTCACTTTCATCAAGACATCAAGTCACCTTTTAAGGTTAATTCACAAAAATAACACATCTTTACCAAAACACAAAAGTGCACCGCTTACACTTTTAGACATAACCATCATGATATACATGCTCTCCCATGCATATAATATATTAATCCATAAGCATAATTACTTACCCAAGCTTGCAAATGAGTGATCTTGCCCCAAGAAGTGCTTTAGGGTTCTTAGGGTTTGAGAGAATTATTTGGGAAAATATCTAAAGAGGCATGAGAGATTTTGTGAATAAAATCTGATTTTCCCCTTTATATAGGCCTCTCATGTTGTCCTTAGCCAATTCTTGACATTTAATACAAGGTTTACTTGGTCAATATTGGAGGAATGGATCATTTGCCTTTGGACCCATGTATTTTATTCCATTTTGGGCCTCAAATTGGGCCCAATAATTTTTCATGCATAATCCATCATATATCTCATGTTTAAATAATTTCATAATGTCACAACAATATTCTCTTACGAGATTCTCATTCGTCATCTCAATCACAAAAATAGGAATTCTAGTCGCCCATGGCTTCACTGAATTTTTTTGATAATTACTTGTGTTTAAGTCATCTTATATGTATTGCAATAATATTCCCACTCATGCTACTCATATCCGTATCCTCAATCCCAAATACAAGTGATTCTAGCCACGTTTGGCTTATTTTGACCGTAAGGGCAAAACTGTCATTTTGACCCCAAATTCGTTCTCGAGTAATTTTATCATACCAATATAATATTTCATTCATTTCATGTATACACTCATGGTTGTATAAGAAACGTGGAAAAAATAGGCTCAATACGACCCCGGATACCCTTGGGACTTAGAAATTTCCAACTTTCGAAAAAATGGAAAACCCAAGGTGGATCGCTCTTGGGCGCGCCAACTTACTTCCCCTGGACTAAAAATTTTAGCCCAGAGCGGCGTGGCACGGTCCCAAACGCGCCCCTCCTTAAAATTTTTCAAAAATTTCATTTTTCGACTTTTCCTCGCGGGTTCGGTTAGATACTTCAAGTCCTATTCTTTAACTTACTTCTCAACCTTAATATACTTTGTTTAGGGGTCCTCTTAGCCTCATTTTGAACCCCACAAATGTTCCACGAAAATCATAAAACACCTCCTATGAAGGTTTAATCACATATACAAGGTCCAAATTCAATTATCTCATCAATAGCATTACAAAAGACGTATGTATGGATCTCGACACCTAAGTAAGCATTGCTCAACATCTTCAAGTAGGTTTAGGAAGGTACGGGGTGTTACAGACTAGATGGCTACTGTTTTATTTGATCTTGGTTCCACTTATTCTTATGTATCTGTTAAATTTACCTTAAGATTAAACATGGTTAGTGATATGCTTGACTATCATATATATATGTCTACTCTGGTTGGAGACTTTGTGGTTGTGACCCATGTGTATCATGCTTTGTCTTGTTTATGGGTTTTCATACTTGGGTAGATTTGATAATCTTAGATATGCTTGATTTTGACATCATCCTGGGTAGGACTTGGCTATCCCCATATCATGCTATTTTGAATTGTAATGCTAAGACAGTGACCTTAGAGATACCTGGGATGAATAAGTTAAAGTGCAAAGGTGTGTATAAGCCGGGACCTATGAAAATTATACATTTATTCGGGCCAAGAAGTTATTTGGGAGGGGTTGTTCGGGCTTTTTGGCACATCTTTGAGATGTTAGTGCAGAGTTCCCTTCTATTGAGTGAGTTCCCATGGTGTCGGAGTTTCAAGAGGTGTTTCCCATAGATTTTCCTGGTATGCTCCAGATTGATACATTGACGTTTGTATTTATTTGGAGCCAGGCACTTGCCTAATTTCTTTTCCTCCCTATTGAATGGCTCCAGCTAAGTTGAGAGAACTCAAGACTCAGTTGTAGGAGTTACTTGATAAGGGATTTATTCATCCTAGTGCTTCACCTTGGGGGTGCTCCAGCGCTGTTAGTTAAGAAAAATGATGGTAGCATGAGAATGTGTATTGACTACAGAGAGTTGAACAAGGTTTCCATCAAGAATAAATATCCTTTGCCCGGGATATATGATATTTCTGACCAGTTTAGGGTACTTCAGTTTTCTGGGAAATAGACTTGAGGTCAGGTTATCATCAACTAAAGATTTGGCCTAAGGATATACCTAAGACAACTTTCTAGACTCGGTATGGACATTATGAGTTCTTAGTGATGTCCTTCGGGTTGTCCAATTCACTGGCAACCTTCATGAGTTTGATGAATAGTAGTTTTAAGTCATTCTAGGATTTGTTTGTGATTGTTTTTGTTGATGATATTTTAGTTTACTCCAAGAGTAAGAAGGAACATACAGGTCATCTTTGTATTGTTTTGTGGATTTTGAAGGAGAAGCAGCTCTATGCTAAGTTCTCTAAATGAAAATTTATTTGTCTTCTATTGCCTTTTTGGGGCATGTGGTTTCAGAAAAGGGGGTGATGGTGTATCCCCAAAAGATTGAGGCTGTCAATAGTTAGGTTTGGCCTAGCTCTATGACTGAGGTTCAAACTTTTGTGGGTCTTGCTAGCTACTATCGTAGGTTTGTTAAGAATTTTGCATCCATTTCTACTCACTTGACTTAGACGGAGCTGCCATTTGTATGGTTAGATAAGTATGCGGAGAGCTTTCAAAGGCTCAAGAATCTTTTGACATTATTGCCTTGCCAATTGTAGGTAAGAACTTTATTGTGTTTTGTAATGCTTCACACTCTAGTTACTCTGGTTTGGGTGCTGTGTTAATACATGACAGTAATGTGACTACCTATACTTCAAGGCAATTGAAATCTCATCAAAAGAATCATCTAATCCATGATTTGGATTTGGAAGCAATGGTTTTTACACTTAAGATTTAGAGACATTACCTGTATGGTGTCAAATGTGAGGTTCTTACTGACCATCGCAGACTATAACATGTTTTCACCCAAATGGATTAAGGCTGGAGGCAGATGAGGTGGATGGAATTGTTGAATGATTATGATGTGACTATCTAATACCATTCGAGCAAGGCCAACGTGGTGGTAGACGCATTGAGGTGGAAATCAATAAGTATGGGTAGTTTGGCTCATTTGAGGGTGTCAAGGTGACCCTTGGCTAGAGAACTTCAAACTTTAGCATTGCAGTTCATGCAGTTTGGTGTTTCTGAAAGAGGTGGAGTATTGGCTAGTGTTAAGGTAATGTCAACATTCCTTGATCAAATCAAGGCTAGACAGTTTGAAGATGTGAAGTTGAATAAAATTTGAAACAAGGTGGTGTTTAGTAAAGCTTCCAATACCATACTTGATGCATGTGGGGTGTTGATGGTGAGAGGACGCGTGTACGTACCTCAGGTTGCTGATATGATTCCATGTTACTTGTAGAATCTCATGGTTCTCGATACTCTATTCATCCGAGTGGTTACAACCAAGATGTACCACAACTTGAGATAGCTCTATTGGTGGACCGGAATGAAGAAGGATATAGTGGAGTATGTGTCTAAATACCCCAACTATCAATAGGTGAAATAAGATCATGAAAGGCCTACGAGTTTACTTTAGAGAATGCCCATTCTCGAGTACAAGTGGGGAAGGATAGCCATAAATTTTGTAGTGGGTCTTTCTAAGACCTTGGCACAACATGAATCAATTTGGATCATAGTGGACAGGCTAACTAAGTCAGCTCATTTCATTCTAGCTAGAGTGGATTACAGCTCGAAGCAGTTAGCCAAGATTATATCAAGGAGATATAGAGGATGCATGGGGTGCCAATTTCCATTATTTCTAATAGAGGTACAAAGTTCACCTCTAAGTTTTGGGATAGGTTACATGAAGAGTTGGGCACCAAGATTGATATCAACACTGTTTTCCATCCTCGGACTGATGGGATATTAGAAAGGACTATTTAGGTGCTTGAAGATATATTAAGGGCTTATATGATTGACTTTGGTGAGCATTGGGATAAGTTTTTTCCATTGTGTAAGTTTTCATACAACAATAGTTACCATTCTCTCATCGACATGGCTCCATTCAAAGAACTCTATAGGAGAAGATATAGATCACCCATAGGATGGTTCAAAGTTGGTAATGTGAAACCTTTGGGCACAGACTTAGTGAAGAAAGCTCAGGAGAAGGTGAGGTTCATCTAAGATAAGTTGTTGGCAGCCCAAAGTAGGCAAAAATATTATGCAGATTACAAGGTAAGTGACACATCATTCAAACCCGGTGAGCAAGTTTTGCTAAAAGTATCTCCTATGAAGGGAGTTATGAGGTTTGGCAAAATGGGTAAGCTTATCCCTCGATATATTGGCCCGTTTGAGGTTATTGATAATGTAGGCTCAATAGCTTATAGGTTGGCATTTCCACCAAGCCAGTCAGGGGTCCATCTGGTATTTTATATGTCAATGTTCAAGAGATACCATGGAGATGGGGATTATATTATCACATAGGACTCAGTGTTACTTGATAAGAATCTTG
This sequence comes from Capsicum rhomboideum, assembly GCA_031232105.1. Taxonomy (NCBI): domain Eukaryota; kingdom Viridiplantae; phylum Streptophyta; class Magnoliopsida; order Solanales; family Solanaceae; genus Capsicum; species Capsicum rhomboideum. Next base: position 121,626,196 of record CP124711.1, read on the forward strand.
CACAGGAAGAAGAGCTAGTTGTGATTCTTGACCAGGACGTTCAGACACTAAGAACGAAGGAGATTCGATCTTTAAAGGTTTAGTGGAAGCATCATCCAGTTGACCAATCTATTTGGGAAACCGAGAGGGACATGCGGGATAAGTACCCTTACTTATTTGAGGATACAAGTACTCTCTTACTTTTTACTTGCCTCATTTCTCTTGTTTGATCGTTTGAGAATGACTAATGGGTAAATTGATATCTATTGTAATGACCCTTTCCATAAACATTACGTGTAAGTCTATCTTGCCAAAATTTGGGCTAAGGTTTTCTCTGGATTTAGCGTTAGAAATTTCAGGCTAGGCTAGTCTTAGACAAAATCTAAGTGTGGTATGGTGTAGGGTAATCCAGGAATGAATTAGTTAAAGGTTAAGTATTTTGAGGTGCTTTTATGATAGCTAAGATGATAAGAAGTTCGTAGGAACTTTTGAAAGTGAATTCGGGTTAGTAGAACTCCTGCTACCAAACTTGACATAAAGTGGTTAATCCGGGATGTCAAAATTTGAGGGTATGTTGCAAAAATGGCAAAACTGGAAAACCCCCTGAGTTTCTACCTCTCCTACCCCACTATAGAGGGTGGAAGGACACTACCACTATACCACTAAAGCATAAATATTCCCGCTATAGCAGGAGTCAGCTTTGGCCAATCCCACTATAGCGATGCCGCTATAGTGGGATATGCGCTGATTAATACAGAAAATACTCCAAAAATATTATTTTTATTCCACATTCTTCTGTTTCCATCTATTTTTAATCAATTTCCCTCGTTAAGGTAAGTTAATCCCTTCTACTATCTAGTTTTTTATATAATTAATCCTTAGAATCACTAGTTTTTGGGTTTTGGGAAGAATTTAACTTGACCTAGGTGAATTTTCTGGTGCAATTAGGTAAATTGGGTGGAAAACCCTTGGGTTTTGGTTAAAAGTTGTTAATTTACGATTGTATGCTTAGAATTCATTATTATATCCATGAAATTAGTAGAATTAAGGTTAAATGATGGTAGAAAATCCTAGAATGGGAGGAATGGACATGATATTGACCTTTGGGGTTAAGGGATTAGGTTTTAATCCTTAAATGTATTGGTTCATTGTCTGAACTATGGTCATATTTTTGTTTTTAGACCACAACTAAGCATAAATTGCATGGAAAGGCAAGTCTCAAGCTCATTAGAGTGGTGCAAGCTTGGATTGAGGTGGGTGATGGTTTAATGTAGTTGAAACCTAACTTGTTTTATATGTACACGTTAACTGTTCCTTCATATACTTGTTACAATGCATGTTCAAAGAAAGTAAATGGTAAAATGATATCCTAAGTGTTAATCACATGCAATGAGGTTATATTAAAAGCTTGTTGATTGTACAAGTGGGGTTGTTCTTTTCATTGTAGTTGTGATTGTTGTGATATCATATTTATTATTGTGGGATATTCCAATATTTGGTCATCTTCACGGAATTGGGTGATATAAGTTTGACAGGCACTAGATGTCTGGGATTTTTGGTACATGGATAAAAGCTCATCCCCTGCAGGTCATGGCTAGTAGACGACCATAAGACACTTAGTATGTATGTACAAGGTATTGGTGAGTGTGATTGTTCCTTGAGTAAACCAGGTTTACTTGTTATATTTGGTTCCTTGAGTGAACAGAGATTTATGATTATTGTCATTGTTGTTGTTGGATTGGATCTTTGAGTGGTCCGGGAAAAATTGCATATGATTGATATATCTCTTATTTGTCTATATACTTATGTATTTGAGACATGGTTAGCATATTGTGGTTGAGTCATAGTTTGTTGACTTGGTTGATACTGGTGGTTAGAGTCTTGACTTGAGTTGCTGTCTATATTGACTTGTACTTGGCTAAACTCTGTGATATTGATTGAAAGGTTAAGTGTCACATAAACTTGAGGCAAAGTTTGGTAGGTGTTCATGATTGTTCTTGTTTACTAAGTTATGGTTTTGTTCACATTCTTTATTTTGGGTTGGCCGATGACCCTACCAGTACACCATTATTTTTCTTGTGTACTGATACTAAACGTACTCTTCTTTTGTTGAGTGTAGAACATTTTCTGTCGACTGCATCAAGACCTCAGCTTTAGAGTAGACTCCATTCCGACTGAAGGATGAGCTACATCTTTCAGGCAGCCATGAGTCCTCCATTGTGTTTCTGTCCAATTGTTTTGGACTTGAATATTTTCAATTATTTTTAGGTTGAACTCATTTATTGATATTTTATAGTATTTTGGTACAATGACTTTCAGATTGTGGGGGTTGTTTAGGTTTTCATTTTATTTCCACATCTTGTTATTATTACTAGACCATTTTGAGCTATTGGGTTATTTAATGAAGTGTTTGGTTTATCCAAAAATTTGGTTAAGATTATGGTTGAGTAGTTGGATTAAATGGTTTTCCCACACGAGGGTTAACATGGGTGCCACTCACAACGGGTTTGGGTTGTGACAGAATTGGGACTAAAAGAAACAAGATCAAATATTTAGAATAGTAGATGACTGAAAATGACTCACTCTACTATTTACTCTTTAGTTACTATATATTAATTTTGCTTTGTGAGAATTATAAAATTATTATAAAAATAACTTAGAGATAAAATAAATAAACGTGATAGTAATGATTAATTAAAAACTATCACTCCAACCCAGTTTAAAATTTGAAAATTTCATGCCAAGATATTTTGAAACTAATATAGTATAATAAATATATCAAGCTTGATCAACTATCCCAACAGAAAGAGATTACTCCATTATGGAGTAAGAAAAACTAAAAACATAAAAATTAACAAAACAAGAAATATTTTTACTACAAGAAAAAAGATTAGAAAAAGAGACCAATAGTCTATTTGACCAAACTTATTTTTCTCAAAAGTGCTTATTTTTTCTAAAAAAATGCTTATTTTTAAAAAATGAGGTGTTTGGCCAAACTTTAAGAGAAAAAAAAGTGCTTCTAGGGAGTAGCAAAAACTATTTTTCATAAGCTAAAAAAAGTAGCTTCTTCCTAAAAGCACTTATTTGAAAAGCACTTCTGAAAAAAATACACTTAAAAGTACTTTTAAAAATCTTAGTCAAACAATAATGCTGCTCAAAAGTGTTTTTTTAAATTTATTGACCAAATACAAACAACTTCTCACAAAAAGTGTTTTTTGAATAAGCACTTTAGCAATAAATACTTTTCAAAATAAGCCAATTTTAGAAGCTTCGCCAAACAGATTATTGCTTGTTTGGCCAAACTTATTTTTTCTCGAAGTGCTTATTTTTTCTAAAAAGTGCTTATTTTAAAAAACGAAGTGTTTGGCTAAAATTTTGAAAGAAAATAAGTGCTTCTAGGGAGCAGAAAAAAATTAGTTTTTCATAAGCTAAAAATAGTTTTTTCCAAAAAGCACTTTTGAGAAAAATACACTTAAAAATACTTTTAATAAGCTTGGCCAAATACTAATTGCTTCTCAAAATTATTAACCAAACGCAAACTGCTCATCATCAAAAGTATTTTTTTTAAAGGCACTTTTCAAAATAAAGTGATTTTAGAAGCTTGGCCAAACTCTTCTCTTCTCCTTTGGAAGATTAGAAAAGTAGATAAGAAGTTGGGATACCAAATGGATGATAATTGAATGCCCTTTCTTCTACAAACATGTGCCTATTTACAAAAAAAATTCTACGGAGGCCTTGATGAGAAATTAAAGACAATATCAATATATCATGAGTTCTTGATGAGAATTTGGCATTAAAATTTATCATGCAATCTTGGTGAGATATTGGCATGACAACTATCAGTGAACTTTGGTGAGAAATTCAAAGGCATTAATGTGTTGGCGTGATTTCATCATGCAATCTTGGTGAGATATTGACATGATTTTATCTTTTTTGTCCTTGTGTAGTCTTTGATGAAGTTGTAGGATTATGTCTTCTTTCTTTCTTTTTCCCGTTTCTCATGTTTTCTTCTTCTTGAAAGATTTGTAAGGAAATATAGGAGAATTGAATATATTTATTTATGATTTTTATTTAAAATTATTATTTTTATGTTTTAAAATACATAAATAGTTTATATTAATTAAATTCCCCAACACTTGGATTTTTCCCGTCCTCGAGGAAGAGAATTTTGAAAGAAAAGTAGAATAATATTTATATATCTTATTTTTTAAAAAAATATGGCTACTCTTGTAAAATGAAAATTTCATCAAACAAAATCTATAGTGCTTTTAAACTTAATAAATTTTCTATATCCATCAAATCTTTACCTTGTTTTTGCTTTTATTTTTATTCAACAAAAGCTGCTCCTTCTAGTCTTTTTTTTTTTTTTTTTTTTGGATTTCATCAATTTTGGGTTGGTGAAAACTCTTCATTCTAAAATTTTGAAATGAGGATTATCTTTTCAACCAAAAAAAATGGGACAAAGGAAGTATTTATTGTCACGATCCAAAACTCGAGTCGTGATGTCACCCATCACATCCCCATGATAGGTAAACCAACAGTAAACAACAAGATATATACACAATAATAACACAAAAGTAATAAAGGAAAGACGACTCTCAATGTCAAAATCCAAGGCAACCATTCCAAAATCTAGAAGTCACAAAGTAAAAGCCTCTAATAAAAGTAAGAATACAACTGAGAGTCTGAAATGCTCAAAATACAAGAGAGAGACGACATAACAAGAAAACATAGAGGAAATCTAGAGAAGCCACAGATAAGCCAGTAGCTACCTCAAATCTCTAAAATAGGATCTAAGCACATAGGGAAATCAGCAACCCAGAGCTCCGGACTTCAAACATGCACATAAAGTGCATAAGAAATAAGAGTAAGTACTAAAAAACATGTACTCAACATCATTGTCGGTTGACCCTAATCCAAAGTGATAACGTGATACACAAAAATTCTCAAATACTGTATACAAACCCGCTACTCTGTATAGCTAGTTGGAACCCATCAACTAGCATGCTCGATAATTCACTTTCAGATACAATTCACCACAATCATGCTAGCAAATAGGGAAAAACAATCCAAACAAGTCAATTTATTATTTTTAACCCTTCATAGAATATCAATTCCAGCATAAATATTCATCATCTCATCTATATGGGACCCCTAAATACCCATTATTCCCCATACATACAACTAGAACATAAGCACTTCGAAAAAGAGACAAGGAAACCTCAACTTACCTTAAAAGAAGATCCACAATGTCATACCAAGCCCTTCCCCTTTTGAAAAATCTCCGAACGAGTCAAATCTAGTCAAATACATATTCTATATAAGAAAATGACTCCATAGACAATCATATTGCTATACTTAAATTTCAGATCCAAAAAGTCAACCTCAATCTCACAAAAGTAAAACTATAATTTTATTGGGATATCAATTTGCCCACAACTTAAGGAGTTTAAATTTGAAATTTCATCAAAAATGGAGTTGAAATCGATCTTGAAATCATCAAAATACCATTTCTTAACCTTATCAAATGAACATGTCACCACTTGTTCCCCATGAGTGTTATTTCGTTCTTATCATCTTCATTTAGGCTATATGTGTTTTAATATATCTTTCTTGAAGATGTCTAGTTTTGTTAGGTTCTCTTCTTACCATGTAAGGGGAAAGTATCCCTCTTTTATGCTTTCATAGTTTCTTTGTATTGAGACGAGTCTTCTTTTTTAGGTGCTTAGAACTAGGTTTTGTTTTCGTACTATTGGATATGAGTTGATCGACCTTAGTAGGCTTAGTGACTCTTGAACCACCATACGATCGAAGTTAAAGTTTATGTCTTCTTCCTTGTATTTTCTTTTGTTTTATTTATGTCAAGGCTTGGGGGTGTGTGGCTCAACCCCTGAGCGCCACGGGGGCTGAGATCCCTGGGTTAGGTCCATTTTAAAAATAAAAATAAAAATTTGAAGATGAAATCATGAAACAATCATTGGGGAATTTAAATATTGATTTAGAAACATTATCCAATGAAGAAATATTGAAAATCACCTTTTAATCTCCCCACATTGAGTTTCCAAGCTTCAAAAATAGACTTTTGGGACTTTGAATTGAAAATGAAGATTAAATCTGTCCAGGTACTATTTCTTCTTCGCGATCGTGAAAATTCCATCGCGATCGCTACTGGATTGACACGGTGACTATCGCAAACACAATGAATGAAACTCCCGATCTAGACACGGCTACTACCTAACCTTTTATAATATCGGTTGATCCTCAAATGATTGCGATGAAACAACCATTTGTACTTTGTGAACATGATAGGCAGATTGCAAAATCTAAGAGAAAAGTGGTTGTACCAGTTGACAACAACAACAACCCAGGAGATGCCCAACTAAAATCTCCGAATGGGCCCTCAAAATTTGTTCGAAACTCCATGAACCCAAATAAATTATGCAACTAGACTAAAATTGACATTTCAGACTCAGTGGAATCATCAGATTTCGGATGGAGGATGTTAACAACGGATATTGACCGAAGTCGACTTTGTGCCTTAACTTTTTAACTTTCCATCCAACTACTCAAAATCTATCTGAACACCTAGGAACCCGAACCAACAATGTTACTAACCTAAAATGACATTCCAAAGCAAATGGAACTGATGAAATTCTCACATGAATACCAAATCTCGAATGTTGACCAAAGTTACTCATAATAACTTTAAAACCTTTAAAATGAAAAACTCATTTTGTACACAACCAATTACCTTAGGAATCATGCCACCCACCCCCGTATATCACAAATACCTTTACACAACTATGAGGAGGGGTAAAATGATCAAAATATACTAAAAACTAAAAATCACTATAAGGATTGTTACGTCGTCCACTACTAAAACACACATTCATACTTGAACGTAAGAGTAAGGAAGGTAGCTAAACTATTAAAAAGTTGGGGATATCTACTCCGTATGCTTGACTCTATCTCCCATGTAGCCTACTAAATCGGATGATGCTTCCACTGAACCTTCACTGGAGCTATATCCTTAGATCTCAACTTCCTATCCTGCCTATCCCTGATGGCCATGAGCTCTTTCTCAAATGTCAAATTTTGATCCAAATCCACCGAATCACATGAGAACCATCAAAATAATACTTCTTTGATATCGTGACATGGAAAACCAGATTCATAGTTGAAAGATTAGGAGGTAAAATCATAGGCTACCTCTCTAACATGTCAAAGAATCTCAAAATGGAAAATAAATCTAGGTCTAAGCTTGTCCTTCTTCCCAAACCTCATCACGCCCTTCATGTGTAATACCTTCAACAAAACCTGCTCGCCAACCATGAACTTCAAGTCACGAACTCTTCTATATGTATAACTTTTCTGACTATTCTAGATTGTAAAAAGTCGGTTCTATATCAACTTCACCCTATCCATGAAACCCCTTGAAAAATTCGTGAGCCATTGTCTAACCTTAAAGGAATCAAACCAACCAACCAGAGATTTAAACTTTATCCTATATAAAGACTCAAACAATGCCATCTGAATATTGGAATAACAACTGTTATTGTAAACAAAATCCACCAAAGGAAAGTACTAGTCCCACTAACCACCAAAGTCAATCACACAAGCTCAAAGCATATCCTCTTACACCTGAATAGTCCGCTCTGACTGACCATCTGTCTATGGATGGAAAGCTGTACTAATCTCCAACTTAGTTCCCAATTCTCGCTACATATAACTCTAAAAGTGTGTTGTAAACTTTGTTCCACTATCTAAAATGATGGAGCACACCATACAATCAAAATATCTCCCAAATATAGATGTTAGCTAACTTCTTTGCATTGTAGTTAACCTTCACCATCACTAAATAAGCTCATTTGTTCAATCTATCCACAATGACCCACATGGAGTCAAACTTCACCAAAGTATGAGGTAAACCAATCACAAAGTCCATAGTAATGCACTTCCACTTCCCCTTAGGTGTAGGCATCTTTTGAGTCATACCACTCAATTTTTTTTGCTCACACTTCACCTGCTAGCAATTCAAAGACTTAGCCACAAACTCCATAATGTCCCTCTTTATCTTACACCAGCAGTAGTGCTACTTTAGGTCACAATATATCTTGACTTCCCACGAATGAATCAAATACCTCAAACTATGGGCCTCCTCCATTATCAATCTAGTCAAATCACCAACTCTAGAAATACAAATCCAACCCTTGATCCTCAAAACACCCTCTAAATTAAGAAAAGCTTCCTTAGCCTCGCCCTGCAACACTTTATCTAGAATGATGCACAACTTCCCATCCTTAAACTGCCTATCCTTAATATGCTCCACCTACAAGGACCGTACCTTAACATAAGCAAGAACTCTACTAGACTTAGACATATTCAACCTCACAAAGATATTGACCATACTTTGAATATCCATAGCCAAAGGTCTCTCCAACTTCATCAATAAGGCAATACTACCCATACTTACCTCCTTTCTACTAAAAGCATCTGCTATCATATTAGCCTTTCCTGAGTGATAAAGAATAGTCATGTTATAGTATTTCAACAATTCTAACCACCAGTGTTGTCTCAAATTCAAATCTTTGTTGTTAAATATGTACTGAAGGTTGCGATGTTTAGTGAACACATCACAATAAACTCCATACAAATAATGCCATTGCAACTTCAAAACAAACAATACCGTGCCAACTCTAAATTATGAGTGAGGTAGTTCTTCTTATGAGTATTAAACTTTTCAAAGTATAGGCTATAACCTTATCTTTCTGCATCAAAACACCACTAAGACAAACTCTCGAAGCATCATAATATACGATAAGACCTTCATCTTTCACAGGTAAGGTCAAGATAAGGTGATGAATTTAATAAAGCCTTGAGCTTTTGAAAGCTTGTCTCACACTCATCAGATCACTAAAAATAACATTCTACTGAGTCAATCTGGTGAAAGGATCTACAATAATAGACAAATCTCTGTACTAACCATTTGTAGCAACTAGCCAAGCCAACAGAATTCTGGATCACGTTAGTTGAAGTAGGCCTAGACGAACCACGAACCACCTCAACCTTGATTGGATCAGCCATAATATTCTGCTTTGACACTACATGTCCCAAGAATGCCACAGAACAAAGTCAAAAATCACACTTTGTGAACTTAGCATACAACATCTATGTAACAACCCTCATGGTGATAGTTAGCCTTTTTTGTATTTTGACCATTTTTGTCACGACCGAAAATCCCATTCGAGTCGGACTGGCACCCGAAGCCGATATGGCCCGAGAGAACCAATATAATATCTTTTATAATTATTTTCCTTCAAGGGAAAAATTACCTTCACTCAAGAGACTTGCCTCTAATAGATTCTTCTATTCAAGAAATGCTTCTTCTCAAGAGATTCTATTAGTCAAGAAACTTGGGTTAATAATATAACATACATCTACTCTATTAACGTACATCCACTCTATTGGTGGGTTAACCTACATCCACTCTCATGGTGGGTTAGGATACATCCACTCTCATGGTGGGTTAACATACATCCACTCTCATGGTGGGTTAGCAATATATTACCTACACATCTCCTCATTTCTTATTTGGGAGAGATTGATTTATTCACTTATGAGAGATTGATACATTAAGGATCATGACACTATTTGAAACACACAAATATGCTTTACCTCACTCTTATACTTCATGAGATTAACACCTTAACTTGTGAGAGATAAATATATAAGCTCGCACTTTACCTCCTTCACTATTCTTATGAGATCTTATATAAGTAAGTATATGATACCGGGCCTCCACCTTTGGTGGGCTATAATAAATAACATAGAATACTATTGGGATTATTCCATATTGAACTTATACCCTTTAGAATATGATCCATACTCAATGAAACATATGGCAACCATGCGCATTACTTATTTATAATCTTATACCCTTTACATAGTTATGAGAGTGACACGTTAAAGATCATGACATTAAAGCACACACTTATACATATTACTTCACTCCTTTACCTCATGAAATTGACATCTTCACTTATGAGGAATAGATATATTAACTTGCACATCACCTCTCTTATTACTCTTATGAGATTGGTACTTTTACTTATGAAAGATTGGTACAAAGATAATCATCATACTATAGGACTTTTGGAACACGACATGATTGAAAAAAAAATGCTTTTCATGAATAAATAGATTCTCTTACATCTTACTTTCTTTAGATAGTTCTTTTAGAAATTTCAACGTTATGACAACTTTGGAACTTCAGTCAATGAATAAGAGATAAGTGAATCATCATTCATCAAAGAATAGGACACATATTAATAACAATATACGTCAACCTGAATTGATATACTTCAAGCCTCTCGGAATTGAAACAAGTCCAATGTCAATATGAACAATATGTTGCAGAAGGATACGAAAAAAGGAACCTTACATACCTTGTATTCTCAATATGATTCTACAATCTTAAGTGTGCATACAATAGTCCCACTCCGTCCTTATGTTTCACTCTACAACACAAGTACATAACAGAACCAACATTAACCACCAATTACCTTACAATGGCATACAATAACAATAAGTCACATGTTTGGCTTTAACATGTCATTTCGCCCTTGACCATACCATTTATGAAATTATTGTACCAATAATCCCACAATATTCCATACATTGACCAATACATGATAATCAATAGCATGTCACACTAAGTTCATACTTTACACTTCTCCATCACCACCACATCACAATTATTCCATCAAATTACTTCAATACACCTCATAACAACAAATCATCCAAAATCCCATAATTTACACTTATATAAAAATAACAAGTTTAGGACCATAATCACACCATACATGTTGTTATTTCATCCATACCATGCTCTTTGATCAAAACCCACAAGTTATATTTCAAGTTACAATTCCATGGATAACACATCTTTTAGCAAAAACACAAAGTGCCATATTCAACACTTCCAAGCATAACCAGCATGATTTACATACTCTCCCATGAATATAGTATATTAATCCATAAGAATAATCACTTACCCAAGCTTGAAAAATGATGATCTTGCTCCAAAAGTTGGCCTTGAACTCTTAGGGTTTGAGAGAAAATAAGTTGAGAAATATCTAGAAAGCATGAGAGTTTCCAAGTGAATAAAATCAGATTTTTGACCCTTTATATAGGCCTTTAATTCCATCCTTATCCACTCTTGTGGCATTTAATGTGGTGTCTAGAAGGTCAAGGCAAGAATGGGTCATTTGACCCATTTTTGGCCCATGCCTTTTTCTCATTTTGGGCCTTTTATTGAGCCCAATTCACTTAACCTAATAAAATTAATAATTTCTCATGTTTAAATTATTTCATACACGTTACGATGATATTCCCACTCACGGGATTCACATTCTTAGCCTCAATCCCAAAAACAAGTGATTTTAGCGACGTATGGCTTATTTTGACTACAAGGGTAAAACCGTCAGTTTGATGCGAAATTCGTTCTCGGGTAATTTTATCATACCAATATAATACTTCACTTATTTCATATATATTCTCATGGGTGTAGAATAAACGTAGCAAAAATTGGCTCGGTACGTCCCCGGGCACCCTTGGGACTTAAGAAAATTTCCAACTTTTGAAAGGTGGAAAAACCAGCCTGGTACGCCCTTGGGCATGACAGATTGCTTCCTATGGGCTAAAAATTTTGGCCCAGAGCATCCTGGTACGCCCTCTGGCACGCCCCACCCCTATTTTTTTTTTTTTTTTATAAATTTTCATTTTCGACTTTTCTTCGCGGATTTGGTTAGATACTTCAAGTCCTATTCTTTACCTTACTTCTTACCTTCAATATACCTTGTTTGGAGGTCCTCTTAGCCTCATTTTGAACTCCACAAATGCTCCACGAAAATCACCAAACACCTTCTACGAAGGGCTAATCACATGTACGAGGCCAAATTTCAATTTTCTCATCACTAGCATTACCAAATACATACTTATGGCATCTCAACACCTAAGTAACCATTATTCAACGTTGTGACATAGTATTGGGAAGGTACGGGGTGTTACAATTTTTCCCTTTCCTGTAGTTGATTTAGATCATTTAAAAGTTGTGGGAATGGTTGGCACAGTCTCTAAAGTATTCGAGAATGATTTATATAAGTGTGAGGTTTTGAGTAGCCTTTAAAGTGATATAGTTGACTTTGGTCAATATTTTGTGATTCGAGTGTCAGATGGTGAATCTGTTAGTTCCATTAGATTCAAAATATTATTTTTGGGTTATAAGCATAGTTGGTTTAGGTTTCGAGATTATAGTTTTAGTTTTGAGCATTTAGATAAGAAACTAGTTTATTTGGCCTAAAGGAGTTTAAGAGGAGTAACTTGTTGATAACGACCTCTTTTGGTAAATCCAATAGTTTTTTTGAGTCCAAAATATTGAAATTAGGCTAGTAGCACTATCAGGTTATTTTTGTAGGGTCCTAAAAAATCTCGAGGGTCTGTTCGAAACATTGTGCACCAGTAATTTACTCATCGCAATCACAGAGGGGATTGTCACAATAGTGTAGAGTTTGGTATCTATACATCTCGATTGCAATGTAGGCCACCGCAATCGCGAGGTTCGGGTTGGGTACTCATCGCGATTGCGTGACCTCTTTCCGCGACCGCAATGACCAATTCATGCAAGGTAAAATTTTGACCCTTGAGGTCGTATGGAGGGTTCTGAGATCATGAGGTACTATTTATAGGACAATATAAATACTTTGTTTTCGCGATTTCAAGTCTATTTTCACCATTTTTGAGATTTGGGACCTTGGGATAGGCGATTTCAAAGAGGTTTTTCCTTCAAACTAGCTTAAGTAAGCTTCTAAACTAAATTTATATCATTACCCATTAATTATATTGCTTAAACATCTTTAAAACTTAGATTTTAAACTTGAGATTTTGGGATTTACCTAGTTAAGTAAGATATTGGGTTTTCAATGATTTATGCTCAATTTTAACTTATTGTTTTGATGGATTTTCATATTTAGAACCCTTAAAGTATGGGTAACTTGATTATTTATAAATTTCTAGTTTTACCCTTTTATTTTTGAGGTTGATTTTTGAACTGATTTTGATACCAATATGGGCATCGATAAACTCTTAATCTAGTATAGAATCCATTTTTGATTGATTGAGAGCATTCTGAAGTCATTCAGAAGGGGAAGTCCTCTTTTTGAGGGGTCCAGGCTCATGTTTTGGCTTTTGAGGTAGGTTGTAGCTTAACTTTCTTCTGACCAGATGGGTAGATAACCATTTATGTAAAGTATGCTATAGGTTGGGAATTTTATCGTGGTATTCATCTTTTGAGATTATTATTTTCATGTGTTTCCCGTGTGAGGGCTTGTGTGAATCTTATTATTTACTTGAGAGATTATTATCATTGAGATACCCATGCGGGGGATGTTATTTGTCTTATTTGGGCATTATTTGTTCTTTATCATTATTGTGATGCCCGTGTGGGGGCTTAGATTGGTATTATTGATGTCTTACATTCTTCTTTACTATCGTGTTGCCATGAGATGACTTATATCATGATCTATTGAGATTTAAGGTAACTTGAGCTCATTTATACCATTGTCAAGTTATTTTATTGTATGTGTTGAGCTGGTTATGAGCATGCATGCTCATTTATTCATCCATATTCATGGCACTGGTACCATTAAGATATATTGATTTTGAATAAAATGAGATACTTTATAAAATGCCTTAATCGAGGGATGTGCCGGTAAGGTTGATTGATGAGATTGTGATAGTATATGGGCTGTGAACCCCCCATGGGTCCTCTCCTAGAAGCTTATGCTTGGAAGGTCTATAATGAGGTGAACATTTGAGCATTTCACACATGTCATTTCATTATATTGCATCACTTGCATCTCTCTATTTGTATTTGTCATCTTTCATTTTGGATTTCCTTATGTATTTGTATTATTGTTAGTCCTTATACTATTATTGTAATTGTATTATTATACTGTTAGGAGCTGTATGACTTGAGCTGCCGTTGGGAACTTTTCTGTATACAGTTGGAAGCGTTGCTCACAGTTTCCTGTATATGTTTAGTTATCTACTTTGCTTGGTCAGCCTATGATGCCTACTAAGTACAAATGGGCTGTACTCACTCCTACTTTTGTACCCTTTTGGTGCATATCCTAGTTTGAGTGTGATATGTGAATAGCAATCGTCGTGTAGTTTTGGGATCTTCAAAGTTAGGGTGAGCTCCCCCTCCTGAGTCGTGCCGGCTTTATCTAGTTCTTATGTCTTTATTTTATCTTTAGAGATAGATATTATGTATTCGTATTCTATGTCAGATTTAGATTGCTCTTTACTCATGGCACTAGATCTTTGGGATTGGAGTTATATTTATTTAAGATATTGAGTTGTTTTATATTAGTGGCCTAACTTTATCCTAAAGTCTCGCATTTGATTATTTTTTATCTTTTTTTTGTCTGTTACATCTCAAGTGGAGTTAGGCTTACCTACTAGGGTAGGGTTGGGGTAGGTGCCATCATGACCTTGGTTTCTAGGTCTTGAAAATCTCATCCCTCAATCTCTAAAGTACAATCCTCAAATGTCAAACATGTTATTCCTCGCTCTTGGAATAAACCAAGACATCATTAATGAACACATCATGAAAGAATATAAATAAGGCCGAAACACTTTATTCAACAACTCCATAAATGTTGCTAGGCCATAAGTCAACCCAAAGGATATAACCAAAAACTCATAATGATTGTACCTAGTCCAAAAAGTTATCTTAGGGATATCCAAAGCCCTAATCATCAACTAATGGTACCCTTACCTCAAGTCAATCTTTGAAACACCATAGCAACCTGAAGCTAATCAAATAAATCATCAATACGTGAAAAATGATACTTATTCTTGATGGTCACCTTGTTCAATTATCGATAATCAATGCATATACACATAGACCCATCCTTTTTATTTAAAAACAACACAGGAGCACCCCAAGGAAAAACACTAGATCTAATAAATGCCTTATTTAACAAATCCTGCAACTGATCTTTCAACTTTGCCATCCTAAAAAGGGAATGGAAATAGGCTCAGTGTCTAGCTCCAAATCAATGCCAAAATTGATATCTCTATCAGAAGGAACACAGAAAAAGTCTGTAGGGAACACATCCATAAATTCTCTAATCACTCTCACTGACTCCAAAAGAGGCATGTCAGTGCTAGTATTATGAACGTCTGCTAAATAAGAAAGACACCCTTCTCAACCAACCATTGATCTTAGAGGAACAAAACCACCCTCTATTGATATGAAATCTTACCCTTCTACTCTAACCTCGAAAGACCTGACATGACCAACATAATTGTAGTGGCATGATGATCCAAGATAGTATATATGAATAGAGCCACCCAAATCATATCAAAATCTACCATATCCAAGATAATAAAATCTACTCAAGTATCATACCCGATAAGAGTCACAATGCAAGATTGGTACACCCTATCAACCACTATAAATTCATCTACTAGGGTAGAAACATGAATAGACATAACAAAAGACTCACACATGAAAAATATGAAAACACATAGGAGAATATACAAATAGGGCCAAACAATATTAAAAAATGTCAAGTGTATATAAAAAACATACATATGAACATTGCATCGGAGACTCTTGCCTCAAGTGAAGGAATTTAAGAATCCTAGTACTACCTAGGCCATCTGATATGAAGGCAGTCCCTCCTATAGTGTTCAAGCTCACCACATACAAAACAATAACTATGAGCCAGCATGAGACAAAAAGAGTCTAAAAAAATAAAATATCCTCTAAGGTCTGAGGTACTAACCAAAACTAACGAGAATCTTTCCCCATACCATAAGTACCACTGATACTACTATGTCTATAGGGTTTCTTGCTCGTGCAATCCTCATGCCTCAAAATAAACTTCTCCAAAAACTCTTAAGCAAATTGATTGCATGGGAGAGGAGACAACCTAACTGGCCTACACTTAATAACAATCAACCACCAATGTCTGGCTAGCCTAAGCAACTAAAAGGTAGTAAAATACACTCCAGTAGAGCCTACTAATCCCAACACATGCAACCTTTCATGGAAACCAATCAAAAACCCATAAGTTTCAACACTGGGATCCCCATTGAACTGTAGGTGATCCATCCTCATAAACTTCTTAAATCTCCTATGTCCCTCTACTGATATATTGAGTAAGGTCACTGGATGTGGTGTAATACCCGATAATAACACATCAATTTAAAGAATCTATGGTAGTGGCTAACTGTGTCTCTAGAGTCTAAAGCCCAAAAATAGTATACTGAGTAGAAGCTAGAGTCATCCACTCAAGAAAACCTAGTATTTGCACTAAGACATCCTGAAGAACAGGAATAACAATGAAACTTGGTGGTGTCTGAGTCGAACTCAACCCCTTTGTCCTAATCGAATCATCATCGTGAGTAATTCCTGCCTCAAAGATGCAACCCTAGCATGACTCCTAGCTAACCATGATGCTCGGGCTCTACCTCTACCTCTGTCGCATACCAATGGTACAAAATTTGAGTCTCTAGACAACGCAGAATGTGTCCTCACCATCTTTGAGAGAATGAATAAGAGATTTAGAGTTATATTAGGCTATGAATGAATGATAAGGAATGAAGAAAGGTATATTCCTAAAGTCTTATAGCCTTTCAAATATAGATAACATACATCTCTGCACCGATCCCCGAGATTCTATTAAACTAAGCTTGTACTTATGAGATCAATAAACCTAGTATTTTAATTATCACGATCCAAAATCTCAAGGGTTGTGATGGAACCTACCCCACCTAAGTATGGTAGGTAAACCGAGCTCAAAAACTCAGATAAATTGAATAAGACATAGTGAAAGATTTCATATATAAGGAAACATCAATAATAATAATTCAACATAACCCAAACAATAGTAGATAAAAAAAGAAACAAAATAGAATCCCAAAACATCCCAAGACTCAGCTGTCATTAGTATAAAAGAGCAACTCTAAGTCTAACTAACATAAGCATATGAAACAAAACTATCTGTGACAAATAAAATAGATAGAAGAGTAAAGAGATAGATGAAGCAGGGGCGGTCTCCAAAGGTAGAAGATCATCACAACTTTGATATTGTTGCGTTGCATGATCTCTAAACGTAGAGGTCACCTGAACCAGGATCTGCATCAAAGGAATGCAAAAAAGTAGGAGTGAGTATGGTTCACTTGTACTCAGTAGATATTATAGGCTGACCAAGCTTAAGTAGAAAATAATATCAAATAAAGAATACTAAAATCTAAACCTGTACCAGAAAAGTCTCAATAGTTTAATATCAATAATTATCACAGTTTATCATAATCACCATAATAGTTCAAATGATAATGCAATGCAATAATATGAGTTAATATACAATGGCTAATGCCTATCGATATACGCTCTTCCCCAGCATTTATCACTGTAGAGGTGGGACCTATGGTGACTCATGAGGTATATATACAATCACTCAAATATTACTCGATAACATCATACTTCACTGTCTAGCAAATGTTAAAAACCACTCACATTATCAAACCTCACCATTCGACAAACACAATGGATCACTTAATTCAGAAACTAGTTTCCTCACAATATCACTCTCCAGATATCCATGGCATGAATGAGTTTGCATGAATACACAAGTGAAAAATAAAACTAGATTCAACAGAATTATCTAATATCCCAGATTCATAATTAATCCATCAACACAGGCTACAAGTTTCAATATAAAAAAGTCCCATATTAACAAGACAATATAAGCCTCCAACGAGGTATCAAAAAGATAATCCATTTCATTCAATACTCAAAGTCCTCACCCAAGTGAAGTCTAAAAAAAAATTAAGCCATAACCTATTCAAAGCTGAACCACACATCTCAAACAATCATAAACTAGCCTTTTTCTTTCGTCCGACCACATAATACTTCTAATCTATCAAAAACAGAGGTCCTACAATACCTATATTGCTAAGTTCTAATTCAGGTCCAAAAAATCAACTCAAAATCAACCCCAAAACCTCAAGGATAAAGCTAGAATTTTATTAGATAATAAATTTACTCTTAAATTAAGGAGTTTAAATCTAAAATTTCATTAAAATGGGGTTAAAAGCGAGCTTGAAATCATTAAAATATCATTTCTTTATTATATAGAGAAAATCTCAAAATTTCACCAAGATTTGAAGGTGAAATCATGAAATAATCATTGAAAAATGTATAAAATGGTATAGGAGACTTACCCAATAAACAAATCTCAAAATTCCCCTTTTAATTCTCCCCAAAGAGAGTTTCAAAGCTTCAAAAATTGAGTTATGGAGTTTACATTTGAAAATGGACTTTCTAAACTGTTCCAGATATTTTACTATATGTACTAGCATAATCCATCCTCGAGTTCGCGAAGAACATTTCTGACCAAAACTAGACTCATCCATAATAAGTCTTCACCATTGTGGCTGATGCCATACTGTCGTGATTGTCACACCCTCTTTTTACCCCAATAGAGTGTTTTTTAAGGGTTTTTCTAATTAAAAATATGTTTTGAAAAAAGATTATTTATTTACAGAGTAACTACTTGGAATTGAGTTTTGGTGTTCCAAGTCACCTTATTTGGATCCCTAACCAAAAGGAAAGTTTGACTCTTTAAGTTATTGGTCCGCGAACTAGAAATTCGAATAAAGAATTTTGCTGATCGAGGGAAGCTGTTACGCATCCCTCTAATTTCATGATTCTAGCACGATTTCTTTATCAGCTTATATTTGGCTTAAATTAATTCTTGGATAATTATATATATTAATGCCTGTGATTCGCTTAAAATGGTTGAACTTTATTGGCCTTAACTAAATTAAAAGATTATTTTTTTTAAAAAAGTATTTTAGACAATAAAGTTCAACCATTTTAAGCTAATCACAGGCATTGGTATATACAATTTATCCAAAAATTAATTTACGACAAATATAAGCTGATAAAATGATCGTGCTAGAACCACAGGACTTGAGGGGTGCCTAACACATTCCCCTCGATCAACAAAATTCCTTACCTAAATTGCTAGTTTGCAGACCAATAACTTAAAGAGTCAATCTTTATTTTGATTACGGATCCAAATAATAAGACTTGGAACACCATAACTTAATTCCAAGTGGCGACTCTGTAAATAAATAATTTCTTTTTAAAATGTTATTTTAATTTGAAAAAATCCTTAAAAACCACTCTTAGTGGGGTAAAAAAGGGGGTGTGACAGATGGTTACTCTACTGGGTATATGAATTCAGTGAGACCCAGCCCCATTATAGGACAACCTACATATCTTGTCATATAAAGAATCAGGTCAAACCTTGTTCATAAGAAAGATGAAGGAGATTTTTTGGTTGTTTTTCTTTTGAAGAGGGTCTCTTATAAAGAGCACCGGAGAATGAAGAAAACTAAATCAATTCAGTGGTTATACATATCATGACTTTAATTGGTACCAATAATTATTATTATGCATAGAAATCACTTTCAATTATTTCTGGACTAATTCGGGGTCAACTTTGAAGTAATTCCCATAGTTTCAAGTTGTTCCTCAAGAATACTTAAGTATTGACAAGATCGGTTCAGAATGCCTCAGTTAATGGTATAAAAAAAATTTATCCTCATACTTCAAGTTCCCTTACCACAAATGTAGTTCTAATTCACACATAATAGAAACATTTAGATCTTAGGACGGCACAAAAACAACTCACACTCAGGAAGATTTTCAATGCCCACAATAGAGATACCATATGATTATCCTCATATAAGTATCCACTAATGTGAGAACACTCAGAATGGAATCAAGTAGGGCCTTTTATTGACTTGTAATATAGGCTTAGGGATGGGTAGGATATTTAATTAGGATAGAGTGATTATTCCCTCCCTAGCATTGCACTATGCTCTCAATATTCTTGCATTTTTATACTTGATCTTTGTTTGCTTGGTTGGTTCTTCTCATATTTTATTTTATTTTTCCTTTAGTGTTATTCTTTCAAATTAACTCCCCCTTTTTGGAGTTTCCTTGTTGGCGTTTTGTTTTTTTGCTCTTTTTTTTAATCTTTGTGGTATTTCTCCTTCTTTTCTGTAGCTTTTTTTTTTTTTTTTTTTTGTAATTTTCCTGGATTTTATTTTTTCTTCATCATCCCCAACTTAGATCTTTACCAGTGCGCTCAGGGAGGTGGGCCAAAAGAGTAATAGTGCATTTAAACACTCAAAAAGATGTAAGCTTAAAGGTATGGTTAACCAATAAAAAAACTTTAGGATCAAAAGGGGAACTTTAGGGATTATATGCCTATTGGTAGGCTAGTAACCACAATTAGATCAAATAAAGCCTATAATCCTTTCCTATGTAAAATTGTTACTCAAATTTTGCCTCAACAAAGATTCGGGCTAAGTTCTAGATTAACAAAACAATGCCATTAAATTTTCATTCTTAAGCTCACCTTACAATGCACATGAAATAATGAGGTCAGATATATTTTAACCCTGACTTTTGGTGAGAGAATTTCTCAAGCATCACTTAGGTATACTTAAGAGGTACCAAAAGAATCTATGGTTCTCAACAGAAGTTGGTCCTCTCTATAATGTCAAATCACTTATTATTTTTTCCCTTGCAAACTTCTAAATATGTTGGTACCAACTAAGTGAAGGAGATTTTTTTTTAATTTTCTTTTAATAGGATCGAACTCAAAGAAGGGTTGCCTACATATCATGTTGAACATGAATCAGGTCACACGTAGTTCAAGAAGATCAAAAATCTTTTTTGGACTAACAATAAAACTTTCTTCTTTTTTTGTTAATTATTTTTTTCAATAGGAAATAAAGACTTTTCTCTTTTCTTTTGATTCTTTAAAAAAGGAATACCGGACCCGAATTGAGCTGAGAATTAGGTGTGTGTAGTTTGTGTAGCTTGAAATGTGAATTAAATATAGAAGTTTTGGATTATGAACAAGAAAAAAATGATAGAAATCTAAGGTAGATATGAAAATAAAATAGATTCTTGTTCTCAACAATGCAATCAAGGGATGTAGTACTGTAATGACCTTTACCTTGGTTATTGGTGTTTTCTACATTTTAACGTTTTTTCCCTTTCCGTAGTTGCATTTTTGTATTTGAAAATTATGGAGGTGGGTGACACAGTTCCCAAGATTTTTATTCAAGGGTTGAGTGAGATTTTACTTTTGAAAGGTTTATAAGTTGGAATATTTGACTTTAGTCAATACTTGGAGAATTGAGTGTCATATCAGAATTCCATTGGTTCCATCAGCTTTAAAATATTGAAATTATGTGGGTAGCATGGTCGGTTTGGGTTCGGGGGCCTTCGGTCTGATTTTGGGTACTTGGATGGAAAGTGAGTTTTTATGGTTTTGGGTTCCACTTATTGTTAAGGCCTCTGTTGAAAATTCAGACTACACCAGTGAGTCTGGAATGTTGAATTTGGTCTAGTAGCATAGTTGGATTATTTTTGCGGGATCTCGATGGAATCCTGAGGGTCTCAAAACTATTTTGATACAATTTCTGCTATGCATAGATGAATCTGGTGCAACCGCTTAAGCGGACCTTTAGTCTCCTAAGCGGTGCCACTTAAGCAGACAAATGACAACTTTAGTGGAGCCTAGCTTGCTGAACCGATGTCTCTTAAGTGACAGATGTATCACTTTAGTGGCTTGATGGACGCTCAAGCGACAGTCCGTGTGGCAAGTGATGACCATTTATGTGGTAGTCTAGCCGCTTAAGCGGTGATCACTTAAGTGATCAGTTGACCGCTTATTTAGTGACCACTTTATATAAATTCCCCTTTTCGGCCCTTTTCACCATTTTAAGCTTTGGAAATATGGTTTTGGGAGAGTCTAAAAGAATTTTTCATCAACTTTGATTTGGGTAAGTTTCTAAACTCATTTTTATCCATTACCCATTGATTATATTGCAAAATCATAGTCAAAGCTTGAATTTTTAAACTTGCAATTTTGGGTTTTACCCGATAAAGTGAAAAATTAGTATTTTGATGAATTCTAACTCGATTTAAATTCAGTTTCTGGTATGATTTCAGATTTAGAACCCTTAAACTATGGGTAAACTGATTCTTCAATAAAATTCCATTTTTTCCTTGAGGGCTTGGGGTTGATTTTCAGATAGTATTTTTGGAATCAGATATGAAATATAGCAATATGGGTATCATTTTTTTCCTTTTCTCATATACATCTCATATTTGAATAGATTAGGCTCGTTTGGAGGCAATACAAAAGGGGAAAGCTTAGATCTGATCCATTCGACTTTGGATTTTCTTCTTGAATCTTCTCTTAAGGCAAGTTGAGGCTCCCTTTGACCCTCTTTCAAAGTTTCTATGTGTTAGTTGTGTGTACTAGGAGTAATGGGAAAGGGGGTCTCGTATAGGTGATGTGACAAGAATCTATGTAGGTACCGATGTTACTTGATGGGTTAAATTAAGATAATTTCCTATTTTGTCTTATTTTCCTCTACTTGCTAACATGATTGAGTTGAATTTCTATTGAAACATGATTTATTGAAACTGCTAGCTAATGAGAAAACTCCATTTACTATGGTTGAGCAATAATTTAGGGTTGATATCTGATTTAGCTTTAGATATGGAATGCCTTGATATTATTGATTAACTATTGTTTTGGGATCAGAGTTGCATTCCTACATATTGTCATGCATTGCATTTCATATGAGATTGGAGTGCACGTCTGTACATTGATTATACATACATATTGGGGTTGGAGTGAATGCCTGCACATGATTTATATTATATTTTAGGGTCGGAGTGCATGCCTGCACATATTCTATATTAGGATTAGAGTGTACGCCTGCACAGTAAATAGACCTTGTGAGTCCCTCATAGGTCCCTACCTAGAAGCCATTGCTCAGTGGGTGTGTGCAAAATATATTCATTGCATCACATCTATTCATTAAAAAAGTTGGGTGGGATAAGTTATAAATGTTGGTTGTATTATGTATTTAGTATTTTGAACATCTTTCACCTATTTGCACTGTATTGAGATCCTCTCTCTTTGACTATTTACTAATATTCTTATAACTATTTCGGTTGGGTCACCCTGCTAGATCAGGGTGGCATATTTTACTAATTGCAAGTATATGGTTAGTTTCAGGGTGATTGTCATGATATCGCTTGTCATCTATTTGAATTAGGGTCAGTCGAGGATGCTTGCTGAGTACAACTCTTCGTACTCATCCTTGCTTTTTTTCATTTTCTGCACCTTTCGTGCAGGTTTTAAGTCGGTGGTCCCCATGCAGTGATCCAACATTGATTTGGCATTGCTTCTATTGAGAGTCTAAGATAGTAGCTGATGGTTCCAGATTCACCTAGACTCTTCTCTTTATCCTAGTATATTTGCATTTTTTTTGCATTCCAGAAATTTAAGGACTATTTTATTGTATTTTCTATCTTTAGTGGCTTGTATGAAGTGACAACCACACCTGGGATATATTTCTGAAGTTGACATCTTATTTTTCTTGTATTTGAGGTTATTTCAGGGTTTACTTGTTTCTATTTCCTTCTGGTTTCATTACTTTTGGGTTATTTTCTTGGATTGGATTTTTAGGCTTACCTATCATGGTGGGTTTGATGGTGCCATCATAGTCCCATTTTGGGTCATGATAGAAGGTATCAGAGTCCCAGGTTCATTTGTCTCACAAGTACAAGCCAAATCTAGTAGAGTCTTGCGGATCGGTGCAGACATACCTATTATCTAACTTCAAGAGGCTATGGGACTCTAGGAAAAACTTTTTCTTTCTTCTTTCTTATTGTACTACTTGGATTCCTAAACTTGAAATATTGAGATTTTGTTTTATTCTATCCTAGATGGTGAGGACTCGTACATCCTTTGACAGAGATCAGGAACTCGCTCCAGTCCTGGTGCCGGTTACCCATGCTCAGGCATACGGATGGGGTAGAAGACACGATGGAGGTCGTGGCAGAGTCTGCGATAAATGGAGAGTTCATGCGGTTTCGTAGATTTGTATTAGGGAGGAGTCCCCTGATGTAACAACCATAGTTGTAATTTTTAGCTTTTGATGTGTTTTGACTGTTTTTCCCTTCCATATAGTTGCTATATGCTATTTAGGAGTTGTGGAGATGGTTGGAATGGTCACCGAACCATTCGAGAGTGATTTGAGTGAGTTTGAGGTTTTTAGAGGCATTGAAAATGCTTAGTTTGACTTTGGTCAACATTTTAAGATCTAAGCGTCTGATGGTGATTCTGTCAGTTCCATTAGATTCGAAATGCCGATTATGCTTAGTAGCGTGGTTAGTTCAAATTTCGAGCCTTTAAATATCGTTCTAGCCTCTTATGGGAGAAACTAGTGAAATAACTTAAAAAGGGGTCCCCGGGGGTTAACTTGTTGAATATGACCTTTTTTGATAAATTTGATGGTTCAGTTGAGTCCTAACGTCAAAATTAACCTAGTAATATTATTGGATTATTTTTACAGGCTCTCGATCAAATTCTGATTGTCTTTTCGGAGGTTTTACTTGGTTAAAATCCCAGCTTTGCTGGTTCTGGTGCAACCATTTTAGCGGTCACTTGGTTGCCTTAGCAGTGTCACTTAGGCGGACCAAGGAACCCCTTAGCAGAAGCCCAACCTTTCTAGCATCACCGTCTTAGCGATGTTTCTTTTGCCTTGATAATGTCTGCTTAGAGGAAGAAGTGTCGTCTTAGCTGTTATCTACGTGGCAAGGGATTACCGCCTTAGTGGTAGTCTGGCCGCCCATGTGACGTCGCTTAGGCGACCGTTTCACTGCCTACCGATGTCGATGGATTAAAATATCATTTTTCTTCTCTTTTATTCCATCCTTCCATTTTCAAACTTTGAGAGCTTGGTTCTTGGCAATTTCAAAGAGAAATTTCATCAGTCTTGCGTGGGTAAATTTTAAACTCATATTTTCATCATTTTCCATTGATTCTATCTTCAAACAACTTTAAAACTATGATTTCAAACTTGAATTTTGGGGTACCCGATAAGGTTTAAAATTGGGTTTTCTTTGATTTCAAGTCCGATTTTAACTCATTTTTAGTTGGATTTTTAGATTTAGACACCTTTTGGTATGGAGATCATGATTCTTAAACAAAATTCCATATTTACCCTTTTTCGATTTTGAGCCGATTTCTAAACTATTTTTGGACCCGAAAAGAAAGTAGCTAATATGGGTATTGTTAGATTCCTTTTGACATGTAAATTATATTTTTGATAGATTTGGTCTGATTCAAGGCTGCTTATAAAGAAAAGGCTCCGTGTTGAAGGATTCAGGCTAGAGATTCGACAATTTGTGGTAGGTTATGACTTAACTTTCTTCAGACTGGGCAGGGTAGTTGTTGCGCACCATTTTTCTCGCGAAAAGCAGAAGTCGACCTGACAACTCTCTTTAGGATGATTTAAGAGAGAAGAGTCGCTACCTAACGAATTAAGACGTTAGGGTACCATTCTAAACTAATTGCGAATTATTTTATTAATTAATCTAGATCACCAGAAATTCGGGTAAGGGTTCAAATTACCTCGAAAGGAAGGTGTTAGACACTTTTCGAGGTCCACAAAGATGGGTCCCAGCTGAATTCATTTATTACGTGGGGGATTTACGTGATGAACAAAGGTCAATTGATTTTAAATCTAAAACACATATGTGATCAACTTAAAAATTTTATTTTAAGAAAAAATAAATGAATTAGCAAGAAAAATTATAATCATGTGATGCACAATTGAATATGCAAAGTTAATAATTAAGACGATTTGGCAAAAGGCATGCGAACTACGAACGTAGATTTAAACAACAAAGTGATTAGTCAAGAAAATTCTTATTTAAGAAAAAAACAAATAAATAAGCAAGACAAACATCAATTATTACCTAATTAATACTAATCTAGGTGATAAAAATGGTTAACATACGAATTTAATTATTATTTAACGTTAAGCAAAACTAGAATTGATTATTACTTAATATACCAATTTAAATAATTAAGTGATGAAATCAAATATTTTATAAAACAAATAAATAACTTTGGCGAAAATTCAATTCAACCTAATTAATATGAAACTAGGTGATTGAGTAGTTAAGCGTGCAAACTTGTTAATTAAAGAAAGGACGTGGAAATTACATAAAACATGAAGGATATTAGATAGATAATTAAGATGAATATATAGGGAAATCAGCTAATTAATAACCTAAAATAAACTAAACTACCCTAAACAAATAAAAAAAATAAAGATAACATAGTAATAACTTGATTTAATGGAGTAAAAATTTCAAGATTTAAATAAATTCAAGAGAGTTTTTGTTTTTCTTAGAAGAAATATTTGTTGCTTTATAGGAAGATGTCACGATATTAATAATCGTGCTCATTTGACCTTAGCAACATTTTTAATTGGAGGTCGGTCTTAAGTCATAAAATAGTAATATTATAGTTTTTAAAAGACAAGTGAAAATTTTGAGTTTTAGAATATATACACATAAGAATATTTACGTATAGATACACATAATCTCCATTTTGAAAAAAAAACTTTGGTAAGTGTTACTCCCGGGGACGCGTCGGCTTAATTTAAAAATTGAGAATTAGACCTCGTAATTCATTTTTTACTTTTTCGCTAACTATAGGTTAGGAGATAGTAATTTACATAATTTGAAATGATAGTGTTATGTCTGATCCAAATAGTGTAAAATAGGATGGGACAGTGACATCGTATAAAGAAATGCAAGTAACTTTTGAAAAATGAATCTGTGTTCAAAGCATTTTAGATAAAAATAAAGGAAGGAGTAAGAATCTGAGAGTGGCAGAAATAAAAAGGAAACACATAGCACATAATTCCCAACCCCCCGGGTATCCCCTTATTTCATTATATAAGCAATGTTTATACAATAGTTGTTACATAGCCAAATAGATAAAAATAAATGACATCATGTACTAAGTAAGATGTCTGCCAACCCTTTACAAAAACCCAACCCAGGTAAGCTCTTCCACACGTCCCAACACAATACTCAAAATTCAAACACCATAGAGACAAAACCAAGCCAATTGTATACATGTCAAATATAGGTCTAAATATACCGCACATAATAAGGAGTATAAAGTACCTAGTTCAAGAAATTATCTATAGGCATTGAGGTTTGGGAATTCCCATATCAAAGACAGCATCACCCAAAGTAACACAAGATATTTATTCTTAAAATACAGTACACGAACTTATACTAGATATCACACTCCATATGCATAGTAACATGTATAAACAACTTGAGATAAGAAGGATTTAACATGAAGGTTTCACTTATATCCATATTATCTAAACATTCATCAAACATGTGTAGAAATGTTTAAACCCAAGAAACAGAGAGAATTTAGAAAAATGACCAGCAATTTGAACATCACCAAGCAAATCAGTTTCTATAGGAGTTATTTCTACACATAACGAATTAGAGGAATGAAAACAAATGCAAGTCTAGTAGCGTACCTATTCGATTCCATTAAAGAATGCTTAGAGTATTCAAAATCAAATATGTATGAACTAAAGAAGGATCTTAAACTATAGAGAGCTACACCTATGAATTGAAATTACTTTGATAGAACACTAACTAGTTAATAGTAAAAGCAATAAGAGAAATTAAAAATCATCCTTTCCTTCCCCCACAATATGAGAGCTATTGGGCTTTAGGCTCATTTCCCTGCTTGGGAGATTTCACTGTTAAGGAATTTGTCTTAGACCAAAAATCCTAGTAAACTGCCTCGGATGATAATTCTGACAGTGCTTTCAGCTCTGAAACATTGGTTTTAGGCTACGGGGACCTTTGGTTTGGGTCGTGAAGCTTCTAGACTCATTTTGGACTATTGGGTAGATTTGATGAAAAATGAAACTATGGGTGTGGGGCCCACTTTTAATCGAAACAATCTCTGTTAGAAATTTTGATGGTTCCATTGAGTCTGAAATATCAAATTTGGTACGGTAGCATAGTTTGTTTAGGCACATGGGGTTTTGAATGAACCTCAAGCACCCGATCGAAGCCCATTGGACTTAGCATTTTTGCTGGTTTTCCAATAGCTGGTGCAGGGGTATTTTACCCTTCGCGTTCGCAAGGGGTAGGTCACGTTCACGAAGGGTAAAGACTTTGACCATCATGTTTGAGAGCCTAGGCATCGCGTTGCGATGCTTTACCCCGATAGCCTTCACTTTAGCGGCTTGTCGCCCACGTTCGTGAAAAGTATTTCTCTTGTCTCTGGAGTTCATGGCCAGGGACCCTCACCATCGTGATGGGTAATCCCTGGTCCTATGTATTGCTGAAATCTGCAATTTTCACCCTTTTTCGCCATTTTTGAGACCTAGGAGCTCAAGGGAGAGTGGGAATCGATCAATTGGAGATGGGAATGTGTAGAGGATGTTGAGATGATCATTTTCCATTAATTCCTTCATAAGTTTTTGTCCTAAATCTTCTGTTTAATTCTTGTTTTCTCTTTTATTTTCATTATCTCTCATGGTTGATTTGAGCCCCGATTGGTGCTCCATTTGTACTCAAATTTTAAGCATGCATTCCTTTTCCTTTGAGGGACCTCGTGACGGATTCAATTTTGGGATTTCATTAGCGGGCCCCATGATCCCATTTTGACCCAATTTTAGGCCTGGAGTTTTATATTGCAATATGAGTATGGTTTTACTCCTATTAATGTATAGAGTATTATTTTTGATAGCATGGAAACATTTTGGGATCGTGGAGCAAGGACGAGTGGTTTGTGGATGGTTCGAGATTTTGGTTCAGTAACGAGGTAGGATTCGATCTACTTTTCTCTACGAGATTGTATATTTTATAAATTGCATGCTAAGTAGGGGTTATAGGAGGAGATTATGACTAGTATATCATGAATTAACCTATTTAGGGGATTTAGGATAGAAATATGACCCGAATCTAAGCCTAGAATATCCATTATGGTCGTAGGATCCTATTACACTTAATTATATGCTTGTTTGTCCTTAGATTGATATTAAGGATCCCTTAGTATGAGACTTATGATATTATCTAGTGATTTAGACCAAATTCCCCTATTAGCTCCTTCTAGTAGCTGTGTGCCCTAATTTACCATAGTTTCCCGGATCATGGTGCTTTTAGCATGCTAGTTATGTATTGTTGGGCCCAAGGCCGTGGTTACGATATCAGTTTGACAATAGGTTAGTATTCTACCCTTTGAAAGGGCATGATTCTAGTTTATAGATGCCCAGACATTTATGGTTGTATTATTTAGATACTAGTGATGGCATGCATACTTTTAGGCGCATTTATGCTCACTTAGTGGTACAATTCCAACAAAAACCTTGATTTTACTACTGTTTTCTAAAAAGAAATTTATTCCCACTTTTCACTTTTAAAGTGGATTCTTTTATAATGGGAAGCATACCACCTTATTTAATGAATCATGAGCTTTTGGAACTAAATATGCTATTTTGGAAATTCGATCAAGGTTGATTCCGGTCCATTATTAATCCACTATTTAACTACTACTATTTACTTCGATCGAGGGAGATTCTGACCCTTTCTATATTATTATGCTGATTTAGTCCCGAACCTGATCTCGGGCGATGGATTTATAAATTTATACTCTTTTAATCTCGATTCAAGTTGAGCACTTATTATACTTTATATATCTCTCCGGTACTGAATGGAGTAGATTGATTCTGATAGTTACTGGAAGTCCTGATTTAAGACTAGGCAGTGTATACAGATATCCCGAGTCCCCTATGGACCCCTTTGTTTGTGAGCCGCAGTACCGGAGAAGGTTGGTTGTCGTAGGTCCTACCTTTGTGAGCTACTGATCTGGAAGAGGTGTATACACTTAGTACATTATAGTACTTGATTGGTTGATGGTACTGGACCACACTTGCATTTATTTATTCATATGCATCGTCTATCACCAGTATAATTATTTGGCGCTTATATCTACCAGTCTTATGGGGGGCTATTAGGTATAAGCTATGATTACTATATTCTGAGTGCTTGCTTGAACCTTTCGGGCTTATGAGGGCCCGGTTAGGTTATTGTTTATCCAGACTAGCCAGTTACTTTATTGTTATAACTATTATGGTTAGTTCGTGGAAGGATGATTATGAACTGGTACCCGAGATTGTCGATATGTTTCTGATCTCTTTTCTCTATTGTAGTGAGATACGTTATTGTTAGATTATCTCATGATTAGTCTCATTTTGGCTAGAGACTTCGATTATGCTAGTATTAGCCTTCCTTGTTGGTTATGACCCTCTAGATGTTAGGTTGGCTCCCTCAGGATATTACCTTTGGGTTTAGTCCTATAAATATACATATGGTATTACTGTATATTCCTCTCTTTCCTTATATATTAATATTGTATATGTATCCTTTGGCCTTGTATTACTACTATATATCCTTCTTTCACTCTTTAGTTGCATATTAGCTAGTGATATATGGTATTGCACTTTAGTTCCCGAATACTATTAGAATAGGATAGTTTATCCTTATTGCTCCATTAGCATTGTTATGTTTAGTTTCTTGGATAGCTGCATGTAGTCATATTCATGCTTTACATGTTATTTATGCTTACATTATCTTTGGAGCTTAGTCGGTCGATGTCTACTGAGTACTACGTGTTTGGTACTCATACTACACTTCTGCAGCCTACAGATCATAGTATGAGTTCTTGCCGTTGATGTATGCATCATGTAGAGCAGCCATGGATCAGAGATTTGGGGTGAGCTCCTGACATTTGAAGTATTCCTGCTCTTTCTCATATTGTTAGTTTGATCTCTATTTTGTATTTCAGAGATGGATTTGTATATATTTACTCTGTATTTCACCTTGTACTCCTGTTGTATTAGAAGCTCTTGTACCGACTTCACTACGTTTTGAGGATATGTTTACTTCCTTCTTTACTTATTTCTTATTTTTAGTTAGTATTGCTTATGCTTTTATTATTAGTCCGTTACTAGTTGTTCCAGATTATGGGTTGGCTTACCTACGGGTGGGTTTTTGTAGGTGCCATCATGACCTGAGAAATCGGGTCGTGAGATCCATACACCGACAGAAATACATCAAAGAATAGCTAAAGAAATTTGAAATGGATGGGGCCAAGACAAATAACACTTCTATTGCCACTCCCACAAAGCTTGACAAAGATGAAGCAGGTGTATCTGTTGTTGAGAATAAATATAGAGGAATGATAGGCTCCTTGCTATATCTTACTATAAGTAGACTAGCATTGTGTATAGTGTGGGCGTATGTGCTAGGTTTCAATCTTCTCCTAAGGAATCTCACTTGAAGGTTGTATAAAGGATCCTAAGGTATCTCAAAAGTACTCAAGGGTTGGTTCTTTAGTACCTTGTTGGTGACTCATTTGATCTTATTGGTTATGCTGATGCTGATTATGCTGGATACTTAGTGGATAGAAAAATTACTTCTAGAATGGCACACTTCTTAGGGCCTTGTCTTATCTCTTAGGCAACAAAGAAATAAAATTTAGTAGCACTCTTAACTACTAAGGCTGAATATGTAGTTGCTGCCTCTTGTTGCTCTCAATTGCTCTGGATAAAACAACAAGTCAGTGACTATGGTATCAAATATTCCTATCTTATGTGATAATACTTGTGCAGTCAAGATGGCAAAGAATCCAGTCCAGCACAAAAGAACTAAGCACATTGATGTGAGACATCACTTTCTCAGAGATTGTGTAGAAAAGGGTTGATTGAGATGGTGTCTTATGGAACTGATGAACAGGTTGCACATATCTTTACAAAAGCCTTGGGTAGAAACCATTTTGAGAAAAATAGATTAGCTATCCGGCTGATCAACCAACTCTAACAAAATGAAAGATGTTGCTTCTCTCAATGATTGACTAGAAATCAAGGTATGGATGATGTTTGTTAAGTAACAGATATTACAATTAACTCAGTTCTTGTTCCTTCACAGGATCACATCCATAAATTGAGAGTTCATCTCCAGGACCTGATGATATTATCTTATTTCTAAATGAAAATTCACCTACAAAGCAGACCTAATCCTTAAGTAAGATAAGCACATCCTTTACAAAGTATTCCTAAGTTAAGCGCAAGTGTAAAAAGAAATATTGTTTGTTATGATAACCTGATCCTCAGCTTCAAACCACTTATTCTAAATAAAACAAAATCCTCAGCGGGAAAATCAAATAATATGCCTTTTAATCATTATTCCCTCTTTTCAAACTGACAATCGTCACTTTAACCATCACAACACTTCAAAAAATTCCCTCTCTTTCAAAACTATCTATCTTCACGAAACCCTCACCAAAAAATTCCTTGATCTATTACTAATTTTTTCTCTCAAAACCTCAACAAACTTCATCAATTGCATCCTCTAAACCATTATCTTCATCCACAAAGACTAATGCTTCCTCATTCTATTCTCTTATAGATTACTCAGATGATGAGGATTTTTCCTCATTTACTGGTGCACCAACACAATGGGAATCAAGGTCACCATCCTACTCACCATATCTTTCTTTCACTCGTTTTAGATCACTATCTCCCATTGCATTCCTAAAACCTTTATCTCCTCAAGCTCAAAAATCTAATTCCCTGAACTATTCTTGGAGTTTGGATGAAGTAAACACTGTTTCTTCTTCCTCTCAAGCCCCTTAGTCTCCTTTTTCTAATGAGAAAGAAGTTGACAGTAATGGATATATTCTTATTTCCCCTAACTACACAAAATGAGTATCATCCGCCATTCCAGGGTACAAAAAGAGTGTTGCTCATAAACCCAATCCCATCACTAAATCCAAGTCTACACCATAACCTAAACCCTCATTCTCCTTGCCACCAAGAATCTAACATAAGGAAAAAGGCTATAGAAGTAAGGGATGTTGAAGAAACCAAGAGAGCTAGAGTGGCTAGAGGGAAGAAAAAGATTGGTGATGATGATGAACCCATTGATGTTGAAGAAGAGGAGGAGAAGGTTGAAGAAAAAGAAGATGCTCCCTCTCAAAAATGGAAAATAAACAAGAACTATGAAAAGTTCTTGAGACTGGGTCCCAGTGGCTATTACTCTACTCAACTCAACCTGAAGGGTAGAGTTATTGATGATAAGGTAATTGACAATCCTTTTATCTAGCATTTGCTTGGTAGGCTTAGGTTTCAAGGTTGGGAACATTTGTTTAAGATGAAAAATCCTATTCTGTTTAAGAGAGAGGTGATAGAATTTTATGCAATGATAGAATTTTATGCAAACTTGAAGATATTAGAGGGGTGGTGGTGAGTACCAATGTTAGTGGAGTGGAGATTATTTTTGACCCTTTTAAATTAGGAGAAATTCTAAATATTCCTGCAAAGGGGTTAGATAAGTATGTGTGAAAGATAGATGGGGGCTATTTGCTGATAGGAAAGTTCTCTGAGGAGAAAGAAAAGAAGAAGCCCAGGAAGGTGTTAAAGGGAGAGATGTCTCTATTTCACAAACTCTTGTTTGAAATTATGAACAAGGAGATACTGCCAAGGAGAGGAAGAAGACATGAGGGTAGTTTCAGGGATCTGGAGATCATACATGCCCTGGATATGGATGAGAAGGTAAACCTTCCAGAACTTATGATCAAACATATGAAGAGAGTTACATCCCAAAGACTGGTCCTCATGGTCTAGCCTATGGATATCTACTCTTTATAGCCTTTAAGAGATTTGGGGTACCCTTGGGGAAGGGAATAACAGCCACAAGGAGTGACAGGATCACTAACTCAACCTTGGATGAATGTGACTACTTACTTGAGAAGCCTATTGGGAAGAGGAGCTCAATCCCTATGAATCAGATGTTGCTAGATTTAGAGGCTGAAAATAAGAAGATTGTTCAATTGAAGAAAGAGAATGATGGTCTGAAAGAGTGTCTTGCAAGCTCACAAGCTCAAGTGGACACCCTGAAAACTGAGATGATGATGCAGCAGAGCAAGCACTTTGAAAACATCCAGTCCCTCATGGATCTTCTTTCCAATTCCAAGCCTCCCTCCTCATCCTCCTAAGCGCCTATTGATTCAGCCCCTTATTACTTTTGATCCTTAATTTTGATGGTTCTAATGAAAAATAATGTTTTTTTAATATTTTGTAACTAATTTTTGGATATTTTGTTTTGAGCCAATGGTTGGCTTAATTTGTGCTTATCTTACTCATATTGCTGCATTATATTTGTTTCCCTTGCTTGAGAATTACTGTCATTTGAATAGATAATATCCTCAGTATTTAAGAGAGGGGTGTCTCTTGATTGTGGCTCTTTTGCCTCAATGTCCTTGAGTTTTTACATGTTATAATCTATATTTAGCATACATTTGTCTTGATCTTATTTTTAATGATGTCCAAAGGGGGTATAAGTCTGAAAATTGTTAAGTAAATTGTTAAGTCTTGTTGTCTTGCTCTTGATCTTAATATAGCAGTGTGAAGTGGTAGTGATGAAAGTATGGTTCTTGTTCTTGTTATGAAAGTCCACTTCTTGTTCTTGTTTTTGTGGTAGTGCAATGATGAACCATTAGAAGGTGTCATGAGTTAGAAGATGTCATCAGTTGTAGTCACACTGGAAAGACTTACACAAAAAGAGATATAGGTTTGCCATCATCAAAAGGGGGGAAATTGAAGACTCCTTTTAGCACAAGTTTTTATGTTAGGCAAATCCTATTTTTGATATAAGTCTGTTTATGGATAGAAATCTATTTATGGTATAAAGCTTGTCCATATTAGACAAGGAAAAGTTGTATCCTTGACTTATAAGGAAAGGTTTTTGTTGTCGGCATCCCTATATGTCTAGGACATCATGGAGCATCTATATAAGGAGAAGAGCAACACAGTTTTGAAGCACCTATTGTATAAGCAAAGAAGGCTTTATTGTCAAGCAGTAGGAGATCATAACAAGCATATACGAAGTCATCCATTGAAGGCAAATAATAGTTGAGTTTTTTTTTAATTAGTGAGAGTTTGTTCTTGTGATAACTGAGTATTGTTAGAGTCTAGCTATTTAGTTATGGCTTAGTTATTGTGATAGTCGTTGAGATTTCATTGGTGAGGCTTGTAAAGAGAAGTAGATTTTGCTTCTTGGAGAGTTGTTATTTGAAACAGTTATAGTTAACTCTTTGAGTCTAGATGCTAGAGGTAGTTCTTTTGATTATTAAGTTGTAATCACAAAACTTGTTTGATTTAGTGAATTTGAGCTCATGGTGGTTACTCCCTGAGAAAGAATGTTTTTCCACGTAAATTGATTGTGAATTTAAAGTTTTTCCACGTAAATTGATTGTGAATTTACTTATAGCTCAAGTGATATCTGCTAAGGACCTGGTTCCTGATAAAAGTAGTTGGCACTAGTTTCTTCAGGTCTTTTCCTGGATCCCACGCATAATAGAGGCTTTTTATTGTTGTCTCAGTATAATTATTGTTTTTTTTTTGTCGAATTCTTACAACTACCCACCTATGAATAATAAAAATCCAATGAAACCGGCATTAGCAACATTGGTTTCTGGGAACAAAACTTCATTTTATGGATGTGCTTTCTCTGCTTTGCAAGATAATTTATTGGATGATAATGGAAAACATTATTTTAAGATTTTTGCATGTCTTTTGATGTTAGTATTTATCGGTAAATACTTATATACATACAATATTTACATAAAATTAAGCGATTTAATTTAATCGTAGCAACTAAAACTTAAAACTAAGCTACACACCACTTAATCATAATTATGAAATAAATGTGCATATAAAAAAGATCAATATCATGTATTCACTTAATCTCTTTCAATAATTAACCCTCCACTAATTGGATCAGCAGAGTAAATATGGAAAAAAGTAATAAAACTCTCTTTATTTAGTTTATGTGAGGCGTTTGACTAAGCAAATAAATAATTTAACTGACTTTAACTCTTAAATATGTCTCGATATTTACGTGACTATAAAATCATGTATAAAAAATTGTTAATTTTTGGAACAAATTAAAAAGTATTTTAATTTTTTTGAAAAACATTAATGCTTTAGCTAATCCCTAATTACTGCAAATCTTTTCTTTAGATATGTATGAACACTCTCTTGTTAAGATTTATGTCCACTTTGTTATTGGAGTTGTGGACAATTTTACGGTCAAAATGATTTATACATACAAACAAAAGAAGGTTGCAAAAACAAAGTTTACAGGTTATTTATAGTATTTATCTTTTTGACAACTAATGAACTAAAATACATACATAGACCTTGGATACCTCTACCTTTTCAGTTAGAGGCTCATGTAGAGTTTCACCTTAAATCTTGTCTTCGTATAAGAAAAATTCAGTTGCCTTTAGATTAACGTGAGGTTAAAAACTATATTATTTTTTCTATTTTTTTTTCACTCTATGTGCAGTATCTGTATTAAGTCCGACGAAATTCAAATTTGTGTCCAAAAATCTCATGTAAAGTGCTCCGTAATAAAAGAGACAAGAACTCTCAAGATTTTCATGTTTGAGATTGTGAATGATGTCCAACTTACAAATCAATGGCTGATAAAATATTAAAGACATTTCTATAGCTAGGTAATGAGATTTAAATTAGTCAGGGTCCCTTGAATTATGTGATATTTCATACCGAGTAAATTGATACTAAGCCTTCCCTTATTACTATGACTACACAAAGTTCTGATTCTAGAAAAGAGGAAATAATGACTACACATAATGTTTTTCTAAATTGTGGTCAATAAGCGGCAATTTCAAATCAAATCGAATCCAGGGATATGGTAGACAAAGTTTTATTCATTTGGGATGACAGTAAAGAAGTTGATAGATATGTTACCTTTACTATTACTTTACAAAACTGAACATGAGTTTTTCACATGAGCGGCATGTATCTAACTATATGTTTTCTTAATAAAATTTTATTATTACTTTACAGACCGTACATGAGATTTGCACGTCATAAATCTCCAGTTATTCAAATGACATGTATCTTACGATATGTTGTTTTAATAGGATTGTACAATATTGGTGAATGTTGGATCAATAGCACCAAGTTTTACAGGATTCATAATAACACAAGGAAGATCAAATCCAAATGACGAAAATGGATTTGTGTTCAAGAATTGCAAAGTGATTGGGACAGGCAAGGAATTCTTAGGAAGGGCATGGAGAGGTTATGCTAGAGTCCTATTTTATAAGACCTCCCTCTCCAGCATCATTGTTCCTAGAGGTTGGGATGCTAGGAATTTCAAAGGCCATGAGTAAGTCCAACCCCACAATTTTTTTTGGATAATCGTGGTGTCCACGTCAATGTGTGAGCATCAAATAGTTGTAAAGGGCATCAAATGATATGAGTGAAAACAAGAATTCAGGGCCAAAAGGCCTAAAGCATTATTGTTGTCATCCTATAAATTGAACTGTCTAGGTCTCCATTTCTGAAAAATATAGTTGCCTCCACAGCATAAGTTCCCAACTCCAAGAACTCAATTTCGTGCTGCCAAAATGGAATCTGAGGAAGATCAAGTCTTCTATCAACACCCGAAATGAAGAAAAGCCATTGTCCATTCTTGAATTCCATCAACAGATTCAATCTTGCAAATCCTTGTTATGCCATCAAAAGTCGTCACTTAAATCCCTGTTCTTCCATGAGAACCCGTCACTGAAATCCTTGCTCTGCCATCAGAACCTGAAGTAAAACAGGATTCATCAACTACGAGCTAAGAAGAGAAGAAGAAAGTAAGTGAAAGGATTAGATTGATCTACTCTACTTGAGACAAAAAACAATAATCGTTTCTGTACTCTGACTATTGGAGAATGAGTGCACTCGTCTCCCTTATATACATACTATGCTCTACACTATTTACAACTGTACATCATTAACTAATCAATCAACTAATCAGCTAATTCACTAACTAACTACTAATTAGTCTAAACAGTAAAACCGACTCTAACAAACTCTTAAATCAACTGTGCAATACAGTTAAGTCACAGCTCTTGTTCCATTACTCCCCCTCAAGCTGGCAGGTATGAATACATCTAAAACACCCAGCTTGGAAACTAAATACTCATGCTGTGATCTAAACAACCCTTTAGTCAAAATATCTGCTTGTTGTTCATGTGTTCTTAGAAATAATGGTTTGATTAATCCCATCTGAATCTTATCCCTAATGAAATGACAATCTATTTCAATGTGCTTTGTTCTCTCATGATATACTGGATTTGATGCTATTTGTAAGGCTGCCTTGCTGTCACAGTAAAGTTCCACTGGCAACTCCAGTTCCTCTCCTAATTCTTTGTACAATCTTGTGATCCACATTATCTCTGAAACTGTAGAAGCCATGCTCCTGTACTCTGACTCTGCTGAACTTCTTGAAATAATTGTTTGCTTCTTGGATTTACAAGATATCAAAGAATCACCATGTTTAACTAGAAAGCCTGTTACAGACCTCCTAGTGTTTGGGCATGCTGCCCAGTCAGCATCACAATATGCTGTCAACTTGTTATTTCTTCTGTTGCTCATCATTATTCCCATTGCAGGTTGTCTTCTTATATACCTTACTACCCTTAATGCTACTTTTATGTGAGATCTCTTTGGTTCTTGCAAGAACTGAATTAATGTCTGCACTGCAAAACATATTTCAAAACATATTTCTGGTCTTGTTAAAGTCAAGTAAAGCAATCTACCAATCAGTCTCTGATATGATCCCATATCTTCTAATGATGGATCATCTTCTATTCCTGTTATTTCATCTATTTCTCTAGTAGTTAACTTCATGTTGTTGTCTAGTGGTGTCCAGGAGAGTTTAGCTCCAGTAAGGCTAACTTCTTCTATCATTTCTAGAGCATATTTTCTTTGATTCATCAATATTCCTCTATTAGACCTGCTGAATTCTATCCCTAGAAAGTATTTTAGAGTTTCTAGGTCCTTAATCTTGAACTTGACATGCAGATCTTTCTTGGTCTGTTCAATAAGCTTCAAGTCATTCCCTGTTATCAACATGTCATCAACATTTACCAAAATGACTACAATTTTCTCATGTTGTCTTCTTATGAACAATGAGTGGTCCAGTTTACTCTGCACAAATCTTGAAACAACCAATGGATCTGTGAGTTTCACATTCCATTGCCTGCTTGCTTGATTAAGGTCGTACAAGGATTTAACTAGCCTACAAACTAGGCCTTGAGACTCCCCCTGGCTAGAAAAGGATTTAACTAGCCTACAAACTAGGCCTTGAGACTCCCCCTGGCTAGAAAATCCTTTAGGCTAGGACATGTACACCTCATCAAAAAGATCACCTTGAAGAAAGGCATTATATACATCCATTTGATGTATATTCCATCCTGAGGCTGCAAAAATAGACAATACACTCCTGACAGTAACAATCTTCACCACAGGTGAAAAGATGTCTTGATAGTCAAAACCTTCTCTTTGATTGTAATTGGCAACCAATCTGGCTTTGTATCTTTCAACTTCACCATTAGCTTTAAACTTCACCTTGTAAACCCATTTACAATAAATAGTATGCTTACCTGAAGGTAGAGGAACCAATTTCCAAGTATGGTTGTCTTTAAGTGCAAGAATTTCCTCTTGCATAGCTTTGATTTACTTAGGATCAGAACAAGCATCACTATATGTCTTAGGCTAAGAAACACAAGAGAATCCATTCAAATAATGTCGATAATTAGGGGAAATGAGAGCATGACTCAACCCCTGAGAAAGTGGATATAGAGTCTTCTCAGAAACAATATTGGAGATGTAATCAGTCATCGAAGTAGGTTGTTTTCTAGTCCTTGTGGACTGTCTAGCAGCAGCTACAACAAGCACATCTACATTCACAGGAAGTATATCATCAACTGCAGGTACATGCTGTATTTCTGCAGGTAAGTTGTCAATAACTGGATCAACATTATGAGGATGCATAGATAACACTTCTTCAGCCTGTACTGATGATAACGCTCAAATACACCCTAGAATAGAATGTAAGCGGTTGTTAGCAATATAATTACCCAACTTAGAGTCGGGGTCGAATCCACGAGGAATGAATGCGCTAGCTTTCACCTCTAAGTGTCAGAAGCAACTAGTGCTAACGCGTGATGCTATGAAAATAATACATAAAAATAAATGGGGGTTATCATTTGTTGATTTGTAGCTATTTAGACTTTTGTAATTTGGGACACACAAGTTCAAAAGTAGAGAAGGAGAGTATAAATCAAGTGTATTACAGGACTTGGGGTTATGTCATCGTAAGAGTGAAATTGTGTATGGGTAATTTGAATAGTTGACTACATTTAACTACGAGCTATGGGTAGGTTATATTATAGGTGCTTGGTGTTGATTTGTCAACCAAACACCAAGGTTACAATTGGGTTCTTTCGAACACCTCAAAAGTGCATCTTATAATATAAATCCAATACCTCAATTAACATCCTTATGTCCAAGAGATGCTATTAAATGACACACATCAAGTTATTGTTCACTCCCATTCGTCACCCTTATCCCTTTTTTCAAGGATGATAAGAGTTCTATAATTAATTAGAGTTTGCAACCTCTAATTTGAATGAAAACATGGAATGGGATTTAAACCCATGGCAATTATTTAAATAAAAAGTCAAACAAACAAAACCCATACAATTATCACATATTATTCAAGCATAACCCCAAGTAGAGAATTTAGCTACTCATAGAAGAAGAGAGAAGAAAATCACCCAAATTCTCTTCCCAAATTTCCATTGCATCCAAGTGTTTACAAGAATTTGATCCAAACTAGACACAAAATGCAAGAATGTAACTTGTTTCTCCTTAGGGTTTCACTATCCTTTTCTATATCTTTCCAAAAATTCCCAATAATCCTTTTTTTAGAACTGGAAAAATCCATTTTATAGCCCAAAAAATTGCGTCCTTGGAAATTATACGAATGCCACCGCACCAGTCACCTGCTGGCGCAGGTGCCAGCGCAGATGCCCGACCTGCGCGCGCAGGAGACCAGCGCAGGTGGCACTGCCTTATGCTGCTTCATTGCTCGATTAGCCACCTGCGTGCGCAACCCATGACATGCGTGCGCAGGTGGCCCTTAATCTCCCCGGGTGTTAATTTAATCCTCCTTTCTTCACTTTTCGCATTCCCATTGACTCGGATGGTTAGCTCGGGCTCATATTCATCTACTACCTGCATACAAGAGTTGTATAACATGAGAATTTATATCGAATCAATGTAAATTACAAGATAATTTAAGCTCAAATGTATTAAGAATCGGGCAAAATGTCAACTTATCAACTCCCCCAAACTTAAACTATTGCTTGTCCTCAAGTAATCAAGAATGTTTAAAGTGAAAAGAAAAGGGTACTCTTAACCATGAAACAGCCATAAGGGACATCACTAAACAATTAAGCCTATAAAGTTCAATCGTTCCTTCCAACAAATCATGACAAACAAGCGAATCACGCTTTCCTTTTCACACGTCAATCTTCATCAACCAAGAGCATAAGAATTCAACAAGCAAACAATTTTCATGTTGGAATGCTTCTCAAGGTGTGATACAAGATTTTTCAAAAATTGTCTCATCTCCAATTTGCAATTTGTCTTGCTCATTTTCCCAAATTGAAGGTGGGACATCACTCTCCATTTCAAGGTATCCATGCCTCTCACTTGCAAAAGTTTTCTCCACTCTTACAAGATAATGTGATTCACTAGGGGCGTAAGGACAGAAAGAACTTTCGCTCACTCTCACAAAGAAATTCAAGTACCACACGTAGAACCATAGGCTTGCCTTTTATGTTATTCGCCACTAATGGGGACCAACAAGGTTTTAAGTCACCAAGGGCTTGTGGGCAATGATGAAGGTTAGGTTGAGAGAAAAGGTTTATGGATCAAGTGACTAGAATATTTCCCTAAACACAATTGCATTATCACTTCTTAGGCGCACTTTGTTCAAACTCTTCACCTTATTTGCCCTCGACTTAAACTATTGCTTGTCCTCAAGTAATCAAGAATGTTTAAAGTGAAAAGAAAAGGGTACTCTTAACCATGAAATAACCATAAGGGACATCACTAAACAATTAAACCTATAAAGTTCAATTGGTCCTTCCAACAAATCATAACAAACAAGCGAATCACGCATTTCTTTTCACACGTCAATCTTCATCAACCAAGAGCATAAGTTGACATTTGGCCCGATTCTTAATACATTTAAGCTTAAACTATCTTGTAATTTACATTGATTCGATATAAATTCTCATGTTATACAGCTCTTGTATACAGGTAGTGAATGAATACGAGCTCTAGCTAACCATGCGAGTCAATGGGAATGCAAAAAGTGAAGAAAGGAGGCTTAAATTAACACCCGAGAAGATTAAGGGCCACCTGCGCACGCATGTCATGGGCTGCGCACGCAGGTGGCTAATCGAGCAATGAAGTAGCACAAGACAGTACCACCTGCGCTGGTCTCCTACGCGCGCAGGTCAGGCATCTGCGCTGGCACCTGTGCCAGAAGGTGACTGGGCGGTGGCATTCGTGTAATTTCCAAGGACGCGATTTTTTGGGCTATAAAATGGATTTTTCCAGTTCTAAAACAGGGATTATTGGGCATATTTGGAAAGATATAGAAAAGGAGAGTGAAACCCTAAGGAGAAACAAGTTACATTCTTGCATTTTGTGACTATTTTGGATCAAATTCTTGTAAACACTTGGATGCAATGGAAGTTTGGGAAGAGAATTTGGGTGATTTTCTTCTCTCTTCTTCTATGAGTAGCTAAATTCTCTTCTTGGGGTTATGCTTGAATAAGATGAGATAATTCTGTGGGTTTTGTTAGTTTGAATTTTTATTTAAATAATTGCCATGGGTTTTAATCCCATTCCATGTTTTCATTCAAATTAGAGGTTGCAAACTCTAATTAATTATAGGACTCTTATCATCCTTGACAAAGGGGATAAGGGTGAGGAATAGGAGTGAACAATAACTTGATGTATGTCATTTAATAGCATCTCTTAGACATAAGGATGTTAATTGAGGTATTGGATTGGTTTTATAAGATGCACTTTTGAGGTGTTCGAAAGAACCCAATTGTGAAACCTTGGTGTTTGGTTGACAAATCAACACCAAGCACCTATAATCTAACCTACCCATAGCTCTTAGTTAAATGCAGTCAAATATTCAAATTACCCATACACAATTTCACTCTTACGATGGCATAACCTCAAGTCCTGTAATACACTTGATTTATACTCTACTTCTCTACTTTTGAACTTGTGTGTCCCAAATTACAAAAGTCTAAATAGCTACAAATCAACAAATGATAACCCCCCCCCCCCATTTATTTTTATGTATTATTTTCATAGCATCACGCGTTAACACTAGTTGCTTCTGACACTTAGAGGTGAAAGCTAGCACATTCATTCCTCGTGGATTTGACCCCGACTCTAAGTTGGGTAATTATATTGTTAACTACCGCTTACATTCTATTCTAGGGTGTATTTGAGCGTTATCAAAAATGGTGTCGTTGCCAGGGAGTTGATAAGTTGACATTTTGCCCGATTCTTAATACATTTGAGCTGAAATTATCTTGTAATTTACATTGATTCGATATAAATTCTCATGTTATACAGCTCTTGTATGCAGGTAGTGGATGAATACGAGCCCGAACTAACCATGCGAGTCAATGGGAATGCGAAAAGTGAAGAAAGGAGGCTTAAATTAACACCCGGGGAGATTAAGGGCCACCTGCACACGCATGTCATGGGTTGCACATGCATGTGGATAATCGAGCAATGAAGCAGCACAAGGAAGTGCCACCTACACTGGTCTCCTGCGCGCGTAGGTCAAGCATCTGCGCCAGCAGGTGACTGGTTCGGTGGCATTCGCGTAATTTCCAAACTTCCGCCAATTGAATGGTGAACCATTACGTGAGGCTTGGCAAAGTTTTAACATGAAATTGATGCAATGCCCGACTCACGAGGTTCCGTATAAGATGCTCCTCCAAATATTTTATCGAGCTTGAACAAAACGGTTGCCGACAATGCAGCCGACGGATCGTTGGTGAAATAAACTTTTGGTGTTGCATAGACACTATTGGACCAAGTCACTAAACAAAGTCTAGGTTGGCATACAAGAGATTCCGAGGTGGCCGTGGGGGCTCCCTCTGCATATTTTGTGAGCCAAGAGCAAATAAAGAA
Organism: Capsicum rhomboideum; assembly: GCA_031232105.1. NCBI lineage: Eukaryota > Viridiplantae > Streptophyta > Magnoliopsida > Solanales > Solanaceae > Capsicum > Capsicum rhomboideum. Next base: position 121,670,365 of record CP124711.1, read on the forward strand.
AAAAGAGGAGAGAGATGAGAGTATGGCCAAAATGATGACACAACTAGAGCTACTCACCAAGCATGTAATGGGGTCAACACCAAAGACGGTTAACGTCGTTGCTTCCAAGGGTGCTAAGCATTACGATAATGATGAAGCGGAGGTTCTTGATGAAGAAATCCAATTTATGTCGAACCAAACGGGGTGTTCCCGCCCAACCTATCAAAGGAAAGGCGGGAATCAAGGCTGGATGGATAAAGACCGTGATTGGAAAGATTGTGAGTGGAAGGATCGTGAGAGAGACTGAGATTGGAGGGATAAAGATAGAGACCATGATTGGCGAGATGCAAATTGAAACTATGATAGGTATGTTCCTCCGCATGATAGGTCCAATGGCAAAAAAGCAACCTCTATTGATCCGAAGAAATATAAGAATGAAGATGTGCTTGCTCGTATCCTCTTGGGAGTTGAAGGAAGCAATAATATGTTAAGGGAAATGAAAGGGGATTTGTCGCATCTCAACCAAACCGTCACCTCACACTCGGCTTCGATAAAACAACTTGAAACCCAAATGGGTCAACTCTCCTCCCAAATGAATGCAAGACAAAGAAGAGGACTCCCTAGTGACACGGTGGTTAATCCAAAAAATGACGGTCACGTCATGGCCATTGTTACTAGAAGTGGGAAAACCCTTGGAAATGATGTTGTAAATCTTGATGACAACTTTTGTGATAAGGGTGATGGAGGCCAAGTGAGCAAAACGAGAACTAGGCTTGATAATTCAAAAGATGAAACTCAAATGTCGCAAGAGCAAGGTGTTGACGGATTGAAAAAAGTGGAAGCGAAGGAGGTAAGTCCACAAGTGGTTGATTGTGGTAATGCAAAACCGAATGAAAACTCGGTTGTCTCTAAGCCACAAGTTAAAAACCCTCCTCCATTCCACAAAGGTTCAAGAAGAAAGAAGATGATTCAAAGTTCAAGAAATTCCTTTCTAAATTTAGCAACCTTTCGGTGAATATACCATTGTTGGAAGCCCTACAAGAGATGCCCGGGTATGCTAAGTTTATGAAAGAATTGGTAACAAAGAAAAGGATCATGGACTTCGAAACAATTGAAGTTACACATAACTGTAGTGCTATAATATCTAGTACGATGGTTGTGAAGAAGGATGATCCGAGGGCATTCACTATCCCATGTACTATTAGGGTGTATCAATTTAGGAAAGCCTTATGTGATCTTGGGGCAAGTATTAATTTGATGCCATTAGCCGTATTTTGAAAGTTAGGTTTAGGAGCCCCAACGCCAACAACAATGCAGCTATTGATGGTCGACCGCTCTATAAAAAGACCCGTGGGAGTGTTGTGTGATGTACTTGTGAAGGTGGATCGTTTCATCTTTTCGGCCAATTCTGTGATCTTGGACTGTGAAATTGACCACGAGGTCCCCATTATTCTTGGTAGACCATTCTTGGCTACCGGTCGAGCTTTAGTTGATGTTAAATGCTGTGAAATGAAATTTCGAGTAAACAATGAAGAGGTGTCATTCAATGTCTGTAAGTCCATGAAACAACCTATGGATTTACAAGTTGTCTCCGTAATCGATGTGGTTGATGATGTAGTGGCTAATACTACGGAGGCTGAATTTGTTAGAGAACCTTTGGTGGGGGTCTTGTGGAATATTGAAAGCGAAGGGAATGAAAGATATGACGAAGAAGTTGCATCGTTTGAAAGGTTTTGGGTCTTACCCGAAAAATCCTTGTAGGTTGGACCTTGACTTGAAAAATTGGGAAACTCCTCCCACAAAGCCTTCAATTGAAGATCCACCACAAATTGAGCTCAATCCATTGCCACCTCATCTTCAATATGTGTTCTTGGGAGAAGGTGAGACTCTACCCATTATTATCGCAAGAGACTTGTCATCTTGGCAAATTGAGGTGTTGAAATCGGTGGTGATTCGGTATATTCGAGCACTTGGATGAACTATAGCCGATATTATTGGAATTCCACCCGGCATATTCACTCACAAGATCAAGCTTGAGCCCGAGTTTGTAGCAAGTTTAGAAAACCAAAGAAGACTAAATCCTCCAATGCAAGAAGTTATGAAGAAGGAAATCATCAAGTGGCTTGACGCGGGGGTAGTTTATTCTATCTCAGATAGCACTTAGGTAAGTCCAATTCAATGTGTTCCTAAGAAAGGTGGTGTCACGGTAGTCCCAAACAAAAATAAATAATGATCTTATACCCGTCCGTCCGGTCACGGGTTGGAGAGTGTGTATTGATTATAGAAAGTTAAATTCATGGACCGAGAAGGATCACTTACCCATGCCCTTCATGGATCAAATGCTTGATAGGTTGGCGGGTAGGGGTTGGTATTGCTTCCTCGATGGATATTCAGGGTATAATCAAATCTCCATAGCTCCCGAAGATTAAGAAAAAACTCCCTTCACTTGTCCTTATGGAACTTTTGCCTTCAAGCGCATGCCCTTCGGGCTATGCAATGCACCGTGGTGTATGCTTTCTATCTTTTTGACATGGTAGAGAGTTCTATGGAGGTGTTTATGGATTATTTTTCAGTGGTTGGTGATACATTTGAAGATTGCCTTGAACATTTGGAGAAGGTGCTTGAAAGATGTGTGGCGAATAATCTTGTGTTGAATTGGGAGAAGTGACACTTTAGGGTTAAGGAGGGGATTGTTCTTGGACACAAAATATCGGGCCAAGGAATCCAAGTCGATCAAGCCAAGGTGGAAGTCATTGCTAAGCTACCACCTCCAATATCTGTCAAAGGGGTTCGGAGTTTCCTTGGCCATGCGGGTTTTTATAGGAGGTTCATTAAGGATTTCTCTAAAATTGCCCATCCGATGTGCAAACTCCTTGAGAAGGAGGTCAATTTTGAATTCAATGGAGAGTGTTTGAAGGCATTTAATTGACTTAAAGAGAAGCTTGTCTCAGCCCCGATTATAGTGACCCCAAATTGGTCACAACCATTTGAACTCATGTGTGATGCTAGTGGGCTGGCATTGGGAGCTGTGCTTGGACAACGAAAGGAGAAACTTTTTCATCCCATCTATTATGCTAGCAAGTCATTGAATGATGCTCAAAAGAACTACACTGTTACAGAACAAGAATTGCTAGCCGTGGTTTATGGATTTGAGAAATTTCGAGCTTATTTGTTAGGCACAAAGGTCATTGTGCACACCGATCATGTTGCTCTCTGGTATTTGATGGCAAAGAAAGAAGCAAAACCCCGACTGATAAGGTGGATTCTACTACTTCAGGAATTTGACTTTGAAGTGAAGGATTGAAAAGGGTGTGAAAACCAAGTAGCTGACCATCTATCACGTCTTGAGACAAATGAGAAAATTTGGGGAGATTTTGATCTTGATGATACATCCCCGGCAACGGCGCCATTATTGATAACTCTCAAATACACCCTAGAATAGAATGTAAGCGGTCGTTAGCAATATAATTACCCAACTTAGAGTCGGGGTCAAATCCACGAGGAATGAATGCGCTAGCTTTCACCTCTAAGTGTCAAAAACAACTAGTGCTAACGCGTGATGCTATGAAAATAATACATAAAAATAAATGGGGGGTTATCATTTGTTGATTTGTAGCTATTTAGACTTTTGTAATTTGGGACACACAAGTTCAAAAGTAGAGAAGGAGAGTATAAATCAAGTGTATTACAGGACTTGGGGTTATGCCATCGTAAGAGTGAAATTGTGTATGGGTAATTTGAATATTTGACTACATTTAACTAAGAGCTATGGGTAGGTTATATTATAGGTGCTTGGTGTTGATTTGTCAACCAAACACCAAGGTTTCACAATTGGGTTCTTTCGAACACCTCAAAAGTGCATCTTATAAAACCAATCCAATACCTCAATTAACATCATTATGTCTAAGAGATGCTATTAAATTAAACACATCAAGTTATTGTTCACTCTCAATCCTCACCCTTATCCCCTTTGTCAAGGATGATAAGAGTTCTATAATTAATTAGAGTTTGCAACCTCTAATTTGAATGAAAACATGGAATGGGATTAAAACCCATGGCAATTATTTAAATAAAAAGTCAAACAAACAAAACCCATACAATTATCACATCTTATTCAAGCATAACCCCAAGTAGAGAATTTAGCTACTCATAGAAGAAGAGAGAAGAAAATCACCCAAATTCTCTTCCCAAACTTCCATTGCATCCAAGTGTTTACAAGAATTTGATCCAAAATTGACACAAAATGCAAGAATGTAACTTGTTTCTCCTTAGGGTTTCACTCTCCTTTTCCTATATCTTTCCAAAAATGCCCAATAATCCTTTTTTTAGAATTGGAAAAATCCATTTTATAGCCCAAAAAATTGCGTCCTTGGAAATTACGCGAATGCCACCGCACCAGTCACCTGCTGGCGCAGGTGCAGCACAGATGCCTAACCTGCGCGCGTAGAAGACCAGCGAAGGTGGCACTGCCTTATGCTGCTTCATTGCTCGATTAGCCACCAGCATCCGCAGCCCATGACATGCGTGCGTAGGTGGCCTTTAATCTCCCCGGGTGTTAATTTAAGCCTCCTTTCTTCACTTTTCGCATTCCCATTGACTCGCATGGTTAGCTCGGGTTCGTATTCATCTGCTACCTGCATACAAGAGCTGTATAACATGAGAATTTATATCAAATCAATGTAAATTACAAGATAATTTAAGCTCAAATGTATTAAGAATCGGGCAAAATGTCAACTTATCAACTGACTCCTGGGAAGCAGTAATGAAAGGATCTGTAGAGAAATCCAGAAATATAGGACTAGAGAGTGACTTAGTTTGGAAAGGAAAAACATCTTACTTAAACAACACATCCCTAGATTAAAAAAAAAAGATTGAGTGATAAAACTATACATGACATAGCCTTTAGTGAAAGCAGAGTACCCCATATGGACTGCAGGGACTGCTCTTGCATCAAACTTATCTCTTGGAGGTAGCTTCTTGGCATAACATAAACATCCTATAGTTCTTAGATGAGTAAGAGAATGTTGATGACCATGGAACATTTCAAATGGAGTTTTTCCCTGCAATGTAGATGAAGGCAACCTGTTCATCATGTACACAGCCCCTAATATACAGTGTCCCCAAACTTTAAGAGTTATAGAACCCTGAAACCTGATTGCTCTGGCTATCTCTAAAATATATCTCTGCTTTCTCTCTATAACTCCATTTTGTTGTAGAGTGTAGGTATAAGTTCTTTGATGCACTATCCCATGTTGTAAGAACAAATTGTTACATTTTGTATTTACAAACTCAGTCCCATTGTCTGATCTCACCACTTTTACAGTTTTGTGAAACTGTGTTTGCACTAGCTGGATAAAATTCTTCAAAGTCACAACAACATCACTTTTCAACTTAAGTAGATAAACCCAAGTCATCCGAGAATGATCATCAACAAATTTAAAGAACAGTGTATAACCATCAAATGTTTGAACATGAAAAGGACCCCATACATCCAAGTGAAGTAAATAAAAAACAGCAGCAGATTTAGTCTCACTAAGAGGAAAGGGCATCCTAGTATGCTTAGCAAGAGGACATATGTCACAAGTATCTAAAGCTAGTTTACAATCATCAAGAGTAACATCAAGTAGCTTCTGTATAGCACCAACAGAGGCATGGCACATTCTTCTGTGCCATAGCAGAATATCAACCTTATTTATGGTAGCTATCAATCCCTTAACAGGCTGAGTATGGTGTCTTCCTTTTACTTTGTGTTTAAGCAGGTATAAGCCATCCTTTTCTTTACCAATCTACAACACCTTCCCACTTGAGAGGTCCTGGAATATACAGAAATCAGGAAAAAAGTTGACTGAGAAATTCAACTCTTTAGTTATCCTGGATACTGACATCAAATTATACCTAAAATTAGGTATATATAGCATATTTATAATAGTGTGAGCATTCATCACCTCACAACAACCAGTGTGAGACACATTGACCCCCCCCCCCCCCCCATTAGGTAGATGAACCTTTCTATCATTAGCATAGACTTGGGTTGTATCTAACAATTCTATATTAGATGACATATGGTTTGTTGCACCAGTGTCTATTGTCCATTCTGCCTTATTATCATTCACACAAGATGTAGAAGCAATACCTGTGTTTTCAACCTCTGTAACATAAGATGCAAAAGAGTTACCTCCCATGTTTTCAGCTTTAGATATGGATAGCTTGCTCATGCTTGCTGAGCTCTATCCTACTTGTTCTTTCTCAAGAAATTGCATCATTCTGTTGCAGTGATAAGGATTTTCCAGCATCTTCAGCATCCTATCATATTGAGGTTGAGTGTAGTGAGACATCTGTGAGCCTTGATAACTGTCAACTACAGCTGGCTTTCCTCTAGCATGTATATGTTCTGGAAACCTAGCAGCCTCTTCCTTAACATGATAGGCCTTGCCCCTAGCATCATCTCCTCTCATGTTGTATGGCTTGTTTCTAGGATCTCCTTCTCTCATATTAGAAGAATTAATAACTCCAGGCTTTTTTTTGGACTTGTAATCTGGAGGATAACTATGTAGTCTGAAGCAATCATCCATAATGTGTCCAGTCAATTTAATCTGGAGGATAACTATGTAGTCTGAAGCAATCATCCATAATGTGTCCAGTCAATTTACAGTACTCACACTTAGAATTCCAGTGAAGATTCCAATTCTTCTTATACTTGTTGGAATTGCTACAGTATTCACACTTGGAATTCCAGTGAAGATTCCAATTCTTCTTATACTTGTTGGAATTGCTACTTCTGTTGCTCATTAAAGCAGTCGTTTATGTAGTTTCAGTAGGTCCAATAGTGTGAGCAATAACTCTTTGGCTTTCCCTCTCAACCATTTTAGAGTATACCTGATTTACAGATAGAATTGGGGCTAACATGAGGATTTGACCTCGAACTTGTTCATACGACTCATTGAGTCCCATCAAAAACTGTAACAACTTCTGCCTCTTAACAAATTCCATAAATTCACGCGATTTCTCACCATCACAACCAGGGAATGGGGCTAAACAATCAAACTATGCCCAAAGTAAGCTCAATTTAGTGAAATATTCAGCAATGCTACCTGTACCTTGAGAGGTGGTTGCGATTTCGCAACGCAGCTGGAATATTCACGATCCATTGACTTTATCGAATCGTTCTTTGAGATCATTCCACACGGAGAATACATCTAAAGAGTATAAATTCCACTCAGCAACTCCTTCAAAACACAATTCATGATCCACGACAAGACGATTATGTTGCATCGCTCCCATAAATCGATCAAATTAGGACCAAAACTTGCTCTTCTGCATGTGCCATTGATGAATCCCAACTTGTTTCTTCCAAGTATGGCAATCTTCATCGATCGACTCAAAGTAGTTTTCAGATCCTGTTAGCTGTATAGAAATCAACAGCACTCTAGATGTATCTGACTGATTGAGATACAATTGATGATTATGACTCAATTTCTCCGGCAAAGTATTATCAACTTCCACCGCCATTGTTGTCTCAGCTTGCTTTCTTCAATTTTACCTTCAGATTAGCTCAACTTAGACCATATCAATGGTCGATAACTCTGATACCATGAAGTAAAACAGGATTCATCAACTACGAGCTAAGAAGAGAAGAAGAAAGTAAGTGAAAGGAACAGATTGATCCACTCTACTTGAGCCAAAAACAATAACCGTTCTGTACTCTGACTACTGGAGAATGAGTGCACTCTTCTCCCTTATATACATACTATGCTCTACACTATTGGCAATTGTAGATCATTAACTAATCAATCAACTAATCAGCTAATTCACTAACTAACTACTAATTAGTATAAACAGTAAAAACTGACTCTAGCAAACTCAACCAACTGTGCAATTCAGTTAAGTCACAACTCTTGTTCCATTAGAACCCCTCACAGCCTCACTGAAATCCCTGCTCTTCCATTAAGACTCATCACTGAAATCCTCTCGAGGCTTCCAGTGAAATCTCTCTTGAAATTCAGGTCTGCTTCTAAATCTTGAGTTCCTTTGATCTCCACCCCTGAATTTATCAAGAACCATCTTAGTGTATCCGTTGATAACAAAAATACACACACCACAACCTTGTGTTGACCCAATTCAGGTATATATATCTGGAGATGGATATCTATACTATCTTAAGAACTTTTCTCTTAGTTCCTTAATTAATGACTGTGTGACTGAGGAACATAACTTTGATTATCCCATTAATAAAACCCGCGAAGATGTTGTGTTGTGAGTTCAGTTAATGGATTGATTGGCTAATAATAAGGGATGGATGAACTATTATACTTGGCTTTTGGTGATGTCTTGGCCATGCACTCATTTCCTTCATAGTACTATTACTAAGGAAAAAATTAGGACTCACTTAATTCATATTTTGGAATTGCAATTTTTGTCCACTAGAATGAAATTATCACCATTGACTCAGGGATTAACACCAGGAGGACAAAGGTTGCAGAAAGTAGGAAATAATCAGAACATACAAAGAAAATCAGGGTTGGTGACATCAAATTTCTCTTATAAGAAATCGCTAATGGAGGATAAAAAATAGCTCAACATTAACTAATGAGCTATATGAAAAGCAGTTCCTTAGTACTCATGAATACAATTAATCATCATAAGGACAGACGGTACAGCAATTGTCCTGCAGATAAGTAGGATATTATCGGTTTGACAACTCTTTGTAGGAGATTAACTTACAAAGTTGTCAAACTAATAATTTCCTACTTGGCTGCAGAGCAATTGCTGCACCTTCTGTCCTTCTGATGATAAATTGTACTCATGAGTACTAAGGAACTGCTTTTAATATAGCTCATTAGTCAATGTTGAGCTATTTTCATCCTCCATTACCGATTTCATAAAAGAGAAATTTGATGTCGCGGACCCTGATGTTCTCTGCATGTACTGATGATTTCCTACTTGCTGCACTCTTTGTCCTCCTGGTGATAATCCCTGAGTCAATGGTGATAATTTCATTCTATTGGACAAAAATTGTTGTTCCAAAATATGAACTAAGTGAGTCCTAATTATTTCCTTAGTAATATTACTTTGAAGGAAATGAGTGCATGGCCAAGACATCACCAAAAGCCAAGTATAATAGTTCATCCACCCCTTATTATTAGCCCATCAAGATTCAGCCAAAACTATGATCAGAATATGCAGAGAACAGCAGTATCTGCGTCGCGTGTGTTTCAGTTCAGATCAAGATGAGGTCAACTTGTATAGTCTTAGAAGTAATTCTTGGACACGTGATGATTGCCCGAGTGCAGGCTATTAAATGTTTCAGGTACGTTTGTGAACATGAAAATTTATTGGCCTGTTATTGTTTCTTGTCTTAATACATATGAGGCTGATACATCATTTCTTCTGATTTAGCTAACGAAAAATGGGGAAAGGTGGAGAAGCCCTTCAATGAAAAAGGAGGTAGTTTTCCATTGGTGGGAGTGTTTGGAAGTGATCTTGTTGCAAAGTATTTGGTTTTAGTGTTTGGTGTCTTCAACACTCAGAGTAAATGACATGGACATTTTAGCGCTTTTTGAGCATTGTTTTAAGGAGACATTAACATTGTGCCTCTAGACAAAATTTGAACAAACAGAGCGAGGGACATGGAAATCATGGCATGTGAATGCACCCATAGCACTAGGCATATCCTTTGGTAGGATTATTGTTTGATATAAGGCCTTCATTAATAATCCTCTTTAAATTGAAACTTAATAAGGAAACAGGTATAATGTTAATAGAGTTGAGGTCTAATATAGTACTATCCTAAGTTGCGCGGAGTCTTCACTTTCGGCGTCGCACCCGTGTCAACATGACATAAGTGTGGGTGTGGTATCCGCACCAAATATGGTTAATTGGTTTGGGTACTTTTACCAAAATCGATGGAGAATTTTGAGATAGATACAACGATTTTTTATATCAAAACAAAAGCTTGGGTGAAATCATAATTTAGGCATACGTGTTTTATCGATAAAAGATATTTGTCCTAAAAAGTCCTCAACCAGAAGGTCCTTTAAAGATATTTAATGGTCAACATCACTGTTGAATGTGCAATGAACTCAAGAAGTCTACCATGGCGTCTATATTAATTGCAATTGCCCTGTTGCACCAAAAAAACAGTAAGAAGATTTATTTGTATTTAATTGCAAATTCAAACTTGCTCTAAAAAATGCGTGCATTCCTTTACCTCCAAATACTCCACCATAATTAGGCATATTTTTACAACTCAATTTTTAGATATTTGAATTATTTTTAGTTGAATCCCTGACACCCGTATTCATACTTGGATTCATACCCCCTAATCTTAAAATTTAGATCATGAAGGATCCTATCTCTAGATCCGTAATCGTATCAGACATCCGCACCAGAGTCCGAGCAATTGAGGTACTTTCTGGTTTTGCTGGTTTTACTTGTTGCTCACATATAACCTGTTTTTACTGTCATGTGAAATATCATTAAGGTGCTATGTTAGCTAGTATGTACTTTTGAGATTTCAGGAGGTGAAAAGCTGGTGGTAAAGAAAAATTAGTCCATCCCCTGCCGACTGCACTAATCAAAACGATGCTTCCCTATTCTCAATGTTCACTGAATATAGTATTACCAATATAATGTTGTCACTGTGATAAAAGTTGAACAAAGATTCTCCTTCCCTTGAATATCTAGTGTATGTAGTATCTCAAGATTGTCATGACAAAAGGTTGAACAAGATTCTCCTGCGCGTAAATTTATTTCATATATATGACAGTGTTAGTGCTTGATTTTTCAGCTTGTAATGAATTTCCAGTGAAGAAGCTTGAAATATGATTATTCAGTGGTATACTTGTTGGTAAATTTCTGGTGCTTGGTTTGAGAATTTTTCTCTAAGCTGACAAAATGCCTTTTGAGAATTTCTGGTACATGTTTAGATCTGTTTGTCCCCTTTTTATGGTTGCAGCATAGTTAGAAAATTAATACTCCCTCTGTTCACATTTACTTGTACATTTTGATGTATGGTTTTATGTCTTGGGAAATAAGTGATTAATGTTAAAGTGTAAAATTGGAAAAAATAATTATCTTTTCTTGGTATGTTAAAAGTGAAAGTCAAAGTAAAAATCTATTTTTGAAATACTGGACAATTTAAAAGTGAAAAGAGGGAGTATATTTATTCAATCCGCTTATTTGACAACCCAAGTCAATACACTGAATTTGATACTACAACCAACCATGTTTCGGCTGGAAAACAATGTACTTCTCGGTTATATTAAAAAAGAAAGAGAAATAGCAACATTCTTGTGTAGATACGCGTGCAGTTCCTAGTTCCTCATCAAAGCTAGGCTATGTAAACTTCCGTGCTCCTAGTTCCTCTGATTACTAGCCATTATCTAGGATATGAATCCATTCTAGCTAGGTGGGCAGTTATGAATCCATCGTCTTGACGATTGCTTCTGCTGGCCTGGATGCATTTTGATACACTCTTTCATTTCTCTCTATCCATACATGATAAACTGTCGCAGCTAATGCCATCTTAGACACACCTGCACCTTTACGACAATGAATTTGAGCCCAAGACACTTCTTCCGGCCATTCTTTGTTGCTTCTTTGAATTCCCTGCCAGCTAATGATTCTTTGCCAGATATGACCAGATGCAGGACAAGTGAAGAACAGGTTTTGCATTGTTTCTGGGCTCCATGCACACAATGGAGCCCGGAATACATAACCATAGTAAACAGGAATCTAAACTGTTTTTACCTGTCAGGTGACACATCACTGAGGTATTTTATTAACTGTTATGTGCTTATGATATTTCAGGAGGTGAAGGCTGATGTTAAAGAACTATCAATCCATCTCTTGCTGACTCCAAATGAAAACGACGCTGCCCTGTTCTCAATGTTCACCGGCTGTAGTATTATTTCAATGTTCACTAAATGTAGTATTACCTATGTTCGTTAATTTCATATCCCACTTTGTCAGTTGCTGCAATAAAGCTTGAACAAGCCTCTCCTTCCCTTGAATATCTGTTGTATGTAACATCTTGAGATGATTGTGATCAGAGAGGAGGTAGAAGCCGAAATTTGTGTATCGGTGTATTTGTCTTAAGAAATTCATTGGATATGCTTACATATTAAATTTAGAACAAAGTTATTAGCACTCGAAGTTACCGTTCTAAAGCTAAGAGCTCATAAAGCTAAAATCCTGTTTTCTCCTTTTGATTGTTATTCGTGACAAAAGGTTGAACTAGCTTCTCCTACGTTTGAATTTCTTTTATATGTAGTATCTTGAGATTGACCTGAACTACATGCATCTCCCCTCGGCTCACCAAAATTGAATTCAACCCACCTGTTTGACTCCCCAAGTCAAATCACTTAACTTTTGATACTACAGCTAACAATGCATAGATTTTCTTGCACTCGTGTCAATACTTGGAAAATGCCTCTGAGACACATGCTGGATAACTTATCTCTCAAATCATACGCCCGAAGTGCCTTGTTGTGTGTTCCAAGTACGTGCAACGCTTAGAGTTTGGGGCTACCCCAATATTTCTATGCATATCTTAAATCAGAGAGTTATGCCTATTTTCTAAGGTGTTCTTCCTACTCAAATGTGAAAGAAAACTGGGGAATTCGGTAAAGAATTTGCTAAACTTAAGGAACTTTTTGTGGCTCGAGTAATGGATAAGTGGGCAGCTGTACTTACTGAAGTTGCAAATTTATCTGGAAGTGAATTGCAAGTACTTACTAACGGGTATTCTTTCTTCATTCAATCACTATTTTCTTTTTACCCCTCCCGAGAGCTCCCACCTTTTTTTGCTTCCTTGGTGACTCGACTTACCATGCGAGCAACCGCTCTTGTGCCAGATTATGTTAATCTGGCACAAGACATAATCAAATATTCAGGTAGGCTACCATTAGCGTTGTGACATTGGGTCACATTTGCGAGGGAGATCCATCAAAAAATGCAGATCCGAGTTCAAGAAACTAGATGAAATTCCTCATGATGATATCCAAAATATTCTCAAGATTAAGTTTTGATGGACTTCCATATGATCATACTAAGACTGTTTTCCTTGATATCGCATGCTTTTTCCATGACTTCTATGAGGATGGAGTTACCAAAATACTAAATGCATGTGGTTTTTACTTTAAAAGTGCAATTTCAACCTTAGTCCAAAGGCACTTGCTCCAAAGAAATGGGCTTTGTTTGGTGATGCATGATCTAGTGCGAGATATGGCAAGAGAAATCGTTCGCTCGGAATCTCACGCCCTGGAGAACGTAGAAGATTATTCATACCTGAAGAAGTCTGTGCTGTTTTACGAGGAAAAAACGCCAGTAAATCCTTTTCTTTAATTATACTTTTTTTTTCAATTTAATTGCTTATAATTTCTGTTGTCATCATAAGAAGTAAACTCTAAACTCACACCTAAGGGCAAAAAAGAAAATCATCTATTTAACAATTATCCAAACTGGTTTGCTGATGCATATTTCTTATTAAATTAAACTCTAGTCTGCCTCTTCTCAAATTATCTGTCGTGATTCTCTTTTACACACCCCTTACAAAAGTAATTTTCAATTCATCATTTTATGTTTTGTTATTTCATTGTTTAATTATCTTCTTTTGTATACTTATGGGTAATTTTACATTCTTTTCTAAAATCCTGTAATGTGTAAGTTTGGTGAATCTTAGTAGCTTAGTTGGTTGGCTACTTGAACTCTCACCTTGTTAGTGAGGGTTCGACTCCACACATTGTAATCCCCTCCCCATTTCCCCTTCCCCTACCCCAACTTTATATATATATATATATATATATATATATGAAGGGGAGCCTTGGAGTAACTAGTAAAGTCGCTGCCATGTGACCAGGAGATCATGGGTTCAAGCCTTGGAAACAGCTTCTAGCAAAAATGCAAGGTAAGGCTGCGTACAATACACCCTTGTGGTGGGGCCCTTCCCCGGACACCGCGCATAGCGGTAGCTTTGGTGCACCGGGCTGCCCTTTTATATATATATATATATATATATATATATATATATATATATATATATATATATATATATAAAATATTTGTATAAAATATTTTTCTCACATAATTTCTGCTACTTAATACATGAATCTTAAGAAAAGATACTTCTCTTTTTACTGAACTACAGGGCACCGAGAAAGTAAAAGTGCTGAGTTTAGATAAAGCTGGAGAATTCGAGGAAGTGGACTTGAGCACAGAGGCATTTGAGCCAATGAAAAAACCTAGGGTGCTTATAATTAATGAGTTATGTATTAGTGGAGATTTTGGGCTCTTTTCCAAGGCAATCAAATGGTTGTTTTGGCAAAAATGTCCTTTAAAACGTATACCACCAAATTTTCCAGCTACAAATCTTGTAGTTTTAGATTTGCAGGAGAGTGTTATGGAGGAGTTTGGTTTGAATTTGAAGGTTTGTTTACTTAATTCTACAATTTCATGTGTACTCTTGTTGCAACCGAGTGAAACAAAATCTTACTTGAAATTGTGTCTTTGGTTTACATTTAGTGTTGCCCAAAGTTGAAGGAGCTGAATCTCTCTAGTTGCTGCCACCTCAGAAAAACTCCAAATTTCAACGGTGGACAAAGTCTTGAGACTCTGCAGCTTCAAGGTTGTGGGAAGCTGACGGAGATCGATCAATCAATATGCAACTTAAACTCCCTTCAATCCTTGGACATTAGCAGGTGCTTTTCTATACAAACAATGCCAATTGGCCTTGAAGATATGCAAAGTCTAAGATCTCTTCGTGCAAGTGTTACTTGTGTAAAACAATTGCCTGAATTTGTTGAAAAGCTAAAAAATCTTGAAACTTTGGAAGTGGGAAGTCTACAGTTACAGGTCATAAAGCAGTCATAAAAATCCTTTTCGACTTCTCTTTCGTGTTTACTCCTTCGAAATTTTGTCTGAGGCTGCTTTTCGTGTGGATATTGGGTGTTTATCCCCCTTAACATCTTTAGATTTGAGTGACAACAGTTTCCATGGTCTCCCCTTTGATTTTTCCAAGTTATGATTCTTAAAGTACTTGCGTTTGAATGACTGTAAGAATCTTCAAACTCTCCCGTCATTATCAAATTTAGAGAATCTTTAAATTCTTGGACTTAGGAATTGCAAGAAGTTGGTCAAGATTATAGGGTAGGACAAACTCCCTTCTATACGAGAGATCAACATTCTTAATTGTAGTTCTCTGCAGAATCCATTCAATTAAGGCTTCTTTAGTACACATGCTCTAACATCATTTCCATCTATAAAAAACCTGTATCAGGTTAGTCTCTCTCTCTCTCTCTCTCTCTCTATCTATCTATCTATCTATCTATCGATTATCTATCTATCTTTCTTATTCTCTCTTTCCTATCATATTAATGACCTTGTGTCTTTTTGGATGAAGCAGCGTAACTTATTTATGTCCAATACAATGAGATTCCAGATTGGTGCAGCAATCAAGTAACAGCTCCATCTATGTGTTTGACTATGCCCACAGTACATAGTAAGGAGTATAAGTTCTTAGGAATAGTTCTCTGGTTTGAATAGTAAACTAGATACATATAAACAGATGACATTTTATGAATAGTAAATTTTTTTGAAGTGAAAGACTTCACGTATGAAGTTATAACCCTTGCTTCTCATCAATTCATTGCTTTACATGCGATGGCTTTTAACAAAATTGTATTTGATCATCCTGATCTAATGCAAGTGAGAACTTCCTTTGTTTTTGGTTTACCCCTTTTCTCTTGCAGAATAATTAACTTGAGATTTAAAAGTATGTGAATAAATTATACAGCACGCAAGTTGCTTTCTTGTGATGAAAAAGCTGTATTGAAATATGATGCTTTGAGATCATACTGGTTTCCTTAGAAGTTTGAATTCTTTGATATTTAGACTCCTGTTTGGTTTGGCCATACTGGTTAAGTGATATGATGAATCTGACTTGTTTGTAAATAATAATAATAAAAAATTTCTTTCAATTCTACTATCATCCACGTGTATGACATATAACCAATTTGAATTCCACCATAAATTTAAATTTCAACAACTGCAAATCAGCATGCATATAGCCATTACATTATCCTAGTTGATCTGTTTACTTTTTCTTTAATAATAATGCAGACCGTTAGAGATGCAATCAAAATAAGAGTTATGCTAACCGTAAGCGATGCATCTATAACATTGAACCTGCTTCACTCATGAGGAAGCAAAATTAATGAAGGCACTAAAGATGACAGAAGTACAAGCTACAAGTGTATTTGTTTTCCATCCCCAGTCTAGGAGGATTATTAGTACTTCCACTTACCATCCAAATGAATCGAACACCCAACTTACCGGTTGGAGATGGAGGTGCTCTACAAACTAAGCAAGCCTCCTCGTCAACTATAAACTCTCTTCAAAATTGCTAACCCCAAAAGGAAACTTCTAAGAAAAAACAAAAGTACAATGATAGAACTAAGCAACTATCTACCTTGTGGATTCACAATTTGTGAGAAAACTGCCTCCGTGCTGTGATCCTCTGACTCCTGAGCTTCTCCGACGTCTTCTGCAATGGTTAACAATTCTGTATGCATAGCATAAGCATCGTTTGCTTTCTTTTCTGCAACCATCTTTGGTTCATCAGGATCATTTTGCAACTGAAGGCAGTACTCGAGATTCCACAACACTGAACCCATTGAAGGACGATCAGTTCCATGATCAGACAAGCAACTAACTGCTGTATCAACAAATTGCTTCAAACATTCTTGTATAATCTCCCCGTTAATATGTGGATCCACAATTTCCTTGGTAGTATTTCTCCTATGGCAGTGTAATGCCCAATCTGCTAGACTTACTTGTTCCCTTGGAAGACTAGGATTTAGAGCTGGTCTTCCAGATAATACTTCAAAAAGTACAACTCCAAAAGAGTACACATCAGATTTTTCTGTCAGTTGCTGTCTTCTGAAATACTCTGGATCCAAGTATCCAAAACTTCCTTTTACCATTGTACTAACATGAGTTTGATGGAGATTTGGTCCCGTTTTCGAGAGCCCGAAATCAGAAACCTTTGCCACCCACTTGTCATCCAACAAAATATTTGTAGTTTTCACATCCCTATGGATGATAGTGTACCTTGCACCAGTGTGAAGATAGTGAAGACCTCTAGCTGCACCAATACAAATATCCAACCTTTGCTTCCATGACAAGGGTGGCTTGTTGTGCTTGTAAAGGTGCTCTCTCAATGTCCCATTAGCCATGTAATCATACACTAATATCATCTCTTCATTCTCTTCACAAGCCCCGATCAGTGAGACTAAGTGCCTATGTCTAAGTTTTGAGAGCAATTCTATCTCAGTTTGGAACTCATGAAGACCTTGTTCAGACGATGGATTTGCTCTTTTAATAGCAACGATAGTCCCTCCATCAATCTCTCCTCTGTACACTTTACCAAATCCCCCAACTCCAATAACTCGTGACTCGTCAAAATTCTTAGTACCATGTTTAATCTCAGCTAAGGTGAAGTGCCTACAAAGGCCTCCACCTATGTTGGAAATGTGACTACTGCCACTGCTCTTGCCTGAGATAGTTGTTCTAGTTTCTGTAGACCTACTGCTGTAAATTGGTAACCAACCACCTCTGCTAGACTTATTCCCTCCATTGTTCATATTTTTCCTTCGCTTGACAAAAGTAAGGACACCAAGAACAATACCAAATCCAGCTGCCATTCCTACAACTGAACCAGCTATTATGCCTTTCTTACTAGTTTTGTTTGATGAAAATGATGGTTTTGGCTGAGAATCAGTGTCTGGATCTAGGGGTGGTGGTGGCACAGGATTGGGCCCTGCCAAATTCCCCTTTGTGTCATTGATCTTAAAAATCTCTAACCCATTGAGAATTGCATCATAAAACTCGGCTTTCGTCTCATCAGTAGGATGTAAAGCCAACCACATTTCATCATCACCAGGTTGATCTGTGGCATATATTACAAAGTCCTTGTATGCTGGCACATCTTGGGCAGAAGACCACGCTATCACATCAGCATCTTCTAAAGCAGTCTGATTATTAATATATATGTTGAACACCCTCTGATTCATCCTTTTCATTTGAAAATCACAGAAATGTAACCTCACAAGATAAGTGAAATTTGCATCAATTTGGAAGATCCAAGTGAGATTATAATTCCTGTTAACATTTGGATCTGGCCCCATGGATCGTGATGTCCTATAAACATCCACTGGAGCAATGTAATTGGATAAATTAGAAGGATATGATATTTTGAAACTGTTATTAGCTGCAGATGTGATACCAAAGGATGCACCAAACAAATATGGCGCGTCATCATACCATATTCTTCCCAGGCCTGAGTCATTATTTGCTGGAATATATTGTCCACCAACATTTAACCTGAACATGGTTTGCATAGAAGAAGCTTGTGTTTCCGTAGTCTGATCCGAGAATCCCACCATAGGTGCGGCTTCAAAGATTTCTGGCATTGAAACAATCTCAATTCCATTGATAAAAGCAAATGAGTCCTTGTACGCCGAAGAAGGGCTAAAGGTGATGCTAAGGGTGGCAGTTTGGAGAGGAACAAGAGTGAATTCCCTTATGATATAAGCCTGTGTTAGTGCTTGTGCTGTGACTGAGGCACTGAAGTTGTTGAGAAGAGTAAAACCAGCAACGGTTACAGAAAAGAATGAATTGGAACAGTTGAAATTGTCATAAGAAGAAGGGTAAAAATGAAGTCTGATCCAATGGCGAGATTTCGGAGAAACAGGGAAGGTATAGGCGGTTTGAGTCTTGAAAATCCTAGCAGTCATGTAAGGAATATCAGAAATCAATGAAGGGTCTTGGTATTTAGTCTTAGACGTGATTGAATTACCAGAAGAAGAAGAGGAGAGATATGTGGAATCTAGACTCCAAATCCTGCCATCTGCATCTGTGGCATTACTTGTAGCCCCACAAGCCAAAACAAAGGAATAAGAATTTGAAACATTTGTAGATGAATACACCTTGCTTAAGAGGGAACAAAATGTGGTTATGATAACCAGAAAATTTACACAAGTACAAATTTTCATTGCTGCTTCTCAGGTAGAGGCAATAGATCTCAATAAATGAAGGACATATGGTGGCTTTATTGGCCATTAAGCTTAACAAGGTCTCTCACCTTTAATGCATTTTATCCATAGAAAAAGGATAAAAAGCAAAGAAAAATGGAGATCAAAGATAGAAGATCCAATCTGAGATTTTTGCTTTTTCTTATATTTTTTTTTTTTACAGAGTAGTTTCCTCTTTTGTTGCTTTGTGGTTTTCCTTGAATGAGTATTAGGATTGAGAAACGTTAGATACGGCAAGTTAGTGGTAAGGGGAGTTTTGGTAACGCCTAAGTACCTCTTTTCCCTCTGTATTCATTGATCTATTAAATAAGGGTCATTAAATTTTATTAATATAGTCAGTGTTCATAGGCACAAATTATGTAACACATTTTCATTGTTTGACAAGTCAATTTGGAGTTATTTCTTAAATGGTCAATGGATATAGGTGAATAAAGATATTTTTTAGACAGAAAAGTCACTTTTTTTATTTCACTCAAAAAGTCATTTTCATTTTTCTCCAAAGAAAAAGTCACCAATCTTTTGCTGTTTTATTGAACAGATTATTTTTCATTCTTTCATATCAGAAAAATCACTTTCAAGTGTCACTCAAGTCGAAATATGATATATTCGATTATTTTTTAATGGAGACACATGCGACATAATCGTTTAAGTCTTAAGAAAATAAAAAAATAAAAAAAAATATTAAACTCAATACATTTTAACCAAAAAACTCCAATTCGATTTAATACGTGATATGTAAAATCTCTTTATATGCTAAACAATTGCGGAAAAGTCCCAAAATTACAAGTTTGTTAGAAGAAATTGGTTTTTGGTCATTTGAACTCATTTAGCTGCCTTTCATTTCTGAATTTTATTGCTACTATAAAACATCCACTAATTTAATCCACTCATGGCCCTAGCATATGCAAGCTATCAAGGACCTTTGCAGGTTGACAATTCAGGAGAAATAGATGAAGTAGCAGCAGTAGAGGGCATCCAAGAAGTGGGAAGATATCCGACTGCAGTCACAGATTCTGATCAGGTTCTAGATCAGGCAATGCCTCCTGATAAAGAGATTGTTGCAACACCAGAGACAGTTGCACCCAACAAAATGACATCATCAGTGAAGGTTCTTCATGACCTAGTTTCACACAAATGCAGGAAGTATTGGAACAGTACAAAGATATGGAGAATATTAAAAATGATGTTGAAGATAAAAGAAGAAAGGGAAAATCGACAAAATGTTATACATGTATTGAAAGAAGCAAAATTATCTCCTCAGTCACAATTCAAAGGAAAGAAGTCTAAAAGTAAAGCAGAAGTCAGCAAACCCTCTAGGGTGGTCCCTAAGAGAAGTGTGAAGTCCAACTATAAATGATGATGAAGACATTATTTTGGAACATTAAGTCTGTGAGAACTCAACATTCATTCAACAGTATTCAGATGTTGCACAAACATCATATATTATGTCTTATTGTATTAATGGAACCTTTTCAAGAATCAAGACATTAAAAAGTACAAGAGGAGATTAGGGAATGCATTATGCTAACAACCAGGGGCGGAGCTACAATACAATATGTGGGTTTGGCCAAACCTAGTAGCTTTTACATAGAACTTGTAGTATATTAGAAAATCCATTACATACATATAAATATTAACTCGCGAACCCCCATAACTAAAGTACGTTGACTACTGGAGCAGTGGTAAGGAAGTGTTTCGGAAAGATTTTCGTGCTTAGGTTGTGGGTTCTTGAACCCAGCTATCCATGGAATTTTACCTTTTTTTCCTAAATAATCCTGCGCCAGTCACCAGTCTTTTCCCTTTCTTTTTTTCTCAAGCACATTTTCCCTCTCTCTCTCCTATCCTATATATATGCAGATTTTAAATTTCTTTTTGAGAAAACATAATATTAACAATTAAAAAGAAAAAGATAAAGCAAACATAATTCCTACAATTTGCATTACGTATTTTTTTATTTCAGCTATGTATGCAGATTTCCAAAAAGAAAAATTATTTAAAAGAAATAAAATATAAAATTAGCAATTAGAGAAAGTAAAAAAAAAAAAAAAAGTTTCACTCTTAAAATAATTTTAAAAAGGCTCTCCATTTCTTTCCCAAACAAAACCCAGATCAGTTTTTACAGGGAACTAAAAAATTTAATCGATCTTCTTCTTTTTCAAAAAATACAGAAGTCTTTGTAGCTTGTTTACTCATTGTCGGAGTCCCAACCTTGTGACTATTATATAAAACGCTTTCTGTTTTTCTCCTCACTTCTTTTTTTTTTTTCAATTTATTTACCTATCATAATGTGTAATAATATAGTTAAAAATTGATGTTTAATCTTTGATTCTAGTAGGGCTGTTCTGCATTGTCCTTTTATAGTAATCTATATAGTATATTAAAAATGACTTGCAAAGCAAAAAGGGTCATGAATTTTTGATAATTGTTTAGTTTGTTATATAGAGGATGAAATATTTGAAAGTGTACCTAATGATGCGATTATTGATCGTTTTCAAAACATGATAAGTCGTTGTGTATAATTGGAATGATAATGTTTTACTTATATAGTGTTTAAGTGGTTTATTTCTTTTTGAAAATATATCAGATTGCTACTCGTTCGTTAATGTATCGATTATTATATATAACCTTGAGGTCATTGTACAACAACAACAACATACCCAATGAATTCCCACAAAGTGGGGTCTTGGAGGGTAAAATGTACACAGTCTATATCACTACCTAATATGAAAGCTTGAGGTCATTGTCCTGTCTTAAAATTCAGAACCCCCAAACTTTAAATCATGGCTCCGCCTCTGTCAACAACTATTCAACTTTTCATCTTCTCCTATTATTTATATACTTTTTTATGACATTCAATATTTTTCTATCCCAAAATCAATTGTGGACGAGAAGCCACTGCTTCCCTGTATAATTCCTATAAAACTTTAGCTTTTTGTTTCATGGAGAAGTAGTTTTTGTTTACTAATTTTCGTCCTTTTGATGTGATTGTTTAGATAGTTTTCTGGTACGTTTTTTTATTTGTTTTTGTTTTGTAAACTTAGTATTTTATAGGATCCTAATAATGACATTTTGTATCATAATTCCATCATTATCATTTTAGATGACTATTTTTTCAATTGTTTTGCTATTTTATGAATTCTTGAATCATGTGGAACAAGTTATTATAGTTTATTTTGTCATGCTATCATATTGCTTCATTTTTGAATTTATTTCTCTTGTAATGTCATTTTTTGTTTATTTTGATTTATCAATCGCTGAGCTAAATTTCTTCTCTGAGTATTTTTACATCAATGTATGGAATAACATTTTTCCTTATCGACCTTATATCCTATTGCGAATTATCACATTGTATGTTATTCTACTTCTTTTATTAATGTGATGTTTAGGGGTAAGTACAAAAGATTGATCATGCTGATGGAGTAACAATTCATTTTTGTTGGGTTCGAAATCGAGAGGACAGCATGCGGATCTAGTAGTTCAAATCAAGGCGTTGATAATTCAGACGACAAATGAAAATATACTAAAAAATATATTATTGATAATATTTGGTCAAGTGACCTACATATTATGAAAACTAATATTGAAAAAACATACGATCTATTGAGAGAATAATCTCCCCCTAAACAAGACCTTTTGATGACTACATTGTGGATGCTATTGTGTTATGGAATAAGAAGAAGGATCCTAAATTTACAGAGGTACAAAACATTTCTTCTAAGAAAGAGGTTAGCCAAATATGAAAAAAAATTATATTTTTCTTTTAGAAAATTTTCTTTTAGAAAAAGTAAAGTAATTTTGGACTTTTTCTTTAAGAAAAAGAAAACCTCAAATTTGGTAAGAAAATTAGGGCAAAAACCCTAACAAATCTCCCCTTTTTGGCTTGATTTTCTTGACAAAACATGATCCACCTTCTTCATGTCACGTGCATTATTTTGGTTCTTCATATGTCTTCATCACTGCTGCTTGGCTTGTTTAAAAATGGAACCCTTGCGAGTTAAAAGTATAGGAGCCCTTTCGGGTTGAAAATATTGGAGCCCTTTCGGGTTAAAAATGTTGGAGCTCTTTCAGGTTGAAAATATTGAAGCCCTTTGGGGTTAAAAATGAGCCCTTTGCAAGGTTAAAAGTGAGCCCTTTGCAGGGTTAAAAATGAGCCCTTTACAGGGTTAAAAGTGAGCCCTTTACAGGGTTAAAAATGGTTTTATTTTTAAAAATATAGCAGGATGATTGTTGAAAATATGGTTGAAGGATATCGTCACATGTAGTATTTGAACTTCTTCTTCTTCTTCTTCTTTTTGACAAAAAAATCTTCACATCGCCAAGTTGGTTGCAGCTTTGATTTTGACATGTCTTCAATCTAAACCATCGAAACTTTGAACCATAGACTTTGATACCACTTGTTGGGTTCGAAATCGAGAGGGCGGCATGCAGAAGCTAGTAGTTTCAAACCAAGGCGGTGATAATTCAGACAACAATAACAACATACGCAGTATTTTCCAACAAAGTGGGGCCTGGGGAGGGTAAAGTGTACGCAGTCCATACCACTACCTCAGTCCATAATTCAGACGACAAAGAAAAATATACTAAAAAATATATTATTGATAATATTTGGTCAAGTGACCTACATATTATGAAAACAAATATTGAAAAAGCATACGATCTATTGGGAGGATAATCTCCCTTTTGATGATTACATTGTGGATGTTATTGTGTTATGGAATAAGAAGAAGGATCCTCAATTTATAGAGGTACAAAACCTTTCCTCTTTCTTTGACAAATATGAAAGAAAATTATATTTTCCTTTTAGAAAAAGTAAAGTAATTTTTGACTTTTTTTTTAAGAAAAAAGAAAACCTCAAATTTGATAAAAAAAATCAGGCAAAAACCCTAACAATTTTTACTAGTGCTATTTTTCGTAGCTTTAGTTAATGGTTATAGGCCATGTATGATTCTGCTCGATATCTTATTCGTCTACAATTTATGTTTACCTCTCTTTTAATGTCATTTTTTTGTTTATACTTTAATTTCTCAATACAAGCTAATTAATTTTCTTCTCGGGTTATTTTAGATCAATATATAGTAAAACGGTTTACCTTGTCTAATTCTGTTCATATCATGGATGTGATTGTCACAATATGTGCTATTCGATCAACTTCCATTATTAATGTGAATTTTGGGGTAAAGCACCAGTACAAAAAATTTATCCTCTAATACAACCATAAGAAGCACAAGTATATTTTATTTTTTCATTTATTTGCTATGTCAAAAAATTAATAATAAATTAATCCTTATATTCTCTTAATTATTTCTTACTTATGTTATTTGTTCAATATTAATTCTCTCTATACCATATGTTTTATCATTTTATTTTAAAAGTTCAAAAGGTCAATTAACCAATTTCTTGTCTTCCCTCATAATTTTTCATTTACTAAATACTTCACACCTATTTATATGTTTATCTACGTCACAAACTTTTTCGAACGAGTCATATTCAAAGAAATTAGGTTGTCTTTCTTACCCTTTTCATTTTTTGCATTTAGTCTCCCATTAAATTTTAAGCATTTAAACTTGGAATGCTCATTAAACTTCTATTTCTTATGCTCTCCAACATAAGTATGTTTTGCCTTCAAATAGGTTTCTTAAAATTATGAATTTTCATGATCCTTTTCAATTTTAATTTTGTACCTTCTCCTTCATATGCCTTCTCAACGACGATATCCACGGAGAAGTGTTTGATGACCTAAATATTAATGTAGTTTACGTGCATTGATCCTTTTTGGTGCCTAGAAAAAGAAGTTGTTGAAAATTCTATGGGTTTATGTTATATATTAATTAGCGATTTTTAACTTTAATGGAGTCGCAATTTATGGATAATATTATGTGGATGCATCATTCTCTCATTGAAATCTTTGGGGACGATTAGTAAGATTATTTTTCTTTTTTTTTTTTTTTTTTGTCAAAATTTTAGGTTCGGGGACAACTTTTATTAATAATAATAAAAAAGACAAAAAAAGGCCAGAGGCGCAATCCAAAAGAGAGGGAAAAAACCCAAGTCCAAGCGGACCCAGCCCAAAAACAAAATCTAGATTTCCTAATCCATACAAATATTTGATCCTTGTAAGAGAGTAAGAGAATACTCTTTCTCTCAAACTGCCTCCGCTGCTTCACCATGTTGCCAGAGTCCTGTCGGTGGAATTCCCAGTTGTACTGCCTCCTTTTGTAGGTGATCTTCAAGCTTGGACCATGTCTCTCCACGTGTGGGTGGGCTTTGTCTATCATCTTCACTGTCACCTGGTGAGTCCTCTACCATTTTTGTTATTCTCTCATTCCTGAAATACAATACCAACTGATATATTGTTGCAGATGGTTAGGGTATATATTCAAGGGACTGATGAAAGGAGCCTGTAGCTCGTAGATCTAGAAATGTAGGTATTAAAGCTCCCTTCTTCTTCTCGACCTTTCGACTTTCTTTTGTACTTCCCCTATTCTTATACTTCTCCTCCTTTTCTAGCTGGAACAGAGTTGGTAGCAAGCTCTCTTCCTATTTTTTGGAACTTAAAAGGTTGTGTAAGACCCAACTACCCTTTTTTTTTGTGAAGCTTTTTGGTAGGTAGAGCATATATTTCTAGCTTGTAGTGCAGCTATAATATCTCCTTCCGGGCATACACTCTTATTTCTATAACTGTGTAATATTTATCCATGGCCTAGATAGGTTCTGTATATATTTCTGCATGCCATGTGTCTGATGCTACTGTGTGACTTCTCTGCTTAATCTCATCTGATTAGCTTAGAATTCTCCTTGATATGATTCTCAATGTTGGTATTTGTGCTTTGTCAATGTTAATGTGCTTCCTGATGTTGCTTGGTAATTCCTAAAAAGTACTGTATTCTTTAGTAATTTGTGAGTTAATCACCTCATTAGCTAAAGAATTTGCAACACTATTTTCTTCTCTGAATGTATGTGTGAATTGGGCATGTAGTTGTTGCATCCTCCTCTTTATGTTCTCTACTCTTTCCACTATTTCCCATGACACTTTTCATTATTTTAGTATCATCTTTTTCAGGCTCAATGAGTTTGTTTCCGGAATAAATTCTTTAATGTTCTTCTCATAACAAAATTTCAGTGCATCATATATTGCCAAAGATTTAGCCTCTGTGTTTGTAGCAATCCCTATCACTTTTGCTTTTGTATATATTAGGTCTCCTTTGTTATCCCTCAAACAAAACCCATATGAACTCATTCCTGGATTTCCTCTATATGCCTCAATGTATTACACGTTACCTTTTGTTCACCTGGGGGTTTCCAAGTTACACTATAGTAGTGTAACTTAGGTTTTTAACCCCTAAACTTGATAATTATCTTAGGCCAAAATCTATCTTCCAGTCTAATCCATGGATAAATGCATTTTATCAACTTCCTCACCAGGTCCTGAATCTGCACCACCATACCTGTAAAAGTAGTGTTTCCCCCATGCTTAGTATTATTTCTTCTCTTCCAAATTGTCCATACGATGATGGCTGGCATAGCTTTGTAGATAGCTTATAGTTTGGGTGGTGCATTGTGTTTCAACCAAGATATAATGAGCTGTTGTAGATGCATTCCTTTCATGTTTATACCTGCAAAAATAGAAAATTACCTCCATAGCCTAGTGGTTATGGGGGTTGTTAGAAAAAGGTGTGACATGGTTTCCTCCTTCTTTGTCTCACAACACCAACATCTTGAGACAAAATTTATCTTTATCCTTTTCAAATTATCATCTGTTGCTATTCTACTATTCCACAACCTCCACAGAAAAAAAATCACCTTGAAAGGTAAAATTTTTGCCCAGATCATTGTATAATCAGTCCTCACCTCCTGCTTCTTTCTCAGTAGCTGCCATGTTGATTTTACAGAGAAAGTACCTTGAGTGTTACCCCTCCACCATAGGGTATCATTTGTATGATCACTGTTTTGAGGTGTTAGACATTCCAAAATGTGTCTAGCCATCTTCACTGACACTTTGGATAACAATTTTTTCTTATCCCACTCTCCATTGCTAGTGAAGTCCTTTACCTCCAGTTCTTCCTCTATGGCATTCTCCCCTTCCACATTGCACAAAGCTCCTTGTCTTATTCAATTCTCAAACCAGAAACTTGAATTTTCTCCTTTTGTCTGCCACCATATATTATGTTCCACCTCCTCCTTGACAGCTGTCATCTTTCTCCATACATGTGATGCTCCACATCCTTGAGCCACTATTGTGTGTGCCTTTTTACAATACTTGTTTCACATGAATTAACCCCACATAGATGATGATGTAGTTCTAAAATTCCACCAAAGTTTTGCAAACAAGGTTTTGGACATGTCATGTAAGGATCTGAATCCTAACCCTCCTTCTTCTCTTGGATAACACATGCTATCCCAAGATAACCAATGCTTATTCTTGGCTCCAGTGGTATTTCCCCAAAAAAACTTTGTAAAAAGTTTATGAAGATGATTAATAACACTAACTGGTGGATTCATTGTTGATAACAGATCATGGGCATAGACTATAGAAGCTATCAGTATGTATCTACCTCTAAATGATAACAATTTATTCTGCCATAACTACCTTTTTTTAATCACTTTTTTAATCAGGACTTCAAAATGACCTTTATTTCTTCTCCCATAGAAAAAAGGACACCTCAAGTAGGTTAAAGAAAAAAATCCCTGTCTGACCCCAGTAATCCCTTTTATTTGGTTACACACCCCTATAGGCACCTTTTCATGTAAGTACACCAGATTTTTGTCAATATTAATCATTTGGCAGGGACTCCCTCATATCTTCTCAAGAACTTCATCATCTTCTTCATAGAGGCTGGATGTCCTAAACAGAACAAAATAGGATCATCAGCATAAGATAAATGGTTTAAAGAAGGACTCCACTTAGGCATCCCATATCCGTTAAAATCTGCATCCTCAAATAAACCATTTAAGCCTCTAGTTAAGACCTCTGCTGCAATCATAAAAAGTATGGGTGATAAAGGGTGTCCATTCATTAATACTGAGTACCAATTGTTACTGATCAATCTCACTACCATATTAATTATTCTTTCTGAAAAACCAAACCTTCTGATAACCTATATGAGATATTTCCATGAGACCATGTCATAAGCCTTGTCCATATCAAACTTTACCACCACATTATGCATCTTGTTCCTCCTATTTATGTCCCATATTATCTCTTGAGCCAGTAATACATTCTTAGTTATACTTCTACCTTATACAAATCCAGCATGATTTGCTAAAATAATATCAAGACTATTATCAACGTCTCATGAATCAGTCTTGATATAATCTTGTTGATAAAAGTGCTAAGACTGATTGGTCTTAGATCACTAAAAGTGGTAATCACTTCTTTCTTTAGTATCAGCACCAGATTGGTGTGGGTTATGTACCTTGGCAGTTCAACTCTACTAAAAAAAAACTTTTACCATGTTCTAGATATCTTCTTCTATCATTCCCCAACAACTTTGAAAGAACTACCCAGAAAATCCATCTTGCCCATATGCATTGTCTCCATTTAATGAAAAACCACTTGATTCACCTCCTCCTTTGTTAGTACTCTTTCTATATCAGCATTCTGCTCAGCAGTAATCAGACTAGGGATACAATCAAGCATTGAGTAGTGTGTGATTTCCTGTGTTTCCTTGAACTACTCCATAAAAACATTCTCAGCTTTCTCTCCAATATTTTGTGTTGAAGTGATTGGATTTCCTTGCATGGTCTATATTTCTGTTATGTACAATTTCCTTTTTTTCCCCTTCACATATGCATGGAAAAACCTTGTATTCTTATCTCCATCTTTAAACTATCTCATACCTGACTTTTGTTTCCAATATTCTTCTTCAATCTTCATATATCTTTTCAAGTCTGCATTGGCCTTGCTGAGGCTAACTCTATTCTCTTTTGTTGGGGCAATCTCCAATTGAATTTCTTTAGCCTTTATGATATCTTCCAAAGTAGCAATTCATTGAAAAATATTCCCAAAGGTATCTCTGCTCCATTGTACCAAAGTTACCTTCAATCGTTTCAACTTCATGTGAATAATGGTGAATGGTGAACCTATGGTATGTATCTTCCATCTATTCAACCACCTTCTAAAAGTCTACATGTTTTGTCTAGAAATTCAAGAACTTAAATAGTTTGATAACTTGCCCCTGATTTGTATTACATATAAGATGTAATGGAGCATGATCCGAGCCCTGTCTAATTAAATGATAAACTTCATTATCAGGCATTAAGTTCATGAATTTAGTATTCCCAAAAACTCTGTCAAGTCTTTTGAAAATGCTTGCTTCTTCAATTCTACCATTCCACTATATGTATGAACTACCAGTGAATTTCAATTCATTCAAGGCACATGAGCTCATACTTTGTGCAAAATCTACTATTTCACTTTGATGCACTGGAAAGCCCTCCAATTTTTCTAACTCATCCATAATGGTCTTGAAATCACCTGCTATGAGCCAAGGAGTTAATGTGTTTGCTGCAATTCCCTCCAAATTTTCCCATAACTCCAATCTCTTAAGAGAACTTCATCTAGCATATACAACAGTAACTGTGAATCTTTCCCTTGTGCCATTTAGTTTGAAGTTAGAGGTAATTTGTTGAATAGAATCTGTAAAGCCTTTTCTTCCCAAATATCATTCCAAAAAATTCATATCTTTGCTGAGCAATTGACTCTGGCATTTTAAATCCCTAGCTTATTTTTATAATTCTCCAACTCAGTAGGACTTTGAAAAGGCTATAATAATGCAATGTATGAATAATGATGTCTTTTATTCAGTTCTATTAATCTCTCAAAAGCACTTTGAGTTTTAACAAACCTGATATTTCAAAACATTATTTTATCAATCATTGATCAATTGTAAAAGAGTTACCCCTCCTACTCCTTGTATTAATTTGTGAGGGTTGATTTGACGTCTTTGTGCTCTTCTTATTTTTAACCTTCAGTCTTCCTATTTGTCTAGGAGATAGATCTCCACTCCTGCCGATGATTTATATATTAGTTTCTAGATTCTCATCTTCCTCTATGTCTTGCTTATGTTGTTTCTCTTGCTGGGACAAATTTTGTATTTTGGGGCTTTTATGCTCTTTCCCACTCTCTTTTCTTTACACTGAATCAGCCTCTTGATCCTTTGATTTTGCAGTATTCTCATTCTCACTTTGTGTTTCCCCAATTCTGTTGGCATCATTTGTTGATTCTTTCTCCTGTCTCACTGGTGTCTTACATGCACTTTAAATAGTTTCTACTGCACTCTGATTAATCTCTCTTTGATTTGGTGGTGTGTGCTCTTTTGAAGCACAATCTGAACTGCTTGAAATTTTGCTCCCCATCTTTCTCTTCAAAGTTGCGTATTTTCTCTCTTCCATTCCCCTCCTTTATGGCTTTGCTTTTGTTGTTGGTGTTGCTTGAGCTTTTGTCATCACTTTGTGTCTCCTTTGGTAGGTCTATTTGATTCTCTACTTCATTCTTGTCCCTAATGATACTATCCACTTCTCTTTTCTTTTCCTATCTTGTCTCCTCTTCTTTGTCCTCCTCTAGAGCCTCATATTTGTTATTAGTACCAATATTCTCCTTGCTAGTACATTGTCTTGGATTCCAAACCTACTCTATTTTGCCTACCCTTTGAAATTGCCTACCTCTTCTGTATCTATTTCTCCTCCTTTGTTATTTGAACTCATTATTTTCTCCTTCTTTGCCCTTACCTTTGTTGTTTTTTGTTGCAGCCTCTCCATTTTTCTTTCCTTCAATTTGTGCATTCTCCTTGTTCATTGCCACCTTCTCTTACTCCTCTTTCTTTGCATTGTTTATTTCTTCTCCACCTCCCCCTTTCTCCTTGGGATACAATTCTGAGTGAATTATGAAATATCTTTTTTCATTATGTTCTTGCAGTTTACAAGTTTTGCAATATTTTGGGACATAATCATATTTAATGGTAACCCACTCCTCCTTAATTTCCCTTGTTTTCTTCCTCATCCTCATGTTGATCCTTGTAGGAAATTCTCCCTGTTAATCAACCTCTATCTTGATTCTTGCACAACTTGGCGTCGTCTTGTTCAGAGTAGCCATATCAACCTGCAAAGGTTTGCCTACTGCTGCTGCTAATGAGAAAATCTCTTTACCAAAAAACGTTTGGGGGAAGTGATGGAAAAGATATCCATGCAATAGCTATGGATGTTTCTTCCTCTGAATCAAAGTACACATTGGATAGGACCAATGTTTGTGTGTAATATAGAACTGCAGCTTTGATAGCAATTGAATGTAATCCTCCAGAGCACTGACTCTTATTAGTATGTATCTATTTCTTAGTAAACCAATGTTCACATCCCCTTTAAGTTCACATTGTTTAGGTATTAATTTATGTAGATCTTGAATCTCCGACCAACCATATGAAAAAGAATTTATCACTGCATATTGAAGATCTTCATTAACAATCATTTCTTCTACTTTGTCCTCCTCCCGAACAATTCTGGGTTCACCATGAAGGTATGATAATGGCTTCAGGGGTATAGATTTTTGTTGTAGGGCAGTGGGTTTCATGGTATTTGCGAAAGTGATGGTAGATGGTTGTCCAACTCTATTGATGATATTCATTGTTGGCCCCGCCTCTGGTGGTGGAGGCCGGACAACGGCCTTCGCGGCCATGGTAACCAGTGAGATTAGGCAAATTTAGGGTTTTAGGGTTTCTAGGTGTTGAGAGCATTTTTTAGAGTTTGAATGGAAACCATAAGATTATTTTTCTGATCTCAACAATAGGAACAAAATTTGTTGTTCAAGACATGTTCAACCCCACCTCACCCCTCCAAAGTACAATTTTAAAGATGATGAGAATCGATTGTACAAAAAAAAAAGGCTAATGCTAAAATAAAAGTGGTTACATTTTTTGAATTAATTAGCATATGAATTGCAGTTTAACTTCTTTTTGTTAGTACTATTACATTGTATCCAAAAAGTAACAACTTTACAGGAGTAGTTAGTCTTTAAAAATAACAAAAAATGTCTCATAAATTTATTGTACGCAATTTATTTAGTTTTTCTTTTGATACATCTGTTTCGACTGTTTAATCCTACTTTGTATTGATGATTTGTTTGCTTTTATAGGATCCATAAATTAATAATGTGTTTTTTAGTTTGAATTTGCTTTGAGATTTGCATCTTTAGATGGATCTCAATATTATCCTTAATAAATGGTGTTCTACTTCTACTTTATGTTGAATTTGTAAATTTTTATATGGATATAAATTCTGTAATAGATTTAGTTAAAAAAAATTTAATGTTGAATGGCTAACAAAATTGAAACTATCTAAGAATGCAGCTCATCACGACACGAAAAGTAAAATTATGACAAGGAACCTACAATTGGTTATGAAGAAATATAATCAAATGTCTTTTCTTTTATGTTTAATCTTAATTTGAATTTGAATACTAGAATCCTTTTATATATAATTAAAAACATTAAAAATAATTAAAATGGGAAAAAGGTAAAAAAAACATCATTGGTCTCTGTCCTTTTCTGATTTGAAGCAGATAGACTTTTTAGTAAAAGTAAACAATGATTAATGGTTTGATTTTTTGGCCATTACATAAAAAGGATGTGTTGAGTATTAAAAGATATGAAGGTGTTGAAGTAGATAAAGCATATTTATATCAGTTATTTATTCAGTTTCTAGAATTCAAAGTTGTACATATATATAAAAAAAATATATCTTTTGTTGACTTAAATTACAAAAAGGTCTTTAAAATTTTTCAATAAATTTATTTTATGATTGCACGAAGCGCGGATAAGTTTATAACTAATCTATATATAAAGAAAAATATAGATAATGTGATGTGACACCACTTTATGGCCTCCATTCATATTTATCTTTTTTTCTCCCTTTTTAGCATTTGTTCTCCTTTATTCTATTTAAAAAATCATTTCCATAACTCACATCACTTCATTTTCATAACTTCTACTCCCTTCGTTCCATTTTAGTTGGGCATATTTCATTTTACACGGTGATTAAGAAATCATAAATAGAATGATGAATTATACTATTTAACCCATATTAATGATATTCATTGGGTATGGGAATGGACATTGAAATTGTAATTAATTGTAGGGGTAAACTGGGAAAAAAATAATCAATTGTATCTTGATTTAGTAAGTGATCAACTAATATGAGATATTTATTTTTAGTAAGATGACCAACTAAAATGGGACGGAGGGAGTACTCTAATACTAATATACATTAATGTTGTGCCTTTAACTCCACATTCTCATTTTTATAACTCCTATTCTTAATAATCTTTATTACTCCTATGTCTTTTCAAGTTTATAACCCCTAAATAATATTTTACTTGTAAATTTTGACGATCATAATTTTCTCATCATAAATTTTCATTTGGTCACAAGTAATTGTCTTGAATGAAGCCTCCGCTTCTTCATCCGAAACAACACTTACATTCAAGGTATGTTGCTTTTCTTTTATTCTCCTTCATTCTCTTTAAAATTGTCTTGATTTGTGAAATTTTACTTTTTATATAATTTGACTATTTTGCCCTTCTTCGAAGTTGTTGCATGTTGATTCTGGGGTGTGGGAATGGTTGGCATGATTCCCAATGCCTTCGAAAGGATTTTGGGAGAGCTTGAGATTTTTAGAGGCTTTAAAAATCCTATAGTTGACTTCGATCAATATTTGATGTCTCGAGTATCGGATGGTGATTTGGACAGTTCCACTAAATTCGAAATGTCGAATTTGGGTTAGTAGCGACGTTGGTTTGGGTTCAAAACCTTTATTTTGCATTTTGACCCTCCGTTTGAAAACTAGTTAAATATGCTAAATAGGGGTCTCGAGGGTTAATTTGCAGAAAACGATCTTTATCGAAAAGCTAACATTGCTATTAAGTCTAGAACATCAAAAATGACCTAGTAGCATATATAGTTTGTATCTGTGACATCCCGAACGAATCCCGTGGTTTGTTCGAAAATATTTCAACTTGCATTTTCAGCTAAATTGTTGATATCTTGTGCAAGCCATTTCCTTCTTCGCGAACGTGGCCTTTAGCCACGACTACGGAGAAGGATATTTTCCCTTATCGAGATCGGAAAGAACAATTGGGGTCTGGTTTGGGTTGCCTTCTTTGCAAATACGAAGCCCTGGTCATGAACGCGAAGGCTAAATATTTTTTCCAAGTCAACATTGACCCTCGCGATCGT
Source organism: Capsicum rhomboideum (assembly GCA_031232105.1). NCBI lineage: Eukaryota > Viridiplantae > Streptophyta > Magnoliopsida > Solanales > Solanaceae > Capsicum > Capsicum rhomboideum. The sequence goes on from CP124711.1 coordinate 121,704,653, forward strand.
GAGGTGGGGTCCGTGATTGTGAGGTCATTTTCCTTGTTTTCATGCTTTTTCAGCATTTAGAGTCCCTATAGTTGCCGTAGGTTATTTATGACTTGCGAGGACTGATAGTTCGGTTACCGGGTAGTTCTTTTGATTTTTTAGAGCCATTTCCCTGTTTAGGAGCTTTTGAAGTTAAGAAATGGGTCTCGGGCCAAAATCTCAGGTAAACGGCCTTGGTTGCCATTTCTAACAGTCTCAACTGCTATGGAATGCTGATATTAGGCTGGGAGGACCCTTGGTCTGGGACCCGAGGCTTCCAAACTTATTTTGGGCTATTGGGTGGAATTTGGCAAAAATGGCTCCTTGGGGTATGGGCCCTACCTTTTATCGAAACGACCTCGAATGGAAATTTTGATAGCGCTGTTGAGTCTGAAATATTGAATTTGGTAGGATAACATAGTTTGTTCGCGAGCGCAGGATTTCGAACGAATCCCTAGGGTCCGATCGGGATATTTGCAACTTGCTAAAGTTGTTGGTGCATCAGCATCTGGTGCAGGCCAAAATTGGCCTTCGCATTTGAGAGGCCATGGTGCATTCGCGAGGTTTAAGATTTTAACCTCTGCATTCGCGAAGGGGAGGCCGGCTAGGCTGGTCCAGCCATCTTCTTCGCGATCATGGTGGCCGGGCCATGTTCGTGAAGGTCTGTCTAGGCCGGCACCCGCATACGCGGCAGAGGTCCCGCGTTTACGAAGAAGGGACCCCTAGTAGTATATATACTCCCTTATTCTTTTTTCCTTGATATTTTTCTAAGTATAAATGCCATTGTTGGCACTTTAAGCTCTGGAATTGTAGGATAATCATATATTTGAGTTGGGATTTACTTAAGACCGTGATTATAGGCCCTATACCTTCGATTTCCCGTATACTTCAACTTGATTTCTCCGTTTTAATTCTTATTTTAGGATTGTTGTTGGGGCTAGTTCGGGATTGCTTTGAGCTCGAAATTGGTTGCATTTTGGTGGCTTTTGATCCTTGAGCTGTGTGGTACGTTGTGTCGATTTCAATTTTACGATTCCGCAAGCGGGCCCCACGTGAGAATTTTGATCTGATTTCTTATCCAGAGCATTTATACACAATATGGGTATCATTTTACTCGTCTTGATGCCTGGATCATTATTTTGATAGCATGGCAGCTCTCGGAGGCCTCTCGAAAGGGGAAAGCTTCAATTTAGATGATTCGACGGCGTCCAGGTAGACTAGGCTTACCGTATCTTTGGATTAAGCTTATTTATTGTATCAATATACTATTGTGCTAGTTTTGGCCATTAGTGTTTGCCCGACTATTGTTTTTAGTATTTTATGGCCTTTTTAGCCTGTTAGGGCCTCGTTTTGGTAGATTTCGGGACTGTTATCCCCTAGTATAGTGAAGTTTCATCCTTCAGGGAAAGGTTTGGTGCTATTAGTACCTTGAGTTGGGTATGGAAAGCCTTAGACTAGATTAGGCTAGGTTTCGACCTAGGTTTGGTTATCAGAACCTCGTAGTGGGCCCTACTACCTCTTTTTTAAGCTAAAATACTTGGCATTATGTTCTGTTAGGCTTATCTAGACTCTTGACTACCATTTTAGCCTATTACCTTGGGTTGGGTTTGACTTAGATATGGTTTTTGGCCAATTTTACCCTTTTTTCGGCTAGAGTAGTACTTGATCGGTACCGCATTTCCTTAACCTAGTAGTTGGGACCCGCCTTGTCTTAGTGGACTTATCCACTTGAGATTGGTATTTGTAACCTTGTAGTCTGGAGATAGGCTTGGAAATCTTAAATTTCTTCCTGTTAGCTAGTTATGCTTATTTCTATTAAAATGCATTTCAGTTTCGGGTCAAGTCAGGCATATGCTTTATTGTTACTGTTACTATGTGTTCTGGCACCATTCTGACACTAGTGATGGTCATGGTTACTATGTATAAGCTCTGGTATGGATGTTCTGGTGATGATTATGGTTGTTTTGGGAGTTCTGATAGTGGTACTGAGTTTTATTATACATGACTTCTATACATATGGCCTTTCATTATTACCCACTATTTCTGAACCGAGCCAAGAGTCTGGACTCTCATTATTACCCTTTGGTGTCGGTTCAAGCCCGGTGCATATCTGGGTAGTTTCATCACAGATTTGGGGATCTGATGGTTACCTGAGATCGGTTCAGCTACGGATTACTTATTCTTTCTACTTTAGTTACTGCTTGTGTGCACCCACCCATTTATAGGGCCTCGGTAGGGTTAATTGCCTTCTTCTGTGTTCCTTCTGGGCTTATGGGGGCCCAGTTAAGTTGTAGTTAGCTTGTCTTTCTTACTTTGAGTTATTTATCTTCCACTTATGCACATGTTTAGTATTATAGATATTTATATTTCTACCCTTGTTACCATTGACTTAGCATACACTCTCACATATATTTACGCTTTTACTATATTTGAGCTATGTCAGCCGATAATGTCTACTGAGTACCCATTACTTTGGTACTCATACTGCACTTCTGCATCTTTTTCCTGATGCAGATCCAAGCATGAGTCACTGGCGTTGACATTATCCTCGGGCCCAACTACTGATCCAGAGATAGGGTGAGCTTTACAGAGCCCAAGGCTGATCCTCCTCCATATATTTCAGTTATAGTTTTTGCATTCTGAGACTACTATATATTTGTATATTTTGGATACTAACTAGTACTCTTATTTTTGGCTATAGTAGCTCTTGTATCAACCTTACCAGGTTTTGGGAGGGGTGGTTTTGTATATTTTGTCCTATTCCTTCTCCTGTATGGTATATTATGTATGTATATTTCTTCGCTTCCACTTATATTATTGTCGTTGTTCGTCTACCTTCTTATTTCTTTTCATCTTCCACCCGTTAGCCCGTTACTTGCCATTTCAAGCTATGAATTGGCTTACCTACTGGTGGGTTGAAGTAGGCGCCATCATGACCTGAGAAATTGGGTCGTGACAGCTTGGTATTAGAGCCTAGGTTTCACCGGTATTATTGGTACAAGAGCTAATGTTTAGTAGATTCCCGCGGATCGGTACAGAGACGTCTGTATCCTATCTTCGAGAGGCTGCGAGACATTTTTTTAGGAAAGTCTCATTTTTTTTATTCACTTCCATGCGCTGGGTATATATTGGTTTTTAAATCCTTATTATTTTTCACTCTTTTGCAGATTGCTAGGATGCGAGGTATGACAGTCAAGGATCAAGACCCCGAGACGATTGCTAGATCTCTATCTAGAGATAGAGGTTGACCCTGAGGTCAAGGGCAGGCTAGAGCTGCAACCCCAGTTTGAGATCAGGCTAGGGAGTTATCGCCAGATCCTGCTATAGCTCCCGAGACTGAGATAGCTTTAGAGATTTCGCCCTCCACAATAGTAGGTGGGCCAGGGGACAACCCAAGCCCCACCTAGGTTCATATCTTCTTCGGTCCTTTAGGATGCATTGGTTCAATTATTAAGTTAGTTGGCAGTACATCGACCGATGAAGTTCAGCCAGCAGCACAGGGTGGCATTGATTTTAAGGCACAACCCACAGCTGCGGCTCCTAGAGTAGAGGCTCCACAACCAATAGTAGCCCAGCCAGTTATGTCTGTAGAGGAGCAAAAGATGCTAGACCAATTTCTGAGATTGACTCCACCTAGGTTCGTCGAGACCCTAGAAGAGGATTCTTGTGAGATTTTGACCAGTTTCAAGGAGAGGTTATGTAATTTGGGGTTGGTTGAGTTGCGTGGAGTGGACTTTGTTGCTTATAAGCTAGACACGACAACGAGGATGTGGTGGAGAGGTTATCTTGATTTCAGGCCAGTTGGATCTCTACTTGTGACTTATTTTCAATTCTCCGAGGCTTTCTTAGGGAAGTATATGCCTCTTAGCATGCGCGAGCGCCTGAGAAATGAGTTTTCTACTTTGAGACAGGTTCTATAACTATCGCCAATATGAGTCAATTATGATTATGCCTGCTGAGTATAAGCAGATTCGATGCTTTGTAAGGGGGTTGAGACTACTGCTTCGTAGGGCTACTCAGAGTTGGTAACTTTGTTGAAGTTTTTTCTGATATTACTGAGCACGTCTAGTCTTTTAAGGAGATGAATTACGAGGCCCAAGGGGGCAGCGATAAGTGACCCCGTTATCAGGGCAGTTAAAGTGGAAGCCACAGTGGCTCATAGTTTAGAGGTCGAGGGTTTCAGGGTAGGTACCCCCAGTAGCAGCCTTATTAGTATCAGGGTCAATCTAGTAGGCCAGTTCAGGCAGCGCTTCAGATATCAAATGGGGTTAACTCAGTTATAGTGGTACCGGTAGGCCGAGCAATATTTAGCGGTGGAGGGGTATTCAGTTAGGGTCGTTAGGCAGAGGTGGTCATTTCAAATTAGTTGGACCTTTCAGATAGAGTCGAGTGCCAAGGGCATGTTATGATTGTGGAATTATCGATCACTTTGCTCGAGAGTGTCCCCGGTGTGGGATGATTGAGTCTTTAATTTAGAGTGCTCAGTCGATCAGATCAGTGTTGCCTCTATCTAGGGGTGGTATGCAGGGTCGTAGGGGTTGTACCCAAGGTTCTTAAGGTGGGCCTCAGGTGGGTAGGACAAGTAGCCAGGCAGGCACCCAGTCCGGTAGCGGGCAGGGCTATTTGTATGTTGTATCGGGTAGGTTAGAGGCTAAGGCTTCGGATGCTGTGATTACAAGTATGATTTTCATATGCCATCATCCAACTTCTACTTTAGTTGATCTAGGATCCATATTTTCATAGATTTCTACTTATTATGCACCGTAGTTAGGTTTGTCCTCAAAGCCTTTATCTGTGCCATTGCGTATAGATACCCTCGTGGGTGATTCCTTAGTAGTGGATCGAGTATATAGATCATGTTTGGTGACTGTTCAAGCGTATGATACACGGGTTGATCTTATTGTGTTAGCTATAGTGGATTTTGACATGATTCTAAGCATGGACTGGTTATCCCCCTACCATGCAGTCTTGGATTGCTTCGCTAAAACCATTACCTTAGCTATGCTTGGAATACCCCCGGTTGTGTGGTAGGGTTCTTTTAGCCGTGCACTGATGAGGGTTATTTCTTATGTGCAGGCTAAGAGATTGATATCGAGGAGTTGTAGGTCATTCCTTTTTTATGTTTCTGATGTTAGTGTTGTGAGTCCTTTACCTGACTCCATTTCTTTTGTTCATGATTGTATCAATACTTTTCCTACCTATTTGTCCTTCCCTCCAAGTGAGACATTGAGTTTGCTATTAACCTCGAGCTGGGCACCCGACCTATTTCTATGACTCCCTATAGTATGGCTCTTACCGAGCTAAAAGAGCTAATATTTAGCTTCAGGATCTTCTAGGAAAGGGCTTCATCAGATAGAGTTTATCGTCTTGGGGTGCTCCAGTTCTGTTTATGAAGAAAAAGGATGGCTCTATAAATATGTGTATTGACTAGAGGTATTTGAATAAGGTGACTGTGAAGAATAAGTATGCTATGCCTCATATTGATGATTTGTTTGACTAGCTTCAGGGTGCAACCGTGTTTTCTAAGATTGATTTGAGGTCTGGTTACCATCAGGTGAGGATTAGGGCTGAGGACGTCCCTAAGATAGCCTTCGAGACTCACTACGGCTACTACGAGTTCCTCGTGATGTCTTTTGGGTTGACCAATGCCCCAACAATGTTTATGGATTTGATGAACTATGTTTTCAGGTTGTATTTGGACTCATTTGTGATAGCTTTCATCGATGACATCTTGGTGTATTAGAGGAGTAGGGAGGAGCACGAGCAATATTTGAGGACTGTGCTCTACACTTTGAGAGATCTTAGGCTTTATGATAAATTCTCAAAGTGCAAGTTCTGGCTTGAGTCTGTAGCTTTCTTAGGGCATATGGTGTCCAAGGATGGTATTATGGTAGACCCACCAATGATTGAGGCTATTCGGGGTTGGGCTAGGCCTATGTCTCCTACTGAGGTTCACAGTTTTATTGGGTTAACAGGCTACTACAGTCGGTTCGTCTAGAGTTTTGCTACTATTACAGCCCCTATGACCAGATTGACTAGAAAAAAGGTTTTGTTTCAGTGGTTTGTGAGTTGTGAGGTAAGCTTTCTTAAGCTTTAAGAATTGCTCACTTCAGCTCCTATTATGACTTTTACAATTGAGGGCGAGGGGTTCACCGTCTATTGTGATGCTTCTGGTATTGATTTGGGGTATGTTCTGATGCAGCATGGTCATATTATTGCATATGCATCGAGGCAGCTGAAGGTGCATGAGCGTAACTACCCTACTCATGATTTGGAGTTGGCTGCGGTAGGTTTTGCACTTAAGATTTGGAGGCATTACCTGTATGGTGTTCGTTATAAGATCTTCATTGATCATCATAGTCTGCACATTAAGACCCAGGAGGAGCTTAATTTGAGGCACCATAGATGGATTGAGTTGCTGAAGGACTATGATATTTCTATTCTATACCATTCTTGCAAGGAGAATGTGGTAGCAGACGCCTTGAGTCGGAGGGCAGTGAGTATGGTTAGCTTGGCCTTCATTTCAGTTTCAAAGCGACCGTTGGCTTCAGACATCTAGTCCTTAGCTAACTTGATGGCTCGATTTGATATTTCTTACCTAGGAGGATTCTTGCTAGTGTTGAGGCTAGATCTACCTTGTTGGAGTAGATTTTGGGTTGTCAGTTGAAGGATAGCACGCTTCATAGCATTCGACGGTAGGTTTTGAGAGGTGAGTCTAGGAGGGCTACCTTATACTTTGAGGGCATTTTGAGATATAACAGTCACATTTGTGTTTTGAGGGTCGGAGATTTGATTCAGTTGATTCTTCGTGAGGCTCATAGCTCCAGGTATTCTATTTACCCTGGGACAACTAAGATGTATAGGGACTTGAGGCAGCATTACTGGTAGGGTGGTATGCGGAGAGATATAGAAAAGCTTATGTCTTGGTGCCTTTGTTGTCAGTAGGTAAAGGTCGAGCATCAGAGACCCGATAGATTGCTTCATAGGCTGCCCATTACCGAATGGAAATAAGAGCGGGTAACTATGGCCTTCATAGGTGGTTTGTCTTATACTTATCATGGTTTTGATAGAATTTGGGTCATTGTGGATCGATTGACCAAATCTATGTATTTCATCCCTATTCAGATTCCTTCAGTGCCAAGAAGTTAGCCCGAATCTATGTTCGAGAGGTGGTTCACCTTCACAGGGTGGACGTGTCTATTATTTCATACCAGGTTCTTAGTTCACTTCTAGCTTCTGGAGGACATTTCAGAAAGAGTTGGGTACCCAGGTTGACCTTAGCACTGCTTTTTATCCCCAGAATGATAGGCAGTCGGAGCAGACTATTTGGGTTTTGGAGGATATGCTCCGCGCTAGTGTGCTGGTTTTTGGGGGTCAGTGGGATCAGTTTTTAGCTTTGGCGGAGTTTGCATATAATAACAGCTTTTATTCGAGTATTCAGATGGCCCCATTCAAGGTGTTGTATGGTAGGCGATGCCGGTCTTTGGTTGGTTGGGTTGAGACTTCTGAGATTATGCCCCGTGGTAGAGATTTACTTCGTGAGTCATTGAAATGGGTTCGGGTGATTTGAGATAGGCTTCGGGTAACTCAAAACAGGCAGAAAAGATATGCTGACCGTAGGCGTCATGCTTTGAGGTTCAGAGTGGGTAACCGAATCTTTCTACGAGTATCACCCATGAAGGGCGTGATGAGGTTCCGGAGGAGGGGCAAGCTCAGCCCCAGGTATGTTGGAGCATTTGAGATCTTGCCGACAGTTGGGGAGATTGCCTATGAGTTGGCATTACATCCTACCTTTTCAACTATCCACCCGGTGTTTTATGTGTTTATACCACGATGGTATATCCCAAATAAGTCTCACGTGCTTCGGTGGGACTCGGTTCAGTTGGATGAGAGGTTGGAATTTGTAGAGGAGCTGGTGCCCATTCTAGCCAGAGATGCCAGGTAGTTGTGCTCCAGAGACATTCCCGTAGTTAAGGTTCAGTGGCGTCACCATCCAGTCGAGGAGGCTACCTAGGAGACCGAGCGTGATATGTGGTCCCAGTATCCCTACCTGTTTGAGCCATTAGGTACTTCTTTATCCTTTACTTTCACGGATAAAAGTCCTTTTAGTAGTGGATATTGTAATGACCCTCCAGGTCATTTTCCTTATTTTAGTGTTTTTTCAAAGTTTAGAGTGTCCCTATAGCTTCCCTAGGTCATGTATGACTTGCTGGGACTGACATTTTGGTTAGCGAATAGTTCATTCAATTTTTAGAGCCATTTTCCTGTTTAGGAGCTTCTAAAGTTAAGAAATGGTCTCGGGCCTAAACCTTACGTAAACGACCTCAGATGTTATTTTTGACAGTATCAACAACTCTAAATGTTGATTTTAGTCTAGATAGGACCCTTGGCCTGGGTCCCGAGGCTTTTGGACTCGTTTTGGGCTATTGGGTGGAATTTGCCAAAAATAGCTCCTTGGGGTATGAGGCACAATTTTTATCGAAACGACCTCAAATGGAAATTTTGATGGTGCTGTTGAGTCCGAAATATCAAATTAGGTAAGGTATCATAGTTCGTTTGCGAGCACGGGATTTCAAACGAATCCCAATTGCCTGGTACGGATATTTGCAACTTGCTAAAGTTGCTGGTAGCAAGTTGCTGGTGCATCAGCACCTGGTGCAGGCTAAAATTAGCCCTCGTGTTCGCGAGCCTTGGCCGTGTTTGCGAGGTCAAGATTTTTGACCTCCACGTTCTTGGGCTAGCCTTTACATTCGCTGAAGGGGAGGTCGGCAAGGTCTATCCATCCTTCATTTTCATGATTGTGGTGGACCGGCCGCATTTAAGTAGGTCTTTCTGGGCCGGCACCCGCGTTTGGGGTAGGGGTCCTGCGTTTGCAAAGAAGGGACCTCTGGCAGTATATATATTCCCTTCTTCATTTTTCCTTGATATTTTTCTAAGTATAAACGTCATTTTTGGCACTTTAGGCTCTGGAATTATGGGATAATCATATATTTGAGCTGGGATTTACTTAGGACTGTGATTGTGGGCCCTATACCTTCGATTTCCTGTAAGCTTCAACTTGATCTCTCCATTAATTCTCTGTTTTAATTGTTATTTTAGGATTGTCGTTGGGGCTGGTTCGGGGTTGCTTTGTGCTCGGAATTGGCTGCATTTTGGTGGTTTTTGATCCTTGAGATGCGTGGGACACTATGACAGTTTCAATTTTGCGATTCTGCAAGTGAGCTCAACGTGGGAATTTTAATCCGATTTCAGACCCAGAGCATTTATACTCAATATAGGTATCGTTTTAATCGTCTTGATGCCTGGATCATTATTTTGATAGTGTGGCAGCTCTCGGAGGCCTCTCGAAAGGGGAAATCTCCAGTTTAGAGGATTTGATAAGCGTTCGGCGGAGTCAAGGTAGGCTAGGCTTGTCCTATCTTTAGATTGAGCTTTTTTATGGTATTAGTATACTATTGTACTAGTTTTGGGTATGTAGTGTTAGACTACCTATCATTTTTAGTATTTTATGGCCTTTTTAGCTAGTTAGGGCCCCTTTCAATAGATTTTGGGCTCGTTATCCCCTAGTATACTGAAGCATCATCCTTTATGGCTAGGTTTGGTGCTATTAGTACCTTGAGTTAGGAATGAGAAGCCTTAGACTAGACTAGGCTAGGTTTCGGCCTAAGTTTGGTTTTTGGGATCCCATAGTAGGCCCCACTACCCCTTTTTTTTAGCTAAAATACTTGGCGTTAAGTTTCTTTAGGCTTAGCTAGACTCTTGACTACCATTTTAGACTATTACCTTGGGTTGGGTTAGACTTATATATGGTTTCTATCCCGTTTTACCCTTTTCTCGAGAAGAGTAGTACTTGACCGGTATTGCCCTTCCTTGACCTAGTATTTGGGACCCGCCTTGCCTTAGTGGACTTATCCACTCGAGATTGGTATTTGTGACCTTATGGTCTGGAGATAGGCTTAGAAACCCTAAATTTCTTCTTGTTAGCTAGTTATGCTTATTTCTATTTAAATGCATTTCAGTTCAGGTTCGAGTCCGGCATATGCTTTATTGTTACTGTTACTATGTGTTCTGGCAAAATTCTAACACTGGTTATGGTCAGGGTTACTATGTATGAGTTTCGATATGGTTTGGTATCAATTTTATGGGTGAGATTGGCTACTTATGGGATCTCTTATTTCTGGACACAGTGTGGGTATTATGAGTTTCGGTTCGAGTTCGGTATCAGTTTATGATGCGGTATGGATGTTTTAGTGATGATTATTGTTGTTATGGGAGTTCTGACAGTGGTACTGAGTTCTGTTGTACATGACTAATATACATGTAGTCTCTTGTTATTACCCACTTTTTCTGATTCGAGCTTGGCGTCTGACCCCTCGTTATTATCCATTGGTGCCAGTTCAAGCCTGATGCACATTTGGGTAGTATCATCATGGATTTGGGGATTGGATCGGTTCAGCTATGGATTTCTTATGCTTTCTACTTTAGTTCTTCTGTGTGCCTTCTGGGCTTATAGGGGCCCTGTTAGGTTGTAGTTAGCTTGTCATTCTTACTTTGAGTTATTTATCTTTCACTTTTGCACATGTTTAGTACTGTAGATATTTATATTTCTACCATTGTTACCACTGACTTAGCGTACACTCTCACATATATTTATGCTTTTACTATATTTGAGCTAAGTCGGCCGATGATGTCTATTGAGTACCCGTTGTTTCGGTACTCATACTGCACTTCTGTATATTTTTCCTGATGCAGATTCGAGCATGAGTCACCGGCGTTGACATTATCCTCAAGCCCAGCTACTGATCCGAAGACAGGGTGAGCTTTCCAGAGTTCGAGGCTGGTCCTCCTCCATCTATTTCAGTTATAGTCTTTTGCATTCTGAGACTACTGTATAAATGTATTTATGTATATTTTGGATACTATCTAGTACTCTTATTTTTGGATATAACATCTCTTATATCGTCCTTACTAGGTCTTTTGAGGGGTGGTTTTGTATATTTTTTCCTCTTCCTTTTTCTGTATGATATATTATGTCTGTATATTTCTTCGCTTCCACATATATTATTGTCGTTGTTGGTTTACTTTGTTATCTCTTTTCATCTTCTGTCCGTTAGCCCGTTACTTTCCATTTTGGGCTATGGCTTGGCTTACCTACTGACAGGTTGAAGTAGGTGCCATCATGACCAGAGAAATTGAGCCATGACAATAAATACCTCAAATTCGCAATTTTACTCCATTTTTGGACCTCCAAGCTTCGGGAAAGACGATTTCACTAGGGTTTCTTCATCTTTTTCATGTGGGTAACCTTAAACTCATCTCTTCATTATTTTCTATTGATTATGTCTTCGAAAATACCTTTTAACCTCGATTTTGAATTTTATTTTTGGGATTTTGTCGGTAAAGCTTAAAAATGGTTTTTATTAGATTTGGACCTCATTTTAAACTCAGTTTTGCATGGGTTTTCAACTGTATACTCCTATAACCTTGGGAGAATGTATTTCTAAAATAAAAATTTCAATTTTACCCCTTTCATTTTCGAACCCATTTTTCAAATCCGTTTTGGACCTGACTTAAATATAGTCAATATGGGTATCGTTAGCTTTTTTTAACACGTAGATGCTATATTTGTGTGTTTTAGTTGATTCCAAGACCATTCGAAAGGGAAAGGATCCTTGTTGAAGGACTCTAGGCATGGATTTCGACACTTCGAGGTAGGTTATGGCTTAACTTTGTTCAGACTGTGCTGGGTAGTTAATAAATAAGTAAAGCATGCTATGTGTTTGGGAAAATAAGTATGGGAATTATATTTTGAGATTATCATTACTATTGTGTGTCCGTATGGGGGCTTATATTTTTGTTGTTGTTGACTTGCGATATCATATATTGTGTGTTGTCCGAGTGGGGGCTTTATTTGACATCATTGGCCTTGTTTGTACATTTGAATGTCTTTATTCTTAATGTGATGTCGTGCGGGGTCGGGGTCTTGAATAGATATTATGGGCCTTATTGAGCATTGTATGCCTTTATCATGATAGAAATGTCCGAGTGATGGGTTGATATGATATTAATGATGTCTTACATGTCTATTTATTTCAATGGTGCCGAACTAAAATTGATATAATGAAATGTTGACATATTAAGTTGATTTCTGGGCTCACTTATACACGTATTGAATGGAGTTGTTATCTTCATAGTGGTTTGATTGTGAGCATTATATCCTCATGAGGTATTGGTACCATTGAGGAACACTATTTTAAAAGAAAATGAGAAATTTTCGTGAAAACCTTAATCCGTGAACACAAATCGGAGAGGTGGGTTGACATTCTGAGATAGTATAAGGGTTGCAAACCCCCTATGGATCCTATTTGGAAGCAGTGAAGCTCGATAGTTGTATATAGAATGAGAGCTTTCAAACTATTACTTCATCATTCATTGCATTGTATATGCATTTTCTGTATTCCTTTATGTGTTCTTGATGTGTAGCCAGTTTCTACTTATCTCCATGAATACCTACTTCTGTTTGATTTCATATATGTATATTAGAACTGTTAATGGAGACGGTGTGTGCTACCATTTGGGAATTTTTTTTGTTTGCAGGTGACGTGCTCATAGTACTTTCTTTACTTGTCTTATTCTCTACTTTGCTCAGTTGTCCTATGATACCTACTAAGTACAAGTGGACCGTACTCACTCTAACTGTACCCTTTCGGTGCAGATTCTAGTATGTGTACGCGACACGACAGTTAAGTTTGTGCGGGATTTGTTGGATATTCGAGGTACTGGTATGCTCCATGACGTTCGGGGCGGATTCCAGATCTCCTCCTATTGTTATCTTTATTTACTCTTTGGAGACAGACATTTGTATTCAGTTTTCGGATGTTGTACTTAAATGCTCTACACTTAGGACACTATTTCTTAGGGATATTATGATATTATTTCAGACTTTCGCTATATTTGTATATGTGTCACCTGACTTCGTCCTAGAAGTCTCGTTTGTCTTACTTTGTGTATTAATTAGATCTTCTTTCCTTTTGGGGGGATTGGCTTATCTACCAAGGTTGAGTCGGGACAAATGTCATCATGACCTCAACTTTTGAGTCATGACAAAAATACTCTTAAATTTGTTTTTAGGATTATTTTAGCATTAGGATATATAGTTGGTTAAAGTTTTTTTTACCACATTATTTAAAAATAACTGATTTATGAACTTAATTTTTTACTATTTGTGAAAGATAGCTATGTTTCCCATTAATGAAAATATTTTAAAAAGTCATGCTTATTCTTCATCAGGAAAAAACATTTGATTTAAGGTGTGTGTTTTCTTCGTTCTTCTTCATGTTCTATATAATACTGTTTAGTTTGTTTTTATATTTGTTTTAGCATTAGGGTAAATTACTTCAAATATTTTTACCGCATTATTTAAAAGGTGGTAACAAATTACTGATTTATGAACCTTCTTTTTCAAATATTTGTGAAAATAGCTTTATTAATTAATAGATTATTTCCATTAATTGTCATATCATAGGAATTAATTAATAGTATAATAGAATACAACAATAAAATAAATCCAGTGTGATCTCACAAAGGTTTGGGGAAAGTAGATGTACGTAGTTCTAATCCCCTACTTTTTATGGGGTAGAGAGGTTGTTTCTGGTAAACTTTCGGCTCAAATATGTGAAATCAAAGCAAGGATATAAATAAATAAAGACCTAAGATCAGAATTACAAGAAGCTAGAAAGAACAAACCAATTCAGGCGAGAATATATGCTATCAATAAAAGGGTAAAGCATGAATAAGTGTACGAACATAGCCATCGCATCCAGGGGTTGATGTAGTTTAAAGTGTCAATGGATTAAAGTTTAGACAATTACAGGAAAACTTCTAAAGAGTCTGCCTTATTGTGAAATATAAGGAGTGTCTTTCTCAATTATTTGAGAGCTAGAATAAAGAAAGCAGATTCATATCTAATTGGGAAGAAGGTGACGGACCTGAAAGAGAATTTTAACTATTTACTTGATGATTACGATCTTGATATTTGCTAAGAAGATAAAAGGAAAATTGAGATATTTCCTTGCCTTTGGCATTGGTCACATGCCTTAGCATAATCATGAGCATCCTTATGAATGGTAAGCCAATATTAACCACATTGCAAGATCTTGTGCACAGTCCGCGCACCTTCATAATAACCCCCAATTGAAGACGAATGACATGCTTCCAATATACTCATCATTTATACTTCAGAAATACACCTTCAAATCAGACCATCCACATACATCATAAATAAATAAGGCTCATCCCAGAAGAATTTTCTCACCTCATGCATGAACTTCTTTCTCTGTTGATACGTCATATCTTTTGGAACTAGATCACTTTCCAAGAAGTTGGAAAAATCTGCAATCCATGGGATTAAGTCTTGTGATGCTGCCAACACCTACTCGTGTGGAAAAATATCATCAATATCAAGGTCATCCCTCAGTTTTATCATGGCCTCCTCTTCAAGGCGTGATAAATGGTCGGCAACCTGATTCTCTGTCCCTTTTCAGTACTTTACCTCAAAATCAAACTCTTGTAACAGAAGCACCCATCTAATCAACCTTGGCTTGACATCCTTATTTTCCATAATATATCTCAAAGATGCATGATCAGTATTCATAATCACCTTTGTTACAATCAAGTAAGACCAAAATTTCTTGAACGCAAAGACCACCGTAAGCAGTTCTTGCTCAGCTACCGTATAATTCTTCTGGGCTGGATTAAGTGCTTTGTTAGCATAGTAAATAGGATGCAAAATCTTCTCTTGCCTTTGTCCAAGAACTGCACCTAAGACCATCCCACTATTATCACACATGACCTCGAACAGTGAGGTCCAATCTGGCGACACAATGATGGGAGCTGAAATTAACTTCTCTTTTAGACACTCGACTGCCTTTAGGCTTGCATCATTAAATACAAACTTCACCTCTTTCTCTAAGAGCTTGCACAATGGATTTGCAATCTTAAAAAAATCCTTGATGAATCTTCTATAGAATCCTGCATTGCCTAAAAAACAATGAATACCTTTCACAGAAATAGGTGGAGGTAACTTTTCAATTACCTCAATCTTCACTTTATCGACTTCAATCCCATTCTTCAAAATTCGGTGTCCCAGCATTATGCCTTCTTTTACCATAAAATGGCACTTTTTCTGATTCCACAGTAAATTACATTCTTCACACCTTTGCAAAACATTAGCAAGGTGTGCTAACCATGCATCGAATGAGTCACCCACAATAGAGAAATCATCCATAAAAACCTCAATAGTGTCTTCCACCATGTCGGAGAATATAGATATCAGGCAACATTGAAAGGTGGTCGGTGCGTTGCATAGACCAAATGGCATCCTCTTGAATGTGAACGTCCCGTATGGACAAGTGAAAGTGGTTTTCTCATGGTCTTCAGGGGCGATGGAAATCTGATTGTACCCGAATAACTATTAAGAAAACAATATCATCCTCTACCAGCAAGACGGTCTAACACATGGTCCATAAAAGGTATAGAAAAATGGTCATTTTTAGTCTAAGCAACTTTCGATAATCCATGCAAACTCTCCATCCGGTAACCGGCCTCATTGGGATTAACTCATTTGTCTCATTTGGAACCACAGTGATCCCACCCTTTTTTGGCACATATTGGACCAAGCTCACCCACTTGCTATCCGCAATAGGATAAACCATACCTGTATCTAACCACTTAATGGTCTCTTTATTCATAACCTCTTGCATGGGTGGATTGAGATAACGTTGATGTTCAATGCTAGGTATACATTCCATCTCGAGCTAGATTTTATGTGTGCGAATTTTGGGTGGAATCCCGATGATATCAGCAATAGTCCAGCCAATAGCCCGCTTAAATCTCTGCCACACAGAAACCAAGGCATCAACTTGCCACTCTAACAAGTCTACTGAAATGATAACCAATAACGTGTTATTAGCTTCCAAGAAAGCATAACAGATATGGGAAGGAAGAACCTTAAGTTCTAAAAGGAGCCGGTGGGGTCATTGTATTCTTCAGATCAAGATGAAGCTTCTTTGGCGCATAGGTGTAGGAACCCCTGCCAACAAGTGATTTTACTAAATCATCAAACTCATTGATACCATCACTGTCAAAGTTTATGATCACGACTACAAGTTCTTCGACCCCCAATCTTTCCTCAATAGGAGCGACCAAATCATCCTCGTTGACCATATCTATCACAGAGATTACACGCATATCTTTTGGTTGCTTAATGGATCGACATACATTGAAAGTAACTTGTTCTTCATTTAGTCTAAACTTTGTATGCCTAATTTTCATATCAACCAATGCACGACTGGTAGCATGGAATGGCCTTCCCAAGATAATGGGAACTTCAAAATTAACTTCACAGTCCAAAATCACAAAATCAGCCGAAAAAAATGAAAGATGCCACCTTTACCAAAACATCATACAAAATTCCCACAAGCTTTTTCATAGTTCGGTCAGCCATAAGAAGCCTCATAGAAGTAGGTTTAGGTTATCCCAATTTGAGCTATTTGAAAATAGCTAGCAGCATCAAGTTAATACTAGCACCCAAATCACACATAGAGCCTTTGCAAAATTGTAAGACCCAATAGTACAAGGAATCATGAATGCTCCTGGTTCTTCCTTTTTCTCAACAAGGGAATGGGAAGAGATTGCACTACAATGATACAAGTTATCAGTAGGCTTAAAACTAACAGTTCTCTTCTTCGTCACCAAATCTTTCATAAATTTTACGTAACCTGGCATTTGGTCCAAAGCTTCAACAAGAGAGATATTCACCGATAATTCCTTCAATATTGAAATGAACTTTTGATATTTTCCCTCTTTGGATTTCTTCTTCAACCTTTGCATAAAGGAAGGAGGAGGTTGTGGAATAGGCTTTAATACTTCAGAGGCCTCTTTCACCTTCCGTTTATAAGACTTAACCTCCTTTTCAGCAACTCAAGGCTCTTGAGTTGCTTCATCTTCAGCCACCAAGTTTTCAGTTTCATTCCTATTCTCATCATTAAGTACTACATTCTCATCATCAAGTACTATAGGCATAGATGGATCAATAGTAGTCTTACCACTTTGAGTAGTTATAGCTAAGCAACCATCGATTTTAGGATTTTAGATGGTGTTACTCGGAAGAGTGCCTGGTTGATGCTGATTTAAGGTGGTAGACATCTACCCAAATTGTTGCTCCAATTTTTTAACGGTGGTCGCATGAGATTCCACCTTTTGGCTTATCCCTGAAATGTTTGCTCTAATCTCCTTAAGGCAACTTTCTTGATTCTCCAACCCTTTAACAAGTTTTGCAAGCATGGATTTCATTCTCAAATTTCTGGAATTAGCATCACGGTTCCCCGGTGGAACATACAAGCCATTCTTGTCCTTGTAATCATGCTTTCACCGCCAATCACCATCACAATCTTTGTCTATGTCTCTATTCCCAGACTTGTTATAGTTGTTTCTATAATAGTTCCAACCTTGATTCCTTTGCCTCTAGTTCCAGTTGTCTTGATTAGACCCTTGGCTCTTGGCTTTAAAACCCACCACTTCTCTATCTAAGTACTTAGCCTCCTCTTCAGAATCAGATTCCTTATACAAAGGGGCTCTTCCTTGTGCACCTACAATATTAATCTTTTTCGCACCTCCAGCTGAAATCTATTTGGCTAGTAAGCCAATTTTTATTCTCAGTTATGCTACCTCTTCATCCACAGATTCATCCAAAGCCCTTTGTTCTGCCGAAGCTCCAATATCATATGTACCCGCGTGCCTGTCTGTTTCCTGAGTATGCCAACCTCGGTTGGTTTTAGTGATCCAATCTAGAATCTACGATGCGTACTCCCAGTGCAAACTCATAAATGCACCTCCAGTGATGGTGTCTGATACAACCTTAGAATTTGCATTCAAAGCCCTATAGAAGATCTCAAGTAGATTCCTACCACTCATTCTATGGTTTGGAACATTCTGCAACTTCTTCTTGAACCTCATCCATGTTTCATAAATGGCCTCTGAATATAGTTGTCTTAAGTTATAGATCTCATCTTTCAATTGCAACATCCTAGAAGGTGGAAAGAATCATTCCAGAAACTGATTTATCAACTCTTGTCAATTGGTAATAGAATCTCGTGTTAATTCAGCCAACCATAAAGTTGTTTCCCCCGTAAGAGAGAACAGAAATAGCCTCAACCGAATTACCTCTTGACTTACTCCAGGTAGATTGTACGAAGTGTAGATTCCTACGAAATTCATCACATGCATGTTCGCATCATCAGTAGGGAGGCCAACAAACACCCCTTTTAAGTTCAAAGGTGAATCATAACACTTGTAATATCAAACTTAGTTCCTTCAGGCAGTTCGGGTGGGATAATAGCGCCACTCTCCATTGGCTCCAAACAGGCTAAATCTTCTTCTAGATCTTCATAGATTAGGGGTTGTTGAACTCTAGGTCTTATCTGTCTTTCCTTAAGTGCAGCAAGATGTTGCGCTGCCTCTTGCATTGCTCGATGGTCTCTATCTGCTTGTCTAGAAGTTTCTTGTCTCGCATTCTCATCAGCCATCAACCTTGAAGTTATTTGCTATGCAGTCTCCTGACCAGCCGGATTAAGTGATGGCTGATTATGAATTTCACCCATAGCTGGGTGATCTTGAACTTTGTCATTATTCACCATTCTTTGATTATTCCTTAGAGTTCTTTCAATTTCTTAGCTAAGTGGAATCAGGGGGTTAACTTGACTCCGAGTGTTGGGCATACACCGGCGTGTGCCCTCAGAAAATTAGAAAAGTAACTGAAGTAACCACAATAAATCAACTCCAATAAGCAAAATCAATAAACTCCGTAATCGTATTCCCCGAAAATGGCACCAAAATTTGATGTCGCCCAAATTACACCTCACAATGAAACATAAAGTGGTCGTTGTTCAAATATAGAACCTCACTGAGGTTGAGGTCGATCCCATGAAGAATAGGTCGAAATCCAATCAACTTTGTTTGTTTGAATTACTTGGTAAATAAGCAAATAAGTAAACAAAGGGTTTTTATAAAGTAAACTAGTAACTGTTTGCTGAGGTTGAAATTAAGATGAGAAAAGCACTAGGATTGTGTTCCCCAATAACTTCATTGCTTCATAGGTTCTCCGTACTTGGTGTTTTTTTTCAGGTATCCAACAAGCAGAATCGATAGGCTAAGTATCGTCTAACTGACTATGTTATGCCCCTTGTTGATTACTATCCTCAAGCACAAAGGTTAATGCATCATGAGTGTTACTATGTTGCCCCCTATCAATGATCCCAATATAGCCTTTCCCGCATTACGGCTCAAAGCTGATTAAACGAAGAAAACTCTGAATCTTAGTGTTGAATCGCTAGTCTTATCCTACTACCCTTGCTACAGTCTAGGGTAGGTATAGGATGAGTCCCAATGCATGCACTCGTCAGAAAGCATTCACTTTAGAAGAAACAACAATACTTGCCCTAATACCCTTCGAGAAATACCTTGTACTTTGAACTCTACTTTGTTAATGCGCTACAGTTCCCACAACCCTAGTTATGGGGTTTAGTTACTCATGATTGTATGAACAAAATAATCATTCATGAATGAAAACATTAATTGAAGTATACAAGAATGAATAAACTCCAAAATCTCAACTTTAATTAAAACCGTAAAAACCAATATTCGTGAAATCCCAAGAAAGTGACTTAGAATCCCAAAAAATAGTGTTATATAATAATAATAATGTCTAACTATTAAAAATAACCCTAAAAGAGTATTTATATACTGAACAAATCCTATCCTAAACAAAACAAGAAACTGGTGTCGGCTGCCTCGGGCGAGAAGAACATACGATCATGGGTTGAATCCACGATTGTGTCTTTCTGTCATTTGATCCTTGTGCTAAAATTCCTATAACTCTTCAAATCTAGATCTTCTTCCCATGATCACATTGTACAATCGTACAATCAACTCACGCTCGTGGGATCCATCGTCTGATACTGCTACACTTGACTCTTGCAGGGTCACTTCTCCTAGATGTCATGATCTTAAGGTACGATTGTGACATGATCCCACGATCATGTAATCCAGTCGTCTAATGGATTCCTTAGTATGGCATCTCTGGTTCAATCCTACGATAGCCTACCCACGATTGTGCTTTGAACCCACGATCAAGACATGGCTCGTCTAATACCCTTTTTTCCAGTTTTCACCTTATTCTTCACTGAGTCCTTTAGGACTGCAAACACTCAACAATCACATTAAAACCACAAAAATTACCCTTAAACTTGCAACTATCCCTTGTTTTAAACATCTCAGGTGTTGTAAATCTGTGGCACATTAGGCACTATGAAAGATGAACATGTCGCTTCTACTGAAAGGCCTTTAGTCTTTTATAGACTTAGAAGCTCGGCGATGAGAATTTCTGTATTCGAGATTTTAGGATTGTTGAAGAAGAAGAATAAGCCCCGAAGAAATTACAAGAGTGTGAAAGCACTTGTTTTTCCCAAAGCTCAAAATATCTCCAAGGATTTCAAAAGTTTGAAGAACGAGACGACAAACAAACCTTGTAGTTTCATGTGGAGAAATACTGAAAGCAAAGTTGCAGGTTGTGTTCTGAACTTAATGAAGATGAAGAAAGTGATGGCTCTTCATAGCATGTTTCTACGCAAGATGAAAGGGATAATTCATCTTCAATTAAAGTTGATGAAGATTGGAGGATATCTTATGGTGGCACCATATATGTTTTAATGATGGCGAACCATAAGAAGAGGAAGATGCTAAGGATGCACCTCCTGAGCTTGAAGAAGGGGTTAAAACCACAGTTAAGGCATTGAAAGAAGTCAACCTTGGTACAGATGAAGACCTAAGACCCACTTATGTAAATGCCCTACTAGTAGCCGATGAAGAGAGGGCTTATTTTGAATTACTTAAAGAGTATAAGGATGTATTTGGATGTATTTACGGTCAAGAAAGGCGCACGTCCCATCAAGCAAACTCAATGACACTTTAGGCCGTCTGAATTGGTTCCTCTCATTGAAACCAAAGTAAACAAGCTTATTGAAGCTGGCTTCATTCGTGAAGTTAAGTACCCAACGTGGATTTCAAGAATTGTCCTTGTAAAGAAAAAAAAGGGCAAATTCGAGTTTGCGTTGACTTTAGGGATCTCAACAATGCGTGCCCTAAGGATGAATTTCCATTTCCCAACCCAGAGCTCATGATTAATGCTACTACTGGGTATGAGGCGATGCCTTTTATGGATGGATCATCTGGCTACAATTAGATCTTCATGTTACCTAAGGATGAAAAGCTTGTCGTATTCCCCACTCCTAAGGGTATTTATTGCTACAAAGTGATGCCTTTTGGCTTGAAGAATACTGGAGCGACGTACCAAAGAACCATGAAAAATATATTCGACAATATTCTTCCCAAAAATGTTGAATATTATGTTGATGACTTGGTCGTGAAATCAAGAAAAAAGAGTGACCATTTGGAAGACTTGAGGATGGTGATGTGATTGATCTTCTACTAAGGTATCAACTTAGAATGAATCCTCTAAAATGTGCATTTGGGGTCACTTCTAGAAAATTCCTTGATTTTATTGTACGCCATCGAGGGATAGAAATTTATTAAGTCAAAGTAGATGTAATCTTGAAGATGGTCGAGCCAAAAAACATCCATGAATTGAAAAGCCTGCCAGGAAAGTTGGCATATCTTAGGAGATTCATCTCAAATGTAGCAGGAAAGTGTCAACCATTCAGTCGCCTCATGAATAAGGGTACTCTTTTCGAATGGGATTAAGCTTGTAGTAACGCCTTTAAGAATACCAAATCTTACTTGATGAAACCGTTAGTCCTAGCGTCCCCTATTCCTAGAAAGCCATTAATACTTTACATATCGGCGCAAGAAAGTTCGGTGGGAGCGCTCTTAACCCAAGAGAATAGTAAAGGGAAAGAAAATTGCCTTTACTACTTGAGTTGGATGATGACACCAAATGAGTGGAAGTATTTGCCAATCGAAAAATTGTGTTTGCCCTTAGTCTTCTCCATTCAAAATAAGAAGCACTACTTTCAAGCTCACGTCGACATCTTATTTCTAAGCCAAACCCTATCAAGTTTGTGATGTCAAAACCTATCCTCAGTGATCAACTAGCAATGTGGTACCTCCAGTTTCAATAATTTTAGATTGTGTACATTCCTCAAAAAGACTATGAAAGGGCAAGCATTGGCAAACTTCTTAGTAAACCATCCGATACCCGATGACTGGGAGCTAACTGATGAACTACCTGATGAAGAGGCCATGGTTGTTGAAATTCAACCACCTTGGAAGATGTATTTTGATGGTTCCTCGCATCGTAAAGGAGCTGGTGTTAGTGTGGTATTCATCACCCCTCAAGAGGAAGTGTTGTCGTATTCCTTCACTTTAACACAATGTTGCTCCAATAATATTGTGGGGTATCAAGCACTTATACTCGGTCTTAATATAGCAGTGGATATCAAGCAATTACAACTAATAGTCTTTGGAGATTCTGAGTTGGTGATCAATCAGTTGTTGGGTACATATGAGGTTAAAAAGCCAGAACTGCGTCCCTATCATGACTATGCGCAGAAATTGATTGGATGGTTTGGTGATATGACTCTTCAACATATGCCAAGGAATGAAAATAAGAAGGCTGATGCCTTAGCTGTTTTGGCTTCAACATTGACTTTGCCTGATCAAGCACATATCACTATGTGCCAAAAAGGGATAGTACCGCCGAAAGAGGTTGAGGATGAAGAAAGTGAGCTTGAAAATCTCGTAGCCATTTCCTAAGTTGAAAAGGTCGATTGGCAACAAACCTTTATTAATTATCTATATTACAACATACTTCCAGAGGATCTGAAAAAAAGACTGAAATCCATTGTCGTGCCCCTCGCTTTCTTTATTACAAAGATACTTTTTATCGAAGATAGTTCGAGCGATTTCTCTTGTATTTTTTAGGGGAAGAAGAAGCAACCAAGGAAATAGAAGAAGCGCGCTCTGGTGTTTATGGATAGTATCAATATGGGTCAAAGTTGTACTTTTACATAAAGAGGATGGGGTATTACTGGCCAACAATGGTAAAAGATTGCTTGGATTAAGCCTCGAAGGTGCAAAGCATGCCAATTCCATGCAAATTTTATGCACCAACTTCCAGAAGTTTTACATCCGACTATTGCATCTTGGCTATTTGACGTTTGGGGGTTAGACATGGTGGGACCACTACCAAAATCTTCTGGTGGCCACTTGTACACCTTAGCCGCAATAGATTACTTCTTGAAATGGGTTGAGGCGGTAGCCCTCAAAGAAGTAAAGAAGGAGAATGTTTCCAACTTTATTCGAGTGAATATCATCTACTGTTTTGGCATTCTCAGCTATATAATAACGGATAACGGCAAGCCATTCTCCAATAAATTGATGGATAAGATTTGCGACCTTTTTGGCTTCAAGCAATGTAATTCTTTAATGTATTATGTTGTTGCAAATGGACTAGCTGAAGCTTTAAACAAGACCTTGTACAACTTGTTAAATAAAGTCGTCTCCAAATCTAAGAGGGATTGGCATGATAGAATGGAAGAAGCTCTTTAGGCCTACCGGATGACTCATCGTACGCCGACTCAAGCAACTCCTTATTCTTTAGTTTATTGAACTGAAGCAGTCCTTCCACTTGAGTGCCAAATAACATCGTTGCGGTTGGCTATCCAAGAAGGACTCATTGAAGAAGAAAATGCTCATCTACGCCTTGAAGAGTTAGAGGCTCTTGATGAGAAACTGTTGGAAGCTCAGCAAAGCCTTGAATTTTATTAAGCTCGTCTTTCCCATGCTTTCAATAAAAAGGTTCACTTGAGGTCCTTCCAAATTGGTGATCAAGTTTTTACGGTAAGAAGAGCAATTATCATGTCTCATAAATCGGGGAAAAAGTTCACCTCAAAGTGGGACTGTTCATATGTTGTTCAAGAAGCTTATTCAAGCTGTACTTACAAGCTTGTAGATGCAGATGGCTTGCAGATTGGTCCCATCAATGGGAAATTCTTGAAGAAGTACTACCAATGAAGCAAGACATCACTCCTAAAGGCACTAGTATAAACTGCATGTCACTCCTGGCCTGCAAGAGTATAAACTGTGTACGGCCCCAAAAAAAAAATGTTCGCTAGGTTGAAAACCTCGAAAGATGCAGCCTAGGCAATAGTTAGGGCACAAAAAAATGTCCTCTATGTTGAAAGCCTAGAAAGAGGAGGCCTAGGAAAAAGTTAGGGCAAAAAAAAAAAAAATCACTCCTTCAGAACTACGTTATAACTTGATCCTCTTCACTGAGGTACGTAGGCGCTTAGAGTTTCATTCTATGTTCAGTCAATTGAGTAAAAAAATAATAATAATTATGGTTTCATGTGATCGTCGCACTAATTATCTCAAATAAGGATCCATATGTAGCTGAAAAGAAAACAATTTGCAGCAAAATATAAAGAAGGGAAAGTTTGTGCCAACAAATCCAACTAGAATTATGCCTTTGTCGTCATTATATTTGTGGCACTATAGGATGATTTATAGAAAAGAGGGTAGTGGATGAGTCAAAATCTCCGAGCTCAAGTTAAGGATTTCATCGGTGAGAGCATGCAAAACTAACGAGATCGAGTGTGGCAGAATTCGAACCAACTTCAAATAAAGATCTGTACAAATCTGTGAAGACTATGGCTATGATTTTTATAGTGATTGTAGTTTTTAAAGTCCTCTTTCCAACAAAATAATAAGCACATAATTTCTTCACTCTTACTTCGAGTTGTGGATTTTATACCGCAAACACTCAGATTTGAGGAAGATGATCTCGGCAGAATTTGAGCCAACTTCAAGGGAAAATTTGTTCAAATCCACAAATCCATTGGCCATGATTTTTGTATGAATCTTAGTTCTTGAAGTCCTCTTTTCAACAAAATAAGAAGCGCGTAATTTCGTCAATCGTACTTCGAGTTATGGATTTTATACCGCAAACGCGCAGATTTGAGGAAGACGATCTAGGCAGAATTTGAGCCAACTTCAAGGAAAAGTCTGTACAAATTCGCAAATCCATTGGCCGTGACTTTTGTATGTGTCGTATTTATTGAAGTCCTATTTCCAACAAAATAAGAAGCATGTAATTTTTTCACTCGCACTTCGAGTTATGGATTTTATACCGCAAACGTGCAGATTCGAAGAAGATGAGCTTGGCAGAATTTGAGCCAATTTCAAAGGAAAATCTGTATAAATTCATAAATCCGTTACCCGTAAGTTTTGTATATGTCGTAGATATTGGAGCCCTATTTCCACAAAAAATAAGTAGCACATGATTGCATCACTCCTACTCCAAGTTATGGATTTTTATTTTTTGACGAGAAGACTGTACAAAATTGTGAAGATCAAAATTCCAGATTTTTCGCCATAGTCGGAAATCAGTTTCTGTCAATCCGAATGGAGTTTTGACCTGATTTTTGGATATGTTGTATAATTCTAAGTCTAGTTTTCAAATAATCAAGACTCTTATCATTTGGACATTCCTACCTCCAGACGAGAACGTTTTGGTGAAACAGCACAAATCTGTCAGAAAATGGATAAGTTTGTATCGCCAACTTCAAAAATCAGTTCCCGTCAATCTGGATGGAGTTTTGACCTGATTTATGGATATGTTGTATCCTTACAAGTCTATTTTCCAAATAATCAATTCTCTTATAATTTCGACTCTCGTACATCAAGACGAGGATGTTTTGGTGAAACTACACAAATCAGTCAGAAAATGAACATGATTGTATCACCAACATCAAAATTCGGTTCCCGTCCACACAGATGGAGTTTTGACTTGATTTTTGGATATGATTTAGCCTTTGATGTCTAGTTTCTAAAGAATCATGTCTCTCATTATTTGGACACGTCTATGCCAGGAAGAGCACATTTTAGTGAGGCTGCACAAACTTGTTAGAAAAACAGGCAGATTCATAATGATGCGTAAAAAAAGATCGAAACCCAAAAATAAAAAAATAAAAAAATTGAAGCGAGAAGATAATGTTGAAATATAAGTCATCACTTTTATTTCTTCAAAAAAAAAAAAAACTACATCATCATAAGCGAAATAAAATAAAATAAAGAAGGGAAAATCCTAAGTATCTAAACTACGGAAAAGGAATGAAGCCGAGGATTTGTTGGGGCTTCGTCTCAACCGCCTCCACCAGTTTGATTAATTTCTCGGTTTCATCATCAGACAATGTATGATTTACCTCAATGGTATAAATCTCATCCTCCATTATGGTGATGTTCTCTTGATTTTTGGACAACTTCTCTTGATATTTGTCAAGGAGCGTGATGATCTTCTCTTTCTTGGTGGCCAAAGTTGCTAAATCCTTCTCCACATCTGCAAGAGTTGTCTAAAGCTTCCCTACGGATCCATCCAACTTTTCATGCTCTAGCTTCGCATCGTTAAGGCACTGTTGTGCTTTAGAAAGGGACTCTTGATGTGATTCCTTAGTCATCTGTGATGATCTTAAGGCATCATATTTTGTGTATGACTTGATGAAGTTCTCGACGAGACCCTCCAAAGTAGAAATATCAATAATGTTGACTTTTCTAATCTCCTAAAAAATCGAAGCAATGCTTGTCTCCAATTTTGCAAGGCTGTCCAAAGAACCCACAGAAATTTTTTTGATCCATCCGCACAAGGCAGCCAACATCTCAGAAACAAAGGTTGATTTAAGACGAGAAATAGTTCCTTGTGGATCAAAAGTTGAAACACTAGGCTGCAATGGCCATGAAGAAGGCTTGAATGATTTCAAGTGTGTACTCTGATTAGTAACAACTTCAGCAGCATTAGTGAGAGTTTATTGAGAGAACTTCCTGCTATCCAGAGGAGCAAAAGATAACTCTTTGGGTAAAATCAATTCTAGCGAAGGTACTTTGTCATTAAGGGAAGAGCGGGAGCTCTTCGCAGACACATCAAATTAATTAAGGGTTGTAGCGTAGCCTACCATCATATCATTTCCCAAGTCATCACCGTATAAATCCTGACGGTCCAACTGCAAATAAAATAGAGAACAAAAAAAAAAAAGAACCATCGGATTTTTTTGAAAAATAAGGGAAAACTTCCTGTCTGATGGAAAAAAAATATGGAAGAAGTCACTGTAACCATGTTATTGTTAGGATATACTATTAACCATGTTGGTTTAAGTTATAGTATTATTTTTACATCTCATGTAAAGAAAATTTATTTCATTTACTTAATTTAATAAAGTCTTTATTTGAATAGATCATTGTGTTGACATGTGCGTCCTTTACTTATAAAGTAGACGATTTTGTGTATGGAGTTATTTAATTTAACTCATGCATGGAAGATTAAAATTGTCGGTTCTTATAAGTTCTAAATTAATGTTCACAATCAAAGATGAAGTTGGACAAACATCTTGATGATTGTAGCACAAGATTAAAATATAATCTGATCTTAATTATGGGAGTGGTAATATTTCAACTTCTTGTGCTAGTACATTTCGTATGTATTGAACGGACCAAGTAGAGATGTTTGTTTATGTTCTGAATATTTATAAACAACTTCTCTAGTCCATTACATGTACTTATACTCTTAATCTTGACATAATTATTATGATCTATGTAATTTGATTTATTATTTTAATCTATTAAAAGGTGAGACTCTATTACGAGTCAATATATTCCTAATAGATTGGATAATGACAAATCACTTAGTGAAATAATAATTAGTTGATAGAATCATGTCTCGGACTTGAGATAGAAGACACCCCTATATGGTTGCTTATAAGTTTTCACGTGTAAACCTTGCAGGTGGATTTAGTATCCGTCACGTGAAATAAGTTGAGCATAGTAATATAGGATTGAGTTAGTCAATAAATTAAATTTTCAGAAAAATTTGATTTAATTGATTGGTGTTTGTAATTCTAACATGGGGAGTTAAATAAGATGTAATGGTAGATTTCGAAAGTAATATCGAGGAGTGTAATTACAGATTTTTAGTGGGATAATTTGTAATTTATTATGATATGGTAATTCATTCATTTGCGAATTAATATCATAATTGGAAGTCTCAGTTAATAAATTTGCGGTCCCTGCTACGCCTGATTAATTAACCAATTTGAAAAGAAAATGGAGTTAGAAAGGTTTTACACAGTTTTGTTTTAATAAGAATATAATCCTATTGATGACATAAATTCTGACACCTATTAAACATTGGTCATAACGGACAAAAGAAAAATGTTTATGACTTAATGGTGGATTTAATGTGGTGGTTTTAATGAAGAAAAACGTGTGAAATAAATGGTTAAAAGACAGGCCTTACAACTTCAACTTCAGTTGAATATATAGGGGTTTCTTTTGATCATTTGTGAAGACCTTGAAATCTTTTCCAGAAAAAATATTTTTAACTTGTCCACACAAGTTGTCACGCCCCGAATTCCAACGGGGTGGACTGGCACCCGAAGCCGTTAAGGCCCAAGAGAACCAATCTTCATTCATATACACTCATATGCATGTCACTCAATAAGCATCACCATCACATAGAGATATAAGATGCCAATAGCGGAAGTCACGGAAAACATGTGATATATATGAAACTTGGCCGTTGGGGCCACCATGTCAAAAACATACGTTCCTTACATTTCCTTCATTTGTCCCGCAACATCTACAAAGCCTCTACAGATACATGGACATAACCAACCTAAAGTCGGGACAAGTCCCCGCTTTATACAATATTTACAATACCAAAACAAATGTACATAGTGACTCAGAAAGCCCCGAACCAACTGGAGCTCACCAAAGATCTGCAAATGACCCGCAACCTACTGTGGAGGTCTACTAGCACCTGTGCCTGCAACAAGTAAGGTAAGTCCCCCAAGGGACGTCAGTATAAAGAATGTACTGAGTATGTAAGGCCATAAGAAACTGTATGATACATAAATACCTCAATGGAATCAAATATAAGAGAATAGTCAATATGGATAAACCCATCGTTCTGTCTATGTGGAACCACTTACATTACATTCATTACTTTCTTTGCCTTACGTTCATTCATCATTCTATGACCAACTGATCAGTGGTAAAAGAGGATAACTCGTGCTAGATATTTTAACCCCTGGGATGTAATTAACCCATGCTAGGATTTTCTGTCGCCCCTGGGATGTACTGTGATAACCCATGCTAGGATTTTGTGTCTCCCCTGGGATGTACTATGATATTGGGATCGACCCATGCTAGGTATTTGAACCCCTGGGATACCACCCAAGAATATACAAACAAGTATACATTACTTCATTTCTTTACTTCTATGAGATTGATACATTGGTGATTGTACATTATTGGGACTTTGCAACATTAGTCAATGAACATGAGACATGTGAATCACAATTGGTCCTGTGAGTAATACTATATGACAATACCTTTGGACATTTTGGAATGGAACAAGTACAATGTCAATGTGAACAATACGTGTAGCAGAAGGATACGGAAAGAGTAACCTCACATACCTTATCTTCCCAATATGCATACACAGTCCTATATGTGAATACAATAATCCAGCTCTGTCCTTACATTTTACTCTACAACACAAGTACATAACGGAGCTCACGTTAACAACTAACTACCTTACAATCGCATAATGACAATGAATTACATGATTACCCTATAACGTCATTTCATCCTTTACAATACCATTCACGGCATTGTCATACCAACAATACCACACATTCCATACATTGACCAAGACATCACAAACCAATAGCATTTCACACCAAGTTTGTCCTTTACGCTTCCTCATGAACACAACATCACAATTACTCCTTCAAGTCACCTCAATATGTTTCATAACAACAATCCCACAAATTATACATATAGAAAAAAAAAACAAGTTAAGGAAATAACCACACCATACATGTTGATATTTCATCCACACCATTCACTTCTATCAAAACCTCAAGTTTCCTTTCAAGTTCAAATCCCATAGATGACACATCTTTTAGCAAAAAGCAAAAGTGCACCACTCAACACTTTTAGACATACCATCATGATCTACACAATATCTCATGCATATAATATATTAAATCACAAGAATAAACACTTACCCAAGCTTGAAAAATGATGTTCTTTTCCAAAGAGATGACTTAGGGTTTTGAGAGCAAAAAGGAAAATCTTGGAAACTAGAATGGCATGTGTGTTTATGTGAATAAAAATCTGATTTTTCCTTGTCTTATATAGCCCCTCAAGTCATCCTTATCCAATTCTTGGCATTAAATGCCATGTTTACTTGGTCAACATGGAAGAATGGGTCGTTTGCCCTTTTGGGCCATGTCTTTTGGCTTCATTTTAGGCCTCAAATTGAGCCCATTAACACATGTTAACTTAGACCACCAAATTCGATGTGTAATACCCCAAAAATCTCTTGTTTAAATAATTCCATAAATGTGAAAATACTATTCAACTCACGAGATTCATGTTCGTCGTCTCAATCCCAAGAATAAGCGGTTTTTGCTACTTATGGCTTAATTTATCATAATTTGCTAAAATAATTATGAAGAAGAATTAACCCCAACTTGGGTGCCAAACTCACTCAAGAGTAGTCCTACTATGATGGAATAATGATACCATAACCCAAGAGTCTCATTCATAGACTAATGGTCGGACAAAAAATTTGGCAAAAAGCACTCCGACACGCTACCTGGCGCGCCCCTATGCTGCCTATGCCAAAAACATTTCTGGCAAAGGCGGCCTGGCACGCTACCTGGCGCGCCTCTGTGCTGCCTGTGCCAAAAAACATTCGGCCAAAAGCGGCCTGGCATGCCCCTGGGCGCGCCCCACACTTAAAATGTGATTTTCTTCCTTTCTTCGACTTTTCTTTACGGACATTAGCACAATATCAAATAATCCATCAAAGCAATACAAGATACGTACTTATTGCTCTCAAAACAAAGGTAAACATGGTTCAAATAAGGCATATAAACCCTAGAACACCTATCAAGTAGGGTCAGAAATGTACGGGGTGTTATAGAAGTATTGGTTGAGGGAAATTAGTCAGGAAGTAGTAGAAGATTACAGACCTGGCAAGCAAGGATTTAAATTATATTTGTGAAAGCTTCAACAGGTATGTATGTACTTTCTGAATTTCATTTTTAATTTACATTATCATGTTATTATGTAAGTTTCTGATCCGGAATCTATGCTTCCGCTGCGTATATGAATTATACATTCCAGCAATTGGTATCACGAGTCTTCTTACATATACTTGATAATGTAATAAGAATTTCATGATTGTTATAAATGTTTTTGTTATTAAACACAGATGTATAAATCATGTTGTTGATTGTTTATCACGTTGTTGATATTTTACAGGATAGTCCATGTTCCTTATATCCTTTTTGGTTTATGTAATCATCATGTGTTGTCCATTTTTATGGTAAAAGTGTTTTCTGGAAATATATGTTCATTCTGAAATGATTGTTTTCTGGAATTGTTTATCATATGTTCATGAATTCAATAATTTTAAGATTAATTGAAATCTGATATAAGGGTAAAAATGTTTCTAGTTATGACTATGCCCAACTATAGTCATTACTCACATGCTCTAACGAGCAGTATGGTGCCAAGGTAAGGCTGTCCAGACAATCTGTGTCACCCTCGCTGATAGCTTTGCCGATGAATGTACAAATAATTTTAATGAATTGAGGGAAAATATGTAATGATTTTTGAATCTGCCTAACTACCTTTGTTATTTATGTGACTTAAAAATTATTGTAGTGGTAAGGCCAAGCCGTGAGAGCAGACCTGCTGACCCTCGCAAGCAGCCTTGTCGATGAATGCCGTTTTTGGTCGGTTTTGGAGTTTTTCAACTTTTGACGAACTCCGATTGGCCTGAAATTTGGTAGGTTCATTGGAAATGACCCACTGAACAATACACACAGATTTGCTATGACATATGGCCTTTTTGGGCCATTTGGAGTCATTTTGATGGGTTTTTGTGCATTTTTATGTTTTCTGAAAAATTACAAATTCTGAAAAAAAATAATTTTTGACACCAGTGGTAGTAGGGGTCATTCCTTATGGTTTCCAGTGGTGAATTACAGTATATTATATGAGTTTACATGTTGACATGGGTCATCTTCCACATTGGATAAACTTGTATAGAGTACTACTGTTTTCTGTCTCTTGTTTTTGATGACTTGTATTAACTTTCCAACTAAGTTACATGTTGAATCAATGCACAAGAGATTTTATGAAATATCATGTTTATCTAACTTAAATTAACAGTTTACTCTCTAACTGAGTTGGTGCTGTTTTATTTAAGGGATAGCATGTCTCGCATTGCATGTATTTTTGCTTAAATGGTTAAGTTTCCCTAACGATTCTAACTATTTATGAGCATGGTTTTATGTGTGATATGGATTTTATGAATTTAATTATTCTGCTGAATGTCTAATTATGATTTGTTTTTGATCATACAATAGATTTACCATGTCTTCATTCAATCCCTTAACTACTATCCTGAATCAAAATAAACTAGAAGGCCCTAACTATGTTGACTGGAAACGAAACTTGGACATTGTCCTTATTGCAGAAGGTTTTAAATTTGTGTTGGTTGAAGAATGCCCCATTAAGTCATCTGATCCCACTGATAATGAGACTAAAGCCTATGATAAATGGGTTAAGGCTGATGAGATGGCAAGATGCTACATTCTTGCCTCCATGGCAAATGTGTTACAACATCAACATCAGTCCATGACTTTTGCTTATGATATGCTCGAATATCTCAAAGAGATGTTCGGTGAGTAAAATTGTGCTGCAAAGTAGACAGCCATGAAATCCCTCTTGACCACTAAAATGGCTGAAGGATCATCGGTGAGGGAGCACATTCTTAAGATGATGAGTCTGTTGAACGATTTGGAAATTCTTGGTGCAGTTATTGATAAGGAATCTCAAGTCGAGATGGTCCTACAGACTCTGCCAGACAGTTTTCAGTAGTTTCGCTTAAGTTATAATATGAATAAGATGGACTTGTCCCTTGCAAAACTGCTGAATGAACTGCAAGCGACAGAATCTATCATTAAGCGACAAGCTCCTCCTGCAGCGTTCATGGTTTACAAACCTTCGTCTTCGACTTCTAAGCCGAAAGGCGAAAAGAAGAAGAAGAAGCCCTATAAGGTTCCAGGTGCTACTGGTGGTGTGGCTAATCCTAAGGGCAAGTGCTATCATTGCAAGCAACCTGGTCACTATAAGAAGCAGTGCCCCGATTACAGAGCAAAAATGCAGAAACAAGGTACTTCTTTTTCATATGTCGTTGAAACATTTTTAGCGGTTGTTTCTACCCAATATTGGGCTATAGATTCAGGAGCCACTAATCATATCTGCACTTCTTTGCAGGGGTTTCAGGTAACACGGAGCCTAAATGAAAATGAACTCAACGTGTTTCAAGCTAATGGAGAACCAGCACCGGCCTTAGCTATAGGGACTATTTCCATTATGTTCAGTAGTTCTAGATTTTTGACTTTAAATAATGTCCTCTACGTACCTTCTATACGAAGGAATTTACTTTCAGGTTCAAGAATAATGGATGCTGGTTACAATGTTTATTTTGCTAATAATTCTACAATTATTAAGTTTAATAAGAATTTTATTATTTCTGCACCTAGAATAGATGATCTGTTTGTGTTTGATGTGTCTCAAAACTTGCTACAAACTTTGGAACTTAATAACATTGATCAATCACATAAGAGAAAACGAATTTCGTAATTGAGTGAAACCTACTTATGGCACTTACGTCTAGGTCATATTAATATAAATAGGATATCACGGTTGGTTTCTGATGGACCTTTGAGTTCATTGAAAGTGGAGGCACTTTCGACTTATGAATCCTGTTTAGAAGGAAAAATGACCAAGAGACCTTTTCCTTCCAAAGGAAATAGAGCCGGTAATAAGTTAGACTTAATTCATTCTGATTTGTGTGGTCCTATGAATATACAAGCAAGAGGTGGTTTTGAGTATTTTGTGACTTTCACAGATGATTACTCAAATTATGGATACATTTATTTGTTGCACCGTAAATTTGAATGCTTTGAAAAATTCAAGGAATTTAAGATAGAAACGAAAAGGCAGCATAATAAACATATCCATACATTACGATCTGATCGTGGTGGTGAATACCTTTATGCGAAGTTTATTAAGTACTTATCAAAATCAGGAATTACATCTCAATATTCTGCTCCGGGAACACCACAAAAAAATGGTGTGGCAGAGCGAAGAAATAGAACTATTATGGAAATGGTTAGATCAATGCTGAGTTATTCAGATTTGTCTTTTTCCTTTTGGGGGTATGCATTAGAAACAACAAATTATATGTCACACCCCAAATCCCATTGGGGCGTGATTGGCACCCGAAGCCGGTATGGCCCGAGAGAACCAATCTTTGCTCATGAACATTCGCATGCATAACCTCATGTGAATCTTATTACACCTCATGCAACTATGCCGAACTCATAGATATGGAAACATAAGACATAACTATACATATATGAAACTTGGACGTTTGAGCCATCAAGTCAAAGTGATCGTACATCTCTCACATCCATGTACCCACATACGTCTACAAAAGCCTCTAACAGATGCATTTACAAGACCAACTGAAGTCGGGACAGTTCCCCGCTTTATACAACATTATCAACATCAAAACAACTGTACAACTGTGACTCGAAAAGTCCCGAAGCAATTGGGGCTCACCAAAAATCTGCAAATACTGTCAACCTACTGTGGAGGTCTACTAGTGCCTGCACCTGCAACATGTAAGGTAAGTCCCCAAGAGGGGTCAGTACGAAGAATGTACTTAGTATGTAAGGCCGTAAGAAAACTGCATTAAACATTGTAACAACAATGGAATCAATATAAGAAAAATAGACAATGTGAATAAACTCCCTTTCTGTATGTAATGAACCATGTGTGTATATTTCTTCTGTCATTGCCATTGCCACTTGTGAATATTTTCTCATATCCTTATTATTCATATACTATTCCTTACATACCCTTTTATTCCAGAGATTTACTTCCACTCAAAAGACTTGCTTCTTAGAGATTCTAGAGATTCGGGTGAATAATATAACATACCTCCACTCTAATGGTGGGTTAGTGACATACATGTATCCACTATATTAGTGGGTTAACATACATATGAGCATCAATGGAAAACAGCTATAATAAAATAGTAAATATGGATAAACCATAAATCTGTGCTTTTGGAGTCATGTCTATTGCTTTCATTACTTTCATTGCTTCTTTGCTTCCATGATTATTCATCTTTGCCTGTGAACTGTGATACCCGGGCCCCAACTGATCAGTGGGTTTACATAACATAACGTTATGTTGGGATTGGGTCGAGCTAGGCTTATGCCCCTAGACCTGCCACCCATAAATCAATACATCGGGATCGGGTCGAGCTAGGCTTATACCCCTAGACCTGCCACCCATAAATCAACATATCAGGTTTGGCTCGAGCTAGGTTTTCACCCCCATATCTTCCCCCTGTCAGGTTCGGCTTGAGCTAGGCTTTCGCCCTTAAAGCTGCCCCCTGATCCAATAATATCGGGATCGTCTTGAGCTAGGCATTTTACCCCCAAAGCTGCCACCCGTACTCAATCATTAATCACATGTGCCTTATACAATGATGGTTATAACTTTACTTGAAGCTTTGGATCATTAGTCAATGAGTGAGAGACATGTGAATAACATTATTGGAAACATTACCTCATTGTGGGAACATAACATTATTGGACAATAATCAATGGACTATATACATGAATATAACCACTATTAGAACTTAACTTTGGAACACAACCTTATTGGACTTTTGGAACCTTAGCAATAACTATGAGACAAGATTCTCCATTGTGCAATGAGTAGGAAACATGTGACAATAACCATTGATAATCGGAAATAGGATACCTTGGTACATTTCGGAATCGAATGGGTACTATGACAATGTGAACATCATATGTTGCAGAAGGATATAGAAAGAATAAACTTACATACCTTCACTTCCAAGTATGAGTACACAAGTCTATATATGAACACAACAGTCCAGCTCCTTCCTTATGTTTCACTCTACAACACAAGTTCATAATGGAATTTCTAGTTAACAACCATCTATCTTACAAGCGCACAAGACGGCAATGAATTACATAGGTTCCTTAGAACGTCATTTAAACTTCTTAAAATGTCATTTATTGCATCAACATGCCAACAATACCATAACATACCACACATTGACCAAGACATCATATATCGATAGCATTTCACACCACACTTACCCTTTACGTCTCCTTATTATCATTCCGTCGCAATTACTTCCTTACAACAACATATGAACATTAAACCATACTTAATATAGTCCAATATTCCTTCATGCGACACTTTAAAGTCATTAAAATGACATCACAAGTTGATAATTACATCCATGAAGGGTATAGGGGTTTCGGGGGGCCAAAGGGATGCAAAAACAAGCAATTCGGAATTCTGGGCCGATACGCTAAGCCACCTTCACCCGAAGGTGGATGACCTGCGTCCGCAGGTGACCTTTGGCAGTAGCCAGAGGCACCTGCGTTGGCACCTGCGCCCGCAGGTGCTTCGTCTGCGAGGGCGGGTGCCCATTTTGGTCCGAAATGGTCTTTTTGGGGTCTTTTAATGCCATGAATGGTCCAAGATCATAACCAAACTTATTTTAACATATTTTTGATCATATTATATGCTAAAAATCAGCCATGGTCTTACAACACACATAACAACACCAAAAATGACACTTTACGGCCAATCCGCCACCAAAACCATAACCAATTTTACAATAGAAATTCCAAACATTAGGCAACATGACCAAACAAGGGGAGACTATAATCACATATCACATTACAATATTGAATCCATCAAGTTCATTTTCTTCAAGATCACAAGCCCATGTTCAAGTTTACAAGGCAAAACCATCCTCCAATTTAACAAACACATACACTTCACACATAGTGAACTTCTCCATACTTCACCAACATAACCAACATGATATAAACCATATCCCATGCATAAGATATATTAAACCATAATAATAAACACTTACCAATACTCACCAAGTGATGATCTTGGCCCAACAAGTAGTTGCTTTAGGGTTTGTATCTTGAGAGATAATGTTTAAGAAAATGTTAAAAAGGCATGTGTGTATCCAATGAATAAAAATCTGATTTATGGGTTTATATAGTCCCTTTTAATGATCCTTATCCTCACACTTGGTGGGTTTTACTTGGTCAATGGAAGATTAAGCAAGAATGGGTCAAAAGCCTCTTTTGGGTCATGTCTTCCTCATGAATTTGGGCTTCATTTAAGGCCCAATTTGCACAAGACTTTTAAATATCCAATATTTAATACCTAAAGCCCACAATTTAATGCATAATTAATCAAATCTCTCATGTTTTCATATTTCCATAAATGTTAAGGTAGCCAGCTAGGCTCTGAAACGTACGGGGTGTTACATTATATTCTGAACTTGGTTCCTTCAAAGTCAGTACCTTTAACCCCATATGAATTGTGGAGTGGGTGCAAGCCTAGTCTACGGTATATTCGGGTTTGGGGTTGTCCAGCACATGTGCTAAAAAGGAAACTAATAAATTGGAATCTCGGACAGAAGTGTGCATTTTTATTGAATATCCAAAAGGAACGATAGGAGGTTTATTTTATTGTCCTAAGGAACGGAAGGTAATTGTCTCGACAAATGCCAGATTTCTGGAAGAGGACTATTTAATGAACCATGTTCCTAGAAGTAAACTCGTTTTACAGGAATTGAGCAATAGAATAAAGAATAATGAAGCACAACAAGAACAAATTTCGAACACTGTTATTGACATACCACTGCATCCACGTAGTGGGAGAAATAGGCAAGAGGTTGCATAAGAGAAAACACTTGACATCACACTATCTCAAAGTAGTGGGAGTAATGTTGAGAAACATGCAATTGTGGAGGAAAACATTCAGGGTAATATCGAGCAGCCTGCAATTGTGCAAGACGACTTTCAAGGTTTTTAGAACATAGTTCCAAATGTAGCGGATCCTGTAGTGACTGTTCTTCATAGTGGTAGAATTATTATAAAACCTTTACGGTTTGCGCTCTTGGGAGAATCATACGATAGAATCCCTGAGGAGCCTAATACAGAACCCCTTAATTACGCCGAAGCACTACAGGACAAAGATGTTGAAATGTGGATTGCTGCTACGAAATCTGAAATGGAGTCTATGTACTCTAATCAAGTCTGGGATCTTGTAGAACCACCAACGGGAGTCAAACCTATTGGATGTAGATGGATCTACAAGAAAAAAGAAAGGTGTGGATGGAAAAGTGCAAAATTTTAAGGAAAGGCTGTTGCGAAAGGGTTTACACAAAAAGAAGGAATTGATTATAAGGAAGCTTTTTCTCCGGTAGATATGCGTAAATCCATTAGGATTTTCTTATCCATTGCTGCTCATTATGATTCTGAGATTTGGCAGATGGATGTCAAGACGGCTTTTCTAAATAGAAGTCTTGATGAGTGCATTTATATGGTACAACCAGTAGGTTTCATAGAAAGTGGCAATGAACATATGTTTTGTAAACTTAAGAAATCCATCTATGGATTGAAACAGGCATCTAGGGAATGGAATACTTTTTTTGACAATTCGATTAAGATTTTTGGTTTTGATCAATGTGAAAATGAGTCATGCATCTATAAAAAATGGGACGGAGACAAAGTAGCATTTTTGATTTTGTATGTAGATGACATTTTGCTCATAGGGAATAATGTGAGCCTGTTGAATTCTGTTAAGGAGTGGCTGTCCTCGCGTTTTGATATGAAAGACTTGGGAGAAGCGGCTCATATCCTTGGGATCAAGCTTATGCGAGATCACAGACAAAGGATAATAGGCTTATCTCAAGCGCTTTATATTGACACTATTCTTGCAAGGTTTAGTAAGCAAAATTCCAAAAAGGGATTCCTTCCTTTTAAGCATAAAATTACTTTATCAAAGGATCAGTCACCCAAAATGGCTGATGAGATAGAGAGAATGAAGGCGGTCCCTTATGCTTCTGTTGTGGGGGAGTCTCATGTATGCTATTTGTGCACCAGACCTGCTATTTGCTTTGCTGTTGGCATGGTTAGCAGATTTCAGTCTGATCCTGGACAAGAACACTGGACTGTGGTTAAGCATATAATCAAGTACCTGAAAAGGACTAGAGCTTACATGCTTGTGTTTCACTCTGACAATCTTGTACCTATTGGGTATACAGATTCATATTTTTAGTCAGATAAAGATTCTAGAAAGTTTACCTCAGGATATGTGTTTACTTTAAGAGGTGGAGCCATAGTTTGGAGGAGTATCAAGCAATCATGTGTTGTTGATTCCACCATGGAAGTTGAATATGTGGCTGCCTCTGAGGCGGCTAAGGAGGATGTTTGGCTCAGTAACTTTTTGAAAGAGCTTGGAGTAGTTCCTTCGGTTCTAGCGCCACTCACACTTTATTGTGACAATAGTGGTGCGGTTGCAAACTCGAAAGAACCACAAAGCCATAAAATAAGTAAGCATATTGAGAGAAAATATCACTTGATTCGGGATATAACTCAAAGGGGTGATGTGAGAGTTTTGAAGATTGAGTCGAAGAACAATTTGGCAGACCCATTTACAAAGGGCTTAACTCAGAAGGTCTTTGATAAGCATGTGGAAGAAATGGGTGTTAAAATTGTACATGCATGGTTATGAGTCTAAGTGGGAGATTGTTAGTATATACTATTAACCATGTTGGTTTAAGTTATAGTATTATTTTTACATCCCATGTAAAGACAATTTATTTCATTTACTTAATTTAATAAAGTCTTTATTTGAATAGATCATTGTGTTGACATGTGCGTCCTTTACTTATAAAGTAGACGATTTTGTGTATGGAGTTATTTAATTTAACTCATGCATGGAAGATTAAAATTGTCGGTTCTTATAAGTTCTAAATTAATGTTCACAATCAAAGATGAAGTTGGACAAACATCTTGATGATTGTAGCACAAGATTAAAATATAATCTGATCTTAATTATGGGAGTGGTAATATTCCAACTTATTGTGCTAGTTCATTTCGTATGTATTGAATGGACCAAGTAGAGATGTTTGTTTATGTTCTGAATATTTATAAACAACTTCTCTAGTCCATTACATGTACTTATACTCTTAATCTTGATATAATTATTATGATCTATGTAATTTGATTTATTATTTTAATCTATTAAAAGGTGAGACTCTATTACGAGTCAATATATTCCTAATAGATTGGATAATGACAAATCACTTAGTGAAATAATAATTAGTTGATAGAACCATGTCTCGGACTTGAGATAGAAGACACCCCTATATGGTTGCTTATAAGTTTTCACGTGTAAACCCTGCAAGTGGATTTAGTATCCGTCACGTGAAATAAGTTGAGCATAGTAATATAGGATTGAGTTAGTCAATAAATTAAATTTTCAGAAAAATTTGATTTAATTGATTGGTGTCGGTAATTCTAACATGGGGAGTTAAATAAGATGTAATGGTAGATTTCGAAGTTAATATCGAGGAGTGCAATTATAGATTTTTAGTGGAATAATTTGTAATTTATTATGATATGGCAATTCATTCATTTGCGAATTAATATCATAATTGGAAGCCTTAGTTAATAAATCTGTAGTCCCTGCTACGCCTGATTAATTAACCAATTTGAAAAGAAAATGGAGTTAGAAAAGTTTTACACAGTTTTGTTTTAATAAGAATATAATCCTATTGATGACATAAATTATGACACCTATTAAACATTGGTCATAATGGACAAAATAAAAATGTTTATGACTTAATGTTGGATTTGATGTGGTGGTCTTAATGAAGAAAAATGTGTGAAATAAATGGCTAAAAGACAACCCTTACAACTTCAACTTCAGTTGAATATATAGGGGTTTCTTTTGATCATTTGTGAAGACCTTGAAATCTTTTCCAGAAAAATATTTTTAACTTGTCCACACAAGTATTGGTTGAGGCAAATTAGTCAGGAAGTAGTTGAAGATTGCAGACCTGGCGAGCAAGGATTTAAACGATATTTGTGAAAGCTTCAACAAGTATGTATGTACTTTCTGAATTTCATTTTTAATTTACATTATCATGTTATTATGTAAGTTTGTGATCCGGAATTTATGCTTCCGCTGCGTATATGAATTATATGTTCCAGCAGTTATCTAATGAGAAATAAAACCAATCTATTTTTTTTAGAAAACAAGAGTTGTACTCATTTTTCTAATTCAGACAACGACTCTGAATTTAGGTCCTCGTCATCAATGACAATGGAGTCCAAAATATTGATACCACAATAGCGATCATCTAGCTCTTTTTCCTTCCTTTTTTGACGATTCCAGTGATGATCCTCACTCTCTGTTAAACTAGATGGCGAGTTGTTCTGCCCAACACCATTCGGCAATACAGGCATATGAGTATTTTTTCACGAGTAGTCTCAAGGTTTAATATTTTATCAACACCCTTGTCTAACAAAGCTAGAGGCTCCTTTTAGTTGAAAGGTTTATTAATCACTTTGAGAGTAGTAGTAGTCACCTTGGAGGCCAATACAATATCCCTCATTTTCTTCTTTTCTAGAAGTGCATCCTCAACTTTTGAAATTTTGGACTTAAGGAAGGGCTTGGCAGCTTGCGGAGTATCAATGAGCTTCACCTCGGGCTCGGACGAAGAATACGACTTTTCTTTCAGTTGATTCAGACCATCCTTGGAAGAATTAAGTGTATCATCCTTCCTGGAATTCTACAAAACAATTTGAAGGTTTATTTTTGAAGGGTCTGTCCGATGGGTTGGCCACCAATCTACATATTCACGAGTCATTAGGGGCGCACCTTCTAATTGGTGCATCAAAATAATAACTTTTGAAGAAGTGCTGAGACGAATGGATGAATACCAAAGTTGCACTAAATTTAGCAATGTTCCATCATAAGGCTGCTCCATAATATCTCCGGAGATGTCTTGACAAAAACCAAATTGATGACTATACCTATTAGGGTTATAAGACTCCATGATAAGGTCTGAACCATGCCTAAGAGTGACATAGCCCGTACGAAGGATTATGATAATTTCATTCCATGAGTTTGAAAGTCGACCACTATTAGTAAAATATAAATCCTTGTCTTACAGCAATGCTAAATGATGATGACGGCGTGCGTCATCTTATTGTAATAACTTTTGGGCATCGACAAAATTGAAGCACTTGTCTATCTTCTTGCTAGAAATCTTGCATAAGGTAATGGTCTGGTGTGAGTGATTGGCACGATGATGGGTCCCAAAATACTCCCCTATCCATCCATATACATAGTGTATGGGGAAAATAATATTTTCTGCACTTAGGCTTGGAGAAGAACAGATTTCCCTCAATTTATGATATATACTCGCAAGAACCGGGACTGCCAAAGAAAATTTCTCTCCAAGAGCCATCAAAGTTGCAACTTTAAAAATGCTAGCATGCACGTAGTAAACTTTCTTGTTCGGAAGCACAAACTTGCAAAGCCAACAAGTAAGAAAGGCTGCCAAAAAGTCTTGTCTCTAAGTGATTCTTCCACGCCTAGCTCGACAAAGGGGGCATTCTCCTTGTCGGTTTGTGGAAGGAAGTTCATGTCAATATGTCCCGAAGGATTGTGATTCAACCTTGGATTTGTGGTTAGGCCCTTTGACACCTTTTGTGGAGGCTCGGCATACCTACCCGACGCTCTAAACCAGAACTCTACCCAATCATGGATGGACACCTCATGGATGTCACCTTTGGAAAATATGTAGAAGGCCAAAAATAGATACAAGCAACTTTTGGGGAGAAATAATTTTCCTCGAGTGTACATCTGTGTCGATTCTTTGTTGAGGGGACAACTTCATCATAAAAGGAACCGTGAACTGGAAGATCTCCAATCGTCCACAAGTCCCAAAGTGATATGGACATTTCTCCAATGAAAGTGGAAAGCGTGTTGGTAGATGGATGCCAAATCTCACAAAAAGTGCGAAGCACGTTGTCATGATAGTCATACGTAAATAAAGATGTATATACGGCGTCATAAACCTTGATTCGCTCCAAGTCTTCCTTGTAGTAAGGCAGCACATCCTCTTCCCATTCGCAGTAGCCAGGAGTATAGCAAACATTACCAAAACCATAAGACAGAACACTCCAATTGCTAAGGTATCCCTTACGGAGAGAAGATTCGGCGGGTGCGGTTCCCTTATGAATTGCAGATTTCAGTAGGTGAACATTCATACCAATGGCCTGACTTGAGAAACTTCCCATGAAATCTTTGGCCTCATCTTGCAACCATTCCTTAAAGTGAAGACACTCAACAAACAACCCTCTGTCAAGTGAGTGGCTACCAATCGTTGGAGGAAGAACCTTTATGGTAAGGATTTCGGCATTTGGAT
Organism: Capsicum rhomboideum; assembly: GCA_031232105.1. Taxonomy (NCBI): domain Eukaryota; kingdom Viridiplantae; phylum Streptophyta; class Magnoliopsida; order Solanales; family Solanaceae; genus Capsicum; species Capsicum rhomboideum. Next base: position 121,748,193 of record CP124711.1, read on the forward strand.
TTCGATGCTCATTCACTATCTTAAGATGAGGATATGGCATATTAAAATCATGTAATTGAGTCATATCGTAGGATATTAGATACGTATAATGTCACCCAAAAAGTTGTAAAAGAAAAGAATAAAAGGAAAAGGTTAGGTTCGTAAGATCATAACTTCAATCTGCCAGCTATTTGAAGACCAACTTCGAACAAATACCTGAACAAATATAGATGCAATTTGATTGTGGATTTCGTATATGATGTAGCTTTACAAACCTTCTTTCAAACGCTGTAGATCTCTCATGGTTTGGTTGGTCCTGAGTCAAGATAAAATATATTTTTGTATGGCCACATGAAGCCAGCGCAGTCAACTCATCAGAATTTTAGCCCGAATTCAAAAGATTACGTGGGACGATATAGGATTTGTCTGATTGTGAATTTTGGGTATGTCTACGAGTCTAGTTTCTGAAACATCAATTTGATCAAACTTTCAGCATTTATACGACAAGCTATGAATTTTCTATCACAGTCGTGCGCTATGAAAAAGTGACAGAAATCATATGTAGAAGAAGGAATTATCTTACGGATACAAACTAAATTGGCTTGGACGGTGTCGCAAACTGACAACCAACCACCGTAGGAATGTGCATATTTATAGATGTCAAAAGAAGGTGACATAAGTCTGATTCCTTCTAATTATGGGAAATTATAGTTATGGAAAGTATCCATGGGATTCAAATTATGAAAAATTTCCATTAAACTAAATAAGGAAAAGTTTCCTTTGGAGTCAAATTATGGAAAAAAATTCCTTTGAACTAAATAAGACAACGTTTCCTTTGGAGTCAAATTATGGGGGAAAATTCCATTGAACTAAATAAGAAAAATTTTCCTTTGGAGTCAAATTATGGAAAAAAATTCCATTGAACTAAATAATAGAAAGTTTCCTTTGGAGCCAAATTCACTACATACGTTTCAAAAAAAAAAATTCACTACATACGTATGGACACTACACATGATATTCCATAATTTGTAGTGTCTCATTTGAGGAGTTCACTATATACGTACATACTGTCCCAATACTCATGGCTTTCCATAATCTCAAGACTACCATATGAAAGATTCACCATATACATATATAGTGCCTCAATTGGGAAGTGGCTTTTCACAATTCTCGCTCTCGGAATGCCGCGTTCATAAGTTGGTGACCCACACAAAAAAAAATTATAGAGTCTTGATAATATCTTTTGATACAAGACTTGATTTTCTCAGCCACTAAATGAAAAAGGGATATTATGTAACAATCCTCCATGAGCTGGAAACACTTCAAACTAAAAAATATATATGTATACATAGATAAATGTATATATTTAGTTGGTGAATGATTAGAAGTCAAGAAAATCTCTTGTAAATTAGTGAATGCTATCAAAAAGACTCTGGCATGTATTGACTTGGATAGCTTCAACATGCCGGCAATAGTCATGTTTTTGTGAAGTTTCAAATATTTCACAAGAAGTCAATTACGCAGAAACAAAAAAAGATATTTGCTTCATGAATACTTCAAGTCTCGTCTCTAAAGGCTTGACAAGTTGTGAACCTCAACAAGCCTTGAAGCATGGGGGCATTTGTAGACAGTGAAATTTTATCAGATAAATCTACATTAAATTTTGGATTAAATCTTAAATTCGTGAATGTTGAAAGAGTCAAATTGTTGGTTAATATAGTTGGATTAATATTTAAATTATATGATTTAAACAAAGTCCAATTACATTTGGGCTAGCATGTTAAGTTGACAAGATGAGCCTAATTCATTCTCTTCAAGCCCAAGATCCACTAGGTTTACTTGGAGACCAAAATACCCCTAAGCCCTAGCTCCTGCCTATATAAAGGGGTCTTGACCAAACAGAAAAAGACACAAATATATAAACACATAAAGAGAATCTCTCTTCTTCATTGGTGATCTGTAAGCCTTCCGCGTATCAAGAAGTCTTTGTCTCCAATTGGTGAGCCGCAAGTTTCCATACCTCCACATTAGCTCCGTAATTCATGGTGAAACCCAAACAAATATCCCATCGATTAAAGAATAAGGTGAAGAATGTGAGGACAAGAATTAGAGGTTTACATCTTTTTATTTAAGATTTTTATAAAGATTGTAACCCCGCGCATATTTTGAAATAAAATACTCTTGTTTGTCACTAATTTCCTTTTCTTGATTGCTATTTTTCAGGAAAGAAACTTAGTAGCTTACAAATTGGCACGCCTAGTGGGACAATCTTTACTTCTCATCTCTTCTCTTTAAAATTCAATATTAATTTGGCCGCAATAAATATCAACCCTAAATCCGCTGCTATTAAGGATGTTGACTCCGCAAATGGCTTGAAAATTGTCATAGAGATTGTTGGCCAAATTATGAGTATAGCCGAAATACTGGGACAAAAGGTGATTCAAATACCATCCCAGTGATCTCATGTTTTTATATCATCTCCTCCAAAAGAGGGATCCTCATCGTATATATTAGAACAAGGGAACAATATTACTGATATGGTAGAAAGAACTTTGGCTCGACTAAGGCTGTCATAAGAACTCCATCTCCAGTCCACAAATCCCTTAATGCAGAAAGGTGGTGATGTATTGAGCACTAGATCTGCTCCAATGTTACCTTGTTTCACTTCTCAATCCAAGTTCTATCCAACTAATGATCCATACTATTCTTCATCCTCTACGGTGGTAGTGCAAGCAATGGTAACTGAAGTTTCCACCGTAGAAGAACAACTTGAAAATTTAATAAAAACAGTTAAAGGCCTATCGATATGCCCCAAAGGTCAAGATGCCCAAATTACCAAGTTGATAAATATAATGGAGAGCATGGAGAAAGGAGAATCCACTCAACCACATGTGAAGCTTCATGAGACACAAGACAAAGGAGAGTCCTTGACAAAACAAGAAACAACGATCAAGAAGTTTCAAGTATCTATAGAAGGTATAGTTCCTGTTGATCAGTTGAAAGACATCATCATGGAGCGATCAAAGATAAATCTGAGTCCACATCCAAATCTTCTCTCACATATATAAAGCCGTATACACAAAGAATTGATAACTTAAGGATGCATATTGGCTATCAACCTCCTAAGTTGCAGCAATTTGACTGTAAGGAAAATCTAAAACAATATGTAGCACACTTTGTTGAATCTTCCAATAATGCTGGAACATACGGTGATCATCTTGTTAAACAATTTGTTCTATACCTCAAAGGAAATGCTTTCTATTGGTACACAGATCTCGAACTTGATTCCATCGATAGCTGTGAGGAGTTGGAGCAAGAATTCCTCAATCATTTTTATAGCACGAGGCATGTTGTGAGAATGATAGAGCTTACTAACGCCCATCAAAGAATGGATGAGCGACCCGTTGACTTCATTGATCGATAGAGGAGCTTGAGCCTTAACTGCAAAGACCGCCTTAGTGAAACTTCTGGGATTGAAATATGCATCCAAGGTATGCACTGGGATCTTCGTTACATATTGCAAGGCATAAAACCTAAGACATTTCAAGAACTAGCAACTCGTGCTCATGATATGGAACTGTATGGCTACAAGTGGAGACCATGGGTTGCCCAACTTTGAGCCTCATGAACAAAAAGTGCATGATATTGAGGATGGGGGCAAGCTTTCATCCAAAACTGATACCGAAGAGTCTATGTAAGTTAAAATGCTCCTCGACGCATGAACCTAAAATGCAAGTTAAAATACTCCTAGAAACACGAGCCTGAACTGTATGTCATAAAGCTCATCAAATTCGAGCTATATCTACATGCCAAAATGCTTCTCGATGCATGAGCCTAAACTACAAGTTGAAATTCTCCTAGAAACACAAGCCTAAATTGTACGTCATAAAGCTCATCAAATTCGAGCTATATTTGCATGCCAAAATATTCCTCAATGCACGAGCCTAAACTGCATGCTTCTTGACAAAAGAACCTAAAATTCATATCATGAATTTCGTCAAATTTGAGCTAACTTCAAGTCACAAAGCTTCTCAAATTCGAGCAAAGTTTCCAAATTTCAAAACTCTTCAAATTCAAGCTAAATTGAAGTCATAAAAGCTCTATTAAAATGAGTTAAATCTTCAAGTGTCGAAGCTCTTCAATTTGAGTCAAATCCTCAGGTTACAAAGCTCTTAAAGTTCGAGCCAAATATTTGAAGTCATAAAGATCCTCGAATTCAAGCTAATTTTCAAGTTTTTAAAAAAAACTCTTCAGATTTGACCCAAGTCTTCAAGTAACAAACACACCTCAAAATAGAACGGTCTTCAAGTTACAAAATTTCCATTAAAATGAGACAAATCCCCAAGTTGAATCCTCCTAGCTAGGGATAAGAATGTTGCGGCTAGAGCATCCAAAGCTGAAAAGTCATTACGGCAGATCTTTTGATCAACTTAAAATTTAATTCAAGTTGTCTTAATAATATTTTGGTCTAATATTTAAGATGTTGCATCTTTTGGAGTTTAATTTCCTCAAAATCAATAGGATGTAAATTCCGTCATTCCTACATTAAGAAGTCGTCATCTCCAAGTGGTGAGACACAAGTTTCCACACCTCCACAGTTCTGAACAAAGCTTAGCTCCGCAATTCGTGGTGAAATTCAAAAAAATATCCCATCGATTTTGTGGTTTTGTTTGTCCTAAGGCAAGAAAAAATATATTTTCGTAAGGCCACATGAATCCAGCGCAATTAGCTCATCAGAATTTTAGCCCGAATTCAAAAAATTACCTAGGACTATTTAGGATGTGTCTGATTATGAATTCTAGGTATATCGTAGCTCTACAAGTCTAGTTTCTGGAACATCAAATGGATCAAAATTTTAGCATTTATACGCCAAGATATGAATTTTCTACCACAGTCGTGCAAAGCTGTAAAAAAGTGACGGAAATAATATGTAGGAGAAGGAATTACCCTACGGATACAGAATCAATTGGGTTGCACTATGTCGCAAACTTACAACCAACTACTGTAGGAATGTGGGTATTTATAGATGTCAAAAGAAGGTGACATAAGTTTGATTCCTACAAATTATGGGAAAATATAGTTAAGGAAAGCTTCCATAGGATTCAAGTTATGGAAAATTTCCACTAAACTATAAATAAGGAAAAGTTTCCTTTGGAGTCAAATTATGGAAAAAATTCCATTGAACTAAATAAGGAAAAGTTTTCTTTGAAGTCAAATTATGGAAAAAAATTCCATTGAACTAAATAAGTAAAAGTTTCCTTTGGAGTCAAATTATGGAAAAAAATTCCATTGAACTTAATAATAGAAATTTTTCTTTGGAGCCAAATTCACAACATACGTTACAAAAAAAAAAATTCACTACATACGTGTGAACACTACACATGATATTCCATAATTTGCAGTGTCTCATTTAAGGAGTTCACTACATACGTACATACTGTCCCAATACTCATGGCTTTCCATAAATATCAAGAATACCGTATGAAAGATTCGCCATATACATACTCGAAATGCCGCATTCATAAGTTAGTGACCCACAAAAAAAATTAAATTTATAGAGTCTTGATAATATCTTTTGATACAAGACTTGATTTTCTCAGCCACTAAATAAAAAAGGGATATTATGTAATAATCCTCTGTGAGCTGGAAACACTTCAAACCAAAAATATATACGCATACGTAGATATATGTATATATTAAATTGGTGAATGATCAGAAGTCAAGCGAATATCTTGTAAATTAGAGAATGCTACAAAAAAGATTTTGGCATGTGTTGACTTGGATAGCTTCAACATGCTGGCAATAGTCATTTTTTTGTGAAGTTTCAAACATTTTGCAAGAAGTCAATTACGCGGGAAAAAAAGGATATTTGCTTCATGAATACTTCAAGTCTCATCTCTAAAGTCTCGATAAGTCGTGCACCTCAACAAGCCTTGAAGCATGGGGGCATTTGTAGACAGTGAAATTTTATCAGATAAATGTGATTGGATGTAACTGTTAAGATTTTCTCTAGAATAAATCTTTCTCTTTATAGAACTCTTCTTGTTCCTCAATCTTCGGAGAATACGACTTTGTATTATTGTAAGTTCTCTGTTCCAAACATTTCCTGAAAGTAGACGACAAGTTTTAAATGTTAATGTAGGCATCGCTCTTTCCTTTGTCCTTCCCCCCTATTTTTGCCCTATCACTAGTGGTTACTCCCGATCCGAAGCACCCCTTTTCCATTCATAGAGAGATCCACACCACAATATTAGTCTTTTTGGGGTTAATGTTCTCAATGGTGAATCGATCATTCGATCCGCATTAAATTTTGGATTAAATCTTAAATTCGTAACATGTTGACCGAGTCAAATTGTTGGTTAATATAGTTAGATTAATATTTAAATTATATAATTTAAATAAAGTCTAATTACATTTGGGCTAGCATGTTAAGTTGACAAGATGAACCCAACTCATGCTCTTCAAGACCAAGATCCACTAGGTTTACTTGGAGACCAAAATACCCCCAAGCCCTAGCTCACGCCTATATAAAGGGATCTTGACCAAACAGAAAGAGACACAAATACATAATCACATAAAGAGAAGCTTTCCTCTTCATTGGTGATCCGCAAGCCTTTCGCAAATCAAGAAGTCTTTGTCTCCAAGTGGCGAGTAGCAAGTTTCCATACCTCCACGATTGTGAACAAAGCTTAGTTCTGCAATTCGTGGTGAAATTCAAACAAATATCATCTCAATTAAAGAACAAGATGAAGAACATGAGGAGGAGAATCAGAGGATTACATCTTTTTTATTTAAGATTTTATAAAGATTGTAACCCCGCGTATATTTTGAAATAAAATACTCTTGTTTGTCACTATTTTTCTTGTCTTGATTGCTACTTTTCAGGAAAAAACCTTAGACGCTTATAAATTGGCATGCCTAGTGAGACCTCCCTACCTCTCTTCTCTTCTCTCCAACCACCAAAGTTCAAGAACACTACGATGTCTTCCAAGAAGGTCAACTCAAAATCCACATACACAAAAACTACTGGATCCAAGTTCTCTGTTGCTATGGAAAACATCCTAGATGTTACTAAGGGAAGCGTGGGAACAGTTACAAGGAACCAAGCCAAATTGTTTGGACAACAGGCCTCACAAGTGCTATCCGAATCTTTTGTTGTCTTTGGTTCATCTTTAAAAGGTGTAAAATCTCCCGCGAATACCACAAAAGAAGGCAATGACATTGTCGAAATGGTTGAGAGGGTTCTTTCCCAACTTAGCTCATCTAAGTCCAAGAAGTCCCTCTCTCTGACCGACAATGATGTTTTAAGCACTGGATCTACTTCGCATAACATATTCACAACTCAGGTTCAAGAAAATTGATTTTATTCTCTGTCATCTATGATGGTGATGCATGTGATGACTACTAACTCTTTGTCTGAAGAGGAACAACTTGTGAGCTTAACAAGAGCTATTGAAGGCTTGACCAAATACGTCTATGATCAAGATGCTTGAATTTTTAAGTTGATAGATAGGATGGAGGGCATGATGGATGAAGAATTCATTCATGCACCTGGAATGAATCTGCAAGTAAAAGAGACTATTGATCATCCCACAAAGCAAGGGGAACATGCTAAAGAAATCCAAGTTTCTCTGAAGGGATGATTCCGGCCCATCAAATAAAGGATTTCATCATGGGAACCATCAAGGATAAGTACGAGGTTTCTGAAAAATCCTCCCTTACATATGCTAAGCCCTACACCATAAGGATTGATAACATGAAGATGCCTTCTGGATATCAACCCCTAAAATTTTAGCAGTTTGATGGTAAGGAAAATCTGAAGCAGCATGTTCCACACTTCAATAAAACACGCAACAACGCTGGAACATATGGAGATTACCTAGTCAAACAGTTTGTTCTCTCCCTTAAAGGTAATACTTTTGATTGGTACACAGACCTTGAGTCTGGTTCTATCGATAGTTGGGAACAGATGGAACAAGAGTTTCTCAACCGCTTTTATAGCATGAGACGTACTGTAAGCATGGTGGAGCTTACAAACACACATCAACAGAATGAGGAACTAGTTTTTGACTTTATTAACTGATGGAGGCACGCAAGTCTAAACTGTAAGGATAGACTTAGTAAAGCCTCAGGATTTGAGATGTGCATTCAAGGTATGCACTGGGGTCTCTGCTATATTTTGCAAGGAATAAAGCCTAAGACTTTTGAAAAATTGGCTACTTGTACTCACGACATGGAGTTGAGCATGGCATCGATTGGAAAAGAAGGGTCGCCTTTCTATGAACCCCGCAAAGGTAAAGATAAGCAAGAAATCAAGAAAGTGAGTAGATATTTGCCCAAGGATGAAAGAAAAGAATCCATAAATGTCAATGCTTCTCCCGTAAAGTTCATCGCAAAGTTATGCAAGAAGCAGAGCGCAAAGACAACTTCTTTTGAAGATAGGGGAAGCTGAAAATTGACTTTGAAGGAGATGCAAGAGAAGGATTACCTATTTTTTGATTCGGACGTTGCCGATATCTTTGATGAAATCCTTGGGCTCAAACTTTTTGAGTTACCAGAGATGAAATGACTGAATGAAGCAGGGAGGAGTGATGATCCAAATTATTACAAATACCATCGGTTGGTTGGCCATCCTATTGGGAAGTTCTTTGTCTTTAAGGATAAAGTCATGGAATTAGCCCATGAAGGAAAGATTTTTTACTTGAAAACGAAAAATCAAGTTCAAATCAAGTTAGTGGCACTTTTGTATCGCTCAATCCAATCATTACATGTAACATTATTGAAGGATATGGAGAGAAAGACGTTCAAGACTTAAATCTGATAGGAATGATTAAATTTGGAGACTTTTAGCCCATTAACGTGATTGAATTTTTGTCTCCTTCTACTCTAAGTGATGCGGCATCCATAGAAGGTAAAACATCAAAAGAAGATGAAGTAAACCATTCTGATGATTGGGGTTAGACTCTTATGACTCTCCAAAAATTCCACAAAGCAGGTTTGCCAAAGGAGCATCCTAAGCAACGACGTAGGGAAAAGGTAGTAAGGAGACCCAAAATAAAAAGATCGAATGAGCACCCAAAGAAGAAGAAAATAGAGGTGAAACACCATCAAGAGCCGCGTAGACCGATAACGTTAGATGAATACTTTCTGAGTTGGTTTCTCACAAGGTTCATAGGTGATGCCGCAAAAGCTTTATGTTGTAACATTGACGAGAAAGAAGCAAAAAATGCAACCTTATCTTGTCCATCATCCAAAGACCCTCCGAAGTCATCTCTTGAAGTCGAGGATGTGTGCATGGCCAAAATCACATTCTCCTATGATGACCTTCTACTTGGAGACATACCTTATAATCGTCCTTATTCATAGTTGGATTTGCACGTGAACGAAGGGTGAACATAATTCTAGTTGATGACGGATATAGAGTTAACATCCTTCCAATTCACACAATTAAGGAACTGGGAATCTCGACAATCGATCTTACTGAAAGTCGCTTGATTATCCAAGGATTCAACTAAGGAGGACAAAAGGCCATGGGAGCCGCAATGTGGACCTCACCATTGGAGAACTGCTATCAAGCGTGTGGTTACATGTAATCGATGTAAAAAATTCATATAACATCTTGATTGGTAGGCCTTGGGTACATAAGAACAAAGTTGCCCCATCTACCTACCACCAATGTTTGAAGTATTATAAGGACGAAGTCGCATAAAAGATTATCGCAGATGATAATCCCTTCATCGAGGCTGAAGCACACTTTGCTGACGCAGAGTTTTATTTGAAGAAATGTTCCACAAAAGTAGATGATGTTGCAACAACCAAGAATGTGGAGTTCTTGAACAAGAAGGCTAATGTGGTTGCAGGTAAGGAAAAGGCTGCAAGTAAGGAGGATCCGAAGCTAGCCGATACGAACAAGACGCCTGATGTAAATGTTTCTTCTTCAAGCAAGAGAAGGATGCCCATTCTTTGTTATGTTCCCAAGGCCAAGAAAGATGAAGGACACCCCCTCAAACTGTAAGGAAATTCCTTAGAAGGACTGACTCTTCTTGTTAAGCGAATTAATACAATAAAGTCATCTGCAAAGTTGTTTGGAAAATTCGTGGCTCCTAAATCTTTGGAAAATGATGCACTCCCTGCTACGCGTACAGATGAAGGTTTTGATCCAAATGCATATAAACTACTTCCAAATGTTGGCTATGATCCTAATAAACCATCAAAATTAGGGAAACTTCCATTAGAGCCTGCTAAGAGGCAACAACGTAAAGGTTTGGGATATAAACAATCTCCATCGGTTCTCATTTCCATAAGAAGGATAAGCAACAACTATGTCATTATGGAAGATGAACATGTCGCTTCTAGTAAAAAGACTTCGGTCTTTGATCGAATTGGAAGCTCGACGATGAGAATTTCTTTATTTGAGAGGTTAGGACCATTGAAGATGAAGAATAAGCCCCGGAGAAATTACAAGAGTGTGAAAGCACCTGTTTTGCCCAAAGCTCAAAATATTTCCAAGGATTTCCAAAGTTTGATTCCTTCTAGAATAAGACGAAAAACAAACCTTGTGGTTTCATGGAGAAATACTAAAAGCAAAGTAGCAGGTTGTGGTTTACACCAAGGAACGTAATGAAAATAAAGAAAGTGTTGGCTCTTCATATCATGTTTATACGCAAGATGAAAGGGATAATTCATCTTCAATTGAAGTTGATGAAGATTTGTAGGATATCTAATGGTGTCACCATATATCTTTTAATAATGGCGAACCACAAGAAGATAAAGATGCTAAGGATGCACCACCCAAGCTTGGGGTTAAAACCACAGTTGATGCATTAAAAAAAGTCAACCTTGGTACTGATGAAGATCCAAGACCCACTTATGTAAATTCCCTACTCGCAGCTGATGAAAAGAGGGCTTATGTTGACTTACTTAAAGAGTATAAGGATGTATTTGCATGGAGTTACAAATAAATGTCTGGCTAGACCCAAAGGTAGCAGTCCATCATCTTGCAGTCAAGAAAGGCGCACATCCATCAAGCAAACTCAACTACACTTTAGGCCGCCTGAATTGGTTCCTGTCATTAAAACTGAAGTAAACAAGCTTATTGAAGTTGGCCTCATTCGTGAAGTTAAGTACCCCATGTGGATTTCAAGCATTGTCCCTGTGAAGAAAAAAAATAGGTAAATCCGAGTTTGCGTTGACTTTAGGGATCTCAACAATGCGTGCCCCAAAAATGAATTTCCATTTCCCATCCCAGAGTTCATGATTGATGCTACTACTGGGTATGAGGCGATTGACATGATTCTGCATGTCACCTAAGGATGAAGAGCTTATCATATTCCGCACTCCTAAGGGTATTTATTGCTACAAATTGATGTGTTTTGGCTTGAAGAATGCTGGAGCGATATACCAAAGATCCATGCAAAATATATTCGACAATATTCTTCACAAAAATGTTGAATGTTATGTTGATGACTTGGTCATGAAATCAAGAAAAAAAAAGTGACCATTTGGAAGACTTGAAGATGGTGTTTGATCTACTACAAAGGTATCAACTTAGAATGAATCCTCTGAAATGTGCATTTGGGGTCACCTCTGAAAAATTTCTTGGTATTATTGTATGCCATCGAGGGATAGAAATTGATCAAGTCAAAGTAGATGCAATCCTGAAGATGGTTGAGACAAGAAACATCCATGAATTGGAAGGCCTGCAAGGGAAGTTGGCATATCTCAGGAGATTCATCTTAAATCTAGCAAGAAAGTGTCAACCATTCAGTCGCCTTATGAAGAAGGGTTCTCTTTTTGAATGGGGTCAAGCTTGTAGTAACGCCTTTGAGAATATCAAATCTTACTTGATGAAACCACGGGTTCTAGCGGCCCCTATTCCTAGAAAGCCATTAATACTTTACATATCAACGCAAGAAAGTTATGTGGGAGCGTTCTTAGCCCAAGAGAAAGAAAATTCCCTTTACTATTGAGTAGGATGATGACACCAAATGAGTTGAAGTATTCACCGATAAAAATTGTGTTTGGCATTAGTCTTCTCTATTCAAAAGATGAAGCACTACTTTCAAGCTCATGTCGTCCGTCTTATTTCTAAGGCAAACCCTATCAAGTTTGTGATGTCAAAACCTGTGCTCAGCGATCAACTAGCAAGGTGGTACCTCCAGTTTCAATAATTTAAGATCGTGTACATTCCTCAAAAGGCTGTGAAAGGGCAAGCATTGGCAAACTTCTTAGCAAACCATCTGATACCCGATGAGTGGGAGTTAACTGATGAACTAGCTGATGAAGATGTCATGGTTGTTGAAATTCAACCACCTTGGAAGATGTATTTTGATGGTTCCTCGCATCGTGAAGGAGTTGGTGTTGGTGTGGTATTTGTCACCCTTCAAGAGGAAGTGTTGTCGTATTCCTTCACTTTAACACAATGTTGCTCCAATAATGTTGCGGAGTATCAAGCACTTATACTCGGTCTTGAAATGGCGGTGGATATGAAGCAATTACAACTACAAGTCTTTGGAGACTCTGAGTTGGTGATCAATCAGTTGTTGGGTACCTATGACTATGCTCAGAAATCGATTGGATGGATCGGTGATGTGACTCTTTAACATGCGCCAAGGAAGGAAAATAAGAAGGTTGATGCCTTAGTTGTTTTGGCTTCAACATTGACTTTGCCTGATCAAGCACAAATCACTATCTGCCAAAAATGGATAGTACTGCCGGAATATGATGAGGATGAAGAAAGTGAGCTTGAAAATCTCGTAGCCATTTTTGAAGCTGAAAAGGTCGATTAACGACAAACCTTTATTGATTATCTGTGTTACAACATACTTCCAGAGGATCCGAAAAGAAAGACTTAAATCCGTCGTCGTGCCCCTCACTTTCTTTATTACAAAGATACTTTATATCGAAGATTATTCGAGGGAGTTCTCTTGCGTTGTTTAGGGGAAGAAGAGGCAACCCAAGCAATGGAAGAAGCGCACTCTGGTGTTTGTGGATCGCATCAATCTGGGCCGAAGTTGCACTTTCACATAAAGAGGATGGGGTATTACTGGCCAACAATGGTGAAAGATTGTTTGGATTATGCCCCAAAGGTGCAAAGCATGCCAATTCCATGCAAATTTTATGCACCAACCTCCAGAAGTTTTACATCCGACTGTTGCATCTTGGCCATTTGAATACTAGTATTGTAATTACTCAGATAAAGCAAAGTTTACGGTTAGACTAGACATAGCTAGAAAAGGTCGCAAGTATAGCACTTTAATTCAAAAGTTCGTTGTTGTGTAAATAGTGTTGGAGGCTAACTCTCAGAGCACCCTTCCTCAGTGGGTATAGTTAAGTGCTATTTATAGCCTGTTTGGCCAAGCTTATTTTTTTCAAAAGTGCTTATTTTTTCTCAAAAGTGATTTTTTAAAAAAAATAAGGTGTGTGGCCAAGCTTTTGGTGGGAAGTAGCAGAAACAGTTTTTCATAAGCTAAAAAAATAGCTTCTCCCCAAAGCACTTTTGAGAAAAATACACTTACAAACACTTTTAAAAGTTTGACCAAACACTAATTGCTGATCAAAAGTGTTTTTTTAAATTTATTGGTCAAACACAAACTGTTTCTCACCAAAAGTACTTTTTGAAAAGCACTTTTGAAAAAAGTAATATCAAAATAAGCTAATTTTAAAAGTTTGGCCAAACAGGCTAGTTGTATTAGATTTTGTTGTTAATGGTAGTACTTATATTTGTTGCCAAAAAAAAATTAAAAAATTGTCAGAACAGTTTACAATCTGTTACGTAGGCTTTCAACAATATTAGTTTTTGCTGCAATAAATCAGATATTTTCTGTAAATCTTTAGTAAATTGTGGGTAGTTGCTTCATACACAACACACATTCTGCGAAAAGTTTTACAAATAAATACATTAATTAAGCGAGGTCATTATATTCTAATTTCTTACTTGCAAAAAGGACACAAAACTATAAGCGAGGTCAGTATATTCTAATTTCAAGAGTAATCTAAAAGAATCTTCTTCAAATAGCTTGTGCATTACATGAACCATATTGTTACCAGTGTTGATTTATGCATGTTCATCCTGTAAATAAAAGATAAATACAATTATATTTTGAAAAAGTAAGTTATAAAGTACACAATCACAGATTTATTTAAAAAGCAAAAGAGAGAAACACGTAATGGTTAGGTACACAAGATTAGATAAGCAAAGATATTCTCAAAAGTATCAAACCTAGACAAGTATCGGAAACAAATGAATAATCTGAAGTTGAAAATCATTACAAACTTCCTCATAAAGCTAAATATTTTCCAAAACAAAGCTGCACCAAAACCTACTAAATACTCCTAGTAGAGAACTTTACTCAAAAGAAACGAAAAACAAACTCCCAATGGAGAACATACCAATTCTATATTTGTCTTAAATTTAATAAAGTACTAAAGGTAGTATCTAGTTAACAATTTGGGGTATGCTTGGGCAGTCCAACTACGAGTTTCTAGCCAAAATTGTCCCGCATCTTTGAGTGTAGGCTTAACTTTGTCCTCAAGTTTGCGAAACGTGAGCAACTTTAGTCCAACTATAGAAATGTGGCTAAATCATTTTAAGAACTAACTATAGAAATGTGGCTAAATCATTTTAAAAACTAACGGATACATGCTATTCACATAACAAGATAAAAAGAAAGTTGTTGCTTGGGTCGTCTTCCCCACATGTCTTACTTTGAAACCTTGTTACACCATTAAAAGAAAAAAAATCCTTGGCATCGTCATATATATCAAATATGAAACTCTAATTTTGTCTTGTATTTGATATGATGTTAACCATTGCATCATCTTAAACTTGTTTTGCAGTGATATTGTGGCTTACTTTATACTTGGTACACTCAAAAAATTCCCTGATTTGTCTTATAATCCTACATTTTAAAGGTGGCAAAATTAGCCCATAAAATCATAACTTGCTCAAGTTGCAGCTGATTATTGACCAACCTATTTATTAGCTCAGCTCAATCCATTGCAGCACATCAAAATTTGGTCTGATATATAGCCTAAATTGATCCATGAGAAATCTTGTCAAAATATTTTCAAAAAGACATTTTTTATCTAAGATGTTATATATAGTCATAATAAAGAATAATAATAATTTTATTAGGTACTAAAACATCATAAAAGAACATACAAAGCAATTAAAACTTAGTAAGAATTGGGCGGGTTGGATCTTGACCCGCATTTCGGACCAAGAGACTCACCCATTTGTTAACTAAGCCCATCTTAACCCACCCAAATTCAGCCCAACCCGCTCATTTGCTACCTCACTATATTTCTATGATTCGCAAGGTTTCTTTGATGTGTCGGCAATAATGTTCATATGACTCATAAAGCTATAAAAATGAAGCGATCTTGTTTTCTTTTCTCTTTGTTGGCTCTTGAAATATCTCTCAACACATGGAAGCTAATTCTACCGTAGTATACTAGTTCTAAAGCCTGATCTAGTTATGACTAAACATGATGTACAGCTATAAAAAGAGAATAAGGCATTTACCCAGATTCATACTTCAAAGATTTAAGCTATAAACATCTAAAACTGTATTCAAGCTTTAAGCTTTTGTACCTAAATATATATTTGAGTAAATATAAATTTCAGGCACCAGATATAGTTGCTGCCAACTCTTTTTCATTACTTATACCTTTCTTTAGTCAGTCACTTATAGTTTAGCATTACAAATTTTACAATAAACTCAAGACTCTCAGAATATATGGTATATGTTCACTTAAAAGCAAAAGAGCGTTTTTTCGGAAAAGGCCAGTGCAAACATCAGAAAGGCTAGATAGAAGTATTTTTGAAAACTGAGTGAAATGGACTGACTTGAGGGTAAAGAGAGATGGTCTTCATTTTTTAAGCAGCAGGTGGTATGTCTCTGTCAGAAAACTAACAGAAGTGGGTGTTCTCAGTTAGCTTAACATAATTTACTACAGCGAAAAAAGAGAAAAAATTGTTAGATGAACATTTATGAAGGGGAGCTTTGGAGTAACTGATAAAGTTGCTGTCATGTCACTAGGAGGTCATGGATTCAAGCCGTGGAAACAGCCTCTGGCAGAAATGCAAGGTAAGGCTGCGTACAATAGACTTGTGGTCCGGCCCTTCCCCGGACCCTGCGCATAGCGGGAGCTTTAGTACACCGGGCTGCCTTTTATGAACATTTATGCATACAACCAAGATAAGAATGACTTGAATGACTTCCTGACATACAACTACAAACTAACAATGACTTCCAGAAATACAACTACAGAATAAGAATGACTTGAAAATTTACTACAGAACATACCAAGATTAATTCAAGCAATTAACAGACTCATTTATGCATACAACCAAGAAAATAAAGTTTACATAGAGTTAGATGAAGATTACTCACCCAGTTTTTATCCATAAGACTCGTAGGACTTGCCTCATCTGAACTAGTTGAATCAGTAACGATATTGAAAAATGCAGCAGAAAGTCCATTCTGTAAAACATGGTACAGCTAGAGAACTTAGTTTGTCGCATAAAGGAAGGATTGGGAAAGCGAAAGAAGCAGAGATAGTGAGAATGACAAGCTATAGTAGTAATGTAGCATTTACTCGTTTAGCGGCTTATACTAAATAAATACCATGGAACATTGCATATGGGATACTAGTGCCATTACACCCTCCTTTAACAATTTTTGCTCACGCACTAAACGAGCTTCCATGAGTTCTCGATTTTCCCGCTCCTCCTCAAGCTGATTTTTTACTTCCATTAGCTTGCTTTCTAAACTCTCTCGTTTACGCCGTTCTTCTTCTATCTCCTTTTGTTGTGCTTCCAGTTGCTCTTGAATTTCATCTCTGGGTTTCCTACTCGCTGGCTTAACTCCAGATCCTTGACCACGAATATACCCTGCTTTTTCTCTCATAGTTTGCATAACTACAGCATTAATAATAGCATCCACATCGGTACCCGCTTCAATTTCTTGAATTTGTTCAGCAACCACCTCTTTCACCTTATCCTACAAGCAAGTTATACAAGCTTTAACTTTCAAGGTTTATTTAGACAGACTCATTCTAGGAATGAAGATGAGATTTTTTGTGTACATTCACTTCAGCAGAAGCATCACTAACCCAATGCGCGTTTGACTTCATGTGAGTCATTTCCCAAAATTCCTGAAAGTTTGGCTCTTTTCCAGTGTTTGTGTTCCTCTACCAAAACAAATCAAATTACGTTATTGATAAAAGAATTATCAAAATTCATAACCAAAAAAAAAAAAAAAAAAAACATATCTCACCGCTTCAAATGATACTGCTTGGAAGGATTTTCTGCCACAAATATGATTCACTTCTTGTTTTGCCTTATTGCTTTTGTTTCTTTCACTCATTTTCTGCATTGATTTTAAGTCCATGAATTCATTTTGATGTAAGTATAAGTAGAATAAAAAACAAACAATATTATAAAGTTAAATCCACTGTACTCCTAATTACCTTAAAATCGTCAGAGCTGAAATATTCCACCAAGAATTTCCATTCAGCTTCATTAACCTGTGCTGGCATGTTTTGCAACCTTAGCTCTTTAGTAGCAAATTTCTTGAAATGATCATGGAGCCTACTACGACGATATCGATATAAATTTTTAGCTGTTTGAAGGATAGTGTCCCGATGATGTTGTATGTCCGGAAGCTGGAAGGTATCCTGCATTCAAAATAAAATTTAAGTGGCCTAATAGAACTTTGATTGTCTGTCAATAAACTGACGGATGCTTCAGAGTTAAATGCTCTAAAGTTGTTATATCAGTATACATTTTTTGTATACTTACATCCTTGTTCTGATGTATTATTTAGTTCCCTATCTAAAGCCTTAATTTTGAACTCACTTTATATTGAAACAAAATTTTATAGATATTCTGCTAACACATTTACAAACAGAGCTGTATATGGTTCACGAACTTGGGAAAGCTGATCCGACAGACTCACATTTACAAAAAGAGCTGTATATGGTTCACGAGCTTTGGAAAGCTGATCCGACAGACTCTCCTACAAGTACGCTTTCAATTGTTTGACTTAAGTTGTTCATTGTTGCCACCATTCCCTGATCTACCAACCTTTCTTCTTTTTTCAGTTCTGAGTTCTCTGAAGTAGAATTTGCATCGGGTATTTTTTAACAAAAAATGTGACATGAATGAATACTTTGTTAGGACAAAGATATAGCAATTGTTTGATGAATTGCACTAATGATCCTCTGTTTCTGAAAAATGGTATGAAGTTCATTGTTGATATGAGAAACAAAACCTACTTTACTCATCAGGACTGCTTAAGGAAAGAATTATTCTGGAATTACGTATTCAGCACCACTAGTCCGTGGAAAGTGGAAACCATAAGAGCAGACCTGCCACAATTTACTGCACCTGCCACAATTTACTGCACTAACTTAAGTTGACATGCATGCTAATCTAAAATGGCATGGAACAATATAGAGACATCAGTGAACTGGAGAAAATAGAACTTGGATATGCTGTATTATTTCACACTGATGTGGAAAAAACTAACTAATCAGAACATGCCACACGAATTTTGAATTTTGACTCTGGAAAAAGGTTTCTGAGCCAAAAGGAAAAATAGATAGTAGCTTCATTGGATAGACTGGGTTCAATGAGGAATAACATTCCTAAATTTGAAAATGAAGTACTAATAATCAGAGAACTAATCCAATTTCAAGATGAAGACGGAGACGACCATCTAATAGAATTAAGAAGATGAAGAAACATAAAAGAGCTAAAGGAATATCTCAAGTTTAACAAGTTAAAAAAAATAAATTAACAAGTTAACTAGGTTTAAAAAAATCCAGTTCTTTGGAATTTTGACTATAGATAGTTTATAGATTGAAGATGGTTTTTCATTAACCTATCTTGTGCTTGAACATTATCTGCAACATAATTTTTATCTTTTGGTGGAGATGGTGCTGGGGAAATAGAAGATGAAGAGAATGGGTACATATAATGGAGAAGATGGTGGCTGGGAAAGAAAATAGGGTGGTGGAGGTGGTGGCAAGGTGCTAGCAGGAAGAAAAAAGAGAAGCTTTTAGAACAAAACGGACTTCATGCGCTCTACTGTAAAAGTGAAGAAACCAGAAAATTAACCAACTAAATCGAAATCAAGAAGTTGAAATCTGCACCACGAATTCAAGATCCTGAAATGTATGTTGCTTTGTTGATCTGAGTAGCCTATGGTTTATTAGCCTCATTTTTCATTCTCTTATGTCAAGGGAGGTGTTCTCTGATTTGGTTGAATTTTATATTTGTATTCATTCAAGGACCAAAAAATTTATTAATTTAACAGAAACAAAGTGAATTACCAGCATATGAGCAACAATCCTATCTTTTGCTAGATCAGAAACTCCCTTCCAATTCTTGACATCATGCCTAGCATTATGGAGAACTGTTACTGAGAGCTCGGTAACAAAAACTTTAGCTCCAGGACCTACTGCTACAGTTTGATCTGGTGGGATAATCACCTTCAACTTTCCATTGTCACTTTTCTTGCGTTTCTTTTGGATTGAAAGGCCTGTTGTCATCCCCCGTCCCTTTCTTTTTTGTCCTTCAACAATATACGAGAATATTTAGGTGTATATAAACAAAACATATACAAGCTAGAAATTTTAAAGGACATGGTTTAACGAATGAATCAACTTACCTGGGGGTGGAACTGCAATTTCATCGGCAGTTCCAGCATTATTAGAAATATGCATATTTGTCAAAATGATAAGCTGCAACATATTAAAAGAATTATATTACTGGAGACTAGTCGAAAGTAGAAATCATGGGAGCAGAAAATGGAAATTAACAAATAAAATAGATGCTTAGATAATAGAAAAAAAAAACACAACCTACCAATATAATCCCATAAAGTAGGGTCTTGGGAGGGTAGAGTGTACACAGACCTTACCTCTACCTTAGAGGTAGAAAGGTCGATTCCAATAGACCTCCGACTAAAGGGAAAAATAGTCCAAAGCAGTCCAGAAAAAGAAACAATAGAAGTACTCCTGATAGTAACAAAAATAGCAGATAGTAACAGGATGGTAACTAAAACAACATAATATGATAGTCGAAGTACAAGACAACACATAATAACAGAATCGAAGGACCAGAAACTACAGGAGCGATACTAGAACTACTAGTATGGACGAATAACAAGACAACACTGCTACTTACTAACTTTCTACCCTAATTTGTGTCCTCCACAACCTCCTATCTAAGGCCATGTCCTAAGTAAGCTAGATCTGTACAAAGTCATGTCTAATCACCTCTCCCCAGTACTTTTTCGGTCTACCTCTATCTCTTCTGAAACCATCCATAGCCAGCCACTCTCAACTCCGCACTAGGGCATCCGAACATCTCTTCACATATCCAAGCCATCTTAGTCTCGCTTCCCGAACGAGATCAAATGTTTGCAGTACGGTTCCAATCTCATGAAAGCTCAATCTAGAATGAAGTCTCAAGTTGATTCCAAGCGCATGATTTATCTTTTAATGTGGGTGACGCTATCTTCCTTCGTGTGAAATCTTATCGGCAGAAGAGTTTAGTCAAACATCTTAATGAGAGGCTTTCACCTCAATATTTTGGACCATACAAAATTGTTCGCAAAGTTGGTCCTATTTCTTATGATTTGCAGCTGCCTCAAACATCCAAGGTACATCCTATTTTCCATGTCTCGTTGCTTTGACCTGCTCGTGGTAGTTCTGATATTACTTTCCCTCCACCCTTACCACTATCGGGTGAATTGGAATACATGGTGGAACCTAAGAAGTTTTATCGGGAGTGCCAACTCTGGAGTTACTTATCCAATGGCGTCAGGCAGTTCTAAGACTATGACTTGTTGTTCAATTCCCTTTTTTTTTTGCCTTGAGGACAAAGCATCTTTCCGGGGAAAAGGGGGGGTGCTGATACCATCCAACCTCTCAAGACATACATCAGAAGAAAATATCAACAAAAGGATAAAGAGTTGAAGTGTTTTGGACAAACACAACTTCTACAACAGTTGTCTAGTAACTGTTCCTTGTATTTGCTCCAACAGTTGGTCTAGCAGTTATTATTCTTAGTTTGTAGTTTATGGTGTAAGTCTTTTTTTATTTTTTGAAACTGGTACCATTATTTATGTTGTAAGTCTTATCCTATTATGTTCTCTATAAATATGTAATTAGGATTAGGTATTCGGATATGTAATTCAGAATTAAAACGATTGTATTCTGGAGTCTTGTCCTTTCCATACGGACAACTTTATTGGTGTAATTGTGTTTAAGATTCTTGCACAAACTATTGCTAGTGAAATTACCTTCTTTGTTCCATTCTTCGGTTCTTTACTTCTGGTTACTATCAGTTCCATTTCATCTTTTTGTTCAAGAAGATCATACAAATTTTGTGGTCTTACCCTTATCACTGCATGCCATTTCTCATTTTGACCATGTTTAACATAATACACTGATTGAGTTTGCAAGCCTAGACTGATGGATCATTTGTGTAATGGAGTCATGTTAAATCTACACAATGAATCCATATTCATCCCTTTTGTAACATCTACTTTGACTATTAGGACCTTGCGGAGGAACTTTAAACCAATCACATTTAAAATAATATAAATGATTTGTTGCCAGTAGGGTACTTCTACGCATCTACAGTGAGTTCTATTTACGCATCTACAGTGAGCTCTATTGCTCATCTACAATTGAGCATGACAATAACTATTGTAGATTGGGCAAAGGTGCGAGCAGAATGAGCGCTTAACCCTAACAGTGGGAGCAGATTCGTGATCAGGCTAGACATAGCTAATTGCCTCACTTGGTTGCTATACAGGAATTACAAATGCATTCTTGTTAATTCTATTCTGCGAGACATAGAGAGATAGCTTAACTTGAATAGGCTAGCAATTGTTTGACAGAAAATTGCAGTACTATAAACCTTGTCAACCAATAACCTAGATATAGTCAAGTGATTAGTTTAACCTATATATAGTCAAGTGATTAGTTTAATCGAAAAACTCAACAAGATTGACGTAGATTCCATAACACTGGAATATTCCCATCATATTGTTCAACACTTACTTGTTCACCTGCTTACTGAAGTTCACAATTTCATTTCTTATTTAGTAGTTGTAGATGTTAAGTCTCACATCGGTGGTTAATAAGATGAGTGATCTCCTTATAAGAGTTGGGCAATCCTCCTCCCTTTGAGCTAGCTTTTGGGGTGTGAGTTATGCCCAAAAGCCTAATTTTACATGGTATTACAGCCAGGACTACCCCGATTTATGACTACCGATGTTGGGCCCCCATATTAAAATTGTCCATGCACCAGATGTCCAGTCCTAAGCATGAGGCAAGGTATTAAGTCTCACATCGGTGGGATGAGGAAACGATGGTCTTTTTATATGGACTTAGACAATCCTACCCTCATGGGCTAGCCTTTGGGGTTGAGTTAGACCCAACATCCATAGCAAGTAGTCAAATAGAACACTCAAAATTCTTTGCGCTTGAATAAAGAATCCATTTCAGTTTGAATAGTAGTAGCTTAAGATAAGTCCTTATGGGTACGACACTCCACTCTTATCATTATATTACTTAAGCGACCACGTGCACTTGCGTGTAGTTGGAGCACAAGAAGTTTTTAGCGTCATAGACAGGGACTTAAAATTAGCTCTCTGACTAGTTTGAGATGTTATTTATTGATTGTTCAAGTTTAACGTGTTATCGTGGTTTCTGTGCTCTCAGGTGTTCATTTTGAATGTGAAAAAGCAGAAGTTGCAACAACCTCCTTCTTTTCGATCCAAAACCATAACAAACTCCTCACAGGTTGAGGAGGGAGGTTGAAGCCAAAGTTGCGGCAGAACTTAATATTGTGGAACAGCCACAACTAATCAAAATGGTAGCTAATCAAGCACGACCAGTGATTGAGGCCGCAAGGCCTAATTCAGCCATATGACTCAGGCTATCACCACGCCTGACATTCATGATCACTTTGAGCTGAAGCAATAAATGGTGCAGCTCATCCAATCTCAGGGGCAGTTCGTAGGTTTCTCACATGGGGATCCTCAACGTCACATTCAGAATTTTCTGGAGATTACTGACACCTGTAACTACCCCAACGTCTCCAAGGATTATGTCAGGTTGACTTTGTTCCCCTTTTCACTATTGGGGGAAGCAAAGGAATGGCCGAAGAAGGAGATGAAATCATTAAGAAGTCAAATAGTCAGTTTTGCAACAGAGGGATGGTGAAACTCTCCGTCAAGCTTGGGAGCGCTATAAAAAGCTACTCAGGATTGCCCCCATCATTGCCAGACAGACGAAATTTTTGGGCATACCTTTGTAGTTAGGCTAGATGAAACTTCGAAGATGAATCTTAACTTAGCTTGCGAGGGCAGTTGCATGCAGAAAACTTATAGTGAAATCCAGGCCTTGCTCAATATGTTCACTGCAAATGATCAGAATTAGTAAGGAGAGGGAGAAATCGGTAGAAATGGTAAATAGAAAACATGTGAGGTGCTGGCAATCGATGAGCTTATAGCTCTAAGGGTTGATATCGCGAGAATCACTAATCAGGTTGGCAAGTTGTACAATCACAATCAGTTCAGCAAGTGCAATAAATGACAGCATTTTGTGAGGTATGTAGGGAGGGTCAGGGAGGGTCACACGAGCGATTAACGTCCTATGAACCCAGAGTCCATCTTTTATGTGTGGCGAATAGAGGTCCTATGAATCAGAATACGCATTAATGGCAATACCTATAGTCAGAATTAGCAGAATCACCCAACTTCTCATGGGGAGGTAATCAGGGTACCAACAGACCTTAAGGGAACTTCAATCAACCATAGTAGAAACCACAACAGGTGGAGGAGAGTATAACTGAGTTGATGAAAAAAATGCTGCTTGATAATCAGCAATTGCAGACAAACATCTGAAATTTGGAGAAACAATTCGGGCAATTAGCAACAACATTCGAGAGGCTAGAGACTTGCCGAGTGATACCAAAAAGAATCTGCATGTAAATGTTGTAACTCTGAGGAATGGTAGAGAACTAGAAGAGGTTCCAAAGAAGCAGAAGGAGAAGAACACGCCCGAAGTGAATTGGTCCCTAGGCCCATCATAGAATGTTCCTCAAAAGGACAATAATGCAGAACAGGTACAACTTGCTAGACCACCACCACTGTTCCCACAGAGTCTGCAGAAGAAGAATGATGAGGGGGTGTTCAGATAATTTCTCGAGATCCTAAGTTAGGTTCAACTGAATATACCACTGGTTGATATACCATGATGTTCCAAAATACACTAATGACATAGTGGACAACAAAGGAAGACTGACCGAGTTTGAGACAGGGGCACTTACTGGAAAGTGCACTTCGAGAATTCAAAGGAAGCTCCTGCAGAAGTTGAAGGATCCAGGTAGTTTCACCATTCCGGTGAGAATTGGTGAGGTAGATGTGGGAAGAGCACTTGTGATTTGGGAACTAGCATAAACTTGATGCCCCTATCAGTTTTCAAGCAGCTAGGTATGGGAGCACCACGACCTACCACAGTTATGTTACAATTGGCAGATAAGTCCATCACTCATCCCGAGCGAGTGGTAGAAGATGTATTGTTGAAGATCGGTAAATTCATCTTTACGGCAGATTTTGTGGTTCTTGACTTTGAAACTGATAAATGTGTCCCTATAATGTCCAGAGTCTAAACAGGGGCAAGTGCACAAACAGACGATTTGACACCCCCATTAAATCACAACGGTAGTATATATTGTAGTAAGTTTAGTCACTTTAAAATTAAGCTTCAAGATACGCGATTAAAGTAGCAAAATCCGCATACAAAAATACAATTGTTTCCTGAAGTCCGGCATATTTCTTGTACAAGCAAACTTCTGTCATACGCGTCAGAAATTTAGCTTGCCAAGACAAAAATTCCGATGTACGGGTCTGTCAAACATGTATGTGGTTTGTCTGAAGTTTGAACTACCAATCTTCATCCCTACCAATATTTTCAAGCCTTACCAACAACACACACTTGATTAAACTCATTTTACATATTTGAAATTTAAGACCCACTTCTTCAAGCTTGAAACACTGGTGATCTTTAAATTATGTTTTAGCTTACTCCATGAGATCTTGTACATAGTAGTTGTTGGAATTATACTTTTTATGACTTTGTAACAAATATAACCATGATGGAGGACTCATTTGGGGAACTAGCAAATTACGTCTGCAACCCTGGTTAAGGAAAGGAGCACATGCACTTTGTGAGGATGCCTATATATAGACGAAGATATATTCTATTCGGGTTATGCTACGAAGTTATCTCTTTATTTTCTTAGTTGCTTTTTTAGAATAAATCTGGATACCTCCCTCCCTTCTTTATTTTGCTTTTGTTTCTATGAAAAACTCCTATATCAATGAATATGATTACAGTGTTTCATGTCAATTCAATTCCCCTTCATTACAAACAGTCACTAGTACCAGTAAATGGAAAGCAGTCCTACTACATTGATCTATCCTGTAATCAGTAGCTAACTTTCCTACCAATTAATATTTGGATGAATAAACAGTACAAAGATTTATATCAGTGAACAGCTTCAGTTTGAGCTTCACTTGGATTATATTTTCTTTCATATTATAACTGAACTGCTCCAAAAGCCAATGGTCTGCTCCTGCAGTCAGGATTGCCAACTTGTAGGTTTTAAGGTTGGCATTTTGGTTCTATGACTGGCTCTCAAAAACTCAAACTCAGTCGTTGAAACTATACTCGATCTGATATTATAGAGAGTAACTTAGGATAGATATATGCATCTTTACGCCACATAAGATTCTCAAAAAGCATGGCCTTTACAATAAAAGATTTAACCTATAGAACAAGTCTTAGAACTGTTAAATTTAGCTCTTTGGTCTTATTTCTTTTCAAATTTTTTCATGTCACATGTGTCCCGTGAACAAGTAAGAATGATTGTACAGAAGAATGAACACCTTCTAATTTCAGAACCTTAGCATCAGTAAAACTTACAACACAATATAATAGGTAACAACCATCCAAATAAGCTGTAAGATTCTCAAAACAATCACTTAATAGAAAACAATTCTCAAAACAATCAAGATTCTCAATCCATCAGTTTTTAAAATAAGAAATCAAAACCAAAGGAGATTTCATTAAATCTTTATGTCGATCTATGGCCTTCATTTGGCTTTAAAAAAAAAAGAAAAAAAGCATAAGTGAAAAAAAAAAAAGATATTGAAGCCAACAGTTCACAAAAACATTTTTCAAGATAAAGCCGAGTAGAAGCATCTGTGATTTCTACTTTCTTTTGGAGCCAACATCTGATTGAACCTTGATAATTATATTTATACCAGCAATTAGCAAAAACCCACTCGAGGATCGAGGATTCCCAGGCCAAATTTTCATTCACCAATGATTTCATGAAGTTTGATATAGGGAAAATTATTGTGTTATCAAGTACTCCCTCTGTCCCAATTTATATGACACACTTTCTTTTTTATAGTAAAATTAGATGTCCAATAATACTGCTCTAGTTTGGAAAAACCAATGGATCATTTACCATTTTGTGTCTATTTTAGACTTGCTATTAAATACTATTCACTAACCAATACATTTCTCAAAGCATTAAGTTTATTATATTCAAAAGATAGATATAGTAAAATGACGGAAGGAGTAAATCACCCTTAACGAGATGATTTATAGCCACACAAACACCTTTTAACTTATTTTATACCACAAATTTCAAAAGTTTTTTCCTATTTCATGAACTCCGTATCCAATCAAACTAGATTATATAAATTGGGACAGAAGGAGTATTGTTTTCTGATGCAAATTATACTAATGAACTTAACAGACAGATTGAAGGATCCACAAATTAAAAAGAAGAACACGATAACCAAATTATAAGCGATAACTCACCAGATTTTGGGCGGATGAAATTGAGAGGAGAGAGATCAGTTGAACAATGAGAAGAGAAAACCTAGCATTGGTTTTGGTGGAAAACTGGAAATTGGGGGAAAGCAAAACGAGCTTTGCCGCGTTAAAAATCAATATATTTTATGAGATAGCAACAACTGAATCAAGTTGTTGTCATTTTTGGTAAAGATTAGGTAACAAAACTATGGTTGTTGCTGAGAAGTTGTTGCAATTTGTTTATATTCCAAATTTATTATTCCCTCTCATTTTTCTTTTTGATACATTTTTATACTCCTTCCATTCCAAAATACTTGACCCCTTTGCACTTGGCACGCTCGTTGAGAACATAATTATTGAAGGTGTATTTTTATCAATTTACCCTTGTACTCTAATAATTAAACAATGATGGTGAGAGTAGAAATCAAGAATTGACTCTTTATATTCATTTAATAGTCTTGAAATTGGTGTGATACTTAATGTAATATTAGGGGTAAAATTGGAAATGAATGCCCAAAATAGTCTTGATTTTATAAGTAGGACAAGTAATTTGAAACAAACAAAATTAGAAAGAACGCCAAGTATTTTGGAATGGAGGGAGTATTTAGTAACAATTTAACTTTAAAATACTCATTTTATCCTTAATGAAATAATTTATAGTCATACAAACATCTTAGACTTATTTTAGACCACAAATTTCAAAAGTTTTTCATTCTTTCTTAAACTTCGTGACAAGTCAAACAAACTCACATAAATTGAGACGGAGGGAATATATTAAGAGATAATGGTTAAAAATACCTAAGTATCACCTATTGGCGAGTTTCATATCTACACTATTGTGTGTTTGTGTTTTTTTATTCGAACTATCGCCAATTATTTACTCAAACTATATCTCGATTAGTATTTGGTCAAATGACACTTCATACAGATAATTAAAGGAATTTATAATCAGAAAATTTAAATGAATTAAGAGACAATGGTCAAAAGCACACATGAAGTATCTCATTTTTGTGAGTTTGTCTCCTAAACTATCAATTATTTGTATTTCCTACCTTAACTTTCACAAGTTACTTATCAAAATACTTCTCGAAATTAATGCATCAGTTGTCATGTGGACAAACATAGATTGTTTGCTTCTTAGAAAAAGTGATAGAGGTCTTTATAAAGATTGTAAGGTTATACCGAGTGAGAATCTTTTGACCCAACATATGTTTTTGGTGATAGATTTGGAGATCAAAAAGGAGTAGAAGAAGAAGGGTGTGGCGGACCGGTCAAGGATTAAATGAGGTAGCTTGACTATGGCCATTGCCCTGGAGATAGGGGCAAAGTTGATACCTATGGGGGCTTGGGAGAGTAAAGGGGATGCGATTAGTTTGTGGGATACGACTGCCACTTACTTTAGGAAGACGACTAGAAAGGTGTTGGGTGTCGCGAGAGGTCGATCTAGCAAGCATCGAAGGGACTAGTTGTGGAATGGAAAAGAAAAAAAGGAAGGTGGAGGTAAAGAAGGGGACTTATGCAAAGTTGGTAGAGATTAAGGATGAGGAGGAGAAGCGGACGAATAGGGCGGTGTACAAGATAGACGACGGCTAAAACTGCAGCTTTCGAAAGCTTAAATACAAAATTAGAGGATAAGTGTGGGGATAAGAAGTTATATAGGCTTGCCAAGGTTAGAGAGAGAAGGGATCGGGATCATAGGCAAGTGAAATGCATTAAGGATGGGGACAACAAAGTATTGGAGGAAGAGGTACGCATTAGGACTAGATGGCAATGTTACTTATGTAAACTCTTGAATAAGAAGGGGGAGAACAATAACATTGTGTTGAGGGATTTTGAGCACTCAGTGGGCGTCGCGACTATGATTATTATAGAGGTATGGAGGTGGATGAGGTTAATGGTATTATTCGTAGAATGTGTATGGATAGAGCGACTGGGCTAGACGAGATTCGTGTGGAATTCTGGAAAAGCACAGACGGGCTAGGTATGAAGTGGCTAACCTAGTTGTTTAATATTAGTTTTAGGAGGTCGAAGATGCCCAATGCTTGGAGATGGAGTATGATGATTCCGTTGTACAAAAACAAGAGTAACATTTAAAATTGCAACAACTACAGGGGTATCAAGTTGTTAAGACACATTATGAAGGTTTGGGAGAGGGTGGTGGAGTTAAGGTTGAGGAGGATCATGACTATTTCTGAAGATCAGTTCGGATTTATGCCAAGAAGATCAACTACAAATTCCATTCATCTAGTAAGGAGACTGGTGGAGCAGTATAGGGAGAGGAAGAAAGACTTATATATGGTGTTCATCGACCTAGAAAAGGCTTACAACAGAGTCCCCAAGGAGGTTCTATGGAGGTGCTTGGAGGCCAGAGGTGTACTGGTGGCATACACTGGGTCAGTTAGAAATATATGATGGAGCCAAGACTCGAGTAAGAATTGCAGAAGGAAACTCAAAGAACTTTCTCGTATTGATGGGTTTGTACTAGGGTCAACCCTTAGCTAATTTTATTTGCCTTGGTGATGGATGTATTTACGCAACAAATTCAAGGTGAGGTGTCATAATGTATGTTATTTGTGGATGATATAGTTTTGATTGACGAGACTCGTGAAGGATTTAATGATAAGTTGAAAGTTTGAAGACAAACCCTAGAGTCTAAAGAGTTTAAGTTGAATAGGACTAAGACTGAATATTTGGAATGAAAGTTTAGCAAGGTGATGTAGGAGGCTGACGTGGAGGTGAGGCTTGATATGCAGGACATTCAAAAGAGAGGTAGTTTCAAATATTCTTGGGTCTACATATCCAAGGAAATGGAGAAATTGACGAGGATGTCACTCACCGTATTAGTGCAGGATGGATGAAATAGAGGCTCGCTTCTGGAGTCTTGTGTGATAAGAAGGTGTCTCCTAAACTTAAAAGCAAGTTCTACAGAGTGGTGGTTAGACCAGCATTGTTGCATAGAGTAGAGTGTTGGTCAGTTAAGAATTCTCACATCTAGAGAATGAAGGTGACAGAAATGAGAATGTTTCGATGGATGTTTGGATTTACTAGGAGAGATAAGATTAGAAATGAGGATATCTGAGATGAAGTAGGAGTGACTTTGGTGGAAAACAAGATACGAGAAACAAGGTTGAGATAGTTCGAACATGTGATTAGGAGATGCACAGATGCCCAGTGCGAAGGTGTGAGAAGTTGGCTATGAATAGATTCTGGAGAGGTATAGGTAGACCAAACAAAAATTAGGGAGAGGTGATTAGAAAGGATATGGCGCGGCTGTAGCATACTGAGGACATGACCGTAAATAGGAAGGTATGACAAACGGGAATTAGGTGAGAAGGTTAGGAGGTTGGAGTACGTTAATACTAGTAGGTAGGTGTGTTGTCCTTTTTAATAGTCGTAGTGCGATGCTTGTAGTTTTTTGTCCTTGGATTCTTGTTGATATATGTTGTTTCCGGTAGGTCGCTTGTAACATTATTTTGTGGTGGTATTGTTCTGTTACTATCTGTTGTTGTGTTACTCCTTATGTTCTTGTGTACCTCTTTTACATTTTTTTCTGGACTGTCTTTTGTCTTGAGTCGAGGGTCTATCGGAAACATCCTCTCTATCTCACTTCTGAGGTAGTGGTATGGACTATGTACACTCTACCCTATGGATATGTTGTCGTTTTTGTCATGCGGACAAAAGTTTATAGGCACACTAATATGGCACGCGCCTTTTGGCGATTGTATTCAAACACTTGGGCTAATCCACTTCAAGGTATGTTTTGCTAAATAGTTGGTGATAGTTCTGGTAAGAAGCACAAACACTTAATAGTTCAAATATGAAACTGGCAAAAAAATGATATTCCAAGCGTAATTTTGACCATTATCTCTTATATTAACCATATAATATGGCAATCGGGGTGGATCCATCCTATGTCAACGGGTGTCATCCAATACTACTTTGTTGGAATTTTTTTGTATTGTATATATAAATAATCTGAAAAAAAAAGAATAAGACTATAAATAATATAAATGACACAACTTAAACATATAAGCTTCCTTGGCTCGTTGGTTTGTCACGTGTCAAATGCTTTGGTGCTAACTGCTACCCATGGTTTGAACCATGGTAAACATAGCTTTTTTGTACTTTTTCGGTAAATTCTTGCTTGTGCCATAGAAATAATTATTGTTAAAGAGTTTCAAACCTCTAACCTCCAATTCATAGTCAAATTAGTATAAAATAAACCAGTTGAACTAGATTTCGATTTATTTAATGTTGTAGGAATTAAACTACTTGTCCAAAAGGGAATAGGAAACAATTTTAAGTTTTGTTTTATGTTTTATTTATATGTTTTAAATAGATTTTATTAGTATAAGATTATTATATTAATTATTCATTTGTTTATTTTTTTTAAATGTCGACACCGCTTATAAAAAAATCCTGTAAACAACAG
Organism: Capsicum rhomboideum; assembly: GCA_031232105.1. Classification (NCBI taxonomy): domain Eukaryota; kingdom Viridiplantae; phylum Streptophyta; class Magnoliopsida; order Solanales; family Solanaceae; genus Capsicum; species Capsicum rhomboideum. The sequence continues at coordinate 121,779,523 of CP124711.1, forward strand.
TGATGGCAACAAGACTAAAATGTTTGCCAACAAAAAAGAAAATCATGGTTAAAAGTTACAACATATAGCAACAATTAAATCAACAAAAACAACAACAACATACTTTGTGTAATCCATTAGCAGGGTTAGGAAGGATAGTGTGCGTGCATAAATTTCCCTACCTTGGAAGATAAATAGGTTGTTTTCGATAAATCCTTAGCCCATAAAGAAAAATATATCAAAGAATAAAATAGCAGAAGTGGAGGCAATGTTCATCTATCTACTGAAGAAATACTAAAGACAATAACAATTAAATCAAATTGTTGTCATTTATTCATCTAAGCCAACAATTATATAATTGTTGTTAAAAAGTTGCTACTAATTATATACTTTCTTGGAGATGGTAACTCAGAAGGTCAACAACTATTGGTAATTATCTAACAAAGTCATGTTTCTTATTTATTTTTTCTAACAAGGTCACTCAATTTTGCTTATATCTCTTCAAAAATCACCGTATTTGGCCAACAAAATATGACATGACATTTTATTTAGCTCACATGAATTTTGCTTTTTCTTTGGACAGAATAGCTTGGGAGACCCTTATACTTGGCTCAGATTGCCAATTGAATCCTTATACTTCACGAATTTTCATCCAAACCCCTGAACATATTCAAAGTAACTATTCTAAACCCCTCTGACTATTGATTGAACTTATGTGTAGCTTAGTTGGTTAGTTACCTGAACTCCCACTTTGTTGGTGAGGGTTCGATTCCCCACATTGTAATCCCCTCCCCCCTTCCCCTATCCCCATTTTAAAAAAAAACAAAAACCTTATGTGACATTAATAAAGCTGAGTTGGATGAAATGCATAAATGCACACATTTAGAGCGAGTAAATGAACTATTTTGGATTTAAAAATATTAAAATTATTTCAGAAAAAATAATAAATTGAAAAAAGGAAAAAAGGCACACTCTATCTTCTTATTCAGCCCCCAACCCCAATTGTTTCCATCCTCCCCCCCCTCCCCCCCCCTACAAAACCAAACACTCTTTTCTTTTTCACCCCCTCCAACCCCATTCTCTTCATATTCTTCGAAACAACCATCCCAAACTAAACCTTTTGTTAGAAACACCCCCACCCCCCGTGAGACCTCTCTCTTTTTTCTCAAGAACCCCATTTGAAATTAAATTTGAACCAAAAACCGCCATAAATCTTTTCAATATATGATTAAAGTGGGGATAGTCAGATTAAAGAATTTCATTGATAAGTTTGAGGAAGCTCGAAGAACAATAATGGATTTGTGAAATTAATTCAAAATTGTGATTGGAGTTTCTTGGGTCTATGTCTGTAAACTTATAATTGAAAATTCAAGTTAAATGGAAAGAATTTCAGCTATTTGGAATGAATTTGGTGCTCAATTTGGGAGCAAACATGAAAATGGTTGTTGAAATTTTTTCAGAATATACAACTAGCTCTTTTAATTTAATTTATTTTTAATTTTTTATGTGTCATTAGAAAATGATGTGGAATTTCACGTGTAGCCGTTTCTATTTTACGCACATTGATCGAATGAGAAAAGGATTAAAAAGGTTGAGTTTCATTGGGTTTAAGTGTTCAGTTGGCAAAATCTTGAATAGAAGGGTCCAGTTGACAATCCGAGCCAAGTATAAGGGTCTCCCAGGCTATTCCGCCTTTTATTTCTTATTCCACATAGAAATAAAGGCAGAATAGCCTGAAAGACCCATATACTTGGCTCACATTATCAACTGGACCCTTCTATTAACGACTTTGCAACTATACACTTAAACTCAATGAAATTTAACCTTTTACACACTTTCTCATTTAATCAGTGTGCGTGAAATACAAATGGATACACGTGAAATTCCATGTCATTTTTAATGACACATATGAAATTAAATATTAAAAATTAAATTAAATTAAAAAGGCCACTTGTATACTAGAAAATTTTCAACAATCATTTCCATGTTTGCTCACAAATTGAGCATCAAATTCATTTCAAATAGCTGAAATTCTTCCCATTTAATTTGAATATTTGATTATAAGTTTACAGACACAAACCCACGAGCTTCAATCACAATTTTAAATTAATTTCATAAATCTAAAAAATACATTTATTATTCTTCTAGCTTCCACAAACTTATCAATGGAATTTTTTAATTTGACTATCACCCACTTTCAGTCATATATAGAATTTTTTTGATGATTTATGATCCAAATCTAATTTCAAATGGGAGTGTTGGAGAAAAAAAAGAGGAGGTCTCATGGGGGTGGGGGTGTTTCTGACAAAAAGGTTTAATTTTTTTAGGTGGGGGAGGTGGGGTGGGTTGGATGTTCCGAAGAAGACGAAGAGAGCGGGGTGGGGATGGGTTTGGAGGGGTGGTGGTGAAGAAGAAGAGAGTGTTTGGTTAAGGTGGGGGAGGGTGGGGGGCTGAAGGGAGTGTTCTTTTTCTTTTTGTATGGGATGGTGAGGGTACAACTGGGGGGTTGAAGAAGAAGATAGGTTGGACCTTTTGCTTTTTCAATTTTTTCTTTTTTTTTTCAATTTATTATGTTTTTAATATTTTTTAAATCCAAAATTATGTATTGACTCGCTCTAAACACGTGCATTTAACATCCAACTCAGCTATGTTAATGACACATAAGCTCAATCAACTATCAGATGGGTTCATATTATTTACTTTGGACATGTTTATTGGTTTGGATGACACTTTATGAAGTACAAGGATTCAATTGAAAATTCAAGCTAAGTATAAAGGATTTCTAGGCTATTCTGCCTGGATATAAACCATGACCTGACCTGACCCAACCCCATCCCATAACTCAAATTAATTCTATTTACTTAGACACTACCTAGTTGAATGACCTTCATTGTTTACCCCCTCCCCCCAACCAAAAAAAAGTATTGTTAAATTTGTAGTGTGGTTTAAAGAAAACGTAGATCGATTTGATACTAAAAGAAAATATCGATGAAATATAAAATAGAAATATCGCAAGTATGCTAAACTAAATGAATGGATTATCAAATAAAAGTAGATTAGCAAAGCTTGTTTAGCCTAATTCCGGAGATATCCTTGATGAAAATGATTTTGGAGGAGCCAAGTCCTTAATAAACTTATGATCTAACAAGAAAATAAATAATTATATCAATGTGTTTTCTAGAATTGAAATCGAGCATTTAGTAGTAAAAATCAGATGCCCTTAAACATGAAGACTTGGCTCCTTTTATAGGGGTTAATCTTCAAGATTTGATGTATAGGACAATTTCATCTTAAAATTCTCATTGAATGAGTAATTAAATTGCACTTAAATGTAAAGGAGTGACGACTGACATTGTCTCTAGGATGGTTTCATAACGGATGATGCCATCTATTGACTCCTTCTTTAAACTCTAGGCGGTGATCTGGTTTCGCATCCTTGGGATGGCCGGTATCACTTCCTTTGGTATAAAAATGCTACTCATCTGACCCTCTATGTGTATGCATCTAACTTGATCACGTGTCTTGTCTAATTTTGCCCTACACAAATAGTCCCCATGTTGTTCAGTCAAGGTTCTTCTTCTTTTTGTCTGGTAAGCGTAAATGACCTTCTATTTTTTCAATAGATCTCAAGTAAAACTTTTCCTCTAAAAAATGAACCATATCATCCTTTAAAAGAAACCGATACATCTTTTACCATTAATGTTCTGACACAGGTTATTTGTCCTCATCATTTCAGAGACACATGATTGCGCGTTACTGAGTTTTATGGGCAGTTCAGGTCTCGAGAAGTCATTGTAATGATGATTAGAATCTGCTGCTTCGCATTAGTAATCAATATACCACCACTTTAAAATTTAAAAAAATAACCAAAACTAAGATGTATTCATAGAAAACTATTGAGTTGTACAACGCAATAAGAAGCCTCCTTTACAACCCAAACTGAGAAATTTTGAGACCAAGAGACAAAGCTACATCATCTAAATAAAGTCTGAGATTTCAAATATCCTCGCACATAGTGATTACATCCCAAGAGAAGGTGATGCTCCTATTAAGAATTTGAGTCATAGTTGATGAGTCTGATAATATTCTTATATTCTTCCATCCTTGATTGATGTGTCGTGGTTTCACAGCACTTTCGACGCTTAAAACAAAGACAATATACAAGAACTTAGGTGTATTTGTGGGTATGATGTGTTTGTTTAGGTATTTTATAGGAAAATAGGTGTTGGTAGTGAATGAATAAAAAGAAGCTAAATTTGGGCTAAGTGCAGGGAACAAATGGGTGGCAGCGACTCATCCAGTCTCCGAATGAGTCGTCACCTGACCCATTCTGAGAAGATTGACCAAAGTCCTGAAAAATGTGCAAATCAAGTCTGTGGTAACGACTCTACATAACGAGTTATCAGGAGAGGCGATGAGTCGTCCCATCAATTGTCCTGAGTAGTGAAGGGCTAAAGATCTGAAAGATGAATAAGGCAGTCCAGGGGTGACGATTATACTCACGAGTTATCATGAGACATGACGGGTCCCTTTGCACTTATTCTGAAGAGGCGTTAGGAAAATTACAGGAAGTTAACAAATAGGGCTCCAGCGAAAACGGATCACATAACGCTCGTCAGGTCTGATGATGAGTCATCACCTGAGGTGTTACCATCCTGGCAAGAAAACCAGACAATGAGTCCTTGACACACACAATGAGTCATGGCCAATCCTAAAGACTCATTGCCACTGCCAACTCCACTTTTCTATATTATTTAGGATAGGATTTCTTTTTTATCTATAAATACTCCCCTTAGGTTTTATTTTCTATTTTAAATTCTACTACTTCTTAGGAGTACTTATATGCTCTTATGAGGCTTGTTGAATAGATTCATTTGGAGATTAATCATAGTTGAGATTTTTGGTTTATTCTATTCTTCTTGTAAGTGCATGGTTATGATTTCTTCTATGAATTATTATTATGTTCTTGTAATTATGCATAGCTAAACCCCATAACTAGGGTTGTGGGAGCCATGATGGAATAACAAAGTAAGGTTCAAAGTATATAGTGATTCAAAACTGGTATGTGTGCATGTATTATTATTCTTTTCACTTTGATTGCTTTTTAACGGCGACCAACATTAGAACTCGCCTATATTATTTACTCGCTTGAACCTAGAGAGGTAGAAATTAGATAAAGGGAATAAACAACGGAGACATGGAGTTATCAACCTTCACTCAATAGCTTGAGCCGTGGATGCGAAAAAGCTAATCTAGAATCAAGGATAAGGGTTGGATTGTAAAACTCATGAGAACTGATTGGGTAATTGAAGATAATCATATAATAGGGGCGAACCAGCCATTTAAGTGAACATAACTTATCGATTCTGCATGCTAAGCACTGGGATAAATTGCTAGTACATAGAACCTACAGAGTTATGAAATCATAGAGAACACAATCCTAGTGTCTCATCATTATTGATCACAACTTAAACAATTCGACAACTGCAACTTGGTTACTTGAAAATTTCAAATATTACTTTCAAAACCCCCCTTTTCTCAGAAATAATAGACTAATAGACTAAATAACCGCATCGACCGAGCTCCTAGCCATATTTCCTATGGAATCGACCCCAACCTTGGTTGGGTTCTATATTTAATCAATGACCGTTTTATACTTCATAGCGAGGTATAATTTAGGCGACATCAAATTTTAGCGCGGTTTTTGGGGAGTACGGTTTACGATTAGATCTATTGTGTTTATTTAACTATTAGTCCTTGTTTCCTAATTTTAATTTTTCTGTTGTTTTTGTTTTGTTTTTAGATTGCACACCGGTGCATGCATAACACTCGGAGTTTAGGTATGAAAACAAAATAACATTGAGAAACTTGAGGAGCATGGACAATCAAGGCGTTCACGAGACTCTGGACCAAGCTACAACCCAAATTTTAGCCAAAAAACAACAAAGACAAGAAGCAACGGCCCGACAGGTGGCTGCTGATACACAAGCTTGACAGAAAGAAGCAACCCTTATGGTTATACCTGAGGAACAAGCTAGGCAAAGAAGGAACAGAGGTTTCAACACTACAACAAGCACTACTTTTCGTGGCAATAAATATGCACTTTAACAAAGAGTACTAATGCGTTTACTGGCATTAGTTAATTTCCATTGGATCCAATGTTGCTATAGGCTTTAGGGACATTTACAAAAAGTATTAAAATGTAATTGTCACTAGTAATTAACCCTAAAAGAATATATTTAGCAGCAATTAAGATATTGTCATTAATTTATTATCGTTAAAGATCATTTTTGGTGTAGTGTGAGCATTCCCATCATCATGTCCCCCAGTTTGATGATGAAGATAATGAGGCTGAACTTGATAATGCAGGTGAAATAGATGCTATTGTTTCCGCCCCACTGCCAGCTGGGATTAAATTCGACATCACCAGTGCGATGATACAAATATTGAACTTGAAGGAGTATCCACTGGCCATGCTACTGCTGATGTAAACATACACATAATGAACTTTGTAGGGACTTGCAAATCCTACAAGATACATGGTGTGAACCAAGATGCTATCAGACTATGGTTGTTTCCTTTCTCATTGGCTGGTAAAGCTACTCTATGGCTGAAAGAGTTACCAAGTGAATTAATAACTACCTATCAAGAGTTGAAGATGGCATTCTTGGAAAGGTTTTTCCCACTATCTAGATTATTGTAGCTAAAAGATAAGATCTACAACTTTAGGAAACTACATTTCGAGGCATTGCATGAGACTTGGTTGAGATTCAAGAAGAAGGTGCGGTAAGTCCTAAATCATAGAATACCTGAACACAGTTTGCTTGAAATCTTCTACAGGTTTTTGAATGCTAATAATAAGGCTGTAGCGGACATGGTAATATAAGGTGCATTCATGAGTCTAACTTGGGAGCAGGCTTCAATGATATTAGATAGAACCATAAAAACTAATAAAGGTTGAGACACATGGGAATCTGACATTCCCGCTGGTACTTATGTGATAGGAGCATCAGTAGAGCAACAGAGGATAGATGAGGGAATCATTCAAGAAGTAGCTCAGATGAGAACTGAACTAATCCTGATTGTAAAATAGATCATAAGAGCGGGAGCAGAAAAGGTAAATACAGTCGGTTCTTAAGGTAAAACACCGAGACATGATGATTTTGATTCTGATGAGGAGTTAAATTATTTAGATGATCAGGTGGTGGGTTTCTAGACCAAAGCCCAAGAGTCTAATCAAGACACTTGGCTCCAAGGTCAAGGGAATCAAGATCAGAACTATTACTAGGACAATAACTACAACTGATCGGGGTATAGAGATAAGAGTAGAAGCAGAGATGGTGATTGGAAGAAAAGAGATGGTTAAAAAAATGACAGAAGTGGTTTGTACATTCCTCCCAGTAGTCGTGAAACTGAGTCGAGCAATGCTAGTATAGAGGAGCTATTTTCCAAAATGTTGAAAAGGGCAGAAAATACTGATAACAGCCTTAAGGAAATTCGATCGGATATTTCTGGGATGAGCCAAAAGGTGGAGTCACATACTACTGCTATTAAGCAACTTGAACAGCAATTTGGCTAGATTTCTGTAGATTTAAACCATTGTTAGAAAGGTACACTTTCGAGCAACACTATCCAGATATGAAGAATAACAGTCACTGCATGGTTGTGACCACTTAAAATGGTAAGATAACTGCTAACCCCCCTATGCCAGTAGTTGTTGATGATAAGTCCGAGAGTTAGATGATTGATATTGAAAAAGGTAGCCGAATCGAAAGATCAAGTTGTTGATGAAAAGTTGCCTGAAAAGATATCTTCAATTGCTAAAAAAGAGACTGAGTATAAAAGAGGGAAGGAAAAGGAGGTCCAATAGATTTTGGCTCCTATTCCACGATCTCTGCCACCTTTCCCACAAAGATTGAAGAAGAGAGATGAAGAAGGGAAGTATCACAAATTTATTTTGATGCTAAAGCAATTGTGTGTGAACATCCCTTTAGTCGAGGCACTTGAGCAAATGCTTGACTATGCCAAGTTTGTGAAGGATCTTGTGACCAAAAAGAGGATCGTGAGTTTTGAGCTTGTTAATAATTTGCACCATTGTAGTGCAATAGCTTCCCGATCTCTTATGCAGAAAAAGTAAGATCCTGGAGAATTCACCATTTCATGCACCATTAGAGTATTCAACTTCGTGAAGGCATTGTGTAACTTAGGTGCTAGTATAGATCTGATGCCACTAGTAGCATTTAGATAGTTGAGGTTGGGATTACCCAAACCAACTTCGATGAGACTTCTTATGAAGGACCGCACTGTGAAGAAAACGGTGGGTCTTTTGTATAATGTTCTAGTGAAGGTTGAGTCATTTATCTTCCCAACTAATTTTGTCATCCTAGACTGTAAAGTTGATTTTGAGGTTCTCATCATCTTGGGGAGACCATTCCTAGTGACTGGACAAGCATTAGTTGACATGGAAACTGATTAGTTGAAGTTTCGGTTGAGTAATGAAGAAGTGAATTTCAATGTTTGCTAATCTATGAAGCAACCAAATGACATGCTTGTGGTCTCAGTTATTGATATGGTAGATGGGAAGTCCTTAATAGTCCCTATTAAGGAGAAACTTGGTGGTGAGGCACTAGCTGCGGTGATCATGAACTTTGATATCCATGATATTGATGAGTATGATAAGATGGTGAGCATACTTGGTGGTATGAGTTCCTACACTTATGCGCCAAAAAAGTTGGACTAAATAATCGCATTGACCGAGCTCCTAGCTATATTCCCTGTGAGATCGACCCCAACCTTGGTTGGGTTTTATATTAGATCGACGACTACTTTATACTTCATAGAGTGGTGTAATTTACCATAAAATTGATTGTTTTCCAAATTGCCAACGCTTTAGATATGATGATTTTTCTAACAAAATGAATTGGACTATCAGAGCTTGAAGCACATTACTATTATCCTTCAAGGATACCATTACAATACTAGCATTTTGAGTATTTTGAACCACACCTGCATCAACATAAAGTATCACACTTTCTGAAGAAATAGTTAGTGAAGTGGAGTTAGTCACATCTTGTTGTTCCTACCGCATAATACTTGGATTTTTTAGTTTATCTGTAAACTCAGTAAAGTCAAATAAAGCTTTGGATAAAAAATTTTCCACGATCCAATTTCAGAGTCATGATGGCACCTACTATGTCCCACCAGTAGGTAAGCCAAGCCTTAGCCCAGAACGACAAGTAATGGGCGCAATGGCTGAAGGATACCAAAAGTAATACAAATCATGCCCATAATACATGCATGAAAATTTAAGGCTAAAAAAAAAAGGAATAAGAACAAAATGAATCCCACGACCTGGTAAGGCCGGTAATAGAGCTACTAGCAAAAGAATAAGAGTACTAGTAATATCGATATACAAATAGTCTCAAAATGAAAGACTATCTAAAAATAGGGGAAGGAGAGGGGATCAACTCTGGTTCTAAAAGCTCATCCTATCTCCGAGAACTGTAGATAGCTCGCTAGAATATCAACGGCTGTAGCTTGTACTCGAATCTGCACCAGAAAAGATGCCGAAGTGTAGTATGAGTATCAAAAAAATGGGTACTCAGTAGGCATCATCGGCTGACTGAGCTAAATCATAATAAAAGTATAATAAAATGTGAGGGTGTAAAATAAGTCAAGGGAGAGGGGCAAACCTGAGAACTTGCTCTGAGACAGGTAAAAAAATAAATAAACACGTGATGCCGAAATTAAAGTAGCTATTACAACCCAACTAGGCCTCCATAAGCCTAGAGGGTACAAAAAAGATAAGACTAATCCAAATGGACCCCCATAAGCTGGATGGATGCAATCAAGGAATATACCATTACCATACTTATGAATTCCTTACGAACCACAACTCACCGGACTCGAACCGGTAACATAATACCATGGAATAACCTATAGACACCTGACTTGAAACGGATTTCCCTCCTCATAACTCACCACAAGTGCTGGACTCGAACCGATAATTTAATACTATAAATAGATAGAGTATACCAGACTCGAATCAATCTTTAAAGGCCATAAATCAATAGAATGTGCCGGAATCGAATCGATCTTTAAGTGCCATAAATCAATAGAATGTACCAAACTCAAATCGGTCTTTAAATACCATAAGTCAATAGAATGTGCCGGACTCGAACCGATCTTTAAATACTATAAATCAATAGAATGTGCTTGACTCAATCGGTCTTTAAATGCTATAAATCAATAGAATATGTCGTACTTGAACCGGTCTTTAAATACCATAAGTCAATAGAATGTGCCGGACTCGAACCGGTCTTTAAATAAGCTCAAGATCATTAACCTAGCCCCGTACTAGGTATATACTATGTAGTCTAAGGCTCAAGATTAAATATAATGTTGCGAAAGAAGGACTTCTAAATTTACAAGGAGCTAAGAGCGATATCCCAACCCCAAAGCATCAATTTACCTAAGAAAAGGGTAAATGGGTCGATTCTACCTCCGAAATGGCTTTCAAATCGACCAAATAACCCAACTTTTAATAACTAAGCAACCAACCGTAAATACCAACCCCAAACTAGCATAATATCATACTAAAACCATAATTAAGATCAATCTATAAGAAGGTTAAGCCTAGCCTACCTGGACGCTGAAGAAAGCTCGATAAAGTCTGCTAAAGTGGAGCCTTTCCCTTCCGAGAAGCCTCCACACGATGCCACGCTATTAAAAGAACAATCTACTCATCAATACAAAACAACAATACCCATATTCCATATAAATGCGTCAGGTCCAAAATCAAGTCGAAAATCCCATGTGGGGCCCGCTTATAAAATCACAAATTTGAAATCGTCAAAACGTCCCTTAAAGCTCAAGGATCATTTACCCTCAATAGTGAGTGAATTCCGAGCATCACAACACCAAAAATCAATCCACAAAGCTAGCTAGGGTTTTGGGCTTAAACGGAGAATTTACCGAGAAATTAGACTAAACTTACAAGGATTTAGACGAAGAAAATGATGTTAACGAACTCTTCAAGCTCCCTTGAACACCAACGAATCACCTCTTCTCTCGCACTATCTCTCTAGAGCTTTTCTGCTCTAACACCTAGAAAATATGAAAGGAAAATGGGTGAAAGGGGATTAAATGCTCTGCAGGTGCCGCTTAAGGGCCCACTTGACCGCTTAAGCGGTCACCGCTAAAGTGGATAAGCGGGGCCAAGAATCCAGCCACTATAGCGATTCCCAAGCCGCTAAAGTGGTGCCCAAGCCACTAAAGCATCTTTCGCTTAATCGGCCAAAGGCCCGCTTAAGCGGTTGCACCAGTTAAAGCAACATCAGCACTTGGCAATATTTTGCCAAGTTTCCAATGAGACCTCGGGATTCGTTCGGAATCTCGTAAACACAAATGAACTATGATACCCTATCAAATTTGACATTTCAGACTCAATGGGGAATCAAAATTTCCATCTGAGGTCATTTTGATAAAATATGGGTCCCACACCCAAATGGCCATTTTCATTACTTTCCATCCAATGGACCAAAACGAGTCTGGAAGCCTCAGAACCCGTACCAAGGGTCCTCTTAGCCTAAAATAAACATTTTAGAGTTGATTGAATTGTGAGAATTGGCATACGAGGTCGTTTACCTGGAGTTTAGGCCCGGTAGCCAAAGTTGAAAAGCGATGATTTCAAAAAAGGGAAATGGCTCTAAGAGCCATACGAACTGTCCGGTAATTAAATTGTCAGTTCCATCAAATCATAAATGACTTGGGGAAGCTATGAAAAAGATCTAAACTTCAAAATAATGTGGAAATGTAGAAAATGACCTGGAGGGTCATTACAATATCCACTACTAAAAGGACTTTCGTTCGAGAAAGTAAAGGGTAAAGATGTACCTGAAGGCTCAAACAGGTAGGGATACTGGGTCCGCATCTCGATCTCAATCTCCCATGTAGCCTCCTTAAGTGGATGGTGCCTTCACTGGACCTTAACCACTGAAATCTCTCTGGAGCGCAATCGTCTAACATTCCTGGCTAAAATAGGGATTGGCTCCTCTATGAACACCAACTTCTCATCCAACTGAACCGAATCCCACCTAAGAATGTGAGACTCATTTGGGATGTAACTCCGCAACATAGAGACATGGAAAACTGAATGAACAGCTGAAAAATCTAGGGGCAAGGCCAATTCATAAGCTACCTTCCCAACTATCCGAATTATCTCGAATGGGCCAATATACCTGGGGCTGAGCTTACCCTTCCTCCCGAACCTCATCATGCTCTTCATGGGCGATACTCAGACAAAAAATTGATCATCGACCCCAAATCTCAAGGCACAAAATCTATGATCATCATAACTCTTTTGCCTACTCTAAGCTTCCCTCAACTTACCTTGAATCACCCGCACCCTATCCAAGGACTCATGAAGTAAGTCAGTGCCACAGGGGCCAATCCTTGAAGTTTCAAACCAACCTATAGGAGATCGACAATGCCTACAATATAATGCCTCAAATTGTGCCATCTCAATGTTTTAATGGTAGCTATTATTATAAGCAAAATCTGCCAAAGCTAAGTGCTGCTCCCACTGACCACCAAAGTCCATCACGCATGCGCAGAGCATATCCTAAAAAACTTGAATGGTTCGCTCCGACTGACCATCGATCTGAGGATAGAATACGGTGCTAAGATCGACCTGAGTACCCAACTCCTCCTGACAAGTCCTCCAGAAACTAGAAATAAATACTGAGCCTCTATTAGAAATAATGGATACGGGTACTCTATGAAAGCAAACTATCTCTCGAATGTAGATATAGGCTAACCTCTCGGCACCGAAGAAGATCTGAATCGAGATAAAATAAGTCGACTTGTTCAACCAATCCATGATGACCCAAATACTGTCAGAACCATGCGAAGAATGAGGTAAAACGGTCATGAAGTCCATAGTGATCCGCTCCTACTTCCACTCAGGAATGGGTAGCCTCTGAAGTAATACACCTGGTTACTGATACTCTGCCTTCACCTGCTGACAACAAAGGCAATGAGCTACAAAGTCCACAACATCTCTCTTCATGCCACTCCACCAGTAATGTTGCCTCAAATCTCTATACATCTTTGCTGTCCTAGGGTTAATAGAATATTTGAAGCTATGAGCCTCTCGCAGTATCAACTGAATCTAGTCTCCAACCCTCGAAACAAAGATGTAATCATCAAACCTCTAAATACCCTCTAAATCTAGGGTAGCCCTACTGGACTCACCCCTCGCCACCTGATCATGGATGTTACATAACCTACCATCCTCAAACTGGCAAATCCAAATTTTCTTAAACAAGGTAGACCTAGCCTCGACACTCGCAAGGATCCTTCTGGAGTCTAAAATATCAAGACGAACCAACAAGTTGGCTAAGAACTGAATGTCCATAGCCAACGGCCGCTCTAAAGATGAAATCGTAGCCAAACTACCCATGCTCACCGCCTTTTGGCTCAAGGCTCTGCTACCACGTTCGCCTTGCCCGGATGATATAGGATAGAGATATCACAGTCCTTCAGCAACTCAATCCATCTACGCTGCCTAGAATTAAGCTCATTCTGAGTCATAAGGTGCTAAAGACTACGATGGTCGGTGTAGATCTCACAATGAACACCATACAAGTAGTGCCTCCAAATCTTAAGCACAAAAACCACCACCGCCAACTTCAAATCATGAGTGGGGTAGTTGCGCTCGTGAATTTTAAGCTGCCTCAATGTATAAGCAATGACTCTGCCCTGCTGCATCAGAACACAACCCAAACCCACACCAGAAGCATCACAATAAACTGTAAACCCCTCACCCTCAACAGGAAGGGTCAATATCAGAGTTGAAGTGAGTAAGCTCTTGAGCTTCAGAAAGCTCAACTCACAATTCTTGGACCACTGAAACGGAACTTCCTTCCTAGTCAGTTTGGTCATAGGCGATTCAATAGAAGCAAAACCCTCAACAAATCATCGGTAGTAACCCGCAAAACCAATAAATCTAGGAACCTCAGTCGGAGATATAGGTCTGGCCCAATCACAAATAGCCTCAATCTTTGTTGGATCCACCATAATCCCATCCTTAGACACCACGTACCCTAGGAATGTAACAGAATCGATTTGGCATAAAGCCTATGATATCTCAAAGTCTGGAGCACAATCCTCAAATGCTGCTCGTGCTTTTCCCCGTTTCTCGAATATACAAGGATGTCATTGATGAAAACAATAACAAAGTATCGAAATAGGGCCTGAAAACTCGATTCATCAAATCCATAAACGCCGCTGGGGCATTGGTTAACCTAAAATACATCACTAAGAACTCATAATGGCCATACCGAGTTCTGAAGGCTGTCTCAGGGATGTCCTCAACCCGAATCCTCAACTGATAGTAACTCGATCTTAAGTCAATCTTAGAAAACACTGTCGCACCCTGAAGCTAGTCAAGTAAATCATCAATGCGAGGCATATGATACTTATTCTTCACTGTAACCTAATTCAGCTGCCTATAGTTAATACACATACGCATAGAGACATCTTTTTTCTTCATGAACAAGACAGGAGCACCCCAAGGCGATACACTAGGCTTAATGAAACCCTTACCCAAAAGATTCTAAAGCTGAGAATTCAACTCCCTAAGATCTGCAAGAGCCATACGGTAAGGTGCCATAGAAATAGGTCGGGTTCTCGGCTCGAGATCAATAGCAAACTTAATATCAAGCTCAGGAGGAAAGCTAGGCAGGTCGGTAGGGAAAACATCAACGAACTCACGAAAAATAGGAACAGAATAAAGTGAGGGACTCTAGTACTAGAATCACGAACATAAGCGAGATAAGACTCGCAACCCCTCGACACCAATCTCCTAGCCCGAACATACGAAATAATCCCCGTCAGTGCATGGCTAACAGAACCTTGCCACACAACTGAGGGTATGCCAGGCATGACTAAGGTAACGGTCTTGGCGAAGTAATCCAAGACCGCATGATAATGGGATAACCAGTCCATGCCCAGAATCACATCAAAGTCCACCATATCTAATACAATAAGATCGGCCCGAGTATCAAACTCTCGAACGGTCACCATACATAATCTATAAATCTGATCCACTACTAAAGAATCACCCACGAGAGTAGATACACATAGTGGTACAGATAAAGGTTCCCAAGACATCTCTAACCGTGGTGCATAATAACCAAAAATATAAGAGTAAGTGGATCCCGGATCAAATAAAGCAATAGCTGGCCGACAATACACTGAAATCGTATCTGTAATAACAGAATTCGAAGACTCTACCTCTGTTCTACCAGGTACAACATATAAATGACCTCGCCCGCTACCTGGCAGGGCGTCTGACCTACCACCCATCATACCTGCCTGAAAACCTTTTCGAGAACCATGGGGACCACCCCTGCGACCCTAAACACCACATCTAGCTGGAGGCAGCACTGATCTGATCTGTTGAATACTCTGTGCTGTAGGCTGAATCATCCCATGCTGCAGACACTCTCTGGAGAAATGGCCAAACACTCCACAAGTATAATAAGGCCCAAGAATGCCACTCGATCCAAAGGATCCGGCTGACCCGGAATAGCTACCATGGCTAGAAGATCCAAAAAATACACCACTCAGAGACTGGCCACTGTTCTGGCTGTAAGAATCACTTAAACTGGACTGATCTCCATCAAAAATCTGAAGTGCTACTTGAATAGGCCTACTGGAGTGACCCTAGTGCCAATATGACTGACGTGGAGGGTACCTACCCTAAGAACCTTTACCTCTAAATTGTGATCCTCAATGGCTCCCACTAAAAATGCCCTGATGACGTGGTCTCTTATCGTTGCCCCCTTGGGCCTCGCGATGAATCTCCTCCATAGTCTGGGCATAGTAAAAAATCTCAACGAAAGACCTACCAGTGGTAACCAAACTCTGAGTGACCATGCGAAGAGGAAGTCTTAATCTCCTAACATAACACTGAATCCTCTCATACTCGGTAGGCAAGATTGCATTAGCAAGTCTGGCTAACTCATGAAATCGTGCCTCATACACGAGAACTGTCATCAAACCCTGCTGTAACCCTGTAAATTGACCTCTCAGGAGCTCATAAAGATTGTGGGGCATATACTTCTCCAAGAAGACCTCAGAGAACTGAGTCCATGTCAAAGGGGGAGATCCAGTTGGTCTGGAATCAAAAAAACCTCTCCACCAATGTCTAGCAACCAAGTCTAACTAAAAAGTAGTGTAATAAACCCCACAAGCCTCAACTAGATCCAAATTACGGAGCCTAACCTCTCAAGCAGCCAGGAAATCAAATGCATCCTCTCCTGGAGCCCTTGTAAACCTTGGAGGAGTCAATCTCATAAATCTACCCAATATTTTCTGCTCCTCAACAGACATAACAGGCTGGGTGACAACCGGCTAAGCAGCTACTTGCGCTGGGGGAACCTGAACTCTAGGTACTGCAGCTACAGGCTGCTTTCCTACATCCGTACCACTCTAATTCGCAAATTATGCACCATCAAATGGTGCAGCACCATCTAATCCCAACAATTGGACTAAGGCATATTTGAGTAACGATGAAGAAATAAATGCCGGTGGAGCCTGGGCTGCCCCCTGGCCCATTAATGGCTGGGGTAGCTAAATCTGTGGTGCAACCTCTACCTCGGGAGAAATATCTAGATCTGGCGAAGGCTCTCTATCCAGACCCCTAGATGGGGCTATAACTCTACCATGGCTGCGACCTCTTGGTTGGCCACGGCCTCTAGTAGGTGCCCTAGCCACGAGCTCGGGGTAATCGTTACCCATCGTCGTAGCTCGCATCCTAGCCATCTGCGAAAGAGTGAAACAATGAGAACCTTAGAAACCAACATAGACTCGGTGCATGAAATGAATGAAGAAAGTTAAGTCATCCTAAGAATGTCCTGTAGCCTCCCGAAGATAAGATACGGGCGTCATCATTCCAATCCGCGGGACTCTATTAGACACTTGCTTTTGTACCAACAATATAGTGAACCGAGGCGATGTGATACCAATTTTTCACGACCCAATTTTAGAGTCATGATGGCACATACTATGTCCCACCAGTTGGTAAGCCAAGCCTTAGCCGGGAACGACAAGTAATAGGAGCAATGACGAAAGATACCAAAAGTAATACAAATCATGCCCATAATACATGCACGAAAATATAGGGCTAAATAAAAGAGGGAGAAGGACAAAATGAATCCCACGACCTGGTAAGGCCGGTACAAGAGCCACTAGCAAAAGAATAAGTGTACTAGTAATACCGATATACGAATAGTCTCAAAATGAAAGACTGTCTAAAAATTAGGGAAGGAGAGGGGATCAACTCTGGCTCTGAAAGCTAACCCACTCCCCGAGACCTGTAGATAGCTGGCTAGAATATTAATGGTGGCAGCTATTAATTGAATCAGCACTAGAAAAGATGTAGAAGTGTAGTATGAGTACCAAAACTATGGGTACTCAGTAGGCATGATTGGCTGACTGAGCTAAATAATAATAAAAGTATAATAAAATGTCAGGATGTAAAATAAGTCAATGGAGAGGGGCAAACCTGAACGTCCTTCATTCCTATTTCTTGTTTTTTTTTTCGGTATGCCGCTCCGTCAGTAAGGAGCGAAAAAACCAAGTTTTGTATGGTGATGTCAGAATTTGCACCTATTTGTATCTATTTAGTGATCAGCCATGCTCTGGGATATGTAAATAAATACAGAAACACGCAATGCTTAAATTAAAGTAGCTATTACAACCCAACTAGGACCCCATAAGCCTCGAGGGTGCAAACAAGAGAACACTAATCCAAGCCGATCCCCATAAGCCAGATGGATGCAATCAAGAAATATACCATTACCATACTTATGAATCCCTTCCGAACCACATAATAACCCATAGATATTGGGCTTGAACCAGATTTCCCTCCTCATAACTCACCACAAGTGTTGGACTCGAACCGGTAATTTTATACCATAAATAGATAGAGTATGTCAGACTCAAATCGGTCCTTAAAGGCCATAAATCAATAGAAGGTACGGTACTCGAAATGGTCTTTAAGTTCTATAAATCAATAGAATGTGCCAGACTCTAACCGATCTTTAAATACCATAAGTCAATAAAATGTGTCGGACTCGAACCTGTCTTTAAATACCATGAATCAATAGAATGTGCCAGACTCAAACCGTTCTTTAAATGCCATAAATCAATAGAATGTGCCAGACTAGAACCGGTCTTTAAATACCATAAGTCAATACAATGTGCCGGACTCAAACGAATCTTTAAATAAGCTCAAGATCATTACCCTAGCCCCGTACTAGGTATATACTATGTAGTCTAAGGCTCAAGATTAAGAATAATATTGCAAAAAAAGGCCTCCTAAGTCTACAAGGAGCTAAGAGCAGTATCCCAACCCCAAAGCATTAATTTACCTAAGGGAAGGGTAAATGGGTCGATTCTACCTCCAAAATGGCTTTCAAATCGGCCAAATAACCGAACTTTTAATAACTAAGAAACTAACCATAAATACCAACCCCAAACTAAAATAATATCATACTAATACCATAATTAAGCTCAATCTATAAGAAAGGTAAGCCTATCCTACCTGGACGCCGAAGAAAGCTCGATAAAGTCGGCTAAAGTGGAGCCTTTTCCTTCCGAGAAGCCTCCGCATGATGACATGCTATAAAAATAACAATATAATCATCAATACAAGAACTACAATACCCATATTCTATATAAATGCGTCGGTTCCAAAATCGAATCGAAAATCCCATGTGGGGCTCGCTTACCGAATCACAAGTTTGAAACCGTCAAATTGTCCCTCAAAGCTCAAGGATCATTTACCCTCAATAATGGGTGAATTTTGAGCATCAAAACACCCAAAATCCATCCACAAAACTAGCTAGGATTTTGGGCTTAAATGGAGAATTTACCGAGAAATTAGACGAAACTTACAAAAATTTAGATAAGGAAAATGATGTTAGCGAACTCTCCAAGCTCCCTTGAACACCAACGAATCGTATCTTCTCTGCCACTATCTTTCTAGAGCTTTTATTCTCTAACACTTAGAAAATATGCAAGAAAAATGGGTGAAAGGGGATTAAATGCTCCGCAGGTGCCGCTTAAGCGGTCACCGCTAAAGCGGACAAGCCTAAGCTTAAGTGGACAGGTGGGGTTAAGGATCCAGCCACTAAAGCAGTGCCCAAGCCGCTAAAGTGACTTTAGCTGAAGCAGCATTAGCACTCAGCAATATTTTTCCAAATTTCCAATGGTTCCTCGGGATTCGTTCAGAACCCCACTAATGCAAAAGAACTATGCTACCTTATCAAATTTGAAATTCTAGACTCAACGGTACAATCAAAATTTCTATTCGAGGTCATTTCGATGAAATATGGGTCCCACACCTAAATGACCATTTTCATCACTTTTCACCAATGGCCCAAAATGAGTCTAGAAGCCTCGGGACCCGGAACAAGGGTCCCCTAGCCTAAAATCAACGTTTCAGAGCTGATGGAATTTTTTGAATTAGCATACGAGTTCGTTTACCTTGAGTTTAGGCCCGATAGCCAAATTTGAAAAGCGACGATTTCAAAATAGGGAATGGCTTTAAGAACCATACGAACTGTCCGGTAAATGAATGGTCAGTTCTAGCAAGTCATAAATGACTTGGGACAGCTATGGAAAAGCTCTAAATGTCGAAATAATGTGAAAATGCAGAAAATGACCTAGAGGGTCATTACAATTTTAACATCTCTCCATATTAAGGATCTAAATACATAATCATTTCTAGCTTTCCAAATCATCCATATAACAGATACTGACAATTGTATTAAAGTGTTAGTATCTATTAATTTGTTAGTATTCATATATAAATCATCCCACCATGTTGAAAAATATGAATTTAGGTGCAAGTAAGGCCCAATGATAGGGCTTCTCTTCCACACATTAACATATCTTGAGCATTTATAAAACATGTATTCTAACATTTCAAGCTCTAAAGCACAATAGGACAAGTTGAATCTATGGTTCTAATTCAATGTGCAATAATGCTTCAAACTGGTAAAGTATTTTAAATACATTTTCATAAAAATTGTTTTGACTTATTTTTAATCTTTATGGACCAAAGAAAATTCTAGAAGGATTTAGGAAAACATTGGGAGCTACTTTCAGGTCGATCAGCTAAAGTTCTATCTTGTGAAAGGACAAGTTTTGCTAAATGATACCAAACTTGGACTTCATATTTGCCAAAGTTTGTAAAATACCAAATAAGTCTATCGTCACTTCCCTTAAGAGATATCAGAATGGCTAAAATAGTATTGACATCATCCTCATTAAATAATGTATTGAGAAGTTGGGTGCTCCAAAACTTTGTATTATGGTCGATCAAGTTTGAAACTTTTAAGTTTTGTGAAACGCAACTATTCATACTAAACAGATAGAAGGAGGTGTCTTTTGGCAGCTATGGGTCCTTCCACACTTCCATTGATTTACCATTGGAGATATTCCTCCTAACATCTTTAACTAAGATATCATGTCCTATAAAATGCTTCGCCACACCTAAGAAAAACCAAACCAAATTCTCCTTAAATTGCCAATTCAAACAACACTTTTATTAACCATACTAGTAGCTATTGTCATGTACTTCTAAGAAAAATTCATTCGGGAAATACTTACTCTGTATGACTTGAGAAACTATCAAGTCAGGTTTAGTTAAAATTATCCAAGTTAGTTTGGTTAGGAGAGCCATATTAAAAGCTTTTAAGTTCAAATCTCAAACCACCTCTAAACTTTAATTCACATAATCTTTTCCATCTTTCAAAATGTATTTTTTGCCTTTCATCATTCTGCCCTCGCTAAAATTAGAAAATACACTCGTGAATTCCTTACATAATCCATCATGCATTTGAAAATAGGATAAAACATAAGAATAATATGGGATAGCTGCTAAAACAGATTTTAGTAAGACTTCCTTTCCGCCATGACTCAAGAACTTTCCTTTTCAGCTCTTTATTTTAGCCAAAATTTTATCCTTAATAAATGACAACATTTCTTTTTTAGATCTTCTTGTGAAAGCAGGCAAATCTAAATATGACCCCCTTGTACACAACTTGATTTTACCAAGAGAAGAGCAAAAACCTTGATTTTTCCTAGTATTCTTGCTAAACAAGCTGTCGATTTCTCATAATTAATTATATGTCCCAAGCAGCTAGCATATGTATCCATGATAGGATTAATTTGAGAAATACTACTCCTATTGGCGTGTCGATTAATGTTGTGAATAATTGTTATGTGATGTATGTTTACTTTGTCCAGATAGTTTTGTCATTCCTTTCCTTTGTATTATTTTTTATTTCATGCAGGTTCTTACTGGCAATTATTGTTATATCATGCCTCCTAAGGACAAGAAGTGTGGTTCTAAAGTAGTAGCTCCCGAAATACTTAGCAATCTTCCTGAGAATATAATAGATGTCGTTGCGAATCATTTGCCTTTACGAGATGTTGTGAAAATGAGCATCTTATAGAAGAAGTATAGGTATAATTGGTGTAGACTTCCAGAGTTGACGCTTGATCAGGTACTTTGGGATATGAACAGGTAAAGTATTATCCCCTACAATTATATTTACAAACATTATCTACCACCTATTGACCCTCCATGGCGGACCAATTTCTTAGTTTACCCTCTCCATTGCTACTCTGAGCAACTGTTCAAAAATTGAAAACTTGATATGTTTCCTCTCTAGGAATGGCATTCAACACCTTGTTCTTCAATTCTCAACAGGTAACCTATACAAATTGCCTTCTTCATTTTTCTCATGTTTGCAAATAAGACATCTGATATTCAGTAGTTATTTGATAATTTTTCCACTTTCCCTCAAAGGATTTAATAAGTTTTAGTTAGTCTGGAACATTGTGAAGTCACAATTTCTTCCAAATTTATTGGAAGTTTGATCTCTTGTTGCCCCTAGCTTGAGCAGTTAGTGTTGCACTCGACTATCACAAATCACATTCAAATTAAAGCTCCCAAGTTGAGATCCTTTGACCCCACTGGCAAGATATTATTTATTTCTTAAAAAGGTTTCCCTCTTCTTAAAAAACTTCCACTCGTAGATACCGAAGTATTCTGAGAAGGTAGGAAAATGTGGTATTGCCAAGTTTCTTGAGTCTTTTCCTAATCTTGAGCATCTCCACTTGGATTATTATACTGTCGGGGTTAATATTTCCTTCACGACTTCATTGTAGTACGTTTTCATGCTTGTACTTATTTGTGGGGCTCTGAATCATCCTGACTTTTGCGTTGTCTTTTCAGTTCTTTACAGGTGAAGTACCAAAGCAAATCCCTTCTATTCTTAACTCTCTTAAATGTCTTTACTATTGGAGATAAATCCCTTCACAAAAATAATATTTGCGGTAATAACATCGAAATAATAATGCAGCACTGTGATATGGTAATCAACAAAAAAGAATAAAATAAGGACACAAAGATTTTGACGTGGAAACCCTTCTGAAGAAGAGAAAAAACCACGGGCCCGAGAGGAGAAAAATAATTCACTATAATGAGAAACTTACACTTTGTAGGTCTGAGTAAATACTCCAGAAACTACTACACTCGCAAAAAAAAAACCTCTTTTGATTTTTCCACCTCACTGTAATGCCGCTCACACTCTCTATTTTTCCTCTCACACTATTTTTCTCACACTCTATGTGAAATACTCTTCACAAATAATGAGATCTTTCTTTTTTTGTGCGTTGCAAATTAGGAACCAAAGGTCCCCTTTTATAGGAAAAATCTGCCTCCCTTTCAACCAATCACCATGTTGCTACAAGTGTTGCAACTTGTGTTGCCACAATAAGTGTTGTAAGTTGTGTTTCCACAACAAGTGTTGCAACTTGTGTTACCACAATAATTAAAGCAAGTGGCCACGTAATGGATGTGGACCACATCAATCTCCCCCACCACACACATTTACCAATAAGAGATAACACCAGGTTTCTAGTTTGACTGCATGCCGACAATTTCCTTGCACAATTCGAACTTGTCCCTTGGTACCACCTTTGTTAGTATATCTGCAGGATTCTCGTTTTTCTATCTTTTCTCAAATCTAGTGATATCTAACGTCTATGTGCTTCGTCCTTGCATGATACATGGAGTTTTTTCTCAAGTCTATTGCACTTTGACTGTCACAATAGACGACATACTCTTTTTTATGCAAGTCAAGCTCTTGAAGGAACCATTTCAGCTATACCATCTCCTTGCCAGCTTCAGTAACTGTAATATACTCTGCTTTAGTTGAAGATAGTGCAACACACTTCTGCAACCTTGATTGTCATGATATAGCTCCCCCTGAAAAGACAAACAAATATCCAGTAGTGGATTTTTTGTTATCAAGGCCACCTTTCATATCAGCATCGGTCTAGCCCTTCATGATTGGTTCAGATCCTCCAAAACACAAACAGTATCCAGAGGTACCTCTCAAGTACCTGAGTATCCACTTGACTGCTTCACAGTATTCTTTTCCAGGATTTTCAAGGAACCTGCTAACAACACCAACTGCATGAGCACTGGTACACACTATTACATACATCAAACTTCCGACCGCTGAAGAATAAGGAACTTTGGCCATGCTCTCTTTCTCATCCTTTGTTGTAGGACACATATGCTTGCTTAACTTCATATGACCAGTAAGAGCCCGTGCTAACAGGTTTAGCACTCTTCATGTTGAAGCATTCAAGAACATGTTCAATGTAATTCTCCTGATATAGCCACAATTTTTTGCTTGTTCGCTAGCGAACAATCTTCATTTCAAGAATTTATTGTGCTGGGCCCAAGTCTCTCATATCAAATGACTTAGAAAAATCTCCCTTCAATTTGATAATCAGTTCTTTGTCTTGTCATACAATCAACATGTCATCCATATACAATAACAATATGATAAAGTTGTTGTTAGAAAATCTTTTGAAGTATACTCATGGATCAGACTAGGTCTTTGAGTAAGTTTGACTTTGCATGAATAAGTCAAACTTATTGTACCACTGCCTTGGTGCCTACTTCAGCCCATAAAGGTTTTTATTCAGTTTACACACCATGTGTTTCTTTTCAGCTACTTCAAATCCTTCTGGCTGGTTCATATAGATCTTCTCTTCCAAATCTCCGTGAAGAAATGTCGTTTCCATGTCCAACTGCTCCACTTTAAGATCCGGGCCAGCTGCTAAGCTCAAAATAATTCGAATAGAAGTCACAACAAGTGAAAAAAATTTGTCAAAATCAATACCTTTATTTTGTTCGAGGCCAATTTTGTCAAAATCAATACCTTTCTTTTGTTCGAGGCCTTTTACCACCAATTGAGCTTTGTATCTGACCAGCTTTCCATTTTTATCTTTCTTGACTTTAAAGACTCACTTGCATTTAAGCGATCTTTTACCTTTTGGAAGTTCAACCAACTTGTACGTGCCATTTTTCTATAGAGATTCCATCTCTTCTTGCATGACTTTCATCCACTGGTTCTTTTCTGGATGGGACAACACCTCTTTAAGACTTTTTGGCTCCCCCTTATTATTGATAAGGACATACTCTTTGGAAGGGTACTTGGATGAGTCTACCCATTGCCTTTCTGATCTCCTCAGAGGTTGAGATTGTTCTTCTTCCTGAGTAGGGTACTCCACTTGCTCAGTATGATCACCAAGTTGCTCCCCCTACTCCACAATCTTATCAAGAATGGTAATCAGGTTGGGGACTATGTCATTCTGTTTCCTGGACTTATCTGATAGATCATTAGCAATTCCGACTTCACTTTCTTGGAAGATAACATCTCTTATTGTGATGACCTTCTTCTTTACAAGATACCTCAGTTTGTACCCGAACTCTTCATTTTCATATCCGATGAATATGCAGGGAACCAATTTGTCATCCAATTTTGTTCTCTGCTCCTTCGGTACATGTGCAAAAGCTCTGCAACCGAACATCATCAGATGTGAGTAGGACACCTCCTTATTGGTTATAACTCTCTCTAGAATATCTAACTCCAATGGAACTGATGGACTACGATTGATCAAGTAACAGGCTGTCTGAATTGCTTCACCCCATAATGACTTAGGCAGTTTAGCTATTTTGAGCATGCTTCTCACCTTCTCGACAATGGTGCGATTCATCTACTCAGATACACCATTATGTTGTAGGGTTCCAGGAACTGTCTTCTCATGTCTGATCCCATGGCTTGACAATACTCTTCAAATTCTCTTGAAGTGTATTCACCTTCATTGTCAGTGTGGAGACGCTTTAGCTTTCGACCCGTCTCCCTTTCCACTAGAGCATGAAACTTCTAGAATACTTGAAACACCTGATCTTTAGTTTTCAAGTTATAAACCCATAATTTCTGTGAAGCATCATTAATAAAAGTAACAAAATATTTGTTACTGCCCATTGATTCTACCTCCACTGGACCACAAACATCCGAATATACCAAATCAAGTATATTCAACTTTCTTTTAGACAATGTCTAAAATATGACTCTGTGTTGCTTACAAAACAAGCAGTAGTCACATGGTTTTGCCGACATACCTTTGGTAAAAGAGATGAGTGATTTCTTAGCAAGAATCTGCAATCCTTTCACTCGCTCATATGACCCATTCTTTTGTTCCATAAATCAGCAGAAATCTCTTCTCGAGCTACATTCAATTCACTTAGGCATATTTCTGCATTTGTCCTATACAACATACCATGAGCAACTCCTTTTGCAATCACCAATGCTCCCTTGGTGAGCCTCCATTTTTGATTTGTAAAATAGTTCTTATACCCATCTCGGTCTAAAGCAATTCTCGAGATCAAGTTCAACCGCAAATCAGGTACATGGCGCACGTCTTTCAAAACTAATGTGCATCTGACATTAGTCTTAATACTAATGTCTCCGATCCCCATAATCTTTGAGTAACTTGTGTTATTCATTTTTACAATGCCAAAATCACCTGCTACATATCTATAGAATAGATCCCTTACCGGTGTAGCATGGTAAGATGCTTCTATATAAACCACCCATTCTGACTCTAGACGTGCCAAGTGCATGCACTCCTTTTCATCATTTATGAAGAGAACAACATTATCATTATTTTGCACCGTGGAAGCTGTGTTGTCGTTATTATTCTGGCCACTGGTTTCACCTATGCCCCTTTTTAGAATCGAACAATCTCTTTTAAAGTTATCTGGGTGATTGCAATTGTAGTAATTTTTGTCTCTTGATTTAGATTGGACCTTGGAATTTCCACGACCTCCAGATCTGCCATAGTTACTTGAACTCCTCTGGTGACTCATGCCTCTACTTTCTGAGATGAGAGCCTGACCATGATTTTTAGGCTTCTTTCTCGTCTTCTCATTAAGTAAAAAAGCTGATGTGACATCCTTCAGCTTAATAGAGTCCTTACCATGAAAGATAGTTGTTGCCAAAGTATCGTAAGAAGATGGCAACGAGTTCAAGAGCACAATGACTTTATCTTCCTCATCGATCTTTACCCAGAGGTTAGCCAGCTACGTGATTAGTCTGTTAAGCGTATTTAAATATGACAATAAATTTGTATCTTCACCCATATGTAGGGCGTACAACTGCTTCTTTAGGTACAATTTATTTGTCAGCATTTTGGACATGTATAGATTTTCTAACTTTGTCCAAATTCCACATGTACTATCTTCGTCGATGATGTTATTTACCACATCATCTGTTAAGTGCAACATGATTGCACTAG
The DNA here is from genome assembly GCA_031232105.1 of Capsicum rhomboideum. Taxonomy (NCBI): domain Eukaryota; kingdom Viridiplantae; phylum Streptophyta; class Magnoliopsida; order Solanales; family Solanaceae; genus Capsicum; species Capsicum rhomboideum. The sequence goes on from CP124711.1 coordinate 121,806,244, forward strand.
CTGCCTTTTCACCCATTTCTTTCCAATCCTTCATTTTCATGGATTCGGGCTTTTTGGATTTGCCACTTAGTGCCTTGTGTAATTCTTGTTGGATGAGCGGACCCCTCATCCTTCTTTGCCATGTTGAGAAAACGCTATCACCGTTAAATTTTGCTACCTCATCCTTTACTCCGGATATTTTTATTTCACCTGAGTATAGTATGACCTACAGCAAAAAATTATTTTCATGAATGAGCAGAACCTGTGCTCTGATATCAGTTGTTGGGGATAAACCCCGTCAAAAAAATAATATTTATAGCAATAACAACGGAATAATAACGTAGCACCGTGATATGGTAATCAACAAAAAGGAATAAAACAAGGACACAAAGATTTTAATGTGGAAACCCTCTTGAATAAGGGAGAAAACCACGGGCCTGAGAGGAGCAAAATAATCCACTATAATGAGAAATTTACACTTTGTAGATCTGAGTAAATACTCCAGGAACCACTACTCTAAAAAGAAATAACCCTCTTTTGATTTTTTCACCTCACTATAATACCACTCACACTCTCTATTTTTCCTCACACACTATTTCTCTCACACTCTATGTGAAATACTCTTCACAACTAATGAGATATTTCTTTTTCTGTGTGTTGCAAATGAGGAACCGAAGGTCCCCTATCCTTTTATAGGAAAAATCTGTCTCCCTTTCAACCAATCACCATGTTGCCACAACAAGTGTTGCAACTTGTGTTGCCACAACAAGTGTTGCAAATTGTGTTGCCATAACAAGTGTTGCAACTTGTGTTACCACAACAATTGGAGCAAGTGGCCACGTAATGGGTGTGGACCGCATCATTTACCTATCTGATATTTCTCTAGATGATCTAGAGGCAGCTTCATGTTCTCTTTACTTGATAAAAAGCTCCTCACCTTTATAAGAATTGAAATTGAGGTTCTACTTTCTTCATTCTCGTGCGTATGTTCTTTCTGTATGTAATTGTTTTCTTACGTCATAATCCATTAATCCTCAAATTTAGTTTAGAGTGGGTGGGCTTTTGGTCTTTCATAGGTATATGATGAATGGGTTGATTTTGTGACTAGTGATGTTATTGATGTGATTCTAGAGAAAGTTGGAGGCTTATCGAATGTGACATTGAATCACCTCAAAGCTGTTAAGCTTACAAGTATAATAGGCAAAGAACCGGAAGTGGAACTTATCAAGCTTCTTTTAGCCAAGTCTCTGATGCTTGTAAGAATGCTAATAAAGCTCAGGATAGGAGATAAATCTCCTGAAACAATACTCGAGCTACCTGCAGAGAAAACACAATTTGGCGTGCATCACATAAAGCAACAGTTGTTTATTAACTTACATAGACTACTATCCTCTTGTCATTTTGCAAGACCGTGTTCTCTTGAAGAGTCCAGTTTTTATTTCGTCTTTGTTCACCATTGATCAAAGAATCTTTTAAAAAGGTTATCAACTGCATTTCAATGCTTTGACTATCCTTGTTGTTTTGAAATACTGGTGATTAACTAGCACAAAATGATACATAAAGCAAATAGATAAGAAGGTGCAACACATTTTATTTGATAAAGTTCCGTTAATACTTCGTCCAAGAAGAATAGGTAGAGAGTGTTTTCCACGATCAATGAACAAAAAAAAAGGTACATGAGATGTCCATTTACAATCCCTTTTAAATACTTTGGTTGAAAAGAGATGTCTTGAGCGATCAAAGAAGCACTTTGATACACAAATTTGATTTCACTGATTCAGTTAAGGTATTAGTGTCTGTTCTATCAACAACAAAGATCACATTTGTTAAGTGTCGTTCTCTGCGGCTCTAGTCACCCTATGATTGAACAATTGCGGGACTTCTACCTACTCGCGCTTTGTTCACAGATTTAGATTTCTTCTCCAACTGTGGGTCGCACTAAGGGTTGTTCGGGGTCGGGTCACAATTCAGATCCACCAAAATTCAAGACATAAAGCAAACTTTCATTTACAGAACAAAGAACAAAAAAGATGTACTTAAAAGTTCTATTAATACCAAATTCTATGGTAAGTGGAATGAGCAGTACTCCTTCTGTTTCTAAATACTTGTTGTCCTTGCTAAAATAGATGACCAACAATACTTTTCATTCTAGAAAATCAAGACATAATTAGTTTTTTGTTCCCACTTATATCCTTAGTCATAAATATAGAGAGATATTAATGTAGTGCAAGAAAAATAAGTTTTAAATTGATAGGAGTAATAAATAAAGATAATGTAGTCAAATTACCCTCTACTTAATATTTTTCCTAAGGGGTGTGCAAAACAAACATGACAGGTATTTAGGAATGGAAGGCGTACTGCTTTTAACTCCTAATATATTAGTAGTAACAAAATACTAGGTAAAATTCTAATTAAATTACTAATGATGGCAAGCCTGACTAACATTTTAATCTTTTTGTATATTTTTCATGCTCTACTTTTAAATGATTTTCATAATTACAAGATAATGCATGAAATGTAAAATCTCTTAATAATTTATACTATAAGAGTAGTGTACGAGCCAGCTATAACGCACTTGATCGATTTAACCCGGTACATGCTACCTACTACCAACATAAGTACTGATTAACTCTATTCACCAAGGTGTATAGATAGGCAGAAATAACTTTAATTATTTTTTTGTCTCTGCTGTGATTTTTGCCCAAGCTAGTTCCAAGGTTTTTATCCACTTGGTTAGTTGATTTTTGAAATAAATGCATTATACAAAGATCCAATATGCAAAAGTTTTGCTGCTTCCAATCAGAGTTCACTAAACTGCACTTCGAACATTTAAGCTATAAGGTAGTAATATGGTACCAGAATGAGAAATACAACAACAACTACACCTCAGTACCAGCCAATTTGGGGTTGGCTATATGAAACCTCACTTCTCCATTTAAGCAAAACTCATATCTCTCCTCACTTTGGTGCTGTAAAAACCATTAGCATTGGGATGATGAAAAGACAAACAAGTCAAAACATCCATCCACATACACTTGTGTTCCTAGACACTGTTTGTTAGATCTCTATTTAATGCAGGGCCAATACAGCTAGCCATATAAATTTACAGCATCCACATTCATTTCTGTCTATTCACCTTAACTTCCAAAAATATTCTTAGCCAAAGAACATGGTGCTATATAAGACAAGTGTAGATCTGAATAGTACTTAAGTAACTTTATAGACAACTTCTGCTTTAGGTAATGCCCCAGGAAAAATTTGTTAGCACTGTGAGGAACATGAGTCTTGTTTTATGAGATTCTTGTCAGAGCTCGACTACCATCCTTACAAACATTAGAGACTTGGTCACTTGGCTAATCGAAGCTTAATCAGCGTCATTTCAAGCTTTGTGCCTGTTGTGTCTATTACTTTAACCGCTCTGAGGAGATTCAATGGCACATCTTAGAAGCCTTAAACTTCATGAGATGCGAGAGCATGAATTCACAGATAGCAGATTAACATTACCCGGCTTACCTAAAGAGTTAAGATTGCTGGAGTTGGAAAACTTACGCCAATTTATCAAAGACAATTGTTATCTACGACTACATTGTAGTCAACTTCTGCCCTGCTTTCAAATTATCCATTATTTACATTTATCCACTTTTGGCTTATTCGACTAACAAGAAAGCACTTTGGGCTACATTCTTATCTAAAGAAAATTATTCAAATTCCAATTTGTGACCTTAATAAATGTGTTCATTACCAAATTGTGCACCTAAGTTGGGATGAAAAGAGTAAAGACTTTACGTAGTTATATTATGTACATGCTGCTGTTTTACAGCCAAATAATGGTAGGTAAACTTTTATAATAAACATCAGCGAAACAGACCAGTCAAAACACTCATCCATATTCGTTTGTCTCCAAACAATTCAGACTTCTCTGTATCTTACGTCAAAGGAAAACACTGCCTCAACAATTGTTTCAATCTATTAATATCATGGTTTGATAAGACTCGTGAAAATCAAAAGATGACATCAGCTTCTGCTTTAGGTGATGCAGCCTTAACTTTAGATAGATTAGCGAGTATTTTGGCTCTTCCAGATTCTCCAACAGTCCTGTAGAGCTGGATTTGCATCCTCATCAGCACCGGAGATTTGACTAAGAGAAGCTCCATAAGCTGCATCTCTGGCTTTGAGCCTACAAAACCTTCCGACTTAACTTCTCTGAGGTGATTAAATGTCACATTTGAGAAACGTTCCACTTGAAGAGACTCTGGAGCAGGAACATCTTCGTAAAAGTTTCCCACCTAAAACATTAACAAACCTCAACTCTTTGAGAAAGGTTCCACTTAAAGATATCCATTGCATGCAAAAGAGAGAAAAGAGTCGAATAGGTAAGAACCTGAATATCCAAATATTGTAAATTTGGGAAGCTTCTTATCAAGCAAAGAGCAGATGTGCCCAACTCCAGTGGATCGTAATACATATCAGATACGCAAAGATGTTTGACAGAGTGAAGAACGAAAGGAATCGTTGCTGGTACTTCACCTGCTCCAGGAGAAAAGGACTAGGAACAAAATAACAAAAATCAGGACGACTAAAAATCAAAAGTATGTTCCCTCATTGGAAATACATTAAGATAATTAATTAAGTGACATTTACCACGTTACCCAGCTGGAGATGCTCGAGAGCAGATAAAGGTTCAAAAAACTTGGCAATACCACATTTTCCTTCTGCCCCCGAATAAAATAATTCTGCATCTGTAAGTGAAAGTTTCGCCAAAAGAGGGACACATTTTAAACAGATACAACTTATACATCCAGTATAGTCAAAAGTTCTCAGCATGGGAGCATTAATTTCAATTGACATCAGTTTTGGTGTGTGAGATTTCCAGCGTCAATTGCTCAAGCAATGGACTATGAGAGATTAAACTTTGAAGCAACTTGGGAGAAATTGTTACGTCACGTAATTCCAAGCTAATTAACCTATCAAATCCTTTGAAGGGCGCAGGCGGAGGAAGTATCAAACAATTTTCAAGAGTCAAATGCCTCAATTTCAAACACATGAAAAATGAAGAAGGCAATTCATATGGATTCCCCCCGATAGGAAGTCTAAGATGAAGATGCTGAATGCCATTGCTAGAGAGGAAATATATCAGGTCGTCAATGTTAAATGAATGACCAAAAAAATAAAAAATGCAGAGAGTGAACTTTGTAATTGGTCCTGAACGAAGGGTCAAAATGTGGTGGATAATCTCTGTAAAGTGAATTGTAAGAGATCCTAAGTCTATTATACTTTTCCAAAATGTTTCATCGAGCATCAACTCGGGAAGTCTGCACCATATATATCTCCATCTCTTTGATAAGATGCTTGTCCTCACAACATCTTTAAATGGCAAACACATAAGAATTTCATCAATAACATTATCAGGAAGGTTGCTAAATACATCAGGAGGCGAGGTTCTGTAACAATACTGTTTTTTGCCCGTAAGACTCATTGTATAAAGATATTCGCCAACAAGACCCTAGAGAAAATAAACATGAAGATGAGGTTACATATTGTTTCTTAATATATTGTATTGTATTGTATTGTATTGCATTGCTTCGATGAATACACGTTTGGATAGGTTGTATTGTTTCCCATCGTTACATAATGTAAGACATCAACAATTTGAAGGATAAACCTACAAGAAAAGTAGGATACAATGTATAGCTATCATAAAAAGATACGGTAAATGATAAAATATGATTGTTAGATGATAAACAAAGATAAAAATAAATAAGGTGATGATAAACAAAGACAAAAATAAATAAAGTAAAGATGCGATCACACCAAATCGAAAAAATAAAAAGCACCAAATCAATCATTACATAAAATATACTTTTCGTGGTTACATACGGATGCTTTTAATTATTGAAAGAATAAAATTTACATTCTATTTAAATTGATGACGCAATATAATAAAATAGGAAACAACCATGCAGACAAGCTGTTCAAGAAAAATTCATAACCGAAACAGAAATTAGAATAGATTAAACAAAGATTAGTAGCTTATTCCCACAAATTGAATAACCCTAAGCATGACTGGGAACTATAAACACAACAGAAACTAAAAAGATTAAGACAAATTTAACATAATTAAGTAAAATTCAACAAAATTATAGAATGAGAATGAAATAATAACAATAATAATAATCCATAACAAAAGAAAAAAAATAAGAATAGTATGAAATAATAACAATAATAATAAGAAATAACAAAAGAATAATAATAATAATAATCTTACTTTACAAGGCTTTTTCTGAGGGCTCAATTTTTGCCGCTGTTGCTGAAGAAGAAAAAACTGTTCAAGCTAATATAAGTAGTTTAGGTTTCTCAACCGTTTTAGCTTTGCACTCTTAGTTACTCCGCATTCACTTTACTTGTTTATTATTAAAATATTTTTTTTTTTAGTTCCTTGTCACTTTTTACATACCGAAAAATACAATATTTTTTTTCCATATTTTAATTTAGCATTAATTATTCATTCTTCAAATTATCTTTTAAAATCTTATACTAAAAGATTAAACATCAATTAATAGTAGTGATATGGTAAAATAATCGTATCAATCATTATTTTATTAATGGGCATACTAAGTCTAAATAAGACAAATAAAAGTAAATAAAAGAGGTAATTATCTGTTGTGTCTCAATAATTATTTACGTTTTAGTTTAGTGACCGATTGGATTATTCAGTTTCAACCTTTTAATGAATGAAATAATAATTGGTACTATTAGTTAAAACAGAGAAAAATATAAATGAATAAATTGTCTTCACAAATTCCCTAAATGGAAAAGTAAGGGACTGAGGTATAGAAGTGAACACACCGCCAAATATTAGATTCCATTGTAAATAAAAAATGCAAGTTTTTCATGGATTGCCCTTATTTTACGCCAGGGTGGTCTTTAAATTTTACTTTAAATATGATGTTTTAATTTTTACCTAGGCTATTCATTTAAGGATAATATTTTTATCTATGACCTAGTTTGCTCAACATAAGTTTAGACAACTTTTATCTCGTTTGACATAATTAAGTTCTGTAGGAATTATGTGGCATAAGGTGTGTACTATAGTTATGCCTTTTACAGTATAACTTGTCAGTTCTGAAACTGAACTTTTATTGGAAATTGGGTCATGGATCATCCTTGTGGCCTAACCCGACCCGGTTAGTAGAGATTAAAAAAATTAATTAAAAAGGTTATTGTGTGAGAAGTTTTATTTTAACCATATAATTCCCACTAAGGGGAAGACTTCTTACGTGGATAATGGGGAATGATTTTCCTCCATAACTTTTGGCGCTATTCTATAAGGAACATACAACGCTCTTTCTGAAGAAATGACTCTCTCTCTCTCTCAACAGAAAATAAAGTTTTGATACGCATAATTAGGACATTTACTTTGTAAAGATTTGACTTTATTTCCTAGTGAAAAAAAGTTCGACTTGGAGCAATTCTTCAACATAGATCTTGTAAATTTTTTGCTGCTGTTAACACGTACACAGTCATTGTTCTTGTTACGATTATTTTTATATTGGTATCGAAGCCATTATTGTGTGTTCTATTGATATGAACACTATGATGAAAATTAATCTGCTGAGTCTGGAAATTCAAGGATGGAAGCCCTACTTGCAAAACTTGTTAAGGGGTTGGAGAGTCAAGAAAGTTGCCTTAAGGAGATTAGGACAGACATTTCAGGAATAAGCCCAAAGGTGGAGTCTCATGTGACCGCCATCAAACAAGTGGAGTAACAATTTGGGCAGATGTCTACTGCATTGAAGCAGTATCAACCAGGCACTCATCCGAGTAACACCGTCCAAAATCCTAAAAATGACGGTCATTGATTAGCTATAACTACTAGAAGTGGTAAGACTACTGTTGATCCACCTATGCCTATAGTACTTGATGATGAGAATGAGAATGAAACTGAAAACTTGGTGGTGGAAGACAAGGCAGCTCAAGAACCTCGAGTTACTGAAAAAGAGGTTAAGTCTGATAAAGGGAAGGTGAAAGAGGCCTCTCAAGTATTAAAGCCTATTCCATGACCTCCTCCTCCCTTTCTACGAAGGTTGAAGAAGAAAGCCGAAGAGGAAAAATATCAAAAATTTATTTCAATGTTGAAAGAATTATTGGTGAATATTCCTCTTATTGAGGCTTTGGAGCAAATGCCAGGTTACGCAGAATTTATGAAAGATTTGGTGACAAAGAAAAGGACTGTCAGTTTTGATCCTGCTGATAACTTGCATCATTGTAGTGCAATCGCTTCTCGTTCCCTTGTTGAGAAAAAGAAAGACCTAGGAGCATTCACGATTCCTTGTACTATCGGGTATTATAATTTTGCAAAGGCTCTATGTGATTCGGGTGCTAGAATTAACTTGATGCCGCTAGAAGTTTTCAAGCAGATGGGGTTCGGGTTGCCTAAGCTAACTTCTATGAGACTTCTCTTGGCTGATCGAACTGTGAAAAAGTCAGTAGGAATATTATATGATGTGTTGGTAAAGGTAGCATCAGAGGAGATGTGTGTGGTCTCGGTCATTGATACTGTGGATGAGGAGACACTTGTGGTTCTATTTGAAGAGAGACTGGGAGTCAAGGTACTTGCGACAGTTATCTTGAATTTTTAGAGTGATGGTATCGATGAATACGATGAGATGGTAAAAACACTTATTGGTAGGGGTTTCTATACTTATTCACCAAAGAATCTTGATGTTGATCTGAATAAAAGAGCGACCTTACCGACTAGTCCTTCTATAGAGGAGCCTCCCATCTTGGAACTTAAGGCTCTTTCTTCCCATCTCCGTTATGCTTTCTTGGGGGCCAATAACACGTTGCTAGTTATTATTTTAGCAAACTTGTTAGAGTTGCAAATTGAGGCCTTGGTTTATGTGTTGCAGAGATTTAAGCGGGCCACTGGTTGGACTATTACGGATATTATCGGGATTCCACCCAAAATTTGCACACATAAAATCCAGCTCAAGCCGGACTGTATACCTAGCATTGAGCATCAACGTCGTCTCAATCCACCCATGCAAGAGGTTTTGAAGAAAGAGATCATTAAGTGGTTAGATGTAGGTGTGGTTTACCGTATTGCGAATAGCAAGTTGTTGAGCCCAGTCCAATATGTGCTAAAAAAGGGTGGGATCACTGTGGTTCCAAATGAGAAAAATGAGTTGATCCTAATAAGGCCGGTTACCGAATGGAGAGTTTGCATGGATCATTGAAACCTAAATTCTTAGACCAAAAAGGACCATTTTCCTATGCCTTTTATGGACTAGATATTAGACCGTTTTGTTGGTAGAGGATGGTATTGTATTCTTAATGGTTATTTGGGGTACAATCAGATTTCCATCACCCTTGAAGACCAAGAGAAGACCACTTTCACTTGTCCATATGGTACGTTCGCATTCAAGAGGATGTCGTTTGGTCTATGCAATACACTGTCCACTTTTTATCGTTGCATGATGTCTATATTCTTTGACATGGTGGAAAACACTATTGAGGTATTTATGGATGATTTCTCTGTTGTGGGAGACTCATTTGATGAATGCTTGGCAAACCTTGCTAATGTTTTGCAAAGATGTGAAGAATCCAATTTAGTGTTGAATTGGGAGAAGTGCCATTTTATGGTAAAAGAAGGCATAATATTGGGACACCAAATTTCAAAAAAGGGAATTGAAGTCAATAAAGTGAAGATTGAGGTAATTGAAAAGTTACCTCCACCTATTTTTGTGAAAGGTATTCGTAGTTTTTTAGGCCATGTGGGATTCTATAGAAGGTTCATCAAGGATTTTTCTAAGATTGCAAATCCACTGTGCAAGCTCTTAGAGAATGAGGTAAAGTTTGTGTTTGATGATGCATGCTTAAAGGCATTCGAATGTCTAAAAGAGAAGTTGATTTCAGCTCTCATCATTGTGTCTCCAGATTGGACCTTACCATTTGAGGTTATATGTGATGCTAGTAGGATGGCCTTAGGTGCAGTCCTTGGACAAAGATAAGAGAAGATTTTTCATCCTATTTACTATTCTAGTAAAACACTTAATCCAGCCCAAAAGAGTTATACTATGACTGAAGAAGAGCTGCTTGCGGTGGTCTTTGCATTCGCGAAATTTTGGTTTTGCTTGATTGGCATGAAGGTGATTGTTCATACTGATCATGCAGCTCTGAGATATCTTATGGCAAAGAAGGATGCCAAGCCAAGGTTGATTAGATGGGTGCTTCTGTTGCAAGAGTTTGATTTCGAGGTGAAGGATAGAAAAGGGATAGAGAATTAGGTTGCCGACCATTTATCACGCCTTGAAGAGGAGGCCATGCTAAAACTGAGGGATGATCTTGAAATTGATGATACTTTTCCAGACAAGAAAGTGTTGGCAGCATCACATGACTTAATCCCATGGTTTACAAATTTTGCCGACTTTTTGGCAAGCGATCTAGTCCCAGAAGATATGGTATATCAGCAGAGAAAGAAGTTCATGCATGAGGTGAGAAAATTCTTCTGGGATGAGCCTTATTTATTTAGGGTATGTACAGATGGTGTGATTCGGAGGTGTATTCCTGAGGTCGAGATGAAAAGTATATTGGAAGCATGTCATTCGTCTCCAGTTGGGGGTCATCATAGAGGTGCGCAGACTGTGCACAAGATCTTGTAATATGGTTACTATTGGCCTACCGTTCATAAGGATGGTCATGATTATATTAGGGCATTTTACCAATGTCAAAGGTAATGAAATATCTCAAGATGGCATGAGCTCCCAATGACTGCGATCCTTGAGCTTGAATTTTTGATGGTTGGGGTATTAATTTCATGGGTCAATTCATGAGTTCTTATGGTATGAAGTATATCTTGGTAGCTGTGGACTATGTATCAAAGTTGGTGGAGGCAATTGCGCTTCCCAATAATGAAGGTAAGAGTGTCACTGCTTTTCTAAAAAAGAACATATCTCATATTTTGGAACACCTCAGATTATCATTAGTGATGGAGGATCCCATTTTTGCAATCGATTGTTCAAATCCCTGCATGAGACATATTGTGTAAAACACAAGGTGGAAACACCTTACTATCCTCAGACAAGTGGGCAAGTTGAGGTCTCAAATCAAGCTTGTGTATGGAAAAGCATGTCACTTGCCGGTTGAACTTGAGCACAAGGCATTGTGGGCATTGAAGAGGTTGAATCTAGAATGGCAAGATGCAGCCAAATTGAGACTTGAGCATATGAATGAGATGGATGAGTTTCGTCTTCATGCATATGAGATCTCAGCCTTGTAAAAGGAAAAAATGAAATTGTATCATGATCACAAGATTGAAAGAAGAGAATTCTCTATGGACAACATGGACCATATAGAGTGGTCACGGTGTTCCCCTATGGTGCAATTGAATTGAATAACAAGGATGGAAAGAACTTTAAAGTCAATGGCCAAAGGGTGAAACACTATATGGGCAAAGGAAATGAGGCCCAAATAATTTGTGATGTGGACAACTTGAACGAGGCTTAAGTAATCAAGCCGACCTGAGTCGTGCCGCGATGTTAAATCAGGTTATTCATGGGAGGTAAACCATGGGTTTGTTGGTGAATTCTGAGTAACCGACATAGCCACATCATGCCGCGACGTTACATCAAGAGCTTCATGGGAGGCGACCCATGTTTTGTACTTTAAATTTTATAGGGTTACGTGTGTTTTGGTGCAGGAAACCATAGAAGAAAATTGGCGCTGAACTGAACGCCAGACTGAAACCATGACAAAGATTGTATGATCATAACTTAAACATACGATTGTGGGTTCAGTCGTTTGATGGGAGTTCTGCAAGATGACAAATTAAAGAGTCATCCCACAATTGTGTATCAAAATCGTAACATAAAGGCATGACCGTAATCTTAATCGTCTGATGATACTCCTGCAAACCTTTAAAATATGGCATCGAACATACTACCCTTAGTCATGATTATGAGTACAACCCATGATCGTACTTAAGGATCAAATGTTCTCAGATAAGTTTTCTGGTTTTATCAATGTACGAAAGGAATGTACGATCATGGAATCCAACCACGATCATACAATCCCTTCGTCTGAAAAGCCCAATAGTTTTAATAGTAGCGACCTGAACCTACCTAAAAATAAAGGTTAGAGGTATAAATACATGTTGAAACCGTCCCCTTGCCTCTTCTCACGATTCCAAAGAAGTTTATTAAGCAAATATAGCTAACCCTACATATTTCAAAGGATAAAAAGGATGGTTACCTTCAATTTCAAGTTAGATCTCATCATTTCTTTCATTTTCAACACTCTCATCTCAAACTGTAAGTGCATATCACTCATTAACCAGAAAATTTTGGGTATTTTCTTAAGTATTATTGATGGGTTTGTTTTGATTTAAGTGGGGAGATATAAAAATGGGTAGGTATGGCTTCAACAATACAGGGGAAGTCTTAGTACCCGGTAGTGCTTACGTATTTTAAAATTCTAGTTAAAAGTGGGGTCAAAAAGGGTCAAATTATGGGTTCAAATGTTAAGTGGTCAAATCTGTTTGAGGTCCTACAACACAACCCACGATCGTAAGTTCTACCTATAATCGTAGGTTGGATCGTTGTAGGATACTGATTGATGATCTTCAGGAGTTCATTAGACGAATACATCCCACGATCGTAACATCAACATACGATTGTGGTATGTGATTATCTGATGTGACATGAATTTATTGGTTTCAGGGATCCAACTTACGATTTGATGGTACGATCGTACCATCATTGCACGATCGTATGTTGTGATCATCTGATGGATATATTACAGGTCAAATTTTACTAGACCAACCTACGATCAGAAGGTATTATTATACTTTTATTACACGACCGTAGATTGGGTTATATGTTTATAAACCTAAACTTGTACATATACTGAATTGTGATCTAACATGGTTTGCAAATACAGGTACCATGGCACCCAAGTCCAAGGCTGCTTCCGACAAGGCTCTCCGAGAATAAATTTCAAAGGAAAGGGCCCCACCAAGTACCTGGGAGAGTAGGTCAAGTGCGAGCGGCTTGGAGGAGGAGTATGACATTAGCTCCTCGTATGACTAAGTCACCGCCAGGGATACCAGGAACCATAAGAAGGCTAAGGAGGCAACAACCTCCAAGGCCATTGTTGAAGCAGCCACTCCCCTCAATGTTTCCCAGTCTGAAGAGGGAACAGAAGACATCCAACAAGGTGGGAGTGAGGATGATGATGATGAGTACCAATCTGTAAAGGAGGATGAGGAGACAGACTCGACACCCTTAAATAATAATCCTCTGGCAGAAGATGGTCGAGGGGGCCCGATCGATGACGTTGGCTTGTTCCCATCTCTCGCCAATACTATGTGGATTGGATTGCTTTCAAGGATAATGGGAACCAACAGAGGAGAATTCTTAAGGAACTACACATATTAAATGAGTCTTTACAGAGGATACCAGAGGTCGTGTAGGTTTTTTAGCGGTACCAGTTAGGGTGGATGACAATGACACTCCATATTTATAATAGAGAGCTCGTGAGGGAGTTCTACGTGAACTATTTCGTGACCCTCAAGAATATGACTCCCTCTAGCATGGATAAGTATATGAAGAAGTAGCACCTCTTTGACATGATAATTGTATGGGAAAAGAAAGTTGATATTTCTGTTGAGGCTATTTCTAGGGTCTTATTCAGAGAGGATTTTACACCACCTATAGAGACTCTAGAGTATAATTACTGGATCTTGGAATTGAATAAGGTTAAACAGTTGTCCGTAGAGGATAAGGTGATTCACTTCACTTGTCTAGAGGGACATATTGCTAAGGCTAGCGAAATGCCTCTTGGGTAAACAGATCATATATTACAAAGAAGAGCCTCAAGTTTGCCACCAAGGCATGGTGGTCCATTGTGAGGCACCAGATAGCACCCACAGTAAATGATAACATGTTAGGTGCGACTAATGCCTGCCTGGTAGCCTCATTTATAGCAGGGTTGGAGCTGAACATTCCATGCATTATCGCTTAAGAGATTAGAGACAGAGCCTTAGAGAGCAGCTCTACCCTTCCGTTCCTATGTTTTATTACTCAGTTGATGCAAAATATGGAGGTGCCACAAATTCCTCTAGTGGACAAATTTCTTCAGCCTACTAAGACGGTGGCCCTAGCCATGCTAAAAGACATGCGCAACCCAGCAGCCCCAGTTCGAGGTTTACTGATCCCGTAGGTAGGTGGGGATTCCCCGAGTGGTGATATACCATCAACTTCCAATACAGGTGCTTCACATTTTTTCGCACCAGCAGGTTCTTAGTCTAAGACATTGGTTCCAACAAGCTACATATTGATTTTATCTGCTCAGTTGGAGGAGATTCTCCCGAACCAAGTCTTACATGATGCCCGAATCCAAAACTTAGAAGTAGAGGTAAAGCCCCATGTTGATGATGAGATTCGGGTGGCTTTACGATTGGTGTAGACATGGATGGACAGTATGAAGGGTTAGCTCATGACCCAAATTGACGCAGTCCAACCACCTGACATAGTTTCTATCCAGATATAGTTGACCGAGTTGAAGAAAGCGGTCCAGGCCTTAGCTGCGTGACTTGACATGGCACTTCCACCTCCACCACCACCTATGCCTTCCACAGTATCTATTCAGGTGGACATTGCCTCACTTGTAACCTCTTTCTACACTCCTCCCACTCTGTAAATTATGCTAGACGATGATGAAGAGGAGGACAGAGGTGTTAAGCAGGAAGAGGCTAAGGGAAGATGTGTCTGGCTAGGATAAGAGAAAAGACAGATCTAGAAAGAATAGGAAAAGAAAGGAGAGAGCTATTGAGAAGACCTCCATGGGAGCTATTCGAAAGGGTGAGACTACGGGGAGGAGGTTCAAAGATGACCCCCGTATCTGTTCCTTTGAGTGTCCCTGCCACTATTGGGGTCCACGAGACTGTGAGTGCTGCAGCCACAGCCGAGTCCACTACTACTGATGTCAATATGAGGGACCCAACCGTATCCCTACGTGACTCGAGTTCCACTGGTGCCTAGATCACCCTAGGTATGCGCTTTACCCTAGTTTTTATTTTTTTTATGCAATTTTATATAATGGAGACATTGCATGATTTCAAAGTTGGTGGTGGGGGTATACCACAACCGAGGGTTTTTGTTGTCGTGTTTCTTTTCCCTTGGCTGCGCTATCATAGTTAGAACCGACATGTTTAGGTGTTTTTATGTTTTTATGTGTTATTGTGTTGTGTTTAGTCATTATAGTGTAGCTTAGAGTAATAAAAGAGAACTTGGTGTAGTCTGGCTTAACTAAGCATGCTTACCTGTTTTGAAATTGTTTTAAATGATACCCCTCCAAGAATATGTAAAGTGATGTAGTGTGTGCATAGTCTGCACTAAAATCGATGTTAGGATCTAGCTATGACATTAGGATTGTAAATGGGACAACCTGACTTACCTTACATGAACTGAATAGGTAGCAACTTAGATAAAAGCTCTGAGCCATGAGTGAGTGAGATGTATTACCTAGTCGGTGTGTGTGTACGTTCTAGAACTTACCCGGTTAGTCTCGCTAAAGGCTGTAGGATTAAAGGTTAGGAAAGGATCATAGGCCGTGTTTGATTTAGCCCACTTTAGCCTAAATGACCTACCAAATAATGTTGTATCCCTTGAACCCAAACTTCGAGCCTTAGCCTGTTTCTTGAAACTACCCATGACACCTTCCCATTTTACAATGAACCTTCTTTGGTCCTGTCCCTCCTTGGACACTGTGTACCTCAACTCAGGTAAATCGCCTAAGTTGAGGGTGGATATTGTGTAGGGGTGCATAAATAAAAAATGGGTATGAAGTTTAAGTAGTAAAAAGAAAGAAAAAGGACGTGGGTGCGGTATGAAAAAGAAAAAAAAAGAACGAAAAAAAAATAGTAAATTGCTTGAAAATAAAGCCGCACCCGAGCTCTTATAAGAAAATGGTATAAATAGAGAAAAGGGAGGAAAATAAAGAAGAATAGGAAAAGTGGTGCCAAAAATAGTGTAGTACCAAGGAGGAATAAGTCACTATACCCAAATGTACCACATTTATCCTCGAGCCTTCATTACAAGCCTAGAAATACCTATAGTGATCTTAACCCGACAATCTGAAAGCCGAAGCATAGAAAATAAGGCCAAGCATATGGTATCAAACGCACACAACCATACTTCTTTATGAGAGTGAGAGATTTGATTCAGTCCTGGTGTGAGATTTCATTGCATATTTTGAGAGATTCGGGATTTCTTTATGTAAGGGCATAAGGGTTGTAGTCTAGTTGTTGCTTGATAAAGTAGTGTATTGGTCAATGTGTTGGATTGCCTAGTTACAATGTACTGCCATATCCTAATCTTGTTGCGTTTTAGTAACTGTATAGCATATACACTGCATTGGGTACTGTTGATAAGAACGGAGGGTATTGAATACACTTAGTGGTTTGCATGCATGTTTTGAAAAGAGTTGACTGCCCATAGTGATCTCTTTTGCTTTAGGTCAAGCGTCTTAGATAGTTTAGTATTTTGTTTACATAGGACATATAAATGTTCTAAGTTGAAGGTATTGATGTGCTGTATATTTATGGCACTTGAGATGCTTAAAAAAGGAATATTTGTGAGTTCAAGGGTACATTTTGTGGATTTAATGTGTTTGTTGAGTGTTTGCAGGGCTTAAGGACGCAGAGAAGAATAATGTGAAAACTGGACAAAAAGATCATCAGACGAGCTGTACTACGATCGTGGGTTCAAACCACGATCATGGTTAAGATATCGTAGGTTGATTTAGAGATGCCATACTCAAGAGTCTATAAGACGACAAGTTATACATTCATGGTATGATGTCACGATCGTACCTTGAGATCGTGACATGTAAGAGAAGTTCAACTTGCAAGAGTCAAGTATAGCAGGATCAGATGATGGATCCCACGATCGTGAGTTGATGGCACGATCGTACCATGTGGTTGTGGGAGGAAGATCAATTTTGAAGAAGTACAGGAGTTTTAGCACAAGGATCAGATGAAAGGGTGTCACAATCGTGGGTTGAATGTACGTGGTCGTACTGTTGATCATAAAATGAATGAACTGCAAAGCTCAAAGTCCAAGTACCAAAAAACGACAGGCCAAGCACGGTCATGGGTTGAACCCACAATTATATGTTATTTTCTTTCGAAGCAGCTGACACCAGTTTCCTGTTTTGCTTAGGATAGGGTTTGTTAAATCTATAAATACTCTTTTAGGGTTATTTTTATGCATTAGACATTATTATTATTATATAACACTATTTTTGTAGGATTCCAAGGCACTTTCTTAGGATTTTATGAATATTGATTTTTACAGTTTTAATTAAAGTTTAGATTTCAGAGTTTAATCATTCTTGTATTCTTCAATTAATATTTTCATCCATGAATTCTTATTTTGTTCACACACTTTTGAGTAACTAAACCTCATAGCTAGGGTTGACCATAGCAGATTAACGAAGTAGAGTTCGAAGTACAAGGTGTTTCTCGAAGGGTATTAGAGCAAGTATTGTTGTTTCTTCTAAATCGATTGCTTTCTGGTGAGTGCATGCATTGGGACTCATCCTGTCTATACTCTGAATAGTATCTAGGGTAATAGGATAGACTAGAAATTCAACAACAAGACTTGAAGTTATCTTCATTTAATTAGCCTTGAGTCGTGATACGAGAAAGTTTGTATTGGGATCATAGATAGGGGGCAACATAGCAACACTCATGATGCATTAACCTTTGCGCTTGAGGATAGTCGTTCAAAAGGGGTGTAACATAGTCAGTTACACGATACTTAGCTTATCAATTCTGCTGTCGGATACCTGAAGACATCACTAAGTGCGGAGAACCTATGTTGTTATGAAGTTATTAGGGAACAGAATCCTAGTGCTTTTCTCATCTTGATTACAACCCCAGCAAACAATTAGTAGTTCACTTTACAAACCCCCTTTTTACTTATTTACTTATTTGCCAAGTAAATCAATAAAACAAAGTTGATTGGATTTCGATTTATTCCTCGTGGGATCGACCCCAACCTTAGTTAGGTTCTATATTTGAACAACGACCGCTTTGGTTCTATATTTGAACAACGACCGCTTTATACTTTCTTAGAGGTGTAATTTGGGAGGCATCACCCGGATCCATATTAATACCAAAATCAATATCCCGATCGGGAGGAACACCTAAAAGATCAGTAGTAAACACATCCTTGAACTCTTTAACCACCCTCACTTAATCCAAAAGAGGTATTTCAGGACTAGTATCATGGACAAATGCCAAGTATGATAGACATCCCTTCCTAACTAGTCGTTGGTCCTAAATGAATGAAATCACCCTTTTAGAATCAAACGTTGAACACCTATCCACTCTAACCTCAGACAATCAGGCATATCTAATGTAACCATCTTTGAGTGACAATCCAAGATTCCATGATAGGGAGAAATCCAATCCATACCTAGAATTACATCAAAATCAACTATATCTAGGATAATCAGATCTACCTCAGTATCATAGCCCAAAATAGAAACAACATAGGATTGGTAATTTTGATTCACCACTAAGGAATCACCTACTAGGATAGAGATACTAATAGGAATAACTATAGACATACACATTATATCAAGTCTAGAGGAAAAGTATGTAGACATATAGGAGAAAGTAGAACCAGGATCAAATAACACCGAAGTAGGTCGATGACAAACTGAGATGATACCTATAATTACTGCATCAGAAGACTCTGCCTCAGACTTCCCTGGAAAATCATAATAGTTAGCCATATCATATACCACTGGAGCCACTCCTCAACTACCTCCTTGACCAGCTGATGGTGTGCCTCTACCTTTCGGAGGTCTGCCCCAACCCCTAGCTAGGGGTGTTGCTACTTTAGCTGGGGTTAGAGAACGCTATTATGGACCTCTCTAACTATACACTGGGCAATCCCTCTGAAGATGATTCAAACTACCACACTCATAACATGATCTAGGAGCCATCAACTGTTGAGAATGTCTCGAATACCCAGTATGGCCACCACAACCTAAAATGTGATAATATAAACCCTATAAGTCCTACCTTAAACCATGGAAACTACAGCCTGAATAACCACCGTTTGATGCCTATATCACTGCCTGAACCTGTCTACCAAGACGAGGGAAAAAATCTTGCCTAAGTGAACCTTTACCTCCAAATGAGGTACTACTGAATCTGCCCAAAGTAAGAGACCTCTTGTCTCTCAAATCCATATATTCCTCAAGGTGTATCAACTCAAACTCCTTTGTTGCCTCAACTACCCTTCAAAAATAAGCCCAAAACTTGGCTGTAACTAACACGGCCTCTCTGATCCTGAGGGTCAAAACACTCACAAACCTCCTAATCCTCTTGGATTCATCTAGGAAGATCACTATAGCACAATGGGACAAGGCATGCAATCGGGTCTCATGTTCAATCACTGAAATACCCTCCTGTGTTAGATGCTCAAACTAGTGCCTATGTTCCTTTCTCAAGCTATGAGGAATGAATCTGTCTAGAAAGGCTTGTGCAAAAGCAACCCATGCCATCGGAGGAGAATATGCTGGTTTGGAATCAATAAATGAGCACTGCCACTTCTTGGTAGCATCCCTCACCTGCAATGCCATGTATTTAACTCCATGATAATCCACTAGCCCTACACTTAAAAGCCTCTAGTGGAAACGAATCAAAAACTCATAGGTATTCTTATTTGGACCACTCTTAAACTAAGGCAGACCCATCTTCCTGAAACCTCTCATATTTATGATGCTCGTCTAAAAAAGCTACCCAACTCTACTCATGGCTCCTACACCTTGTAATGGTATACCATTATACCTAGCTACTGGCTGAACTTCTAGACCCTGGTAGGTTGGGTAAGGCTCCTAATCTAGGGTTCGAACCTCTAGTCTAGTCTAAAACCCCCGAAGTGTACCCATAAATCCACCAACTGGGCCAAACCCTAAAGAATATGTAACATCTGAATCAATGTATCTTGAAGTCCTGGAGTAGTAACAAGGCTAGGTGGAGCCTGCTCTTGGCCCATCTCCTTAGGCAAAATCTGGACATCATCTTCCTCATACTCGAACTCAGGTGTTACAACCCAAAAGTTAAGGTCATAATAGCACCTACCCTGACCTAACCTTGGTAGGTAAATTAAAAAGCCATACAAACATGAAATACAAAAGAGAAAAGAAATAAAGCAAATACGAGACTTCTAGAATAAAGTCAGGCCATAAATATCATAAAATCGGAATATCTGAAAGAAAATACAACCAACTCCCAAAACCTGGTGTCATAAGTATAAAGAGCATCTAAGAAAGTACCGAATATAATAATATATATCTGTCTCTAAAAATAAATAAAGACATAAAATATAGCTGGAGGCTAGAATAGGGCTACAAATAGGGAGCTCACCAGTACTCTGAGTCAACTCTTAACCATACAAATCAGCCACTGTAGGTCGCACTTATACGGGGATCTACAATGAAAGGGAACAAAAGTAGAAATGCTTATGGTCCACTTATACTCAGTAGGTATCAGACGCTGACTGAGCAAAGTAGAAAACAAACAAGTAAAGAATACTATGAATATGCTTCCACCTACATATAGAAAAGTTCCCAAATGGTAGCTCACACCATATCACCTAATAGTTTTTACAAGTATAATATTAATCTAAGACTAAACATGAGTATATGTAATAAATAAGGTTAAGTACACGATATCAAACCCATAAAGGGATGCAAAAGATGCAATGTAATGTAATGCAATGACCATGATATAATGTTTCTATTGTAACACCCCGTACATTTCCGAACCTATTTAATTACTGTAACATTCATGGAATTATTTAAACATGAGATTGTGGAGGTATTGCACATTAAATGTGATGGGCTTAATTTAATCTTATGATTTGGGGCTCAAATGAGGCCCAAAATGAAGCAAACAGGCATGGCCCAAATGAAAATGACCCATTCTTGGCATTGACCAAGTAAACACACATTTAATGTGGCTAAGGATTGCTTGAGGGAATATATAAGTCAATAAAAATCATATTTTTGTTCATATCAATACAATTTCCATTTCTAGAATTATCCAAGATATTTCTTTTATCTTCCAAACCCTAAGCCATCACTCCCTTGCACAAGATCATCATATTGCATGATTTGGTAAGTGTTTAATATCATGGTTTAATATATTATATTATTAATATGGTGCATAAATCATGTTGGTTATGTTGGCAAAGTGTTGGACAGTTCACTATGTGTAAAACTGTCTACTTTTGCAATCGAAAAAGGGTTTTATCTTATAAACTTGAAAATGGACTTGTGGTCTTGAAAGAAGTGAACTTTATGGATTAAATACCAACATGAAATATGTGGTTATGTTCTTAATTTGCTTTCTCTATGTGTATAACTTGTGGGATTGTTGGTATGAAATTGATCATGGAATTGGTGACGTATTGAAAGAAAAATGTACTTCTGGTGATGTTCATGTGTGTTGTGAAACCATGGATGTTAGTTCGCATCCAAGTGACCTAAAATATGAAAGTAAAATATTAATTATGTCCATGGGTCATTTATTACAAAAAAAGACCCAAAAGAGACCCTTTTTGGCCGAAACGGGCATCCGCCCTCGTGTCTGGAGCACCTGCGGGTGCAGATGCCAATGCAGGTGGCTCTGGAAAAGGCCAGAGGGGCACCTGGGATGCATGTAATCCACCTACTGGCACAAGTGGATCCACAACCCACTCCAGAATTTCGTTTTGTATGTTTTTGTCTCTCTTTTTGATCCCCCAAGGCCCCTAGACCCTTTTTGGATGTAATTATCAACTTATGATACCTATTGAATGAATTTAAGGGGTCATTTGGAGGCACGTTTGATTAGATCAATTATGGGTTGTTGTTAATATGTTGTTATGAAAGGTATTGAGGTGACTTGATGGAAGAATTGTGACGTAGTGTTAATGAGAAAGCATAAAGGGTAAACTTGGTGTGAAATGCTATTGGTTTATGATGTCTTGGTCAATGTGTGGAATGTTATGGTATTTTTGGTATGGTAATGCAGTGAATTGTATTTTAAAGGGTGAAATGACGTTATAGGGCAGTCATGTAACTCATTGTCGTTTTATGCACGTGTAAAGTAGTTAGTTGTTAACGTGACCTCCATTATAAACTTGTGTTATAGAGTAACACGTAAGGAAGGAGCTGGATTATTATATTCACATATAGGACCGTGTATTCATATTGGGAAGATAAGGTATGTAAGGTTACTCTTTTCAGTATCCTTTGGCAGCATCTATTGTCCTCATTATCACCGAGCTTGTTTCTCATGTCAAAATGTCTCAAAGTATCTCATGTCAAGTTATCATATATTGTTATTCATATGTCTCTTAATCATGGACTGATGTTCTAAAGCTCCAATAATTTTTTGACTATCAACGCATCAATCTCTCAAAAGTAAAGAAATGAAGTAATGCATAGTTGTTAGTTGTAAGAGTACGAGTGGCAGCTCTAAAGGCATAAGCCTAGCTCGAGCCGAACCGAGATTTTTGAATCAGGGGGAAGCTCTAGAGGCCTAAGCCTAGCTCGGACCAAACCTGACAGGGGGAAGCTCTAGAGGTAAGAACCTAGCTCAAGCCGAACCTGATATATTTATTTATGGGTGGCAGCTCTAGAGGTAAGAACCTAGCTCGAGCCAAACCTGAAATATTGATTTATGGGTGGCTGCTCTAGAGGCATAAGCCTAGATCGGGACGATCCCACCAAAACGTTATGTTATGTTAAGACCCACTGATCAGTTGGGGCCCGGGTACGATATGGTTAAGGTGATGAGGAATAAACATAGAAGCAAAGAAAGTAAAGAAGGAAATATACATGGTTCCAACATACAAAACAATGGGTTATCCATCTTGTCTATTCTATTATATTTTGATTCCATTAAAGTTCTTTTGTATGATGCAATTTCTTATAGCCTTACATACTCAGTACATTCTTCGTACTGACGTCCCTTAGGGGACTTACTTTACTTATTGCAGGCGCAGGTACTAGTATACCTCCACAGTAGGTTACGGGCCATTTGCATATCATTGGTGAGATCCAGTTGGTTCGGGGCTTTCTGAGTCACTATGTATATTTTTTTTGGTATTGTAAATATTGTATAAAGTGGGGAATTGTCCCGACTTTAGGTTAGTTACATCTATGTATCTGTAGAGGCTTTGTTGATATTGTGGGACAGATGAAGGGATGTAAAGAAATGTATGTCCATAGTACTTGATGGCCCTAACGGCCAAGTTTCATCTATAGCATATGTTCGCCATAACTTCCGCCATTCATATTTTATAGTTACATGAGATAGAATGATATTCATACAGATACATGCATATGAGTGTACATGAATGAAGATTGGTTCTCTCGGTCTATAACAGCTTCGGGTGCCAGTCCGCCCCGTGGGAATTCGAGGCGTGACAAAAGTGGTATCAGAGCAGGTCATCCTACGGGTATCTACAAAGTCGTGTTCGAGTAGAGTCTTGCTTATGGATGTGTTGTGCACAACATTTATAAGAAGGAGGCTATGGGGCATTTAGGAGTTGTTTCTTTTCTTTATTTCTAGATCATGCAATAGAGCCAAAATTGTAAGTGGAATTATATCTGACCATTGAAATTGGTTTTCTTTGTTATAGTAAAATGCCGATGACAAAACGAGGTAGGGGTGAAGGTAAGAATGTAGATATGCTTGGAGGAGAAGGCATGAGTAAATCACCACCTGACCAAGCTAGTCAAGGTGGAGCTGATACTAAAATTGCATCGCGGTCTTCTTCTACTTTTCCAGCTCCAGAAGAGCCAAGGAGGAGAGAAGAGCCTGCTGAACCGCCTATGAATGCCACTGAACAGGATTTAAGAAATGCAGTACATATGTTGATTCAGTTAGTTGCTGCACAAACTCAGCGACGAGCTGGTCCAATGACAAGCGAGGATGACGCGGCTAGAGTAGTTAGTCGGCGGACACAGGATTTTCTGAAATTAGACCCTCCCATATTCACTGGGTCAGATCCAAAGGCAGACCCACAAGACTTCGTGGACCAAATCCAAAGGGCTCTAGATGTTATGCACGTGACTGGTGTATAAATAGTTGAGCTTGCGGCCTATAGATTGAAAGGCGAGGCTATATCGTGGTATGAAGATTGGAAACGATTTAAGGGTATTGGTGCACTTCCAGCTAGTTGGGAAGAATTTAAAATAGCCTTTCTTGATCATTATCTTTCATATGAGATCCGAGAGGCTCGTGCTAATCAGTTCTTAAATCTTCATCAAGGGACTATAAGTGTCCGAGAATACAGTCTTCAGTTTAATTCTTTGGCTCGATATGCTCTGAATGTAGTGGCCACAATGGAACACAGAGTCCATCGATATGTGGATAGATTAGAGCCATATTTGGTGAGGGACTGTACCATTGTTGCTTTGAATAGAGATATAGATATAACCAGAATACAGGCATTTGCACAGAAGATGGAGGACTAGAGGAAAATAAGACGGGTGCACAAATTTGACAGAGGGTCGTCAAAGAGGTCTAGACCTATGGGACAGTCTATGGCATCCCAAGGAGAATCTAGGCCTAGAGTTTTCCCTCGACCGCCTGGACCACCATTATCTTATTCCACAGCAGGCATTCACTCTCAATTCCGAGGGTTTAGAGGTAATCAAGTTGGGCAGAGTAGTGGGCTTCAAGGTTCACAGGCAGAAGGATTTTCTCATCATTAGTGTCAGCACTGCGGATGAACTCATTTAGGTACATGTCGGTTAGGGACGAATGCTTGCTTTTGGTGTGGTATGTTGGGGCATATGATGAGAAAGTGTCCACAGAGGAGCATGGATAGTATAGCACGACCTACGGGATCATCCATTGCATCATCATCATCGGTTCCTTCCTTAGGCCGAGGTGTACAGCCTGCTGGTCGTGGTAGAGGTGCCAGAGGAGAAGCCAGTTCCAGTGGAGCCCAGAATCGCACCTATGCTCTAGTGGACCGGTAGAATTCGGAGGGCTTTCTTGATGTAGTCACAGGTACATTATCCATATTTTCGCATAATTTATATGGATTGATTGATACGGGTTCTACATTGCCATATGTTACTCCATTGATTGCTGCAAAATTTGAGAGAACGCTGGAATTATTAATTAAGTCAATTGAAGTATCGACACTGGTTGGTGAATCTATTGTTGCAAAAAGAGTATATCGTAATTGTGTAGTAACTGTGTGTGATCATGATACGTTGGCTGATCTTTTTAAACTGGAAATGGTGGATTTTGATGTCATAATGGGTATGGATTGGTTGGCTTCCTGTTATTCCACGGTAGATTGCCGAGCTAAGGAAGTACATTTTCATTTTCCACAAACAAATGTTCTTGAATGGAAGGGTTATGTAGGGGCACCGAGAGGAAAATTTATTTCCTATCTTAAAGCAAGGAAAATGATAGCCAAGGGGTACATATGTCACTTAGTAAGAGTGAAAGATACTGATATGGAACCACTAACTCCTCAGTCGGTTCCAGTGGTCAATGAATTCCTTGATGTATTTCCTGAGGATCTTCCAATTTAGCTCCAGAACGAGAAGTAGAGTTTGGTATTGATATGATGCCAGACACTCAGCTTATCTCTATTCCTCCGTATAGAATGGCTCCAGCAGAATTGTGAGAATTAAAGGAGCAATTAAAAGATTTGCTGGACAAGGGATTCATAAGGCCTAGTATGTCCCCGTGGGGTGCACCAATATTATTTGTACGAAAGAAAGACGGCCCATTGAGAATGTGTATTGACTATCGGTAATTGAATAAGGTAACGATCAAGAACAAATATCCCCTCCCCAGAATTGACGATTTGTTTGATCAGTTACAGGGTGCCAAATGTTTTTCAAAAATTGACTTGAGATCGGGTTACCATCAAGTCAGGGTTAGAGAAAAAGATATACCCAAGACAACTTTCCGAACACGGTATGGCCATTATGAATTTTTAGTTATGTCGTTTGGACTAACAAATGCACCAACTATTTTCATGGATTTGATGAATAGGGTGTTTAAGTCATTTCTAGATGTGTTCATGATGGTGTTTATAGATGACATTCTGGTTTATTCAAGATCACAAGAGGACCATGCTAATCACTTACAACAGGTGTTACAGATTCTTCGTGAGCGTAAGTTGTATGCAAAGTTCTCTAAATGTGAATTTTTGTTAAAATCCATCATTCTTGGGTCACATTGTGTCAAATGAAGGGATAAGGGTTGATACACAAAAGATTGAAGCGGTGAAAAATTGGCCAAGGCCTACGACACCTACAGAAATTTGTAGCTTCCTTGGGTTGGCAGGTTATTATCGCAGGTTTGTTGAAGTATTTTCTTCCATTGCTGCATCTTTAACGAAGCTTACACACAAGGCGGTCAAGTTTCAGTGGAATGATGCATGTGAGAAAAGTTTCCAAGAGCTGAAAGATAAATTGACTTCCACACCCGTATTAGTACTTTCGAAAAGCACAGAAGGGTATGCAGTATATTGCGTCCGGAGTTGGCCTAGGATGTGTATTGATGCAGTACGGTAATGTAATAGCCTATGCCTCACGACAGTTGTGGCCACATAAGAGAAACTATCCCACACTGATCTTGAGTTAGCAGCTGTGATATTTGCTTTAAAGATATGGAGCCATTATTTGTATGGAGTTCATGTTGATATATACACTAATCACAAAAGTTTACAATATATCTTTAAGAAGAAGGATTAATATCTGAGGCAACGGAGGTGACTTGAACTATTAAAAGACTATGATATTAATATCCTATATCATCCAGGAAAAGCAAATATTGTAGCTGATGCATTGAGTCATAAGTCAATAGGAGGAACTAGTGGCCAGTTGACGAAAAAGCAAGACTTAGTCAAGGATCTACATCAAATAGCCAGTTTGGGAGTTCGTCTTCTTGAATCTCCAGACAAAGGGGTCATTGTGCAACATGCAACAGAATCGTCATTAGTAGCTAAGGTGAAATAGAAACAGGATGCGGATCCTATGTTGTTGCAGCTGAAAAGGAATGTACAACAGGGTTTAACAAAGGCATTTGATCTTACGCAAGAAGGAGTCTTCAATGCCAATGTAGATTATGTGTACCGGATGTAGATGAGCTGAGGAGACGAATTATGACAGAGGCGCATCATTCACGATATTCTATCCATCCGGGAGCTACCAAAATGCACCATGATTTGAAAGAAATGTATTGGTGGGGAAACATGAAGAAAAAAAATTGCAGAATTCGTAGCTCTATATCCAAATTGTCAACAAGTAAAAGTAGAGCATCAGAAACCTGGAGGTTACATGCAATATATCAATCTTCCAGTCTGGAAATGGGACATGATTAACATGGATTTCATCACAAGTTTGCCTCATACACTGTGAAAATTTGATTCCATATGGGTAATAGTTGACAGGCTTACCAAGTCAGCGCATGTCCTACCAGTTAAGACCACCTATACAGCTGAAGACTATGCAAGGTTGTATGTTAAAGAGATAGTGCGATTATATGGGATTCCAATCTCCATTATATCAGACAGGGGCACGCAATTTACTTTACATTTTTGGAGATCTTTTCAGAAGAGCTTGGGTGCACAGGTGAATTTGAGTACGGCTTTTCATCCTTAGACAGATGGACAAGCAGAACTTACTATCCAAATACTTGAAGATATACTACGAGCTTGCACGTTAGATTTAAAAGGCAGTTGGGATGATCATTTGCCTCTTATTGAATTTTCCCACAACAATAGCTATCATTCAAGTATCAAAATGGCACCTTATGAAGCTTTATACGAAAGGAAGTGTAGATCACCAATTGGATGGTTTGAAGCGGGTGAAACTGCTTTACTTGGGCCAGATCTTGTTCATCAAGCTATGGAGAAAGTTAAAGTGATCCAACAGCGGCTACAAACGGCCCAAAGTCGACACAAGTCATATACTGATGTTAGAAGAAGAGGGATCGAATTTTCCATATGTGATTGGGTATTCTTAAAGGTGTCACCGATGAAAGGGGTAATGAGATTTGGAAAGAAAGGAAAGTTGAGTCCACGTTATATAAGGCCATATAAAATTGTCCAACGATTTGGGAAAGTTGCGTATGAATTATCATTACCCCAAGAACTCTCCACAGTTCATCCAGTATTTCATGTTTCGATGCTTCGAAAGTGCATAGGAGATCCATCTCGCTTTGCTCCCATTGAAGATGTACAAGTTATGGAGGATCTCACCTATGAGGAGATACCTATTGCTATTCTGGATAGACAAGTGAAGAGGTTAAGGAATAAATACACAGCTTCTATAAAGGTACTTTGGAGAAATCAACAAGTGGAAGAGATCACATGGGAAGCTGAGGGAATGATGAAGTCCAAGTATATTCATTTGTTTCAAATGGAACAAAAAGTCCAAGATACGGGATTGGAGCAATAAAAAGTAAGTATTTATAAGCATTAATTATATATATATATATGATAACATGAAGAATGATCCTAGACTTGAATTTGTTTAAAGTGAATAATGTCACCAACATTCGAGGACGAATGTTTCTAAGGAGGGAAGGATGTAACACCCCATATATTTTTAAACCTATTTAATTACTGTAACATTCATGAAATTATTTAAACATGAGATTGTGTAGGTATTGCACATTAAATGTGATGGGCTGAATTTAATCTTGTGATTTGGGGCTCAAATAAGACCCAAAATGAAGCAAAAAGGCATGGCCCAAATGAAAATGACCCATTCTTGGCATTGACCAAGTAAACACACATTTAATGTGGCTAAGGATTTCTTGAGGGAATATATAAGGCAATAAAAATCATATTTTTATTCATATCAATACAATTTCCATTTCTAGAATTATCCAAGATATTTCTTTTATCTTCCAAAACCTAAGCCATCACTCCCTTGCACAAGATCATCATCTTGAAAGCTTTGGTAAGTGTTTAATATCATGGTTTAATATATTATATTATTAATATGGTGCATAAATCATGTTGGTTATGTTGGCAAAGTGTTGGACAGTTCACTATGTGTAAAACTGTCTACTTTTGCAATCGGAAAAGGGTTTTATCTTATAAACTTGAAAATGGACTTGTGGTCTTGAAAGAAGTGAACTTTATGGATTAAATACCAACATGAAATATGTGGTTATGTTCTTAATTTGCTTTCTCTATGTGTATAACTTGTGGGATTGTTGGTATGAAATTGATCATGGAATTGGTGACGTATTGAAAGGAAAATGTACTTCTGGTGATGTTCATGTGTGTTGTGAAACCATGGATGTTAGTTCGCATCCAAGTGACCTAAAATATGAAAGTAAAATATTAATTATGTCCATGGGTCATTTATTACAAAAAAAGACCCAAAAGAGACCCTTTTTGGCCGAAACGGGCATCCGCCCTCGTGTCTGGAGCACCTGCGGGTGCAGATGCCAATGCAGGTGGCTCTGGACAAGGCCAGAGGGGCACCTGGGATGCATGTAATCCACCTACTGGCACAAGTGGATCCACAACCCACTCCAGAATTCCATTTTGTATGTTTTTGTCTCTCTTTGATCCCCCAAGGCCCCTAGACCCTGTTTGGATGTAATTATCAACTTATGATACCTATTGAATGAATTTAAGGGGTCATTTGGAGGCACGTTTGATTAGATCAATTATGGGTTGTTGTTAATATGTTGTTATGAAAGGTATTGAGGTGACTTGATGGAAGAATTGTGACGTAGTGTTAATGAGAAAGCATAAAGGGTAAACTTGGTGTGAAATGCTATTGGTTTATGATGTCTTGGTCAATGTGTGGAATGTTATGGTATTTTTGGTATGGTAATGCAGTGAATTGTATTTTAAAGGGTGAAATGACGTTATAGGGCAGTCATGTAACTCATTGTCGTTTTATGCACGTGTAAAGTAGTTAGTTGTTAACGTGACCTCCATTATAAACTTGTGTTATAGAGTAACACGTAAGGAAGGAGCTGGATTATTATATTCACATATAGGACCGTGTATTCATATTGGGAAGATAAGGTATGTAAGGTTACTCTTTTCAGTATCCTTTGGCAGCATCTATTGTCCTCATTATCACCGAGCTTGTTTCTCATGTCAAAATGTCTCAAAGTATCTCATGTCAAGTTATCATATATTGTTATTCATATGTCTCTTAATCATGGACTGATGTTCTAAAGCTCCAATAATTTTTTGACTATCAACGTATCAATCTCTCAAAAGTAAAGAAATGAAGTAATGCATAGTTGTTAGTTGTAAGAGTACGAGTGGCAGCTCTAAAGGCATAAGCCTAGCTCGAGCCGAACTGAGATTTTTGAATCAGGGGGAAGCTCTAGAGGCCTAAGCCTAGCTCGGACCAAACCTGACAGGGGGAAGCTCTAGAGGTAAGAACCTAGCTCAAGCCGAACCTGATATATTTGTTTATGGGTGGCAGCTCTAGAGGTAAGAACCTAGCTCGAGCCAAACCTGAAATATTGATTTATGGGTGGCTGCTCTAGAGGCATAAGCCTAGATCGGGACGATCCCACCAAAACGTTATGTTATGTTAAGACCCACTGATCAGTTGGGGCCCGGGTACGATATGGTTAAGGTGATGAGGAATAAACATAGAAGCAAAGAAAGTAAAGAAGGAAATATACATGGTTCCAACATACAAAACAATGGGTTATCCATCTTGTCTATTCTATTATATTTTGATTCCATTGAAGTTCTTTTGTATGATGCAGTTTCTTATAGCCTTATATACTCAGTACATTCTTCGTACTGACGTCCCTTGGGGAACTTACCTTACTTATTGCAGGCGCAGGTGCTAGTAGACCTCCGCAGTAGGTTGCGGGTCATTTGCAGATCATTGGTGAGCTCCAGTTGGTTCGGGGCTTTCTGAGTCACTATGTACATTTGTTTTGGTATTGTAAATGTTGTATAAAGCGGGGACTTGTCCCGACTTTAGGTTAGTTATGTCTATGTATCTGTAAAGGCTTTGTAGATATTATGGGACAGATGAAGGGATGTAAAGAAATGTATGTCCATAGTACTTGATGGCCCTAACGGCCAAGTTTCATCTATAGCATATGTTTCCCATAACTTCCGCCATTCGTATTTTATAGTTACATGAGATAGAATGATATTCATACAGAGCCATGCATATGAGTGTACATGAATAAAGATTGGTTCTCTCGGGCCATAACAGCTTGGGGTGCCAGTCCGCCCCGTGGGAATTTGAGGCGTGACATCTATAACACCTTGTGTACACCTTTCGAAAGAAAGCTTGTAGAATAGGACACCATGGGGGGGGGGGGAGAAACCCATATACATTCACAATCTCATATCTAAATCAACCTTGCTGATATATTCATCGACTAAGGATTTCATAACGAGTCTCATTTTTATGAAAGTCAGTATCTCTATGTAGTTCCAATACCATTTACATAGATAATTGAAATAAGGATGCGTGCTCATAACCAAAACAACATTATATAACGAATCAATTTGATGATGGTGTTAAATGAGCTCAATTCTCCTCATTATGTCAATATTTCATGATAAATACTTTGCACGGCACCACATTAATGAATAATCATGTAATACACCAAAAACATATCTATCTATCTATATATATATATATCAAGTCAATCCCTCAGTCGGGCATCACAATATTAATGAAGGCAATTAATGATCAAATAAGACCAAAGCTAAAACCCCATCCGGTTATACAACAATAATGGTCTATCAAGTCAAATATAATATGCAAGTAAGCCCCCATATAGATATCACAATAATAATAATATCTCAATTCAACCATAATACTCATATAGGCCCCCGCATAGGCAGCATGATAAAATAGCTAACTCAAAGTATAATCATCACAATGAAATCCCCAACCCATAGCATACTTTACAATAATAGTTAACTACTGTTGACACCTAATTTTGACCTCCCTATAACCCTCCTAGGCTACTATTTTACAAAATTATTAGTTTTGGATATTAATATTTTTTACTTATCATTTTTTTACTAAATAAATCTTGATATTTTGCATTCATAATTTTAAAATATTTGATGTATTTTTTATTTTTTATTTTTTTATTTTTATTTTATTCATTATCACCAATTTCATATAGTATATGTATAATTAATTAATTTAAAGATAGTATATTTGTAATGACCCTCCAGGTCATTCCCAGTGTTTATGATGATTAGATACTTTCCATGTCTGCCCCAGGTCATATATGACTTGCTGGGACTGGTAGTACGGTTACCTGATAGTTCGTTTGACTTTTACAGTCACTTTCCTATGTTGAATTTTCTGTTAGTCAGGTATGGCTCCTGGGCCTAACCCCCTTTTAAACGGCCTTGGATGCCATTTTTGACCATATTATTGGATCCGGAATGTAGACTTTAGGTTAGGTAGACCTTTGGTTTGGGTCTTGAGGTTCCCAGACTTGTTTTGGGTGATAGGTCGACTATTCGCTAAAGTCAAGTTAGCCCTTGGAACGTGGGCCCCAGTTTTAGTCAAAATAACCTTTGATGGAAATTTTGACAATGCTATTGATTCCTTAGCATCGAAATTAGTTAGGCAGCATAGCTCATTTACGTGCACGGGACTCCGGATCGATCCCGAATATATAGTCGAAATTGCCTGGACTTAGCCATTTTTGGCATTGGTCATGCCCTTAAGCGGCCATAGGCACGCCTTAGAACTGGGAACTTAAGCGGCCCTAGGTGCACTTTGGCGGCCAAGGGCATGGCTAAAGCGGCCATAGGAGCTTAAGCGACCCTTAGCTCCGCTTTAGCGGCCAAGCAGTGGAAGCAGTGCTTAAGCGGCCACTTATGGCGCTTTAGCGCCACCTGCCTTGGCTATATATATATATATATATTTAATCTTCTCTCTCTTTTTTGAACACCCAAGTTTTGCAAAAGCACCATTTTCAGAGCTTCAAGCTCTTATATAAGCTTTTATAGCATGGTCCAAGCTTGGACACTTACATATTTGAGTTCGTAGCTTCGTTCTCGACATTTCTACGTACGTTTTCCCAATTTTATGATCATTTACGTTTCTGTTGGATTTTTTGGTATTATTATTGGTATGTGAGCTATGTATTGAGCTTAGATGATAAGATAGATGTTGTGCCTATTGGTCACAGTGAGATTTGGGAAGCTGTGACGATTTTAGTTTGGCAGATTCCGCAAGTGGGCCCACGTAAGTTGTCTGGTCATTTTTTGAACTAGTGACATATGGGAATAATTTGTTATGTTTTGACATCTAGTTTACCATTTTGATAGCATGGCCGCAATTGGAGGCCTCTTGGAAGGGGAAGGCTCCAGCTTAGCAATTTCTTTGGCAGGCTTACAACGACGTCCAGGTAGAATAGGTTTTCTTTACACTTAGATTGGAATTATGTGTGATATATGTATGCTATTGTACTGGAGTTGTGGGATGGTATTATATACTTGGTAGTGGTTTGCTGTGATTCAGGCCATTTAGGCCGGATAGGGCTATTCGAACACATTCCAGGCGTGTTATCCTCGTGGTACACCACAAATGACCTATTTGGGGTCGGATAGTATTGTTGTTATTGTGGATAGTTGGGGAATATTATTCTTGGACCTTAGTTCTGGCTTAGACAGACTTAGCCCAGACATAGACAGGTATAACTAGACTTGGTATTCGGGACTCGGTAGTGAGCCCCGTTACCCTTTTTGTCGACTTGTTAGAACTTTGACATCTTTGGGCTTAGTTAAGCCCTAGTATGACCTGTTAGTCTTGTGATGAGATTGATTCACCCTGATTATACCCAGTTGGCCTGTTTAGCCTTTTAGTCCCTGATAACACCGCACTTGATTCGGATTACTGGTCTTGGCTTAGAATTGGGACCCATCATGCCATGAGCTACTCTAGATACCCGAAATGAATTAGATATTACATAATAGTAGACTATAGACCTAGGAGGTCCTAGGGACTTACCTTGTAGCAGATGGTTGGTTAGCTCATTTTCCTATATTTCGAGTTCGGCCTGGGACTAGCATGTTCCCCGTTTATTGGTTATGATGTGACATTAGACTTTGTTCTGTTTACTGGCTATGATGAGTTCTAGTTTGAGTCTGGCTACTAATTCAGGTATGATGATTTTGGTTATTGACTATTGGGTGTCTCAGTTCTGGTACTGTGTATCGTGATTATGATACTATTGTTCTCTGAGTTCCAGTTCGAGTCTGAAAGATATGATATATATGTGGATTATTGTTATTACCCATTGTGACCGGTTTGATTTCGACGTCTGGCCTCTTGTTATTGCCCAGTGGTGTCGGTTCAAGCCTAATGTGCCCCATTGGTTATTGTGATTAATGGATACTGGTATAGTTTTGAGACACTGGTAACTATGCATTTACTATTCTTGTGTTTTTCCCATCGGTTTATGGGGGCCAGGCTGGGCATTGTATTCTTCTGTATTCCCAGCGGGCTTATGGGGGCCCAGTTGGGTTTTATTTGAATTATGTGTTCGGTGCATAGTTACTTACTTATTATTCAATTCTGCATTTACTTATAGTTATACTCGGACTTAGCATTCACCCCCGTACTTCATCTTATTTATGTTACATTTAGCTCGATCAACCGATGATGCCTACTGAGTACCCGTTTCCCCGGTACTCATACGGTACTTCTGCATCTTTTCCTGATGCAGATCCAGGCATTAGCCAATGGCCGTGACTCTTCTCAACATTAATTTTGGAGTGGGGAAAGCTTACTGACGTTTGAGGTAGATCCCACTTCATCTCTGATGTATAATCTTTTGAATCTGAGACTGTTGTATATATATATTGTGTATATTTGATTTCTATCTTGTATTCTGGATATATCTAGTAGTGTCTCGTGTATTGACCTCACTAGGTCTTGGGAGGGGTTTTAGAGTTATACACTGTCCTCTTACTTTTTGTCCCGATATGTATACTTCCTTTGTCTTTACATTCGTAGCATGTTGAATGTAGTAGTTCTGCTTCATCTCCTTTATTATGAGATCCAGCCTATTGGCCCGTCGCTTGTCGCCTCAGGCTAGGGCTTGTCTTGCCTATTGGTGGTTTACGATAGGGGTCATCATGACTCAAAATCTGGATCGTGACAGCTTGGTATCAGAGCCTAGGTTTCATGGGTAGTGTCAATAAATGAGACGATGTGTAGTAGGATTCCGCAGATTGGTATGGGGACGCATGTATCCTATCTTTGGGAGACTATGGAGCATTTTTAAGGGATAGTTTCATTTCTTGATTCACGTCCGTGCGATGGAGTCAGTGTTGGTTCCTGATCTATGTTTGGTTCACTCTTTCCACAGATGACTAGGACTCGTAGCATGAGAGCTGGGGAAAGGACCCTGAACGCACAATGAGAGCTCCAGTCAAGCACCAAAGTCGACCCAGAGGTTTGGGGTAGGACCGAGCAGCATCCCCAGGTCAATATCAGACTAGAGATCCATTACCCGATCCTATTATAGCCCCAGATGCTCCATTGCCACAGCAGTCGGTGGGCCAAGGAGTAACCCAAGATCCACCTAGATTTATTAATTCTTCAGTGCTCCAAGGTATGTTGGTACAGTTGATGGGATTAGTTAGAGGTCCACCTGTTATGGGAGTATAGCCAGCCACACAGGGCATTGGTGTTGAGGCGCAGCCTGCATCTGCGACACCCAGAGTTGAGATTTCACCTGTACCGATAGCAGTCCAGCTAGTTATGTCTGTCGAGGTGCAAAAGATGTTGAGTCATTTTTTTAGATTAACTCCACCCAGATTTGTGGTACTCTAGGAGAGGACGCTTATGAGTTCTTATCCAACCGCGAGAAAAAGCTGAGGAATTTGGGATTAGTGGAGTCGCACGGGGTATATTTCATTGCTTATCAGTTTGATACCATAGCGAGGAGATGGTGGAGAGGTTATCTTGACTCCAGGCCAGCTGGATCTCCACTCGTTACTTGGGCACAGTTCTCTAAGGTGTTCTTGGGGAAGTATATGCCTCGCATCATGCGTGAGCATTTTGGAGATGAGTTTTCCAGATTGAGGCAGGGTCTATGACTGTAGCTGAATATGAGTCTAGATTCCACGACTTAGCCAGGCATGCCATGATTATCCTACCTGAAGAGTATGAGAGGATCAGATGTTTTGTCAGGGGATTGCGGTTATCACTTCGCAGAGCTACACAAATTTTAGTGACTTTGGGGGAAGTCATTTCCTGAGATAGCTGAGCATGTGACTTCTATCGAGGAGATGGATCACGAGGCCCAAGGGGGTAGCCATATAAGACCCCGATTCTAGGTTAGTTATAATGGCAGTCACAGTAGCTCGCAGTTCAGAGGCCATGGGTTTCAAGATAGGTACCCTCAGCAGCAGCAACAGTCTTTTCATCGACAGGGTCAGCCTAGTACGTTCGTACAGTCAGCCATGCAGATTTTTGATAGGGGTCAGCCCATCTATAGTGGTTATGGTAGTCAGCCTCAGGGACGTGGTCAGTCCAGTTCATCGACTAGAGGTGGTCATATCGAATCATATGGATCTTCTTGGCCGAGCAGGGAGCCAGGAACATATTTTACCTGTGGGGTTGTCGGTCATTTTGCACGTGAGTGTCCTCAGCATAGGGTGATTGATAATTCAATTTAGATGGCATAGCCCATCATATCTATACCTCCAGTAGGCAGAGATGGTGCACAGAGTCGTACTGGTGGTCAGGTCGGTGCTCAGACTAGTGGTAGCCAACGTCAGTTGTATGTCATGTTGGCTAGCTCAGAGGTCGAGGCTTCATCTGCGGTGATCACAAGTATGATTTCCGTATGCCATCAACCAGCTTCTGCATTATTTGATCTTGGATCCATATTTTCTTATGTATCTACTTATTATGCACCACAATTGGGTTTATGTTCTGAGTTATTATCTGTTCCCTTACATGAATTTATCCCCATTGGTGATTTCTTAGTAGTGGATTGGGTGTATAGGTCTTGTTTGGTGACTGTTCGGGAGTTTGAGACTCAGGTTGATTTTATTATATTGGCCATGGTAGACTTTGATATGATTCTGGGCATGGACTAGTTGTCTTTTCATCATGTAGTCTTGGATTACTTTGCCAAAATCATTACCTTAGCCATGCCTGGTTTACCCTCGGTGGTGTGGTAGAGTTCTATTAGTTGCACACCAATATGGATTATTTCTTATGTTCGGGCTCGTAGATTTATGTCGAGGGGATGTGATTCATTTCTTACTCATGGTCGGAATGCTAGTATTGAGAGTCCATCGCTTGACTCCATCCCTATTTTTTGTGAGTTTCCTAATGTATTCTCAACTGACCTACCTGGTCTTCCTCCTGAGTGTGATATAGAGTTTATTATTGACCTCGAGTCAGGAACCCGACCTATTTCTATGACTACGTATCATATGGCTCCTGCTGAGTTGAGTAGTCAGCTTGAGGATCTTCTGAATAAGTGTTTTATCAAGCCGAGTGTGTCGTCGTGGGATGCTCCTATTCTATTTGTAAAGAAG
Source organism: Capsicum rhomboideum (assembly GCA_031232105.1). Taxonomy (NCBI): domain Eukaryota; kingdom Viridiplantae; phylum Streptophyta; class Magnoliopsida; order Solanales; family Solanaceae; genus Capsicum; species Capsicum rhomboideum. The sequence goes on from CP124711.1 coordinate 121,843,815, forward strand.
AAGGATGGATCTATGCATATATGTATTGATTATGAGTAGCTGAACAGTGAAGAATAAGTATCATATGCCTCTTATCGATGATTTGTTTGATCATCTTCAGGGCGCAGCGGTGTTCTCTAAAATAGATTTGAGATCTGGTTATCATTAGTTAAGAGTTTGGGCTGCAAACATCCCTAAGACAGCCTTTAGGACTCGTTACGACCACTATGAGTTCGTGGTGATGCCTTTTGGCTTGAGTAATTCCACGACAGCCTTCATGAATTTGATGAATCGTGTATTCAGGTCATACTTGGACTACTTTGTGATTGTGTTCATCGACAACATTTTGGTTTATTAGAGAAGTAGTGAGGAGCACGAGCATCATTTGAGGATTGTGCTCCACACTTTGAGAGATTATCGGCTTTCTGCCAAGTTCTTGAAGTGTGAGTTCTAGCTTGAGTTTGTAGCTTTCTTAGGGCATATTGTATCCAGACACGATATCATGGTAGACACAGCAAAGAAAGAGCCTATTCGAGGTTGGGCTAGGCCCCGTCGCCTATTGAGGTTCGTAGTTTCATTGGGTTGGCAGGGTATTGCAGACGGGTTGTTGAAAGTTTCTCATGTATTGTATCTCTTATGACAAGATTGACCAAGAAGGAGGTTCAGTTTCAGTGGTCTGAGGATTATGAGATGAACTTTCTAAAGCTCAAAGACCGACTTACTTTTGCTCCTGTGTTGACTCTTCCAGTTGAGGGTGAGGGTTTCACTATCTACTGTGATGCTTCTGGTGTCGGCTTGGGCTGTGTTCTGATGCAGTCAGGTTGCTTGATTGCTTATGCGTCAAGACAGCTAAAGGTGCACTAGCGTAATTACCCTACTCAGACTTGGAGGTGGCAGCGGTAGTATTTACTCTTAGAATTTGGAGGCACTATTTGTACGGGGTTCATTATGAGATTTATACCGATCACCACAGTCTTCAGCATCTTATAACTCAGAGGGATCTTAATTCAAGGCAGTGCCGATGGGTATAATTTCTAAAGGACTATGACATCTCTATTCTCTGTTATCCAGGAAAGGTAAATGTAGTTGCAGATGCCTTGAGCTGGAAGGCAGCGGGTATGGGTAGCTTAGCCTTCATTCTAGTCTCTCAGTGATCATTGGCTTTGGACATTCAGTCCTTAGCTAATTTGATGGTGCGTTTGGATATCTCTGATCCCAGGAGAATTATTGCTTGTGTTGGAGCAAGGTTTACTTTGTTAGAGCAGATTCAGATTCGACAGTTTGCGAATAATGAACTTTGTGATCTTTGAGAGCGGGTAGTAAGAGGTGAGTCCCATAGGGCTACCTTGGGTTCTAATGGTGTAATGAGATATGATGGTCGTGTATGTGTTCCGAGGGTTGGAGACTTGATTCCTTTAATTTTGTACGAGGCGCATAGTTCTAGATACTCTATTTACCCCGAGAAAGCTAAGATGTATCGAGATCTGAGACAGCACTACTGGTGGAGTGGTATGCGGTAAGATATTTCTGAGTTAGTGGCTCGATGCCTATGTTGTCAGTAGGTAAAGGCCGAGCACCAGAGACCCAGTGGTTTGATGCAGCAGTTACCCATTCTCGAGTGGAAGTGGGAATAAGTCACTATGGATTTCATTGGTGAATTACCTCGTACGTCCCATGATTTTGATAGTAGTTGGGTTATTATAGATCGGTTGACTAAAATGGCACATTTTATCCCTGTTTGAGTTTCCTACAGTGCTGAAAGGTTAGCTCGTGTATATATTTAAGAGGTAATTCACCTACATAGAGTGCCAGTATCTATTATCTCAGACCGAGGGTCTCAGTTAACCTCCAGTTTTAGCAGACTTTCTAGGAAGAGTTGGGTACTCAGGTGGACTTTAGTACTGTGTTTCATCCTCAGACCAACGGACAGTCAGAGCGAACTATTCAGGTGTTAGAGGATATGATCCGTGCTTATGTGTTAGACTTTAAGGGTCAGTGGGATCAGTTCTTTCCTTTAGCAGAGTTTGCATATAATAATAGCTTCCACTCCAGAATTCAGATGGCTCCATTTGAGGCCTTGTATGGTAGATGGTGTAGGTCTCCAGTTGGGTGGTTTAAAACTTCGGAGATCAATCCTCGTGGCACAGATTTGCTTCGTGAATCTTTAGACCGAGTTCAGGAGATTCAGGACAGGCTACGGACAGCTCAGAGTAGACAGAGGAGTTATCCTGGCCATAGACATCGTCCGTTGAGATTCAGAGTTGGTGATAGAGTCTTCTTACGAGTATCGCCCATGAAGGGCATGATGCGATTCGGTAGGAGGGGCAAGCTTAGCCCCAGATATATTAGACCCTTTGAGATTCTGTGGAGAGTTGGGGAGGTAGTATATGTCTTAGCTTTGCCTTCGACATTTGCAGCTATTCACCTAGTGTTTCATGTTTCTATACTGTGACAGTACATTTCGAATGAATCGCATGTGCAACAGTGGGACTAGGTTCAGTTAGACGAGAAGTTAGCGTTTGTAGAGGAGCTTGCATCTATTCTGGCCAGAAATGTCAGACGATTGCGCTCCCACGACATTTCAGTTGTTAAGGTATAGTGGAATCACCGTCCGGTTGAGGAGGCTACTTAGGATCTTGAGCGTGATATGCCAGCCCAGTATCCCTACTTGTTCACGTTTTAAGGTATGCACTTATTCTAGAATTTTATGGACGAAAGTCCTTTTAGTAGTGGATACTGTAATGACCCTCCAGGTCATTCCTAGTGTTTGCACGTGTTTACGTGTGTTTATGATGCTTATCTCCTTTCCATGACTGCCCCAGGTCGTGTATGACTTGCTGGGACTGGTAGTACGATTACTTGGCAAAAACTTGTTGTGACCTAGCTAGACACGTAAGTGTATGTGGTCGTGCAAGTAATAAAGTGTCCCTTTAGAGCCGGATCTCGAACCCACAAGGAATTATCGTTTAACTATTCACTATACTAAACTAGTTCTTGATTATTTATTTAAGTGGTGGAATATAGAGATATGATGGTTATAAAGTATAAAATAACTATGAACTAAACTAACATAATTAACTTGGGGTATAAACAATGGCAAGTTGAATTCCCAGGGTCAAGGCATCCCGAACGTCATCTCTAGCACCTGAATATTAATGGTTTAAGCAAATTGATTTGTCTATCGTGGTTGTTGATCACGAGGTTGATAATATGATCATATTCGTCTCCAAACTATAACCTTCTATTAGAAATTAGAAACCTAACTACATCGTTTAGCGGGGATAGATTTAACCAATTCTAATGCCTTTAAGCTATCTTCCCGTTTTTGAACAAGAACGGAGAATTAGGTACCTCTCGTTCCTAACCACATATCAATCTCTTGGAATCCCTTCCTCGAATAAAGATCATGCTCCTTATATTCCACTTTCTATCTCTCAATTTCTCTCTCGAGCTAACCTCAAGACAATGGATTTATTTCAATGGTAATTAAGCATTAAAATAGTAAAATTAAGAATATAAGAATAACTAATAATTGATAAACTTCAGTAAAAATGAATAATATTCAACTCATGAGATTCATGTTCGTAGCCTCAAACCCAAGAATGAAGGATTTTAGCCACTCATAGCTTGCTCTAACAACATAAATTGATAAAAAATTATAAAAAAGAAATAAAAATAAAAAGGAAGAAGAATTAACCCTAATTTGGATGTAAAAATCGCCCAAGAGTAGTCCTACCAAGATGGAATTATGATACAATAACCCAAGAGCCCTATTTATAGGCTAGAAATCGGGGCAGAAAATTGCCAAAAAGCGGTCCGGCATGCCCTTGGGCGCGCCTTGGACTTAGGAAAATTTCTGTCTCTGAAAATGTGTGCCTGAGAAGCCCGGCACGTTGCCTGGCGCGCCCTTCTGCTGTCCATGCCAGCAAAATTTCTGTCAAAAGCGGCCCGACACGCTTCCTGGCATGCCAGACCCTTAAACTCCGATTTTCTTCTTTTCTTCGACTTGTTTTCGCGGATTTGGTTGGATTCTTCAAGTTCAAATCTTTGGCTTGCCTCTTTTCTTCAATATCCTTCGCTCGTAGCTCTTCCAAGCCTCGCTTTCAATGCCAAAAATGCTCCAAATAGTCAAAAATTTCACCTACAAGGGTCTAATCACATTTATTAGCACAATATCAAATATTCCATCAAAATAATATAAAATACATACTTATTGCTCTCAAATCTAAGGCAAACATGGGTCAAAGTCGGCAATAAGGCATATAAATACGCCTTAGATCAACAGTTCGTTTGACTTTTAGAGTCACTTTTCTATATTGAATTTTCTGGTAGTTAGGCATAGCTCCCGGGAGTAAACCCCTATTAAATGGCCTCGAATTCCATTTTTGACCATCTCATCAAATCTGGAATATCGACTTTAGGTTAGGTAGACATTTGGTTTGGGTCTTGAGATTCCCAGACTTGTTTTGGGTGATAGGTCGACTATTGGCTAAAGTCGAGTCAGCCCTTGGAGTATGGGCTCAAGTTTTAGTTGGAACGACCTCTATTGGAAATTCCAACAACACTATTGAGTCCGGAGTGTCGAAATTAGTTAGGTAGCATAGCTCGCTTGCGTGCATGGGACTCCGGATCGATCCCAGACACATAGTTGAAATTGCCCAGACTTAGCCATTTTTGGCATTGTCCATGCGCTTAAGTGGCCATAGGCACACCTTAGCGTTAGGGGCTTAAGTGGCCCTAGGCGCTCTTTAACGGCCAAGGCAAGCTAGGACAAGGCTCTATAGTGGCCAAGGGCATGGCCAAAACTGCCATAGGCACTTAAGCAACCCTTGGCTCCATATAACGGCCAAGAATTGGAAGTGGTGGAGCGCTTAAGCGACCACTTATAACGCTTTAGATCTAGGTGCTTAAGCACCAAAAAGGGCACTTAAGTGGCCATAAGGGAGCTTTAACGCCACCTGCCTTGGCTATACATATATATTTCATCTTCTATCTCTTGTTTAAATGCCCAAGGTCCATAGAAGTACCATTTTTAGAGCTTCAAGCTCCTATATAAACTTGTATAGAAAGGTCTAAGCTTTGAAAATTACATATTGAGTTCGTAGCTTCGTTTTCGACATTTCTATAGTACGTTTTCCTGGTTTTACGGTCGTTTACGTTTTTGTTAGATTTGTTGGTATTGTTATAAGTATTTGAGCTATTTATTGAGCTCATATGATAAGATAGATGTTGTGACTATTGCTCACGATGAGATTTGGGACTCAGTGATGGTTCAGTTTAGCGGATTCCATAAGCGGGCCCCACATGAGTTGTCCGGTCATTTTCTGACCTAGTGACATATAGGTATCATTGGTTTTATTTTGACATATAGTTTACCATTTTGACAGCGTGGCAGCAATTGGAGGCCTCTCAAAAGGGGAAGGCTCCAGCTTAGCGGGTTCTTTGGCAGGCTTACGGCGGTGTCCAGGTAGGATAGGTTTCCTTTACCCTTAGATTGGGCTTATGTGTGATATATGTATGCTATTGTACTGGTGTTGTGGGCTGGTATTATATATGTGGTGGTGGTTTGCTTTGATTCAAGCCTTTTTGGTCGGATAGGCCTATTCGGACATATTCCAAGCCCGTTATCCTCGTGGTACACCACAAATGACCTATTTGGGGTCGGATAGTATTTTTGGTGTTGTGGATAGTTGGGGAATGTTATTATTGGACCTTAGTTCAGGCTTAGAAAGACTTAGCCCAGACTTAGACAGGTATAACTAGACTTGGTATTCGAGACCCGGTAGTGGGCATCATTACCCTTTTTTTCGACTTGTTAGAACTTTGCCATCTTTGGGTTTAGTTAATCCCTAGTATGACCTGTTAGGCTTGTGACGGAATTGAGTCACCCCGATTATACCCGATTGGCCTGTTTAGCTTTTTAGTCCCTGATAGCACCGCGCTTGATTTGGATTACTGGTCTTGGCTTAGAATTGGGACCCACCGTGCCATGAGCTACTCTAGATACCCGAAATGAATTAGATATTGCATAATAGTAGACTATAGACCTAGGAGAACCCAACAACTTACCTTGTAGCAGATGATTGGTTAGCTCATTTTCCTATATTTTGGCTTCGGCCTGGGACTAGCATGTTCCCCGTTTATTGGTTATGATGTAACAATGGGATTTTTTCTGTTTAGTGGTTATGATGAGTTCTAGTTCGAGTCTGACTACTGATTCAGGTATGATGATTTTTGTTATTGACTATTGGGTGTCCCGGTTTGAGTCTGGCCCCGGATTGTTGTGCACTATGAGTTTTGGTACTGTGTACCTTGATTATGACATTGTTGTTCTCTGAGTTCCAGTTTGAGTCCTAAAGATATGATATATATATGGCCTATTTTCTTACCCACTGTGTTCGATTCGATTCCGGCTTCTGGCCTCTTGTTATTATCCAGTAGTGCCTATTCAAGCCCGATGTGCCCCATTGGTTATTGTGATTACTGGATACTTGTATAGGTTCGAGACACTGGTGACTATGCATTTACTATTCTTGTATGTGTCCCACCAATTTATTGGGGTCAGGCTGGGTATTGTATTTTTGTGTGTGCCTAGTAGGCTAATGAGGGCCCAATTGGGTTATGTTTGACTTATGTGTTCAGTGCGTAGTTACTTACTTATTATTCAATTCTGTATTTACTTATCAGTTATACCTAGACTTAGCATGCACCCCCATACTTCAGCTTGTTTATGTTACATTTAGCTCAATCGTCCGATGATGCCTACTGAGTACCCGTTGCCTCGATACTCATACGACACTTCTGCATCTTTTCCTATTGCAGATCCAGGCACTAGCTGATGGCCATGATGTAACTCTTCTCAGCACTAATTCTAGAGCAGGGAAAGCTTATTGACGTCCGAGGCAGATCCCACTCCATCTCTGATGTATAGTCTTTTGGATCCGAGACTATTGTATATATGTTATGTATATTTGGTTTCTATCTTGTATTCTGTATATGTCTAGTAGTGGCTCGTGTACTGCCCTCACCAGGTCTTGGTAGGGGTTTTATATTTATGTAGTGTCCTCTTCCTTTTTGTCCCGGTATGTATACTTCCTTTGTCTTTACATTCGTAGCATATTGATGGTAGTAGTTCTGCTTCATCTCTTTTCTTATGAGATCCCACTTATTGGCCCGTCGCTTTCGCCCCGTGCTAGGGCTTGGCTAGCCTACATGAGTCGACCTTATTCATTTCCTCTGCAATTCCAAGTTTGACATCTTAGCATTCATTGAGTATCACGCCAATCATTTGAAATTATAAGTTCTATAACTATTCTACTTCATGGGTTAAAAGCTTAGATCACTCATTAAGTTCTAGTCTTCATTCATTTATTTGACCTAGGTTCTTTTTTGGAAGCGTCTCTCATTTTTATGTTGGTATGATTGTTATTTTAATAAACATGTCTTGCGACATGTTTTAGATTTGTTTATTTTGCTTAAAGGTTGTTTAAATAATTGAACACTGAATTGGCTAAGAGTCTGCAATTTGGCTAATATGCCTAACCATCTTAATCCTTTTTCTGACACAAATTTTGCTTCTTTCCAGCACAAAATACCTTCTTACCTATATCTCCTTATTCATCTCCTCAACAAATATCTTTGACATACTTCAATCCTGATACTTTACAAAATATGGTAATACATGATAGGGAGTCATCTACACTGCACCAAAAGTTTCTTGACTTAGAAAAGAGGTTGGATGAATGTCTATATTCCAAAGGCATCCATGACTTGAGGTATGAGAAACTGTGTCTACATCCAAGGATTGATTTGCCTTTAGGATACAAAGTTCCAAAATTCAATGTGTTTGATGGACATAGAGACCCGATCACGCATCTGAAGGACTATTGTGGAAGATTAGTTGTCATAGGGCATAATGAAGCTCTCTTAATGAGATTTTCATCCAGAGCTTGTTAGGAATAGCACTCACTTGGTACATCAAACAAGACTTTGAAAATGGTATACATGGAAAAATATGGCTTAAGACTTTGTGAGACAATATAAGTTTAATATCAAGGTTGATCCAACGATGCTGGACTTGCTCGAAGTAAAGAGAATAACTGATGAATCTTTTGAGGAATATGAAACACAATGGAGATTGGAAGCTTCTAAGATATGTCCTCTTGTGCTTGAAGAAGAATTTTTCCAAACTTTCATCAGGTCCCTAGATGGTATATACTAATCAAAAAATATTTGGCTTATGTATTCAAAGCTTTGACGATCTAATCCTAATTGGGAAAAGATTAGAATATAGTATTCGGACAGGAAAAGTTATTGATGTTTCTGCAATACAAGCCATCCCACCTCAAGAACAACACTATCAAACTATCCAACAAGTAAATGCCCTTGCTGACACCTATAACCCACAAGGTTTTCAATACCCAAATTCACACCAACATGATTCTCAATGACATACCTATCCAATACCATCCAATTCTTATCAACCAAAGAAGATGAAACCTCAAAGTTTTACCCCTTTAACTGAACCTTTGGCTGGTATATTCCAAAGATTATGGGCATAAGGAGTTCTAAAACCAAGAAAAGGATGGATCTCTAAACATACACCTTCAAATATCCAAGGTCATGATATTGAGGAATATTCAACATTGAGGTACAAGATTCAAGATTTGTTTGAGAAGGGCAAGATTATAGTACATCAAGGGCCACTAAGCAACATCTATGGCACTACCACAGACACAATTATTGTCCAAGGTGACTCGATGGAGATCGCCCTTAGACATTTGAAAAGTAAGTGCAAAGCACATCAAATGAACTGAGAAGGACAAAACCATTGCAAGAAAAGTACCGATTCTCTTTCCAATGAATAAAATTTCTTCTTTTGTTTATGTTTCTCTTTGTACTCATGAACTAAGTTTGACCTGACTTCCATTTGGATACATAGGTAGCCCACTCTCAGGTTCGTTCTCAATCTAATAAAATTTTTCTTTTCCCTTCATATTCAAATCATGTTAGCTTTTGAAAAGACTCTATTCAAAAAATCTAAGCTATTTTGGCCCATTCCATGACTTCAAATAACAATTGTAGATTCGAAGTTGAACCTAAATATTCAAATACAAGAAAATAAATTCTACTGAACTAACATTTTCTTTGAGTGATGCAGTAATATAAGACTTCACAAGTAAAAACTAGGGCAAAATTTTGAGATTACGTCAAAAATTCTACCAGCGACAATATTTTGATTCGTAAGAAAGTGCGAAATATATTCTAAACTGGGGTAGAAATTTTTGAGGGGTCCTCAAATTTTTTTATCATAATGGCATGATAATGAAAAGAATTTACAAACAATGCAAAGGACACCGAGTTCATCCACCCTAAAATAGGATATGTCGGGTTCCGGGTTCGTCCACCCTAAAATAGGATATGTCGGGTTCATCCACCCTAAAATAGGATATTTCGGGTTCATCCGCCCTAAAATAGGATATGTCGGGTTCATCCGCCCTAAAATATGATATGTTGGGTTCATCTGCCCTAAAATAGGATATGTCGGGTTCATCCGTCCTAAAATAGAATATACCAGGTTCATCCGCCCTAAAATATGATATGTCGAGTTCATCCTCCCTAAAATAGGATATGTCGGGTTCGTCCATCCTAAAATAGGATATGCCGGGTTCATCCGCCTTAAAATAGGATATATTGAGATCGTCTGCTCTAAAATAAGACAATTGGGCTCGTCCGCCCTAAAATAAGGACAATTGATTTTGTAGGCATATATTCAACGTGATTACGTTCTCCTAAAAAATCCTGGGCAGCAAGCACAACGTCAAAAAAATACGCTTTCTTATCTCCTCTCGTCATTATTGTTATCTATTATGATTGTTTTCACCACATTATTTAATCTTCTATATGCTCTAACCATTTTATCTAGTCATGTTGAAAGTGCACAGGTAACGAAGGGAGAACGAGTTACAAACGAGAACAACTTTTGCTCTTGTTCTCAATACACAATTCTACTTATCCCTCCATCACTCCAATTCAACTTGAAACACATTTACTTTTCAGTTTCACACTTCTCATTATGCCGTTGCTTCTAATCCTACACACTCCAATCTCCCGACCCATGCTATCGTTATTGTTGCCCATATAACATATTATTAACTTCTTTTAGGAATCTCATTCATTCCTACATCTAGAACTACACATGACCTGATTCTCGTAAACCAGAGATATATAGGAAACTTGAAACCAAAGTTTCGGCCATTCCATTTTAATAACTCCCTATTATTTTTTGATTCCAGCAAACCGTCCTCTCGATCGGACAAAATTGATTACTACGTCAACGTTCTTTGCTCGTCAATTCTTCCATCATTGCCGAGCAACGAAGGAGCAGTTGTTGACACCCAATTTTGACCTCCCTATATCCCTCCTAGGCTGCTATTTTACAAAATTATTAGTTTTGGATATTAATATTTATTTACTTATCATTTTTTTACTAAATAAATCTTGAGATTTTGCATTCATAATTTTAAAATATTTGATGTATATTTTATTTTTTATTTTTTATCTTTATTTTATTCATTATCACCAATTTCATATAGAATACGTATAGTTTATTAATTTAAAGATAGTATATTACACAAGTATTTTAATATTACTAAATTATTTATACAAGTATTTTAAACTCCATATTTGTGATTTGCAAATGCATAAGTTGTAGTTCATTCTTATTATTATTATTATAGCGTTTCTTAAAATTTGTATTCATAATTTATACGTCTATAGTTTATTTCAAATTATTATCGTCAATTTTAAATAATATATTATGTCTCATTCATTTTATTTATACAATTTATTTGAGAATAACAATTTTATGACGTTGGTTAAATTTTGTTGATTTATTAAATAGCAGTCTAATTCAATTCAATTTCCCCAATTTATTTAAATTCTAACCATTTTGTATCTGATTAATGTCAATAATAGCCTAAATTAAGTCTTATTTCTCTCAATTTTTAAATCCCAAATTCAATTCTAATTTGTCCCAAATCTGGATGACCCGGATCCGAACCATTTCTTAATTTTAATCTCCTCCATCCATCATAAGTTCCAATGGTCCATGATCAATCCCCATTCTCCCTTTCCTTTTTAAGTAATTAAACCCCTAAATCCCCTAATCTCAAACTTATTCACTCTTTCTCTAAATCAAAACAACCGCCACCTCACCTTTCCTTTCCCTCTCATCTCTCGATCTCTCCACGACCACACCGTCGTTATCCACCCATGGATGGTGGACACCAGCAACCACTATTTATCTCTTGCTATCCTCATCTTTTCTCCCTCTTCTCCTTTCTCGCACCGCCGCTGCCACACCACTACCTCTGAACGGTGAACCTCACTGCTCTGGCGAATAGCATGGCTAGCAACATCACTACGACGCCACTGATGGTCGACCAACCAACTACCACCACTGCTTCTCCATTCCAGTGGTCTCTCACCGGTGATATCCATTCGAACCACCAGGCAACGCCGATCTCCCTCTCCTCTTCTATCTTCCGCCACATTGTTGGTCCACTTCTTTGGCCAACCCCAACCACCGAAGAGACACCACTGAGCCGCCACACCTCTCTCAACCCCTAAAATTCTCTTCTCCTGTGAGTTTTGGAGGATTCCAACGAAGCAATGGGATGATCAGAATAGCTTTGGAGTCACCCATTTCATTTTTTTTGTTCCTATTAAAGCTTAAAAGAATTATCTGTCCCAACATTGGTGATCCAATTTTGGTCATTCGCAGCATTATTTGTTCAATACGTGTATTACTTGGTATAATTTGATATCTGAGCGTTTGCTTGCCTCTTGGAGTTTGAATTATGATAGTCTTCAGTGTAAATATGGTAATTCGAGATTTCTGATATTCGACAGCTTTAATGCTCGACTATCTATGGCAATTTCTAGTCATTAAGTGATATTTCTTTCCTTTTATAATTATTGTGACCACTTCAGTACTTGCTTAGCTTTGGTAAACTTTGATTTATTATCCGTTAGTGATAGGCTCTAGCCAAGAATTGATCTCTTCCCTTATTTGGATGGACTTGCTACTTGATTATTTATGGTAAACTTCAATCTAACTAATTCACTATGCTCTGTTTAAGGGTAAGATATTGTGTAATTGATAGTATCTTCCTCTTTTTAATGCCCTGATTGATTTTATGACAGTTGGTATCAATTTTTGCCTTATTTCTCATAGTTATTCTCTACTATATAAGTTGCTCTTCTCCTCTTTATTAAGACTAGAAAAAAATGTATCCTCATTTTTCGGGACATTTTAACTTCACACTGGAAGTTCCTTAGACGGAGATTCATATTTTTTACACTTTGACTATCATTACTCTCCTCTCGAACTATCCAATAATCGAACTGACAGATTTGGCAAGTCATAAATGACCTGTAGCCACTGTGGGAAGGCTCAAAACACCAAAAATGCGTAGAAATTGAGAAAATGACCTGGAGGGTTATTACAATAGATGTTCTAACTTTGTTCTGATTTATCTGTAATCCTAGGAAGAAGGTCATTTCTCCCTTCATGCTCATTTCAAATTCACTACTCATCAGGGAGGCAAACTTATTACATAGCACATCATCAGTAGCTCTAAAATATTATATCATCCACATATATTTACACAATGAGAAGCTTAACTCCCTCTCTTCTTATAAATAATGTATTATCAATTTTCCCCCTTATGTGTCCACGCTCCATGAAAAAAGAGGACAGTCTGCCATACCAAGCTCTAAGAGCTTACTTAAGTTCATAAAGAGCTTTATCTAGTTTGTAAACATGATCAGGGAATTCAAAACTTTCAAAGTCTGGTGGCTGCTTTATATATACTTCTTCCATCAGATAACCATTCAATAAGGAATTTTTGACATCCATCTGAAATAACTTGAACTCCATATGAGAGGCAAAGGTAATCAACATTCTTATTGCTTCCATTCTAGCTACTGGGCAAAGGTTTTATCATAGATAATTCCTTGTTTTTGATTATATCCTTGTACCACAAGTCTGGTTTTATTTATGGTCACCACTCATTGATCATCTTGCTTATTTCTGAACACCCATCTAGTCCCAATAATAATTCTTTTTACAGGTTTTGGTAATAAGTGTCTTTTTGCAGGTTTTGGTACTAAGTGTTGCACCTTGATTTTTTCAAATTGGTTTAACACATCTTGCAAGGCCACATTCTAATCAATATCCAACATGGCTTCCTTGATACCTTTTGTCTCTATTATTGACAAGTAGGTTGAGTATGCACACATATTTCTCAACTTGTTCCTGGTCTTCCTTATTGAGTCTATAAGAGAGATGATATTCTTAATTGGATGTGAGCTCTTATGTTTCCAGATCCTTCTAATAGCGGGTTGGGAGGGACCTGGTTCATCAAGATGGTATAAAGAGTCTTCTGTGTGAGTTGTCCCCTCTAAGACTGGCACTTCCTCCTGGTTCATGGGATCTTTCTCAATAGCTGGAGTGATATCTTTATGTGCTTCTTTATCTTCTGAGTCATGGGCCAGTTTAAACAGTTTATCATCATTTGTAGTGATTTTTTTTACTTCATAATTATCTTCATAAAAAATAACATGAATGCTCTTTTCTACACAACTTGTCCTTTTGTTGAAGACTTTGTATGTTTACCCTGTGAAGAGTATCCCAAAAAAAATGTCTTCATCACTTTTCGCATCAAATTTTCCCAGTGCCTCCTTTCCATTATTGTGAACAAAACATTTACAATCAAAAGGTCTCAGATAGGGGAGATTTTGCTTCCTTCCTTTAAGCAATTCACTAGAAGTCTTGTCTAGTAGTGATCTGATCATATACCCATTTATGAGATAAAATGGTGAATTCACAGCTTTAGCCCAGAAACTTTTTGGAAGACCACCAGCTATTACCATTGTTCTAGCCATATATTCTAATGATCTATTCTTTCTTTTAACCACACAATTTTGTTGAGGAGTTCTTGGTGCAGATAAGTTGTGCTCAATACCATTTTCAGCACAAAAGGTTAGGAAATTTGCATTTTCAAACTCAGTACCATGATCAGACCTTATCCAACCACTTCAATATTCAGCGTTTTTGGAATTAATCTAATAAATATTTGGAATACAACAAAAGTTTCATCCTTGGAACTCAAGAAAAACATCCATGTGAACCTTGAGTAGTCATCAACTATCACAAATACATACCTCTTTCCACTTCTACTAAGAACTCTCATAGGATTACATAGGTCCATATGCAGTAGTTGGAGTGTCTTCATGGTACTCACCATCTTCTTGGGCTTGAAAAAATACCTTACATGTTTTTATTTAGCATAGGCATCACAAACAAGGGATTCATCTAACTTATTCTTTGGCAATCCCAACACCAGATCTTTTGACACTAATTTGTTGATGGTTAAAAATCTTGCATGTCCCAACCTCTTATGCTATAGTAATGAGCTGTTGGTTATGGCACTAAGGCAAGTTAATTAAGATTCCAGGGGATCCATGATGTCTTCTTTGTACACATTTTTGTGTCTCCTTCCTTTAAGTACAAAACTTCCACTGGTTGAATTTGTCATAATACATTCAGCTGTAGTGAATAAAACATTGTTCCCCTTGTCACACATATGTGATATGCGTAGTAAGTTATGTTTCAGACCAAGCACATAGTAGACATACTCTATAACATGAGAGGAAAACTTTCCTACTTCTCCTACACCAATAATTTCTCCAGTTTTTTCCATTTTCAGATGCAACACTTCTACCTTGAAAGTTTGTAAGAGAGGATTTTTTTTGTTTGTTTCCAGTTATATGTCTAGAGCAAGCACTGTCCAAGTATCACGTCTTTCTCCTTTCTCTATGCTTTTCCTACAAAAGGTAGATCAAAGTTTAGATTTGGGTACCAAGATTATATCGGGTCCCTTTTTGTGAGTAAAACGATGAATCAAGTCCTTTTTAGCCCAGTGAGGAAGATCCCTTTCTATAGAGAGAATGTTTTCCCAGTTCTTTAGCCAGAAGCCTGTAGATAAAATTGAAGTTTCTTTGTACAGCTCTCATTTGTGTAGGACATTGTTTCTTAAGATGCCCTTCCTTGCCACAAGCTATGCACACCATATCATGGAATGACTTTCCTCGGAGGACTCAGGTTTGAATCCTAGCCCATGCTTAGAGGTGGATTGACTGTTCTGAATGTGAGTAAGCAAAGCTGAAGATTTTGTTCATTTTTTATTATGTTGCAACTCAAGCTTGGCTTTATTCAGATCTTTCATTAGTGAGTTGTTTTTCTTAGACAACTCTAAGAGGCTTGCTTTGAGTATTTTAATATCCTCTTCTAAACTTTGCTAAAAAACAATGGCATGATTTTTTCCTTTATCTGATAATTCTTTAAGATAGTTTTTTAGAGAAGCATTGTCTTCCTCAAGACTTTCACATTCCAATCTTAGAGATGCATAATCATTCATTAGATTTTCTTTATTAGAACAAGCAGAATAATATGCATCTATAAGCACAACTGAGAGAGATTCAAGTTTCTTTTTAGAGTATTTATGTAGGTTGGGTTTGAGATCAGAGAAGCATACCTTGGCTTCTTCTTGTTTAGTGTCATAATCAGACTTAGAGCCAACCATGAGAGTAAGAATTGTCTCTGTTGAGTGTTCTTCTTTAAGATCATCTTCAGAGTCACTCATAGCTAAGAGAGCTAGAGTGTCTAATTTCTTTACTTCCACCATAGCCAATAGGGATTGATTGTTGGGATCATCTTCATCAGATTTATCAGTAAGTTCTCCCATAGCAGCTAGGGCATTTTAAGTAGCTATGTCAGCTTCCTGAGATGCCATCTTCCTATGTGAAGGGAGGATGGACTTTTTCCTTTGATCTCTAGGTTTCTCAATGATAGCTTTCTTATGCTCTACTGCCCATAAATGACAGAACTTGATAAAGTGATCTGGACTCCCACACTTGGGATACAGCTGAGCATCTTTTCCTTGGACTTTAGGAGCTTTTGACCTCTTTTGAACATACGTTAGAACTCCCTAGTGACCAAGGCTAGATTATCTTCCTCACAATCAACAGTCTCTGTAGCCTTAAGAGAAATAATTTTATCCTTTCTTTTAATCCTGTCCTTTTCTTGATTTTTCTTCAGCTCATAAGTTGTTAGATTTCCAATATGTTCATCCATGGCTAAAATATTTAAATCTCTAGCTTCAGTAATTGCTTCAACTTTGATCTCCCAAGATTTAGGTAGTACACTTAAAAGTTATCCGACTATATTTCTAGTAGGAATAAGTTCTCCCAAAGAATAGATTTCATTAAGGAGCAGTGAACCTTGTATGGATGTCTTGAATAGTCTCTCCTTCTTTCATTCTAAATAGTTCATATTGCCTGTTTAGATTGTCTATCTTAGACTTTTTCACAGCAGAAGTACCTTCATGAGTAGTTTGAAGAGTATCCCATATTTATTTTGCATCTTGACAGGAGGAGATTTTATTGTATTCATCAGGTCTGATTCCAAAAATCAGATTTTTTCTAGCCTTAGCATTTTTTTGGACAGAAATTTTATCATCAAGAGTCCAATCTTTCCTATCCTTGGGAACTTGTTCCTTTCCATCAAAAAATGCTATCATAGGGATAGTAGGTCCATCCAATACAACATTTCACACATCAACACTCTCACCAATGAGATGATCTATCATCCTAGTTTTTCATTAGCCATAGTATTTGCCATTGAACAGTGGTGGTCTTGTTTGAGTGGAACCTTACTGAGCAATTGAAGGAGCATCCATAGGATGCTTTTCAGGTGTTAACCTTTAATGAAAAAGACCTTCTTTAATACCAATTGAAGAAAACTAGTGCCTACTACTTTTCTCAAGGAGTAACCACCACGAGATCAAATCCACTAAATTCAAATAAGTTTTGTGATTACAACTTAATAATCAAAGGAACTATTGCATTTCTAGGATTTATTGTATGCAGCTTACCTTGCATTTCTACCCGAGGCTGTTTCTACTGCTTGAACCCTTGATCTCCAAGTCACATGGCAGCAACTTTACCAATTATTTCAAGACTCCCTTTCATATTAAAAATATACAAACTATAAAAGAAATAATCTTAAAGGGTTTTACTGTAAAATTTAAATTTTTCACTACAATATTGTCAGCAAAAGAGGAAAAAGTTGAGCTTGTAATAAGTGAGTCATGAGCACCCCATGTCTCAATAGTTGTTTTCACATTTGCACCTTTTAATAACTAAAAGGTTTATCACCTGGAATTGTCACCTGTTCACTCATGATTAAATGCAAAAATTAATTAGTCTTTAATTCCAATTTAGAAAGAAAAAAAATATTCAAAAGAAAAAAAAAAAAGAAGTATGTATAATGTACATATAGGTTGAGAATTGAGATGTATATATAAATTAGACTCAATGGCTTCAGGATATTCGAGATACGTGTTTTTTCTTATGAGATTCTCATAAATCTGTTGAAAAGCTGGGATTTCTGACAACTTTTTTATGAAAATATTTTCCACCAATCATTTCATACGGATCTCTCAAAAAAAAAAAAAAAAAAAAATTAGACAGAATTCATTGTGTATAGCTCAATCTATGTGTGTGTAAGAGAACGTAACTTGCACATATATACAAAACGAACAAAATTCAACTACTCAAAATCTTGGGATTCACCCCTAAATTTAGATTGCTTCTCGAGATATGATGTGCAAATCTCATGTACTGTTTTGTAAAGGTAATTTTTCTATCAACTTCTCTACTAGCATCCCAAATGAATTAAACTTTGTCTACTGTATCCCTGGATTAGATGATTTGAAATTGTTGTCTATATACTCGATATTGACCATACGACCACACGCTATAAGAGACAAGTGTTTTTTCTATGGAGGTTCCGGTAATTCCGTTGAAAATTTGGGATTTTTGGCATGAAAACATTTTCCTCCAGGCACATTTCATACGGATCCCTCAAAAAAAAGATGTTCAACCAAATTCACTTGCTCAATCTATGTGTGTGTAAGAGAAGATAACTAGCACATATATACCAAAAAAAATAGAATTCAGTGACTATAAATCTTGGATTCACCCCTAGATTCAGATTGTCATGTTTACAAAATACATAATTAAAACATTTTCCACCAAGCACAATTCATACATATCCCTCAAAAAAAATGTTTGACATGATTCACAGTATCTAGCTCAATCTCTGTGTGTAAGAGAAAGTAACTAGCACATACATATCAAAAAATAATAAAATCCAGTGACTCTAAATCTTGAATTTGTCCCTGGATTACAAAACACATAAATAAACAGGAAGTGAAGAGTGTAGAGAAGTTACATGTACAAGCCAGGTCTGATAAAGATGCAAATCCAATGAGAATTTTTGGAGGGAATTGAATCAATAGCAGATTTGTATTTTCTGAAATTGTGCAAAACCAGATTGATTATCTTAAATTGTTGGAATAAATCCAAATATATTTATTCCAACCGATGGCCTTTGTAATACGCTTCCACTTGCTAATCCATACAACAACAAAAAAATGCTACACTTTTAAAGAAATGTAGAGCCATTTCTTAAAACTTATATTTTTGTAACAAAAACTAGAAAGAACCTTGAATATATCATATCATATTTTATACTAAAAGTGGGAAGCTCCAAAATGCAAAGTTGGATTACCATTTTGTCCCTACACTAAATTAAAAATGTTATAAAATAACTAATTAAATATTAAATAATAATACTTTAATTACCTAAAAGTTGGAATACAAACAAACAAATACAAATAAATTAAATGTTACTAGAAGATACTCCCTCTATTCCATAATAAATGACTTGTTGAGGTAATGCACACCTACTAAGAAAAGAAAATTAGGCTATAAATTTGACATTACTCCAACATTGATCACTTGAAAATCCAAAACATTGATAATGATAACTACTTCCAAGAAAATTATTCAAAACAATAAGTAAATAGGAGCAATTATGTTTCTTGAACTCATCATATAGGAAATCTAAATGAAGGGTAAAAATGAAAGAAAATTCCAACATTACTCTTGAAGATTGATCAATTAAGTTTATTTGAATATTGAAAAATGCCTCAACAATTCTCTTATTATGGAATATGGGAGTATAAATTACCCACGTTCTTCATATACTTTACCCACATTCTTCTTCATCAATGTTATCAAATTGAATAGTCATAGTATCCAAGTGCAAAATTCTATACATTTTCGATGAATGATAGCTAATCTAAAGATTAGTAATATTAATCCTATTAAATGCTAAATAATCGATATAGAAAACAATTACTCCCCCATTCCTTTTTATATGCTTCCTTCGTTTTTCGTGAGTCAATTTGACTAAGTTTCAAAGCTAAATTAGATTAGATTAATTTAACTTTTTAAAATTAAAATTTATATATTCAAAAACTATATGACAAGTACTATAAATTGCAATTTTTCTTTTTTCAATTTGATTAAGAAATGCATCTTAAAATTTTGGTCAAAATTTGTAACGTTTGACTCTAAAAAAGAAAAGGGAGCATATAAAAAGGAACAGAAGGAATACTATGAAATAGTAACTTACAACAATTTATGGCCTTTGTAGGTGTTACCAAACTCTTTGGTTCCCTTCATTTATCAATTAGCACTAATGATCAACTTTTATCAAATTAGTTCAGCTCATTAAGCAATCTTATATAAATGGACATCAAGAATCTACCTAGCCCTCACCATGGGATGAAACAAACTCAACAGGTATGTAACAATTTGCCTTCAGTTGGTCTGTTCTATTTTTCCCTCAAATCAGTAAGTAATACCTTAAATCTTTTGCTAATTCTACAAAAGAATAAATGCAATCATATTTTCTATGATATGTCCAATTGTTCCATGTGCAACAAAGAATCTCGAATTGTAGAATTTTCTATTGCGAAAAATAAAAGACCCAAAACTCTAAGAAGTCTGCATTCATCATTAAAGGAAGAACATTGGCAGGAGAAGCTCCAAATTCAGTTTTCATAAATTTATATGTTAGGAGAAGCTCGAAATTCATTTTTCATAACTTTATATGTAATATTCTGTTATGAATAAAAAGGGATATTTTGTTGTTACTTTGTAATATTTTTTTACATTTATGCACCGTAATTTCTAAATGTTGATGGAATTGTTCAAATGTTAAACAACTTTTAATTTTAATATTAGGCTAGAAATATTTTTCTGTTGAATACGTGCTACATCTACACTATTTTCTGTTTTCAAAGTTTCCACTTCTAAATTTATATGTGAAACCAAGTTAATTTCTTAACATATAGGAGAAACTATTTTCAGATTTCACTCACCTATATTTGAAATAGCTAACATTTTAAAATTACATTTAAAATACAAATCTTAATTTTATTGTTCAACTTTTGCAGGTTCAAAGAATATCTAATCATAGAAAATTCAACAAAGTTGTCATTCAAAGGCTGATTGTTCTTGTATATCAACTTGAATTTTCATAGCGAACAGCCTGATACTCATTATACTGCGGTTTTAACATGACTCAAAGCATATGTAGTTCTTATTTGGGACTCATGTGCATTTGCCTTTCGGCCTGATCTTAGGTCCTGACTCACCCTCCGCGGAAGAACCTTGCGGAGGAACCCTTTAGATTTTTGGGGCATTAGATTATCACCAATGTTTGCATTACTCAAGTCGATATTCTCGCTTCTGCTTTGTCCACCACCACTCGCGCGGAGGCTTCTCTCTAAGGTGGAATGCTCCCCTACCAATGTTACTTTTACATCCCATGGCTTCGGCAGATCGGTTAGCCCCATTCATCTTCGGCGTAAGAGCGCTCAATTAGTGAGCTATTACGCACTCTTTCAAAGGTGACTTCTTCTAGGCAAACCTCCTGGCTGTCTCTGCACCCTACCTTCTTTATCACCGAGCGGTCATTTAGCTGCCTTAGCTGGTGATCTAGGTTGTTTCCCGCTCGACAATGAAACTTATTCCCCATCGTCTCACTAGCCGACCTTGACCCATGTAATTTTGAGGTCATAGCTAGTGTTCAAAGTTTGCCTCAATTTGGTACCGCTCTCACGACCAGCACCAAAATAGTGCTTTACCCCTAGATATCCAATCAACTGCTGCACCTCAACTCATTTTGGGGAAAGCTAGCTGGCTCTGGGTTTGAGTGACATTTCACCCCTAACCACAACTTATCTGTTGATTCTTCAACATCAGTCGGTTTGGAACTCCACTTAGTTTCACCCAAGCTTCATCCTGGTCATGGATAGATCACCCAGGTTTGAGTCCATAAGCTGTGAAAATTGTCCTATGAAGACTTCCTTTCGCTACAGCTCCGGTGGGTTCCCTTAACCAAGCCACTGCCTATGAGTCGCTGACTCATTCTTTAACAGGCATGCAGTTAGACCCCTGGGTCCTCCGCCTACTTGGGAGCTTACGGTTTCATGTTCTATTTCACTCCCCCATGGGGGTTCTTTTCACCCTTCCCTCAAGGTACTACTTTTCTATCGGTCACCCAGGAGTATTTAGCCTTGCAAGGTGGTCCTTGTTGATTCACACGGGATTACATGTGCCCCATGTTACTCGGGTCAGGGCGTCAATGATATTCAATAACATAAATTGAACGTCATTTGGAACTTGGAAGTTTAGTGGTACTTTAATGGTCACACATGTATTCAAAGCATTTATATTATACAAATTAATTATTTTAAATTAATACATTGTATATCGCTATACTAACTTCTACAATTCCTATAGTTTATCTTTTCATTTTCTTAACTTGGCTTTTCAAATTCTAAGATTTTTAAATCAGTAACCTCTTTGTTAATACAAAGACACATAGAATTTGAATAGTTCATTAATTAATTAAATGTAGGTTAATTTAATTGAATTAATACTCCCTCCGTTCACTTTTACTTGTCACTAATTTTCTAATTCGATTTTCTTTTTTACTTGTCATTTTTGACTTATCAAGAAAGACAACTTTTATTTTCCTATTTTACCCTTAGCATTAATTGTTTTTTCTCCAAATTAATTTCAAGACACAATAGTAAACTTCATTTAATAGGGGTACTATGGTAAAATAGCTACTTCGTTAATTGTTTTTCTCAATGGGTGTGCAGGTCAAATTGTGACAAGTAAAAGCGAACGGACGAATTACACATGTTAAAAGGAATTCCAAAGACCATTAAAAAAAATACTATATAAGGGTAACAAATGGTGTTCACTTCCCTGAAGGTTGTAATGTTGTTGAGCAGTTTTTTTTTAAAAATAAATTGGTCGTCCTTTTCGGGTTTTTTTTCTCCCTCCTTAATTTTAACTTAAAGAAAAATTTGCATGAACTAAAGAAAGCAGGAGACGGTGAAGTATGTAGAGTTAATAGATGTTGGAATTGTATATACCAAAATGATATATGAAGATCACTATCTCCATTTGTAGCACTATTCAAAAGGAGAAGGATCGTTTCTGTCACGACCCAATATTTGGGTCATGATGACGCCTATCGCAACCCACCAATAGGCAAGCCAAACCCTAGTCCGGAGCAACAAGCGACGGGCTAACGGGCGGAATCTCATAAAATAGAGAAGAAGTGGAAGTAAATGTAATGTGCTGCCAAGAATATGTTTACGTCGCCATCAATTGAGAAATGAGTACAAGGTTATCACAGTGGTACCATAGAATGAGATTGATACAATATTCATACAATGGTTAACAACTTACAGAATAGTACAAATGTTTAAAAGAATGAATTCTTAATCAAAGTGGATAAAACTTCACATAGAATAATTAATTTGGCATTTCAATGTGTCAAATTTTAAAGTTGATGATAACACCTATGGAACATTTGCTGTCCACTCCCTCCACTCCCACGTGGAAGTGGAGGTGACACTTCAAAATATTTTCATCACATTACGTATGTATTCGGGTATTGCGTAGGTTCGTGGTAAAATAAATACAATATTTTGAATATACCATAATTAATAGAAAATTATTTCGAATAAAACCTCCATAAAATAATAATATTATTTTAACATATTTAAATTCACTATCTCCGCTTAAATTATTAATAGGTTATAAAACTATTATAAATATAGATATATCATAACTAAAGAATTGTATAAATTTCAAAAACATTTTCGAAAGGTCATTAACTATGTCATTTTACCAAATTCAAATTTAATTTAATATTTTACAATGTGCTCGGTCTAGATAATATTCTCAAACGAACTGCCTGGGAACCGAACTGTCAGTCCCAGCAAGTCATAAATAACTTGGGGCAGTTATAGAAAAGCTCTAAACGCTGATAACACACGAAAACGAGGGAAATAATCGGGAAGGTCATTAAACATGCTAAGACTGAGAAGGAAGAGGACAATGTATATAAAGTCCAGAACCCCTCCCAAGACCTGGTGGGGTCAGTACATGAGCCACTACTAATATACCCAAAATACAAGACAGAAACCAAACATGTATAATAAGTACAATAGTCTTGAGAGCAAAAGACCATACAGTAGAGGATGGAGTAGGATCTGCCTCGGACGTCAGTAAGCTCACCCTGCTCCGGAATCAGTGCTGAGAAAAGAGTCACGTCAAAACCGTCGACTGGTGCCTGGATCTGCATCGGGGAAAAAGATGCAGAAGTGCAGTATGAGTACCAGGGCAACGGGTACTCAGTAGGCATCATCGGCCGACTGAGCTTAATATAATATAAGCAAACTAAAGTGCATGGGGCATGCTAAGTCCGGGGTACAAGTAATAGATACACAAGTAACGGCCGAGGCGTATAGATATGCTCAGGAAAATATAAGTGCGATACATAATAACGAGTAAATAAATGCGTAAGTAAACACACAAGTCAAACATAACCTATCTGGGCCCCCATAAGCCCGATAGGCACACGGAAGAAAACAATAACCCAGTCTGGCCCCCATAAACCAGCGGGACACACAAGAAAAGTAAATGCATAGTCACCAGTGTCTCGAGGCTGTATCAGTATCCAGTAACCACAATAACCAACAGGAGTGCACCAGGCTTGAACCGGCACCAATGGGTAATAACAAGAGGCCAGACGCCGGAGTCGAACCGAAAGCAGTGGGTAATAACAAGAGGCCACATATATATCATATCTTCTGGACTCGAACCGAAACTCATAGAACAACAACATCATAATCACGTTACCCAGTACCAAAACTCTCCAATCATATCATAACCAGATGCCGGACTCGAACCGGAACTCATAATAATCAGTGGCCGAACTCGAACCGGAACTCATAGTGTACCACAATCCGGGGCCGGACTCGAACCGGAACACCCAATAGTCAATAACCAAAATCATCATGCCTGAATCAGTAGCCGGACTTGAACCGAAACTTATCATAGCCAGTAACC
This sequence comes from Capsicum rhomboideum, assembly GCA_031232105.1. Lineage (NCBI taxonomy): Eukaryota > Viridiplantae > Streptophyta > Magnoliopsida > Solanales > Solanaceae > Capsicum > Capsicum rhomboideum. The sequence continues at coordinate 121,868,211 of CP124711.1, forward strand.
AGAACAGAATCAAAGGTCATATCATATCAAATAAACGGGGAACGCCCTAGTGCCAAGTCAATACTATTATATAGGTACAGAAGCTAACTCTACAACATGCTACAAGTCAATCTCGGGGTCCTTCTAGGTCAACTACCTACTATAAAAATATGTATATAAAAGTCTGGGTATACATTACAAGTCATGGAAAGGCGGTTCAGCGTTCTAAGTCAAACTAGCCGACCCCAATCAAATACGGTGCTATCAGGGACGAACAAAGCTAGACAGGCCAACCGGGTATAATCGGGGTGACTTAATCCCGTCATAATCCTAATAGTCATATAGGTCTTATCTAAGCCCAAAGATGTCAAAGTTTCGACAAGTCGACAAAAAGGGTAACGGGGCCCGCTACTGGGTCCCGAAAACCAGGTCTGGTTATACTTGTCTAAGTCTGGGCTAAGTCTGTCTAAGCCTGGACTAAGGTCCAACAATAACATTCCCAGACTAGTAACAACAATAACAATACTATCCGACCCCAAATAGGTCATCTGTAGGGTACCACGAGGATAACGGGCCTGGAATATATCCGAATAGCCTTATCCGGCCTAGAAGGCCTAAATCACAGCAAACCACCACCACCAAGTCTATAATACCAGCCCACAATACCAGCACAATAGCATACATATATCACAAATAAACCCAGTCTAAGTGTAAAGGAAGGTAAACCTAGCCTACCTGGACGCCGCCGAACGCCTGCTAAAGCCAGCTAAATAGGAGCCTTCCCCTTTCGAGAGGCCTCTGACTGTTGCCAAGCTACCAGAATAATAAACTACATGTCAAAACATGACTATTGATACCCATATTGCATTAGTTCAAAAAAATGTCTAAACCGTCCCTGTGGGGCCCGCTTGCGGAATCACGAAACTGAAACCGTCACAGCGTCCCAAACAACTCCATGGCCAATAGTCACAACTAGCACTATTCAATTTGAGCTCAAAATGTAGCTCAAACATCAATATCAATCCCAAAATATACTATCGCAGACAAAAACTATCGTAAAAATAAGAAAACTTACCGAAGTAAAGACGATTACACGTCCACCAACACTTTCCTACTAGAACCCGAGCTTGAATAACTTGATTTAGATAATTGAGTATCTTTCGGGATACAAATAGACCATCAAAAATATATTTTTTCCCACAATATGCTCTCAGATGTACAAGTATATACTATGTAATGTGCTGCCAAGAATATGTTTACGTCGCCATCAATTGAGAAATGAGTACAAGGTTATCACAGTGGTACCATAGAATGAGATTGATACAATATTCATACAATGGTTAACAACTTACAGAATAGTACAAATGTTTAAAAGAATGAATTCTTAATCAAAGTGGATAAAACTTCACATAGAATAATTAATTTGGCATTTCAATGTGTCAAATTTTAAAGTTGATGATAACACCTATGGAACATTTGCTGTCCACTCCCTCCACTCCCACGTGGAAGTGGAGGTGACACTTCAAAAATATTTTCATCACATTACGTATGTATTCGGGTATTGCGTAGGTTCGTGGTAAAATAAATACAATATTTTGAATATACCATAATTAATAGAAAATTATTTCGAATAAAACCTCCATAAAATAATAATATTATTTTAACATATTTAAATTCACTATCTCCGCTTAAATTATTAATAGGTTATAAAACTATTATAAAATAGTATAGATATATCATAACTAAAGAATTGTATAAATTTCAAAAACATTTTCGAAAGGTCATTAACTATGTCATTTTACCAAATTCAAATTTAATTTAATATTTTACAATGTGCTCGGTCTAGATAATATTCTCAAACGAACTGCCTGGGAACCGAACTGTCAGTCCCAGCAAGTCATAAATAACTTGGGGCAGTTATAGAAAAGCTCTAAACGCTGACAACACACGAAAACGAGGGAAATAATCGGGAAGGTCATTACAATATCCACTACTAAAAGGACTTTCGTCCGCGAAAGTCAAGAAGAAGCACATACCTGAAGACGTGAACAAGTAGGGATACTGGGCTCGCATATCACGTTCAAGCTCCCAAGTAGCCTCTTCAACCGGACGGTGACGCCACTGTACCTTAACCACTGGAATGTCCCGGGAGCGTAACCGTCTGACATCTCTAGCTAAAATAGACACAGGCTCCTCCACAAATGTTAGTTTCTTGTCTAACTGAACCGAGTCCCACTGAAGCACATGCGAATCATTTGGAATATATTGTCGTAGCATAGAAACATGAAATACCGGGTGGATAGCTGAAAATGCCGGAGGTAAAGCTAACACATAAGCCACCTCTTCTGCTGTCCGCAAAATCTCAAAGGGTCCAATATATCTGGGGCTAAGCTTACCCTTCCTACCAAATCGCATTACGCCCTTCATGGGCGATACTCGTAAGAAGACCCTATCACCCACCCTGAATTTCAATGGACGACGTCTATGGTCAGCATAACTCCTCTGTCTACTCTGAGCTGTCCGCAGCCTGTCCTGAATTACTCGAACTCGGTCCAAAGATTCTCGGAGTACATCTGTGCCACGAGGACTGACTTCTGAAGTCTCGAACCATCCAACTGGAGACCGACACCGTCTACCATACAAAGCCTCAAACGGAGCCATTTGAATGCTGGAGTGGAATCTATTATTATACGCGAACTCCGCTAAAGGCAAGAATTGGTCCCATTGGCCCCCAAAGTCAAGTACACAAGCGCGAAGCATATCCTCTAATACCTGAATAGTACGCTCTGATTGCCCGTTGGTTTGAGGATGAAATGCAGTGCTGAGGTCCACCTGGGTACCCAACTCTTCCTGGAAAGTCTGCCAGAAACTGGAGGTAAACTGAGACCCTCGGTCTGAGATAATGGATATTGGCACTCCATGTAGGTGGACCACCTCCTGAATATATACACGAGCTAATCTCTCAGCACTATAGGAAACTCGAACAGGGATAAAGTGTGCAGACTTAGTCAACCGATCTACAATAACCCAAATACTATCAAAACCACGAAAGGTGCAAGGCAATCCAACAATGAAATCCATAGTGACCCGCTCCCATTTCCACTCGGGAATGGGCAATTGCTGAAGCATCCCACCAGGTCTCTGGTGCTCGGCCTTCACCTGCTGACAACAAAGACATCGCGCTACAAACCCTGCTATATCTCTGCGCATATTGCTCCACCAATAGTGTTGTCTCAGATCCCGATACATCTTAGCTGTCCCGGGGTGAATAGAATATCTAGAACTGTGAGCCTCACGCAAAATCAACCGAATTAAATCTTCAACCCTCGGAACACAAATACGACTGTCAAACCTCAGAACACCATCAGAACCCAAGGTAGCTTTCTCAGACTCAACCCTCAATACCTGATCTCGAATTCTACGGAGACGGCTATCCTCAAATTGACGACTCTGAATCTGCTCCAGCAAAGTAGATCTCGCACCAACACAAGCGATAACCCTTCCGGGGTCAGAAATATCCAAACGCACCATCGAGTTAGATAAGGACTGAATGTCCAAAGCCAACGGTCGCTGAGAGACAGGAATGAAGGCTAAGCTACCCATACTCACTGTCTTCCGACTCAAGGCATCCGCTACCACATTCGCCTTGCCCGGATGATAGAGAATAGAGAATCATAGTCTTTTAGCAACTCAATCCACCTACGCTGCCTCGAATTAAGATCCCTCTGAGTCATAATATGCTGAAGACTGCGGTGGTCTGTAAAGATTTCACAATGAACACCGTAGAGATAATGCCTCCAAATCCGCAGTGCAAATACTACCGCTGCTAATTCTAAGTCATGAGTGGGATAATTACGTTCGTGCACCTTCAGCTGCCTCGATGCATAAGCAATAACACGACCCTGCTGCATCAGAACACATCCCAAACCAATACCAGACGCATCACAATACACGGTAAAACCCTCGCCCTCAACTGGAAGAGTCAACACAGGGGCAGAAGTAAGTCGATCCTTGAGCTTAAGAAAGCTTGCCTCACAATCCTCAGACCACTGAAATGGAACCTCTTTCCTGGTCAGTCTGGTCATAGGAGATGCAATAGACGAAAAGCCCTCAACAAACCGTCAGTAATATCCTGCCAACCCAACAAAACTGCGTACCTCAGTAGGCGACGTGGGCCTAGCCCAACCTCGAATAGCCTCAATCTTTGCTGGATCTACCATGATACCGTGTCTGGATACAACGTGCCCCAAGAAAGCTACAGACTCAAGCCAGAACTCACACTTTGAGAACTTGGCATAAAGCCGATGATCTCTCAAAGTGTGGAGCACAATCCTCAAATGCTGCTCGTGCTCCTCGCTGCTCTTTGAATAAACCAAGATGTCATCAATAAACACAATCACAAAAGAGTCTAAGTATGGCCTGAATACACGATTCATCAAATCCATGAAAGCTGCTGGGGCATTAGTCAACCCAAAAGACATTACCAGGAACTCATAATGGCCGTACCGAGTCCTGAAGGCTATCTTTGGGATGTCCTCAGCCCTAACTCTCAACTGATGGTATCCAGATCTCAAATCTATTTTTGAGAATACCGCTGCACCCTGAAGTTGATCAAACAAATCATCGATACGAGGCATAGGATACTTATTCTTCACAGTTACCTTATTCAACTGCCTGTAATCAATACACATGCGCATAGATCCATCCTTCTTCTTTACAAACAGAACTGGAGCACCCCACGGAGACACACTTGGCCTGATAAAACCCTTCCCCAAAAGATCCTCAAGCTGACTACTCAACTCTCTCAACTCAGCAGGAGCCATACGATAAGGAGCCATAGAAATAGGTCGAGTGCCCGGCTCAAGGTCGATAATGAACTCTATATCACGCTCAGGAGGAAGGCCAGGTAGGTCAGTCGGGAATACATCAGAAAACTCATGAACAATCGGGACGGAGTCAAGTGACGGACTCTCAATGCTAGCATCGCGAACATAAGCACGGAATGAATCACATCCCCTCGACATCAATCTACGAGCACGAACATATGAAATAATCCCTGTCGGTGTGCGGCTAACAGAACCCTTCCACACCACCGGGGGTACACCAGGCATGGCTAAGGTAACAGTCTTGGTAAAGCAATCCAAGACTGCATGATGAAAAGACAACCAGTCCATGCCCAGAATCACATCAAAGTCTACCATGGCCAATACAATAAAATCAACCTGAGTCTCAAACTCCTGAATAGTCACCAGACAAGATCTATATACCCGATCCACTACTAAGGAATCACCAACGGGGGTAGATACACGTAAGGGCATAGATAATAACTCAGAACACAAACCCAACCGTGGTGCATAATAAGTAGATACATAAGAAAATGTGGATCCAGGATCAAATAATGCAGAGGCTGGCTGATGGCATACGGAAATCGTACCTGTAATCACTACATTCGAAGCCTCAGCCTCCGGTCTAGCCGGCACGGCATACAACTGACGCTGGCTACTACTAGTCTGAGCACCGCCCTGACCACCAGTCCGACCTCCCTGCGCTCTACCTCGAGAACCCTGGGGACCACCCCGATGACCCTGTGCACCACCTCTACCTGCTGGAGGTATAGATCTGAGGGGCTGTGCTGTCTGAACTGAAGGCTCAATCGCCATGTGCTGAGGACACTCACGCGCAAAATGACCGACAACCCCACAAGTGTAGCATGCTCCTGGCTCCCTGCTCGGCCTAGAAGGTCCGGCTGAGCTGGTATGACCACCTCTAGTCGATGAACTGGACTGACCACGTCCTTGAGGCTGGCTAACAGAACCACTATAGGTGGGCTGACCCCTATCAGATATTTGCAAAGCTGACTGTACGGGCCTACTGGGCTGACCCTGTCGCTGAAAAGACTGCTGCTGCTGCTGAGGGTACCTACCCTAAAACTGGAACCCACGACCTCTGAACTGTGAACCACTATGGCTCCCACTGAAACTACCCTGAACACGAGGTCTCTTATCGCTGCCCCCTTGGGCCTCGCGATCCATCTCCTCAATAGAGTATACATGCTCGGTAATCTCTGCGAATGACTTCCCTGAAGTCACTAAACTCTGGGTAGCACTGCGGAGTGGCAATCTCAGTCCCCTGACAAAACATCTAACTCTCTCATACTCATCAGGCAAAATAGAAGTAGCATGCCTAGCAAGATCATGAAACCTCGCCTCATACTCGGCGACAGATAACGAACCTTGAGTCAATCTGGAGAACTCATCCCTAAGTCACTCCCGCATAGTACGGGGCATATACTTTCCCAAGAAGATCTCAAAGAACTGGGTCCAGGTAATCGACGGAGATCCTGCTGGCCTGGAGTCAAGATATCCCCTCCACCATCTCCTCGCTGCAGTATCAAACTGATATGCCACGAAATCAACACCACGAGACTGTACCAATCCCAAATTTCGCAATCTATCCTCGCAGCTGGACAAGAACTCATATGCATCCTCACCCGGAGTACCAGCAAATCTCAGTGGAGTCAACCTCAAGAAACGCCCCAACATCTTCTGCTCATCGACAGACATAGTAAGTTGATCTATAACTGGCTGTGGAGCTACCGGTGCTGGCGGAATCTCAACTCTGGGTGCTGCAGCTGCAGGCTGCGCCCCAACACCAACTCCCTGTACTGTTGGTTGGGCTCCCACGGCTGACGGACCTCCAACAATCCCCAACAACTGAAGTAATGTACCTCGGAGCAAAGAAGCATCTATAAATCCAGGTGGAGCCTGGGCTACTCCCTAGCCCACCGGCTGCTGCGGAGGCGGAACATCTGGAGCTATAACGGGATCGGGTAACTGATCCCTAGCAGGATCTCGGCCTGGGGCTGCTGCTCTGCCCTGCCCCCGACCTCTAGGTCGACTTTGGCCCCTAACAGGAGCCCTCGCTGTAGGCTCGGGGTCCAAACCCTCGGGTCTCGCACCCTGCGTCCTAACCATCTGCATAAAGAGTGAACAAAATGAAAATCAGAAACCAACATAGACTCAACGCACGGACATGAGGCAAGAAAATAAGAGACTCCCCTAAGAATGCTCTGTAGCCTCCCGAAGATAGGATACAGGCGTCCCCGCACCGATCCACAGGACTCTACTAAACATTGGCCCATGTACCGACACTACCTAGACAACCTAGGCTCTGATACCAAGCTGTTACGACCCAATATTTGGGTCATGATGGCGCCTATCGCAACCCACCAATAGGCAAGCCAAACCCTAGTCCGGAGCAACAAGCGACGGGCTAACGGGCGGAATCTCATAAAACAGAGAAGAAGTGGAAGTAACCATATTTATAAACATGCTAAGACTGAGAAGGAAGAGGACAATGTATATAAAGTCCAGAACCTCTCCCAAGACCTGGTGGGGTCAGTACATGAGCCACTACTAACATACCCAAAATACAAGACAGAAACCAAACATGTATAATAAGTACAATAGTCTTGAGAGCAAAAGACTATACAGTAGAGGATGGAGTAGGATCTGCCTCGGACGTCAGTAAGCTCACCCTGCTCCGGAATCAGTGCTGAGAAAAGAGTCACGTCAAAACCGTCGACTGGTGCCTGGATCTACATCGGGGAAAAAGATGCAGAAGTGCAGTATGAGTACCAGGGCAACGGGTACTCAGTAGGCATCATCGGCCGACTGAGCTTAATATAATATAAGCAAACTAAAGTGCATGGGGCATGCTAAGTCCGGGGTACAAGTAATAGATACACAAGTAACGGCCGAGGCGTATAGATATGCTCAGGAAAATATAAGTGCGATACATAATAACGAGTAAATAAATGCGTAAGTAAACACACAAGTCAAACATAACCTATCTGGGCCCCCATAAGCCCGATAGGCACACGGAAGAAAACAATAACCCAGTCTGGCCCCCATAAACCAGCGGGACACACAAGAAAAGTAAATGCATAGTCACCAGTGTCTCGAGGCTGTATCAGTATCCAGTAACCACAATAACCAACAGGAGTGCACCAGGCTTGAACCGGCACCAATGGGTAATAACAAGAGGCCAGACGCCGGAGTCGAACCGAAAGCAGTGGGTAATAACAAGAGGCCACATATATATCATATCTGCCGGACTCAAACCGGAACTCATAGAACAACAACATCATAATCACGTTACCCAGTACCAAAACTCTCCAATCATATCATAACCAGATGCCGGACTCGAACCGGAACTCATAATAATCAGTGGCCGAACTCGAACCGGAACTCATAGTGTACCACAATCCGGGGCCGGACTCGAACCGGAACACCCAATAGTCAATAACCAAAATCATCATGCCTGAATCAGTAGCCGGACTTGAACCGGAACTTATCATAGCCAGTAACCAGAACAGAATCAAAGGTCATATCATATCAAATAAACGGGGAACGCCCTAGTGCCAAGTCAATACTATTATATAGGTACAGAAGCTAACTCTACAACATGCTACAAGTCAATCTCGGGGTCCTTCTAGGTCAACTACCTACTATAAAAATATGTATATAAAAGTCTGGGTATACATTACAAGTCATGGAAAGGCGGTTCAGCGTTCTAAGTCAAACTAGCCGACCCCAATCAAATACGGTGCTATCAGGGACGAACAAAGCTAGACAGGCCAACCGGGTATAATCGGGGTGACTTAATCCCGTCATAATCCTAATAGTCATATAGGTCTTATCTAAGCCCAAAGATGTCAAAGTTTCGACAAGTCGACAAAAAGGGTAACGGGGCCCGCTACTGGGTCTCGAAAACCAGGTCTGGTTATACTTGTCTAAGTCTGGGCTAAGTCTGTCTAAGCCTGGACTAAGGTCCAACAATAACATTCCCAGACTAGCAACAACAACAACAATACTATCCGACCCCAAATAGGTCATCTGTGGGGTATCACGAGGATAACGGGCCTGGAATATATCCGAATAGCCTTATCCGGCCTAGAAGGCCTAAATCACAGCAAACCACCACCACCAAGTCTATAATACCAGCCCACAATACCATCACAATAGCATACATATATCACACATAAGCCCAGTCTAAGTGTAAAGGAAGGTAAACCTAGACTACCTGGACGCCGCCGAACGCCTGCTAAAGCCAGCTAAATAGGAGCCTTCCCCTTTCGAGAGGCCTCTGACTGTTGCCAAGCTACCAGAATAATAAACTACATGTCAAAACATGACTATTGATACCCATATTGCATTAGTTCAAAAAAATGTCTAAACCGTCCCTGTGGGGCCCGCTTGCGGAATCACGAAACTGAAACCGTCACAGCGTCCCAAACAACTCCATGGCCAATAGTCACAACTAGCACTATTCAATTTGAGCTCAAAATGTAGCTCAAACATCAATATCAATCCCAAAATATACTATCGCAGACAAAAACTATCGTAAAAATAAGAAAACTTACCGAAGTAAAGACGATTACACGTCCACCAACACTTTCCTACTAGAACCCGAGCTTGAATAACTTGATTTAGATAATTGAGTATCTTTCGGGATACAAATAGACCATCAAAAATATATTTTTTCCCACAATATGCTCTCAGATGTACAAGTATATACTATGTAATGTGCTGCCAAGAATATGTTTACGTCGCCATCAATTGAGAAATGAGTACAAGGTTATCACAGTGGTACCATAGAATGAGATTGATACAATATTCATACAATGGTTAACAACTTACAGAATAGTACAAATGTTTAAAAGAATGAATTCTTAATCAAAGTGGATAAAACTTCACATAGAATAATTAATTTGGCATTTTAATGTGTCAAATTTTAAAGTTGATGATAACACCTATGGAACATTTGCTGTCCACTCCCTCCACTCCCACGTGGAAGTGGAGGTGACACTTCAAAATATTTTCATCACATTACGTATGTATTCTGGTATTGCGTAGGTTCGTGGTAAAATAAATACAATATTTTGAATATACCATAATTAATAGAAAATTATTTCGAATAAAACCTCCATAAAATAATAATATTATTTTAACATATTTAAATTCACTATCTCCGCTTAAATTATTAATAGGTTATAAAACTATTATAAAATAGTATAGATATATCATAACTAAAGAATTGTATAAATTTCAAAAACATTTTCGAAAGGTCATTAACTATGTCATTTTATCAAATTCAAATTTAATTTAATATTTTACAATGTGCTCGATCTAGATAATATTCTCAAACGAACTGCCTGGGAACCGAACTGTCAGTCCCAGCAAGTCATAAATAACTTGGGGCAGTTATAGAAAAGCTCTAAACGCTGACAACACACGAAAACGAGGGAAATAATCGGGAAGGTCATTACAGTTTCTTTGGAAGGTTGATTTTAGAATTTTCATTAATTGATTCAGTTTTATAGTATATTGTGATTACAATTTTTATAGATGAAAAGACAACATATATGATTCAACATGTAACTATTTATGGCTAAAGATGTGATATTATTTGTATATTTGAATGGAGTATAAAATGATATCTTGATGTATATTATTGTAAAAGTGGGAACTACAAAAGTTAAAAATTTACATGTCTAACATTTATCTTGATTTATTATTTATTGTTGATATAATAGTTGGATAACACATATTGTATGCCTTCATTGATTCATGTGGTCGATATTGAAGAATTTATTTCGTCTTTTTTTGTACTATGTAAATTTCTTCACACGTGACTTCTACTATTATGTTTAAAGCATGAGTTGATGTTTTATATTTTTGATGGTTTGAGTTCTTTTTCAGGGTGGATAGATGATTTCCATATTTTGAATTTACTAATTCATTCTACAGAAGAATTAGGAGTGTCCGTCATGTATAAATGTCTCAAATTTTAAATAGAAGAATTTCTTTTACTTTGATACAATAATTGAATAAAAATTATTTTAGTTGCCAAGAAAATATAGGCAGATTTACTATTTATTTTTTCTAATCAATATACATAGATTATATATTGAATATACATGATCATACATATATTATACATGAACTATTTAGTTATCAGCAATTTTTAGTTTAATCAATTTGGGTAAACAACTTTTATATTTATTCTTCAAAAATTATATTCTAAGAAGTTGCAAACTTTTTTTTTTTTTTTTAAGTTTCCAAAACTATGTCTTTTTAAAATACTATTAATCTAGGAAATGTGCGCAACACGCGTACCCAGAAACTATTGTGTGTGTATATATATATATATAGACATCCAGACACACCCACACAATAGATCTGCTTACATATATATGAGGCCATTTAGCTGAATTTTTTTTTGGGTGGACGCTATATTTACGTAAGAAGCCCTTAATATAATTGAATTAATTGTTTAAGCCAATAAATATGGATTTAGTTAATGATCCAATTTTGTTTTGCTAGTCCATTGATTTGGACTACAAATGATGAACCCACTTTGTTAAGCCCAATATATTATCTTATTCTAGAGGCCAATTAGGTGTCACATGTCAAATGTCATGGCATATCAAGTCAAATGAATGAGACAATAGAATCAAGTCAAATGAAGGACCCTATAGAATCATGCCACATGTCAAAATGACATAACATATGTCAAGTCAAATCAAAGACCAATAAAAATACGTCATATGTACAAGTGACATGTTCTGACTAATTAAATAATGTCATATCATTTCAAATCGGTAGAAAGGTATTTGCCTTTATTAATACTCCTCCACCCTACAACTATAAATAGAATTCTCATAATTCTATTTAGGAAAAAGGCTCAAATATGCCATCGAACTATTAGAAATGGCTAATCTATGTCATCTGTTATAAGTTTGGCTCATTTATGTCACTGCCATTGAAAGTTTGGCTCATCTATGCCACTGCCATTACAGAAAAGTTCATTCGTGTCATTATTTTGTAACGATGATTTTTGCAAAACCATTTTTATCATGTGGCCTCTTATTAGAGGTCCACATTACCAGATCCAAATCAACCAATATTACGTAAAATAAAAAATTAAAAATCGATCCTATTAAAATAAAATTTGATCCACACAGTTAGAATAAAAATTGAACTTATTAAAAATAAAAATTGGACTAATTAAAAATAAAAATCAAACTCATTAATTGTGTCAGGTTTTATTTTAACGAGTATTATTAATTTATTTTGATTTAAGTAATATTGGTTGATTTTGGATTTGGTGACGTGAGCTTCTAATAAGAGTTTATGTGACAAAAATAGTTTTACAAAATCACCGTTGCAAAACAATGACACAAATGAACTTTTCTGTAACGGCAGTGGCATAGATGAACCAAACTTTTAATGGCGATGGCATAGATGATCCAAACTTATAACGGATGGCATAGATGAGCCATTTTCAATAGTTCTATGACATATTTAAGCCTTTTCTCTTCTATTTATTTCAAATTGGTCGAAAAATGTTCCTCATCATTCCTCACAACCATCTGAATGTGCCTTGGGAACAATCCTCATCTTCGTGTTATCCCTCACTGCGTTTCCAGTGAATTCAAGCACCTCAGTTGCAAGGTACTCAAGGACAGTAGCAAGGTAGACCGGAGCTCTGGTGCCGACACATGGAATACTTTACGACGTTGAGGAAACGGGCGATACGACTATGCAATTGGAGAGCGGCTTTGCTGTTATGAGACTGAGACATGTTTGCTGCAACAGCTGGGTTTTTCCTCTACCAGCTATTGTTCTTTTCACTACAAAACAAGAAGTTTTGCTTTTGATCGAAAGAGAAGTGAAGTAGCAGAACTTGTTATTTTTGTAGTGAAAAGAACAACGGCTGATAGAGGAAAAACCATAGGTTCCGGTGCTACTGCTGTAGAGACGTCTCAGCCCCGTGGCAGCAAAGCCGGTCTCCAATTCTCTATTAGTCGTATCGCCCGTTTCCTCAAAGCTGGAAAGTATGTCCAATTGCTCTCTGTATGTGAGTTACCACCGGTACATTTGTAATATTAGTGATGTTAATATCATCATCTAGTTATTGGTATTCGGTCATGTGTATTTCAAGGAGTAAGACCTAGGTATGTTTGTTCACCCCAAGTAATTTTTAGCAGTTATGATTGTAGCTTACAATGCTGTTGAATTTTTGTATTTAATGCCAAGGTCATAAAGGCAAGAACAATTGTGATCGAACCTTTATATCTTCTTCTGTCCCCCCCCCCCCCCCCCCGCCAAGGACTTGAGAATATTTCATTGTCGGTTTGATTCGCCCGAAATCTCCATTCTTAAGGCAGAATTTAGTTGTCTAGAATAGGTTATAATGTATTGTGATAAAGCTTAGCTTCATTTCTTTATTCTCTTCTATTACGGTGGATGATAATATTTGCGAAATGCAGTGTTTGCCATTTCTGCAAGCAGTTTTCATGGAAGGTATGCGTGCAAGTTTCCAGCTTAGAGCTATTCATGTTTAACATTTTCTTATACTTGTAATTCACGATTGCGTTTCAAAAATCAATTTAAGCCAGTATCATGAACCTTAGCATTTGAAGAAACTGCCATGAACAGAACAAAAATGGGATACAAATTATAGAAACTTCTGGTGAGAGTTGCCATTAAAATTGGGTGAGGTATTTTAAAAAAAGGATTGTCCGAGTGGGTGATTTGTTCATCTAACATGCTGACCATATATATAATAATGAATCCAAACTTAATTATACATATAGAAGCTTTTAAAATATGAAGCAGAGTTTTCTAATCTCTAATGATTCATAAGAATAAATTCTATAACCTCCAAATGATTAAATTCTTATCTCTAATGATGCATTGATTAAATTAATCTATGCAGTATTACCACCATAGAGGAATTAAGATACACTGTACTATCAAAATTATTAGCGGGAGTAATAAAGAAAAGGTTATTATCTTGTAATTCCATTCAAAACAAAAATGAAGAGACAATCTTCTTTTCATTAACTACTTTCTTTCTACTGTATTTTCATCTAAAAGAGTTATCCCTATTCAATGACTAAAACAGCCAAACAAAGTGTTGATCCCTATTCAATGATTAAAACAGCCAAACAAAGTGCTGACAGATGATTCTTTTGGAAACTTACTGTCAAGCTTCTCCTACTTTAGAAACTATGTAATATTATATGGTTGGGGGATTTGGTTGCCTGGAAATTAATTCTTTAAAATTGAAGAGACTGAATTTGAAAGATATATATATATATATATAATACAAGCAATTTGTGTTAGTATACGTAGATGACATCTTAGTATTTAGTTATAACATGAAAGAACATCTAGAACACCTACAGATTGTTTTTAATTTGTTTATAGAAAATGAAATAATAATTAGTAAGAAAAAGATGGAGCTATGCAAACCATATATTAATTTTTTAGGAATTACTATAGGTAATGGAAAAATTAGGCTACAACCTCACATAGCTAAAAAAGCTCTAGAAATGCCAGACAAATTGGAAAAGACAAAAGATTTACAAAATTTTTTAGGAATATTAAATTATGCTAGACAATTTATTAAAAATTTAGGAAAAGTAGCAGGACCCCTCTATGCTAAAACAGGAACTAAAGGACAAAAAACTTTTAATACTGAAGACATAAAGCTAGTTCAAAAATTGAAAGAAATGATAAAAGATATACCAGACCTAGCACTACCTTTAGAAACAGACTATTTAATAATAGAAACTGATGGAAGTTTTGAAGGATAGGGAGCTGTCCTCAAGGCAAAGAAAAACAAATATAGTGATAAAAAAGAAGAAAGAATATGTGCTTACCAAAGCGGTAAATATAAAGAACAAGGGAATATGAGTAGTATAGACGCAGAAATATTGACCTTAAAGATTTAAAACAAGCTATCGAACAAATAAAAACAATAATTCTTTCATGAACGATCCCTTATATACCGAAATACTTAAACAAGCAGAACAAATAGCACCAAACCCAGAGGGTTTAAGTACCCATTCACCCTAACCATTCTTTATAGTTAGCTATGTCTCTTTCTATACCCTGTAATTCCCAGCTAATATTACTTGCTATTTGATCTAAATTCGTTAGTTTTAAAGATCTTAACTTTTTTATAGATTGTTTTAAAATTTTTTGTTTCTTTGTTGAGTATACTAGTCTTATTACTTGAGTAGTGTATAAGATATTATTAGCTTGTATTTCTCTGGCAAATGGATGAGTTTTCATATACTAGTCTATCCTAATGGGCAATTGTTTAAATATTCTTTAAAATATCTTCTACCTTCTATAGTGTCTTTAAGATTTCTTTTAACTGAAAGTAGTCTAGTTTGTAGTCTATTTTGGTGTTCAATCCTTCTATGATACGTTTCTATAGATATATCCTTGTAATTTTCTTTAGTTGCGTTTTTAAAGTCTTGTAAATGTTGGATTAGTTCGTCACGTACTTGTCTTAATCGTCTTTCTTCAATATATGAGTCACGTATTTGTATATTGTAATGATTTATATAATTGCAATAATTATCATTTCTTCGCATAAAAGGAAATTATAATAGATTTTATTAGATAATCTTGGGCTTGTATATCTATTTTAACTTGTTCTATTTCTTTCTTTATATAGTTATAGTAATCTATTATTTGATTTCTCAAGTGTATTTCTATATCTAATTCTAAATATATTGTAAATCTTGTTAATACTGTTACTAACTTCTGTTCTAAAAATTGTATATAATACCAATAAAATTCAAACACTTAGATTATAGGGTTATTTCAAGGTTTATATAAATTTGTTGCTGTTATGATGTTGGAGTTGATTGATTTGAAGTGGGTTTGTTCTTATAGTTGTAAAATCCTACTCGGTACTTCCTCCTCCTTGTATCTACTTATGTATTTAGGTATAATTTTTCCTAGAATACTAAGCATATTCCCCAAATATTAAAATAAAATTTGTTTTTTTTTTGGCTTACCCTGTTCATCTCTTCTTCTTAAACTTATACTTAAGACCTATTTCTTTGATCACACCCCGGAACCGTTAATTGATTTAACTTATCCTTAGCAATACCCCTTTCATCTCTTTCTCTTAAATTTATTACTTAAGAACCGCTTCTTTAACCGCACCCTAGATAAACACTGTCCTTCAGCTCTCTTGGCTATGGCGGACTTCAACATCCTAGGTATTTACCGGTTAATCCATGGGGGTTCGTTAAGCATTTAAGAGACTAACCATATACTAAGGGTAGCTATGGATCATCCTAGGAATTTACAGATCAATCCATGAGAGGTCATTAAGCATTTAAGAAGCTAACCATATACTAAGGGTAGTTCATATAAAATCAAACTAACATTAATATCAACATACATATTCATGATATATTTATGTAATAAAAACTAATTTACAAACATATGGGGAATAATACCTCGATCTAAGAAAACCATAACCTACTTACATGGTAGAGGAGAGAGGGTTCCCTTTCGGGGGTCCCCGAGGTGCTCCTGGCAAACTTGAAAATAAACACAAGCACACACTTACTTACTCACACTCTCTTTTTTTTTTTTTTTTTTTTTTTACAATAGCTCACACTCTCAAATATTTAGTTGAATATACTGAAAGCTAATAGTAGTAATTGCTTCTTGCTCTCTGTTGTTCTATGTCTGTGTGAAAGATATGAGGGGTTTATATAGAAGAGGAAGTCAGAGACGGACTTCAAAATTTCTTTCAATATTGCAAAGGAATCTGAATAATTGAAGTTCAGTCTTTGTCTTGGCTCCCACTTTACTGTGCGTCTGTTGAAAATTCTGAAAAATTTATTGAAGTGGTTGTCACTGTCTGCTTTTCTTTTTGAAATTTGAGGCCACCTGTCTGTGCTAAATCGTCATTGCTTACGTCTTTGGCAAGGTATAAATTAGCTAATGTTACAGCTGACCCTTTAGCCAATAGTGTCTAGATTGTGCAGTGCGACTGAATCAAAACTCATGCCTGAGTCATAATCTTCATGAGGATCTTGAGCAAATTGTTCTGTTGTAGGGTCATAATCTGAGTCTGAGTTAGGAACATCTGAGTCATCTTCTTCTGGTTTTGGCTGTATGATCATGTTTTTGGTCTCTTCATTAGTCTCATTCTTAGGAGTGACATCTTGCAGAAGTCTCATTAGAGTTTGTCCAATAATACTTTCAATTGTCTTGGTACTGGTCTTATTTTTTATTTTTGTCTTTCTTGTCTTTGAGCTTGAAGCTTCTAAATTGAAACTTGCAGGTAATCTCCTTACACTTTTTGGCAAAGTGTCAGCCATTAACGGGCTTGATGTGTCTTTACCAGTTGTCGTTTGAACTGGACTAGCTGTACCGTTACCTGATACAGTAGGTCTTTCTACATTCACAGGGGAATGTACACCCATCTGATCCATTTTAAGTGGAGTTGGAGAACTCCTTTGGGTTTGAAACTCAGTCTGAGTAGCAAAATTTTGAAAAGTTTTTAAAGAAATCTGTTGTTGGTTTAATTCTATATTTCTAATATATTCCTGTAAAATCATATTTTGTCTAAGTAAAGAATCTCGTTCTTTTTCTAAAAGATCATTTTTCTGGTTTAGTCTTTTGAAACCTTTTGTCATAGAATTACAATGATCACAAAAAATTATTTTGTTAGAGTCTTTCTGAATATTATATTGAGGAAAAACTGTCTGATTTCTAAGTTCTGGGACTATAAAGAAATTAGGTCCTAAGTTACCTCTGGCATAGTCTAGTGCTTCATTAAAATTGTTAAAACCTTTGTATAATGGGTCTTTGAATCCTTTGATAGTGTCGATCACTTGTATCCATGTCTGATATATTCCTGGTGTCTTTCCCTATATGATCACATAAAACTTAAACTTATTTGTTAGATTTTTGTCTGTAAAATATTGGGCCAGGGCGTTCATCACAACTAGAAAATAGCTGACATCCCTTGGAGTCTTATTATAAGAAATCCATAAATTATCTAACAAACGCTTTTGATTTTTGTCAACCCTTGCTTCGGGCCTTGTCTTGAAACTGAAATTGCATTCTGGATAACAGATCAGATTATGTCTGCCAAAATGAATTCTCTCGATTGTCTGATTAGTGGGAGTCTGAGATGTATTTAAAGAGCTCAATGGTCTAAAGTGAGTATTGCTTAAAAGAGTCTTTAAATACTCGTCTGTAGTTGAGTCTGAGGAAGAAGCTTTAGCCTTTCCTTTGTCTGTCATGCTGCATAAAAATACTAGTTAGTAGTTTTTGAAATTAGTCTACTAATTTTATCAGCTAAAACATTTTCTTTTCCTTTAATATGTTCAAATTTAATACTATAAATAGAAGTGGCATCAATAAAATTTAGCCATCTCCGTTTACTACTGTTTTTCTCACTAATTTTTTCATGAAATTTAACTATTGCTTCACAGTCTGTTCTTATTAATACTTCTGGTTTGTTTAAGATATATATCTTAAAACTATTAAGTCCATAAATCACTGCTAATATTTCTGCATCTATACTACTCATATTCCCTTGTTCTTTATATTTACCGCTTTGGTAAACACATATTCTTTCTTCTTTTTTATCACTATATTTGTTTTTCTTTGCCTTGAGGACAGCTCCCCATCCTTCAAAACTTCCATCAGTTTCTATTATTAAATAGTTTGTTTCTAAAGGTAGTGCCAGGTCTGGTATATCTTTTATCATTTCTTTCAATTTTTGAACTAGCTTTATGTCTTCAGTATTAAAAGTTTTTTGTCCTTTAGTTCCTGTTTTAGCATAGAGGGGTCCTGATACTTTTCCTAAATTTTTATTAAATTGTCTAGCATAATTTAATATTCCTAGAAATTTTTGTAAATCTTTTGTCTTTTCCAATTTGTCTGGCATTTCTAAAGCTTTTTTAGCTATGTGAGGTTGTAGCCTAATTTTTCCATTACCTATAGTAATTCCTAAAAAATTAACATATGGTTTGCATAGCTCCATCTTTTTCTTACTAATTATTATTCCATTTTCTATAAACAAATTAAAAACAATTTGTAGGTGTTCTAGATGTTCTTTCATGTTATAACTAAATACTAAGATGTCATTTATATATACTAACACAAATTGCTTGTATGTCCCAAATATGTTATCCATTTTTCGTTGGAAAATTGGTGGAGCTGTTTTAAGTCCAAATGGCATTACTAGCCACTCAAAATGTCCTTCGGGAAAAGTGAAAGTTGTCCATGCAATACTGTCTTCATGCATCTTTATTTGCCAATATCCAGACTTGCAATCAAATTTACTAAATATTGTTCTTTCTTGGATTCTATTAATTAATTCGGTTTTGTCTGGAAGTTTGTATGCATCCGTTACAGTATTATCATTAAGTCTTTTATAATTAATAACCATTCTAGCTTTTCCTCGAACTATCTCACTATGATTTCTAACCATAAATGCTGCTGATCTATGTCTTGATTTTGATCTCCTAATAACTCCTAAGTTTAGAAGTTCTTTAATTTGTATTTCAAAGTCTTTTAAATCTTCATTAGTGGCTTGTATAGCAGCTGTTTTTACAGTGTATTCTGGATTTATAATTTCTAACTTACATTCTATTTGGTTATTCTTCCAATGTTCTAAAGGTCTTTCTCCTATGATATCTATGTCATCTAATTTTTGAATTATTTTCTGCAGATCAACTTGATTTTTAATTATTCCTATGTTATGTCTGTTAAATTTATATTTGTCTACCTGTACTTTAATTAAATTATAGTTCTTTTCTAATTCTTCATCTATATCTATCCATTCTTGTTCATCTATTATTTCTGATAATAAATTTTTATTGTAGGTACAATCTGTCCCTTTATCACAAACGATGTCTGGATTGATTTGCTTTCTTTTTGAATCTTGTATTACTTTAGTCTTTCTTTGTACATTTCTTCCAAAGAATGAGGGAGTTATTGTAATGTTTTTTGTAAAGATTACTCCATCTCTGGTAATAAAACAACCTCCATTGTTTCGAACCATAAAATCTAATCCTATTACAAAGTCTGCTTTTATATCTAAGTTTCTTGTTAACAAATATCCCAACTTATATCTAGTTTTGTAGTTTGAACATGTATTGTTAAAACTTACTATAGCGTCTTTTACATAATGTGTATAAGTGTTATGGGAGCCATCCATTTGCATGGCTTTCTGTGGTTTAGTAAACTCGTGTAAAAAATGTTTTGGTAACAAACTTTGATTTATTATACACTGTGTACATCCTGAGTCTACCAGTCCTAAGATTTCTATTTCATAGTCTTGTATTATTATTTTTGTCATTACCTTAATAGAACTTAATTTTACGTCTTTGTTACATACTAGTCCTTCAAAAGACTGGTTTAGCAATTCGGTGTCTTCACAGTCTTCTATAATAATTCCCTTTGGCTCTTGGGAAACTGCTTTCCCTTTTTCTAAATATCTTATTCTTTCTTCTAGTTCATTTATTTTTACTTCTAGATTATGTATTCTAGTTTCTGCTGCATTGTCTGCCGTAATTATGACAGTCTGTTTCTTGTCTATTGGTTGTATTTGTATTGACTGTATTGCCTGTTTTCCTATAGTCTTTTCTATACAAGATATACATCCTTCGAGGTAGCATTTGCTGCATTTAGCTCTTCTAGTTCTACTAGGGTACCAATGACAAATATAACATTGATTACTGTCTAGACCCTTATGTTTCTCAAACTCATGTAAACATTGTTCTGATTCTATGATATTTACTAGATTTAAATTTCTGACAGCAGTGTTTAGATTCTCTAATTCTACGTCTCTGTCTGAATCGAAGGAGTTTGGATTTTTATCATAGTCTATACTAACAATAGAATATATGCTTTCGGTGTCTGACATATATTCGTCTACGTTTATTAAGGTTTCATTAAAATCCTCTATTAATTGAGAATTCCTTATTCTAGTGTTATTTCTTTTAGGACAAGTATTAGCTAAATGGTCTGAACTACCACAAGTAAAGCATTCTAAAGTATTTTTATAACTTCTATTATCTTTGTATTTTCTTACATGTTTGTCTTTATTCAAATAAGGTTTTCTAGCACAAGATTTTCTTAAATAATAACTTTTTTGTCTATAATTATTTCGTTTGTATGGTTTTCTATGTTTCTTATATTTATTTTTTCTTTGGTAATTGTCATCATAACTTTGTGTAGTATAAATTGTCTTACAGAAATTTGTTTCACCTTTCTTTAATTGTTTTTGTATTTGTATGTTAGTACATTTTTCTTGTAATATGTCCATTATATGTTGTATTTTATGTCCTATTGACCATCTGGCATAAGGATTCTGTAATACACCATCTCTTTTACTCCATCTATCTTCTATTTCTCATCCCAAAGCACCGGGTAATTTATTAAACAGTTTCTTTCCTAAACCTTGGTCAAAAGCATTGCCACTTATACTTGTGTAATAAAAGTAATCTAAAAGAAAAGGTTTAATGTGATGCCAACTGCTTATGCTTAATTGTTCTAATTTTATTAATGCTTTTTGTTGTAATATTAATATTCCACTGTTTGAATCCTCTCCTGTTATTAAACTATGTATTTTATTAGTAAAATTATATGGATTAGCGCCTAAGTCTAATAATTCTTTGAATTAATTGGGAAATTCTCTTTTAAAACTTTCCCATAAACCTTTTGTAGATTCTCCTAAAAATGTTTCTAGATATTTATACATAGTTTCGGAATCTGTTTCATTATATGTCTTAATATAGTCTGCTACTACAATTCCTTTCCATAAATCAATAACCGTATTGCAATTTTGAGGGCCGTGTGCTGCTATATTAAGTATCTTACCTTTATCACCACCTTCTTGGAGAGTGATAGGTTCTTCTATTGGCATTCTTTTTCCTACTGGTCTTACACTTTCTAATTCAGTTTCTGGATTTTGTCTATATACTCTATGTCTTGGAACATTTCCCGTATTGGTTTCTACCGTATGTATTTGGCTAGTTCTTTGAAAGGGGCTTGAGCTAGTAGATGCTGATTCCATAAATTCTCTAATACTTTTATCTGTTTTTGAAACTATATCGTCTGAATTGTCAAATAGTTCTCTATATCTTATATTATCTGTTGTTAAAGTACATAACCTGAAATGGTCATCTACTTCAAAAATTTCTAATTGTCCTAACTTGCATCCACTACATTTAAAGCGTCTCGTGTTATCGTTCTTATATATTTCTCTTGCCTTTTGTATAGTTTTATCTACTTCAAATTCTTCTAATTCAATTATATTCATAAATTCTTTTCGCTCTGTTTGTTCAACTTCTTCTTCTATTTCATTTTGATTTGTCTTCTGATAGTCTATAAATCT
Source organism: Capsicum rhomboideum (assembly GCA_031232105.1). Classification (NCBI taxonomy): domain Eukaryota; kingdom Viridiplantae; phylum Streptophyta; class Magnoliopsida; order Solanales; family Solanaceae; genus Capsicum; species Capsicum rhomboideum. Next base: position 121,890,435 of record CP124711.1, read on the forward strand.
AATTGATGTTTCTCCCTTTTTATTTGTATACATTAAATGGTCTGTGGGTTTTAAAGTTTCTTGTTTATCTTTATCTTTATGTTCTAGGTTCCATTCTAAACCAGCGTAGATTTCTGAGTCTATTTTTATGGGCTTCATTAGTTTAATTCCTTTATTTCCCATTAATCCTACCACATCGTCAACTTTTAATTTAAATTTGCTACCACTATTATTAGCTAATTCTCCGAGGAATCCGACACAAACTAAGAGGTTATTTCCTCTGGTCATGTCTTCATATCCTTTAGTCTGAATACCTATCTTTATATATTTTCCAAATTCTGAAGAATTAATCATAAAGTCTGGACTACAGTAAAATATTCCTCCGTTATTAGTCATGTCTACTTCTGTTAATCCTATAAGGCATCTTTGAGAGTCTGACCATCTATCGTCATAAATAGTTATTAAAGCTTTTGTTCCTTAATTTTTTCTTGTTAATCCTTTTAATCCTATTATTATTAAACCCATGTGCATTAGGTTCATATGTCTTTTTTGAATTTCTTCTGAGGATTCTGTACTGATTAATGTAAGATTTTCTTGATTATTCCCCATTACACATATCTGTTCTTCCCTATAATGTCTATATAACAGGGCTTTTTCAGAAAATAAGCCGGCACTATATAATACTTTAGGATTTAACAAATTTAGTTTATTTTGTTGAAAAATCTGAATGTCTTTATCAACATCTATTACCTCATCTAATTGTTGTGACGTTGATGCGGTGTGTCTTCCTGAAGTCATTATGTTAGATATTATATTATTACTTAGTCTGTTTTGGGTGTAGCTATGTCATGGTCTTTCTTGGTCTTGTCTCCTACCTGATAAAAAGTCCATGGTCTTACTTTTCGTACTACTGGAGTTCTATCTGTTAGTGGAGTTACTTCTGTTCTTTTTAATTGATCTATTAATTCGTTTAAAGTGTCTTCTGGAACTGGTGGATATTTAATTTTGTTTAATTCTTCTAAATGTTGTTTTAGTATTTCTTGGTGGTTTTCTACGGTTTTTCCTTTAATTAGTCTTTCTATATTTTCATTGAGTTTTAGGAGTAATAAGATTATAGTATTATTTTGTTTAATGATTATCTGGTCTGCCTTACTTTGAGATGAATGGGTACTTAAACCCTCTGGGTTTGGTGCTATTTGTTCTGCTTGTTTAAGTATTTCGGTATATAAGGGATCGTTCATGAAAGAATTATTGTTTTTATTTGTTCGATAGCTTGTTTTAAATCTTTAAGGTCTGCGGGGAAAGTACTTTCCTTTGGTTCTTTATTAAGTTGTCTTTTTTCTATCTCTGTATATTGAATTTTTAGAAAGTCTAATTTTTCTTCTATTTGGTAAAAGATTTTTGTCTGCTTAATTTGGATATCTTTAAGAATTTCAAGTATTAAAGTATTATCTTTATGTATATTATCTCCTAATTTTAGTAATAAGTCTACTATACTATTTAATTGTGGATCTTTGTTATGTAAACTATGGTCTCCACTAGCAAAATTACACCTAATTAAAGAATTATCTTTTAATCGTTTATATTTTCTTTCCAGAATTAATTGTAAGTCTAAGTAGTCTAGTCTTTTGAGATTCATTACTTTATCTATTTTATCTATCCTAGAGCTATCCAGATTGGTTTATTTTTATACCATTCTAACCATTCTTTATAGTTAGCTATGTCTCTTTCTATACCCTGTAATTCCCAGCTAATATAACTTGCTATTTGATCTAAATTCGTTAGTTTTAAAGACCTTAACTTTTTTAAAGATTGTTTTAAAATTTTTTGTTTCTTTGTTGAGTATACTAGTCTTATTACTTGAGTAGTGTATAAGATATTATTAGCTTGTATTTCTCTGGCAAATGGATGAGTTTTCATATACTAGTCTATCCTAATGGGCAATTGTTTAAATATTCTTTAAAATATCTTCTACCTTCTATAGTGTCTTTAAGATTTCTTTTAACTGAAAGTAGTCTAGTTTGTAGTCTATTTTGGTGTTCAATCCTTCTATGATACGTTTCTATAGATATATCCTTGTAATTTTCTTTAGTTGCGTTTTTAAAGTCTTGTAAATGTTGGATTAGTTCGTCACGTACTTGTCTTAATCGTCTTTCTTCAATATATGAGTCACGTATTTGTATATTGTAATGATTTATATAATTGCAATAATTATCATTTCTTCGCATAAAAGGAAATTATAATAGCTTTTATTAGATAATCTTGGGCTTGTATATCTATTTTAACTTGTTCTATTTCTTTCTTTATATAGTTATAGTAATCTATTATTTGATTTCTCAAGTGTATTTCTATATCTAATTCTAAATATATTGTAAATCTTGTTAATACTGTTACTAACTTCTGTTCTAAACATTGTATATAATTCTGACCTTGCTGAATATAATATAGTCTTTTGCTTAATTCGTTATATTTTTTTACGATATTTGTTAATAGTATTCGGTGAATATTTCATAAAATTCTTATCCTAAAGGAAAATATCTTACTCTATTTCTTAAAAACTTGATATAGTCTTTGATATTTTTAATTTCTTTTTCTATACGTCTTAACTTGTTTATGAGTATGTTGTAATGATTCTTTAAGTATTATAGCTTGTCTTAATTCTTGTTTAAAATCGTATATTTCTTTATAATGATAAGCAATGTTTTTAGTATAAAAATATTTTTTCATATATTTAATAACCTAAAAAGTTGTCTATATCGATGATTATTTCTTATATGTTGAAGAGTGTATTGATTATGTCTTGTTAAAGTATATATAATTAATTTTCTTTGATATTGTCTTAATTTAGCAATGCAATAAGGTATTCTACTGTTTTGTACTATTCCGTCTTTTACTTTTGGATTAATATATAAATTCTGAAGTTCTGAGTATAGTTGATTTATTTTTCTTTTTGTTTCGTTATATTCCTGAAAAGTAGTGATTGATCTGTTCATAAAATTTTTTAAGCTAAAGGAAAATAATTGATATAGTAGTTAAGTCTCTTTATTTTAATAGTCTGATATCGTATATGATATGCTGATCTTTCAATGCTTGAGCACATAAAATTTAAAATATTTATAGCATTAATTTCGTTGTCTTAAATCTGTTCTTTGAAGAGTAATTGATAATAATTATATCTTACTATAAGGTCTACTTTATCTTGTGCTAAAAATTTTAAATGATTTTTTCTAGCGTCTAATTGACGGTGAAAGGATTTTAATTGTTTAGCTAAATGAGATTTTTTCATAGAACTAACTATCCTAAAGGGTAATAATTTAATGTACTCTCTATTTTAATTATTATTTGTTGTCTAGATTTTATTAGAGCACTAAGTTCTGTGGTGGGTTGATATAAATACTGTCTATGTAAATCTTTTAATCTTAACTTATTGTCTATTAGAAGAGATTTAAGAGCTTTAAGGTATCTAGCTAATTTTGTCTTTTTCATATACTAAGGCCTAGAAACTTCTTGCTCTGATACCAATAAAATTCAAACACTTAGATTATAGGGTTATTTCAAGGTTTATATAAATTTGTTGTTGTTATGATGTTGGAGTTGATTGATTTGAAGTGGGTTTGTTCTTATAGTTGTAAATCCTACTCAGTACTTCCTCCTCCTTGTATCTACTTATGTGTTTAGGTATAATTTTTCCTAGAATACTAAGCATATTTGGCGTGACTGCTGGGATCTATGAGTATCCTATATCTAGATCAGATGGGTGTACATTCCCCTGTGAATGTAGAAAGACCTACTGTATCAGGTAACGGTACAGCTAGTCCAGTTCAAACGGCAGAAATTATAATAGCTTTTATTAGATAATCTTGGGCTTGTATATCTATTTTAACTTGTTCTATTTCTTTCTTTATATAGTTATAGTAATCTATTATTTGATTTCTCAAGTGTATTTCTATATCTAATTCTAAATATATTTTAAATCTTGTTAATACTGTTACTAACTTCTGTTCAAACAATTGCCCATTAGGATAGACTAGTATATGAAAACTCATCCAATCTATTATTTGATTTCTCAAGTGTATTTCTATTTTTAATTCTAAATATATTTTAAATCTTGTTAATACTGTTACTAACTTATGTTCTAAAAATTGTATATAATTCTGACCTTGCTGAATATAATATAGTCTATTGTCACGACCCAATATTTGGGTCATGATGGCGCCTATCGTAACCCACCAATAGGCAAGCCAAACCCTAGTCCGGAGCAACAAGCGACGGGCTAACGGGCGGAATCTCATAAAACAGAGAAGAAGTGGAAGTAACCATAACCATATTTATAAACATGCTAAGACTGAGAAGGAAGAGGACAACGTATATAAAGTCCAGAACCCCTCCCAAGACCTGGTGGGGTCAGTACATGAGCCACTACTAACATACCCAAAATACAAGACAGAAACCAAACATGTATAATAAGTACAATAGTCTTGAGAGCAAAAGACTATACAGTAGAGGATGGAGTAGGATCTGCCTCGGACGTCAGTAAGCTCACCCTGCTCCAGAATCAGTGCTGAGAAAAGAGTCACGTCAAAACCGTCGACTGGTGCCTGGATCTGCATCGGGAAAAAGATGCAGAAGTGCAGTATGAGTACCAGGGCAACGGGTACTCAGTAGGCATCATCGGCCGACTGAGCTTAATATAATATAAGCAAGCTAAAGTGCAGGGGGCATGCTAAGTCCGGGGTACAAGTAATAGATACATAAGTAACGGCCGAGGCGTATAGATATGCTCAGGGAAAATATAAGTGCGATACATAATAACGAGTAAATAAATGCGTAAGTAAACACACAAGTCAAACATAACCTATCTGGGCCCCCATAAGCCCGATAGGCACACGGAAGAAAACAATAACCCAGTCTGGCCCCCATAAACCAGCGGGACACACAAGAAAAGTAAATGCATAGTCACCAGTGTCTCGAGGCTGTATCAGTATCCAGTAACCACAATAACCAACAGGAGTGCACCAGGCTTGAACCGGCACCAATGGGTAATAACAAGAGGCCAGACGCCGGAGTCGAACCGGAAGCAGTGGGTAATAACAAGAGGCCACATATATATCATATCTTCCGGACTCGAACCGGAACTCATAGAACAACAACATCATAATCACGGTACCCAGTACCAAAACTCTCCAATCATATCATAACCATATGCCGGACTCGAACCGGAACTCATAATAATCAGTGGCCGGACTCGAACCGGAACTCATAGTGTACCACAATCCGGGGCCGGACTCGAACCGGAACACCCAATAGTCAATAACCAAAATCATCATACCTGAATCAGTAGCCGGACTTGAACCGGAACTCATCATAGCCAGTAACCAGAACAGAATCAAATGTCATATCATATGAAATAAACGGGAAACGCCCTAGTGCTAAGTCAATACTATTATATAGGTACAGAAGCTAACTCTACAACATGCTATAAGTCAATCTCGGGGTCCTACTAGGTCAACTACCTACTATAAAAATATGTATATAAAAGTCTAGGTATACATTACAAGTCATGGAAAGACGGTTCAGCGTTCTAAGTCAAACTAGCCGACCCCAATCAAATACGGTGCTATCAGGGACGAACAAAGCTAGACGGGCCAACCGGGTATAATCGGGGTGACTCAATCCCTTCATAACCCTAATAGTCATATAGGGCTTATCTAAGCCCAAAGATGTCAAAGTTTCAACAAGTCGACAAAAAGGGTAACGGGGCCCGCTACCGGGTCCCGAAAACCAGGTCTGGTTATACTTGTCTAAGTTTGGGCTAAGTCTGTCTAAGCCTGGACTAAGGTCCAACAATAACATTCCCAGACTAGCAACAACAACAACAATACTATCCGACCCCAAATAGGTCATCTGTGGGGTACCACGAGGATAACGGGCCTGGAATATATCCGAATAGCCCTATCCGGCCTAGAAGGCCTAAATCACAGCAAACCACCACCACCAAGTCTATAATACCAGCCCACAATACCAGCACAATAGCATACATATATCACACATAAGCCTAGTCTAAGTGTAAAGGAAGGTAAACCTAGCCTACCTGGACGCCGCCGAACGCCTGCTAAAGCCAGCTAAATAGGAGCCTTCCCCTTTCGAGAGGCCTCTGACTGTTGCCAGGCTACCAGAATAATAAACTACATGTCAAAACATGACTATTGATACCCATATTGCATTAGTTCAAAAAAATGTCTAAACCGTCCCTGTGGGGCCCGCTTGCGGAATCACGAAACTGAAACCGTCACAGTGTCCCAAACAACTCCATGGCCAATAGTCACAACTAGCACTATTCAATCCGAGCTCATATTAAGCTCTAAATAAGCACCAACAACAATATCACCAAATAACAATTCAAATACACGACTTTAAGCAAAAATTGACCGAAAAACTTACGCTATAAAGACGTTATACTATCAACCACGTGATCTCCGAGCTTAAATAACTTGATGTAGATAATTGATTTTCTTTTGAAAATTGGATAAATCATCAAAATATATTTATCTATTAAATCCTCCTACTGTGTATATACATACGTGTAGCCATAGCATAAATTTCACTTTGTGATGGAACTAAGAAGAAATGAATATGAATGAAAAGTAATTTGTAAGAATCTTAAAGAAAAGTTGTATGTAAAGAGCATAGTGCTGAAGTTGAAACATTTTTTTGATGGATATCTAATCCTATAAGTACATACAGAGATTCATATCTACTTATAATTATGTGACAAGAACTTTGTTTCTGTAGTACTAAAATGATGTCACCACACCGTTACTTTATTTGGTCTCTTTTCCTAGGATCCACGTGGAGGGGTGTGTCAACACCTCTTTTCCTCTGTTATATATGAACTCGGGTATTGCATAGATTCGTGGTAAAATAAATACAATATTTTGAATATACCATAATTAATAGAAAATTATTTCTAACAAAATCTCTATAAAAGAAAAATATTACTTTAACATACTTAGATTTACTATCTCCACTTAAAATATCAATAAACTAAAAAACTAGTATTAAAGTAATACAGATATATCATAACTAAAGAATTTTATAAATTTCAAAAACATTTTCAAAAGGTAATTACCTATGTCATTTTATCAAATTCAAATTTAATTTAATATTTTACAACGTGCTCGGTCTAGATAATATTCTCAAACGAATTACCCGGGAACCGAACTGTCAGTCCCAGCAAGTCATAAATAACTTGGAGCAGTTATAGAAAAGCTCTAAACGCTGAAACACACAAAAACGAGGGAAATAACCGGGAAGGTCATTACAATATCCACTACTTCTTGACTTTCGTCATTGTAATGACCTTCCCGGTTATTTCCCTCGTTTTTGTGTGTTTCAGCGTTTAGAGCTTTTCTATAACTGCTCCAAGTTATTTATGACTTGCTGGGACTGACAGTTCGGTTCCCGGGTAGTTCGTTTGAGAATATTATCTAGACCGAGCACGTTGTAAAATATTAAATTAAATTTGAATTTGGTAAAATGACATAGGTAATTACCTTTTGAAAATGTTTTTGAAATTTATAAAATTCTTTAGTTATGATATATCTGTATTACTTTAATACTAGTTTTTTAGTTTATTGATATTTTAAGTGGAGATAGTAAATCTAAGTATGTTAAAGTAATATTTTTCTTTTATAGAGATTTTGTTAGAAATAATTTTCTATTAATTATGGTATATTCAAAATATTGTATTTATTTTACCACGAATCTATGCAATACCCGAGTTCATATATAACAGAGGAAAAGAGGTGTTGACACACCCCTCCACGTGGATCCTAGGAAAAGAGACCAAGTAAAGTAACGGTGTGGTGACATCATTTTAGTACTACAGAAACAAAGTTCTTGTCACATAATTATAAGTAGATATGAATCTCTGTATGTACTTATAGGATTAGATATCCATCAAAAAAATGTTTCAACTTCAGCACTATGCTCTTTACATACAACTTTTCTTTTAGATTCTTACAAATTACTTTTCATTCATATTCATTTCTTCTTAGTTCCATCACAAAGTGAAATTTATGCTATGGCTACACGTATGTATATACACAGTAGGAGGATTTAATAGATAAATATATTTTGATGATTTATCCAATTTTCAAAAGAAAATCAATTATCTACATCAAGTTATTTAAGCTCGGAGATCACGTGGTTGATAGTATAACGTCTTTATAGCGTAAGTTTTTCGGTCAATTTTTGCTTAAAGTCGTGTATTTGAATTGTTATTTGGTGATATTGTTGTTGGTGCTTATTTAGAGCTTAATATGAGCTCGGATTGAATAGTGCTAGTTGTGACTATTGGCCATGGAGTTGTTTGGGACACTGTGACGGTTTCAGTTTCGTGATTCCGCAAGCGGGCCCCACAGGGACGGTTTAGACATTTTTTTGAACTAATGCAATATGGGTATCAATAGTCATGTTTTGACATGTAGTTTATTATTCTGGTAGCCTGGCAACAGTCAGAGGCCTCTCGAAAGGGGAAGGCTCCTATTTAGCTGGCTTTAGCAGGCGTTCGGCGGCGTCCAGGTAGGCTAGGTTTACCTTCCTTTACACTTAGACTGGGCTTATGTGTGATATATGTATGCTATTGTGCTGGTATTGTGGGCTGGTATTATAGACTTGGTGGTGGTGGTTTGCTGTGATTTAGGCCTTCTAGGCCGGATAGGGCTATTCGGATATATTCCAGGCCCGTTATCCTCGTGGTACCCCACAGATGACCTATTTGGGGTCGGATAGTATTGTTGTTGTTGTTGCTAGTCTGGGAATGTTATTGTTGGACCTTAGTCCAGGCTTAGACAGACTTAGCCCAAACTTAGACAAGTATAACCAGACCTGGTTTTCGGGACCCGGTAGCGGGCCCCGTTACCCTTTTTGTCGACTTGTTGAAACTTTGACATCTTTGGGCTTAGATAAGCCCTATATGACTATTAGGGTTATGACGGGATTGAGTCACCCCGATTATACCCGGTTGGCCCGTCTAGCTTTGTTCGTCCCTGATAGCACCGTATTTGATTGGGGTCGGCTAGTTTGACTTAGAACGCTGAACCGCCTTTCCATGACTTGTAATGTATACCTAGACTTTTATATACATATTTTTATAGTAGGTAGTTGACCTAGAAGGACCCCGAGATTGACTTATAGCATGTTGTAGAGTTAGCTTCTGTACCTATATAATAGTATTGACTTAGCACTAGGGCGTTTCCCGTTTATTTCATATGATATGACATTTGATTCTGTTCTGGTTACTGGCTATGATGAGTTCCGGTTCAAGTCCGGCTACTGATTCAGGTATGATGATTTTGGTTATTGACTATTGGGTGTTCCGGTTCGAGTCCGGCCTCGGATTGTGGTACACTATGAGTTCCGGTTCGAGTCCGGCCACTGATTATTATGAGTTCCGGTTCGAGTCCGGCATATGGTTATGATATGATTGGAGAGTTTTGGTACTGGGTACCGTGATTATGATGTTGTTGTTCTATGAGTTCCGGTTCGAGTCCGGAAGATATGATATATATGTGGCCTCTTGTTATTACCCACTGCTTCTGGTTCGACTCCGGCGTCTGGCCTCTTGTTATTACCCATTGGTGCCGGTTCAAGCCTGGTGCACTCCTGTTGGTTATTGTGGTTACTGGATACTGATACAGCCTCGAGACACTGGTGACTATGCATTTACTTTTCTTGTGTGTCCCGCTGGTTTATGGGGGCCAGACTGGGTTATTGTTTTCTTCCGTGTGCCTATCGGGCTTATGGGGGCCCAGATAGGTTATGTTTGACTTGTGTGTTTACTTACGCATTTATTTACTCGTTATTATGTATCGCACTTATATTTTCCCTGAGCATATCTATACGCCTCGGCCGTTACTTATGTATCTATTACTTGTACCCCGGACTTAGCATGCCCCCTGCACTTTAGCTTGCTTATATTATATTAAGCTCAGTCGGCCGATGATGCCTACTGAGTACCCGTTGCCCTGGTACTCATACTGCACTTCTGCATCTTTTTCCCGATGCAGATCCAGGCACCAGTCGACGGTTTTGACGTGACTCTTTTCTCAGCACTGATTCTGGAGCAGGGTGAGCTTACTGACGTCCGAGGCAGATCCTACTCCATCCTCTACTGTATAGTCTTTTGCTCTCAAGACTATTGTACTTATTATACATGTTTGGTTTCTGTCTTGTATTTTGGGTATGTTAGTAGTGGCTCATGTACTGACCCCACCAGGTCTTGGGAGGGGTTCTGGACTTTATATACGTTGTCCTCTTCCTTCTCAGTCTTAGCATGTTTATAAATATGGTTATGGTTACTTCCACTTCTTCTCTGTTTTATGAGATTCCGCCCGTTAGCCCGTCGCTTGTTGCTCCGGACTAGGGTTTGGCTTGCCTATTGGTGGGTTACGATAGGCGCCATCATGACCCAAATATTGGGTCGTGACATCTATGGTAGAAGATATTTTAAATAATATTTAAACAATTGCCAAACTCAACGAAAATATAGAAAGACTAATTAAAGGAAAAACCGTAGAAAACCACCAAGAAATACTAAAACAACATTTAGAAGAATTAAACAAAGTTAATTATCCACCAGTTCCAGAAGACACTTTAAACGAATTAATAGATCAATTAAAAAGAACAGAAGTGACTCCACTAACAGATAGAACTCTAGTAGTACGAAAAGTAAGACCATGGACTTCTTCATATCCTTTAGTCTGAATACCTATCTTTATATATTTTCCAAATTCTGAAGAATTAATCATAAAGTCTGGACTACAGTAAAATATTCCTCCGTTATTAGTCATGTCTACTTCTGTTAATCCTATAAGGGATCTTTGAGAGTCTTACCATCTATCGTCCGATACTTAATATAGCAGCACACGACCCTCAAAATTGGAATACGGCTATTGATTTATGGAAAGGAATTTTAGTAGCAGACTATATTAAGACATATAATGAAACAGATTCCGAAACTATGTATAAATATCTAGAAACATTTTTAGGAGAATCTACAAAAGGTTTATGGGAAAGTTTTAATCCCCCTTTCATCTCTTTCTGTAACGACCCATTTTGTCGTTACAAAATAAACCATTCCTCAATATTAACTTGAGTCCAAAATAGTCATCATTTTATTCATTGTGTCACCTCAAGCTTTTCGGCAAAGATTTTAGCCTTTCGATGTGTCTAAATAGACTCAAGCCTGATGAATTTAATTATTCATGAATCCTAATATCAATCCTTTAATTTGTAAGTTCTTTAGATATGAATTAAGGTCGTACAATATCCCTAACACAAAGTTAAGTTGAAAACATTTTTAACCAATAGAGTTTCGATATGAGTTTTTATTAGGGCCAAATTCAAACGATCATATCTCCTAGAATATAAGGAGTTAGGGGTCCCAATACCCACCAAATCAAACATCTCTGAGTCTTCTTTCCAACACAATAAACTGTTCGTCAATCCGAGTTTAGAATAAAAAGTTATGACCGTTTTACTGAACACTGTCCGGGCTGAAACGGTAATTCGCTGTAGCGAAAATTCTGGTGGTATTTAAATCATATTTAGCCGATTTTCAGGTCCAAAACTCCAAAACTTCATTCCCCAACCCTAGAGAGGTGATTTTTCAAGGTTTAGGGTGAAAGTCCTTCGTGGAGGTAAGTTTTTCCATCATCTTCTTCGTCTTTTAATCCTTTAACATCCTAGAATTATTAGAAAGACCTTCAATGGTGAAATTTTGGATTAGAACCTTTAATGGTGGATTTTTGGGAAAAACTTATGGGTGTTCTTAATATCATCTAGAACTAATTCTAGATTATAAATTAATGATTTCTAACATGAACTTGATAAACTAGATTATGTATTTTGTTGGTTGGAAATCTTGAATTCCATAAAGATGAGACTTTTAGCATAAAAACTCCATTAATGGAGATGGGTTAAGTTTGAAAGAACTAGTTAATAGTTAATTGACCTTGGAGAATGATATAAACCTGGAATTAGGGTAGAATTAGTGGGTTTTGAATTCCCAAAGATATTTATTTAAAGAGTAATTGATTAATTACTCTTATAATTGTTTGATATTTAGATGATTGATCATTCCGAAGCATGAAGAAAGGGAATGAGCATCCTTGACATGACTTGTTGATTCAAAAAGCTTGGCGTCCAGGTAGGCTAGGTTAATGAGTAGAAGACTATGTTATTTCATATTTTCATAATTTATAATTAATGGGAGAAAACATGTCTAGGCCTGCAGACATGGAGTTGAGGTGGATAAAGACATAAGAACTTTACTTTAATCCCGAAAACTATGTTATTGATTGATTAGGTGATATTTATGATATTATGTGTTATGTGCCCCAAAGGGGATTGTTGTGAATGAAGTATGTGGACATGGTGTTTCTTAGTTGTTCTAGTGATGAACCTAATTGAGTTATAAAGGTATAAGTTGCATATTGTGCCATGATAATGGTGAGGCCTAAGGGATAGATGACTTGAATCATTGTGTGCATTGTATTATGCGGAGAGAGGTAAAGAATAATGATAAGGTTGAATGTGCTAGTTATGGGTGGTGATGTTAGAACCCAAGTTTTGGTATTTGAGTAGGTTATGGTTTAATTGAAGTTTAGACTCAATTTAATTGTGTGTATGCATCTAAATTGGATGCTTGTTGATTGGTCTTCGAACATGCTTGAATTGATGATATTTGGATTGTTGATACTTGCATGAATAATTATGAAAAATCAAACTTGATCGAATTGTCTTATGATTATAAGTGTACTTGTAAATTTAGAACGCGGTGTTGTATCCTGAGAGATAGTATAAAGTTGATAAAATATACATAATATGTTTATGGAGGGTCGGGTACCACGCCGGTACGGATATAGATGTTGGTATTACTTATTTATGGAGGATCGGGTACCACGCCGGTACGGTACATGGACTTACATTGTCCCCTGCAGGTCATGACTAGTTGGGCAGAAATAAGTCCCTTAGCATGTGTGTACAGACTATTGTTGATAGATGAAAAATCTTAATTCATAATGATAATGTGATTGAAAAGAATGCCTTGAGTAAAGAAGGCTTGTGATATACCTTCATACAGGTTGAAAAGTGAATGATGAATATTTATTAAGAACAGAAAAGTGGAAAGATTGTTAGTAGCAATGTGGCCGACGTTAAATTTCGGTATTGCTGTAAGACGTGATTGGATCGGGTGCCACGAGCCGGCATGGTAATATTAATAATAAAGGAATTGATAATGAAGTGATCTAAAGTGATGAATCCAATGATTAATCTCAAAGAAACGATCCTAAAGTTTCAATAATTGAATTAATCCTTCTCCAAGAGTATCTATAAGGTTTGCTAACGAAACTTGAGTTCTCTTGTGTGTTTTACTGAGATGTGAGTTGATTTGTATTCCCTATTTGACTGTATCCTTGAGATTGATTGTGTGACATGTACTTGGAAAAGTGAAACTCTGTGCTTACTTGCTATATGTTGGTCGACTTACTTTATTTATACTTGGTGTAATTGTGGCTTACCCGATTTGCTAGTTATTATTCTTTAATGTTATAAAAGAGTGTTTGGTTGTTAGCCCGAGAGTTTAGTGTGAGTTGTCTATGATTACTAGGTTGATCTTATAGATGTGGGTAATGGAAGAGGTAACGCGAATAAAGGGGTGATAGTGATGGTTAAGTGTTGGATTGTGATGGATGGTGTGAATTAATGAAGCTAAACTATGCTAGTGGTGAATATAATCTCGTTAATAGAGTTAAGGAATTGTAAATTATATAGGCAAAGTGTTATAATGATATTACAACCTTAGTTGAATTCTACTATATTTAAGATGTCATGATTTCTTTTCTTTGATTCTATTTTATGATTATGTGGACTAACACTGGTCGGCCGATGATGCCTACCAGTACGTGTGTTTGTACTGACCCTACTCTTCTACATTCCTTCTTGGGGTGTAGACTGGATGCAGGTTAGTTTGCAGTTACTAGATGGATGGCGATATTCAGCACTAACTTCTGCACTTCTTTCCTGGCAGATGTTGGAGTCTTTGTGTTATTATTTTATTGTCAGTCTATTCTATAATAGGTAGCTCTTGTACATGTCTGACCAGGTCTTGGGGTAGTGAAGGACAGTTGTAAGAAGTTTTTGAAAAGTTTATTTATTGGTATTTAATTTACTTTGTTATATTTAATTCATTATTCTCTTAAAAACAGAAGTCTTCCGCATATTTTTGGTTGGGTAATAAGGGTTCTCCTAGCTACTTAGGATAGCGTAGGTGCCCGCACGGTCCGTTAGTTTGGGTCGTGACAGTTGGTATCAGAGCATTAGGTTCACCGGTCCCACAAGTACGAGAGCAATGTCAAGTAGAGTTTCGCAGATTGGTGTGTAGGGCCCCACACCCAATCTTTGGAAGGCTATAAGGCATGTAGAAGTCGTTTCCTTTTTTTTTTTTTTTCCTCTCCATCGTGGCGTACTATTCTTTGAATACTGGCTTGGATCCAATTGGTATCTAGATGATTCCAATTGGTATCTCAACAAAGATCAATTAGAATCCAGTTGATTCCAATTGGTATCTTAGTGAGTTTACTTTTAAATCTAGGAGATTTCAATTGGTATCTGTTAATAATGGCTAAGAATTAATATCATAATATGAAGATGTATGAAAGTAGTGAATTTATTTGGTTGCCTGTTGTTTGATATTTGGCTGAACTTGGATTGTAAAACTGTATGATTGTTGTGAATTATTTTTGTTTGAATTATGGTGAAATAAATTGACTAAGTTGCTTTTGTTGAAAATTGTAATGGAACTATGTGATCTTGTTATTGTGAAATTAATAAATTCTTTGGTGCTTCCTTGTTCTTGATACTATTGTTATGCTGATGAAATTGATGACATGAGAATTGAGAGGATGATATGAGGACATAATGTCAAGGGAAGATAATGAAAAAGACATGAACAAAAGACTGAGGTGATATGTGTTTCCCTTAATGACGGGCTCTTGCAATTGATATTGTGAATGAATTCAATTACATGGTTCAGTTATTTGATATTGTGAATGGATCCTTGTGTGGTCCTGTTATTTGATATTATATGTGGATCCTTGTGTTGTCTGGTTATTGAGATTTTATTTGAATTCTTTTGCAATCCTATTATTTGAAATTTTAATTAGTTCCTTGTGAGGACTGACTAAGTGATATTATCTTTGAGTTCCTTGTATGAACTGACTTTTAAGGTTTGACAAAGTAATGAGTTTAAATAAAAGTGGCAAAAACTAGTGGAGGTTGTTGATACCTAAGGAATTTGATTGATAACTTGTCTGGAATGTGATATTGGTAATGAGACTGTTAATGACCTGTAATCGGTGATGTTGTTTCACCTTGCTCGCATGCTTATTATATAGGGATCAATCTCGAAGTGGTTAAGAGTTAGTGAAGCCTGTATGAAAAATGTTGTAAGGTAGAAATAAGAATGACATTGTATACCTTAGCTTGGTGTTGGTGATGGAAGGGTAATTAGGCTTGACAATGGAGGTTTTGTCGTGTGATAAGTATTGAAGTTAGTGATTGCCTGGGCATAAGTTTTAGTTGTGGATTGGTGTATTAAGGAAGGCTTTGAGAAGATAAGTTTATTGTTGACTTGGTCTTGCGATTGAATTGTGTGATTAGCGTCTTATAGAATTGACTGATAGAGGACAATTTTAGAGGGTAGTAATCCCCATGATGGTGTTAATGCAGAATTAAATGGCGTAGTTACACCCATAGAATAATTAAGAATGGTCCTAAATGGGAGAATATAAGTGAATTATTAAATGACACGATTGATCTTTCCTTGGGTAATACTTGGTGGATATTGTTTATTGAGTGATTAAGGTATAATGATTAGATGAGTATTAGCGATGTTGTGGAGGAGAATGTGTTATAGTCTCTAATTCTGTAGGATCTCTATGGCTAATAGTTGTAAGTCTGTGTAATGAGTGAGAGGTTGTCTTGTCACCTATGTATAGTAGTAAACTGCTAGCTTGAACCGTGGGTGATCTTGAGGTGAAAAGAATAGTGGTTGTGAGATGTTGAAGCTAGCTTTATAGAATGAATCTAGTAGTCTTGATTAGGCGCATGCGAGTATCTAAGTTATGTGACTTGTAAATGGAGTAGTGACTTAAATATGATCAAGATGTAGATTTTTCAGGGGGTAGTCTTGACTAGAAACTTACTCGGGTGTCTCAGGGTGAGCCTGTATGTTGGATGGATTAGATGTGACTTGTCTGGTATTGAAATTCGAGTAGTAGACTCATGTAGCATCCCGTAGCACTTTTCCAAATTGAATTCGGGGCTCTAGAACTCCGATAATGATAATTATCGTGATAGGCTAGCAATTTTATGTCCAAATATTGATTTTGGCTCTAGAACTCCGATAATGATAATTATCGTGATAGGCTAGCAATTTTATGTCCAAATATTGATTTTGTGTTGTAAAATAGAAGCATCTGTGAGCTAGGCGGAGCTCACTGGTTTGGTCAAGGGAATTAGCACCGTGGGTCCGCTGTGGCAGTTAGCACTGCAATGACAATTGCGCCGCAGCAGCGGTAAAAAAAAAATGCAGTTTTTTTTCAGTTTTTATTTCGTTCTTCGGAGTTCATTCCCCATTCTTCCGTTGTAAGAAGAGAGAACGAACCTAGGATGAAAAAGAGGTGATTTTGGGTTATTGTCTTCTTCAAGGTGAATCTTTTAACCCTCTTTATCTTGCTTTGACTATTAACACTCAAGTTTGAGACTTGGACCGTTGTAAGGAGAATAAGTGATTCGTGCGTAAATGTTTGGCTCGGCCTCTTTGTGTTTTGAAAAGCCTTGATAGAACAATTGAGTATAGAATGTAGGTTAATTATTGAGGATATAAGGTGAGTGAGATATGGTGCAATATAAGAAACTCTGTTAGTAATGTCTATCTAATTTCAATATCGTGCTTCTCTCCACTGAATGTCCGTTCGAGGACGAACGGATGATAAATTGGTATCTAATTGTAACGACCCATTTTGTCGTTACTAAATAAACCATTCCTCAATATTAACTTGAGTCCAAAATAGTCATCATTTTATTCATTGTGTCACCTCAAGCTTTTCGGCAAAGATTTTAGCCTTTCGATGTGTCTAAATAGACTCAAGCCTGATGAATTTAATTATTCATGAATCCTAATATCAATCCTTTAATTTGTAAGTTCTTTAGATATGAATTAAGGTCGTACAATATCCCTAACACAAAGTTAAGTTGAAAACATTTTTAACCAATAGAGTTTCGATATGAGTTTTTATTAGGGCCAAATTCAAACGATCATATCTCCTAGAATATAAGGAGTTAGGGGTCCCAATACCCACCAAATCAAACATCTCTGAGTCTTCTTTCCAACACAATAAACTGTTCGTCAATCCGAGTTTAGAATAAAAAGTTATGACCGTTTTACTGAACACTGTCCGGGCTGAAACGGTAATTCGCTGTAGCGAAAATTCTGGTGGTATTTAAATCATATTTAGCCGATTTTCAGGTCCAAAACTCCAAAACTTCATTCCCCAACCCTAGAGAGGTGATTTTTCAAGGTTTAGGGTGAAAGTCCTTCGTGGAGGTAAGTTTTTCCATCATCTTCTTCGTCTTTTAATCCTTTAACATCCTAGAATTATTAGAAAGACCTTCAATGGTGAAATTTTGGATTAGAACCTTTAATGGTGGATTTTTGGGAAAAACTTATGGGTGTTCTTAATATCATCTAGAACTAATTCTAGATTATAAATTAATGATTTCTAACATGAACTTGATAAACTAGATTATGTATTTTGTTGGTTGGAAATCTTGAATTCCATAAAGATGAGACCTTTAGCATAAAAACTCCATTAATGGAGATGGGTTAAGTTTGAAAGAACTAGTTAATAGTTAATTGACCTTGGAGAATGATATAAACCTGGAATTAGGGTAGAATTAGTGGGTTTTGAATTCCCAAAGATATTTATTTAAAGAGTAATTGATTAATTACTCTTATAATTGTTTGATATTTAGATGATTGATCATTCCGAAGCATGAAGAAAGGGAATGAGCATCCTTGACATGACTTGTTGATTCAAAAAGCTTGGCGTCCAGGTAGGCTAGGTTAATGAGTAGAAGACTATGTTATTTCATATTTTCATAATTTATAATTAATGGGAGAAAACATGTCTAGGCCTGCAGACATGGAGTTGAGGTGGATAAAGACATAAGAACTTTACTTTAATCCCGAAAACTATGTTATTGATTGATTAGGTGATATTTATGATATTATGTGTTATGTGCCCCAAAGGGGATTGTTGTGAATGAAGTATGTGGACATGGTGTTTCTTAGTTGTTCTAGTGATGAACCTAATTGAGTTATAAAGGTATAAGTTGCATATTGTGCCATGAT
This sequence comes from Capsicum rhomboideum, assembly GCA_031232105.1. Lineage (NCBI taxonomy): Eukaryota > Viridiplantae > Streptophyta > Magnoliopsida > Solanales > Solanaceae > Capsicum > Capsicum rhomboideum. The sequence continues at coordinate 121,908,895 of CP124711.1, forward strand.
AATGGTGAGGCCTAAGGGATAGATGACTTGAATCATTGTGTGCATTGTATTATGCGGAGAGAGGTAAAGAATAATGATAAGGTTGAATGTGCTAGTTATGGGTGGTGATGTTAGAACCCAAGTTTTGGTATTTGAGTAGGTTATGGTTTAATTGAAGTTTAGACTCAATTTAATTGTGTGTATGCATCTAAATTGGATGCTTGTTGATTGGTCTTCGAACATGCTTGAATTGATGATATTTGGATTGTTGATACTTGCATGAATAATTATGAAAAATCAAACTTGATCGAATTGTCTTATGATTATAAGTGTACTTGTAAATTTAGAACGCGGTGTTGTATCCTGAGAGATAGTATAAAGTTGATAAAATATACATAATATGTTTATGGAGGGTCGGGTACCACGCCGGTACGGATATAGATGTTGGTATTACTTATTTATGGAGGATCGGGTACCACGCCGGTACGGTACATGGACTTACATTGTCCCCTGCAGGTCATGACTAGTTGGGCAGAAATAAGTCCCTTAGCATGTGTGTACAGACTATTGTTGATAGATGAAAAATCTTAATTCATAATGATAATGTGATTGAAAAGAATGCCTTGAGTAAAGAAGGCTTGTGATATACCTTCATACAGGTTGAAAAGTGAATGATGAATATTTATTAAGAACAGAAAAGTGGAAAGATTGTTAGTAGCAATGTGGCCGACGTTAAATTTCGGTATTGCTGTAAGACGTGATTGGATCGGGTGCCACGAGCCGGCATGGTAATATTAATAATAAAGGAATTGATAATGAAGTGATCTAAAGTGATGAATCCAATGATTAATCTCAAAGAAACGATCCTAAAGTTTCAATAATTGAATTAATCCTTCTCCAAGAGTATCTATAAGGTTTGCTAACGAAACTTGAGTTCTCTTGTGTGTTTTACTGAGATGTGAGTTGATTTGTATTCCCTATTTGACTGTATCCTTGAGATTGATTGTGTGACATGTACTTGGAAAAGTGAAACTCTGTGCTTACTTGCTATATGTTGGTCGACTTACTTTATTTATACTTGGTGTAATCGTGGCTTACCCGATTTGCTAGTTATTATTCTTTAATGTTATAAAAGAGTGTTTGGTTGTTAGCCCGAGAGTTTAGTGTGAGTTGTCTATGATTACTAGGTTGATCTTATAGATGTGGGTAATGGAAGAGGTAACGCGAATAAAGGGGTGATAGTGATGGTTAAGTGTTGGATTGTGATGGATGGTGTGAATTAATGAAGCTAAACTATGCTAGTGGTGAATATAATCTCGTTAATAGAGTTAAGGAATTGTAAATTATATAGGCAAAGTGTTATAATGATATTACAACCTTAGTTGAATTCTACTATATTTAAGATGTCATGATTTCTTTTCTTTGATTCTATTTTATGATTATGTGGACTAACACTGGTCGGCCGATGATGCCTACCAGTACGTGTGTTTGTACTGACCCTACTCTTCTACATTCCTTCTTGGGGTGTAGACTGGATGCAGGTTAGTTTGCAGTTACTAGATGGATGGCGATATTCAGCACTAACTTCTGCACTTCTTTCCTGGCAGATGTTGGAGTCTTTGTGTTATTATTTTATTGTCAGTCTATTCTATAATAGGTAGCTCTTGTACATGTCTGACCAGGTCTTGGGGTAGTGAAGGACAGTTGTAAGAAGTTTTTGAAAAGTTTATTTATTGGTATTTAATTTACTTTGTTATATTTAATTCATTATTCTCTTAAAAACAGAAGTCTTCCGCATATTTTTGGTTGGGTAATAAGGGTTCTCCTAGCTACTTAGGATAGCGTAGGTGCCCGCACGGTCCGTTAGTTTGGGTCGTGACAGTTGGTATCAGAGCATTAGGTTCACCGGTCCCACAAGTACGAGAGCAATGTCAAGTAGAGTTTTGCAGATTGGTGTGTAGGGCCCCACACCCAATCTTTGGAAGGCTATAAGGCATGTAGAAGTCGTTTCCTTTTTTTTTTTTTCCTCTCCATCGTGGCGTACTATTCTTTGAATACTGGCTTGGATCCAATTGGTATCTAGATGATTCCAATTGGTATCTCAACAAAGATCAATTAGAATCCAGTTGATTCCAATTGGTATCTTAGTGAGTTTACTTTTAAATCTAGGAGATTTCAATTGGTATCTGTTAATAATGGCTAAGAATTAATATCATAATATGAAGATGTATGAAAGTAGTGAATTTATTTGGTTGCCTGTTGTTTGATATTTGGCTGAACTTGGATTGTAAAACTGTATGATTGTTGTGAATTATTTTTGTTTGAATTATGGTGAAATAAATTGACTAAGTTGCTTTTGTTGAAAATTGTAATGGAACTATGTGATCTTGTTATTGTGAAATTAATAAATTCTTTGGTGCTTCCTTGTTCTTGATACTATTGTTATGCTGATGAAATTGATGACATGAGAATTGAGAGGATGATATGAGGACATAATGTCAAGGGAAGATAATGAAAAAGACATGAACAAAAGACTGAGGTGATATGTGTTTCCCTTAATGACGGGCTCTTGCAATTGATATTGTGAATGAATTCAATTACATGGTTCAGTTATTTGATATTGTGAATGGATCCTTGTGTGGTCCTGTTATTTGATATTATATGTGGATCCTTGTGTTGTCTGGTTATTGAGATTTTATTTGAATTCTTTTGCAATCCTATTATTTGAAATTTTAATTAGTTCCTTGTGAGGACTGACTAAGTGATATTATCTTTGAGTTCCTTGTATGAACTGACTTTTAAGGTTTGACAAAGTAATGAGTTTAAATAAAAGTGGCAAAAACTAGTGGAGGTTGTTGATACCTAAGGAATTTGATTGATAACTTGTCTGGAATGTGATATTGGTAATGAGACTGTTAATGACCTGTAATCGGTGATGTTGTTTCACCTTGCTCGCATGCTTATTATATAGGGATCAATCTCGAAGTGGTTAAGAGTTAGTGAAGCCTGTATGAAAAATGTTGTAAGGTAGAAATAAGAATGACATTGTATACCTTAGCTTGGTGTTGGTGATGGAAGGGTAATTAGGCTTGACAATGGAGGTTTTGTCGTGTGATAAGTATTGAAGTTAGTGATTGCCTGGGCATAAGTTTTAGTTGTGGATTGGTGTATTAAGGAAGGCTTTGAGAAGATAAGTTTATTGTTGACTTGGTCTTGCGATTGAATTGTGTGATTAGCGTCTTATAGAATTGACTGATAGAGGACAATTTTAGAGGGTAGTAATCCCCATGATGGTGTTAATGCAGAATTAAATGGCGTAGTTACACCCATAGAATAATTAAGAATGGTCCTAAATGGGAGAATATAAGTGAATTATTAAATGACACGATTGATCTTTCCTTGGGTAATACTTGGTGGATATTGTTTATTGAGTGATTAAGGTATAATGATTAGATGAGTATTAGCGATGTTGTGGAGGAGAATGTGTTATAGTCTCTAATTCTGTAGGATCTCTATGGCTAATAGTTGTAAGTCTGTGTAATGAGTGAGAGGTTGTCTTGTCACCTATGTATAGTAGTAAACTGCTAGCTTGAACCGTGGGTGATCTTGAGGTGAAAAGAATAGTGGTTGTGAGATGTTGAAGCTAGCTTTATAGAATGAATCTAGTAGTCTTGATTAGGCGCATGCGAGTATCTAAGTTATGTGACTTGTAAATGGAGTAGTGACTTAAATATGATCAAGATGTAGATTTTTCAGGGGGTAGTCTTGACTAGAAACTTACTCGGGTGTCTCAGGGTGAGCCTGTATGTTGGATGGATTAGATGTGACTTGTCTGGTATTGAAATTCGAGTAGTAGACTCATGTAGCATCCCGTAGCACTTTTCCAAATTGAATTCGGGGCTCTAGAACTCCGATAATGATAATTATCGTGATAGGCTAGCAATTTTATGTCCAAATATTGATTTTGGCTCTAGAACTCCGATAATGATAATTATCGTGATAGGCTAGCAATTTTATGTCCAAATATTGATTTTGTGTTGTAAAATAGAAGCATCTGTGAGCTAGGCGGAGCTCACTGGTTTGGTCAAGGGAATTAGCACCGTGGGTCCGCTGTGGCAGTTAGCACTGCAATGACAATCGCGCCGCAGCAGCGGTAAAAAAAAAATGCAGTTTTTTTTCAGTTTTTATTTCGTTCTTCGGAGTTCATTCCCCATTCTTCCGTTGTAAGAAGAGAGAACGAACCTAGGATGAAAAAGAGGTGATTTTGGGTTATTGTCTTCTTCAAGGTGAATCTTTTAACCCTCTTTATCTTGCTTTGACTATTAACACTCAAGTTTGAGACTTGGACCGTTGTAAGGAGAATAAGTGATTCGTGCGTAAATGTTTGGCTCGGCCTCTTTGTGTTTTGAAAAGCCTTGATAGAACAATTGAGTATAGAATGTAGGTTAATTATTGAGGATATAAGGTGAGTGAGATATGGTGCAATATAAGAAACTCTGTTAGTAATGTCTATCTAATTTCAATATCGTGCTTCTCTCCACTGAATGTCCGTTCGAGGACGAACGGATGATAAATTGGTATCTAATTGTAACGACCCATTTTGTCGTTACTAAATAAACCATTCCTCAATATTAACTTGAGTCCAAAATAGTCATCATTTTATTCATTGTGTCACCTCAAGCTTTTCGGCAAAGATTTTAGCCTTTCGATGTGTCTAAATAGACTCAAGCCTGATGAATTTAATTATTCATGAATCCTAATATCAATCCTTTAATTTGTAAGTTCTTTAGATATGAATTAAGGTCGTACAATATCCCTAACACAAAGTTAAGTTGAAAACATTTTTAACCAATAGAGTTTCGATATGAGTTTTTATTAGGGCCAAATTCAAACGATCATATCTCCTAGAATATAAGGAGTTAGGGGTCCCAATACCCACCAAATCAAACATCTCTGAGTCTTCTTTCCAACACAATAAACTGTTCGTCAATCCGAGTTTAGAATAAAAAGTTATGACCGTTTTACTGAACACTGTCCGGGCTGAAACGGTAATTCGCTGTAGCGAAAATTCTGGTGGTATTTAAATCATATTTAGCCGATTTTCAGGTCCAAAACTCCAAAACTTCATTCCCCAACCCTAGAGAGGTGATTTTTCAAGGTTTAGGGTGAAAGTCCTTCGTGGAGGTAAGTTTTTCCATCATCTTCTTCGTCTTTTAATCCTTTAACATCCTAGAATTATTAGAAAGACCTTCAATGGTGAAATTTTGGATTAGAACCTTTAATGGTGGATTTTTGGGAAAAACTTATGGGTGTTCTTAATATCATCTAGAACTAATTCTAGATTATAAATTAATGATTTCTAACATGAACTTGATAAACTAGATTATGTATTTTGTTGGTTGGAAATCTTGAATTCCATAAAGATGAGACCTTTAGCATAAAAACTCCATTAATGGAGATGGGTTAAGTTTGAAAGAACTAGTTAATAGTTAATTGACCTTGGAGAATGATATAAACCTGGAATTAGGGTAGAATTAGTGGGTTTTGAATTCCCAAAGATATTTATTTAAAGAGTAATTGATTAATTACTCTTATAATTGTTTGATATTTAGATGATTGATCATTCCGAAGCATGAAGAAAGGGAATGAGCATCCTTGACATGACTTGTTGATTCAAAAAGCTTGGCGTCCAGGTAGGCTAGGTTAATGAGTAGAAGACTATGTTATTTCATATTTTCATAATTTATAATTAATGGGAGAAAACATGTCTAGGCCTGCAGACATGGAGTTGAGGTGGATAAAGACATAAGAACTTTACTTTAATCCCGAAAACTATGTTATTGATTGATTAGGTGATATTTATGATATTATGTGTTATGTGCCCCAAAGGGGATTGTTGTGAATGAAGTATGTGGACATGGTGTTTCTTAGTTGTTCTAGTGATGAACCTAATTGAGTTATAAAGGTATAAGTTGCATATTGTGCCATGATAATGGTGAGGCCTAAGGGATAGATGACTTGAATCATTGTGTGCATTGTATTATGCGGAGAGAGGTAAAGAATAATGATAAGGTTGAATGTGCTAGTTATGGGTGGTGATGTTAGAACCCAAGTTTTGGTATTTGAGTAGGTTATGGTTTAATTGAAGTTTAGACTCAATTTAATTGTGTGTATGCTTCTAAATTGGATGCTTGTTGATTGGTCTTCGAACATGCTTGAATTGATGATATTTGGATTGTTGATACTTGCATGAATAATTATGAAAAATCAAACTTGATCGAATTGTCTTATGATTATAAGTGTACTTGTAAATTTAGAACGCGGTGTTGTATCCTGAGAGATAGTATAAAGTTGATAAAATATACATAATATGTTTATGGAGGGTCGGGTACCACGCCGGTACGGATATAGATGTTGGTATTACTTATTTATGGAGGATCGGGTACCACACCGGTACGGTACATGGACTTAGATTGTCCCCTGCAGGTCATGACTAGTTGGGCAGAAATAAGTCCCTTAGCATGTGTGTACAGACTATTGTTGATAGATGAAAAATCTTAATTCATAATGATAATGTGATTGAAAAGAATGCCTTGAGTAAAGAAGGCTTGTGATATACCTTCATACAGGTTGAAAAGTGAATGATGAATATTTATTAAGAACAGAAAAGTGGAAAGATTGTTAGTAGCAATGTGGCCGACGTTAAATTTCGGTATTGCTGTAAGACGTGATTGGATCGGGTGCCACGAGCCGGCATGGTAATATTAATAATAAAGGAATTGATAATGAAGTGATCTAAAGTGATGAATCCAATGATTAATCTCAAAGAAACGATCCTAAAGTTTCAATAATTGAATTAATCCTTCTCCAAGAGTATCTATAAGGTTTGCTAATGAAACTTGAGTTCTCTTGTGTGTTTTACTGAGATGTGAGTTGATTTGTATTCCCTATTTGACTGTATCCTTGAGATTGATTGTGTGACATGTACTTGAAAAAGTGAAACTCTGTGCTTACTTGCTATATGTTGGTCGACTTACTTTATTTATACTTGGTGTAATCGTGGCTTACCCGATTTGCTAGTTATTATTCTTTAATGTTATAAAAGAGTGTTTGGTTGTTAGCCCGAGAGTTTAGTGTGAGTTGTCTATGATTACTAGGTTGATCTTATAGATGTGGGTAATGGAAGAGGTAACGCGAATAAAGGGGTGATAGTGATGGTTAAGTGTTGGATTGTGATGGATGGTGTGAATTAATGAAGCTAAACTATGCTAGTGGTGAATATAATCTCGTTAATAGAGTTAAGGAATTGTAAATTATATAGGCAAAGTGTTATAATGATATTACAACCTTAGTTGAATTCTACTATATTTAAGATGTCATGATTTCTTTTCTTTGATTCTATTTTATGATTATGTGGACTAACACTGGTCGGCCGATGATGCCTACCAGTACGTGTGTTTGTACTGACCCTACTCTTCTACATTCCTTCTTGGAGTGTAGACTGGATGCAGGTTAGTTTGCAGTTACTAGATGGATGGCGATATTCAGCACTAACTTCTGCACTTCTTTCCTGGCAGATGTTGGAGTCTTTGTGTTATTATTTTATTGTCAATCTATTCTATAATAGGTAGCTCTTGTACATGTCTGACCAGGTCTTGGGGTAGTGAAGGACAGTTGTAAGACGTTTTTGAAAAGTTTATTTATTGGTATTTAATTTACTTTGTTATATTTAATTCATTATTCTCTTAAAAACAGAAGTCTTCCGCATATTTTTGGTTGGGTAATAAGGGTTCTCCTAGCTACTTAGGATAGCGTAGGTGCCCGCACGGTCCGTTAGTTTGGGTCGTGACACTTTCTCTTAAATTTATTACTTAAGAACCGCTTCTTTAACCGCACCCTGGATAAACACTGTCCTTCAGCTCTCTTGGCTATGGCGGACTTCAACATCCTAGGTATTTACCGGTTAATCCATGGGGGTTCGTTAAGCATTTAAGAGACTAACCATATACTAAGGGTAGCTATGGATCATCCTAGGAATTTACAGATCAATCCATGGGAGGTCATTAAGCATTTAAGAAGCTAACCATATACTAAGGGTAGTTCATATAAAATCAAACTAACATTAATATCAACATACATATTCATGATATATTTATGTAATAAAAACTAATTTACAAACATATGGGGAATAATACCTAGATCTAAGAAAACCATAACCCTACTTACATGGTAGAGGAGAGAGGGTTCCCTTTCGGGGGTCCCCGAGGTGCTCCTGGCAAACTTGAAAATAAACACAAGCACGCACTTACTTACTCACACTCTTTTTTTTTTTTTTTTTTTTTTTTTTTTTTTTTTTTTTTTTTTTTACAATAGCTCACACTCTCAAATATTTAGTTGAATATACTGAAAGCTAATAGTAGTAATTTCTTCTTGCTCTCTGTTGTTCTATGTCTGTGTGAAAGATATGAGGGGTTTATATAGAAGAGGAAGTTAGAGACGGACTTCAAAATTTCTTTCAATATTGCAAAGGAATCTGAATAATTGAAGTTCAGTCTTGTTACTAAAGCTAAATGGTCTGAACTACCACAAGTAAAGCATTCTAAAGTATTTTTATAACTTCTATTATCTTTGTATTTTCTTACTTGTTTGTCTTTATTCAAATAAGGTTTTCTAGCAGAAGATTTTCGCATCAATAAAATTTATCTGCTACTACAATTCCTTTCCATAAATCAATAACCGTATTCCAATTTTGAGGGTCGTGTGCTGCTATATTAAGTATCTTACCTTTATCACCACCTGCTCCTCCTTGTATATTCTTATGTATTTAGGTATATTTTTTCCTAGAATACTAAGCATATTCCCCGAATATTAATTTATTTATTTATTTTTTTTTTTTTTTTTTTGCTTACCCTGTTTATCTCTTCTTCTTAAACTTATAAAACATACATATTCATGATATATTTATGTAATAAAAACTAATTTACAAACATATGGGGAATAATACCTAGATCTAAGAAAACCATAACCTACTTACATGGTAGAGGAGAGAGGGTTCCCATTAAATTTGCTACCACTATTATTAGCTAATTTTCAGAGGAATCCGACACAAACTAAGAGGTTTTTTCCTCTGGTCATGTCTTCATATCCTTTAGTCTGAATACCTATCTTTATATATTTTCCAAATTCTGAAGAATTAATCATAAAGTCTGGACTACAGTAAAATATTCCTCCGTTATTAGTCATGTCTACTTCTGTTAATCCTATAAGGGATCTTTGAGAGTCTGACCATCTATCGTCATAAATAGTTATTAAAGCTTTTGTTCCTAAATTTTTTCTTGTTAATCCTTTTAATCCTATTATATTAAACCCATGTGCATTAGGTTCATATGTCTTTTTTGAATTTCTTCTAAGGATTCTGTACTGATTAATGTAAGATTTTCTTGATTATTCCCCATTACACATATCTATTCTTCCCTATAATGTCTATATAACAGGGCTTTTTCAGAAAATAAGCCGGCACTATATAATACTTTAGGATTTAACAAATTTAGTTTATTTTGTTGAAAAATCTGAATGTCTTTATCAACATCTATTACCTCATCTAATTGTTGTGACGTTGATGCGGTGTGTCTTCTTGAAGTCATTATGTTAGATATTATACTATTACTTAGTCTGTTTTGGGTGTAGCTATGTCGTGGTCTTTCTTGGTCTTGTCTCCTACCTGATAAAAAGTCCATGGTCTTACTTTTCGTACTACTGGAGTTCTATCTGTTAGTGGAGTTACTTCTGTTCTTTTTAATTGATCTATTAATTCGTTTAAAGTGTCTTCTGGAACTGGTGGATATTTAATTTTGTTTAATTCTTCTAAATGTTGTTTTAGTATTTCTTGGTGGTTTTCTATGGTTTTTCCTTTAATTATTTGTCAGACTAATTAGTAAAGAACAGGTAACAACATGATTTTATCTTCAATTTCTACTTAGAACACAAGCACAACCATGCATAACAGAGCAAAAGCGGTTCAACTATCTCCTTCAACTGATCAGAAGCTCCGAGAAACAAAAGTCACACATTTACTAAAATAGAGTTTTTAATAGCATCTACTAAAGCATATTGCAACTCTATCATCAGATATGAACGCTTAACAGACCCAAATTCACTCAAATGCCCAGGCATTCTCCCTCCTAACTTCTTCTTCTTCCTCAGGAGTGAAGTCATTCTTAATGTTGAATGTCTTATGGATCTCCTCAGGAGTCTTCCCTTTGATCATGTCTGCCACTGTCTGACATGTCAGATCAAGCAGGCTCTTAATGTTCAAGTAGTTGGCAGCCAGAATGAGATCGAAAAGGGTGCTCTGATCCACTTTGACAAAATCAGCATCAAACGACTTAAGATCATCCTCAGAAGCCTTATCTTCCGTCTTAGATGAAGCCTCAACATGGCACTTACAGTACTCGATCACCTTAGACAATATGGTGCTAGTAACATTAGGTAAAGGGATTCTTGCGTTAGCGCAATCATCTTCAATCATATGCTTAAGATTCAAGTTCCACTGCTTCATCAACCTCAAAGGTTTCGCCATCGGAGCTCTTCAGTACGATCATCTTCAAAGGAGAATTGGGAATTTGTGAACAGGATCAACAAACCCTAACCCTAGGCTAGAGAGCAAAAAAAAGGAACTAAATTCTCTATACCATTAAGCATAGACAAATACTAATAGTGTTACTATATTAAGTTTCCCCGCAGTCTTTATAGATTTTATAGACCTTATAGACTGTTTATAACCACCTTTATAAGGTGGTTATAAATCTATAGATGTATAGGGTCTTATACATCTGTTCTTTATAAATAGCTAGATAAGGCCATCTCTCAGGCGACGCCAGAACGCCATACCCCTTTCATCTCTTTCTCTTAAATTTATTACTTAAGAACCGCTAATGGATATCCTTTGATAGTGTTGATCACTTGTATCCATGTCTGATATATTCCTGGTGTCTTTCCCTGTATGATCATATAAAACTTAAACTTATTTGTTAGACTTTTGTCTGTAAAATATTGGGCTAGGGCATTCATCACAGCTAGAAAATAGCTGACATCCCTTGGAGTCTTATCATAAGAAATACATAAATTATCTAACAAACACTTTTGATTTTTGTCAACCCTTGCTTCGGGCTTTGTCTTGAAACTGAAATTGCATTCTGGATAACAGATCAGATTATGTTTGCCAAAATGAATTCTCTCGATTGTTTGATTAGTGGGAGTCTGAGATTATGTCTGACACTTTGTACACTTTTTGCCAAAAAGTGTATAAATAGCCCAAATATAAATAGATTGATCCAGAGTGACATCCAATTCTACTAAGTAGAGACTAAGTAGAGACTCTGGAATTCCTATAAATAGAGACTAAGTAGATTTATGCAAGGTTTCAAGAATTGGTATAAATCTATTTATGGAGAGTATATAAATAGTATATAAATAATATACTAGATTAGTATATTACTTAGTCTGTTTTGGATGTCAGTCTGTTTTGGATGTCACTCCTAATTAAAGAATTGTCTTTTAATCGTTTATATTTTCTTTCCGGAATTAATTGTAAGACTAAGTGTCACGCCCCGAATCCCATCGAGACATGATTGGCACCCATAGCCGATAAGGCCCGAGAGAACCAACCTTTGCCTATGCTCAATCATATGCATATAATATTCATAACCACCATTGCATAATATTACGAAATACGAATAAAGGAGAACATGGGACATATTTAGGCATACATATGAAACTTGGCCGTTGAGGCCATCCAATCAAAACAACATGTGTCTTTTACACTATTACACCCACATCGGTCTACAAAAGCCTCTAACAAGAGCATTGACCAAAATGAACCATAAGTCGGGACAAGTCCCCGCTTTACACATTATGTACAATACCAAAACATATATACATTCTGACTCGGAGAAGCCCCGAATGAGCTGGAGCTCACCAAAGAACCGCTAACACTGGCAGTCTATTGAGGAGGCCTACTGGGACCTGCGCCTGCAGCAAGTAAGGTAAATTCCCCGAGAGGGGTCAGTACGAAATAAGTACTGAGTATGCAAGGCTCAGATAAAACTATACAACACGTGAATATTTCAATGAATATGTCAATGAACTCAAAACATATGAATACTCAATGTGAATAAGTCACCATGTTACGCTTTGGAAACCATGTGGATTTCTTTCATTATTTTCATTACTTTCTTTATCTCAATGCTCACATGCCATTACATATCACAATGTACCCGGGCCCCGACTGATCAGTGGGTCTTTCATATCATCATATAGGGATCGAGTCGAGCTAGGCTTATGCCCCTAGACTTGCCACCCTTGGGATCGAGTCGAGCTAGGCTTACGCCCCTAAACTTGCCACCCATAAATCCAAATCTCGGGATCGAGTCGAGCTAGGCTTACGCCCCTAGACTTGCCACCCGTACTTGATCATTGACCACATTTGCATTACTTTGTTCATTACTTTGAGATTGATACTTTGATAATCATACCATCACTTTGGAACTTTGGAACACAACATTGTTGGAAACTTTGAATCATTGACCAATAAAGGACATATGAATAAATATCAAGGAGAAATATAATATAACTAGCACCAGGATACCATTGGAACCATTGGACAATAATTCATGAACAAGAGACACAAGTATAGGCACTATTGGGATATTGGTACGTAACTTTATTTGAGCTTTCGGAACATTAACCATGAATATGAGACATGAGATTCACAAATGATCCATGAGTAGAAAATATATGACAATGGCTAGTGATAAACGGATATCGGATACCTTAGCACATTTCGGGATAGAACTAGTGACATGTCAATATGGACACTATTTGCCGCAGAAAGATACGGACAAAGTAACCTTACATACCTTGGATTCGCAATACGAATCTACAACTTTAGATGCGTATACAATAAGCCCACTCCTTCTTTATGTGTCACTCTACAAATATATAACGAAATTCACATTAACCACCAATTACTTTACAAATGCATACCATGTCAATGAATTACATGTTTGGCTTTAAACATGTCATTTCCCCTTGACAAAACCATTGATCATACTATTATTCCAAAAATTCCATAATATTCCCAACATTGACCAATACATAAAAATCAACACATTTCACCACAATACTTCTCCTTTACACTTTCTTATCCTTAACACATCCCAAATAAGCCATCAAAGCACCTTAATTCAACTCATAACACATATCGGCCAAAATCCCATAATTTCCACTTTTTGACAAGAACAAATTTAATGCCAAAAATAACACCATACATGTTCATATTTTGTCCATACCATGCTTTTTCATCAAAGGCACAAGGCCTAATTCAAGTTCAATTCACCAAGATAGTATATCTTACACCAAAAGCAAAATACACTATTCATCACTTTGCCAACACCACTAGCATAATATACATAATCTCTCATGCATATAATATGTTAATACATGAGGAGAAATACTTACCAAGTCTTGGAATATGTTGATCTTGTCCAAGGAGTCCAAAGGGATTATTTGCCTTAGGGTTTGGAAAAGAGAGAAATGTTTTAAGAAAATATCCAAAAGTTATGAGAGCTTTTGATAATAAAATCTGATGTTGGGGACTTTATATAGACCCAAGGTCATTCTTAGTTCCATGTGGCATTAAGGGATATGTTCAATTGGTCAATTATTGCAAGAATGGGTCATTTCCTCTTTGGGCCAAGTCTTTTAATCCCATTTGGGCCTAATTTTGGGCCCAATAATACATATCCATGCAACCCAAAGATTTCATGTATTATTCACCATATATATCATGTTTACATATGTCTATAATGTCACGACAACATCCTCTTAAAAGATTCTCATTCGTCGCCTCGATCGCAAAAATTGGAATTCTAGTCACCCTTAGCTTCATTGAACATTTTGGATCACTATTCACATTTTATGATTTGATCATGTAGGAGTATGTAGGAGTGTATTGAAGTGTTTGAAGCTTTAACAAAGCTCAATTAACTCCAAATAACCAAAAGAAACCATCGAGAAATCGTCGTAGAATTGCATTACGAAACAACGCCGGAAAGGGCATACTTTTGTGCCTTGCGCCACACCCCCTGAAACAGGGTAGTGGCGCAAGTTTTGGGCCTTCTCTGAATTTTATGCAGGCTGGTGGCTTGCGCCACACCCCTGAAATAGGGTAGTGGCGCAAGTCTCAGCATTTTGCTGAAATTGCCGGCCACTAATCCGACGTTTTCGTATCGTCCAATCCTTTATCCAAACACTACAAAATACTTACTTAGTGATCTTAACCATCAAGTAAACATGACTTAAAGTCACAAAATGAGGTTAGAATGTGTACGAGTTCTTGCCCAAATGCTCCACGAAATCACAACACACCTCCTACGACGATCTAATCGCACATGTTACGTCCGATATCAAATGTTTCACCAATGACACTATAAAACACATATGCATGGCATCTCAACACCTATGTAGATATGATCCCAAGGTATCAAGTGAGGTTATAAAGTACGGGGTGTTACATTCTTCCCCCCTTAGAAACATTCGTCCTCGAATGTTAACAACAGTGTCTTATATACAACAAATGCATCTTTACTTTAACATACCTATACACATTCACATAATGCTTTTAAATACTTACTTGTTATTGTTCCACCTCCGCACTGTGAACTTCTTGGTCCATTTGGAATAAGTGGGGATACTTGGATTTCATCATTTCTTCCGCTTCCCATGTGATCTCCTCTACGTGTTGGTTCCTCCAAAGGACTTTTACGGATGCTATGTCCTTATTTCTCAATCTCTTTACTTGTCGATCTAGGATAGCAATAGGCACTTCTTCATAAGTGAGATCCTCTGTAACTTGAACATCCTCTACGGGAACAATACGAGACGGATCTCCTATGCATTTCCGAAGCATCGACACATGAAAGACCGGATGGACTGAGGAAAGTTCTTGCGGTAAGGCTAATTCATATGTGACTTGCCCAAATCTTCTAATAACTTCATATGGGCCTATGTAACGTGGACTCAATTTTCCTTTCTTTTCGAACCGCATTACCCCTTTCATTGGTGACACCTTTAAAAACACCCAATCACCTATGGAAAAGTCAAGCCCTCTTCTTCTAACATCGGCATATGACTTGTGACGACTTTGAGCCGTTTGTAATCGCGGTTGGATCACTTTGACTTTCTCCATAGCCTGGTGCACCATATCCGGCCCAAGTAAAGCAGTTTCACCAGCTTCAAACCACCCAATTGGTGATCTACATTTTCTTTTGTACAAAGCTTCATAAGGTGCCATCTGAATACTTGAATGATAGCTATTGTTATAAGCAAATTCAATAAGAGGCAAATGGTCATCCCAACTACCCTGGAAATCTAACGTACATGCTCGTAGCATATCTTCAAGTGTCTGAATAGTACGTTCTGCTTGTCCATCAGTCTGAGGATGGAAAGCCGTACTCAAATTCACCTGAGTACCCAAACTCCGCTGAAAAGATTTCCAAAAGTGTGCTGTGAACTGTGCTCCTCTATCTGATATAATAGAAAGTGGAATACCATGCAATCGTACTATCTCCTTTACATACAACTTTGCATAATCCTCAGCTGTATAGGTCGTCTTGACAGGTAGAAAATGCGCTGATTTAGTAAGTCGGTCCACTATGACCCATATGGAATCAAACTTCCGCAATGTACGAGGCAAACCCGTAATGAAATCCATATTAATCATATCCCACTTCCAGACTGGAAGATTGATACATTGCATGTAACCTCCCGGTTTCTGATGTTCCACTTTAACTTGTTGACAATTTGGGCATTGCGCAACAAATTCTGCAATGTTCTTTTTCATGTTGCCCCACCAATACACCTCTTTCAATTCATGGTACATTTTAGTAGCACCCGGATGAATGGAATAGCGTGAATGGTGCACCTCTGTCATTATTCGTGTCCTCAGCTGATCTATATCCGGTACACATATTCTCCCTTGACATTGAAGCACCCCTTCCGGTGTAATATCAAATGCCTTGGTCAAATTCTGCTGCACATTCTCCTTTAGCTGCAATAATATAGAATCTGCATACTGTTTCTCTTTCACTTCAGCTATCAAGGAGGATTATGCTGCATTCTGCACCATAACTCTATCATCTGAAGTTTCAATAAGGCGAACTCCCAAGCTGGCCAATTGATTCAAGTCTTTGATTATCTCACGCTTTTCATTCAACTGACCACTAGTGCTTTCTACTGCCTTACGGCTCAATGCATCAGCTACTACATTTGCTTTGCCTGGGTGATAAAGAATATCAATGTCATAATCTTTTAACAGCTCTAACCACCTACGTTGCCTCAAATTGAGTTCCTTCTGCTTAAAAAGATATTGCAGGCTTTTGTGATCCGTATAGATGTCAACATGAACTCCATATAAATAATGACGCCATATCTTTAAAGCAAAAACTACTGCTGCCAATTCAAGATCATGTGTGGGATAGTTTTTCTCATGTGGCCGCAACTATCGTGAGGCATATGCTATCACCCTACCATGCTGCATCAACACACATCCGAGACCAATCCCGGAAGCATCACAATACACTGCATAGCCCTCTGTGCCCTCAGGAAGTACTAACACTGGTGTGGAAGTCAACTTATCTTTCAAGTTTTGAAACCCTCTTTCACATGCATCATTCCATTGAAATTTAATTGCCTTGTGAGTTAAATTTGTCAATGGTGCCGCAATAGAAGCAAAACCTTCTACAAATCTTCGGTAATAACCTGCCAAACCCAGAAAACTGCGAATCTCTGTGGGTGTCGTAGGTCTTGGCCAATTATTCACTGCTTCAATCTTTTGGGTATCAACCTGTATGCCTTCATCTGATACAATGTGACCCAAGAACGCGACTGATTTCAACCAAAACTCACATTTGGAGAATTTTGTATACAACTTACGGTCACGGAGAATTTGCAACACTTGCCGTAAGTGATAAGCATGGTCTTCTGGTGATCTTGAATAAACAAGGATGTCATCTATAAATACTGTCACGAACACGTCTAGGAATGGCTTAAACACCCTGTTCATCAAATCCATAAACACAGCCGGTGCATTTGTTAGTCCGAATGACATAACTAAAATTCATAATGGCCATACCGTGTTCGAAAAGCTGTCTTGGGTACATCTTCTTTTCTAACTCTGACTTGATGGTAACCCGACCTCAAGTCAATCTTTGAAAAACACCTGGCACCCTGTAACTGATCAAACAAATCATCAAGGCGAGGGAGGGGGTATTTGTTCTTGATCGTTACTTTATTCAGTTGCCGATAGTCGATGCACATTCTCAAGGTGCCATCTTTCTTTCGTACAAATAATACCGGTGCACCCCACGGGGACATACTAGGCCTAATGAAGCCTTTATCCAGCAAATCTTTCAACTGCTCCTTCAATTCACGCAGTTCCGCTGGAGCCATTCTATATGGAGGAATAGAAATAGGCTGAGTGCCTGAAATCACATCAATGTCGAATTCCACTTCTCGTTCTGGGGGTAAACCTGGAAGATCCTCTGGAAATACATCAAGAAATTCATTGACTACCGGTACTGACTGTGGAGTTACTGGTTCCACATCATTATCTTTCACTCGTACCAAATGACATACGTATCCCTTGGCAATCATTTTTCTGGCTTTCAAATAGGAAATAAATCTCCCTCGTGGCGCCCCTACATTACCCTGCCATTCAAGAACATTCTCCTGCGGAAAACAAAATTGCACCTTCTTGACCCGGCAATCTACCGTAGCATAACAAGAGGCCAACCAATCCATTCCCATAATTACATCAAAATCCACCATGTTCAATTCAATGAGATCGGCCAACGTATCATGACCACACACAGTTACGATACACTCTCTTTGCAATAATATATTCACCAACCGATGTAGACACTTCAATTGATTTAATTAATAATTCCGGTGCCTTTGCAAATTTTGCCGCAACCAATGGAGTAACATAGGAAAATGTAGAACCTGGGTCAATTAGTGCATATACAATATGTGAGAATATGGATAATGTACCTGTGACAACATCAGGGGAAGCCTCTGAATTCTGGCGGTCCACCAAAGCATAAGTGCGATTCTGGACCCCGCTAGTACTGGCTGCTCCTCTGGCACCTCTACCTCGACCAATAGGCTGCACCCCTCGGCCCTGTGAAGGAACCGATGCTGAAGACGCAACCGCCGACCCAGCTGGTCGTGCTATACAACCCATGCTCCGCTGTGGACATTCTCTCGCTATATGTCCCGGCATACCACACCAAAAGCAGACATTCATCCCTGTCCGACATGGACCTGTGTGCATACGCCCGCAGTGCGGACACTGCTGACGAGGAAACCCTGCTGACTGTGATCCATGACCCCCACTACTCTGTCCAGCTGAACCACCTCGAAACCCTCGAGACTGAGAATAAGCACTCCCTGTGGAATAAGAGAATGACGGTCTAGGTGGTCTCGAAAACATGCGGGGCCTAGATCCTCCTTGGGACATCATAGGTGGTCCCATAGGTCTAGCCCTTTTGGACTGTCCCCTATCAAATTCATGTACCCTGCGTCTCTGTCTCTGATCCTCCATTCCCATAATTACATCAAAATCTTCAGTTGCCGATAGTCGATGCACATTCTCAAGGTGCCATCTTTCTTTCGCACAAATAATACCGGTGCACCCCACGGGGACATACTAGGCCTAATGAAGCCTTTATCCAGCAAATCTTTCAACTGCTCCTTCAATTCACGCAGTTCCGCTGGAGCCATTCTATATGGAGGAATAGAAATAGGCTGAGTGCCTGGAATCACATCAATGTCGAATTCCACTTCTCGTTCTGGGGGTAAACCTGGAAGATCCTCTGGAAATACATCAAGAAATTCATTGACTACCGGTACTGACTGTGGAGTTACTGGTTCCACATCATTATCTTTCACTCGTACCAAATGATATACGTATCCCTTGGCAATCATTTTTCTGGCTTTCAAATAGGAAATAAATCTCCCTCGTGTTGCCCCTACATTACCCTGCCATTCAAGAACATTCTCCTGCGGAAAACAAAATTGCACCTTCTTGACCCGGCAATCTACCGTAGCATAACAAGAGGCCAACCAATCCATTCCCATAATTACATCAAAATCCACCATGTTCAATTCAATGAGATCGGCCAACGTATCATGACCACACACAGTTACGATACACTCTCTTTGCAACAATATATTCACCAATCGGTGTAGACACTTCAATTGATTTAATTAATAATTCCGGTGCCTTTGCAAATTTTGCCGCAACCAATGGAGTAACATAGGAAAATGTAGAACCTGGGTCAATTAGTGCATATACAATATGTGAGAATATGGATAATGTACCTGTGACAACATCAGGGGAAGCCTCTGAATTCTGGCGATCCACCAAAGCATAAGTGCGATTCTGGACCCCGCTAGTACTGGCTGCTCCTCTGGCACCTCTACCTCGACCAATAGGCTGCACCCCTCGGCCCTGTGAAGGAACCGATGCTGAAGACGCAACCGCCGACCCAGCTGGTCGTGCTATACCACCCATGCTCCTCTGTGGACATTCTCTCGCTATATGTCCGGGCATACCACACCAAAAGCATACATTCATCCCTGTCCGACATGGACCTGTGTGCATACGCCCGCAGTGCGGACACTGCTGACGAGGAAACCCTGCTGACTGTGATCCATGACCCCCACTACTCTGTCCAGCTGAACCACCTCGAAACCCTCGAGACTGAGAATAAGCACTCCCTGTGGAATAAGAGAATGACGATCTAGGTGGTCTCGGAAACATGCGGGGCCTAGATCCTCCTTGGGACATCATAGGTGGTCCCATAGGTCTAGCCCTTTTGGACTGTCCCCTATCAAATTCATGTACCCTGCGTCTCTGTCTCTGATCCTCCATTCCCATAATTACATCAAAATCTTCAGTTGCCGATAGTCGATGCACATTCTCAAGGTGCCATCTTTCTTTCGCACAAATAATACCGGTGCACCCCACGGGGACATACTAGGCCTAATGAAGCCTTTATCCAGCAAATCTTTCAACTGCTCCTTCAATTCACGCAGTTCCGCTGGAGCCATTCTATATGGAGGAATAGAAATAGGCTGAGTGCCTGAAATCACATCAATGTCGAATTCCACTTCTCGTTCTGGGGGTAAACCTGGAAGATCCTCTGGAAATACATCAAGAAATTCATTGACTACCGGTACTGACTGTAGAGTTACTGGTTCCACATCATTATCTTTCACTCGTACCAAATGACATACGTATCCCTTGGCAATCATTTTTCTGGCTTTCAAATAGGAAATAAATCTCCCTCGTGTTGCCCCTACATTACCCTGCCATTCAAGAACATTCTCCTGCGGAAAACAAAATTGCACCTTCTTGACCCGGCAATCTACCGTAGCATAACAAGAGGCCAACCAATCCATTCCCATAATTACATCAAAATCCACCATGTTCAATTCAATGAGATCGGCCAACGTATCATGACTACACACAGTTACGATACACTCTCTTTGCAACAATATATTCACCAACCGGTGTAGACACTTTAATTGATTTAATTAATAATTCCGGTGCCTTTGCAAATTTTGCCGCAACCAATGGAGTAACATAGGAAAATGTAGAACCTGGGTCAATTAGTGCATATACAATATGTGAGAATATGGATAATGTACCTGTGACAACATCAGGGGAAGCCTCTGAATTCTGGCGGTCCACCAAAGCATAAGTGCGATTCTGGACCCCGCTAGTACTGGCTGCTCCTCTGGCACCTCTACCTCGACCAATAGGCTGCACCCCTCGGCCCTGTGAAGGAACCGATGCTGAAGACGCAACCGCCGACCCAGCTGGTCGTGCTATACCACCCATGCTCCGCTGTGGACATTCTCTCGCTATATGTCCCGGCATACCACACCAAAAGCAGACATTCATCCCTGTCCGACATGGACCTGTGTGCATACGCCCGTAGTGCGGACACTGCTGACGAGGAAACCCTGCTGACTGTGATCCATGACCCCCACTACTCTGTCCAGCTGAACCACCTCGAAACCCTCGAGACTGAGAATAAGCACTCCCTGTGGAATAAGAGAATGACGGTCTAGGTGGTCTCGGAAACATGCGGGGCCTAGATCCTCCTTGGGACATCATAGGTGGTCCCATAGGTCTAGCCCTTTTGGACTGTCCCCTATCAAATTCATGTACCCTGCGTCTCTGTCTCTGATCCTCCATTCCCATAATTACATCAAAATCTTCAGTTGCCGATAGTCGATGCACATTCTCAAGGTGCCATCTTTCTTTCGCACAAATAATACCGGTGCACCCCACGGGGACATACTAGGCCTAATGAAGCCTTTATCCAGCAAATCTTTCAACTGCTCCTTCAATTCACGCAGTTCCGCTGGAGCCATTCTATATGGAGGAATAGAAATAGGCTGAGTGCCTGAAATCACATCAATGTCGAATTCCACTTCTCGTTCTGGGGGTAAACCTGGAAGATCCTCTGGAAATACATCAAGAAATTCATTGACTACCGGTACTGACTGTGGAGTTACTGGTTCCACATCATTATCTTTCACTCGTACCAAATGACATACGTATCCCTTGGCAATCATTTTTCTGGCTTTCAAATAGGAAATAAATCTCCCTCGTGGCGCCCCTACATTACCCTGCCATTCAAGAACATTCTCCTGCGGAAAACAAAATTGCACCTTCTTGACCCGGCAATCTACCGTAGCATAACAAGAGGCCAACCAATCCATTCCCATAATTACATCAAAATCCACCATGTTCAATTCAATGAGATCGGCCAACGTATCATGACCACACACAGTTACGATACACTCTCTTTGCAATAATATATTCACCAACCGGTGTAGACACTTCAATTGATTTAATTAATAATTCCGGTGCCTTTGCAAATTTTGCCGCAACCAATGGAGTAACATAGGAAAATGTAGAACCTGGGTCAATTAGTGCATATACAATATGTGAGAATATGGATAATGTACCTGTGACAACATCAGGGGAAGCCTCTGAATTCTGGCGGTCCACCAAAGCATAAGTGCGATTCTGGACCCCGCTAGTACTGGCTGCTCCTCTGGCACCTCTACCTCGACCAATAGGCTGCACCCCTCGGCCCTGTGAAGGAACCGATGCTGAAGACGCAACCGCCGACCCAGCTGGTCGTGCTATACCACCCATGCTCCGCTGTGGACATTCTCTCGCTATATGTCCCGGCATACCACACCAAAAGCAGACATTCATCCCTGTCCGACATGGACCTGTGTGCATACGCCCGCAGTGCGGACACTGCTGACGAGGAAACCCTGCTGACTGTGATCCATGACCCCCACTACTCTGTCCAGCTGAACCACCTCGAAACCCTCGAGACTGAGAATAAGCACTCCCTGTGGAATAAGAGAATGACGGTCTAGGTGGTCTCGAAAACATGCGGGGCCTAGATCCTCCTTGGGACATCATAGGTGGTCCCATAGGTCTAGCCCTTTTGGACTGTCCCCTATCAAATTCATGTACCCTGCGTCTCTGTCTCTGATCCTCCATTTTCTGGGCGAAGGCTTGTATGCGAGCAATGTCCATGTCCCTATTCAAGGCCGCAATAGTGCAATCTCTTACCAAGTATGGCTCTAGTCTGTCCACATATCTATGGACCCTGTCTGTCATCGTAGCCATAACATTTGGCGCATATCGAGCCAAGGAATTAAATTGCAAGCTATATTCTCTGACGCTCAAATTCCCTTGACGGAGATTTAGGAATTGATCCGCACGTGCCTCACGAATCTCATAGGGCAAGTAATGATCAAGGAAAGCCACTTTAAACTCTTCCCAAGTAGGTGGATCTGCACCAATGTCACGGGATTTCTTCCAATCCTCATACCACAGTATTGCCTCTCCTTTCAACCTGTACGCAGCAAGTTCCACTGTCTCTACCCCTGTCACATGCATAACTTCCAAGGCCCTCTGAATTTGATCCACGAAGTCCTGTGGATCAGCTTTTGGATCTGCCCCTGTGAAAATAGGAGGGTCCAGTTTCAAGAAATCCTGTGTTCTGCGACTTGCCATTCTAGCCTCATCATCATCATGTGCCATAGCACCAGCTCTTCCCTGGCTTTGTGCCGCCACTAACTATGTCAACATCTGTACAGCATTCCTAAGATCCTGATCTGTGGCATTTGTCGGTGGTTCCACGGGCACTTCCCTTATTCTCGGCTCTTCTGGAGCTGAAGAAGTAGAAGAAGCTCGCGTTGCGAACTCAGTTTCAGCCCCACCTTGATCAACTTGTTCAGGTGGTGGTCTACTTGCTCCTTCACCAGCAATTCTATCTATCAGCTTACTTTTACCTTTTCCTCTTCCTCTTCTAGTATTCGGCATTTTGACTATACCAAAGAAAAACAATGACCAAGATCAGATACAATGCAACTGACAACATTGGCTCTATTGCACGATCTAGAAGGAAGGAAAGAAACAACATCCTAAATGTCTCGTAGCCTCCTACGTATAAATGTGGTGCACAACACATCGATACATAAGACTCTACTCAGACACGGCTTTGTAGACATCCTTAGACCGACTGCTCTGATACCACTTTTGTCACGCCCCGAATCCCATCGAGACATGATTGGCACCCGTAGCCTATAAGGCCCGAGAGAACCAACCTTTGCCTATGCTCAATCATATGCATATAATATTCATAACCACCATTGCATAATATTACGAAATACGAATAAAGGAGAACATGGGACATATTTAGGCATACATATGAAACTTGGCCGTTGAGGCCATCCAATCAAAACAACATGTGTCTTTTACACTATTACACCCACATCGGTCTACAAAAGCCTCTAACAAGAGCATTGACCAAAATGAACCATAAGTCGGGACAAGTCCCCGCTTTACACATTATGTACAATACCAAAACATATATACATTCTGACTCGGAGAAGCCCCGAATGAGCTGGAGCTCACCAAAGAACCGCTAACACTGGCAGTCTATTGAGGAGGCCTACTGGGACCTGCGCCTGCAGCAAGTAAGGTAAATTCCCTGAGAGAGGTCAGTACGAAATAAGTACTGAGTATGCAAGGCTCAGATAAAACTATACAACACGTGAATATTTCAATGAATATGTCAATGAACTCAAAACATATGAATACTCAATGTGAATAAGTCACCATGTTACGCTTTGGAAACCATGTGGATTTCTTTCATTATTTTCATTACTTTCTTTATCTCAATGCTCACATGCCATTACATATCACAATGTACCCGGGCCCCGACTGATCAGTGGGTCTTTCATATCATCATATAGGGATCGAGTCGAGCTAGGCTTATGCCCCTAGACTTGCCACCCTTGGGATCGAGTCGAGCTAGGCTTACGCCCTTAGACTTGCCACCCATAAATCCAAATCTCGGGATCGAGTCGAGCTAGGCTTACGCCCCTATACTTGCCACCCGTACTTGATCATTGACCACATTTGCATTACTTTGTTCATTACTTTGAGATTGATACTTTGATAATCATACCATCACTTTGGAACTTTGGAACACAACATTGTTGGAAACTTTGAATCATTGACCAATAAAGGACATATGAATAAATATCAAGGAGAAATATAATATAACTAGCACCAGGATACCATTGGAACCATTGGACAATAATTCATGAACAAGAGACACAAGTATAGGCACTATTGGGATATTGGTACGTAACTTTATTTGAGCTTTCGGAACATTAACCATGAATATGAGACATGAGATTCACAAATGATCCATGAGTAGAAAATATATGACAATGGCTAGTGATAAACGGATATCGGATACCTTAGCACATTTCGGGATAGAACTAGTGACATGTCAATATGGACACTATTTGCCGCAGAAAGATACGGACAAAGTAACCTTACATACCTTGGATTCGCAATACGAATCTACAACTTTAGATGCGTATACAATAAGCCCGCTCCTTCTTTATGTGTCACTCTACAAATATATAACGAAATTCACATTAACCACCAATTACTTTACAAATGCATACCATGTCAATGAATTACATGTTTGGCTTTAAACATGTCATTTCCCCTTGACAAAACCATTGATCATACTATTATTCCAAAAATTCCATAATATTCCCAACATTGACCAATACATAAAAATCAACACATTTCACCACAATACTTCTCCTTTACACTTTCTTATCCTTAACACATCCCAAATAAGCCATCAAAGCACCTTAATTCAACTCATAACACATATCGGCCAAAATCCCATAATTTCCACTTTTTGACAAGAACAAATTTAATGCCAAAAATAACACCATACATGTTCATATTTTGTCCATACCATGCTTTTTCATCAAAGGC
This sequence comes from Capsicum rhomboideum, assembly GCA_031232105.1. Lineage (NCBI taxonomy): Eukaryota > Viridiplantae > Streptophyta > Magnoliopsida > Solanales > Solanaceae > Capsicum > Capsicum rhomboideum. The sequence goes on from CP124711.1 coordinate 121,934,345, forward strand.
ACAAGGCCTAATTCAAGTTCAATTCACCAAGATAGTATATCTTACACCAAAAGCAAAATACACTATTCATCACTTTGCCAACACCACTAGCATAATATACATAATATCTCATGCATATAATATGTTAATACATGAGGAGAAATACTTACCAAGGCTTGGAATATGTTGATCTTGTCCAAGGAGTCCAAAGGGATTATTTGCCTTAGGGTTTGGAAAAGAGAGAAATGTTTTAAGAAAATATCCAAAAGTTATGAGAGCTTTTGATAATAAAATCTGATGTTGGGGACTTTATATAGACCCAAGGTCATTCTTAGTTCCATGTGGCACTAAGGGATATGTTCAATTGGTCAATTATTGCAAGAATGGGTCATTTCCTCTTTGGGCCAAGTCTTTTAATCCCATTTGGGCCTAATTTTGGGCCCAATAATACATATCCATGCAACCCAAAGATTTCATGTATTATTCACCATATATATCATGTTTACATATGTCTATAATGTCACGACAACATCCTTTTAAAAGATTCTCATTCGTCGCCTCGATCGCAAAAATTGGAATTCTAGTCACCTTTGGCTTCATTGAACATTTTGGATCACTATTCATATTTTATGATTTGATCATGTAGGAGTATGTAGGAGTGTATTGAAGTGTTTGAAGCTTTAACAACTCTCAATTAACTCCAAAGAACCAAAAGAAACCATCGAGAAATCGTCGTAGAATTGCATTACGAAACGACGCCGGAAAGGGCATACTTTTGTGCCTTGCGCCACACCCCCTGAAACAGGGTAGTGGCGCAAGTTTTGGGCCTTCTCTGAATTTTCTTCAGGCTGGTGGCTTGCGCCACACCCCTGAAACAGGGTAGTGGCGCAAGTCTCAGCATTTTGCTGAAATTGCCGGCCACTAATCCGACGTTTTCGTATCGTCCAATCCTTTATCCAAACACTACAAAATACTTACTTAGTGATATTAACCATTAAGTAAACATGACTTAAAGTCATCAAATGAGGTTAGAATGTGTACGAGTTCTTGCCCAAATGCTCCACGAAATCACAACACACCTCCTACGACGATCTAATCGCACATGTTACGTCCGATATCAAATGTTTCACCAATGACACTATAAAACACATATGCATGGCATCTCAACACCTATGTAGATATGATCCCAAGGTATCAAGTGAGGTTATAAAGTACGGGGTGTTACACTAAGTAGTCTAGTCTTTTGAGATTCGTTACTTTATCTATTTTATCTATCCTATATTTATGTAATAAAAACTAATTTACAAACATATGGGGAATAATACCTAGATCTAAGAAAACCATAACCTACTTACATGGTAGAGGAGAGAGGGTTCCCTTTCGGGGGTCCCCGAGGTGCTCCTGGCAAACTTGAAAATAAACACAAGCACTTACTTACTTACTCACACTCTCTTTTTTTTTTTTTTTTTTTTTTACAATAGCTCACACTCTCAAATATTTAGTTGAATATACTGAAAGCTAATAGTAGTAATTGCTTCTTGCTCTCTGTTATTCTATGTCTGTGTGAAATATATGAGGGGTTTATATAGAAGAGGAAGTCAGACACGGACTTCAAAACTTCTTTCAATATTGCAAAGGAATCTGAATAATTGAAGTTCAGTCTTTGTCTTGGGTCCCACTTTACTGTGCGTCTGTTGAAAATTCTGAAAAATTTATTGAAGTGGTTGTCACTGTCTGCTTTTATTTTTGAAATTTGAGGCCACCTGTCTGTGCTAAATCGTCATTGCTTACGTCTTTGGCAAGGTCTAAATTAGCTGATGTTACTGCTGACGTCTGTCTTTAGCCAATAGTGTCTAGATTGTGCAGTGCGACTGAATCAAAACTCATGCCTGAGTTATCATCTTCATGAGGATCTTGAGCAAATTGTTCTGTTGTAGGGTCATAATCTGAGTCTGAGTTAGGAACATCTGAGTCTTCTTCTTCTGGTTTTGGCTGTATGATCATGTTTTTGGTCTCTTCATTAGTCTCGTTCTTAGGAGTGACATCTTGCAGAAGTCTCATTAGAGTTTGTCCAATAATACTTTCAATTGTCTTGGTACTGGTCTTATTTTTTATTTTTGTCTTTCTAGTTTTTGAACTTTTCTTTGATCTTGAAGCTTCTAGGAAGTGACATCAATTTTGATTCTAGGCCTATATTTAGTCATTCTTAGTAGTAAATCTACAACATTTATGGTTATAACGATCCAGAATTCAAGGATTGACTACCAATTAAATTAGGTGTCACTATATTTACATAAATATAGTGACAATAATTCTTTCATGAACGATCCCTTATATACCGAAATACTTAAACAGGCAGAACAAATAGCACCAAACCCAGAGGGTTTAAGTACCCATTCACCTCAAAGTAAGGCAGACCAGATAATCATTAAACAAAATAATACTATAATGTTGTTACTCCTAAAACTCAACGAAAATATAGAAAGACTAATTAAAGGAAAAACCATAGAAAACCACCAAGAAATACTAAAACAACATTTAGAAGAATTAAACAAAATTAAATATCCACCAGTTCCAGAAGACACTTTAAAACGAATTAATAGATCAATTAAAAAGAACAGAAGTAACTCCACTAACAGATAGAACTCCAGTAGTACGAAAAGTAAGACCATGGACTTTTTATCAGGTAGGAGACAAGACCAAGAAAGAGACTAACCATATACTAAGGGTAGCTATGTATCATCCTAGGAATTTAAAGATCAATCCATGGGAGGTCAGCTATCGAACAAATAAAAACAATAGAAACTTCTATGCATCCATTACAGTATTATCATTAAGTCTTTTATAATTAATAACCATTCTAGCTTTTCCTCGAACTATCTCACTATGATTTCTAACCATAAATGCTTCTGATCTATGTCTAAAACCACCAAGAAATACTAAAACAACATTTAGAAGAATTAAACAAAATTCTTTAAATGCTTAAGATATTTGTTCTTCCCTTAGACTAAGAAAAGCAACTGGTTACCTTATTGCTGACACTTTGCCAAAAAGATTTACTAAATATTGTTCTTTCTTGGATTCTATTAATTAATTCGGTTTTGTCTGGAAGTTTGTATGCATCCATTACAGTATTATCATTAAATCTTTTATAATTAATAACCATTCTAGCTTTTCCTTGAACTATCTCACTATGATTTCTAACCATAAATGCTGCTGATCTATGTCTTGATTTTGATCTCCTAATAACTCCTAAGTTTAGAAGTTCTTTAATTTGTATTTCAAAGTCTTTTAAATCTTCATTAGTGGCTTGTATAGCAGCTGTTTTTACAGTGTATTCTGGATTTATAATTTCTAACTTACATTCTATTTGGTTATTCTTCCAATGTTCTAAAGGTCTTTCTCCTATGATATCTATGTCATCTAATTTTTGAATTATTTTCTGCAGATCAACTTGATTTTTAATTATTCCTATGTTATGTCTGTTAAATTTATATTTGTCTACCTGTACTTCAATTAAATTATAGTTCTTTTCTAATTCTTCATCTATATCTATCCATTCTTGTTCATCTATTATTTCTGATAATAAATTTTTGTTGCAGGTACAATCTGTCCCTTTATCACAAACGATGTCTGGATTGATTTGCTTTCTTTTTGAATCTTGTATTACTTTAGTCTTTCTTTGTACATTTCTTCCAAAGAATGAGGGAGTTATTGTAATGTTTTTTGTAAAGATTACTCCATCTCTGGTAATAAAACAACCTCCATTGTTTCGGACCATAAAATCTAATCCTATTACAAAGTCTGCTTTTATATCTAAGTTTCTTGTTAACAAATATCCCAACTTATATCTAGTTTTGTAGTTTGAACATGTATTGTTAAAACTTACTATAGCGTCTTTTACATAATGTGTATGTGTTATGGGAGCCATCCATTTGCATGGCTTTTTGTGGTTTAGTAAACTCGTGTAAAAAATGTTTTGGTAACAAACTTTGATTTATTATACACTGTGTACATCCTGAGTCTACTAGTCCTAAGGTTTCTATTTCATAGTCTTGTATTATTATTTTTGTCATTACCTTAATCATTAAAACAGCTCTATGTCCCAAATATCTTGTGCTAAAAATTTTAAATGATTTTTTCTAGCGTCTAATTGACGGTGAAAGGATTTTAATTGTTTAGCTAAATGAGATTTTTTCATAGAACTAACTATCCTAAAGGGTAATAATTTAATGTACTCTCTATTTTAATTATTATTTGTTGTCTGGGCTTGTATATCTATTTTAACTTGTTCTATTTCTTTCTTTATATAGTTATAGTAATCTATTATTTGATTTCTCAAGTGTATTTCTATATCTAATTCTAAATATATTTTAAATCTTGTTAATACTGTTACTAACTTCTGTTCTAAAAATTGTATATAATTCTGACCTTGCTGAATATAATATAGTCTTTTGCTTAATTCGTTATATTTTTTACGATATGTGTTAATAGTATTCGGTGAATATTTCATAAAATTCTTATCCTAAAGGAAAATATCTTACTCTATTTCTTAAAAACTTGATATAGTCTTTGATATTTTTAATTTCTTTTTCTATACGTATTAACTCTTGTTTATGAGTATGTTGTAATGATTCTTTAAGTATTATAGCTTGTCTTAATTCTTGTTTAAAATCGTATATTTCTTTATAATGATAAGCAATGTTTTTAGTATAAAAATGTTTTTTCATATATTTAATAACCTAAAAAGTTGTCTATATCGATGATTATTTCTTATATGTTGAAGTGTGTATTGATTATGTCTTGTTAAAGTATATATAATTAATTTTCTTTGATATTGTCTTAATTTAGCAATGCAATAAGGTATTCTACTGTTTTGTACTATTCCGTCTTTTACTTCTGGATTAATATATAAATTCTGAAGTTCTGAGTATAGTTGATTTATTTTTCTTTTTGTTTCGTTATATTCCTGAAAAGTAGTGATTGATCTGTTCATAAAATTTTTTAAGCTAAAGGAAAATAATTGATATAGTAGTTAAGTCTCTTTATTCTGATAGTCTGATATCGTATATGATAAGCTGATCTTTCAATGCTTGAGAACATAAAATTTAAAATATTTATAGCATTCATTTCGTTGTCTTTAATCTGTTAGAACAAGTTAAAATAGATATACAAGCCCAAGATTATCTAATAAAAGCTATTATAATTTCCTTTTATGCGAAGAAATGATAATTATTGCAATTATATAAACCATTTCAATATACAAATACGTGACTCATATATTGAAGAAAGACGATTAAGACAAGTACGTGACGAACTAATCCAACATTTACAAGACTTTAAAAACGCAACTAAAGAAAATTACAAACTCTGGTCCTAAGTTACCTCTGGCATAGTCTAGTGCTTCATTAAAATTGTTAAAACCTTTGTATAATGTGTCTTTGAATCCTTTGATAGTGTCGATCACTTGTATCCATGTCTGATATATTCCTGGTGTCTTTCCCTGTATGATCACATAAAACTTAAACTTATTTGTTAGATTTTTGTCTGTAAAATATTGGGCCAGGGCGTTCATCACAGCTAGAAAATAGCTGACATCCCTTGGAGTCTTATTATAAGAAATCCATAAATTATCTAACAAACACTTTTGATTTTTGTCAACCCTTGCTTCGGGCCTTGTCTTGAAACTGAAATTACATTCTGGATAACAGATCAGATTATGTCTGCCAAAATGAATTCTCTCGTTTGTCTGATTAGTGGGAGTCTGAGATGTATTTAAAGAGCTCAATGGTCTAAAGTGAGTATTGCTTAAAAGAGTCTTTAAATACTCGTCTTAATAAAATTCAAACACTTAGATTATAGGGTTATTTCAAGGTTTATATAAATTTGTTGTTGTTATGATGTTGGAGTTGATTGATTTGAAGTGGGTTTGTTCTTATAGTTGTAAAATCCTACTCAGTACTTCCTCCTCCTTGTATCTACTTATGTATTTAGGTATAATTTTTCCTAGAATACTAAGCATATTCCCCGAATATTAAAATAATTTTTTTTTTTTTTTTTGGCTTACCCTGTTCATCTCTTCTTCTTAAACTTATACTTAAGACCTGTTTCTTTGATCACACCCCGGAACCGTTAATTGATTTAACTTATCCTTAGCAATACCCCTTTCATCTCTTTCTCTTAAATTTATTACTTAAGAATCGCTTCTTTAACCGCACCCTGGATAAACACTGTCCTTCAGCTCTCTTGGCTATGGCGGACTTCAACATCCTAGGTATTTACCGGTTAATCCATGGGGGTTCGTTAAGCATTTAAGAGACTAACCATATACTAAGGGTAGCTATGGATCATCCTAGGAATTTACAGATCAATCCAACGTTTCTTGTTAACAAATATCCCAACTTATATTTAGTTTTGTAGTTTGAACATGTATTGTTAAAACTTACTATGGCGTCTTTTACATAATGTCTATAAGTGTTATGGGAGCCATCCATTTGCATGGCTTTCTGTGGTTTAGTAAACTCGTGTAAAAAATGTTTTGGTAACAAACTGTAGACCATGGACTTTTTATCAGGTAGGAGACAAGACCAAGAAAGACCACGACATAGCTACACCATTGCTTATCATTATAAAGAAATATACGATTTTAAACAAGAATTAAGACAAGCTATAATACTTAAAGAATCATTACAACATACTGATAAACAAGAGTTAAGACGTATAGAAAAAGAAATTAAAAATATCAAAGACTATAAGGTTATGATTTTCTTAGATCTAGGTATTATTCCCCATATGTTTGTAAATTAGTTTTGTGATGCCAACTGCTTATGCTTAATTGTTCTAATTTTATTAATGCTTTTTGTTGTAATATTAATATTCCATTGTTTGGATCCTCTCCTGTTATTAAACTATGTATTTTATTAGTAAAATTATATGGATTAGCGCCTAAGTCTAATAATTCTTTGAATTCATTGGGAAATTCTCTTTTAAAACTTTCCCATAAACCTTTTGTAGATTCTCCTAAAAATGTTTCTAGATATTTATACATAGTTTCGGAATCTGTTTCATTATATGTCTTAATATAGTCTGCTACTACAATTCCTTTCCATAAATCAATAACCGTATTCCAATTTTGAGGGTCGTGTGCTGCTATATTAAGTATCGGACGATAGATGGTCAGACTCTCAAAGATCCCTTATAGGATTAACAGAAGTAGACATGACTAATAACGGAGGAATATTTTACTGTAGTCCAGACTTTATGATTAATTCTTCAGAATTTGGAAAATATATAAAGATAGGTATTCAGACTAAAGGATATGAAGAAGTCCATGGTCTTACTTTTCGTACTACTGGAGTTCTATCTGTTAGTGGAGTTACTTCTGTTCTTTTTAATTGATCTATTAATTCGTTTAAAGTGTCTTCTGGAACTGGTGGATATTTAATTTTGTTTAATTCTTCTAAATGTTGTTTTAGTATTTCTTGGTGGTTTTCTACGGTTTTTCCTTTAATTAGTCTTTCTATATTTTCGTTGAGTTTGGCAATTGTTTAAAAAAACTTTAAAATATCTTCTACCATAGACTATATTATATTCAGCAAGGTCAGAATTATATACAATTTTTAGAACAGAAGTTAGTAACAGTATTAACAAGATTTAAAATATATTTAGAATTAGATATAGAAATACACTTGAGAAATCAAATAATAGATTGGATGAGTTTTCATATACTAGTCTATCCTAATGGGAAATTGTTTGAACATAAGTTAGTAACAGTATTAATAAGATTTAAAATATATTTAGAATTAGATATAGAAATACACTTGAGAAATCAAATAATAGATTACTATAACTATATAAAGAAAGAAATAGAACAAGTTAAAATAGATATACAAGCCCAAGATTATCTAATAAAAGCTATTATAATTTCTGCCGTTTGAACTGGACTAGCTGTACCGTTACCTGATACAGTAGGTCTTTCTACATTCACAGGGGAATGTACACCCATCTGATCAAGATATAGGATACTCACAGATCCCAGCAGTCACGCCAAATATGCTTAGTATTCTAGGAAAAATTATACCTAAATACATAAGTAGATACAAGGAGGAGGAAGTACTGAGTAGGATTTACAACTATAAGAACAAACCCACTTCAAATCAATCAACTCCAACATCATAACAACAACAAATTTATATAAACCTTGAAATAACCCTATAATCTAAGTGTTTGAATTTTATTGGTATCAGAGCAAGAAGTTTCTAGGCCTTAGTATATGAAAAAGACAAAATTAGCTAGATACCTTAAAGCTCTTAAATCTCTTCTAATAGACAATAAGTTAAGATTAAAAGATTTACATAGACAGTATTTAGATCAACCCACCACAGAACTTAGTGCTCTAATAAAATCTAGACAACAAATAATAATTAAAATAGAGAGTACATTAAATTATTACCCTTTAGGATAGTTAGTTCTATGAAAAAATCTCATTTAGCTAAACAATTAAAATCCTTTCACCATCAATTAGACGCTAGAAAAAATCATTTAAAATTTTTAGCACAAGATAAAGTAGACCTTATAGTAAGATATAATTATTATCAATTACTCTTCAAAGAACAGATTAAAGACAACGAAATTAATGCTATAAATATTTTAAATTTTATGTGCTCAAGCATTGAAAGATCAGCTTATCATATACGATATCAGACTATTAAAATAAAGAGACTTAACTACTATATCAATTATTTTCCTTTAGCTTAAAAAATTTTATGAACAGATCAATCACTACTTTTCAGGAATATAACGAAACAAAAAGAAAAATAAATCAACTATACTCAGAACTTCAGAATTTATATATTAATCCAGAAATAAAAGACGGAATAGTACAAAACAGTAGAATACCTTATTGCATTGCTAAATTAAGACAATATCAAAGAAAATTAATTATATATACTTTAACAAGACATAATCAATACACTCTTCAACATATAAGAAATAATCATCGATATAGACAACTTTTTAGGTTATTAAATATATGAAAAAACATTTTTATACTAAAAACATTGCTTATCATTATAAAGAAATATACGATTTTAAACAAGAATTAAGACAAGCTATAATACTTAAAGAATCATTACAACATACTCATAAACAAGAGTTAATACGTATAGAAAAAGAAATTAAAAATATCAAAGACTATATCAAGTTTTTAAGAAATAGAGTAAGATATTTTCCTTTAGGATAAGAATTTTATGAAATATTCACCGAATACTATTAACAAATATCGTAAAAAATATAACGAATTAAGCAAAAGACTATATTATATTCAGCAAGGTCAGAATTATATACAATTTTTAGAACAGAAGTTAGTAACAGTATTAACAAGATTTACAATATATTTAGAATTAGATATATAAATACACTTGAGAAATCAAATAATAGATTACTATAACTATATAAAGAAAGAAATAGAACAAGTTAAAATAGATATACAAGCCCAAGATTATCTAATAAAAGCTATTATAATTTCCTTTTATGCGAAGAAATGATAATTATTGCAATTATATAAATCATTACAATATACAAATACGTGACTCATATATTGAAGAAAGACGATTAAGACAAGTACGTGACGAACTAATCCAACATTTACAAGACTTTAAAAACGCAACTAAAGAAAATTACAAGGATATATCTATAGAAACGTATCATAGAAGGATTGAACACCAAAATAGACTACAAACTAAACTACTTTCAGTTAAAAGAAATCTTAAAGACACTATAGAAGGTAGAAGATATTTTAAAGAATATTTAAACAATTGCCCATTAGGATAGACTAGTATATGAAAACTCATCCATTTGCCAGAGAAATACAAGCTAATAATATCTTATACACTACTCAAGTAATAAGACTAGTATACTCAACAAAGAAACAAAAAATTTTAAAACAATCTTTAAAAAAGTTAAGGTCTTTAAAACTAACGAATTTAGATCAAATAGCAAGTAATATTAGCTGGGAATTACAGGGTATAGAAAGAGACATAGCTAACTATAAAGAATGGTTAGAATGGTATAAAAATAAACCAATCTGGATAGCTCTAGGATAGATAAAATAGATAAAGTAACGAATCTCAAAAGACTAGACTACTTAGACTTACAATTAATTCCGGAAAGAAAATATAAACGATTAAAAGACAATTCTTTAATTAGGTGTAATTTTGCTAGTGGAGACCATAGTTTACATAACGAAGACCCACAATTAAATAGTATAGTAGACTTATTACTAAATTTAGGAGATAATATACATAAAGATAATACTTTAATACTTGAAATTCTTAAAGATATCCAAATTAAGCAGACAAAAATCTTTTACCAAATAGAAGAAAAATTAGACTTTCTAAAAGTTCAATATACAGAGATAGAAAATAGACAACTTAATAAAGAACCAAAGGAAAGTACTTTCCCCGCAGACCTTAAAGATTTAAAACAAGCTATCGAACAAATAAAAACAATAATTCTTTCATGAACGATCCCTTATATACCGAAATACTTAAACAAGCAGAACAAATAGCACCAAACCCAGAGGGTTTAAGTACCCACTCACCTCAAAGTAAGGCAGACCAGATAATCATTAAACAAAATAATACTATAATCTTATTACTCCTAAAACTCAACGAAAATATAGAAAGACTAATTAAAGGAAAAACCGTAGAAAACCACCAAGAAATACTAAAACAACATTTAGAAGAATTAAACAAAATTAAATATCCACCAGTTCCAGAAGACACTTTAAACAAATTAATAGATCAATTAAAAAGAACAGAAGTAACTCCACTAACAGATAGAACTCCAGTAGTACGAAAAGTAAGACCATGGACTTTTTATCAGGTAGGAGACAAGACCAAGAAAGACCACGACATAGCTACACCCAAAACAGACTAAGTAATAATATAATATCTAACATAATGACTTCAGGAAGACACACCGCATCAACGTCACAACAATTATATGAGGTAATAGATGTTGATAAAGACATTCAGATTTTTCAACAAAATAAACTAAATTTGTTGAATCCTAAAGTATTATATAGTGCCGGCTTATTTTCTGAAAAAGCCCTGTTATATAGACATTATAGGGAAGAACAGATATGTGTAACGGGGAATAATCAAGAAAATCTTACATTAATCAGTACAGAATCCTCAGAAGAAATTCAAAAAAGACATATGAACCTAATGCACATGGGTTTAATAATAATAGGATTAAAAGGATTAACAAGAAAAAATTTAGGAACAAAAGCTTTAATAACTATTTATGATGATAGATGGTCAGACTCTCAAAGATCCCTTATAGGATTAACAGAAGTAGACATGACTAATAACGGAGGAATATTTTACTGTAGTCCAGACTTTATGATTAATTCTTTAAAATTTGGAAAATCTATAAAGATAGGTATTCAGACTAAAGGATATGAAGACATGACCAGAGGAAATAACCTCTTACTTTGTGTCGGATTCCTCGGAAAATTAGCTAATAATAGTGGTAGCAAATTTAAATCAAAAGTTGAAGATGTGGTAGGATTAATGGGAAATAAAGGAATTAAACTAATGAAGCCCATAAAAGTAGACTCAGAAATAAATGCTGGTTTAGAATGGAACCTAAGTAGTTTACTAATCCAGAATAACAGATCAATCTTAATAATAGTAGTATTCTACTGTCTGTGCTCTCTATCCATGCAATACTGTCTTCATGCATCTTTATTTGCCAATATCCAGACTTGCAATCAAATTTACTAAATATTGTTCTTTCTTGGATTCTATTAATTAATTCGGTTTTGTCTGGAAGTTTGTATGCATCCATTACAGTATTATCATTAAGTCTTTTATAATTAATAACCATTCTAGCTTTTCCTCGAACTATCTCACTATGATTTCTAACCATAAATGCTGCTGATCTATGTCTTGATTTTGATCTCCTAATAACTCCTAAGTTTAGAAGTTCTTTAATTTGTATTTCAAAGTCTTTTAAATCTTTATTAGTGGCTTGTATAGCAGCTGTTTTTACAGTGTATTCTGGATTTATAATTTCTAACTTACATTCTATTTGGTTATTCTTCCAATGTTCTAAAGGTCTTTCTCCTATGATATCTATGTCATCTAATTTTTGAATTATTTTTTGCAGATCAACTTGATTTTTAATTATTCCTATGTTATGTCTGTTAAATTTATATTTGTCTACATGTACTTCAATTAAATTATAGTTCTTTTCTAATTCTTCATCTATATCTATCCATTCTTGTTCATCTATTATTTCTGATAATAAATTTTTGTTGCAGGTACAATCTGTCCCTTTATCACAAACGATGTCTGGATTGATTTGCTTTCTTTTTGAATCTTGTATTACTTTAGTCTTTCTTTGTACATTTCTTCCAAAGAATGAGGGAGTTATTGTAATGTTTTTTGTAAAGATTACTCCATCTCTGGTAATAAAACAACCTCCATTATTTCGGACCATAAAATCTAATCCTATTACAAAGTCTGCTTTTATATCTAAGTTTCTTGTTAAGAAATATCCCAACTTATATCTAGTTTTGTAGTTTGAACATGTATTGTTAAAACTTACTATAGCGTCTTTTACATAATGTGTATAAGTGTTATGGGAGCCATCCATTTGCATGGCTTTCTGTGGTTTAGTAAACTCGTGTAAAAAATGTTTTGGTAACAAACTTTGATTTATTATACACTGTGTACATCCTGAGTCTACTAGTCCTAAGGTTTCTATTTTATAGTCTTGTATTATTATTTTTGTCATTACCTTAACAGAACTTAATTTTACGTCTTTATTGCATACTAGTCCTTCAAAAGACTGGTTTAGCAATTCGGTGTCTTCACAGTCTTCTATAATAATTCCCTTTGGCTCTTGGGAAACTGCTTTCCCTTTTTCTAAATATCTTATTCTTTCTTCTAGTTCATTTATTTTTACTTCTAGATTATGTATTCTAGTTTCTGCTGCATTGTCTGCCGTAATTATGACAGTCTGTTTCTTGTCTATTGGTTGTATTTGTATTGACTGTATTGCCTGTTTTCCTATAGTCTTTTCTATACAAGATATACATCCTTCGAGGTAGCATTTGCTGCATTTAGCTCTTCTAGTTCTACTAGGGTACCAATGACAAATATAACATTGATTACTGTCTAGACCCTTATGTTTCTCAAACTCATGTAAACATTGTTCTGATTCTATGATATTTACTAGATTTAAATTTCTGACAGCAGTGTTTAGATTCTCTAATTCTACGTCTCTGTCTGAATCGGAGGAGTTTGGATTTTTATCATAGTCTATACTAACAATAGAATATATGCTTTCGGTGTCTGACATATATTCGTCTATGTTTATTAAGGTTTCATTAAAATCCTCTATTAATTGAGAATTCCTTGTTCTAGTGTTATTTCTTTTAGGACAAGTATTAGCTAAATGGTCTGAACTACCATAAGTAAAGCATTCTAAAGTATTTTTATAACTTCTATTATCTTTGTATTTTCTTACATGTTTGTCTTTATTCAAATAAGGTTTTCTAGCAGAAGATTTTCTTAAATAATAACTTTTTGGTCTATAATTATTTCGTTTGTATGGTTTTCTATGTTTCTTATATTTATTTTTTCTTTGGTAATTGTCATCATAACTTTGTGTAGTATAAATTGTCTTACAGAAATTTGTTTCGCCTTTCTTTAATTGTTTTTGTATTTGTATGTTAGTACATTTTTCTTGTAATATGTCCATTATATGTTGTATTTTATGTCCTATTGACCATCTGGCATAAGGATTCTGTAATACACCATCTCTTTTACTCCATCTATCTTTTATTTCTCGTCTCAAAGCACTGGGTAATTTATTAAACAGTTTCTTTCCTAAACCTTGGTCAAAAGCGTTGCCACTTATACTTGTGTAATAAAAGTAATCTAAAAGAAAAGGTTTAATGTGATGCCAACTGCTTATGCTTAATTGTTCTAATTTTATTAATGCTTTTTGTTGTAATATTAATAGTCCACTGTTTGGATCCTCTCCTGTTATTAAACTATGTATTTTATTAGTAAAATTATATGGATTAGCGCCTAAGTCTAATAATTCTTTGAATTCATTGGGAAATTCTCTTTTAAAACTTTCCCATAAACCTTTTGTAGATTCTCCTAAAAATGTTTCTAGATATTTATACATAGTTTCGGAATCTGTTTCATTATATGTCTTAATATAGTCTGCTACTACAATTCATTTCCATAAATCAATAACCGTATTCCAATTTTGATGGTCGTGTGCTGCTATATTAAGTATCTTACCTTTATCACCACCTTCTTGGAGAGTGATAGGTTCTTCTATTGGCATTCTTTTTCCTACTGGTCTTACACTTTCTAATTCAGTTTCTGGATTTTGTCTATATACTCTATGTCTTGGAACATTTCCCGTATTGGTTTCTACCGTATGTATTTGGCTAGTTCTTTGAAAGGGGCTTGAGCTAGTAGATGCTGATTCCATAAATTCTCTAATACTTTTATCTGTTTCTGAAACTATATCGTCTGAATTTTCAAATAGCTCTCTATATCTTATATTATCTGTTCTTAAAGTACATAACCTGAAATGGGTATTATTCCCCATATGTTTGTAAATTAGTTTTTATTACATAAATATATCATGAATATCATACAGGGAAAGACACCAGGAATATATCAGACATGGATACAAGTGATCGACAATTCTTCTAAATGTTGTTTTAGTATTTCTTGGTGGTTTTCTACGGTTTTTCCTTTAATTAGTCTTTCTATATTTTCGTTGAGTTTTAGGAGTAATAAGATTATAGTATTATTTTGTTTAATGATTATCTGGTCTTCCTTACTTTGAGGTGAATGGGTACTTAAACCCTCTGGGTTTGGTGCTATTTGTTCTGCTTGTTTAAGTATTTCGGTATATAAGGGATCGTTCGTCTTTTTCATATACTAAGGCCTAGAAACTGATGGAAGTTTTGAAGGATGGGGAGCTGTCCTAGTCACGTATTTGTATATTTTAATGATTTATATAATTGCAATAATTATCATTTCTTCGCATAAAAGGAAATTATAATAGCTTTATATAAGTTGGGATATTTGTTAACAAGAAACTTAGATATAAAAGCAGACTTTGTAATAGGATTAGATTTTATGGTCCGAAACAATGGAGGTTGTTTTATTACCAGAGATGGAGTAATCTTTACAAAAAACATTACAATAACTCCCTCATTCTTTGGAAGAAATGTACAAAGAAAGACTAAAGTAATACAAGATTCAAAAAGAAAGCAAATCAATCCAGACATCGTTTGTGATAAAGGGACAGATTGTACCTGCAACAAAAATTTATTATCAAAAATAATAGATGAACAAGAATGGATAGATATAGATGAAGAATTAGAAAAGAACTATAATTTAATTGAAGTACAGGTAGACAAATATAAATTTAACAGACATAACATAGGAATAATTAAAAATCAAGTTGATCTGCAGAAAATAATTCAAAAATTAGATGACATAGATATCATAGGAGAAAGACCTTTAGAACATTGGAAGAATAACCAAATAGAACGTAAGTTAGAAATTATAAATCCAGAATACACTGTAAAAACAGCTGCTATACAAGCCACTAATGAAGATTTAAAAGACTTTGAAATACAAATTAAAGAACTTCTAAACTTAGGAGTTATTAGGAGATCAAAATCAAGACATAGATCAGCAACATTTATGGTTAGAAATCATAGTGAGATAGTTCGAGGAAAAGCTAGAATGGTTATTAATTATAAAAGACTTAATGATAATACTGTAATGGATGCATACAAACATCCAGACAAAACCGAATTAATTAATAGAATCCAAGAAAGAACAATATTTAGTAAATTTGATTGCAAGTCTGGATATTGGCAAATAAAGATGCATGAAGACAGTATTGCATGGACAGCTTTCACTTGTCCCGAAGGACATTTTGAGTGGCTAGTAATGCCATTTGGACTTAAAACAGCTCCACCAATTTTCCAACGAAAAATGGATAACATATTTGGGACATACAAGCAATTTGTGTTAGTATATGTAGATGACATCTTAGTATTTAGTTATAACATGAAAGAACATCTAGAACACCTACAGATTGTTTTTAATTTGTTTATAGAAAATGGAATAATAATTAGTAAGAAAAAGATGGAGCTATGCAAACCATATATTATTTTTTTAGGAATTACTATAGGTAATGGAAGACGCTTTAAATGTAGTGGATGCAAGTTAGGACAATTAGAAATTTTTGAAGTAGATGACATATTCCCCGAATATTAAAATAAATATTTTATTTTTGTTTTTGTTTTTTGGCTTACCCTGTTCATCTCTTCTTCTTAAACTTATACTTAAGACCTGTTTCTTTGATCACACCCCGGAACCGTTAATTGATTTAACTTATCCTTAGCAATACCCCTTTCATCTCTTTCTCTTAAATTTATTACTTAAGAACCGCTTCTTTAACCGCACCCTGGATAAACACTGTCCTTCAGCTCTCTTGGCTATGGCGGACTTCAACATCCTAGGTATTTACTGGTTAATCCATGGGGGTTCGTTAAGCATTTAAGAGACTAACCATATACTAAGGGTAGCTATGGATCATCCTAGGAATTTACAGATCAATCCATGGGAGGTCATTAAGCATTTAAGAAGCTAACCATATACTAAGGGTAGTTCATATAAAATCAAACTAACATTAATATCAACATACATATTCATGATATATTTATGTAATAAAAACTAATTTACAAACGGAACCAAATATATCATGAATATGTATGTTGATATTAATGTTAGTTTGATTTTATATGAACTACCTGGGCGTTCATCACAGCTAGAAAATAGCTGACATCCCTAATTTTTCTTCTATTTGGTAAAAGATTTTTGTTTGCTTAATTTGGATATCTTTAAGAATTTCAAGTATTAAAGTATTATCTTTATGTATATTATCTCTTAAATTTAGTAATAAGTCTACTATACTATTTAATTGTGGATCTTCGTTATGTAAACTATGGTCTCCACTAGCAAAATTACACCTAATTAAAGAATTGTCTTTTAATCATTTATATTTTCTTTCCGGAATTAATTGTAAGTCTAAGTAGTCTAGTCTCTTGAGATTCGTTACTTTATCTATTTTATCTATCCTAGAGCTATCCAGATTGGTTTATTTTTATACCATTCTAACCATTCTTTATAGTTAGCTATGTCTAAATTTTGGTAACAAACTTTGATTTATTGTACACTGTGTACATCCTGAGTCTACTATCGACACTACCAAAGGATTCAAAGACCCATTATACAAAGGTGTTAACAATTTTAATGAAGCACTAGACTATGCCAGAGGTAACTTAGGACATAATTTCTTTATAGTCCCAGAACTTAGAAATCAGACAGTTTTTCCTCAATATAATATTCAGAAAGACTCTAACAAAATAATTTTTTGTGATCATTGTAATTCTATGACAAAAGGTTTCAAAAGACTAAACCAGAAAAATGATCTTTTAGAAAAAGAACGAGATTCTTTACTTAGACAAAATATGATTTTACAGGAATATATTAGAAATATAGAATTAAACCAACAGCAGATTTCTTTAAAAACTTTTCAAAATTCCGCTACTCAGACTGAGTTTCAAACCCAAAGGAGTTCTCCAACTCCACTCAAAATGGATCAGATGGGTGTACATTCCCCTGTGAATGTAGAAAGACCTACTGTATCAGGTAATGGTATATATATATATATATATATATATATGTAGTACCACCAAATTTTTCAGCCGCGAATCTTGTAGTTCTATATATGTGGGAGAGTGATTTTGTCATGACTCAAATCCGTCGTGAGTGACACCCACACTAACTCGCCGGTGGGAGAACCAAATAACCCAAACCATCAACCCAACACTTATCCAAAAATAGGCAACTAAACCAATCTTATTAATAAAGCAGTGTACAACATCTCAAACGAATATAAAATACGGAAATACGAAACCAAAATAATCCCCTAGAACCTGAAAGTCATTGTACCAAAACTCTAATAACTACCAAAAGTGGGGATGCAACCCCAAAAACTAATATAATATCTGAGTCCAAAACAAATGGATCAGAAATAGTAGATGAACCCATGGTACCTCGAAAGATGCAGCTCACCCTTGAGTTTGGATACGGTTTGAATCACAGCTGAGGTCTCAAAACAGTCGCTGGAAAATACTCCATACTCAACAAAAAGAAGAGAATGTATAGTATCAACACATAAGAAAAAACGTTGTGCCAGTGGGGACATCGGCTATCCCAAAATGAGAAATATGGACACATGACCAAAACGTAGTACAACAAGACAATCATGAACCCTATCACGCAACTCTATTTCAAGTTCATAACACTTAACCTTGTAACAAGTACAACATGAAGTTTAGTCAATATGAGTCAACAAGGATAACAAGTCAAGTCAACTAAGACCACCAATAAGACTCCAAGTCAACACCCAGGACACAACTATCATATAATTTATGTCACAATTAAACAAGTAATGGACAACATAGAGTTACGTCAAAACTTGCAATTACCCGGACCACACAAGGATCCATAAGTACAACACCAATGGCAAATATCATGCATTCCGGTTTACATAAAGAAACCACCTTTGGTAATTAAGAACATAAACCCGGTTCACTCAAGGAACCAACATATAATGCTAACACTTAAGCCCGGATCACTCAAGGAATCAATATAATCAAGAAATCATGCAATCACCTATTTTCTTAAGAAACCGTCACACTCACATGTACCTTGTACACACATGATAAGGGTGTTATGTATGCGCCCTCTAGTCATGATCTACATGGGATGAACTCTTTACTTGTACCAAATCCAAGACATCAAGTGCCTGGCAACCTTATATCAACTAATCCCTTGGAGATGTCTAAGTACCGATACATTCTACAATAATGACAAATATCAAAACAATCACAACCATAATGATAATAGAAACAATACTTGTAAAAACCAATAAGCTTTCATTTGAGTTCATTGCATGCAATTAGCACTTAGGATATCAAACAATCATTAACTTTTCTTGAACATGCATCGTAAAAGAAATACTAAGAATTAGTTATCATGCACATATAACACAAATTAGATTTCAACTATATTAAAACCATCACCTACCTCAATCCAAGCTTGTACCACTTAATTAAGCCTTAGAAATGCCTTTTCGTGCAATTTCTGCTTGGTCATGGTCTAAAAACATGAACACACCATATAATCAACCAAATGACCTACCATGTCGAGGATTACAACCTAATCACTAACCCTAAGGACAATTTTATAATCATTCCCCCCGTTCTAGGATTTTTTTTATCATAATTCACCTTAAACCTACCAATTTCATGATTATCACAGTGAATTATTGTCATGCAAGAGTAAATTAACGATTAACAACTAAAATTCAAAGGTGTTACACCTTATTTACCCCCTTGCACCAGAAAATTCACTAAGTCAAGCTTAAACCCTCTCCAAAACCTGTAAACTAGTGATTCTAAGGTTAATTAATTGAAAAAATAGATAATGGGGATGGATTACTTAGCTTTACGAAGAAAATCAATGGAAAACTGATGAAAATTGCCCAAATCACCTAAGCCTTTCCCCAAAAATAAGTTTAGAATAATAAAACATTTTTGAGGAAATTTCTGTATTAACAACTATTTACCCCACTATAGAGACCCAATCCTGCTTTAGCAGCATTACTCCTATAGCAGGGTTGATCGATGTTGACTTCCGCTAGAGCGGGAATTTTTACGCTATAGCAGAAGTTGCTATAGAAACGTGCCACCCGCTATAGGGGGAATGCTGAGGTAGAAAATCAGAAATCCTTCCTGTTTTGCTTTTCCCGCAAAACACCCTCACACCATGACATTTTGGACTAACCCCCTTGCATCAAGTTTGATATCGAGAGTTTTACTTACCAAAATTTACTTTCGAAAAGTCCTACGGATTCCTTATCGCCTTAGATAACATAAAATTAATCTAAACTTAATCACATTTACCCAATATATTCTCAAATTTTCCTAGACCATACCTCCCTCAGATTTCATATGAGGACTAGCCTAGCCTGAAATTTTTAACTTTCAATTTGGGGAAAAACTTAACTCAAATTTTTGCACGATTGACTTACCCATAATGATGTAAAGGGTCATTACAACATATACCAATTTACCCATTGTTTGTTCCCGAATGATCAAACAAAGAAAAATAAGCCAAGTTAAGAAAAGAAGGAGTACTTGTATCCTCAAACAAGCGAGGTACTTGTCTCGCATGTCTTTCTTGGTTTCCCAAGTTGCTTGATCAACCGAACGATACTTCCACTGGACCTTTATCGAATAAATTTCCTTTATTCTCAATTTCTAGACATCTCTATCAAGAATAGCAATCGTTTCCTCCTCATAAGTAAAATCCTTATCTAAAAAACTGAATCCCACTTGATAATTTAATCCCCATCCCTATGGTATCTCTTAAGCATGGATATATGAAACACTCGATAGATTCCCGATAAGCTTGGCGGCAATGCCAATCTATATGTAACTGGACCCATATCATCAAGAAACTCAAATGGACTGATTTACTAAGGGCTAAGCTTTTGGGTTCTTGCCAAACTTTATGACTACCTTTATAGGAAACATTTTAAACAAAATTTGTTCATCAACCTTGAATGACATGTCCCTGACCTTATGGTCTGCATACTCTTTTTGCCTAATTTAGGCTGCCAACAACTTGGTTTGGATAAATCTCACTTTTTACTGAGATTTCTTCACTAAATCAGTGCCCAAAGGTTTCACATCATTGGTCTTAAACCATCCTATGGGCGATATACACCTCCTCCCATAGAGTGCCTCAAATGAGGCCATGTCAATACTAAAATGATAACTATTATTTTATGAAAACTCACACAATGGAAAGAACTTATCCCAATGACCACCGAAGTCAATCACATATGCTCTTAATATGTAATCAAGAACCTGAATCGTCCTCTTTGACTGTCCATCAGTCTGAGGATGAAAGGATGTGCTAAAAGTAAGTTGGGTGCCCAACTCTTTATATAACCTATCCCAAAATTTAGAGGTGTATTGCGTACCTCTATCTAAATTAATGGAAAGCGGAACCCCATGTAGCATCACTATCTCCTTGATGTAGATCTTGGCCAACTGCTTAGAGTTGTAGTCTACTCTAACCGAAATGAAATATGCTAATTTTGTCAGCCTGTCCATTATGACCCAAATCGAGTCATGTTTTCCCAAGGTATTAGGAAGACCTACCACAAAGTCCATGACTATCATTTCCCACTTCCACTCGGGAATAGACATCCTTTGAAGCAAATCTGTAGGCCTTTGATGCTTGTACTTTAACTGCTGACAGTTGTGACATTTGGATATGTACTCCACTATGTCCCTTTTCATCCCTGGCCACCAATAAAGCTGCCTCAAGTCATGGTACATCTTGGTTGCACCTGGATGAACAAAATATCGCAAACCATGAGCTTTTGAAAGTACATTATGAATCAGATCACCAACCTAAGGAACACATACCCGCTCTCTAAATAACAACACTCCACACGTGTCAAGTGTTGCGTCTGAAGCCTCTCCAGTCACCACCTTGTTCTGGAGTTTGTTGAATTTTCCATCTTCAAACCGTTTGGTCGTGACTTCATCAAGGAATGTTAACTTTACCTCAAAACCAGCCAACACTACACCCCTTTCTGAAATACCAAACTACATGAACCGAGATGCTAGAGCTTGAAACTCCCTAGCCAAGGGTCTCCTTGACACCCTTAAATAGGCCAAACTGCCCATACTTACTGCTTTCTGGCTCAATGTGTCTGCCACTACATTGGCCTTACCTGGATGATATTGGGTCACATCGTAGGCTTTCAACAATTCCATCCATCACCTTTGTCTCAAGATCAAATCCTTTTGTGTGAACACATACTGCAGGCTATGGTGGTCTGTAAATACCTTACAATTTACACCATAAAGGTAGTGTCTCCAAATCTTAAGTGCAAACACCACCACTACCAACTCTAAGTCATGAGTTTGGTAATTATTTTTATGGGGTTTCAACTGCCTCAAAACATAAGCGATGACATTTCTGTCCTGTATCAATATAATACCTAAACCCAAGAGTGAAGCATCATAAAATACAACAAAATCCTTACCTTCAACCAGCAATGAATGAATAAGAGATGTAATCAAAAGTGTCTTAAGCTTTTGAAAGCTCTCCTCACACTTATCCGACCATACAAATAGCACCTCCTTCTAAGTCAACCTTGTCAAGTGCATAGTAATAGAAGCAACATTCTTGAAAAAACTGTGATGATAACTAGCAAGACCCATGAAGCTTCTAACCTCAGTCACAGAACATGGTTGAACCTAATTCTTAACCACCTTAATCTTCTAGGGATCTACCATCACCCTTTTTTCTTAAATCATATGCCCTAAGAAGAAGACTGAAGATAACCAAAATTTACATTTTGAGAACTTTGCATGCAATTTCTTCTCCTTCAAAATTTCCAAAACAATGTGAAGATGACCTGCATGTTCTCCTTACTCTTGGAGTAAACCAAAATGTCATCAATACAAATTATCACAAAAGAATCCAAGAAGGACTTGAAAATACCATTCATCAAGCTCATAAAGGCTATTGGTGCATTGGTCAACCCAAAAGATATCACTAAGAACTCATAATACCCATACCGAGTCCTGAAAGATATCTTGGATATATCCTCAGGCCGAATTTTCAGCTGATGGTAACCCGACCTCAAGTCATTCTTGGAGAATACTAAAGCACCCTGCTATTAGTCAAAGAGATCATCTATACGGTGAAAAGGATACTTATTCATGATGGTAATTTTGTTCAACTACCTATAATTAATGCACATCCTCATGCTACCATCTTTCATTTTTAACGAACAATACTGGATCACCCCAAGGTGAAGCACTGGGATGAATAAATCCCTTATTAAGGAGTTTCTGTAACTGAGTTTTGAGTTTCCTTAACTCTACCGAAGCCATACGATAAGGAGAAATAAAAATTGGGTGAGTTTCGGGTTCCAAATGAAAACAAAAATCAATATCCCTGTCCGGAGGCATACTAGGAAAATCCTTAGGAAATACCTTCTGAATCTTAGAAACCATAGGAGCAGACTCAATGGAAGGGACTCCATGATGTCACCCAAAATATACCTTCAGACAAGTATAATGCGGTCACTGTACCAAATATAGAACCCAACTAGGTTGGGGTCGATCCCATAAGGAATCAGACGAAATTATGTGGAATACTAGTCTGAGTAGTTGGAAAATACGTGAAACTGGGGGATTTTTTTGAATAAATGGTAACAATAACCATTGCTGATTTTTTGATTTGTAACCAATATGAGAAATACACTAGGACTATGATCCCCAATGATTCCTTAACTTCACCAGTTATTTGTGCTTGACAAAACTGTCTAGCTGCATTGCATGCGAAATCTAACAAGATATGTTCATCTAAACATCTCTCGACCTTGGTTAGACAAATTTCACTCTTCTCCTCTCGGTCTCCGAGTGTCGCACTACTTACCCTTGTCCTGGATCTCAGCTAACTATCCCTGTTATGGCTCAAGTTATTAAATAAAGGTTGATAGCTTCAAATCTCTGTTGTTATTCCCTTTTCCCAATCTTTACCTCTCTCTCAAGCATTTCTAGAATATAGGCGAGTATCTAACGTTTGCAACAGTCAGAAGATCAATTATAATGAAGGTAATAACAATACATGCATTCACAACGGTTCAGAATTTGCTTCGCACTTAACCTGTTTCAATAATTCCTCATGGTTCACTCAACCCTAGTTAATAGGTTTAGCTGCTCATTATTGTAAGAACACAAGAAGAATTCGAAGATGAAAACATAATTGTAAACTCACAATGATGAAGAAAACTCTGAAATCTCAATATTAATAGAAATCCTAGAACTAGTAATCCAAGATTACAAAATCAGTAATACGTCAAAATACTGGAAATATGCCTTAAAATAATATACTTACTAACTCCTGAACATAGGACAATACAAGGGTATTTATAGATACAAGATGAATCTTATCCTAAACAAAACAGAAAAATAAAGTCGGCAACTTTCCACGGTATCGTGACTTGGTTTCATAGAACCAAGTCACTCCTCGTAAATCAGTTCTGTGGAAATTAGGCAACATTGGACATCTATAAAGTTGACTCAATACACCCACCCATGTCACGTATGTGGGCTCACGGCACGTGAGTCATGTCGTGAGTCACTTCTCTGGTGCAGAACCTGGTTCTTTCATCTTCAGATACTCCATTTTCAAGCATGATTCTTCCTTCTTGATCATTTTTCTTCAAAAAACCTATTTTCCTGCAATATAGAACAGAACGCACATCATACCCACCAAACATACCCAAGTTATTGCATATTTTCTTAGTTTCAAGCATCGAAAGTGTCATGTGATCATGACACATCAACACCCTCAGCTTAGAACATTTGCATGTCCTCAGACGAACAAAACTAAACAAACTCATACAATGCTTAACTAAGAGAAACCTAAGGGACCTATGCCAGTCGACTCATTGCTTTTGACCTCAAAACTTTTTTGACCCCTCCTACTTGCAAATCAAAACCACAATGTGTATACATGCAGCATATTATCATGACATAGACGGGATCAAATGATGGCATCAGATTATGAACAGACAACTAGGCATATATGCAAATGACATTATCCAAACAAATAGCAGCTACCAGTGCAACCCATGTACTCTCACAACAAAGAAGTCCCCTACACTTACAGTATACCAAAGGATGTCAAAGTAAGGACTGGGTCAAAACACTCTCTCTCACTAAGAAGTTCAAACAATATGTGTGAAATACCATAGGCTTGTCCTTATTTTCTATGCCTTTAGTTTTTCGGACAGCTGGACTAGGATCATTATAAGACTTTCATCGGTTTGTAATGTTGGCTTTGGGACGGGTATGGTACATATGGATATGGTGACTCAAACCTCCTTGACACTACACTATTTTTGGCTCCTCTTTTCAACCATGCTTATTTATTATCCCTTATTCTCTTTCCTTTATTTTCAGTTTTTCGGATGTAATTTTCTTCATTCTTTCAAAACACAACTCTTTTTTTTTCTTCCTTTTGCAATTTCTATTTGTTTTACTCATTATTTTTTTTTCACACCCAAATCTATTTTCTTTTTCTTTTACTAACCCGTTCTTCATACCCAAGTCAAACTACACACCCCTATGATAGCCACCCTCAACTTAGGCGATTTGCCTGAGTTGAGGTACACAATGTCCAAGGAGGGACCAGGGCCAAGACAGGTTCATTGTAAGTCAAAATGGGAAGGTGATTAGACTAATGAAAGAAATAGGTTAATTAAGGCTCAAACTCGGGATCAAGGGATACTTAATTCATTTGGTCAGGCATTTAGGCTAAAAGTGAACTTATTCAAAAACAGCCTATATTTGTGGAAAAAAATTCCAATCGAGAGAAACACACAACAAGAGTAAATGACTACAAAGTAAAGAGAAAACCCAAAAAAAATTCCAAATTGAAGACATCAAAAAAAGACTGAATGGTTTTCAATCAAAGCAATAGAGAGAGTGAAGAGAAGAGAAGAGGAAGCTACCAAAATGACACAAAAGAAAAGGTTGGTACCAAATTCATATTACTAACTTTATCTATCAAAATAATTTTTGAATAGCAGTTAACACTACTATCTTTTTTCACAGCGAATCAATAGAAAATTTGTGTTATATATGATTCTACCACTCATTTGTCACCAAACCAGCTCACTGAGAAACGCAAGGTGAGAAATAATATTCATTGGAAAATTTTTAATAGAAAAATAGTGATTTTTAGTAGTGTCTCTTTTGTATATGCGGGGTCTAACCCAGTTGTAGCTTGATGGTTTTTAATGAGGGGTTCGAAAAATAAAAATGTAGCACATGAAGTTTTAATTTAGAACCCCCTAGATTAGCCCCTGACCTAACCATAATTTTTTTTCAATTTTCAGGGGAAAGTTGTTGAATGTTGATCATCAGGTTAGTTGGCCTTCTTGGCCAAATGCCCACTTTAAAAACTTAATTATGCAAATAGACACACGTCTTTTTTTTTTTTTGCCAAACACCCACTAATTATGATGTCATCAATTTAACTTTAAAACTTGACAACCCTAGGACACAAGTCTTGAATAATATACTTTAGTCCCCACCTCATCGAATCAAATATCTAAAAAATCATTTCTAAAAAAAACAAAAAAAATTCTCCAAAAAACTTTAAAAAAAACAAAAAAACCTACCATTTTCCCACCAAAAATCTTCGATTCAGGCGACTTTTCCGGCGAAATTTTCTTGTTCAGCTGAAAATCACTACACAAATGTCATAATCCTGCCTATTGCTGCCATTGTTATCCTATTATCTTTCAAATATTTTCAAAAATATTTTCCCACGATTGTTACAAGCTTTCAAAATCACTCCACAAATGTCATATGCATAACTCATTAGAAGATAGATTCCAGTAGTTTAGATGCAGTATAAGTTCGTTTCTCCATCCCAATAGCAAGAAGAGCATTGATAAGAAATCGATTTTGTTCATTCACGATTTTATACCGACATTTCTCCAGTCATCGGCCTGTTATAGACCAAAACCTTAATCTAGGATCAACCAGTGTAGTTCTATAATGTCAGAATTTGTTATTGTTGGTGGTGATTATATGGGAGAATGGGAGGAGACCCCCAACTGTTGGAATTCGAATCCGTAAGTAAGATGACTATGCACATTGGGCTGCATCACAAATGGTTCAATCTGGACCAGGATCGTGATCGACTAGACCGTGAACTTCAGGGTATCTTCCGCTTTCTACCGGAGGTAGTAGAGAGGCTCAATTTGGAGGCTAGCGACTACATCACCCCCCCCCCCCAAACATCCCCCTAATTTAGTTTATATTTTTTGTGTTCTAGTTCTAGTTCAAGTTCATTGCGGGAGAAGCTTTCATATTTGTGATTTTTGCATAGTGGTGATATAGATGGTGGTTTAAATGAAAGCTTCTTGTTTTATTCATTTTTGTTGTTTTGATGTTGGTAATATATATGTATTTCAATGAACATTATAAATAGAAAAATTTCAGTTTCATAACTATTTTTGTCCTTTTTATGGTTGTTGATTTTTACATAGTTAGTTTCTAAATTGGTTGTTTAATGAATAGACCAATTGATTACTTTAATAATAAATTAATAGGAGGCAAAACATTCTATACAAATCCATATATTATAATTGTCTCGACACAATTTCTCAGATCATAATAGCACCTACTTTAACCCACCAGTAGATAAGCTAAACCATAGCCCATAACGACAAGTAATGGGCTAACCGACGGAAGATAAAAAAATAAAGGTTTAGTTAAAGTAATAAGTCAAGAGAATATATATATATATATATAAATGCATACTATACAAGAGGGAAAGAGGACAAACTATCAAAATAAATTTCCCCACGACCTGGTAAGGTCAATACATGAGCCATTAATATAAAAGAGTACTACACACTGTCAGAATATACATCATAGTCTCTGAATATACAAATAAGACTATCAAAAATAGCAGAGGAAGGAGGATCAACTCTGGACTCTAAAAGCTCATCCTATATCCGAACAACAACACAACCTGAGGATATCGTCAGTAGCGGTGACTCGTAGTCAGATCTGCATTAGGGGAAAGATGAATAAGAGTAGTATGAGTACCAAAATAATGGTTACTCAGTAGGCATCATAGGCCGACTGAGCTAAATTACAGAAAAACATAAATAAAGTGCAAAGATGTAAACTAAAGTCAGTAATAAAGGGGCAAAACGAAAATAATAGGCTATACTAGGCAGAGGCAATATATATAAGATAAGTAACTCGAAAGGGGAAAGAAAATCTAACTATAACCTAACTGGCACCCCATAAGCATAGAAAGCACACATAGAGAGGAATAAAATCCAACTGAGCCCCCACAAACACGGTGAGTACAAGCAAGGGAAAATACTAAATTAAGGATGAGATATAGCAGTAATGAACATAAAATGATCCAGAATATGTGCCCTCCATAACTTGTATTCCCTTTTTCCAGTCCTAACCTCCATTCTATTGGTATTTACTATCCTCCCAACCCCAAAGAAGCAATAGGAATTATAATAAATGTCGTACTCAAACCGAAACTCATCGATAATGACAATATATAGATGTTGGTCTCGAACCAGAACTCATCAGTAATAATCAATATATATGTGCCGGACTCGAACCAAAACTCATAAGCAATAGTCAGAATATATACGACAGACTCAAACCAAAACTCATAAACTAAGCCTTAGTATCAATATTGTAGAGTTTAAGCCTGTCTCAAGTCCAATTAGTCAAAATTTCCAATTTTAGGTGGAAAAATCCATTAAGTTGAGGAAGATTTAAAATAATAGGTCAAAAGCACAGTTTAAAGGTCAAATGGTGCTCTACCCGGTATTATGAAGCTAAAATAGGCGTAAATAGTATTTAAGTCAACCAAAATTTGAGTAATAGTTTAAGGAAGAATCTATGTGATCACTAATGCCAAAAAGGGGCATTATTCTCAGCATTCTATCCTAAAATGGTGGTGGGGTCCACTACAAAACCCCAAAAACCCCACCTAAGGCAAGCACCTACCCGATCCTAGACTAAGGCTTGTCAATCTCATCCCAAGGCACTCAAAGAATTAAGTCTGGTCCAAAAGGATAATCATAGACTAAATTAAGGGAAGAAGGGCCCGAATTCTACCTAAAGGGGGCCCTAATCGACTAAATAAGGTAATAAATACTAGAACAATAACTGAGCCATAAGAACCCACCAAAAACTAGTACAATATCACTCTAATGCCGTAATAAAGCAATATCTAGGAGAAAGGTAAGCCTATCCTACTTGGACGCCATCGAAAGCATGCAAAAATCTCTACAATGGAGCTTTTCCCTTTTGAAAAGCCTCCGACCGCTGTCTCGCTATTAAAATCAAATTCTACACTTCAAGGTGAGAAAATTGATACCCATAGTACAAAATTTCTCTCCGGGTCAAAAACCAAGCTAAAAAACCCTATGGGGCCTGCTCGAAGAATCACAAAATTGAAATCGTCACAGCGTCCCTCTCAGCTCAAGGATCATTTGCCCCAAAATTCGACGTAATTCGAGCTTCGAAACATCCCCAAATAGTCCCAACATAATTCGACAAATCAAGGACCAAACTCGATACTTTTAATTGAAATCAAGCAAAGAACTTACAAGATAAAAACGATAAAATGCTCACAATCACATTTCCAAGCTAATCCCATCTCCGATTATTGATTTCCCACAATTTTCTGAGCTCCCACACTCTCTAATGGTGTCTTTAACACTTAAAATTTGAGCTGAAAACAAAGGGAAATGTTTATATACTGACAGGGGTCCTTCTCGATCGCGGGAACCCCATCGCAAATGAGGGATTTGACCCAGACATTCATTCCAATTAGCTTCAGTAAATGGTTCCTTGCATTTCTGCATGTCCTTTGATGATAACTGAAACCATGTACAAATGCGGTCTGTCCATCGCGATAGTGATGAAAAAGGCTGGACCGTCCAGGCCGGCCTCCTCTTTGCGAACATGAAGGCTTGCCCGTAAATGTAGAGGTCAAGGATGCTTGACCCTCTCGATCATAAAAAAGGGCACTCTAATGTGAAGGAAAATTTTGGCCTACACAATGTGCATCAGCACCAGTAACTTTGCTAAGTTGCTAATTCCCCGAATGGGCCCTCGGATTAATTCGGAATCCCATGAATGCAAATGAACTATGCTACCCCACAAAATTCAGCATTCCAAACTCAACGGAACCATCTAAATTTCCATCCGAGGTCATTTCGACAAAAAGTGGTTCCTACACTCAAGGGTCCATTTTTATCAAAATCTACCTAATAGCACACAATAAGTGTGGAAGCGTCAGGACCCGGACCAAGGGTCCCACTAGCCTAAAATCAAAATTCTGGAGCTAATGAAACTATCAAAAATGACATCTAAGGCCATTTAACTTGATTTTATAGCCAAGACCCATTTCTCAACTTCAAAAGCTTCAAAATAGGGAAATGGCTCTTAAAACCAAACGAATTGCCCGGTAACCAAACTGTTAGTCCCAGTAAGTAATAAATGACTTGAGGAAGCTATAGGAATTATCTAAATGCAGAAAAAACCATGAAAACATAGAAAATGACCTTGAGGGTCATTACATCAATAGACAGTGACTTTGTTCTATCATCGATTAGATGATTATATATTTGGACAATTTGATGAAATAAGTTTGAACTCTGTTTTATCATAACTATAGATCAAGACTATAATATAGACTAGACATAACTCTTAGTTTATACTACACCATCATAATAGATGTGGCCTAAAATCAATTATAGCCACAGTCGATACTAGAGTATACTGTACGTGTATACTATACCAGATGAATATATAACCATCACTAGTATATACTAAAAAGGAAATAATTAATTAAATTAGATTAAATTGTGTGAATTTACATCATTAAAGCATTCAAATACAAGTCATATGATCATATAATAGCCCATATAAATTTGGGGGTTGTGATCAAAAGGGTATGAGGATGATTAATTATCGTGAACCAGGACTAGGCCCTGGACGTAACGGGCATCCCAAACCCATAAAAGCCTGAGAATACCCCTTAGCATCTTATCATAAGAGTAGTCATTTAAATTACGAAAAATAGACCCAAATGAAATAGCTCAACTTAATAAAACAATAATCCCAACCTTTGAAAATACGACAGAAAGATATCATCTATACCAGTCTACGAAGCCTATAACATAAAGAACTGTCTAATCTTGGACAAAACCTTGGCGATACCATAATATCAAAATACTAAATCTCTAAGATAGACCGCCTTTCATAGGATGGAGAGCTCGTCAACTCTTATGTTGTCCTGATGATTCTAATGTTGCACAAAAAAACGGAAAGGTACCTCCAAACCTACATCATGAAATGATATAGCCGCTCGGAGATAGTCTATATGTGGAATGTATTGGTATATAGAACAACAATATGATAATATATGCTTTATACAAAATAATACTAATAATAGAAGTCAAATCACAAAGATTTAAATGAATACTTCAAAGAACTGATGAAAACATAGTTACTAATCTTTTCTTTAGTTCTGAACTAGATGGTATCGCTGACCTTTCTATGCACCATGGGCTAAGTGGGTGCAACCTTAACTTGTCGGTTGAGCCCCAAATCCATGTTTGCCGCACGGACTAAGGTTCTATATTCTCTAGTATACAATTGCATGAGGCAAGCATACAATGAGGCTATCCATAAATACAACACACGCCATCACTGCATTGGCAAAACACAGTTTTGGGTAATGAGCCTTTCGAACTCATACCTTCTCGGTTAACTATCTAATTCTTTTTAAGCCCATCTTTTAACCTCTTTATATCAAAAGTCATTCTTTAAAACATTTTATACTCTTACGGGCGTTCACTTATTTGGTATTGTCATACCAAGACTTACAAGTCACATAAGTCATCTCTTATCTTCTCTTTAGCCCCTAAAAAATAAAGTTGAACAGAAAAGATTATTTAAGGATCAAATAAGAATTCTCTTTCAAAATTTGTGTAAAGGTTTAGGTAAAAATATCTTTTATTCAAGATTTCTCTAAAGCCTAAAAATGTAAATCATCTCTCTCAAACAACCATATACTTACAGTTGAAACAAAAGCAATTCATAATTCAATTAACACTCTCCAAACTCACTTAAATAAGCAATGAAATAATTTGATGAAGAAAACATTCAAAAACTCAATCTTAACTTAATTCATGTTTTAAGAACATGCTCTTGAAATTAGGTTGAAACCATAATTTATACATGAATTAGAGTTTAGAAAACATACTTTCGAAATCCGATTGAAGTAGGGTCGTTCTACATATCTCTTGACAAGGAACTTAGCAAGAAATCTTGTTAAAGAACCTTAAGCTTGAACCCTAGGTGTTCTTGAATCTTGGAGCCTTTTGGGGAGAAGAGTAACGTGTTTAGATTGTTAAAATCGTGCCTTTGGGATTTGGGAGGTTTTGTAAAGGTGGGGGATAGTTTTGGATAAGGAAAAGACCTAAAGGCCCTTAAAAATTCGTAAGAAAATAAGAGAAATCATCGTTGGAACTACCTCCATGGCAAGGAGGCTAAAGTGGAAATATAGCTCCATGACACAGAGCTATCGCGGAGATACAACACCGTGACACCTCCACTACTTTTTGCCAAAATTTAATTTTTCTTGTCCCCTTGCTGTGTGGCATGGGGATAACGTGATAACACACTGTTTCAGGCTCCAAAAATATATTTTTCTCGTGTTCTTTACTCCCTAACATCCCCCGGTTTGATCTAACAACATTCACAAAGGTTCTATACTCCAAACAACTTATTCTTCTTAGCTCTGAAGGCACAACAAGGAATGTCGGAAATTACGGGGCGTTACATTGTCCCCCTTTTGGGATCATTCATCCTCGAATGATGGATAAAGACCTTCTAAGCGCATGATGCATGAGCCTAATATCCTAACTCTAACTTAAGCTCTTACACCTCAACGAAAGGTCTATAATAACATTAACTCATTCCACTAGACATAACTCATTAGGCTCTAACATTTCATATGAACATAAAACTAAGGCATGAATATTGGGAATTTAAGAATGGGCGTAGGATTGTATCTTTGATAATATCACGCGGGGACGTAAATAGAAAGGGATATCTATACTTCCTGTCTTCCTACAATTTCCAAGTAGCTTCCTCTACCTTTTGTTCCTCCACAACACCTTCACCTGAAGAAATTTCTTTGGTCCTTAACTTCCGAACCTGGCGATCCAAAATTTCTATAGGAACTTTTTCACAAGACAATGAATCTACCACACCAATTTTCTCCATGGTAACCATAAGGGAATGATCATGCACACACTTCTTGAGCATATACACACGAAACTTCTTGAGCATAGACACATGAAACATGGGATAAACCGATGCTAAACTCACGGGTAACTCCAACTCATAAGCAACATTTCTCATAAGCAACATTTCTAATCTTCCACATAATTTTATACGGACCAATGTAACAAGGGATGAGCTTGAACTTTTTGCCGAACCTCATCACTCCCTTCATAGGAGAGACTTTAAGAAAAACCCAATCATAAATTTTAAACTCCAACTCCCTTCGCCTCACATCAGCGTAGGACTTTTGACGACTTTGAGCAGTCTTTAACCTCTCTCGAATACTCTTAACTTTATCCATCGCCTGAAATATAAGATTTAGTCAGAACAGTCTAGTCTTACCTACGTCGTACCACCCAATAAGTGACCAATATCCCCTACCATAAAGGACCTCGAGTGGGGCCATTTGGATGTAAGAGTGGTAGTTATTATTGTAAGCGAACTTTATAAGAGGCAAGTGATCCACCCAATTACCCTTAAAATCAATGACACAAGATCATAACAATCTTCCAAAGTCTGAATAGTATGCTCTGCTTTCCCATTCGTGTGAGGATGGGAAGCGATGCTAAGATTCACTTACATACGCAAACCTTTTTGAAAAGCTCTCTAAAACTGAGAAGAAAATTACGTACCTCTGGAAGATTTTATTGATACAGGTGCGCCATGCAACCTAACAATCTCCTAAATGTATAGCTTCACATAATCCTCTCCCAAATAAGTCATCCTCATAGGCAAAAAGTGAGCAGAGTTGGTCATTCGATCAACAATGACCCAAATAGAGTCATACTGGTTGCGAGTACATAGAAGTCCCGTGATAAAATCCATATTCACCATTTCCGATTTCCACACTAGAATAGTTATGTCTTGAGAAGTACCACCCGACCTTAAGTGTTCAACCTTCACTTTTTGATAGTTAGAGCACTTAGAAACAAATTTTGCAACATCTCTCTTCATATTATTCCACCAATACAACTCTCTCAAATCATTGAACATCTTAGTAGAGCAAGGATGAACAGTATACCAGGAACATTGGCCTCAGTAAAAATCCTCTCACACAAGTTATCAACATCAGGAACACACAACCTCCCTTGGTACTACAAGATGCCATCTTCTCCTATTTCAAAATTCGAAACTTTCTGTTGGCCAACATCCTCTTTAATTTTCATAAGTATAGGATCATTAACCTGTTTTTCCTTAACTTCAGCACCCAAAGAAGACTTAGACATTTGGTGAACAATCACTCCTTCGCTTTCAGAATCCAAAAGTTGGACTCCAAAGTTAGCAAGTCGATGAATGTCCTTCACCAATACTCTCTTTTACTCTTCCATATTAAAAAGGTTTCCCATAGATAACCTGCTAAGATCATTAGCAACTATGTTAGCCTTAGCTGGGTGATAACGTAAACTCATATCATAATCCTTCAATAGCTCAAGCCACCTCCTTTGCCTGAGATTCAACATTTTCTATGTAAAAACATATTGCAAATTGTTGTGATCAGAGAAGATGTCCACACTCACTCCATATAAATAATGATGCCAAATCTTGAGTGTAAAAACCACTGCCACCAACTCAAGGTCATGGTTTGGTATTTTTTCTCATGTACCTTAAGTTTTCTGGAAGCATATGCCACAACCTTGCCATAATACATAAGTACACACGAAAGTCCCACCTGGGATGCATCACAATAAACTATGAATCCTTCGGTACCCTCGAGTAGGGTCAAAACAGGAGTAGAAGTCAAACATATTTCAACTTCTCAAAACTGTCCTCATAAGCATCAGACCATTGAAATTTTATCTTCTTCTGTGTCATCTTTGTCAATGAAGCGGCTATGGAAGAGAAACTTTCCACGAACCTCCTATAATAGCCCGCCAAACCCAAGAAACTCCTAATGTCATTCGGAGTCATGGGTCTGATACATTCTTTCACCGTCTTAACCTTTTAAGGATCCACCTTAATTCTTTCACTAGAAATAATGTGACCGAGAAAAGCCACAGAACTTAGCCAAAATTCACACTTGGAGAATTTGGCGTGCAGATCTTGATCCTTGAGAGTTTGAAGCACAATTTAGAGGTTATTTGCATGCTCCTCCTTAGTTTGAGAGTAAACCAGGATGTTATCAATAAACACGATAACGAACATATCCAAATACTACTTACACACCCTGTTCATAAGGTCCATAAAAGAAGTAGGGGAGTTATTCAAACCAAAGGACATAACCAAAAATTCAAAGAAGGCACTTGTTTTTCACTGTGACCTTATTCAACTGGCGATAATCTATGCACATACAAAGAGACCCATCTTTTTTGCATACAAAAAGTATGGGGGTACCCGAAGGGGAGACACTAGGAAGAATAAAACCTTTATCAAGGAGCTCTTTCAATTGCTCTTTAACTCCTTCAACTCCGCATGATCCATTCTATATAGTGGGATAGAAATTGGTCGAGTATCGGGCAAAAGATCAATCCCAATGTCTATCTCCTAGTCAGGAGGAATTTTTAGAAGATCTTCAGGGAAAACTTTGGGAAATTCAATAACTACATGAATGGACTAGAGTGGGGGACTTTAAGCACTAGAATCCTTGACTCGAACTAAATGATACCAATACTCTTTGGATATCATGTTTTGGTCTCTAACATAAGAGATAAATCTTTCCTTTGGTACTTCGGGGACTACCCTCCCATTTTAAAACTAGTTTGTTAGGAAAATGAAAGGTGACTTTTATGGTTCTACAGTCTACGGAAGCATAACAAGAGTGAAGCCAATCCATCCCCAAAATAACATCAAAATCTACCATATCAAGCTCTACCAAATCCACCACAATATCCCAATAAAAGATAGTCACAACACAGATTTTATAGACCCTTCTAGCAATAATAGACTTACCAACAGGGGTAGAAATTGAGAAGGTTCATGGATAGTTTCAGGACTAAAACCAAAATTCACAGACACATAAGGGGACACATAAGATAGGGTAGAACCTGGATCAACTAACACTTAAGTATCTCGAGAGAAAATCTGTAACATACCACTGAAAATGTCTGGCGAAGCCTCAAAATCCTGGCAAGTGGACAAAGCATACAGATGGTTACGACCCCCGCTTGTCCCCAAAGTAACACCCTTTGTACTTGGGGCTGAAGAAGTAGTAGCTTGGGCCTTATTGCCCCCAAAAGTTCCCTTTGCTGAGGGACACTCTCACTGAATATTACCAAGCTGGTCGTAACCATAACACACACGAGTGCCAAATTGACACTTTCCTATGTGCAATTTCTCACATGTACTGCAAGGAGGGTAATGTTGATAGGACTGAGCCACACTACCTTGGAACTGAGAACCCTACATCCTGAGGCCCTAACTAAACTAAAATCGCTGGTTGCCAAAAGGTCTAGGTGCGGGTGCACTAGCTGAGAAATGAGCGTATGCGCAAGATTTCTTTCTGAACAAATGTCTGTCGCCCTTACCACTATGCTGGTGGTTCACCTTCTGGTCTGCGAGTTTTACCCTTTTACTTTGACGCTCCTCAGCTTCTGGTTTTTTTTTTTTCTCGTCCTCCACCTGCTGAGTATGTACCACTAACCTAGATATATCCATGTCATTGTTCAACATTTTCCCTTTATACTCTAGTACCATATTATCAGAAACACCAGACATAAATTTCATCATTCTGGTTCTCATAGTAGACACCAACTTTGGAGCATAACGAGACAACTAGGTAAATTTCAGCCTATACTCATTAACACACATATTTCCCTGTTTCAAGTTCACAAGTTCCGCAGCCTTGGCCTCCTTCAACTCCTGAGGAAAGAAATGATCAAGAAATGCCGTAGAAAAATCCTCCCAAACTGCAGGTTCAGCATCCTTATGCCTAATCTCTTCCCACTTATTGTACCACTGATAAGCTACACCCTTAAGATGATAAGCCACTAACTCAACTCCCTATATGTCACTGACATGCATAACTCTAAAAATCTTCTCTATTTCATCTATAAAATTTTAAGGATCTTCCTCAACTTTGGATCCCGTGAAGACTGTTGGGTTCAGCCACATGAACTGACCAACTATGGTAGCATCTGAGGGAGAAATGAAAGACTCAGTATTACCTAAATAGAGAGACTGAGATGACACAATTTAAGAAAGTATTTGAATAGTTTGTCTAAACTCAGCATTAGTAACATTACCCTGAGGGGGCTGAGTCTGATTAGAGCCGATTTTGGGAGTCCTAGGAGGACTAATCTTGAAAGGTGGGACCCTAATAAGAGCAGTTGGACCAGAAGTACAGACTCCATCACGGTTCTGTTCCATGAGTAGGCCGAACCACTTCAGTTTTTTCCCTTGTAGGGACAGAGGTTCCAGCTTAAGTCCTTTGGCTGTTAGTTCTTTTAGAGGCATGATCTGAAACGTGGGAAATTAAAAGTTAGGGAGAATCTTCTTAAGACTAAACTTTTCTAGCACGGACTAAATCACAAAAGAAGGGAAATATTTCCTAAATTCCTTGTAGCCTCTCCTTTATAAGTATGGCGCGCTACATACCCATAAAAAGGACTCTACTCGACACGGCTTTATAGATACCCTAGGACACTTGAACTCTATGATCTGATACCAAGTTAATCATGACCCAGTACTGGTCCGTGGATGTAATGGGGAACCCAAATCCATGAAGGCTCGAGAAGACCCCTTAGAATTTTATCATAAGCATAGTCATTTAAATTATGGAAAATAGACCTAAACGAAAAAGTTCAACTTAATAAAACAATAATACCAAACTTTAAAACTACAATAGAAAGACAAAAATTTGTACCACTCTACGAAGCCTATAACATAAAGAACTGTCTAAGCTGGGACAAGGACCCAGCGATACCATAATATAAAAATACTAAATCTCTAAGATATACCGCCTTTTGAAGGATGGAGGGCTCACCAACTCTGATGCTGTCCTAATGATCCTAACGTTGCACAGAACCACGAGAAGGTGCCTATAAACCTACATCATGAAATAATGTAGCCTCCCGGAGATGGTTAATACGTGGAATGTATTAGTATATAGAACAACAAAATGATAAAATATGTTTTATACAAAATAATCATAATGATAGAAGTCAAATCACAAAGATATAAATAAAGATTTCATAGACTTGATGAAATCATAGTTACTACTCTTTTCCTTAGATCTGAACTAGATGGTATCACCGACCTCTCTATGCATCACAGGCTATATGTGTCTGACCTTAACTCATCGGCTGAGCCCCCAATCCATGTTTGCCGCACGGACTGAGGTTCTCTATTCTCTAGTATACAACTGCATGGGGCAAGCATACAATGAGGGTATCCATAAATACAAGAAACGCCATCCCCGCATCATCAAAATAGGATTTTATCCTCTTTACATCAAATGTCATTCTCTAAAACATTTCATACTCTTAGGGGAATTCTCTTATTTGGTATTGTCATACCAAGACTTGCAATTCACATAATTCATCTCTTATCTTCTCTTTAGATCCTCAAAAATAAAGTTGAACACAAATGATTATTTTAGGATCAAATAGAATTCTCTTTCAAAATCTGTGTAAAGGTTTAGGCAAAAATATCTTTTATTTAAGATTTCTCTAAAGCCTAAAAATATAAATCATCTCTCTCAAACAACCATATACTTACATTTGAAACAAGAGCAATTCATAATTCAAATAACACTCTCCAAACCCACTTACATAAGGAATGAAACAATTTGATGAAGAAAACATTCAAAAAATCAATCTTAACTTAATTCATGATTTAAGAACATACTCTTCAAATTAGGTTGAAACCATAATTTATACATAAATAAGATTTTAGAAATCATACTTTCGAAATCTGATATAAGTAGGGTCATTTTACATACCTCTTGACAAGGAACTTAGCAAAAATCTTGTAGAAGAACCTTAAGCTTGAACCCTAGATGTTCTTGAATCTTGGAGCCTTTTGGGGAGAAGAGCAATGTGTTTAGATTGTTAAAATTGTGCCTTAGGGATTTGTAAAGGTTTTGTAAAGGTGGGGAACGGTTTTGGCTTAGAATAAAACCAAAAGTCCCGTAAAAATGCGTAAGAGAGTAAGAGAAATCATCGTTTGAAACTACCTCCCTGGCATGGAGGCTAAAGTGGAAATATAGCTCCATGACACTGAGCTATCGCGGAGATACAACTCTGTGACACATAGGTATCACGGACCTCCATTTTTTTGTGCCAAAATTAGATTTTTCTTGTCCCTTTGCTTGGTGGCACGGGGATAACACGATAGCACGCTGTTTCGGGCTCCCAAAAGTATATTTTTTCACGTTCTTTACTCCCTAAAATTCCCCAATTCTATCTAACAACATTCCCAAATGTTCTATACTCCAAACAACTTATTCTTCTTAGTTCTAAAGGCACAACAAGGAACGTCAGAAATTATGGGGCGTTACAATAATGATTGAACAAACAACATCCTTAGAGTAATGTTTGCCAAAGTAGATGTATGTTCTAAGAATGTATTCAACCATTACTAATCCTCATACCCCTTTGATCACCACTCTCAATTTATGTGGACTCTTATATGATCAGATAACTTGTATTGAATTCTTGAATTGTGTAAATTTATATAAGTTAATTTAATTTATTTAACTATTTCCTCTTTTGACAATAGACTAGTGATGGTCTATAAATATGCATACTAATCTATGAGGTGTATAATTGATTAAGGCCACTGTTGATCCTGGGCTTTTCTTTAAGTCTATAATATACCAGATGCATATATAGACATCACTAGTATATGACCAAAAGGAAATAATTAAATAAATTAAATTAAATTATATAAATTTACACAATTCAAGCATTCAATACAAGTTATGTGATCATATATGAATTTACATAAACAGGGGGTGGTGATCAAAGGGATATGAGGATGAGTAATGGTTGAACAAACAACATTCTCAGAAACATACTTATATTTTGACAAACATTACTCTGCGGATATTGTTTGTTCAACCATTACTCATCTTCATATCCCTTTGATCACCACCCCCAATTTATGCTGACTCTTATATGATCATATGACTTGTATTTGAATGCTTGAATGATATAAATTCACACAATTTTATTTAATTTTAATTTTTTTTTATATATACTAGTGATGACTATATATTCATCCGGTATATTATAGACTCAGTGTATAGTCTAGACTTTTCAATGGTCTTAATTGATAATATACCTAGTCTATATATTGTCAAGCACTAGTAATTTAATTTAATTAATTATTCTCTATTTTTTGATCATTAACTAGTATTTTAGAACTATTAGATGGATCTGTCACCATTATGATCACGTGTCAAACTGATATGAACTCCCAAATAATGTAACTAAGTGGTTTTACTAGGTATGAATGGTGTTAAATTCCTTAATTTAATTAATTGTTCACATTTTTTGCTATATACTAATGTTTTAGGACCATTATATGGACCAGTACATAGAACAACATTTACCATACAAATGATCGATAGTCAACCACATCAGTCTATAATTGACTATGCACACGGTAAAGCATCTATCATATTGATGGTCGATATTTTTCTATTATATAATTTATTATCTATCTTCAACAGTAAAAAAAAATAAAATATCCTACATTTCCAATGATAACAAAGTAAACTTTTTACCTTTTCAATGATAACATCTAAAGATCGATAATAGAGTCTAAAATAAAAATGATTCAATTACATTAATATATATGCATATACCAACGATATAGGTAATTATAGACTAGAATAATCTACGATCAACCAGTACAACTGATTATAAATTGGGTGAAGGAGTTGATGACAGTGACGATGATGATATGATGGTCAAGTTTAAATCTTTAAGGACTTTTCTCCTCTTTATTTTATCATTTTTGTGATCTATGTACAAATAATAGAGTGTTAGAGTAACATTTGTTGCTCGATGCTCAATTTTCCCATGAATGATTCTAGTTTTTAACTATCTTAGTCGGTTACTTTTGATTTATAACCATCTCAATCTAAAGAATTATTCTCCTGAATAGTGTTAAGCCAAGAATTATTTGAACATTGTTTGCACCAATTTCTTTGGAGATGATATCTTTCTATCTCAAAAGTGAGTTTTGTGAAGCAAGCACATAATGGATACTGAAACTTTAACTCTAAAAAATTTCGTAGTAATAATCTAATAAGAGGTCAACAAGTTATAGCTTGACCAATTAATTGTGTTCACATCAAAAGAAAATTATTAGAATCTGTTATATTATCTACATGCTAAAATAATGAATAATAATTGACCAAGTTTTAGAGACCAAATTTTAGTTTTAAATAAATATCCAAATATGAGAAATAACATTATTTTCTTTCCACAAATCTGATCATATTAATTACATCCTCGTCTATATTTAAAAATATTTTCACTCTTTTCAATTTAGTTATCTATTTATAGACCTCGATATTTCATCCATCAAACTGCATTGCTTCTCTATTATCATTCTTGATTTTTTTGTTTTAATAAATTTTGTATCTCTAAATTTTCATATATACATGGCTTCTTCACTTAATAAAGTAAACACTTGTCGGGTCATAGTTCCCTACGTGCCTCTAGTTCCAATAATTGGTAGTTCTGAAATTGTGGTATGTTGCCTTCTAACTAAGATTACTTTATCAATGGTGTTCTTTTTTGATTTGTTACTTAAGATGTATGAATCATTTGAGCAATATTTTTTAAAGGTTTTGAGATTTGTTTTTGGAATATAGAGAATTTCTTCTAAAAAAAATTAAAGGGTTCTCCAATTTTGTTACCTGATTATTTCTTTTTCATTGTTAATTTCTAAAAAAATTTCATACCTGAAATTTTCGTTGTTAGAGATATGGTTCCTCGGAGGAATAATAATTTATATAAAATAAATGTTACTTAACTTTTGTTTTCCTTATTTGTTTTAATTATGATCAGTTAGTACAATTGTAGTGTATTAGATCAAAAAATTGTAAATTTAATTTCTATTTAACTAAATAAATCATAACTTTTATACTAATTTGAAGTTAGGGAAGTTAATTTGTGGTCATAATAATAATGCTAGTTCCCATCTAGGTATATATCATGTAATCAATTTTATTACTAACGAAAAATTACAAGAAATTAATTACTAGATAATCTAATAAACTACTACCACAATTAATCTTTGCAATGTTTTCTCAAAATGGCCTATTTATATATGATAAAGAAATTACTCTTTCAAGTCTAAAGAAAGTTACGCCATCTAAATTTCAGCAGATTTTAAATGATGATTTTCTCTTTAATTAATTAAAAAAATATTCGATATATTTTCACCTAGTGAGCCAACTCATTAATATTATGGAACATTTAGCAGAAGCTTTTCAATTACCTCTTAGATTAATGTTTTCTCATATTCGTTTGATAAGAATAAGAAATTCATCTAGTATGTTAAAGAATTTTCTTATAAATATGGTATCGTTTTGTAGATAATTGAGAATAATTTATGTTTAAATGTCCTTTTGTTTTCTAAAACATGATTGTCAAAGTGAGGTGGAGATACCTAGGTGTAAAAAGAACTGAATACTGACACGCTTGCACTTTATAGCAATTCTACCATTAACTTACCATTAAATTCCCTTAGTTTGTTAGTTAAGAAAAAATATTACTCCCCTAGTTCATTGGATGTGACACTATTTTTTACGCATTTTTGTGAAAAATGATACATTTCTATATTTAAAAATAATTTAAACCTTGATTTCTCATTTCTTTCTTTTATAGCAACAAAAATTTAACATATTTTCTTAATTGTAGAATGATGTTGGAACTATGATAGTACCCCAACAACCGGTTGGGAGGAAGACAAGGCTAGTTACTAGCATAGTCACAGGCAGGAATTTGGTTCACTTCGTAATTGTACCTTCTAAAGGTGAATCCAACATTTATACCATTAAACCAAATGAGGTTAGTACATTTGATTACAACAATTGTTTCTATGTAAAAGTCATTAATACAGTTAAATGTTTCTATAGTAGCATCATTTGTCTGAATATTTTTTTTTTTTATTATTATAGTAAAATATTGTTATAGAGAACATATGATATAACATATCTTGGAAAATTCATTCTACAAAGACTTAGTTATTATAGTAAAGGTTGTGTTGTCTACTGGATTTTTGAGCAGAACTTTGATA
This sequence comes from Capsicum rhomboideum, assembly GCA_031232105.1. NCBI lineage: Eukaryota > Viridiplantae > Streptophyta > Magnoliopsida > Solanales > Solanaceae > Capsicum > Capsicum rhomboideum. The sequence continues at coordinate 121,977,663 of CP124711.1, forward strand.
CACTACACACACAGTTTTGTTTGTTCTAAGTCCACAGTTATACTGTGTCTCCTTAAAGAATCTAATCCCCTCACTATTGCCCGAGGTATGGATTAATTCTTCCCAGGATAAAATAGAACAATATTCTACAATATCGGCAATGAAAATTGTAGAACTTCGTCGAACTCAAGAACGGAGTATTCACACACACTGACTGACTGTTTTAGAAGAAGAGAGTTTACAGAATTTCGTTTTGCTTGAAATTTTTTTCTAAATACCTGATGAAGGAAAACACAGGTATTTATAGCCAACTATGCACTGTTTCGAAAGGATGCACTGCTTCGAAAAATTGCACTGTTTCGAAGCACTGTTTCTGAAACATTGCATTGGTTCTGGAACTGATGCATCATTTCTGGAACCAACATTTCTGGAATGGTTGCATTGTTCTGGAACGATGCACTGTTTCTTGAACAGTCACAAACGTTGCAAAACATTTCGTTGGAACATTGCATCTGGAGGAAAAAAAAAATTTGTCCAAAAAGATAGTCTCTCGATCGATCATTTTCCAAAGCCAAAGCCAAAGCCGAAGCCGAAGCCGAAGCCGAGCCGAGCGAGCGATGACGACGACGGCGCGAGGCTTGGTTTCTTCTTGGCTCACTATCCCTTCAAAGGAGTACTTCTTAATATAAAGGACAAATGATTTCTTTCTCCCACCAATGAGGGAGAAACTATTTTTCCTTCTATAAAGTGACTATTCACCTCCCTTTGTTCCCATTTTGTTCCACCATTTTCCATTCATCTTTCACCAAAACCCAACAATCCCCCACATGAATGGGGAATGGCTATTTCATTTTAGAAAAACGTGTGTGATCTACAAATAAGAATCAGTTGCATCTGGATAAGTAGGTTTCCCTTTGAACTTTCCATAGTGAACATACATCGGGTATCCTCGGTCAATCGGTAGATTTGATATCTTTGAACCGTCGAGCTTTTATGTATACCTAGACAATGTATGTCACACAACTAACCCTTAACCGTTCTTGGTTCTCATTGTTTTGTTCGTTTCAGCCATGAACACGTCCTGGTTTCATGAGTGCATAGAGAATTGGCCTTTCGTTATATTCTCCTTGAAGCGGCTTACACTTCACACTCACATAGGTGATTCCTAAACGTTAAGTCCAATAGACAAAACTATTTGGTCATACCAGCCAAACTTAGGTAATCATTAAAGGCTTCACATCTTAAGCTCTATCCTTGTTCTCTGAACATTGTCTGCATCATGAGAATGGGTTGAGTTTAGTTGACAATGTTGAACCGTCAGTCACGACTTTGTTTGATCTCTTTGAACCTAGCTCTTGGGATCTCCAGTCTGCTAGGTAGAGTTACCGCCGTGATGACTTGTCCTTGGCCTTAAACCCATTCCCTTTGATGATTTGTCAACCGCCTCTCTAGTTAGGCCTTTTGTTAGCGGATCCGACACATTATCTTTTGACTTAACATAGTCAATTGTGATAATTCCACTAGAGAGTAATTGTCTAACGGTGTTGTGTCTTCGTCGCATATGACGAGACTTTCCATTATACATAACATTTCCAGCTCGTCCTATTGTCGATTGACTGTCACAATGTATACATATAGGAGCAACTGGATTTGGCCATAAAGGAATATCTTCTAGAAAATTCCTTAGCCATTCTGCTTCTTCACCGGCCTTGTCCAGAGCTATAAACTCAGATTCCATTGTAGAACGAGCTATACACGACTGTTTGGAAGATTTCCAAGACACTGCTCCTCCACCAATGGTGAACACATATCCACTTGTGGATTTTATTTCAGATGATCCGGTGATCCAATTTGCATCACTATATCCTTCTACCACCGCAGGATATTTATTGTAGTGCAATGCATATTCTTGAGTGTATTTTAAATAACCCAACACTCGCTTCATCGCCATCCAATGAGTTTGATCGGGATTACTCGTGAATCGACTCAGTTTACTTATGGCGCAAGCTATATCAGGTCTGGTACAATTCATTATGTACATCAAACTTCCTAACACTCGAGCATAGTCCACTTGGGACTTGCTTTGACCTTTGTTCTTTGTAAGAGCAAGATTTACATCAATTGGAGTCTTTGCGACTTTGAAGTCCAGATACTTGAATTTCTCCAATACCATGTTGATGTAGTGAGTCTGAGACAAAGCTAAACCTTGAGGAGTTCTGTGAATTTTAATTCCTAAAATCAGATCTGCAACTCCTAAGTCTTTCATATCAAATTTGCTATCAAGCATACGCTTAGTAGCATTTATGTCGGAAATGTCCTTACTCATTATCAACATATCATCAACATACAAGCAAACAATGACAACATGATTTGGAGTGTTCTTAATGTAAACACATTTATCACACTCATTGATCTTAAATCCATTTGCCAACATTGTTTGGTCAAATTTTGCATGCCATTGTTTGGGCGCTTGTTTTAGTCCATAAAGTGACTTAACAAGTCGACATACCTTCTTTTCTTTTCCTGGAACTACAAACCCTTCGGGTTGATCCATGTAGATCTCTTCCTCTAATTCTCCATTTAAGAAGGCTGTCTTCACATCCATTTGATGAATTTGAAGACCATATACGGCGGCTAACGCTATCAATACTCGAATTGACGTAATTCTTGTTACCGGCGAGTATGTGTCGAAATAATCAAGACCTTCTCGTTGTCTGAACCCTTTGACAACTAGTCTTGCCTTATATTTATCAATAGTGCCATCATCTTTCATTTTTCTTTTGAAGATCCATTTAGAACCCAATGGTTTGTTTCCTGGAGGAAGATCAACTAATTCCCACGTATGATTATTCAATATGGATTCTATTTCACTATTGATTGCCTCTTTCCACTATTGTGCTTCCGAAGAAGACATAGCTTCCTTAAACGTTTGAGGCTCATTCTCTACTAAGAATGTCAAGAAATCGGGACCAAAGGAAGTTGATGTCTTTTGACGTTTGCTGCGCCTTACACTTTCTTCATTAGGCGTACTTTCCTTTTCTTCTTCCCGAGGTCGTTTAGATTTTTCACTAGATGACTCACATTCATTCTTATACGGGTAAACATTTTCAAAAAATTCAGCATTGTCTGATTCGATTACCGTATTTACATGAATGTCAGGATTATCTGATTTGTGAACCAGAAATCGATACGCCTTGCTATTGGTTGCATATCCAATGAATACACAGTCAATTGTTTTCGGTCCTATTTTAACCCTCTTGGGTTTAGGAACTTGGACTTTTGCCAAACACCCCCACACTTTGAAGTATTTCAAGGTGGGTTTCCTTTCTTTCCATTTCTCATATGGAATTGTCTTTGTTTTGCTATGGGGTACTCGATTGAGTATTCGATTAGCCGTTAAAATAGCTTCCCCCCACAAGTTCTGTGGTAAACCAGAACTTATCAACAAGGCATTCATCATCTCCTTTAATGTTCTATTCTTTCTTTCCGCAATTCCATTGGATTGTGGAGTGTATGGGGCAGTTGTTTGATGAATAATTCCATATTCCAAACATATTTCTTCAAAAGGAGATTCATATTCGCCGCCCCTATCACTTCTGATCATTTTGATTTTCTTATCAAGTTGTGTCTCAACTTCATTCTTGTATTGCTTGAATGCATTAATTGCCTCGTCTTTGCTGTTAAGCAGATAAACATAGCAATATCGAGTGCTATCATCAATGAAAGTTATAAAGTATCTTTTACCACCACGTGATGGTGTTGACTTCATGTCACAAATATCTGTGTGGATTAAGTCTAAGGGATTTGAATTCCTTTCAATTGACTTATACGGATGCTTAACATACTTCGATTCCACACATACTTGACACTTCATATTATTACTTTCAAACTTAGGCAATATTTCCAAGTTAATCATTTTTCGCAATGTTTTATAATTAACATGTCCTAAACGCGCATGCCACAAATTATTGGACTCAAGCAAGTAAGAAGAAGAAGTACTTTTATTGATATCAACAGCCATTACACTTAGCTTGAAAAGGCCCTCAGTGAGGTAACCCTTTCCTACAAACATATCACTTTTACTAAGTACAATCTTATCAGACACAAATACACATTTAAAACCATTCTTGACCAGAAGTGACGTCGAGACCAAATTCTTGCGCATTTCGGGAACATGAAGAACGTTGTTAAGCGTCACTATCTTGCCCGAAGTCATTTTCAAGCCAACCTTTCCTGTTCCTTCTATCTTTGCGGTTGCAGAATTTGCCATATAAATGGTCTCATCTTTTTCAGACACAATATAGGAAGAGAACAACTCCCTATTTGAACAAACATGTCGGGTAGCACCCGAATCCATCCACCATTCTTTTGGATTTCCAACCAAGTTGCACTCGGACAGCATTGCGCACAAAAAGTCCATGTCCTCATTCAAGTTCGCTTGGTCTTTCTTTTTCTTGTCCTTCTTAGGAGCACGACACTCCAAAGCCATATGACCATACTTGCCACAATTGTAGCAATTTCCTTTGAACCTCTTCTTGTTTGGTTCATTCTTGTCTTCATTGGACTTTTTCCTCTTCTTGTTCTTTGGAGGAGTTTCAACATGATTTGCTCCCGGAATTGAAGACTTTGAAGTGGCTTTCTTTTCAGCAGCTTTGTTGTCTTCTTCAATCCGCGCAAACGAACAATCAAGTCCTCCAACTTCATTTCCTTTCGTTTATGTTTCAAGTAGTTCTTAAAATCCTTCCACAAAGGAGGCAATTTTTTCGATAAAGGCTGCCACTTGAAATGCTTCATTTACATCCATTCCTTCAGCAAGTAAATCATGGATTATTACTTGCAATTCTTGGACTTGAGACATGACAGTTTTACTGTCAACCATTTTATAGTCCAGAAATTTGGCCACCACAAATTTCTTTAGTCCAGCATCTTCAGTCTTGTATTTCTTGTCTAATGCGTCCCATAATTCTTTAGATGTTTTGCATACGCTATAGACATTATACAAGCTGTCTTCCAACCCATTCAGAATGTAATTTTTGCACAGAAAATCAGAATGATTCCATGCCTCCATTACTATGAAACGGTCTTTTTTCGGAGTGTCATCCGGGAAGGTTGGAACTTTGTCAGAAATAAATTTCTGCAAGCTGAGAGTGGTTAGATAGAACAACATCTTCTGTTGCCACCTTTATAAAATAGAACACTATTCTACAATATCGGCAATGAAAATTGTAGAACTTCGTCGAACTCAAGAACGGAGTATTCACACATTAAGGTATTTATAGCCAACTATGCACTGTTTCGAAAGGATGCACTGCTTCGAAAAATTGCACTGTTTCGAAGCATTGCACAAAAAGATAGTCTCTCGATCGATCATTTTCCGAAGCCGAAGCCGAAGCCGAGCGAGCGACGACGACGGCGCGAGGCTTGGTTTCTTCTTGGCTCACTATCCCTTCAAAGGAGTACTTCTTAATATAAAGGACAAATGATTTCTTTCTCCCACCAATGAGGGAGAAACTATTTTTCCTTCTATAAAGTGACTATTCACCTCCCTTTGTTCCCATTTTGTTCCACCATTTTCCATTCATCTTTCACCAAAACCCAACAGGTTGTTGTAGAGGATGGTTATTATGTGGAGAGGTTTGACTATTTTAATATTTTGTTATGGACTCAAATAATAAAAAGGAGACAAGCCAAGTGATCCCTATGGACTTAATCACAAATACTATGACAAGCTACATGGATGGAAAGCTCAAAGGAGACAACGCCAGAATAGAAAATGTGAAACAGTAAATATAAGTTCTTATATGATTTATTTCTTTTATCCGAATGTTGAGTCTTACAACTTTCCTAAAGTACACTCATATTTATTTATTTATGTCTCTATATTTGTTGTTCAGAAGGAAGGTTTTAGAAGTACCTTCGGCATGTATGATTTTGTTTTCTTTATGTCATATTTGGCAATTGGGATTCACTGATAGCCATTTCCAAATAAATTCTAACTTAGTTTCATTCTATTTCTCTTTTCTTCTGCCTTCAAACAAAAACAATTAAGGTATGATTTGTTTGTGTGCGTTAGAAATCATCAAACATTTTTCTTGTGATTTTAATTATTTTGTGATGTAACTACTATACGAAATTTAAGAAAATTCTTCTTGAATTGCAGTTTTACTCTCATGAGAGCAAATGTAGGATGTGTCAATCTATTGTGGAAGTAAGAAGACATATTTTTCAAGGTGAAAAATTGAAGGTAGAAGTTGATCCAATAACCAATGCAGTAATAGTGTCTGTGGTAAGTTGTTACATTACATGTATTTTGTTTGATAGTTATAGCATGTTTGGTCAAGTTTCCAGTAAGGCAAAAATACTAATTTCAGTGAATTGAAGTGTTTGGTCAAGTTGTTAAGAAAAAAATAAGTACTTTTAAGTAGTATAGTAATACAACGTTTTAGAAGTTAAATAAGTAGCTTCTTACTTTTTGAAAGTTTGGGTGGCTAAGCACCAAATGTTTCTCTATTATTGATAAAAATATTTTTCTTAAATTGATTAGGCAAAAAATTAAGTTACTAATTTCCAAAAGACCTTTTAAAAAATTTCTTCTAAGAAAAAAAAAAAAACTTCCAAAATAAGTAAATTTTGAAAGCTTGGCCAAACAAATTAGTTATGTTAAAGACCAAAAAGTGTGTTGTAGAAAATATATGGTTTGGGTAAAGGGTTAGACCATAGTGGATCTTATGTACGTACTTTTGTTTCACATTATTTCTGCAAGAAATTGTTTTCATAGCTTGATCACTTCACTGTAACCCCTAATTACATGGTGACAACTTTTACCGTCATATAAAGAATCTAAGCTAATAACATTATTCTTACAAAATTTTCCTTCTTAAATTTAAAGGTTGAGGTTGCAGAAAAGAGATCCAAGAAAAGAAAAGGAGAATCATCAATCTCGGAGAGGGAATCTGCAGCAAAGAAACACAAAAGCAATGTACACGACAAATATGACGATATCGAGGTTGAAAAATTTCTCCAAGATGCATGGAATAACTGATGCGAGGCCAAAAACCACATTATTTTATCGTCTTTTGCCTCACATTTGATCTCTTTTTGGTGTCGTCTTGAGCTTAAATGATGTGATTTACACTTGTGTTTCATGATTTGTTTATGTAGGAGTGTATTGAGGTTTTTAGAGATTTAACAAGAAGAAAAGGAGCAAGAGGAACCAAAAGAAACCAAGGAAGGATCAACGTCGCAACACATAGCAAAACGAGTGAAAAATGGCCAGGGGAAAGAGGGCTTGCGCCACTGCTGCAAAGCAAGCAGTGGCGCGAATTTGTACTGCTGTCAGGAAACTTGAAGGCTTGCTCCACTCCACAAAAGCAAGGGGTGGCGCGAGTTTGCCTACTGATCTGAATAAGCAGTGGAACGGATTTGTACTGCTGTCAGGAAACTTGAAGGCTTGCTCCACTCCACAAAAGCAAGGGGTGGTGCGAGTTTGGTTACTGATATGAACTTTTACTTGTTCCTTGCGCCACAACTCTGCTTTTGGGCCGTGGCGCGAGTCGGGGTCAATCCTAACCCGAATGGGATTGATTTTAAACATTCTAAGGGTTCTTAAACTATGTATAAACCCCCCTCCCACATTTTTAAACATACACAACTGATTTGGGGACGCCAAAAGCTAGGGCAAAGCTCAATAACAAGGTTTAGTTTATTTCTCTTATATTTTTTTCGATTTCTACCCTGTATACTCATGAAATCTATTCTTCCAAAGAGATTCATGAGTAGCTAAACCTCTTAATTTCTAGGGTTGTGGTTGAACATGAAAGTTGTGGCTTGAACATCATATTGTCTATTTTGATTTCTATCTATTCAGTTATTTATTTCTTCTTGGTTTTAATTATTTGTTTGATTAATTACCTTGCTGATATTATCTAGGGCTTGTTTGTTGGACTTGAAAAAGGGAACGACAAGTGTAAAACGAGGAAATAGGGCTAGTTTTTGAACCTTATATGGAAAAGGAATCGATTCGTCACTGAGGATAAAAATATACCCTGCGGCCTAGCTTATTTGAAACAGACAATAACTCTATGCACTTCACTATTAACGACGACTACAGAAATATAGGCATTAGGAATAGTCGAGTAGGCTTGGAGTTGTTGGAAAAACGCTCAATATAGCTACAATTAATCTGCAACTAGTAACTCAGGAAAGAAAATTAGACGAATGATTGGATAGCGTAACTGGATTGTCAAAACACCGCAACCCTAGATCTTTTCTCAAATCTGAATTACAACACAACCAATCTACGACTTGTTTACAATTGTTTTTATTTACTTTCAAAACACACATATCACTCTTACTATTGGTTACCGACTGAATAACTCATATAAGAATTCAAACTAGAAATCAATTCATCAAATCCCTGTGGGTACGATATCTGGACTTACATCCTTTATTACTTGAACGACCACGTACATTTGCGTGTACGAAAGGACGCACCAAGATTTTGGCGCCGTTGCCGGGGATTTGTTAGAATTGATATACTATTTTGAGTTTTTATCGAATTATTCAGATTTCACTTTTGTTTGTTGTTTTGTTTCTTTCAGGGTACAATTTAGTTTATGCTAAATACTCGGAGTCAAGGCAATCCTTTGATTCCAATTGACCACGAGGTTGAACGTACTTTAAGAGGGTTGAGAGCGATGGGTGATAATTTGAACAATCCAATTCTTTGAGACCCACCAAATGATGTAGAGGATAGAGCTGTAGCCCAGCTTCATCCTGCGCCACATGTTCCGGTGTTGAATTTTGCGAGGCGAAATCAGTAAAATGCCTCTAGAGCTATTGTGAAGCCGAATATCACCAAAAATTTTGAGCTTAAAGAGGGCACTGTGCGACTAGTGCAAAACACTTGTCAATATGAGGGTAAACCATATGAAAACCCACACAAGCACCTACTAGAATTTACTGTGTGGAGTGACAACTTCCACTACCAAAATGTTTCAAATGAATACGTGAAGTTGATACTATTCCCCTTCTCACTGATTGGGGAAACAAAACAATGGTTGCAGAATGAACCAGCAAGATCTATCACGTCTTGGGATGCTTTGTCTGAAAAGTTTCTCAACAAGTTCTTCTCTTCTAGGAGAACAAAAGAACTTAGAGGAAAAATTTCTAGATTTGTTCAAAAAAATGCCAAATCCCTTCCCCAATCTTGGGAGAGATACAAGGGATACTTGAGAGATTTCCCGCACCACCATTAGCCCAAGGAGATTATTGGGCATAATTTTATTGAAGGATTGAGGCCAGACTCTAAGTCTTTATAAGATGCTACAGCTCAAGGGCAAATTTTGTCCAAGAGTTATGATGAAATAGAGGCGTTGCTCAATCTTATGTTTGCAAGTCACCAAGACTATTCAGAGCCCAACCGAGTGTTCACTTCTACACAAAAAACACCGGGTAAGTTAGAGCTACATGACGTGTCAGCTATTCGGGCTGATATTGTGCAATTATGTGCCTTAATGAAGCAGAGTTTATTAGCTCAAAGTACAAGTCAAGTCGGCTGCATTATTTTGTGAGAAGTGTGGTGAAAATCATGCTTACTCTAGATGCCCTTTGAATCCAGAATCTATATATTATGTGGGGCAGCAAAATTATAGAAGCCATCCAAATTTCTCTTGCGGTGGAAATCAATAGGTTCAAAGACAACAGTATACACCGCCAACTCCACAAGTAAGCAATTCTTTGGAGTAGACAATGAAACAGTTCATGGGACAACAAACTCAGATTGTGAATGAAATGCAGAAGTCCATTCATGAACTTGAGCTTCAAGTAGGACAACTAGCTTCATCACAACATGAAAGACCTGCAGGTGCACTACCGAGTGATACAGAGAATAATACTAAGTAGGTAATGGCAGTCTCACTCAGGAATAGAAGAGAGTTGGTTGAAGCTCCTCCTAAACAGAGAATTCAAGATACAAGTGTAGAGTTTCCAGATGCAGAGCCCCCAAAAAGGAGAGTAATTAACTGGGACAAGTACAAACATCCACCTCCTTTCCCATAAAGGTTAATTCCATCACCAACTTCAGATATAGACTTTGTACAAGAAAAAAGAAGAGATAAAGAGGTTGTCGAGTAGACTGAGATTGCGGTTAAGAGACCCCCACCACCATTCCCACAAAGATTCCAGAAAAGCAAAGAGGATGCTAATTTTAAGAAGTTTCTTGATATCTACAAGAAACTTCACATCACTATTCCCTTGATTGATACTCTAAGGGACATGCCCAAATATGCCATATACCTTAGAGAAGTGGTGGCTGGAAAGAGAAGACTTATAGAATTTGAGATAGTTGCACTCACTGAAGAGTGTAGTTCGAGGGTATTGAGCAAGCTTTCTAAAAATCTCAAAGATCCTAGGAGTTTTACCCTACTCACACAAATTGGTAAAGATGAGGTTGGGCATGCATTGTGTGATCTTGGGGCAAGTATAAACTTAATGCCTTTATCTGTGTTCCATACACTTGGTTTGGGAGATCCACGCGCAACTACTATCACTTTACAATTGGCAAACTGCTCTCGTGTACAACCAGAAGGAGAAATTGAAGATATGCTCATCAAGGTAGGTAAGTTTGTGATTCCAGTGGACTTTATTATTTTAGATTTTAAAGCAGATAAACAGGTACCGATTATTTTAGGAGGACCATTCTTGGACACGGGTGGAGCTTTAATTGATGTACGAAAAGGAGAACTTAAGATAAGGGTCTATGATGATGAGGAGATATTTAAAGTTTATAAGTCACTCTCCGCTCCTTCACACTATAGAGACTTGTGTATGATCACAGAGGTGGTCAATGATAAGTGTGGGGTGGAAGAGTATGGGCTCAAAAAAGTGAAAGATCTGAAGACAAAGAGAGTAAATGATAATTGTGATCCTCCGAGAGTAAAAAAGAGGCAAAAGTTGCATAATATAGGGAGGAAAAGATTGAGAAAATTGCATCCCGCAACATTGAATTAGGCGCTGCTTGGGAGGCAACCCAAATTGTAATAGCGTAGTTTTATATTTATAGTGTCACTTTTTGTTTTTGGTTTATGCCGATTTGGGGAAGGCTGACTACCCGGATTTTGAAGCTAAGAGGCATGAATGAAGCATAAGTGTGGGGTCATTCACCCCTTTTGATGAAAGATTGAGAGAAGACATGCCACTAACTAGGCCCTAGAGGGCCTCAGGAAGTATTTCTAACCACTGTTTGATTTTGTTAATGCTTTGGGGACAAAGCATGACTTTAAGTGTGGAGTGAGATTCTTTCGATATTTGTTAAGGGTGAAGTATGCTATAGGAGTTGCTTTATTTTTAGTTACTTGATTTAGTTGAAAAAATTGAAAAAAAAAATAAATTAAAAATCCAAAAACATAAAAAGATTTTTTTTAAAAAAATTTCAGTCTGGTTTTAACTTTTTAGTTTTTTTAGTAGAAGCATACTTCACCTACCCCTTCGTTTTTCTTTTTGGTTCTTTTTCGAGGGGAATCCCTTTGAACCGACTGTCCTTTTAATTTTTAGAATAGTTTTTGTTTTATTTTTAGGAAAAGTTAGTTATTAGGAGTTAGAGAGTCTTTAGGACCAATTGTGAGGTGCTCTTGTTAGGTGCTACATATGAACTGAAATGATGCAAGTTGGTTTTAAATTCAAGCATTCTATGAAGAAAAATGAACGACTTCTTTTAAGACACCTAGGCTCTTTTACTTGACTCGTATGTGATTTTTAGCTTAAATTTGAACTCTTTTTTTTTGCTTGATTGAGAGTATGTATGGATCCTTCTTGAGTTGAACAAGTGCCATGTGTGATAGGTGTTTGTTTATATTCCATTCTTTTATGTTGATGTCTAGAACTTTCCCACTGTGTTTGCAAAGCGAAATGAAGAATGTTGAGTTTAGGAGATGATAAAGGCGTTTCTTTGATTAGCCTATTTTCTTATCCTTTGCTTTACCTACCTACAATGGATGATTCTTGTTAGCCCCATTGAGCCTTTAGCCCATTCTCTGGTAGACACATATGAAGCTTAATCCTTTTCTTTCAATAGACTTTTTATTTGATCCAAAACTCCTAAGCGCTTTAATTGAAAAATGAAAGTTAAAAGGAGTGAGAATTGAGAAAAGGGAGATAGTTGAGATGGAAAGCCTGAAGAAAAAGCTAATAGTGCAAGTGATTAGAATAAAGAATCTATATGTTGTTGGTAGGGAGTAGAAAAAGAACAAAAGAAAAGTGAAAAAAAACGAGTTTGATAAATGAGTACTCCTTACTAGTGGCATGTGAACTTGCTTAAAGAGATGGAAAAACAAAGAAATCTATGGGTGAGAATAGGAGAAGAAAGAGTTGGTTGATTGAAGAGTGTGCGATTGATGAAGAATTTGTGATGTATTAAAGTGCTTAGGAAAGTTAGTCACTATTTGAGCCAATATAGTTCCTACCCATCCCTTAGCCTATGTTACAACCCAGAAATTCCTACTTGATCTTAGATTTGACGTTCTTATATTTGTGGAGTAGTACACTAAGGGAAAGCCTATGTTTCATCATATATTTCATGTGAAATTCTTTTTGAGAGTGAGTGAAATCTTATTCTTATAACCATTCTTGTGTTAATTTGTATACTTGTGAGTAAATATGGGTAACTCTCTTGTTGTGAGGGAACATTGTTGATGAAAGATAGGTGAAGTATTTGATCTCTTAGTTGGGTGAATTATATGAGTTTTCAAAGATCATAGAGTAGGTTCTTAAGGATAGGAGGTCTTAAGCAGTTGTTTAAATGTGTTGAACAATTGAAGTTTGCTTAATAAGAACTTGTCATCTATTGTTGTCGTTGTAATCCTAGCTTGAGTAATCTTGTTTCAATTGGTGTAGTTGTATTAGATTCTAAGTTATGTGTCTATAGCTTACTCGAGGACGAGCAAGGATTTAATTGTGGGGTGTTGATGCGAGGCTAAAAACCACATTATTTAATCGTCTTTTGCCTAATATTTGATCTCTTTTTGGTGTCGTCTTGAGCTTAAATGATGTGATTTACACTTGTGTTTCATGATTTGTTTATGTAGGAGTGTATTGAGGTATTTGGAGCTTTAACAAGAATAAAAGGAGCACCAAGGAACCAAAAGAAATCAAGGAAGGATCAACGTCGCAACACATAGCAAAACGAGCGAAAAATGGCTAGGGGGAAGAGGGGTTACGCCACTTCTGCAAACCAAGAAGTGGCGCGGATTTGTACTGCTGTCGGGAAACTTGAAGGCTTACGCCACTCCAAAAAAGTAAGGGGTGGCGCGAGTTTGGCTACCGATCTGAATTTTTAATTGTTCCTTGCACCACAGCTCCGCTTTTGGGCTGTGGCGCGAGTCGGGATCAATTCTAACCCGAATGGGATTGGTTTTAAACATTCTAAGGGTTCCTAAACTCTATATAAAACCCCCTCCCATGTTTTTAAACATACACAACTGATTTGGAGACTCCAAAAGCTAGGGCAAAGCTCAAGAACAAGGTTTAGTTTATTTCTCTTATTTTATTTTTGATTTCTACCTTGTAAACTCATGAAATCTCTTCTTCCAAAGAGATTCATGAGTAGCTAAACCTCTTAATTTCTAGGGTTGTGGTTGAACATGAAAGTTGTGGCTTGAACATCATATTGTCTATTTTGATTTTCATATATTGAGTTATTTATTTCTTCTTGCTTTTAATTATTCGTTTGATTGATCACCTTGCTAATATTATCTAGGGCTTGTTTGTTGGACTTGAAAAAGGGAACGACAAGTGTAAAACGAGGAAATAGGGCTAGTTTTTGAACCTTATATGGAAAGGGAATCGATTCGTCACTGAGGATAGAAATATACCCTGTGACCTAGCTTAGTTGGAACAGACGATATCTTTATGCACTTCACTATTAACCGACGACCATAGAAATATAGGCGTTAGGAATAGTCGAGTAGGCTTGGAGTTGTTGGAAAAATGCTCAATATAGCTACAATTAACCTGCAACTAGTAACTCAGGAAAGAAAATTAGACGAATGGTTCGATAGCGCAACTGGATTGTCAAAACACCGCAATCCTAGATCTTTTCTCAAATCTGAATTACAACACAACCAATCTACGACTTGTTTACAATTGTTTTTATTTACTTTCAAAGCACACATATCACTCTTACTATTGGTTACCGACTAAATAACTCATATAAGAATTCAAACTAGAAATCAATTCATCAAATCCCTGTAGATACGATATCTAGAGTTACATCCTTTATTACTTGAACGACCATGTACACTTGCGTGTGCGAAAGGACGCACCAACAACCTTAATAAACACAAAACAAGGTTAATTATGTTAAGGAAGCTATTACATAATAGTAGTTATGCAAAAATAACACAAACCAAAAAAAAATAGGAATTCCTGACGCATAACTTTTGTTGCTAAAAAACAAAATTCGTCGCTCATCCTATTTAACGAAGGACATTAGTTTAGCATCATGCGCATTATTTTTTGTCACTAGGTCATTGCATTTACAAAAAGTCCCTTGAAATTTTGAGAAATTTGGCAATTTGTCTTCCTTAAATGTCTCCACAGATGATGGGTTCCATGCAAAAACATTCTTACTGATGATGAAAATGGTGAACTAGATGACGACGAAGAAGAAGTGATTTTAAGCTTGGCCAAAAATGAAGAGTTGGCTGCATTCTACAAGCTTACAAAAATTCTGTAATTAGTGATACTTATTTTTGTTTGTTACTTTTAGAACATCAATATCGTTTCTTTCTTTTCTAAGTCCGATTTAGATCCTATGTGTTGAACAATTGATTAGTTTCATCTTTATATTAAAAATCAGTTTAACGTATGCATTTCTATTCATGTCGATTTCACTTAGAACAACATATCTTTCTAGTTGCTAAAAGATTTCTTCAATGTTTTTCTATTAGAAGCACCAGTTCTTCTTTCTATTTTAAGGTATGCAGATCATGATCTTTTTAAAATTTGCAAGGACATCAATATTTTGCCCTTCTGTTATTATTGGTCTCTTCTCTTCCAAAAAAGGAGACCCTTCCGACTAGATCTTATTTTACATGTTTCACTTCTTCCGAAAAAAGAGAATTTTCTATTGGAGGTTATCTTTGGAAATAAGGAGGTGGAATCGAGAAGACTTTTAAAAATAGTTATTTCTGCTCATCTATCTAGGTCTTAATGGACAAAGTTATTCAATATCTGCATTGATAAAAGATAACAGATACCAAGTTGGATTAATAAAAATGCGTGCAAGTTAACGCAAACACCATGATTATAAAAAAGAAAATAGAGATAAGTTTAATGCAATTATGATAATTAAAGCCTAAATTAGAATATTCATCAAAATATGGAAAGACAGCTACTTTTGATAGGACTAAACTCAGACCAACTGTTGATAAGATTAAGAAATAAGTTCTTACCTTGTAAAACCACACCAGAAAATAATATTAATAGATGTTACTATTGAAAGATATAGGCACATACTATCAAATCCTTTGCAGATTCCAGAAATACAAGTTGCAGATTATATTAGAATTATCATGCAGAACGAAAACATAGTAAACCAAATAGAAGGTGGTGATCAAACAAAAAGTTTACAGTAAGAAAAGTCATAGCAATATGAAATAACCATCTTAGGCGGCCAGGACACACAAGAATTCTTGGCTTTTGCTTTAGCGGCCGCCATTACGTTCTGTAAGTCTTGATTGGCATCCCAGCTGCTCAAGAAGCTTAGCAAGGCGTAGGTGTTTGGACTCCCATTACTCTGCCAATTTCTGCTCCATTGTTTCTGCATCCCTCCTCAAGCCTGCTAGTTGCTCCTTGTATTCTGCTTCAATCCTGTCTAAAGTTGCCTTCTGCTCTTCCCTCAAAGCTTTCATTTTTGCTTCAATTTCCTCCATCTTCTCCGTAACTTTGCTTGCTTTCTCTGATTCTACTGGTAATTCCACCCTCCTTAACCTCCAAGCTGCTTCCTTCTTATGTGCAGTCCAAGTACGATGCCTTTCATCTAGTTCCTTACAGCATTCTGCAAGTTCAGTAATAAATGGATTTTCTCAACAAGGAGGGGCAACACCATGATGCAGAAAACCGGTCAAGATAAGGGGTGCTTTTTCAGGTCCTCTGTCTGTAGCCATGGAATGCCGGGCATAGGAGTAGGTGGCACTGTTGATGGGGAGAGACTTAAAGTCACAGATGGAGATGATGATCGGACAGTTGAAGAAGCAGTGGAATTAGAAAGCCATGAAGGGAGGAGAGTCTGTGGCGTAGGAGTTTGTGCATTGGCGTGGAGGAAACCTCAATTAGAAGTAGCCATAAGTAAACCAGGAACACTCTGCTCTTTCACAATTTTCTCTGCAAAGGTCTCAAAAATTTGGTCATATTTTCCCTCGTTCACTGGATCAATAACCTTACTGTTTTCTTTCCTCTCTGTTGCTTCTCTTTGAATACTTCCCACCATTTTCCTAATCTTTTCGTAGTTCGACATGGGACTTCAGCTGCTATTTTCTTCCATCTGTTACTGTGTTTGGCCTGTAGTTGGATAACAAAACGCTGCTCCTCTTCAGTGAGCAATCCTTTTTTTATCCCTGGCTTGAGGTAGTTTTTCCACCTTTCCAAACAAGACTTAGCGTTCCTGTTGAGGGGTGTGTTCATACGATGTGATACAAGGTGCCATTCTTTTGGTCCATACTGTCTAACATATGCCCACAATTAATCATCCTCTTCAGATAGCCACTGTTGCCTCTCCCTCATTTCCAGGTGTAAACACCAGTTTCCCTGGACCCAAACTCTTCATAATTAACCTGAAAGAATGTTTAGCACCATTTTACTTTCAACACTAAACTAAAGAATCAGAACCATATATCTTAAGCACGCTTTTGATCACCAGAAAATTTCATTAAATGCAAGTCCTTCACATTTAATGTAGTAAAGAAAGTCATTACCGCCCTTAAAAGAGTAAATATTGAAAGTAAAGTCTCTCCCTTCAAAAAACTCAGCAAAATATATCGATACAAATTAAATACTACCACCGTCCCAATTTAAGCGTCTTAGTTTGACTGCGAATGAAGTTTAGGAAATGATAAAGGATTATTGAATCTTGTGGTGTTAAATACAGATGTATGTAGTACTTTAAATCTTGTTGTCTTAAACTTGCCAAGTAGAATGTTAGAATTGAAATACTTACTGAATATTCAAAGCAAGATCTTTCGTAGATTACCAAACTCATGTTCATTTAGCTCAATTAAACTCAAAAAATATGGGAGCAGTTTATGCAAAATGTATTTAGTGATATCAAATAGAAAGATACAAAACCAACAATATACTGACAATTCTTAGTAAGATCTGAGTTAAGAATAAACATGACAGAGATTTCAAATTGTAGAAAATAGCAGAGAAATAATGGAAATTCAGTGACCATTACAGCCAAAAAGATAGTCTTTATCTTCTCCATATATAGCCTAACATCCATACATGTAAATTCAAGAACAAGAAGACATAATTCGGTTAAAGCAAGTATCTTTAGAAGATTTTTCCACAAACAAGACTATCCCTGAAAAAAACCATACACACAAGAAAGTAGGAAGCGTCACAACCTTGGCATGACATCCCACAATTGCAAGATAGGGTGAAATCCAATCCAAACCCAAGATGATGTCGATGTCAATCATCCCCAGTATAAACAACTCCATACACATTTCATACACTACCAAGGTAATTTCACCACAATCGAAATTACATATAGGAACAAACAGAGAATCATAAAGCATTTCCAAAAGTGGAGATAAGTATGCAGATATACCAAAGAGAACAAACCCATGAGCTAATAAAATTGTCGCAGGTCGAGAGCATGTTGGAAAAATACCTGTAATAACAGCGTCGGAGGCCTCAGCCTCGGATATACCGAGGAAAGAAGAAACATGGGCATGGCCTCCCCCAATTTGAACAACTCCTTTACCATTACTAGTGTTGATTTGTGCACCACGTCTACCTGAGTGCAAGCTACCTTGGCCTCTAACTGGTTGTGCCACTGTCATGGACGGCTGAACCCGAACACCTGTTGGACACTCTCTCACAACGTTCCCATATCTCCACACTCATAACATCCTCTTCTTGTCATGGGCTGCTGAGATGACCTTGAAGAACTCGAATGTCCTCCAATGTCTGAAACCATCGAGTAGAGCCCTAAGAAACCTGTCCTGAGCCAGAAGTACCACAACACCTGTTGAGACCATGGGGTCTCTTGCCCATGCACTGCTCTCTTCTCAAGACAAACTCCTCCAAAAATACCTGAGTAAACTGATACCACATAAGGAGAGGTGACCCAGCTAGTCTGCCCTCAACCATGGTCCTCTACTACTGCCTCCATTGGAGCTTACCAAGCCCAATACATGTAATTTCTCATGGCAACGAATCAATAATCCATATGAACTTGGATCCCAATTGAACTACTGGTAGTCCATCCTCCTGAACACTTTGAACCTCATCCGCCCCTCCATAGACATAACAGGTAGAGTCACTAGGTTTGGGGCAATACTCGACAATGACACACCCATACTCTAGGTATCTCCTTCGCGACTGACTGTGCCTCTGGAACCTGAAGCACTGGAGCGATATTTTGGCTAGGAGTCTGAATCTCAACCCTAGTCAAAGAGCGGTTTGAAACAAACACAATACCTGCCTGAAAAATACCCTCTAGATGGATCAACATCCATACCAGCACATCCTGAAGTACGGAGTAGTGATAAACTCTGGTGATGTCTATTCTAAGCTCAACTCCACTGTCTCGACCAGATTATCATCCTGAGTAATTTCTGGTCCCAGAGATACATCTCTAGCATGACTCCTTGTTCACAATGTTGTTAAGTTTGTTGCAACAAGCCAAAATTTAGATATAACATCATTACCTTGCAGAACTAAAGCTGAAAATGCTGACACGATCATTTATTGTACCATTTCAGGAGTAAGAACTTGTCCTGTTGAAGATGAGTTATTTGGAGTGGAATCATTTACCCCAACATGAAAAGCATTGGCCCTACGATTTTGAAGACGTGTAGGACACTCTTTGATGATGAGTCCTTGTTGTTTACAATAATTACAGAACTTCTTGACACAATTGCTAGCAATATGACCATATTCCTTGTAACTGTAGCACTGAGTTCTTGCCATATCCATGCCCTTTCCTTTCCCTTGAGCTGTAAATGCAACAATGACTGCCATTTCTTGATTAAAAGCATTTTGTGTGAAGAGACGCTGCTCTTCACAAAGTAATTCCCTAAAAAACCCATCCAACGAGGGAGATGGATCATGGTTTATCAAGTTGGAGCAAACACTTTCAAAATCAGATAGCAAATTCATCAAAAATTGATTTCGGTTGCTTTGCTCATGAACTCCTTGAATTATAGAGAGAGATTCGGGAGGTATTTTAGCATAAATGATATCAGTGAATTCAGTCCATAAGTTCTGGAATCCAGAGAAGTAATCTTGAACAGACGGACCTCCTTAAGAGTAAAGAGCAATTTCATGCTCTAACTGAAAGTGCCTTGCGCTATGGTCTTGGTTGTAAACCTTTTGTAAGTAATCCCACAAGGCCTTTGCTGTTTTGTATGGCCTGAGATTAAGAACAATAAGGGGGTCAATGGACCCTAAAATCATGTCAACACCCGGGCATCTTTAATCTTCCATTCAGCGAGCTTTGTAGGATCTGTAGGAGCAGGATCGCTTCCATCTATATGTCCCCATAATTATTTTTCAGTGACAAATAGTTGAAATTGAAATTCCCAAGCAAAGTAATTTTTTCCAGTGAAACAAACATGGAAGGACTCAAACTGATGTAACGCTATGTTCTTGACTGACTAAGGAAGACAGAAATGCAATGATCCAAAATAACTAGAATAACCAAGACTAAAATTCCAAGATACTTAGGGTTGACTGTTGATTAACAGTAAGCATTTTGCAGAACCAAGACTAAATTCCAAGATGCTAAGGACTGACAGTAAGCACACCAAAAACTTTCAAAAAAAAAAAATTCTGACAGATTCAAGAAACTCAGAATCAATGCTAAAAAGAAGGCTCTAATACCATGTTAAGTTTACTGAATGTTTTTCTGAATATCTCTCAAGTTGGAAAATTCTTTCATTAAATATATAAGAATTCTCAGTATACAACCCTAAAGATCTACTATGTATCCCTAAATATCTGTTATTCCTAGCAGCTACATCTCTAAGGATATCTTCTATATCTAAGTATTAAAGGCTATTTACATAAATCTTTACAGATATTAAATATTTATGCTACAGCTATCATGATATGATCCTAACTGAAATCTGTCCAGATATCTGGTAGATATCATGATATGTATATTATCCTAACAAATGCCACTCTAGTTCTACCTCTTCCTCATCTCTGTACTCTGACTCTACCACGTACAATGGGTATGGGGTACTGATCCCCTGCTATTGTGTATTAGGTTCTTACCATATGTGAGAGAATGAAGCACAAAGTTTTTAGAAACTCAAGAAGGAACCAATTACGCCCAATAAGGAATCAAGGAATAGAATTTTCCTGACCACCTTGTAGCCCCTCAAAGAAATATACAAACGTCATCGTACTGATCCGCAACACTCTTCTAGACATGTACTTGTGTACACGTTAAATTTGTGAACCTTGACACGCTCTCTCATAATAAATTGTCACGATAAAAGATTCATAAGAGTCATGATGACACCTACCCACCTAGTGGGTAAGCCAAAACACCCACCAAACTCGGTGGAACATAATATAATTGAATGCAAAAAATAAGACAAGTATAAGTTAAATCCATAGGATTCTTCATAAATACTCGTGCGGAAAGTAAAAACATACAACCTACAAGACTCAGTGTGTCATTCATATAAGAGCATCTAAGAATAAATGATATTGTCTAAATATCAGACACTGTATGAAATAAAAGGACAAAAATAAAGGATTGATGGAGTTTGGCGCTGTAAATCACCTAGACAACTCACCGGGAGATTTCTAGATAACAACCCTCAAACTCTAGAACTCAAAAAGGACCATTGGTACGCAAAACACAATCTGCACAAAAGAGTGCAGCAATAGTAGAATAAATATAGAAACATTTCTACTTAGTAGGGAAAAATAATTAAGGGTGACAAAAAGGTTTCATAACTAAGAAAAAGTGACACAAGCCTTAATTATTGAGTAGAGGTGACAATTTTAAGATTAGTGTTAATGACACTAATCTTAAAACCCTCAAGTTTTATTATTTACACAAAGATCCCTACTTTTCCCACCTTACCCCACCCCCTCCACACCTCTTCTGTCACCGCCGCCACTGTTGCTGCCACCTCCACTCCTCCTCCTACACCACCCAACCCACCCCCTTCACACCTTTTTTTTCACTGCTGCCGCTGCCACCACTGTCTCCTCTTCCTCTACCACCACCACCACCACCATTACCACCTCTTCCTAATCCACCACCACCACCACCACCATTTCCTCCTCCTACACCACCGCCACTTTTTTTTCTTCTTTCTCCTCTACCACCACCACTATCAACACCACAACAACCGCCACCTTCTCCTTCAGCGTACCACCAGCACCACCACCTCCCCCTTCACTATAACTATCATCTTCTTCGTAGGCTCCTCCTCCACCACATCTTTTTCCAGAAATTAAGCAACTATCGAAGTTGTTGTAGCAACTGTCATAGTTGCTACAACAACTTCGATAATTGCTACAACAAATACCATAATTACTGTAACATAGCAACTAATAATAGTTGCTGCAACAATTATCGTAGTTGTTGCAGCAATTATCGTAACTACTGTAGCAACTATCGTAGTTGCTGAAGCGACCATCATAGTTGATTAATTTTATGCTTTTTTTTCTTCAATCATCTAAAATAAATCAAAATTTTCTTTTCAAAGTTTTCAAAATTAAAAAAAAAAAATATCCCATAATTTTATTTTATTTTTTAAAAAAAAGAACAATGATAAAAAGGAAAGAAAAAGAAGAAGAAAAGACTGAGGGAGATGAAAATCTAGAAAGAGAAAGAAAAAAAATAAGAAGAAGAAGATGGGGGAGATAGAAATTTGGAGAGAGAACGAAAGAAAAAGAAGAAGGGAAAAGGGCCAGAAATACCCTTCAAGTATTGGAATTGGTTCAAAAATACCCTCCGTTAACCTATTGGGCCAAAAATACCCATTCATCCACCTTTATGGCTCAAATATACCCTTATAACTAATGGCCCTTTATTAAACCATAATTAAAAAAAAATATTATTAGTTAGAATGTATTGATACGTCTACCTGAATGTTTTGTACATCATGACATGAAATAGCACAAAAAGAGTGGTCAACACTTGGAATGTATTGATACATAGTAGCGGAATGAAACAGTAAACATGAACTAAATGGAAACTGAAACTAAGTAAACATTTTAATTAAATCATAACAAATGACATGAGTAAGGAGATGTGGAACAAAAGACTCACTAACTTTTCTTACGAAGGTGTTGGGACAAAAATAATGCAATGAATGAGTCATCCAAAAATATTAAAAGCATGTAAAAACTTAAGCAGTTAACTTCATGAAACCTAAACCCGAAAGCAAGTAGTTGAAATGTTGTAATAAATATTTTTTAATACAATTCATAAAACTAAAACTGAAAGTAGAAACTGAATGACTGAAGTCTAAATAAAACTTGAAAAAAGTGCTTCATAAAAACTCTCTATTAAATAGGTGGCCTCAGAAAATCATATATTATATCAAAATAAGTAAGTTTTCCTTTTGGGTAGTTTCACTTAACCAACATAAACCATGTGAGCATCATGGAGAACAACGTCTAGTCCACGTTGCCAGAACCCAACGTATTGTCCACATTGGTAGAGCCATCCTATACCTTGCCGGGGTTTATGATAAAACATAATTTGGGGATCCCAAAGCTGAGCCCGAAGGTTAAAAATAATAGAGGAGTCGCCCTATCTGCGGACGACCATATCCTACAATGGAAATATAGTTTTGGGGATAGGACCTTGGACTCATACCCATCTCAGTGCTAAATAATCCTTTAAAAAATATGCTATATGTTCATCTTATACATCTTTAAACCATTTTATAAAATCATGCTTAACTCAAAATATCGTATCATGAACATATTTATCCCTCTAAGCCTTGGCTCTAAATCTTTAGATCTTTGCATAGCTTCAACTTTCAAGATACTATTATACATAAGGGTTCTCATAGTCTTTTAAGAACCTTTAAATCTGAACTACAATTTTCAGTAACTATGGACCAATCTCATAAAAACATAAAATAGACTTTCAACAACATAAATAAGATTCATAAGTTTTATATGGAGGAAAGTGGTAGTCATGCCATAAAATATTTAAAATAGGAAAATATTCTACTCATGGAATTGACAATAATACTCAAAGGATACTCACTACTTTGTACCAAAGACCAAGAACAATGCTTAGAAATATTAAATCTTAAAACCCTAACTTTAAATCATGAATGTAATTTGAAAATAAGACTCAATTATAGGGAAGAAATGAGTTACTCCATGATGGTTATTGCTCTTACGTACCTCAGATGTGAACTGTGCCGAAGAACCCTTTAGATTTAAAGCCCTAGCTTGATCTTTCTTGAAACTTGAAGGTTGTGAGCTTGAGAGAAAAAAAGAGGGTTTTGAATTGAAAGCCTAAGGGTTTCTAACTTATTAAGGCTTTTTTAGTATAGGGTGGATGGTTTCTAAAAGAGAAAAGACCAATGTACCCCTAATTATAGAACAAAAACTGAAAATTATCATATGGGGGGGGGGGGGGGGGGGCGGTGTGCCATGTGCACCCCATCGCATATCACCCTATTGTGCACCATGCTGCCCATCGAGTACCATATGGTCCATAGTTCAGCACCTTGTTGTGCCCCACGCAGCCCATCGCACAGGCCTAATAGTGGCTACCTAGAAAGTGCTCCACAGAATGGGGCTAATCTTAGGGCTCTCTTAGTGTGTCACACGGGCTATTTCTATGTCTAAAAACTCACTTTTAAAAACTGGAAGGCATCCTAAAATGATTTGGCTTGTTCAAGGGACTCGAGACTTGATTTTTTAGTATAAACTAGTCCAAGGATGTAATGACCTGTTTTGTCATTATTAAAAGTCACCTCATTATGGGTACGGGTTACGGAAATTTTTGAAAATATGATCTCAAACTAGTATGTGATAACACAGCTAAAAATTTTAGAATTTGAAATTTTGGGTCGAACTGACATTATCTTGCTATAGAAGGAATTTTCCTACTATAACAGCGTTGTCGTAGCAGCCTGTAGACCACTATAGTGGGATGACGGGACCAGAAACTCAGTCACGATTTTTGATATTTTCCTTTCACCTCTTCAGTTGCAAAAAGGTTAAGGTTTGCTCTAAAAACCCCTTTTAAGGTTACCTCATGGCCTTGGAGTAAGGTAGAAGGAGAAATACACTTAGATGGGGTAAAACCCATAGTTTTCTAACCAAATTCATGCCAGAAATCACTAGCATGGAGTCAAAAACTTGTATTCATGCCTCCGTAGCAGCTGCTTGGCAACCAGATAGGCTGGTTTAACTAAGTAGTTTAGACCTAGGTTATAAAGTATATGCATGACGTAGATTGATGGGAGATTTCATGCTTAGGACTTTGGGCATGGTGTTGGGATGGATAAAAAGGGTAAAAATCTTGTTGTTTCGATGGAAATTGATGTTCCTTGTGATATTGAACTGGTCCATTAACTAATGTGCACTATTATTGATGATTGTTCATTCTTGAATGTTTGAATATGATGTTGTACCCAAAAATTTGCTTAGACCCTATTAAATGCCTAACTAGAGGTACTTAGCGGTTGGTGTTGGTGGATTCCTAGGAATCTATGGTAGTAACCAGAGGAATGGGGAATTGGTAATGTATCCATGTTAGAATGAAGGGTTGGGGTGTATTATGGCACGGATCATAGGTGCAAACTGTACGAGACAGTTAAAAGTATTTGAAACCCAGAGATGGTTAAAAGTATTTGAAAACCCAACTTGGTTTATGTGTGCATGATAACTGTTCCTTTGTATTTCTTGTTATAATGCATGTTTAAAGAAAGAGAAAGACTATTTGATATCCTAAGTGTTAATCACACACAATGAACTTATATAAAAAGCTTATTGATTTACAAGTATTATTGCTACTATCATTGTGGTTGTGATTGTTGTGATATCTGTGATTATTGAGGGATGTACCGGTAATTGGCCATTTTCATGGGATTTATAATGTTATTATTATTATTATTATTATTATTTCTGTGGGATGTACCGGTATTTGGACATCTTCACAGGATTGGTTGGTATAAGGTTGGCAGGCATTTGATGTCTGGGATTTGATACATGGACAAGAGGTCATCCCCTGCAGGTCATGGCTAGTGGGAAACCATAAGATCCTTATCATGTGTGTACAGATATTGGTAAGAGTGACGGTTCCTTGAGAGAATCGAGTTTATGTGTTAACTAATATTATATTTGTTTCCTTGAGTGGGCCGGGCTTAAGTGTTGACTTGTTATATTGGTTCCTTGAGTGTACCGGGCCTATATGTTGACTGCTATATTTGGTTTCTAGAGTGAATCGGGCTTATGTGTTGACTGGATATATTTGCTTACTTGAGTAAAACTGGGATTCACGATGATTAAATTACAAATGATTGATATTCTCTTTAATGTCTATTTTTGATGTATTATGATTGAGTCATGGTTTATTGATTTGGAGTCTTGTTGGTAGTCATGGCTTTGACTTGAGCTATTGTGCATATTGAATGTAGTTGACTGAATTCTATAGTATTGTTAAAAAGGGCTAAGTGTTCTTAATGGGCATAAGTTAGTTGAAAGGTGTTCATGTTGTGCTTGTAGGAAGGTTATGGTCAAGGATCTATTGGTTGACATTATTGAGGCTGGGTAGGTAGGATGTTGTTGTCTTGATAGTTAGTTTTCCATAGTTTTAAATGAATCTCTACTTACTAAGGTGTTATTACATGACCAAAATTTTGGAATAAGGTTAAATGTTATGAAAGAGTCTGAAATGGCAGGTTGCTGAGGGTAGCAAACCTTTGGGGCTAAGTATGGTTGAATTTAAATTTAGTTATGGGATAAGGTCTGCCTTGATTACATAGTGCTAGATTAGTGACTAGGCCTGATTTTAGCAGGGAAAAGTTGACTCACAATTAGTAAGGTTGGTAAGAGCTAAAGAGGGTTGAAGAAATTAAAAGACAGAAGATCTTTGGACAATAAACCTTTAAGTTGCATGTTTCTTTCCGGATATTTATGTGATTTAATTCAGATTGACCGATGATGCTTACCAGTACGTGTTTTTTGTACTGATATTACTCTTGTTATACCTTTTTTGGGGTATAGTCTAGTTGCAGGATCAATAGATGTTTTATGCTTGACATGGTAAAGATCTCCAGCAGCTTCTGTCATTATTCCTATGGTAGAAGCTGGGTCGTGTGTACAATTTTGTGTCTTCTCTAGAAGTTTTTGTACCTGTTTAGACTAGGTACTTAGGGGAAATATTTTGTTTTGTATTTCAAGTTTGATAAACTGGTTGTAATTAATAAGGTATTTTATTGTTTCTTATTAACTTCCGCATATGTTTTGAAATGGGTGGTAAGGGTTCTCTTATTTAGGTGGATTAGAATAGATGCCCTCACGATCTGGTTAGTTGATGTCATGACCCAACCCATCGAATCATGTGGGCACCTACCTACACATACCCCATATAGGAGAACCCTGAATACCCTATCCCTTAACTAAATGCGGAAGTTTAATAATTTTTAAAAGTAACCCTTAAACTTGGTTATCTCAATAGAAACTTGAACCAACTCTAACTATTCAATTTACTCCTTATACAATTCCAATCCATACATTTGATACGTAAAAGAAATGTGAAAAATAAGCAACAACAAATCCCCAGAAACTAGCCTAAACCCGTACAAGAGCACTAGACAAGGAATAGGAACATCCATGACACAATATCTATGTAGAATGGAGAGGGCAGGAGCTGCTGCAGAGTTATCGGCGTCGCTGCTAAAGAAACACCAACTAACCTTCACCATGGCGATACCCACGATTGGAGGTATAGTAATTGTAGCATCAGTACAACCATACGTATTGGTAAGTATCATCGACCGACCAGGGTTAGAAACAATTAACATCAATAAAAATTATGGAGAGATTAGAGCATCAGGTAAAGTTCCTATTCTGAATTCCCAATTATAAATGCCTAACAACCCATTTTATAATCTTTGAGACCTACCTGTCATTTAACATTTTCGGATATCGTTGTCCTTTGACTATCAATTCTAGCCTATGCCTCTTCTACCCTTAACTAACTTATCCTTATGGTATTTACAATTCATAATCTACCTCTGCCCCTAAATTTCTCTAATACTCAACTACCACAAGCCACCACAAACACCACCACTACTAAGATCTCAGAGTTTTAACAACCCTACCCTACCACAACTGGTCCATCCAAGGGACCATAATTTCTAGTCAAACAATTAGTCCATCCAAGAAACCCCCTTATACCCTTATAGACCCTTTTTTACAATTCACCACAACACAAACATGTATAAGGATATATAAAGTGGAATTACATTCAAATGCATATAAATGAATGCATGTATGAAATATGTGCGCATCATCTCTCATTATCCCTTCTCATTGGTCTCATCAACATCATATCGTACCAGCGTGGTACCCACCCCATCTCACAACATATCTTATTTGTACCAGAGTGGTACCTTACCTAACTCACATCACAACATATCATATCCGTACTGGTGTGGTATCCGATCATTCATTACAAAATATCAAGCAAATTCATATGAATATGAGATGCAATCAATAAATTATAAGTCATGCAAAAAGGCAACCACAGATGTTTAGCTCACAAACAAGCACAAGCCAAGCCAGTCTAAGTATTACATCAACCGTCTATCCCTTTTGATAAATGAT
Organism: Capsicum rhomboideum; assembly: GCA_031232105.1. NCBI lineage: Eukaryota > Viridiplantae > Streptophyta > Magnoliopsida > Solanales > Solanaceae > Capsicum > Capsicum rhomboideum. Next base: position 122,005,698 of record CP124711.1, read on the forward strand.
ATTAGTTTATTTGTGTATTCTCAACCATTAAATACCATACACTTCTATAGAGCTGACGTAGCCTAAGTGCACGTCATACCACACTTCCTCTTTATCCATGCCCCAGACTCACGTTCCCCCACCATCCTGTCTTCCTTCCTAACCACTTCTAAAGGAAATCAATAGTTCATTTTACTATATTGCCCTTTTTATTCTACTCGTCAATCACGTGACTCAATTACGATAACTACTAACCCCAATTTCCCCTACGCCTCACTTTTGGCCACTTTTTCGAACACAACCGACCATTTATGATGTTTCAAATTCACTTGGGTTACTCTAGTTCCCTCTTGCCATCCCTTACTATCTCATCTAACTTTCCACCATGCCTAAGAGCCTTGGAAGGTATTAATCTACGTACATTTGTTGTACAATTACACCCGTCTCTTATCATAATTAATATTTTAACATAATGTACAATAGTTTAACTCATTTAAGCCTAATCGAATTATAATATTTCTATCCTTCCAACTCCTGCTCGAAGGCCTAATGCATGAGGCTCCCGATATTACTATTAATGTTAATTGTATCTAGACCAAGTCTAGTTGCTACAAAATAAACCATAACTTACCTTTTAGAAGAAACATGTTGCTACGGAGAGAGGTGAGCTGACCCGCGTGTGCTAAGCGTATTCCCGTGTCAGTTCCCTCTGGGTGTATCTCGAAATTGCCCTAATAAACCCTGGACTTTGAAATCTCATGGTTGGGAGATGGGGTTTTTCAGAGTGTTTTTGGAAGAAGGGGGGAGCCTAGCGAAATAATAAAAGAGAGGGTTTTTAAAAATCCCTCGGGTTGGCTACTGGTCACTACCGCTGAAACGATTGTTGTTAAACCAACAGTGATACCACTGCAGTAGTTATCCGACAACTGTATCAGTCGACAGCAGTCTAGCCTAGTTTCTTTTTGGGCCCTTGGACCAATTCATTTGGGCCTTATTTTACCTTCCATTTTAATTTTTTACGGCCTAATTTGAGCGTATTATTTATGGTAAATTATTTCCCGAGCATTTTCACATGTAACGACAGCTTGAATCATTATATTAGATACCAATTTACCCACTATTCATCCCCGAACAAAAGTAATATGGGATTTTGAATCCTTTCACGATTACTTGAGGAGTATCCAACTACAGTGGGTCGCTAGAAAGAATACTATAATATTTGCTAGCGTGCTTATGTACCTCTTCGCTCTACCATTAGTTGTAGCTATGCATTCCCTAGTTTTTGTCATAACAATTATTTCCACATCCCCATAGAATTCGTATACAATTAATTCTCGTGATCACTATCCACTATGGTTACCCGAATAGGACATAACACCACAATGCATGAAAAGTCAGGATAAAATTAACATTGGGAGGATTTTACCATTGCAGCAGTTAGCTACCACTGCAGCGATTTGCTATAGTTTCATAAAGAGGGAAATGTTCATTTCCCCCATTTTTCTTTCCAACTCTTAAAACTCTCTTAACTCTCTTTGCGAAATCTTCCTCAAACGATGAATTCAAGGTAATTTCTTCATCTTCACTACTTACTTTATGCATTTCTCATTGTAAAATCATAGGATTATATTAGAATAGAGAGAATTTGGGTGGGTTTTGGGTGTAACTCCTTAAACTTGATTTTGGTAGTGTTCTTGAATGAAATGAAGAATATGTTAGGATCTCTTACGTCTACAATGCTCCTAAAGCATCCTGGGTGTAAGATTGACACAGTTTATAGTGGATTTCAGCCATAGGAGGGATAGAAGGTGAAGGGTCATCTTCCCCAATGAATTTGAGTGATTTTAAGGTGAATTCAAGTGTTATACACTCCCGTTTTAATGTAAAAATGTTCATGGGAACTTCACTAAGCCCGATCTTTACTAAGTTTTCAAAATTACGGAGAAAAGTTAAAAATCCATGGGAGGGGAGGTTGGTAGGTTGAAGTTGATTAACCACTGAAGTGGTAGCTTTTTCTGCAGCAACGGTATCGCCACTGACTGAGCCGGTCCCAAAGTGCAACATGGCCTTGGTTCGCAAATTTTATGCTATACTCTGTAAGGTGGAGTTGTCAGTACCCCTCCCTACTATCCTAATTCGGGGAAGAATGTGCCTATAGATGCTACTACTATCAATGAGGACTTGGGGGTCCCTAATCCCTCCAACGTAGCCTTTGAGGTGAAGATCCATGAGTCTTATTTAAGATGGGCTGCCCGATACTTGGCGTCGGAGGGTAAGGCTAGAATAGTGAAGTAGACCAATCAGAGGGGGACCAATAGTACATACTTCTCGGCTGAGGCCAAGATTTGGTTACAGCTGGTGTCCTGGAGGATTCATCCTTGGGGAAATGTTATGGACGTGGTGTTTTATTAGGAAATGGTGGTGGCGTGTGTTATGGTGGGGATTGAGGTGAACGTGGTGTATCAGACGATGGACGAGTGGCAGTACTTCTATGCTAAGAAGAGGTCAGCATGAGATATGTTCCTACCTTTCTTAATTACGGAGCTGTGTAAGTGGGTAGACATTCCCGAGGAGTACCATGATACCTCAAAGGAGTGTGACCTACCATATAACCTTCACCTACCATATAACCTTCTATAGGTTAGTGGAATATGGGGAGGAGGCAAAAAGAAAAGGGAGGCAGGGGAGGAGGGTAAGAGAAGCAGGCTAGAGGGAGCGGGACTTAGGCAACCGCTCCTCCTAGCGATTGGGTGGATGACCTTACTGATATGCAGGGTTATACAGAGAGGACTTATATACCTCAATTGGGGTTGGATACTTCGAGATCAACTTCCCTAGTAGACCCTTCCCATGCTTACACTGAGCTCTAATGGGATCTATATGAGGATAAGAAGAAACGCTGCTCCCGAGACCTCATGCTCGTAAGGATGTGAAAGGTTGTGCAGGTCATGTTCGTGTGCACCTTCCCCACCAAAAAACTCCCAAAGCTAACAATAAAGGACACCAAGAGTTCTAATTCCTTAGTGGCATGGAGTAGGAGGGCTCAGATGCTTTGAGTATCGAAGATGATGTCACCAGTTGGATTTCCTAGCCCCCCCTGTTTACATTTATTGTTTTTGGATTTGGGTTACCCCCGTTCGGGGCATGTAACAAACAATTAATTTTCTTTATTTTTCTTGCACTTTTAAGACATTTTCGTTCCCATACCCTTAATAATAATTGCTTCAGCTTATAATCATGTTGGATTGATTTCTGCCACTTTATTATTTCAAAAAATAGGGTTGCTTTGCAATAATTTGCAAAATCAGAAAACAGGGAAAAATACCTGGCAGGCTACTACCTAGAGCCACTGTAGCGGTAGCGCTACAGTGGTAACCCCAAGTGGTTTTGATTTTCTCCTTTTTTCTAACAGTTTCCAGGTCTTTTTCCTCACTATGCCATCCTCTGAACACTGTTACAGTCTATAATTCTCACATACCAGAGTTTTTAAGGTCTAAAGCGATTATATCGCTCAAGCCATCACAAACGCAAATAAATTCCTCCACTTAATTAGTTTTTAACACACTTTTTCCTTCCTTTCCCCTCAAGCACCACATCCCACATGATTTTTTTCACAAAACGGCAAGCCAACTGGGTAGTTCTTTAGGATTCAGATAGAAGTCAAGGAATACTCCAAATCACAGAGAGATGAGACGTGTCTCAAGTCACAGAAATGAAGACATCCTTGATATCACATATGGTCCCTACGATGCCCAGTTTCCTTAGCCACACATAATTCAGGTAGCATATATAACAAGCAACTATACATAGAAGTTTAGCCATCACAATTCAAGTTGCACTTTAATAAGATTCATAACAACATACATAGCGGTTGAGATACTAATTGGAATCTCATAGATACCAATTAGACTCAAGTTAGGGAGGCAATATTGTGACGACACGATAGGAAATAAAAAAGTGAAACTAATTCCTAGATGCCTTGTAGTTTCCTACAGATTTGATATGGATGTCAACACACCAATCCACAGGACTTTACTCGATAATTGTTCTTATACTATGAGACCGATAACCTGGGCTCTGATACCATCTTGTCACAACCCCACCCACCGGATCATGCGGGCACCTACCTATACCTACCATAGGTAGGAGAACCCTGAATACCCTATCCCTTAATCAAATGCAAAAGTTAAACCATTTTTAAAAGTAACCCTAAAGCTTAGTTATCTGAATAGCAACTTGAAACCAACTCTAATTATTCAATTTACTCCTTAGACAATTCCAATCAATACATTTGATACGTAAAATAAATGCGAAAAATAAGCAACAACAATTCCCCAGAAACTAGACTAAACACGTACAAGAGCACTAGACAAGGAGTAGGAACATCCATGAAACAACATCCATGTAGAATGGAGAGGGCAGAAGCTGCTGCAGAGTGATCAGCGTCGTTACTAAAGAAACTCCAACTAACATGCACTATGGCTATTCCCCCGAATAGAGGTATAGTAAGTGTAGCATCAGTACAACCACACGTACTAGTAAGCATCATCGGCTAACTAGGGTTAGAAACAATTAACATTAATAAAAAATACGGATAGGTCATAACATCAAGTAAAGTTGCGGTTCTGAATTCCAAATTATAAATCCCTAACACCCCACTTTAGCATCTCTGTGACCTACCAGTCATTTAACATTTTCGCATATCTTTATCCTTTGACTACCCATTCTAGCCTATGCCTCTTCTACCCTTAACTAACTTATCCTTATTGTATTTAAAATTCATAATCTACCTCCACCCCTAAATTTTCCTTGTACTCAACTACCATAAGCCACCATGAACACCACCACCATTAACAAATCAGAGTTTTAACAACCCTACCCTACCACAATCGGTCCACCTAAGGGACCATAATTTCTAGTCAAACAGCTGGTCCACACAAGAAACCCCCTTATACCTTTATTGACCTCTTTTTACAATTCACCACAATAAAAATATATATATAATGATATATAAAGTGGAATTACATTCAAATGCATATAATTGAATGCATGTATGCAAGATGTGAACGTTATCTCTCCTTATCACTTCTCATCAATGTCATCAACATCATATTATACCAGCGTGGTACCCAACCCATATCAAAATATCTCATATTTGTACCAGTGTGGTGCCGACTCATATCACAACATATCATATCCGTACCGGCATCGTACCCAATCCTTCATTACATGATATCAAGCAAATGCATATAAATATGAGATACAATCAATAAATCATAAGTAATGCTAAAAGGCAGCAACATATGTTCAACTCACTAACAAACATAATCCAAGCCAGTCTAAGTATTACATCAACCGTCTACCCCATTTGATAAATGGCATTAGTTTATATGTGCATTCTCAACCATTACATACCATACACTCCTACGGGGCTGACATAGCCTAAGTGCACGCCACACCACACTTTCTCTTTGTCCACGCCCCAGACTCACATTCCCCTATTATCCTCTCTTCCTTCCTAACCACTTCTAGCAAAAATTGATAATTCACTTTACTATATTACCTTTTTTATTCTACTCGTCAGTCGCATGACTCAATTATGATAACTACTAACCCTAATTTTCCCCACGCCTTACTTTTGACCATATTTCTGAACATAATCGACCATTTATGATGTTTCAGACTCACTAGGGTTACTCTAGTTCCCTCTTACCATCCCTTACTATCTCATCTAACTTCCTACCATTACAAAAAGCCCTGGAAAGTATTAAGCTACGTACATTTGTTACACAATTACACCTGTCACTTATCATAATTATTATTTCAACATGATGTACAATAATTCAACTCATTTAAGACTAATCAAATTATAATGTGTCTGTCCATCCAACTCCGTGGCCGAAGGCCTAATGCATGAGGCTCCTGATATTACTATTAACGTTAACTAAATCTAGCCCAAGTCTAGTTGCTATAAAATAACTAAATCTAGCCCAAGTCTAGTTGCTACAAAATAAACCATAACTTATCTTTTAGAAGAAACATACTGCTACGGAGAGGGGTGAACTGACCCACGCGTGCTAAGAATGTTCCCATGTTGGGTTCCCTCCGAATATGTCTCAAAATAGTCCTCATGAACCCTGACCTTTTAAATCTCATGGTTGGAGAGATGGTGTATTTCAGACTATTTTTAGAGCAAGGGGCGACCTAGGAAAATAATAAAAAAGAGGATTTTTTAAAAATCCCTCTGGTTGACTACTGCTCTCTATACACCGGTTACTGTTACCACTGCAACGTTAGCACTGCAGCAGTTATCCGACTGCCATAGCGGTCGGCAGCAATCTAGCCTAGTTTTTTTGGGCCTTTGGCCCAATTCCTTTAGGCTTTATTTTACTTTTTCACGGCCCAATTTGAGCGTCTTATTTATCGTAAATTATTTTTGAGGCCTTTTCACACATAACAACAATTTGGGTCGTGACAAAGGAACACTAATAACATGGAAACAATTTTGGGGATTTACAAGCCACTTCAATTAATCCATTTCAATCATGATATTATCAGTATCTCAAGCCATCAATCGACTATTCAATCAAGGTTCTTCTAGCCATATTAAAACATGTCAAACAATGTCTATAAAGTTTATCAACTAATTTCCAACCTAGATTAACATCAAGGAGTATTTCTTCCAATATTTTCAATTCCTAAAGTACCTTTCACAATACACTAGGCCCAAATACAAATCAACACAATAGAATTTAGCAATCCCGATATGCCCCAACCCCTCATAATCAATATACAATAATCATCTCCAAAACAGAGTCTACAAGGTAAGCCACAAACTACCTTGGATACTACCTAACGCATCACGAACCCTCACAATAATACCTCCTTTTATTTTTTAAGGGACTTAGATAGTTCTCAATCTATCAAAATTGGAATCTATATTAGTAGACGATTCTATCAACACTTATATAGGCTATATAAAAGTTTGGGTCAAAAATCAATTTAAAATGACAACCTCAACCATGAGGTCAAAACTGCAAATAAAATTCAAAATTGGTTTAAGCATTACATAAAATGCTTATGCATCAAAAATCAGCCAAATTTGAGCATGAATCAAACCTAGAATCAAAAAAATTATAAATTTTAAAGCTTTGGGCAAGAAATCCAATTTTCAATAACCAAATGAACATTAATTCATGAAATAAGGGAGATATTAATTAGTGGAAGAATATTAAATATGGATTTATATTTATACCTTCGCAATGTTGAGGTCCTATAAAAAAATCTCTCCAAATTGAGCTCTCTAGCTCCCAAATCAAAATAAGAAGTCCAAGTTTGAAATATGATTTTAAATTCTGCCCATGTACACTTTACTCTTCATAAACATGACCCACTACCTCTTAAATATGAAGAACAATGTTGATCCAGCCTAGACGACCCTACTCCTCGCATGTGATGGTACCCTTAGGAATGCAATGACCAATGAGAATCCTTCTCCATAAAAGTGACCATGGACTCGCAAATGCACAGAAGTACTAGTAGCTGCACCAGAAACAAGAAACCAACATTTCCAAAACTCTCAAAATGCACCCTTAAAATTCATTCAAAACATTTGAACATTAACCAATAGTGCAAATCGATCATAAAGCACATTCTGAACCTATTGGACTCATCAAATCAGCAATCTGGGGTCATCTTGATCAAATATTAGTCGTGGTCAACTCTAAACTTTAAGAAAGTTAGAATACAACTCAATGTCTTAAATCACTCTCGCACACTTTAAGATCCATGAAAACTATCTGACAAAGTCATTAATCTCCCTCCAGACTTAGTGGAATCATCAAAACTCAAATTGTAACCCGTCAAACAAAAATGTTAACAACAACAACAACAACAACATACCCAGCGTATTCCCACCAGGTGGGGTCTGGGGAGGGTAAATTGTACGCAGTCCATAACACTACCTCAGATGAAGTAGAGAGGCTATTTCTGATAGACCCTCGGTTCAGAACAGAATCACCATACCAGAGGTCACGGGTTCAAGCCTTGGAAACAGCCTCTGGCAAAAATGCAAGGTAAGGCTGCGTACAATACACCCTTATGGTGGGGCCCTTTCCCGGACACCGCGCATAGCGGTAGCTTTAGTGCACCGGGCTGCCCTTTTTTTTTTTGCTTGTTCGGGTAGTTTCATTAGTTTAAGTGTTGGTTTGCCTATTGATAATGTGATGCCATTTTTGATCCCATTGTGTTATGGTGAATGGTTTGTGTACACACTGCATTTGTTGAGTTTTGATAATGTGGATGGTGCTGAATTGATTTTTTGTTAAATGCATGTGGAAAATAGTGTTTTGAAAAGCTGACTGCCATAGTAATCTTTCATATTCTCTTGGTTAAGTGTCGTTGTAGCGCAGTTGTGTTTTTTTTTCCCGAGGACATGCAAATGATCTAAGTTGAGGGTGTTGATGTGCCTTGAACTTACGACACTTTCGATGCTTAAAATGACGGATATTTGCAAGTACGAAGGTGCTTTTATGTGGATATGATGTATTTTTGGGTATGTACAGGTCAAATAAGTCTGAATATGTGAAGTGCTGAAGTTTGGACTGAAAGTGCATCAGACAAACCAATTCCACGATTGTGGGATCTAACCACGATCGTACCAAGTGATTGTATAATGAACAAGAGAATGAACTCCCAGGTGTTAATTAGATGGGAGCTCCCACGATCGTACATTGATCATACGATCATACAATTAGATCGTGGAAAGAGATATGGAAATAGCGTTGTAGGTGTTAAGTTAAGGGGATCAGACAATGACTTCCCATGACCATATAATGCAGTCACGATCGTACCACAGTGTTGTGGGAAGGAAGTACAGATTTGTAGTTTGCAGAAGTTTAAAGTGTAGGAAGATCAGATAAGAGCAAAGCACAATTGTACCTAGAAGAGGCGAACTCATACTGAAGGTCGAACCAGCCAAGAACTGTAAGATGACAAAGTCCATATCAAAACCACGAGCACTAAGGACAATCATGGAATCAAACCGCGCTCCTACCTTCACTCATCCGACATGACCGACTCAACAATCCTGTTATGTTTAGGATAGATTTTATTTTGTCTATAAATACTCTTATTCGTTCTCGTGTTAGTTTACTTTCATTGTAAGGTTCTAAGGCACATTCTTGTTACTGAAATTACAAATAACAAATTTTAGCGTTTTTATTCAAAGTGAGATCTTGGAGTTTTTCATACTCCTATTGCAAGTTCATAATAATGTTTTCATATCAGAATTCTTCTTTTGTTCTTGCAATTATAAGTAGCTAAACACCACAACTTGGGTTGTGGGAACCATGACCAATTAACAAAGCAGTGTTCATAGTACGAAGAGATTGTCAATTGGTGTTCATGCATGTGTTGTTGTTTTCTTGGGTTTCATTGTTTTCTGGAGGTGTACAATGTTAGAACTAGCCTTAACTTTACTTAGGAAGAAATGGAGAGTACGGATGGGAAGAAGGGAATAAATAGCAGAGACTTGGAGCTACCAACATCCACTTAATAGCTTGAGCTGATAATTCGGGATAGCTATCTTGGATCCAGGATAGGGGTTAGAAATGCAGGCTCAGGAGAAAAGAAAACTTACCTGAGGATATTGCTTAGACAACAACGTAAAGCTGTTATAAGTATACATAACCTAGCGATTCTGAATGCCGAACACCAAGAGAGATTTCAAAGTATAAAGAACCTGTGGAGTTATGAAGTTATTGGGGAATATAGTCCTAGTACTTCTCTCATCTGATTACAAAACCAACAAATCAACAACTGTTACTGCTGAATTATTTATATACAAACCCCCCCTCTTTTATTGGAGATTGTTATTGATTACCTTAACTACACATTGATTGATATTTTGACCTATTCCCTGTGGGATCGACCCTAACTTTTCTATATTTAATCAACTCCCACATTATACTTTGCTTAGAGGTGTAATTTAAGTGACATCAACCGCCCTTATGTGAATGGAATATCTAGAACAATAAGCCTCCTCTAAGTTCAATCTCACCCATCCACCAACTATCGGCATAAAAACCCAGCCACTAATCCTCAAAACACTATCAAAATTAAGAGATTCTCTCTTTGCTTCTCCACTCAACACCGTATCACGAATCACCCTCAATCTATCATCATCAAACTGATGAGCTCAAACTCCATCAAAGAAGATCTATCCTCAACAAAGGCTAACAGATGCTCGGGTACCAAAATATCAAGCCTAACAACCTTGTTAGCTAAGGACTGAACCTCCAAGGCCAAAGGTCGCTCCTAAGTCAATAGATAAGCTAGATTCCCCATACTAGTCGACTTCCGACATAAGGCTTCCGCAACCACGCTTGCCTTTCCCGGATGATGATGGATAGTGAGATCATAGTCCTTAAACAACTCAAGCCAACGTCACTATCTCATATTAGGATCCCACTGAGTGAAGAAGTACTGAAGGCTATGATGATCTGAGAAAATCTTAGAATGGACTCCATACAAGTAATGCCACCATAACTTCAACATGAAGACGCCATAACTCCAATACGAAGACAACTAGGGCTAACTCCAAGTCATGGGTAGAGTATTTCTTCTCATGAGGCTTTAACTGACAAAAAGCATAAGTGATCACCTTACCCTTCTGTATCAACACTGCAAACCAACCAGAACCATCACAAAACATGGTAAACCCTATGCCCTCTTTGGGAAAAGTCAAGATAGGAGCCGAAGTCAACAACACCTTGAGCTTTTGATAGCTTGTATTACAAGCATCCGACCACTGAAAGATAATCTTCTTCTGAGTAAACTTGGTCAAAGGAGCCTGATGAAACTTTGAATCCCAGTAGGACTAGTAGGTGTACCCCAATAACGAATGGTCGCTATCTTGGTTGGATCAACCATAATGCAATTCTTGGTCACCACATGACCCAAGAAAGAAATAGAATCCAACTAAAACTTGCACTTGGAGAATTGGCATATAACTTCTCATCACGTAATCTTTGAAGTACAGTCCTCAAGTGTCTTACATGGTAAGCCTCATTCTTGGAATAAACTAAGATATCATCTATAAATACAGTCACAAAAGGGTCGAGATATGGTCGAAATACTTGGTTCATCAACTCTATGAATGCTACAGGGGCATTGGTAAGTTACTTGACATGAACAAAAACTTAAAATGACCATATCGAGTTTGAAAAGCCATCTTCGGAACATCCAAAGCTCTAATCTTTAATTGGTGATACCAAAATCTCAAGTCAATCTTAGAAAATACCCAAGTACCCTGAAGCTGGTCAAATAAATCATCAATGTGTGGAAGAGGATACTTATTCTTGACTGTTACCTTGTTCAACTGTCGGTAGTCAATACACATGGTCCTAGAACCATCCTTCTTCTTCACAAACAAGACATAAGCACCCCAAAGTGATACATTTGGTCTAATGAACCCTTACCCAACATATCTTGCAATTGCTCCTTTGACTCCTTCAACTCAGCTGGGGCCATCATGTAAGAAGGAATAGAAATGGGCTTTGTACCCGGCTCAACATCAATAGAAAAGAAAAAATCTTGGTCCGAAGGTTTACCAGGTAAGTCCGCAGGAAACACATCCATGAACTCGCAAACTAGCCGAACAGAATCTAAAGAAGGTGGTGAGGTAACACTAGTATCGCGAACAAAAGTTATATAAGAAAAACATCCATTTTCCATCATGTGACAAGCACAGAGAAAAGATATAACCTCCTTTGGACCAAAATTAAGAGTACCATTCAAAGATAACTTTGGCATACCTGAAGTAGCTAAGGTCATGGTCTTGGCATAACAATACAAACTGGCATGATAGGGAGATAACCAATCCATACCCAAGATAACATCAAAATCAACCATATCTAGGATAATTAAGTCTACCCAAGTCTCACACCCCATAAAGGTCACTACATAAGATCGGTACACCCGATCTACCACTAAAGAATCTCCTTTGGGGGTAGAAAAATGAAGAGGCACAACAAGGGACTCATATGCAACATCAAAACCAGTAGAAAATTATATATACATATAGGAGAAGGCAGACCAGGGTCAAATAATACAGAAGTAGATTGATAGAAAACTGGAATGATATTTGTAATAATTGCATCAGAGGCCTCTACCTTGGGTCTACCAGGTATAGCATAAAATTGACCATGTTCTCCCCCAAATTGAGTGACCCCGCATCCACCGCCACGAGCTCTCCTAGCTCTACCTCAAGCACCTCTAGTACCACCCCTTCCACTCTGTGAACCACCTCTGACTGCAGAGATAGGAGTAGGGCAAAACTGAAGCTGAGAACCCTATTGGGCCAGACCAAACACAAACAAAGGATAGTCTTTTACCAAATGACCAACCTCATTACATATATAACACCCTCTGTTGCCTGATTCAAGTTGTGGAGGCCCAGAAGAACTAGGATGATCTCTCTGGCTTGATGAACTGGAACTGGAACCTCCACCCTCATGACCTGATACCTGGATACCTGGAGCCACAGAAACCAAATGCCTACCACCTAACCCTGTAAAGCTGCTTGAACAGTCCTACCATGATAACCATGAAAACCTCTACCGAAGAAATCCCTACCTTGGGATGCATGTCCACTAAACTCACCCAGCCAGCACACCTTCTTGGTGCCTCCCTAAGTAGCCTGGGTAATCGACTCAATCAACTTAGCATGCTAAACAATACTCTAAATAGAAGCCCCTTACACTACCATCTGAGCTATAGCCAACTAGAACCTGGAATGCCTGGAAATATTTCCTTATCCAACTAGAACCTTTTACTTGCAATCCTTTCGAATATGCCACACTACAAGTCTAATACATTCTACAATCTGAATATACCAAGACCTACCATTGATCCACCACTATTCCATAACATAACCATCGAGATGATTTTACCCAAATACACAAAAATCCACAATACTCAATGAAATCAACTCTCATTTGGTGAGATATACTTTAAATGAACCACAACAGAGGATCGACACACCCAATCCACCACTATCCTCTATGGGGTAGCAATATCAATAAACCCAATAGAAACTCATGAGTCATATCAAGACTCAATGTCAAATGAGTAAGAACATAGGAGAATATATAACCACAATCAAAGGCAACCAAGACAGGTCAAAGGTGTATCAAAACCATACATGTGGCAAATATACCAGAAGCTCCTACCTCGAGTCTATCTTATGGAACATGATACTGAAACTTGTCATCCCCCCTAAGCAACTGATGAGGCATCCCTCTGTCTATGCTATGGGCAATCCCTCCAATAGTGCCCAATATCTTCACATATGAAACATCTCAAAGCAATAGGGGGCCACTGAAGTGGACCTGAAAAACCTGAACGGCCACCATTATCTAACCCTTTCTGAGAATAACCACAAGGACCCTAGCCTAGACCATACACAACGCTATCATCATCAAGTCTATAGGGCCTCTTATCCACCAACCTCTCATGTCTCCGCACAAACTCCTCTAGAAACGCTCGAGCAAATTGATCACATAAAAGAAAAGGTAACCCAGTCTGCCTACTCTCTATCAAAATCCTTCACTATTATCTGGCTGGTTCAAAGAACTGAAAGGCAGTGAAATGTACTCCATTAGAGTCTACCAAGCTTAACATATGCAACCTGTCGCAGCAACTAAGAAGAACGTATAAGATTTAAGCCTAGGATCTCCATCAAACTAAGGAGGATCTGTCCTCATGAACTCTACAAACCTACTCAATCCTTTCATTGAAATAAAGGTTAAGGTCATTGGATATGGAGAAATCCCTAGAAATATCTCTTCCATACTAGGAGAGTCTGTAGTCAAATGTGCATCTGGAGTCTGAAGTCCCAAAATGGTATGGTGAATCAAAGTAGGAGCCATCTCTCAAGAAAACCTAAAACTTAAACAAAGCAATCCTCAAGCATAGGTATGGATATAATAACAGGCAGTGTCTGTGTTGACCTCAACCCCTCCATGTCAATAAAACCAACATCACTAGTAACTCTAAAACCTAAAGAGGCAATCCCAACCTGACCTCTAGCTGGTTGGAATGTTCCAATTCAGCCTTTGCCTCGACCTCTACACCTGTCGTGCACCAAAGGCACGGGCTCTAAAACTCTAACCAAGGAAGAACGCGTGCTCACTATCTGTGAGGGAGTGCATAAGAGGTTTTTGAGTTACATAAAGCTATGAACGCATGACACAAAATGAATAAATGAATTTCTCCTAAAGTCATGTAGCCTCTCTAAGATAGATAACGGATGTCTCCGTATCGATCCGCAAGACTCTGCAAGACTCAACTTGTACTAATGAGACCAATGAACCTGGGGATTTGATACTTATTTGTCACGATCCAAAATAGAGTATATGATGGAACCTATCACACCCTCCGGTATAGTTAAGCTAATCCCACCCCAAACTCAATACTTAAAGTAAATCAGAAGCTGAAGAAGAAGAATATATTATCCCAAAATTTAAAGATGAAATAATAATTTAAAGATACATCCCAGGTCTGTTTTCATGAGTACAAGCCTCTAATACAGAATGAATTCAATAATCTAAAGTATCTTAAATATAGATAAAACATATACATAAAGAGAGATTCGGGTAAGCTTTGTGAAACGTCAGCCACTACCTCGATCTCCGCAACAACAATGCTAAGGGAATGCAATATACTATCTGCAACTCAAACCAATACTTTCACTGGGTGTAGAAGAAAAAAAAGGAAAGAAAAAGCAAGATTGAGTACAAAACACGTGTACTCAGTAAGCATTATCGATAACTAATCCTAATCCAAAGGGATGGAGAGGACCACCTCCCTAACTAGCCAATGTTCCCTATCAATCTATAGCCAGTAAATACACCACTTTATTCTAACAGGGTATCCCAACACAAAAATCATAGGAATGATAATAAATAGGGTAGGCAAATTAGTCAAGGTGAGTCAACACAAGTCATTTTATGATCAACCAGTAAAAGAAGTAATTTATGAAGGAAACTTACTAATAGAGTTTATTAGGCTTATTTATGATGTTCAACCAATAGTCTGAGATACAATAGTGAGAGTGTATAATTATGTGTACACCATGCTACTAATAGGTGAGGCACTACATGTCTCATTGATCAAACTATTTCCATACCCCACGTCTCATAATATCTCAACTTCCAAATCACCTAAGAGATGGCACAATATAATGTAATGTAGTGAAATGAATGCTCAATACATAATACCACAAACAAGGTTCAAATCGCGATAATTCAATATGAAAGTAAATAATCAATAATCAAATGCAATGTAAATATAACTAGTACATGGCAACAAACACGCAAGGAAAGTACAATGATGCAATGCAATGATGATGGGATAATGATGATATAAGCAATCACATGACTTCAGTATACATCTTTCAAGCCTCAGAGCTTCAGGACAGGACCCCTAGGGGGTTCGCAATTCATATACTTTCACGATCTCAATCTCATATCTCAATCAACCTTTTCGGCTAATGATCTCAACCAAGGGTTTTATAAAGTGTTTCATTTTCTTTCAAAAGCAGTGTTTCTCAATGGTACTAGATCTTATGAATATGTATAGATGAAATGAGGATGTAATGCTCACAACCAAATAGTATGAAGATAATAATTAATTCAATACAAGTATAAATGACAGAATCAACTCAATATGATAATAATTTATGATATAAGACCTTGCATGGTACCACTGGAATAAATAGTCATGCAAGATATCTATAATATCATTTAGATCCAAACCCCTCTCTTGGGCATCACAATAATGATAAGGTTTAATGCTCAAATAAGGCATATAATATTAATTCAAGCCCCCACTTGGGCATCATGATAATAATAAGGCAATTAATGCACAAATAAGGCCTATAATATCAATTCAAGCCCCCACTCGGGCTGCACAATAATAATGATCTCTCAAGTCACTAATAATATTCACATAAGCCTCCACACAAGGCAACATGGAAGTAACAAACAATCCATACAACATCACGTATCGAAACTTATCCACACCTAGCTTATTCTGTATAATAAGTCTTATCTTTCCCAAAGATGACATCACTAGACTAAATAACTAAAAGGAGAGCTACGCTAGTTACCAATATTCTCTAATGAGAGATACTAAACCGCGATAATTACCTCAACTATTACAAGTCCATTTATACTCTAAGTATTTTCTAACCCTCAATTATTCCATCAAATAACAATAATAACATAATTATCCATTAAAAGGTCACAAAGCCTCGATCATCACAATAATGTCTACTAAACACGATTCAAGCTCTTAAATAGGTACCCACTATCAATTATTCAAGGTCAATAAGTCAACTATCTACAGTCTATTCTAAGCAAAATCACAAGAGGCTATAATAACTAAGATAAACCATTATATAACTACAATCCATCAATTGATTTTGGTACTTGTGGAGATGCTCGCCATTTCATTTAAGCGGGACTCTCAATCCTAAGTGATTCACAAATTACAAGCAAATAAGCATACAACACAACAACACCTCAAAAAAAGTCAGGGTACATCTCAACTTGCCTTTAAAGAAGATCTGCAAGTCAAAACACAGTCTGAAGCATCAACCAGAAGCTTTAGTCTCTTGAATCATCGCCAAACATGTCTAGTGTAATCAAATATGACATATACAAGTTAAAAGGAGTCCAACGATACCCATATCGATATATTTTGGTTCCTGGTCTAAAATAACTTCGAACATCATTTCCAAAAATACAAGGGTAAAATTGA